>CM056715.1:2647500-5143502 GCA_029849275.1 Papilio elwesi | reverse complement strand
GTAACTGGTTTGACCATTGAATCCGGATTCCAACGAGCGACTGCCGCTTAGCCTCTGTTGAGGCGCGGCACTTCTGTCGTGCTAAAAGCACGATTTATGTCTCACTAGTTTTAAACATGTGAATATATATATATACAAATACAAATCTATAGCTAATGTATTTATAATATGTACATTACGATCGCTATATTTACATAATGCGCCCAGCGTGTGTGTGCCTGCGCCCTCTGCGGCGGCGGCCCACAGCTGACGCAGGGTCGACTTCCCGCGCCCTCTCAGCATCTTCTTTCTGCTGCAATACGGACTCTGCGAACGCCTGGAAGGTGTCCCAGAAGTCCCGACATTCCAGCATCCTACGAACTATGTTGCCAAGTGACGTTAAATTTGCAATAGGGTGCCTTTCTGCACTCCATGCAGGGCAGTCAAATAATGTGTGCGCCGCCGTATCTGACGGCGCCGCACAGTGGTGACAGGCTGGTGACTCCTCCCTCCCGGCAATTTGGTGCAGATACTTTCCGAAGCACCCGTGCCCGGAAAGCATCTGCACCAGCCTGTAGGTGAGGGACCCCCATCGCCGCTGAACCCAGTCCTTGAGGACAGGACGCAGCGCGTCCACCGTCCACGAGCCAGCTCTAGGAGTCCTGAGCTCCTCTGACCAATTTGTCAGAATCTTGTCCTGGGCCTCTCTTCTCCATGCCCTTACTTCTTCCAGCATGGGCTCCGCCCCACTGTTTCTGACCCTCGCTCGACGCCAATAGACGTCGGCGAGGGCAGCCGCGTCAAGGTGCCAGGGGGCGAGTCCGGCTATGACGCACACGGCATCGTAGGACACCGTGCGGTACGCCCTTGCCACCCGTATGGCAATGATCCGCTGCGATCGCCTTAGTATCGCCTTGTTTTGTTGACCGAGGTCGTTGGCCCAGACCGGGCAACCGTAAAGGGCTATCGACTTCAGCACTCCCGCGAACAAGCGGCGACGTCCCGAGCTCGGGCCACCGATGTTCGGCAAAATGCGGCCAAGAGCGGCAGCCGTGGCGTCCAGCTTCGGGGCAAGTGCTGTAAAGTGCGCTCTGAAACTCCACTTGGAGTCCAGAGTCAGTCCTAGGTATTTGATGGACGTACCTATCCCGATATGGACGCCACCAACGATGATTGACGCTCCAGGTGGGGGTGCTCTTCTTGGGCCAAAGAAAGCAATGGCTTCCGATTTCTCCAGAGCGACCTCCAAACCGAGTCGCCGGATCCGATGTACGATCTGGGCGACTCCTGCGGTCGCTCTTAAGGTCGTCTCTCTAAGGTCTTTGCCGGTTGCCACGATGAGTGTATCGTCAGCGTAGCACACGAGTTGCACGCCGTGCATCAACGCTGGCCGCAGAACCCAGTTATAGCCAATGTTCCACAGGAGCGGCCCGAGGACCGACCCCTGCGGAACACCGCGCAGGACCGCATATTCCGTCCAGTCGTTTCTCCGGGGGAATATTATTCTCCTATTGCGGAAGTAGTCCTCAATGATGTTAATGAGGTACTGGGGGACCTGGTGGTAGCTCAGTCCCTCCATGATGCTGTCCCAGGGCAGTGTGTTGAATGCATTTGCTATATCCAACGACACTGCCAGCACCACTCCGCCCTTTGATGTTGTCTCCGCCGATATATCTCTGACTTTGGCTATGGCGTCTACTGTAGATTTGGCTCGCCTGAAGCCGAATTGTGACTCCTCGAGATCTGGTCCTACTGTGGAGAGATGCTCGCTGATGCGTCCGGTAATTATTCTTTCAAATAATTTGCCGGCCTCATCGAGCAGCACTATTGGTCTATAAGCCGACGGGGACTCCGCCGGCCTATTCCCAGGTTTCTTCAGTAACACCATTCTCCCAGCTTTCCACCGATCTGGGAAGTTTCCAGTCTGAAGGCAGGATGTTAGGAGGTTCAGTAACCTCACGTCGAGTCCGTGCTTCAGCGCAAGGGCGAGAACCTTTCCGTGGACTCCATCGGGACCAGGTGCCGTCTTCTTGCGCTGAAGTTTTTCCACGGCTATGGAAAGTTCTGCCGGCGACACCTCTGGAACGGAACCAGCTGGAGTCGCCGACGCGTAAAGTCTAGTCCGGTTTTCGCTCGAGGAAGAGGGAGCGGGCGGGAACAAGGTGGTAACCACGCGCTGTAGCACTTCTGGCTCGAGTGTAGTGGTTAGAGGTGGAGCACAGGGACGCAGCTTGTTCATCACCATCCTGTAGGGGCGCCCCCAGGGGTCCACCTCCAACGTGTCGAGAAATTCCCACCACGATCTCTCCTTCGCTTCGGCGATCCCTTTCTTCAGAGCCTTGCGCGCGTCTCTATACAGATTGTACAGGTGCTCTTCCTCCGCAGCGTCTCTTGTAGAGCGTCTTCGCCTACAACGAGTGTACCGGCGCCTGGCGGACACACAGGCGTTGCGTAAACGCGTGAGCCCGCCCGACCACCAGTGCACCTGCCTGCGAGATGGTGTTGGCCTAGTCCTCGACATGGAGCAGTCTGAGACGTGCTTCAGAGTCTCAGCGAACCAGGCTACCTCGGTGTCGACATTTATTTCGGCTGGCGGTCGCGGGCACCAAGCCCGTATGATCGAGGCCAGCTCCAGGTCGTCGCAGTTTAAGGTCTTTAGGGACCAACGGGGTCCTCTTTCCGGGGGGCCCCTGGGCAGGGACAGAGTTGTCGATGGAATCACTCCAAACCGAATATATCTGTGGTCGGACAGAGTTTCCACATCGGACAGTACCGCCCAGGCAGGGACCCGCCTCGCGATGGAAGAGGATGCGAAGGTCACGTCGACCACGGAACCCCCGTTCATGCGCACGCAAGTAGGCTCATTTCCTCGATTGATTACACTGAGGCTGTGTTGTGCGGCCCAGTCGAGCAAAATGTCGCCTCGGTAGTCGGTGGCCGAAGAGCCCCATGCGGATGACTTTGCGTTGAAGTCTCCGGCCACGACCACTTCTTGATGTGCGAAGTGGTGCATCATGGCATCCACCTCCCCCAAGAATGCCTCGAATTCCGAGAGCGTCTTGTTCGGGGAGAAGTAGACGCTAATGACGACTAATGAGTCAAAGCGGACGCCGACGCAACCGCTTCCCTTCTTGCAGGACCTGACTGGAGGAGTGCCGCTGGTGTTGGATTGTACGACTAAGGCGGCATTGCCGCTAAGGTCCCCAATCCAGTCACGTCTGTCGGGAACCCTGTAGGGCTCACTCACGATCCCAATGTTAGTGGACCACTGCGCTAGACTCTGGCAGAGTAGATCCTGAGCTCTAGCACAGTGATTAAGGTTCGTCTGGAGAAAGCGTAAGGCCATTCTATGGAGCTACGATTTCCGCTACCTCCATATTTTCTCCGCTCGGAGGAGATGACGTACCAGCGTTTTGGACAGGTCTTCGTGTCACCTTTCGCTTGGGGGCCGAGCACTTTGGGCCACCCAGGCGGTGATCGGCCTTTTTATTATTGGACGCGCAAATTGCGCAGTGAGGCCTCTCCTGGCAGCGAGCGGCAATATGGCCACTTTTACTGCATCTCAGACATGTGTTTGAGCGGTTTTCCGAGTCGCAGAAACGGGCGACATGGCCGGTCTGGAGGCATCGATAGCAGCGGAGCTCTCTCGTGTTGCCGACCGAGACTCGCGCTACGACCCATCCAACTAGCAGAGGCTCCTGCGTTAGTTTTTTCGCCGCAGTGACCGGAACCTGGATCCAGGCACCGAAAAGACCCGTCCTGTCTTGGCGAATCTCTCCGACTCTAACTTGGTCCACAGGACATTCCGTGACTTTAGATATAGCCCGTAGGAGTTCTTGAGCCGTTACTGAGTCGTCCAGGCCCGACACATGCACGTCGACGCGTTTTACGGGCCTGGAGACCTTTACGCTGTCGTCATTAATGACCTCGCGCAGTTTTTCTGCCAGAATGTCCGCCTTGGGGTCGTTACCGGCGCCGGGAATTTGTATAATTGTGGCCCCGGTAATTGCCCTACGGAATTTTACTGATTCGATTCCGATCGCTTCTTTGAGGTCGAGCTTTTGTTTCGCCTCCTTTAAAATAGCACTGTACGTGAGCCCCTTCTTTGAAGCCTCCTCTGTGAGTGTCAGGACAATGGCTGACGACCTGGGCGCCGTAAGTTTCTGCTTTGGGGCCGCCTTGGCCTGTTGGGCAGTCTTAGGGACGACCTTCCTTCCTTCCCCACCGTTGTTTCGGGACTGGAGTGCCCTGGACATCGTGGGGAGTTGCGGCCGAGATGTTACTTTTTTCGGCCGTCCGTTCTTGCCTACTTTTGACCAGTTTTCGTCTAGACCGTCTGGGTTTGGAAGGCGAGATGCGCCAGAGGCATTTGCCGCCGAGACGGCATGTACAGGTGACGGTGTAGGAGCTTGCCCTGATGTACTGGCTTTGCTCGGTACCGGTGCGGCCGAGGCCGTGCCCCTTTTCTCCTTTCTCTTCGTCGTCTTCTTCTTTGCAGTGGGCCCTTCCTGCATCCTCGACGCAGCCTTTTTTGCTGGAGCAGTTGCCGGAAGCATGGCGTCCTCTTCCCTCTGCTCGGGTCGGCCTTCACGCAGCACTGACGCATTAAGGGTCGCCGGAAGGGGCCCTAGGATGTCCTCTTTTCTATTTTTTTTATCCGACGCCAGAGAGGGCCGGAGCCGTATCGCTTCCAGTCTGTTCAGGATGCGCTTCTCCATTTCCTCCATGCTACGCTGCGAGGAGGCTTGTGACGTGACTTGAGATATGGAGGCTTGAAGCTTTTCAAATTTTGCGTTCAAAGCCTCCATCTGCGTTCGCATGCGCTCGTTTTCGGCGCGAAGCAGCTGCACTTCCTCCGAGTTGGTCCTTTTCGCCAGCGTCTTGCAACTCACTCTTATTGCATCCACAGCCTCGTGTAGGGCGCGGACGTAGGTCCCCTTTAAGTGGGACGACTTCTTAGCCACGTTCTTAATGGCGCCAAGGTGCGACTCTATCTGTGACTCGACCGCGTTCACTGTGGCCGACTCTAACTCTAACTCCCTACCTCTGCCTCTCTTTCTGGCGGCGCTCTTCGCCGGAGTGTCGGTGGAACTACCCTCCTCCTCACTAGAGCCCCTCTTCCTTTTTTGTTCCCTCTTTTGCCAGAACCGACGACCTGACGGCTCGGCGAGGGACTCGCAACTCGCGGACTCGTACAGGCGGGCCGGTGGATCAGATGGTACGCTGACCATCGCCCCGTCATCCGAGTCATATAGCGGCAGGTTCAACCGTGACGGTCCCGCGCACTCCACCAGAGGCATGGCTACCGGCGTCGGCGTACGCTCGAGAACCACCCTCAGAACTTTATCTCCTATCATCATCTCCTCCTTTCTACCCTCAACCTCCTCTACATCCTTCATTTTTGGTTTTGTTTTGTTTTTAGACTCCTCCATCATTCATCATTAAAAACCGGCCTGCCGCCACAAGGGACAGCGTCCGGCATCAATTCCTTCTTTGGGGAAGTAATTCGTCCGCCCGAGCGGAGCCCCTCGCCCGGGTAACCCTAATACGCCGTGGGGGTGGGAGATACCCACGGGTTGGTCGCCAGCAGCTCGACATACTGGCCGAGCACCCGCTCACCCAGCGGGAGAGCGGGAGGAGTGGCGCCGCGCACCTCAACGCACACTCATTCATTCAGGGTTTTTTATTGAGGTTTTCCTTCCTCTTGAGCCAGCCGATTAAGGCAGGCCCCCTGGGCCGGCGTGCGTGCTAGACATGACAACCTCGCGCGCCGGCGAACAGGTTTCCCGACGGGGGGTCCTTTGGAGCCCCTAACCACAGCAGCTATTCGCTGCCGTGGCCCGCCGCGCTGTGCCGGGTGTAAAGAGCCCGCACGTCTCCTGGGTCACAAACTTGGCTCAAAAGAGCGACTACTATATACAGAATGTACAAGGCTGTGAAGCCGACTCCCTGTCACGACCGTACCATAAGCGACGCCGAACGCAGTGGCCGGTATGACCGATTTAGGCGAGCCTTACTGGGCCCGAGGACCCAGTAATGCCCACCCTCCCAGTTAGCGACCGAAGAAGCGACGGGACACAGCTTGCTCAACCGTACCATTTGTCGAACAAGAAGCATCCTTCGCACTCAGCGGCCGGGCCCCCCCGGCACGACAAGCCCTGGGGTCCGCGGGATGGACATCCGCGGTGGGGGGGAACCTAACCTAACCTAACCTAACCTAACCTAACCTAACCTAACCTAACCTAACCTAACCTAACCTAACCTAACCTAACCTAACCTAACCTAACCTAACCTAACCAGGGTACCTACGCAAGCGTGGTAGCCGGGGGGACGAAAAGACCGCCACGGAGTGGGGCGGCCACACACTCCGTGGCGGTCACGTCCAGCGATGAGAAGGATACCGGGGACCAAGTCATCGAAAAAATCAGGAGAGTAGTAGACGCCACCAAAGAAGGAATAAAGGTAGACAGAGTTAAGAAGGTACGTGACAGGAAGGTTATAGTGGGATGCGGCACGGAAAGGGAGCTGGTTCGCGTGAAGGAGAGGCTCAAGATGGCCGCGGAAGGGTTGAAAGTTGAGGATGTGAGGAGTAAGGACCCCCTGATTGTCCTGATGGACGTCCTCTCCTATCATAAGGACGAGGAGGTGATCAGGGCAATCGGGAGTCAAAACAAGGAACTATTGCGAGGAATAGAAGGTGAAAGCATGAGGATGGAAGTAAGGTTCCGCAGGCGAGCCAGGAACGAGCACACGTGCCACATGGTCCTCAGAGTGTCACCGCGGATATGGCAGAGATGTACGGAAGCGGGATACATACATGTGGACCTCCAGCGAGTCAGAGTGCGGGACCAGTCCCCCCTTGTGCAGTGCACACGATGCCTGGGGTACGGGCACACCAAGCGGCATTGCAGGGAGTCTGAAGACTCCTGCTGCCACTGTGGTGGGCCACACCTCGGGCTAGTGTGCCCCGACCGGCAAGCCAGAAAACCACCGACCTGTCGCAACTGCGCCATTGCGAAGATCGACAGGAGGGATCACACGGCATTCAGTGAAGAATGCCCGGTTAGAAGGAAGTGGGAATCCCTGGCGAGGTCGTCAGTAGCATATTGCTAAGGGCACCCCAGGCGTACCAAAGTTCCCTTCTACCGGGCGGCCCCAGTACCGCGTCGTGCAGGCGAACCTGCAGCGGTCCGAACTCGCCACGGCGGAGCTCATCATGGAGGCGACCAAGCGCAAGCTGTCGTTCGCCTTAATTCAGGAACCTTATATTGGGAGTCGCGGTGAGATGCGGCAGCATCCAGGGACAAGAACAGTACAATGTGCCAGGAGCCAGCCCACCGAGTCGGTGGTCAAGGCGGCCATTGTGCTGTTCGACGACACCATCGCCATCACCCATCGCCCGGACCTAACCACTTGCAACGTTGCAGTTGCAAAGTTGGGTACCGCGGCGTGGGAGGTGGGGGTGGTGTCCGTCTACCTGGAGCCTGATAAGCCCATCGAGCCGCTCCTGGATATGATGGGATCCGCGGTGGAGGGTTTGGGCACGGTAGGCGTGATACTGGGTGGTGATCTGAATGCGTGGAACACCTGGTGGGGCAGCCGGAAGGACAACAAGAGGGGGATTACGGCTGCAGAAAAACTCGACGAGCTGGGTCTGCATGTATTGAATGAGGGGTCTGAGCCTACTTTTGAAGTCATCAGGGGCGGGAGTAGGTTCTCTAGCAATGTCGATGTAACGGCTTGCACGACCCACTTGCTCGGTAAAGTCGTAAACTGGCGCCTATCGGAGGACGTATCCAGTTCGGACCACAAGGCAATTCTGTTTGACCTCGACTTGGGCCGACCTAAACGCACCGAAATCGCCTCCTCCACCCGGAAGTACACCACCAAGAAAGCAGACTGGAGCGGGTTTCGTGAGAAGCTCGCCCAGTTGTGGAAAAGAAAGGGAATGTCAGCGGGAAGATATGAAAGGATAAGTACGAAAGAGATTCTGGAAGAGGAAGTTGGTGTATTTGTGGAAACTGTGGTGGAGGTGTGCGAAGAAGTGCTGCCCAAGGTAGGGAAGAAGAGGAAAGCAGGATTGCCTTGGTGGTCCGAAGAGCTCTCCAAACTCAAGACTGATGTCTTGAGGAAGCGGAGGCGGATCTCCTGCGCGGCGCCAGTTCGCAGAGACTGGGTCGTGCAGCAATACATCGACGCTAGAGAACTCTACAGGCTGGAGATGAAGAAGGCTCAGACCCAGAGCTGGAAGGGATTCTGTGAAAGGCAAGACCGCGAAACCATGTGGGACGGAATATATAGGGTGATTCGCCGCACAGAGGTAAGGAAGGACGAAGTACAGCTGATGAAGAATGGAAGGGTATTGGAAGGGGCAGAGTCGGCCAGGAGCCTGGCAGAGGCGTTCTTCCCGGACGATGATCCGGAAGAAGATGACGCGGACCACGAGGAAATAAGAAAACAGGCGGAAAAGGTGAATGAAGGGTCACATGATGAAACATGTGACCCACCCTTCACGATAGACGAACTAATGTGGTCCGCGTCCAGTTTTAACCCGAAGAAGGCTCCTGGCCCGGATGGACTCACGGCCGATGTATGCATGGCGGCGATTGCCCTCAGACCGGAGATGTTCCTGGCTCTAGCCAATAAGTGCCTAGGCCTCTCCAGCTTCCCCAGGAGGTGGAAAGAGGCAGCAATTGTTGTCCTGCCTAAACCCGGTAAGGAGACCTACACGCAGCCCAAGTCTTATAGACCGATCGGGCTTTTGCCAATTTTTGGAAAAATACTAGAAAAGATGGCTATAAGACGCGTAAGGTGGCACACTGCACCGTTGATCAGCGGGCGCCAATACGGATTCATGCCGCAGCGCGGCACCGAGGACTCCCTCTATGACATGTTGACACACGTTAGAAATAACCTTAGAGCAAAGAAAGTCACAGTGCTCGTGTCACTTGACATAGAGGGAGCCTTCGACAACGCGTGGTGGCCCGCTGTCCGGTGCAGGCTGGCCGAGACCCGGTGCCCCGCAAATCTGAGGCGCCTGATCGATAGCTATTTTAGCGAAAGATCGGTGCGCCTCAGGTTTGCGGGAGGGGAGGCCACCAGACGTGCCACAAAGGGCTGCGTGCAGGGCTCCATCGGGGGGCCTGTCTTTTGGAACTTGCTGCTGAATCCCCTCCTGGTGGAGCTGGATAGCGCGGGTGTCCACTGCCAGGCTTTTGCCGACGATGTGGTTCTGATGTTCTCCGGGGACGACACCGGAGACATCCAAGACAGGGCCAATGAGGCTCTCGCACGTGTTCAGAGGTGGGGAGTCCGCAACAAACTAAGATTCGCGCCACAGAAGACAAAGGCCATAGTCTTCACAAAAAAGATTAAATACGACTCCCCACGTCTGAACATGGGCGGGAAGCCCATTGAGCTCGTCAAGAATATCAAAATCCTGGGCCTGACAGTTGACGATGGACTCACCTTCAAGGCGCATATCGCCAACGTGTGCAAAAAAGCACAGGGAATCCATCGTCAACTGTCAAGAGCAGCCAGAGTCTCGTGGGGTCTCAACCCGGAGATCGTCAGAACCATATACGTGGCAGTGGTTGAGCCCGTCATCCTTTACGCGGCCAGCGCGTGGGCGCCGGCGGCGGAAAGGAAGGGGACTAGAGTGTTGTTGGACCGGGTGCAGCGGGGATTTGCACAAAAGATTGTAAGGGCGTATAGGACCGTGTCTCTGAACGCGGCCCTAGCACTCGCTGGGTTGCTTCCTCTGGACCTAAGGGTCCAAGAGGCGGCCCTCCTTTACCAAGTAAAGAAGGGCCACACCCAGCGGGTGCTGGGAGACTTGGAATTAGAGAGGCCGGTCCTGTACGCCCGGACAGTCCACCCCGCGCACCTGAAGGGGCTACAGTTCGGCAGCCTGGCGGACGGTGACGAAGGGACCCGGCGAGCTGCCGTCGATGTAGACATCTACACCGACGGCAGCAAAATTGACGGCAAAGTCGGCGCGGCGCTATCCGTATGGAATGGCGTCGCGGAGACATACAGCCGGAAATTAAAGCTGGGTCACTTCTGCACCGTATACCAGGCGGAACTGCTGGCCCTGCACGAGGCGGTGAAGTTTGCATGCGCGGACTCGAGGTTGGGCTTTGGGATTCATTCCGATTCTAGATCGGCCCTTGAGGCAGTGACGAGCGTCGATTCCCTCCACCCACTCGCGGTGGATACAAGGAGAAGAATAATAGAGAGTAGAAAGAAAGGGAAGACTATAAGATTGAATTGGGTGAAAGCCACGTGGGGGTGGAGGGGAACGAAAGAGCCGACGAACTTGCCAAGGAGGCAGCAATCGGAATGAAGACCAAACCCAACTACGAGAAATGCCCTGTTTCATTCGTCAAGCGACAGATCCGTTTGGACTCGCTTGACGAATGGAACAGGCGCTACAGGGAGGGGGACACCGCCTCGACGACCAAAGTCTTCTTCCCGGACGTCGTGGCTGCCTACCCCATCCTGAGAAAAATCGAACTGGACCAGACTTTAGTACAAATACTGACGGGGCACGGAGGGTTCTCCGAATACCTGAACAGGTTCGGGTGTAAGGGGAGCCCTTCGTGCATTTGCGAACCCGACAAGCAGGAATCTGTGCTGCATCTCCTGACCGAATGCCCTGTTCACGAAGCGGAAAGGGCAGACTGTGAGATTGAGATGGAGAAGAGAATTAGCCCAGAAAATATAAACGAAATTATAAAAGACAACAAGAAAAGAAAAATATTCCTAGCATACTGTATGACGGTGGCGTGTACTGCTATAAAAAGAAATAAGACAAAGCAGAATCTGTGATATTAGGCTAAGGGTATATTGTGATAGTAATTTAAAATTTTAAGGTATATTAACTGGTTTTATTCTTTTATTTAAATTGTAAATTGTATTTTAGTTAGTTTTTTAATTGGTTTTATTAAATTGTAAATAGTGTGTATTGGATCAAATTATATTAAATTGTAAAGTAGACATAAGTAAACACAAAGGTATTAGATAATAGTGGTAACCAAATATTTTAAATTTTAAAAAATAAAGAAATGTGCTGAAAAACTTATTACCCTAGCAAAAAAGGTCCCTGAAAAGAATATCAGGGGGAACGAGAGGGCGGCATAGAGCCGCCCATAAAAAAAAAAAAAAAAAAAAAAAAAAAAAAAAAAAAAAAAAACCTAACCTAACCTTTTTTTTTTTTTTTATCTGGGGAAATCCGTTTATTGACCCCCGCGCCTGGGCTGTGCAAGTGGCGCGGGGAGTGTGGGGGTCGCCTAAAGACGTTCGGCAATACCCACTAAAACCCCAGTGCCCACTTCTGCCCGCCCACTTGGGCCGGGGCTAAGGTGACAGTTACCCTTATCCTTGTCCCCGGCAGGGCGTTCGTCCTTCTCAGAACACGTCTCTCGTGGCCTAGGCCGCATCATCTCCGAGTGGGGCGACGGAGAACTATCGCCCTCACTCCTACCGGGTTGGGAGCAACCCGGCACCAACCAACACGTCTTGTATATTAAGACGCCTGGGCATAAGCCCGGCGTCGGCGCATCGGTCGGCGGCGGCGCACGGGATCCTCCTCCGGATCATCCTCCCGGCGTCGCTCGTCCACTTCCTTCTTTTCCATCACCGCCTCGCAAAAGGCGGCGACGGCGCTCCATCCGGGTTTGCTGCCGACCATCGCAGACACAACGGCCGGCAGCGAGATGTCATGTCCAATGTCGCTCACGAGCGCGGTTCGCTCCTCCGCCCATGCTGAGCAGCACGTGAGGGTGTGATCCGCGTCGTCCTCTTCGGCGCCGCAGAATCTGCACTGAGGAGTGCGCTCCCGTTTAGCCACGTTGCACAGGTACCTCCCGAAGCAGCCATGCCCCGAAAGGACCTGCACTAGGCGATATGAGAGCGCACCCCACCGTCTCGTCAGCCACTCTGTTAATACAGGGCGGATCGCCGCTATGGTGCGGTGACCCGCTCCCGGCTGGTTTAGCTGTTGTTGCCAGCTGCGCAGGACTGTGTCCCTTGCGCTCTGTCGCCATTCGCCAATGTCCTCAACACTTGGGACCTCACCCCGACCTTTGGCGTCGGCGGACTTCCAGTAGACCTCCGCCAACGCCGACGCCTCCAGTTCCCATGGGGTAGTCCCCGCCAGCACGCATGCCGCCTCCCACGAAACCGTGCGGTACGCTCTTGCCGCTCGGAGCGCCACTACCCTCTGCGATCTGCGTAGTTGGGCTTTGTTGTGGCGTCCGAGGGCATCCGCCCAGACAGGGGCCCCGTACAAGGCCATCGACCGAACAACTCCGGCATAGAGGCGACGACAGCTCGCGCTCGGTCCGCCCAGATTAGGCAATAGCCTGCTCAGGGCGAACGAAGTGCGCGCGAGCTTCGGAGCCATCCGCCGGAAATGTTCCTTGAAGTTCCACCGGCTGTCGAGCACAACTCCCAGGTACTTCATTGTGGACCCGACGCCGATGGAAACTCCGCCCACTATAAGTTGAGCGCTCGGCGGTGGCGCTCGGCGAGGCCCGTGAAAACACAGGGCCTCGGATTTGTCCAAGGCCACCGTCAGGCCCAGATTCCTTATCCTGCCCACTACTTGGGCTACTCCAGCGGTAGCTAACACGCTCGCCTCCCGATAGCTACCGCCCCTTGCCAACAACAGTGTGTCATCCGCGTAGCATACGACGCTAACGCCGCGGAGAGTCGGGCCGCGGAGGACCCAGTCGTAACCGACGTTCCACAGTAGTGGCCCTAAAACGGAACCCTGTGGAACGCCGCACGACACTCTCCTCTGTCCAAATCCGGTAGTTGTGGGATATACCACTGTCCTGTCCGATAGGTAGGCCTCAATCGTCTCACGCAAGTACAACGGGACCCCATGGAACCGCAGGGCCTCCATTATACTAACGCGAGGTAACGTGTTAAAGGCGTTGGCGATATCTAAAGATACCGCCAAGACGACGCCACCCTTAACGACCTCCTCTTCGGCGACGGCCCTCACCCGTGCAATAGCATCGATGGTGGAGCGGCCGCGCCGGAAACCATGTTGGCAGTCTGCCAAATTTGGCCCTACTTGGTCAAGATGCTCGGTGAGGCGAGTCGCAATAACGCGCTCAAAGAGCTTACCCGCCTCCCCGAGCAGGACTATCGGGCGATACGCCGATGGTGACTCTGCCGGTCTTCCCGCCTTTCCAATCAATACGAGTTTCCCCGTCTTCCAGTCGCCTGGGAAAGTATGATCCTTAAGGCACCGAGTTAGAAGGGCTCGGAACCTCTCCTCCAACCCGTGTTTTAGCGCCAAGACCCATATGCGCCCGGGGATCCCATCGGGGCCAGGGGCGGTGTTTTTGGCCTGAAGCCGTGCCTCAGCCGCCCACAGTTCCCTCTCTTCCACTTCCGGGACTTCCCCGTCGTCCGCATCGCGATTTGACGTCGCTGGCGCAAACACCATTTTGGGTGACCGAAATTCCTCCCTCATCGAGGGGAACAAGGACTCCACCACTCTGTCTAGTAATACCGGGTCCATACTGGCCGTTAGGGGTGGGGCCCAGGGCCTGAGCTTGCTCATGACGAGCCGATATGGCCGACCCCAGGGGTCGACGTCCAACGACGCAAGCAGCTCCTGCCAGGCCCCCTCCTTCGCTTCCGCGATTGCCACCCTGAGAGCCTTTTTAGCGTCCTGGTAGGCGGTGTAGAGGCGCCTCTGCTCCTCGTCCTCCGTGCGCCCGCCTCGTCTGCGACGACGGTAGCGGGAGTACTGCCGCCTCGCTGACACGCACGACGCACGAAGACGGCCGAGGTCTTCCGACCACCAATACACCGCCGTCCGAGCCGGGGGCCGCACCACGCGGGGCATCGCGACGTCACAGATGTGCGTGACTGCTTCGTGGAGCCACTGCGACTCGGACTCTACCGTTGTCACGTCCGGTATTGCGTTCCACCCTGCGACCAGAGCCGCCTCGATCGCCGCTTCTCCGTCCATCTTCTTCAGCGCCCACCTCGGGTCAATCTCCGCCGCGACACGCCCGGGACCGGGACCGCCAGAGAGGGGGGCGACGTCAAACCGGATGTACCGATGATCGGACAGCGTCTCCACACCCTCCAGGACTCCCCAGTCCCGGACGGTTCGTGCCAGGTCCGCACTGGCGAAGGACACGTCCACGATTGAGCCACCCTGCATCCGCACGCACGTGTCCGTATCCCCGGTGTTCAGGACGACCAGCCCATTAGAGGCGAGCCACTCCTCCACCAACTCTCCCCTCGCGTCTGTGGCAGGGCACCCCCAGATTGTGGACTTGGCGTTCAGATCGCCAGCCACAATGATCCGGTTTGGGCGGCACCAGGCCAGGACCGAGTCCATCTCCCCGAGGAAGGTTTCGAAATCGGATAGTGGCCGGTTCGGCGAAAAGTACGCCCCGACCACCATCACATCGCCGCACAGAGCCGCGACGACTCCTCGGCCTTTCCGAGACCTCTTTATCACGGTGTCGTTTGACACCGCGATTGCCGCCAGGTCGTCTTCATCGCCCACCCAATTATTCCTCCTTGGGATTAGGTAGGGCTCCGTCACCACCGTTATGTTTATTGACCACTGCGCCATGCTCTGGATCAAAAGATCCTGAGCTCTGGCGCAGTGGTTGATGTTGGCTTGTAGATATCTGGTAGGCCTTGTCGTCATTTTGTAGAGTTATCGGTCTCCATCTCTTGTACACCGCTCGGTGGTGGTTGCGTCTGTTGCGAGCTGGCGCTGCTCGCAACAAATGCTCTGCTGAACATCTTTTTCCTGGGGGCCGAGCATCTCTTGCTCCCCAGGCGATGGTTCGATGTCTTCCCGGCCTCCGCACACAGTGCGCAGTGGGGGGCATCGTGACATTCTGCGGCGCGGTGTCCCGCCTGGCCGCACCGGTAGCACAGTAGCCCCCGGTCAACCTCCGCGGTACACCGTGCCTTGACGTGGCCAGCGTGAAGGCACTTGAAGCACCTCAACTCCCTCCGTTCGAGGAGCTTCACCCTGGCCGAGACCCAGCCAACGAGCAGTTTGCCCTCAACCACCTTCTTGGCGGCTTCGACTGGGCATGCCACCCATACGGCGAAGAGACCAGACTTCTCCTGGCGGAGTGTTCCCATTTTGAGACGGTCTGCCGCGCATCCGCCTTTTGCACAGACCGCCGCTGCCACCTCCTCTTTGGTCACGGAGTCATCCAGCCCCGCCACTATAAGTTCAGCCATTTTTGTTGGCCGGGAGACTGTGACGTCGCCACCGTTTCCGAACACCTCGCGGAGCCTTTCCGCGAGGAGGTCCGCCTTCGGCGCGCTAGCGGCACCGGGGACCTCGATAATTGAGGCCCCAGTTGCTGCACGCCTAAAACGGACGCTCCCAATTTCTAGGTCCTTAAGGTTGACCCTTTGCCTCGCCTCGGCCAGAGCTTTGGCGTATGTGACCCCCTTCTCCACAGCCGTGGGGTTTAAGGTCACCACGACTGCCGAGGTCTTGGGGGCCCGCAGCTTGGGCGAGGGCTTGATCTCCTTCTTCTTCGTCGTGGTGGGCGCCGATCTGGTGACCATCGGCGCCTTTTCCCTTATGCCCCTCTTCACGACCGACGCCATGGTCTCCACCATGGATGCAGGCGCCGGCGGGAGGGGACGACTCGTCTTCTTGGCCTTCTTGTTCTTCTCTTTGCCCTGTTGGGTGGATTGGGCCGCGGAAGAAGAAGCGGCCGGCGCCGATGTAGATGTCGACGCCTTCGCCTTCCCCTTTGCGCCAACCTTTATCCAACCCGGTTGGACCGCTTTGGGGAGGCGCACTTCAGGCCGTTCCGCCTGGGTTATTTCCGGTTTTTGACGAGGACGGCTTGCCGAGGGTTTCCGCCCGGCTTCCGCCTCACGCCTGTCGTGAGCCAGTGCCGGTCGCAAGCGAGGCTCCGGGTTCAGACGCGGCTCTAGCCCGTCTATCCGGGCGTTGAGCCGGTCCGAGAGCCTGCTCAGGATCCGGTTCTCCAGTTCCTCTTCTTTCGTCTGTGGGCATGTCGCTGCGACGGGTTTGGGTGCCGCCCCCGCCTGCTCCATGCACGCCTTCAGCTCTGCCACCTCTTTCTTCAGCGCGGCCATTTCCGCCTTTAGGCGGGAGTTGGCCGCTCGCAGTAGTCTCGTCTCTTCACTTATATTGCGCGTCATCAGGAGCCTTGACGCCGCCCGAATCTGCGCAACCGCCTCCTTGAGCGCCTTCTTAGATGTCCCTTTAAGGTTGTTGGACTTTTCACAGACGGCCGCCACGGCCGCTGCACCAAGTTCAATTTGTCCCCCCAGCTCTGCCGAGCCTAGATCGTGTTCGCCCTCAAGTTCCGAAGCAGAGGTCTCCGAAAGTCGGGACCCTGCTCTGGTAGACCGCAGCCCCTTTGTCATCTCGGCTACGTCCTTTTCGGCCTCTAGCTCGAGTTGGCGTTGGGTAGCCTCTGCCAGCTCCCGCTTCGCCAGGGCGAGGCCAACGTACTCGCCGGTTGTCGGCGGCCGTCCTCGGCCTTTTCTCGTCCCTGCCACTTTGGGCGAGGGCCCCGTCTCCACGTCGCCAACTGCGACGGCCCGCAGCCGCTTCCGACCGAGACTCCCCCAGGAATACCCGGGGTGCCGGTCTTCGCGGTCCTCCGATGGCTCTATCTCCATGTCCACGGTCGAAGCGTCAGAATCCGTTTCACTGAGCGCTGGTTGGCGCACGACCGGAACGCGCTCCAGCCGCACTCTCGCCTCCTTCAAATTTGCGCCATCTAACGATGTGCGCCTCGTCTCCTCCACAACCAATTCATCTCCTTTCGCAACACTCCTCTCCTCAACGTTTTAATTTTGGTTTCCATAAAGTTCCCACGAGAAGGGTCGATCAACAGGTCCACCCCCGGGTGACGCCCATTCCGCAGGGTAAGGCTACATACTGTAGAGGTCGCCAGGTATCTACAGGTTTTAACGACTTCGCTGTCGGGTTTTTATAGAGTTTTCCTTTCTCGCGGGCCGGCCGGTTAAGGCAAGCCCTCCGCTCTAGTGCCTCGACATACTCCACAACGCCGATTCGGTGGAGATCGTTGAAGAGAACACTAGGCTACGGGTTGCTAGAGGGGTCGGCGTGCCCCCCCTAGTTTTGGACGGTTGTTCCCGACGGCGGTGTTAACGCACGCCGGGCCGCCCCCTAACCTTCCCACCTCCCCCCCCCTTACCCATTTCCCCCCCCAGTGTTTGGTCCGCGGGGCGCTAATCGCCCTACCCCGACTACAAGCCGGAGCGTTCCCCTATCCGCCACCCGGGGACGCGCCACGTCGGAGTTCACCTCTCCGCCCACTGAGACAACCCAGCAGGTCCGTGGAACCTAACCTAACCTTTTTTTTTTTTTTTTTTTTTTTTTTTTTTTTTTTTTTTTTTTTACGTCAGGAAATGCCCACGCATATCCTCCCTCGCGGGGACAAGTTCGGATTATGTCGGACTCGAACCGACTAAAACCTGACAACGCCTCGTATGCGCATATCGGAGGGGCTACGGGAACGCTTTCGCTCACCTCCGCGGCCCCGCCAGCGCCAGCCGTTTCCGGCTCCACCTGAGGAGACGGCACCAGTGCAATGCAGGTTCGGGAATCCCCGCCCTCCCCTGCTGGTGCCGCCTTGAGTTTTTTATAGAGGTTCACTCCTCGCGGCCCCCGTCTTGAAAAAGACAAGGGCCCGCGGTCCCAGCGTCGCCGCCGGGATTACGCGTGCAATACGGCCACGAGGGGTCGGAGAAACCCCCTCCCCCCCGCGGCCCCACTGCCGTCGCAGACGCGGTGCGACGCCGCTGAGTCGCGGAGGATAGGGAGAGTGGCGCACCGAAATACCAGCACTCCTCCTCCTCCGCGACTCACCACCACAACTACTGCGGGGACCCCATAATCCCCGCAGTTTCGCTACAAAGGGCGGACTCACAGAGCCCACCCCCAGCGACCTCCCTGGGGCCAGCCCTTAACCAAGGGCCGGCCGACTCCAGCCAGCCCACAAGTGGGCCCGCCAGAACGGGTCACCCGCGACCGAGATCGCAGGCTCCCCTTGGTGTTTGGTCCGCGGGGCTTTCGCCCTACTCCGGCTCGCACCAGGCCGGAGCGTTCCCCTATCCGCCACCCGGGGACGCGCCACGTCGAAGTTCACCTCTCCGCCCACTGAGACAACCCAGCAGGTCCGTGGAACCTAACCTAACCTAACCTTTTTTTTTTTTTTTTTTTTTTTTTTTTTTTTTTTTTTTTAGGTGTGGAAATGCGACCTTAAGCACGCCCCCTGGTCGGGGCACCAGGGGGGTCTGTGGGGCTCTCCCACCGAAGTGGGCCTACCCACTAAAACCACACGCGTTCCCTCATAGCCATGGTGTGGGCGCCACGGGAGCATGGTTAACACGTGACACCGCGACGCTCACTGGCCGCCCCGGGATGGGGCTCCTCTCTGCGCCCTTAAAAGGGCGCTCCTCGGAGACGGCACCGTGTGCAATGCAGGTTCGGGAATCCCCGCCCTCCCCCGCCGGCGCCGCCTTGAGTTTTTTATAGAGGTTCACTCCTCGCGGCCTCCGTCTTGAAAAAGACAGAGGCCCGCGGTCCCAGCGTCGGCGCCGGGATTACGCGAAATGCAGCTGCAAGGGGAAAGTTGCCCTTCCCCTCGCAGCCCCACCGCCGCCGCATCTGCGGTGCGACCCCGCTGAGTCGCGGAGGATAGGGAGAGTGGCGCACCGTAATACCAACACTCCTCCTCCTCCGCGACTCACCCTCACTGCGGGGGAGACGAGTCCCCGCAGCCCTCCAAGCGCTCGAAGGTGGGCTCCAGTGAGCCCACCCCGAGCGGCCCTCTCTGGCCGGTCCTACCTCACGGACCGGCCTTGGGTTCCTCTTAGCTTCACCGTGGGTGACCCATTCCCACGGTTACTGAGCCCCACCGCCACGACAAGGCGGGAACCCGGTCGATGGGGAACCTAACCTAACCTAACCTAACCTAACCTTTTTTTTTTTTTTTTTTTTATCTGGGGAAATCCGTTTATTGACCCCCGCGCCTGGGCTGTGCAAGTGGCGCGGGGAGTGTGGGGGTCGCCTAAAGTCGTTCGGCCATACCCACTAAAACCCCAGTGCCCACTTCTGTCCGCCGCTTGTGCCGGGGCTAAGGTGACAGTTACCCTTATCCTTGTCCCCGGCAGGGCGTTCGTCCTTGTCAGGACACGACTCTCGTGGCCTAGGCCACATTGTCCATCTCCGGGTGGGGGCGACGGAGAACTATCGCCCCCACTCATACCGGGTCTCCCAACCCGGCACCGACCATATTACGTCGTTTGGGCAAAAGCCCGGCGTCGGCGCATCGGTCGGCGGCGGCGCACGGGATCCTCCTCCGGATCATCCTCCCGGCGTCGCTCGTCCACCTCCTTCTTTTCCATCACCGCCTCGCAAAAGGCGGCGACGGCGCTCCATCCAGGATTGCTGCCGACCATCGCAGACACAACGGCCGGCAGCGAGATTTCGTCTCCTATTTGGTTAACCAGCACGGCTCGCTCCTCCGCCCATGCTGGGCAGCATGTCAGAGTGTGATCCGCGTCGTCCTCTTCGGCGCCGCAGAATCGGCACTGAGGAGTGCGCTCCCGTCTGGCCACGTTGCACAGGTACCTCCCGAAGCAGCCATGCCCCGAGAGGACCTGCACTAGGCGATATGAGAGCGCACCCCACCGTCTCGTCAGCCACTCTGGTAATACGGGGCGGATCGCCGCTATAGTGCGGTGACCCGCTCCCGGCTGGCTCAGCTGTTGTAGCCAGCTGCGCAGGATCGTGTCCCTTGCGCTCTGTCGCCATTCTCCTATTTTTTCTCCACTTGGAACCTCACCCCGACCTTTGGCGTCGGCGGACTTCCAGTAGACCTCCGCCAACGCCGACGCCTCCAGTTCCCATGGAGGAGTCCCGGCCAGCACGCATGCCGCCACCCACGAGACGGTGCGGTATGCTCTTGCCGCTCGGAGCGCCACTACCCTCTGCGATCTGCGCAGTTGGGCTTTGTTGTGGCGTCCAAGGGCATCCGCCCAGATAGGGGCCCCGTACAAGGCCATCGACCGTACAACTCCGGCATAGAGGCGACGACAGCTCGCGCTCGGTCCGCCCAGATTAGGCAATAGCCTGCTCAGGGCGAACGAAGTGCGCGCGAGCTTCGGAGCCAACCGCCGGAAATGTTCCTTGAAGTTCCACCGGCTATCGAGCACAACTCCCAGGTACTTCATTGTGGACCCGACGCCGATGGAAACTCCACCCACTATCAAATGAGCGCTCGGCGGTGGCGCTCGGCGAGGCCCGTGAAAACACAGGGCCTCGGATTTGTCCAAGGCCACCGTCAGGCCCAGGTTCTTAATCCTGCCCACTACTTGGGCTACTCCGGCAGTAGCTAACACGCTCGCCTCCCGATAGCTACCGCCCCTTGCCAACACCAGTGTGTCGTCCGCGTAGCAGACGACGCTAACGCCGCGGAGAGTCGGGCCGCGGAGGACCCAGTCGTAACCGACGTTCCACAGTAGTGGCCCTAAAACGGAACCCTGTGGAACGCCGCACGACACTCTCCTCTGTCCAAATCCAATAGTTGTGGGATATACCACTGTCCTGTCCGATAGGTAGGCCTTAATCGTCTCACGCAAGTACAACGGGACCCCATGGAACCGCAGGGCCTCCATTATACTTACGCGAGGTAACGTGTTAAAGGCGTTGGCGATATCTAAAGATACCGCCAAGACGACGCCACCCTTAACGACCTCCTCTTCGGCGACGGCCCTCACCCGTGCAATAGCATCGATGGTAGAGCGGCCGCGCCGGAAACCATGTTGGCAGTCTGCCAAATTTGGCCCTACTTGGTCGAGATGCTCGGTGAGGCGAGTCGCAATAACGCGCTCAAAGAGCTTACCCGCCTCCCCGAGCAGGACTATAGGGCGATACGCCGACGGTGACTCTGCCGGTCTTCCCTCCTTTCCAATCAATACGAGTTTCCCCGTCTTCCAGTCGCCTGGGAAAGTATGGTCCTTAAGGCACCGAGTTAGAAGGGCTCGGAACCTCCCCTCCAACCCGTGTTTTAGGGCCAGGACCCATATGCGCCCGGGGATCCCATCGGGGCCCGGGGCGGTGTTTTTGGCCTGAAGCCGTGCCACAGCCGCCCACAGTTCCCTCTCTTCCACTTCCGGGACATCCCCGTCGTCCGCATCGCGATTTGACGTCGCTGGCGCAAACACCATTTTGGGTGACCGAAATTCCTCCCTCATCGAGGGGAACAAGGACTCCACCACTCTGTCCAGTACTACCGGGTCCATATTGGCCGTTAGGGGTGGGGCCCAGGGCCTGAGCTTGCTCATGACGAGCCGATATGGCCGACCCCAGGGGTCGACGTCCAACGACGCCAGCAGCTCCTGCCAGGCCCCCTCCTTCGCTTCCGCTATGGCCACCCTGAGGGACTTCTTCGCGTCCTGGTAGGCGGTGTAGAGGCGCCTCTGCTCCTCGTCCTCCGTGCGCCCGCCTCGTCTGCGACGACGGTAGCGGGAGTACTGCCGCCTCGCTGACACGCACGACGCACGAAGATGGCCGAGGTCTTCCGACCACCAATACACCGCCGTCCGAGCCGGGGGCCGCACCACGCGGGGCATCGCGACGTCACAGATGTGCGTGACTGCTTCGTGGAGCCACTGCGACTCGGACTCTACCGTTGTCACGTCCGGTATTGCGTTCCACCCTGCGACCAGAGCCGCCTCGATCGCCGCTTCTCCGTCCATCTTCTTCAGCGCCCACCTCGGGCCGATCTCCGCCGCGACACGCCCGGGACCGGGACCGCCAGAGAGGGGGGCGACGTCAAACCGGATGTACCGATGATCGGACAGCGTCTCCACACCCTCCAGGACTCCCCAGTCCCGGACGGTTCGTGCCAGGTCAGCACTGGCGAAGGACACGTCCACGATTGAGCCACCCTGCATCCGCACGCACGTGTCCGTATCCCCGGTGTTTAGGACGGTCAACCCATTCGAGGCGAGCCACTCCTCCACCAGCTCTCCCCTCGCGTCCGTGGCAGGGCACCCCCAGACCGTGGACTTGGCGTTCAGGTCGCCAGCCACAACGATCCGGTTTGGTCGGCACCAGGCCAGGACCGAGTCCATCTCCCCGAGGAACGCCTCGAACTCGGATAGTGGCCGGTTCGGCGAAAAGTACGCCCCGACCACCATCACATCGCCGCACAAAGCCGCGACGACTCCTCGACCTTTCTGGGACCTCTTTATCACGGTGTCGTTTGACACCGCGATTGCCGCCAGCTCGTCTTCATCGCCCACCCAGTTGTTTCTCTTTGGGATTAAGTAGGGCTCCGTCACCACCATTATGTTTATCGACCACTGCGCCATGCTCTGAATCAAAAGATCCTGAGCTCTGGCGCAGTGGTTGATGTTGGCTTGCAGGTATTTGGAAACCCTTGTTGTCATTTTGTAAAGTTCTCGGTCTCCATCTCTTGTACACCGCTCGGTGGTGGTTGCGTCTGTTGCGAGCTGGCGCTGCTCGCAACAAATACTCTGCTGAACTTCTTTTCCCTGGGGGCCGAGCATCTCTTGCTCCCCAGGCGATGGTTCGACGCCTTCCCGGCCTCCGCACACAGTGCGCAGTGGGGGGCATCGTGACATTCTGCGGCGCGGTGTCCCGCCTGGCCGCACCGGTAGCACAGAAGCCCCCGGTCAACCTCCGCGGTACACCGTGCCTTGACGTGGCCAGTGTGAAGGCACTTAAAGCACCTCAGCTCCCTCCGTTCGAGGAGCTTCACCCTGGCCGAGACCCAGCCAACGAGCAGTTTGCCCTCGACCACCTTCTTGGCGGATTCGACTGGGCATGCCACCCATACGGCGAAGAGACCAGACTTCTCCTGGCGGAGTGTCCCGACTTTCAGACGATCTGCCCCGCATCCGCCTTTTGCACAGACCGCTGCTGCCACCTCTTCTTTAGTGACGGAGTCATCCAGCCCCGCCACTATTAGTTCTGCCATTTTTGTTGGCCGGGAGACTGTGACGTCGCCACCGTTCCCGAACACCTCGCGGAGCCTTTCCGCGAGGAGGTCAGCCTTCGGCGCGCTAGCGGCACCGGGGACCTCGATAATTGAGGCCCCAGTTGCTGCGCGCTTGAAACGGACGCTCTCGATCTCTAGTTCCTTCAGGTTAACTTTTTGCCTTGCCTCGGCCAGAGCTTTGGCGTATGTGACCCCCTTCTCCACAGCCGTGGGATTTAAGGTCACCACGACTGCCGAGGTCTTGGGGGCCCGCAGCTTAGGCGAAGCCTTGGCTCTCTCCTGCTCCTTCTTCCTCATCGTGGTGGGCGCCGATCTGATGACCATCGGCGCCTTGTCCCTTCGGCCCCTCTTCACGACCGACGCCATGGTCTCCACCATGGATGCAGGCGCCGGCGGGAGGGGACGACTCGTCTTCTTGGCCTTCTTGTTCTTGTCTTTGCCCGGCTGGGTGGATTGGGCCGCGGAAGAGGAAGAAGCGGCCGGCGCCGATGTAGAGGTCGACGCCTTCGCCTTCCCTTTTGCGCCAACCTTTATCCAGCCCGGTTGGACCGGTTTGGGGAGGCGCACTTCAGGCAGTTCCGCCTGGGTCATGTCCGGTGTTCGGCGTGGACGGCTTGCCGAGGGTTTCAGCCCAGCTTCCGTCGCACGCCTGTCGTGAGCCAGTGCCGGTCGCAAGCGAGGCTCCGGGTTCAGACGCGGCTCTAGCCCGTCTATCCGGGCGTTGAGCCGGTCCGAGAGCCTGCTCAGGATCCGGTTCTCCAGTTCCTCTTCCTTTGTCTGGGGGTATGTCGCTGCGACGGGTTTGGGTGCCACCCCCGTCTGCTCCATGCACGCCTTCAGCTCCGCCACCTCTTTCTTCAGTGCGGCCATTTCCGCCTTTAGGCGGAAGTTGGCCGCTCGCAGAAGTCTCGTCTCTTCATTTATATTGCGCGTCATCAGGAGCCTTGACGCCGCCCGAATCTGCGCAACCGCCTCCTTGAGCGCCTTCTTAGATGTCCCTTTTAGGTTGTTGGACTTTTCACAGACGGCCGCCACGGCCGCTGCGCCAAGTTCAATTTGTCCCCCCAGGTCTGCCGAGCCTAGTTCGTGTTCATCCTCAAGTTCCGAAGCAGAGGTCTCCGAAAGTCGGGACCCTGCTCTGGTAGACCGCAGCCCCTTCGTCATCTCAGCTACGTCCTTTTCCGCCTCTAGTTCGAGTTGGCGTTGGGTAGCCTCTGCCAGCTCCCGCTTCGCCTGGGCGAGGCCAACGTACTCGCCGGTTGTCGGCGGCCGTCCTCGGCCTTTTCTCGTCCCTGCCACTTTGGGCGAGGGCCCCGTCTCCACGTCGCCAACTGCGACGGCCCGCAGCCGCTTCCGACCGAGACTCCCCCAGGAAAACCCGGGGTGCCGGTCTTCGCGGTCCTCCGATGGCTCTATCTCCATGTCCACGGTCGAAGCGTCAGAATCCGTTTCACTGAGCGCTGGTTGGCGCACGACCGGAACGCGCTCCAGCCGCACTCTCGCCTCCTTCATATTTGCGCCATCTAACGATGTGCGCCTCGTCTCCTCCACAACCAATCCATCACCTTTCGCAACACACTTCTCCACATCAGCAAAGTTTTTGATTTCAGTGTCCATATAAATCCCACGAGAAGGGTCGATCTACAGGTCCACCCCCGGGTGACGCCCATTCCGCAGGGTAAGGCTACATACTGTAGAGGTCGCCAGGTATCTACAGGTTTTAACGACTTCGCTGTCGGGTTTTTATAGAGTTTTCCTTTCTCGCGGGCCGGCCGGTTAAGGCAAGCCCTCCGCTCTAGTGCCTCGACATACTCCATAACGCCGATTCGATGGAGATCGTTGAAGAGACACTAGGCTACGGGGTGCTAGGGGGTCGGCGTGCCTCCCCTAGTTTTGGACGGTTGTTCCCGACGGCGGTGTTAATGCGCGCCGGGCCGCCCCCTAACCTTCCCACCTCCCCCCCCTTACCCATTTCCCCCCCCCCCCCCAGTGTTTGGTCCGCGGGGCGCTAGTCGCCCTACCCCGACTACAAGCCGGAGCGTTCCCCTATCCGCCACCCGGGGACGCGCCACGTCGGAGTTCACCTCTCCGCCCACTGAGACAACCCAGCAGGTCCGTGGAACCTAACCTAACCTTTTTTTTTTTTTTTTTTTTTTTTTTTTTTTAGGTGTGGAAATGCGACCTTAAGCACGCCCCCTGGTCGGGGCACCAGGGGGGTCTGTGGGGCTCTCCCACCGAAGTGGGCCTACCCACTAAAACCACACGCGTTCCCTCATAGCCATGGCGTGGGCGCCACGGGAGCATGGTTAACACGTGACACCGCGACGCCCACTGGCCGCCCCGGGATGGGGCCCCTCTCTGCGCCCTTAAAAGGGCGCTCCTCGGAGACGGCACCGTGTGCAATGCAGGTTCGGGAATCCCCGCCCTCCCCCGCCGGCGCCGCCTTGAGTTTTTTATAGAGGTTCACTCCTCGCGGCCTCCGTCTTGAAAAAGACAGAGGCCCGCGGTCCCAGCGTCGGCACCGGGATTACGCGAAATGCAGCTGCAAGGGGAAAGTTGCCCTTCCCCTCGCAGCCCCACCGCCGCCGCATCTGCGGTGCGACCCCGCTGAGTCGCGGAGGGCAGGGCGAGTGGCGCACCGTAATACCAGCACTCCTCTCCCTCCGCGACTCACCCTCACTGCGGGGGAGACGAGTCCCCGCAGCCCTCCAGTGCGCTCGAAGGTGGGCTCCAACGAGCCCACCCCGAGCGGCCCTCTCTGGCCGGTCCTACCTCACGGACCGGCCTTGGGTTCCTCTTAGCTTCACCGTGGGTGACCCATTCCCACGGTTACTGAGCCCCACCGCCACGACAAGGCGGGAACCCGGTCGATGGGGACCTTTTTTTTTTTTTTTTTTTTTTTTTTTTTTTTTTTTTTTTATAGTCAGGAAATGCGTTACGCACCCCTACGCCGGGCTGTGCAATGGCGTAGGGAGTGTGGGACTCGCCGGCTACAGAAGGTGTAAGAAGGTGGCCGGAATACCCACTAAAACCTGACTGCCCTCTGACGCATTACGGCGGGGCCACGGGGACGCGTGAGCTTGCTACCGCGACCCCGCCTGCGTTTCGCCGTTAGGCGCCGTCTGTAGGATCGGGGAGGGCGGCCACGTATTGCCGCGCTCTCCTTCCCGGTCTTCGTCTTCGGGTTGGGGGCGCTTGGGGGTTTATCTCGCGCTCCCGCTCCATCGCCTCCTTCTGCGTGATGACAGCTTCGCAGAAGGAGGCTACGCCATCCCATGACCTCTCGTCTCTAAGCATGGCGCTTATTACGCCGGGGAGCGAGAGGTCCCCGCCGATCGCCGCCACCAGGGTGCGGCGCTCATCAGACCAGGCACAACATATCTCTAGCGTGTGCTGTGCCGTGTCGTCCCGTTCGCCGCACCCATGGCACGACGCCGTCTCCTCCCTTCCGATCCGACGCAGGTACCGCCCGAAACAGCCATGTCCGGACAGAACCTGCGTCAGTCGGAAGGTGAGGGACCCGTGGCCCCTCCCACACCATTCCGAGAGCAGTGGACGAATGGCCTCAATTGTGCGGACCCCGTATTTGGCGTCCGCGAGGCCTGTCGCCCAAAGCTCTATGGTCGTCATTTTCCTCCTCCTCTGCCGAGCGCGGGCGTGCTCCTCTGGGGTGGGAGAGCCACCCCGGCCTCTGAGCTCGGCCCGCACCCGGTATTCCTCGGCCAGCACCCTCGCTTCGATCTCCCACGGAGGAGTGCCGGCCAGGACGCAGGCCGCCGCGTGGCCTACCGTGCGGTAGGCCCGGCACGCACGCGCCGCAACAATGCGTTGCGGCCTGCGTAGGAGGGCCCTGTTTGGCGCGTCTAGGGCGTCCGCCCAGATCGGCGCGCCGTACAGGGCCATACTCTTGACGACCATGGTGTACAGGCGTCTTGCCTGCACACCCGGACCTCTGGTGTTGGGGAGGAGCCTAGCCAGGGCTGCTGCCGCCCCCACGAGCCGGGGGGTCAGCGTCTGGAAGTGGTCCCTGAAACGCCAACCCCCGTCGAGGGTGAGGCCCAGATATTTCATCCGGGCCTTCACCGCGACCACGCCCCCGCCGATCCGAAGGTTGGCCCCCGCTGGCACCTTCCACCTCGGCCCTCTAAAATAGAGGGCCTCAGTTTTTTGGAGGGCCACGCGGAGGCCGAGCGCCTCGATTCTCCGGACCAGCAGGGTGGCTCCGGCCTCAGCCCTCGCCTTCAGCTCCCTCCAGGTGCTGTCCCGGACCGCTACAAGCGTGTCATCTGCATAGCAGATGACCGCCATCTGGGGCAGCACCTTTCCGCGGATGGCCCAATCGAAACCGATGTTCCACAGTAGGGGTCCCAGTACGGACCCCTGGGGAACACCGGAGGCCATCCGCCTTTCCTCTCTGGCCGTCCTCCCCATGTAGGACACTACCCTATCCTGCAGGTAGTGTCCTACCACCCTCCGGAGATAGGGAGGCACTCGGTGGTATCGGAGTGCCTCCTCTATTACCTCAAAGGGGAGGGAGCCGAAGGCATTAGCGATGTCGAGCGACACCGCCATAGCCCCCTGCCCCCTCTGGGCCGCATCCTCCGTGAACCTCCTCAGGGCGGTCAGGGCATCGAGGGTCGATCGCCCCGACCGGAACCCGAATTGGTTCCCAGAGATCTGCGGCCCATCCCTCGTCAGATGCTGGATGAGCCGGGAAGCGATCACTCTTTCTAGCAGCTTCCCGATCTCGTCCAGCATCACGAGGGGCCGGTATCCGGAGGGTGAGTCCGCGGGGCGGCCGTCTTTTCTGATGAGGACCAGCCGCCCCTCCTTCCACGCCCCAGGGAAGCGCCCCGCCGCCAAGCAATCGCCGAATAGGCAGCGGAGGCGGTCCCCGAGGTGTTTTGCGGCTATGAGGAGGACCTTGCCAGGGACTCCATCGGGCCCCGGTGCTTTCCGGGGCCCCCGGAGCCGGCTGGCCGCCCTAGCTACCTCCTCCTCTGTAATCGGAGGAGGGGGGGGAGTGTCCCTGTCATCTGGTGGGGCCATGCGCGGCGGATCGAAGGGAGGGCTGTGAGGAAACAGCCCCTCGACCACCGCGCTGAGGACAGCCGGCTCCATTTGTTCTGTGGGGGGCGCCACCTTCAGTTTTGCCCGCACCATGCGGTACGGACGCCCCCACGGATCTTCGTCGAGGGTCGCCAAGAACTCTGAGTAAGCATTGTCCTTGGCGACCCTGATGGCTGCTGCGAGCGCCTTCTTGGCGGCGCACATGTCAGCCTGAAGGCGCTCCAGCTCGACATCCGTCCGGTGCCGCCGTCTGCGGCACCGCGTGAATGCACGCCGGGCGGCGTTACTGGCGGCACGCAGTACCGCGAGGTCCTGCGACCACCAGTAGACGCCCGCCCTGGGCGTGAAGCATCGCGCCCTGGGCATCCCGGCGTTGCAGATCGCCGTCAGGTCCCGGCGGAACCTGACGGCCCTCTCTTCAACCCCCACCGATTGGGGGGGGTCCGACGACCACGCGCAGCATATTGCGGCCTCTTCCGCCAGGTCCGCGTCGAGGCGGGAAAGCTGCCATCGAGGGAAGACCGCGCCTCGCCGCGGACCGGCTGCTGCGCGCGCCCTCGAATCCAGGGGCGCGTTGGAGACCCTGAACCGGATGTATAGATGATCGGACAGGGTCTCCACCTCCTCCAGGACACGCCAACACGAAATGCGGGCGCCGATAGCGGGGGTGGCGAATGTGACGTCTACCACTGAGCCCCCCCGTTCTCGTACGCATGTGTTGGCGTTTCCCTGGTTCTCCGGGGCTAGGCCGATGACTGTAGCCCAGTCCCGGAGGAGCGCCCCTTTCACGTCGGTGATGGAGGACCCCCACGCTGCGCACTTAGCGTTGAGATCCCCCATCACGATGACCTGGGCCGGCGATGCCCTCCGCACCACTGGCTCCAGGCCATCCAGGAACCTCTCGAAGTCAGAGAGGTTCCTGTTTGGGGAGAAGTAGACTCCTACGAGTACTACCCCTCCCCAATTTGCCGCCACGTACCCTGCACCCCTCTCCCTGAGTGACAGGCGCTGGGGGGCAGCGGGCGGCATCACTATGGCGACCGAGCCCTCCGTATCCCCGACCCAGTTTGGCAGGGGGGGGACCAGGTAGGGCTCGGCCACAACGGCGACGCCAATCTTCCACTCTGCCAAGACCTGCATAAGCAGGTCCTGTGCGCGGGCGCAGTGGTTGGCGTTGGTCTGCAGGAACTCTGTGTGCGGGTGTCCTGACATTATGACACTTGCATTTCTATTTCCTCACTAGCCTGGCGACTCTGCGGCGGAGAAGGCTTGCCCCGTGGAGCCTTCCCCTTCACGGTAGGGGGCGTGCATTTGGCACCCCCCATCGCATGCGCGTGCGGGCGACCTGCCTTCGCGCATACCGCGCATTTGGCAGGCGCCTCGCACGTGGCCGCCTTATGCCCCTCTTTGCCACAACGGAAGCAGAGTTTGCCATAGTCCGCTTCCGTTGGGCACTCTGCAGGGCAGAGGGCACGTGTATGGCCTAGCCGCATGCACTTGTAGCAGCGCAGCGGCCGGGCCTCCATCGCTTTGACGGTGGCCATGGTCCAGCCTATGGCCAGCTTTCCTGCTTTGACGGCTGCCTTGGCAGCCGTCGCCGGGCACTTTATAATGGCCGAGCCGTCGCCCCAGAAGCTTCGGCGGATTTGGCCGGCCTTGACCTGGCTGGGGGAGCAGCCACCAGCAGCCGCCACCTTGGCCACCAGCTCCTCCTGGGTAACGGATTCGTCTAAGCCGGTGAGCCTGAGGCTGACCGATTTGGTCGGGCGGGCTATATCGGCCCAGGCCCCGATGACCTCCGTCAGTCTGGTGGCCAGGCGGTCAGCAGAGGCGTCCGGGGTCTCTCCCCCTACCTCCATCAGCCTGGAGCCGGTCACGCTCGTTCGGATCTTGACCGTCTCCAATCCAAAGTCCCGAAGCAGGATGGTGGCCCTGGCCTTGGTAAGGACCTCGGCCATGGTGATGGCCTCCCCCTTCTTGAGGCTCACCATAATGGCTGCCGTCTTCGGGACCGAGATTTTCGGGGGCTTCGGCGGGGCCACGGCTTTTTGGCGTGCCGCACCAGATGGGGTGGGGGCAGGCCTAGTCGAGGGGTTGCCTTTCTTTCTGGCCTTCCGGCCCACAACCTCTGTCCATCTTGGCTTATCTGTTGGGCCCTCGGGTGTTTGCCCTTGCTGGCCTTTCTCAGCTGGTGTCCGTCCTCCACCATGCTGAGAGGAGCGACGGGGCTTTGAAGGGGCAGCCGGTTTGGCCTGAGTCGGTCTGCTTGCCGTGCCAGTGTCCCTGCCGGGCAGTGCTCTGGGGCGGGGCGGCGGCGGCTGTCGCCTGTCAGCACTCAGGGGCGGCCTGAGCACCGGCTCAGGGGGGAGGCGAGTCTCCAGATCCTCGAAGCGAGCGTTGACCATGCCGCCTATCATTTGGAGGAGCTCGTGCTTTAGCCCCTCGGTGTCAAGGCATTGTTGCGCTTGCGGTCTCTTTTGAAGTGTGACTGAGACTTCCTGCATTTGCTTTTTGAGACCCTCCAGTTCCTTGCGCAGGCGCAGGTTGTCCTCCTGAAGGGCTCGCGTTTCCTCAGTGAGGGTTTTTTGTGCGAGCGCAACGATGTCCTCCTTTATCGCCTTTACGGCGTCGTGAAGCGCTCGCACGAAAGTCCCTTTTAGGTTGGACGATTTTTGTGCCACCTTTTCCACAACCTCGAGGTTAATCTCTATCCTCTTTAGGACAGTGGCCGACGTATTGCCTTCGGTGGCCTGCGTCCTACTTGGATCCGGCGCAGCCGCTGGCGATAGTGCCGAGCGAGTCCTGCGGGCCTCTGCGATCGAGTCCAGGAGTTCGGACTCGGCGCGGGCTTTCATCTCCTCCGCTTGGGCCTTTAGAAAGGCTTGTTTGGCCGCCGCCAGCCCGACATAGTCGCCGGTGGTTGGCGGACGGCCGCGTCCCTTCCTTTTTGTGCTAGTGGCGGGGGTCTCCGTAGAGCTCCCGCTGAGCTCCACATCCCTAGGCCGCTTCTGACCTCGGCCTTCGCTCCAGAAGCGCCCAGGCCCATCCCTGTCCAGGGACTCCATAGAGCCGCATAGGCTCGTAACGGACACCATGCTTCGGTTTGATTCCGAGTCGGACTCCGACAGTCTTTTGTGAGCCGATGACCTCGCCGTTGTCGGGGTGCGCGTCAGCACGACCCTCAGCTCCTTCATCTTTTGCTCCTCCCTCATCACATCTCCACTCACCACACTCTTCTCCACATCAATAACATTTTTGTTTTTAGTATTTGTGTCCATTTGTGTTCCCACGAGAAGGGTCGATCAACAGGTCCACCCCCGGGTGACGCCCATTCCGAAGGGTAAGGCTACATACTGTAGAGGTCGCCAGGTATCTACAGGTTTTAACGACTTCGCTGTCGGGTTTTTATAGAGTTTTCCTTTCTCGCGGGCCGGCCGGTTAAGGCAAGCCCTCCGCTCTAGTGCCTCGACATACTCCATAACGCCGATTCGATGGAGATCGTTGAAGAGACACTAGGCTACGGGGTGCTAGGGGGTCGGCGTGCCTCCCCTAGTTTTGGACGGTTGTTCCCGACGGCGGTGTTAATGCACGCCGGGCCGCCCCCTAACCTTCCCACCTCCCCCCCCTTACCCATTTCCCCCCCGGTGTTTGGTCCGCGGGGCGCTAGTCGCCCTACCCCGACTACAAGCCGGAGCGTTCCCCTATCCGCCACCCGGGGACGCGCCACGTCGGAGTTCACCTCTCCGCCCACTGAGACAACCCAGCAGGTCCGTGGGTCGATGGGGACCTAACCTTTTTTTTTTTTTTTTTTTTTTTTTTTTTTTTTTTTTTTTTTTTTAGGTGTGGAAATGCGACCTTAAGCACGCCCCCTGGTCGGGGCACCAGGGGGGTCTGTGGGGCTCTCCCACCGAAGTGGGCCTACCCACTAAAACCACACGCGTTCCCTCATAGCCATGGTGTGGGCGCCACGGGAGCATGGTTAACACGTGACACCGCGACGCCCACTGGCCGCCCCGGGATGGGGCCCCTCTCTGCGCCCTTAAAAGGGCGCTCCTCGGAGACGGCACCGTGTGCAATGCAGGTTCGGGAATCCCCGCCCTCGCCCGCCGGCGCCGCCTTGAGTTTTTTATAGAGGTTCACTCCTCGCGGCCTCCGTCTTGAAAAAGACAGAGGCCCGCGGTCCCAGCGTCGGCGCCGGGATTACGCGAAATGCAGCTGCAAGGGGAAAGTTGCCCTTCCCCTCACAGCCCCACCGCCGCCGCATCTGCGGTGCGACCCCGCTGAGTCGCGGAGGATAGGGAGAGTGGCGCACCGTAATACCAACACTCCTCCTCCTCCGCGACTCACCCTCACTGCGGGGGAGACGAGTCCCCGCAGCCCTCCAAGCGCTCGAAGGTGGGCTCCAGTGAGCCCACCCCGAGCGGCCCTCTCTGGCCAGTCCTACCTCACGGACCGGCCTTGGGTTCCTCTTAGCTTCACCGTGGGTGACCCATTCCCACGGTTACTGAGCCCCACCGCCACGACAAGGCGGGAACCCGGTCGATGGGGATGGGGACCTAACCTAACCTTTTTTTTTTTTTTTTTTTTTTTTTTTAGGTGTGGAAATGCGACCTTAAGCACGCCCCCTGGTCGGGGCACCAGGGGGGTCTGTGGGGCTCTCCCACCGAAGTGGGCCTACCCACTAAAACCACACGCGTTCCCTCATAGCCATGGTGTGGGCGCCACGGGAGCATGGTTAACACGTGACACCGCGACGCCCACTGGCCGCCCCGGGATGGGGCCCCTCTCTGCGCCCTTAAAAGGGCGCTCCTCGGAGACGGCACCGTGTGCAATGCAGGTTCGGGAATCCCCGCCCTCGCCCGCCGGCGCCGCCTTGAGTTTTTTATAGAGGTTCACTCCTCGCGGCCTCCGTCTTGAAAAAGACAGAGGCCCGCGGTCCCAGCGTCGGCGCCGGGATTACGCGAAATGCAGCTGCGAGGGGAAAGTTGCCCTTCCCCTCGCAGCCCCACCGCCGCCGCATCTGCGGTGCGACCCCGCTGAGTCGCGGAGGGCAGGGCGAGTGGCGCACCGCAATACCAGCACTCCTCTCCCTCCGCGACTCACCCTCACTGCGGGGGAGACGAGTCCCCGCAGCCCTCCAGTGCGCTCGAAGGTGGGCTCCAATGAGCCCACCCCGAGCGGCCCTCTCTGGCCGGTCCTACCTCACGGACCGGCCTTGGGTTCCTCTTAGCTTCACCGTGGGTGACCCATTCCCACGGTTACTGAGCCCCACCGCCACGACAAGGCGGGAACCCGGTCGATGGGGGACCTAACCTAACCTTTTTTTTTTTTTTTTTTTTTTTATAGTCAGGAAATGCGTTACGCACCCCTACGCCGGGCTGTGCAATGGCGTAGGGAGTGTGGGACTCGCCGGCCACAGAAGGTGTAAGAAGGTGGCCGGAATACCCACTAAAACCTGACTGCCCTCTGACGCATTACGGCGGGGCCACGGGGACGCGTGAGCTTGCTACCGCGACCCCGCCTGCGTTTCGCCGTTAGGCGCCGTCTGTAGGGTCGGGGAGGGCGGCCACGTATTGCCGCGCTCTCCTTCCCGGTCTTCGTCTTCGGGTTGGGGGCGCCTGGGAGTCTATCTCGCGCTCCCGCTCCATCGCCTCCTTCTGCGAGATGACAGCTTCGCAGAAGGAGGCTACGCCATCCCATGACCTCTCGCTTCTTAGCATGGCGCTTATTACGCCGGGGAGCGAGAGGTCTCCGCCGATCGCCGCCACCAGGGTGCGGCGCTCATCAGACCAGGCACAACACACCTCTAGCGTGTGCTGTGCCGTATCGTCCCGTTCGCCGCACCCATGGCACGACGCCGTCTCCTCCCTTCCGATCCGACGCAGGTACCGCCCGAAACAGCCATGCCCGGACAGAACCTGCGTCAGTCGGAAGGTGAGGGACCTGTGGCCCCTCCCGCACCATTCCGAGAGCAGTGGACGGATGGCCTCGATTGTGCGGACCCCGTATTTGGCGTCCGCGAGGCCTGTCGCCCAAAGCTCTATGGTCGTCATTTTCCTCCTCCTCTGCCGAGCGCGGGCGTGCTCCTCCGGGGTGTGAGAGCCACCCCGGCCTCTGAGCTCGGCCCGCACCCGGTATTCCTCGGCCAGCACCCTCGCTTCGATCTCCCAAGGAGGAGTGCCGGCCAGGACGCAGGCCGCCGCGTGGCCTACCGTGCGGTAGGCCCGGCACGCACGCGCCGCAACAATTCGTTGCGGCCTGCGTAGGAGGGCCCTGTTAGGAGCGTCTAGGGCGTCTGCCCAGATCGGCGCGCCGTACAGGGCCATACTTTTGACGACCATGGTGTACAGGCGTCTTGCCTGCACACCCGGACCTCTGGTGTTGGGGAGGAGCCTAGCCAGGGCTGCTGCCGCCCCCACGAGCCGGGGGGTCAGCGTCTGGAAGTGGTCCCTGAAACGCCAACCCCCGTCGAGGGTGAGGCCCAGATAGTTCATCCGGGCCTTCACCGCGACCTCGCCCCCGCCGATCCGAAGGTTGGCCCCCGCTGGCACCTTCCACCTCGGCCCTCTAAAATAGAGGGCCTCAGTTTTTTGGAGGGCCACGCGGAGGCCGAGCGCCTCGATTCTCCGGACCAGCAGGGTGGCTCCGGCCTCAGCCCTCGCCTTCAGCTCCCTCCAGGTGCTGTCCCGGACTGCTACAAGCGTGTCATCTGCGTAGCAGATGACCGACATCTGGGGCAGCACCTTTCCGCGGATGGCCCAATCGAATCCGATGTTCCACAGTAGGGGTCCCAGTACGGACCCCTGGGGAACACCGGAGGCCATCCGCCTTTCCTCTCTGGCCGTCCTCCCCATGTAGGACACTACCCGATCCTGCAGGTAGTGTCCTACCACCCTCCGGAGATAAAGAGGCACTCGGTGGTATCGGAGTGCCTCCTCTATTACCTCAAAGGGGAGGGAGCCGAAGGCATTAGCGATGTCGAGCGACACCGCCATAGCCCCCTGCCCCCTCTGGGCTGCATCCTCCGTGAACCTCCTCAGGGCGGTCAGGGCATCGAGGGTCGATCGCCCCGACCGGAACCCGAATTGGTTCTTAGAGATCTGCGGCCCATCCCTCGCCAGATGCTGGATGAGCCGGGAAGCGATCACTCTTTCTAGCAGCTTCCCGATCTCGTCCAGCATCACTAGGGGCCGGTATCCGGAGGGTGAGTCCGCGGGGCGGCCGTCTTTTCTGATGAGGACCAGCCGCCCCTCCTTCCACGCCCCAGGGAAGCGCCCCGCCGCCAAGCAATCGCCGAATAGGCAGCGGAGGCGGTCCCCGAGGTGTTTTACGGCTATGAGGAGGACCTTGCCAGGGACTCCATCGGGCCCCGGTGCTTTCCGGGGCCCCCGGAGCCGGCTGGCCGCCCTAGCTACCTCCTCCTCTGAAATCGGAGGAGGAGGGGGGGGAGTGTCCCTGTCATCTGGCGGGGCCATGCGCGGCGGATCGAACGGAGGGCTGTTAGGAAACAGCCCCTCGACCACCGCGCTGAGGACAGCCGGCTCCATTTGTTCTGTGGGGGGCGCCACCTTGAGTTTTGCCCGCACCATGCGGTACGGACGCCCCCACGGATCTTCGTCGAGGGTCGCCAAGAACTCTGAGTAAGCATTGTCCTTGGCGACCCTGATGGCTGCTGCGAGCGCCTTCTTGGCGGCGCGCATGTCAGCCTGAAGGCGCTCCAGCTCGACATCCGTCCGGTGCCGCCGTCTGCGGCACCGCGTGAAAGCACGCCGGGCGGCGTTACTGGCGGCACGCAGTACCGCGAGGTCCTGCGACCACCAGTAGACGCCCGCCCTGGGCGTGAAGCGTCGCGCCCTGGGCATCCCGGCGTTGCAGATCGCCGTCAGGTCCCGGCGGAACCTGACGGCCCTCTCTTCAACCCCCACCGATTGGGGGGGGTCCGACGACCACGCGCAGCATATTGCGGCCTCTTCCGCCAGGTCCGCGTCGAGGCGGGAAAGCTGCCATCGAGGGAAGACCGCGCCTCGCCGCGGACCGGCTGCTGCGCGCGCCCTCGGATCCAGGGGCGCGTTGGAGACCCTGAACCGGATGTATAGATGATCGGACAGGGTCTCCACCTCCTCCAGGACACGCCAACACGAAATGCGGGCGCCGATAGCGGGGGTGGCGAATGTGACGTCTACCACTGAGCCCCCCCGTCCTCGTACGCACGTGTCGGCGTTGCCCTGGTTCTCCGGGGCTAGGCCGATGACTGTAGCCCAGTCCTGGAGGAGCGCCCCTTTCACGTCGGTGATGGAGGACCCCCACGCTGCGCACTTAGCGTTGAGATCCCCCATCACGATGACCTGGGCCGGCGATGCCCTCCGCACCACTGGCTCCAGGCCATCCAGGAACCTCTCGAAGTCAGAGAGGTTCCTGTTTGGGGAGAAGTAAACTCCCACGAGTACTACCCCTCCCCAATTTGCCGCCACGTACCCTGCACCCCTCTCCCTGAGTGAGAGGCGCTGGGGGGCAGCGGGCGGCATCACTATGGCGACCGAGCCCTCCGTATCCCCGACCCAGTTTGGCAGGGGGGGGACCAGGTAGGGCTCGGCCACAACGGCGACGCCAATCTTCCACTCCGCCAAGACCTGCATAAGCAGGTCCTGTGCGCGGGCGCAGTGGTTGGCGTTGGTCTGCAGGAACTCTGTGTGCGGGTGTCCTGACATTATGACACTTGCATTTCTGTTTCCTCACTAGCCTGGCGGCTCTGCGGCGGAGAAGGCTTGCCCCGTGGAGCCTTCCCCTTCACGGTAGGGGGCGTGCATTTGGCACCCCCCATCGCATGCGCGTGCGGGCGACCTGCCTTCGCGCATACCGCGCATTTGGCAGGCGCCTCGCACGTGGCCGCCTTATGCCCCTCTTTGCCACAACGGAAGCAGAGTTTGCCATAGTCCGCTTCCGTTGGGCACTCTGCAGGGCAGAGGGCACGTGTATGGCCTAGCCGCATGCACTTGTAGCAGCGCAGCGGCCGGGCCTCCATCGCTTTGACGGTGGCCATGGTCCAGCCTATGGCCAGCTCTCCTGCTTTGACGGCTGCCTTGGCAGCCGCCGCCGGGCACTTTATAATGGCCGAGCCGTCGCCCCAGAAGCTTCGGCGGATTTGGCCGGCCTTGACCTGGCTGGGGGAGCAGCCACCAGCAGCCGCCACCTTGGCCACCAGCTCCTCCTGGGTAACAGACTCATCTAGGCCGGTGAGCTTGAGGCTGACCGATTTGGTCGGGCGGGCTATGTCGGCCCAGGCCCCGATGACCTCCGTCAGTCTGGCGGCCAGGCGGTCAGCAGAGGCGTCCGGGGTCTCTCCCCCTACCTCCATCAGCCTGGAGCCGGTCACGCTCGTTCGGATCTTGACCGTCTCCAATCCAAAGTCCCGAAGCAGGATGGAGGCCCTGGCCTTGGTGAGAACCTCGGCCATGGAGACGGCCTCCCCCTTCTTGAGGCTCACCATGATGGCCGCCGTCTTCGGGACCGTGATTTTCGGGGCCTTCGGCGGGGCCGCGGCTTTTTGACCAGATGGGGTGGGAGCAGGCCTATTCGAGGGGTTGCCTTTCTTTTTGGCCTTCCGGCCCACAACCTCTGTCCATCTTGGCTCATTCGTTGGGCCCTCGGGTGTTTGCCCTTGCTGGCCTTTCTCAGCTGGTGTCCGTCCCCCAACATGCTGAGAGGGGCGAGGGGGCTTAGAAGGGGCAGCCGGTTTGGTCTGAGTCGGTCTCCTTGCTGTGCCAGTGTCCCTGCCGGGCTGTGCTCTGGGACGGGGCGGCGGCGGCTGTCGCCTATCAGCGCTCAGGGGCGGCCTGAACACCGGCTCAGGAGGGAGGCGAGTCCGCTTGTCCGCCGCCAGTGGGGGGCGGAAACGCTGTTCAGGCAACAGACGGTCTTCTAGAGCCTCTAGCCTTGCATTTAGCATCGTGCCCACTTGGCAGAGGATGGTCCGCACGAGGTCTTCGTTATGTGCCTGATCAGGCTGCCTCGGCACAGCGATATCAGCCTGTGGCCTCGCCCGGAGAAGGCACTCTCTCATATCAGCCACCTCTTTGTGCAACAGCGCGACCTCGGCTTTCATGCGCTCGTTTTCCGCGCGAAGCAGCCGTGCTTCCTCTGAGTCTGTACGCTTCGCGATCGCCTTAAAATTGTCCCTAATGGCGTCCACAGCCTCGTTTAGAGCGCGGACAAAAGTGCCCTTAAGGTGGGACGACTTTTTTGCCACATCCAGTATGACGCCGAGGTGTGTCTCTACTCGACCCTCTACATTTGTCGCCGGCTGCGCGTCGCGAATAGGCGTATTGGCGCCCTTCCGAGCGCCCGACGCGGCGGAAGATGTTCTTGTCGACTTCACCTCAGACAGCGACGACATCAGTTCGGCCTCCGCACGCGCTTCCATCTCTTCCTTCTGAGCCTTCAAAAAGGCTTGTTTGGCCGCCGCCAGCCCGACATAGTCGCCAGTGGTTGGCGGACGGCCGCGTCCCTTCCTTTTGGTGCTAGTGGCGGGGGTCTCCGTAGAGCTCCCGCTGAGCTCCACATCCCTGGGCCGCTTCTGACCTCGGCCTTCGCTCCAAAAGCGCCCAGGCCCATCCCTGTCCAGGGACTCCATAGAGCCGCATAGGCTTGTAACGGACACCATGCTTCGATGTTCCGTGTCCGAATCGGACTCCGACAGTCTTTTGTGCGCCGTTGTCGGGGTGCGCGTCAGCACCACCCTCAACTCCTTCACCTTCTCCTCCCTCATCACATCTCCACTCTCCACACTCCTCTCTACATCAACAACGTTTTTGATTTTAGAATTTGTATCCATTTGTGTTCCCACGAGAAGGGTCGATCAACAGGTCCACCCCCGGGTGACGCCCATTCCGCAGGGTAAGGCTACATACTGTAGAGGTCGCCAGGTATCTACAGGTTTTAACGACTTCGCTGTCGGGTTTTTATAGAGTTTTCCTTTCTCGCGGGCCGGCCGGTTAAGGCAAGCCCTCCGCTCTAGTGCCTCGACATACTCCATAACGCCGATTCGATGGAGATCGTTGAAGAGACACTAGGCTACGGGGTGCTAGGGGGTCGGCGTGCCTCCCCTAGTTTTGGACGGTTGTTCCCGACGGCGGTGTTAATGCACGCCGGGCCGCCCCCTAACCTTCCCACCTCCCCCCCCTTACCCATTTCCTCCCCGGTGTTTGGTCCGCGGGGCGCTAGTCGCCCTACCCCGACTACAAGCCGGAGCGTTCCCCTATCCGCCACCCGGGGACGCGCCACGTCGGAGTTCACCTCTCCGCCCACTGAGACAACCCAGCAGGTCCGTGGAACCTAACCTAACCTAACCTTTTTTTTTTTTTTTTTTTTTTTTTTTTTTTTTTTTTTTTATAGTCAGGAAATGCGTTACGCACCCCTACGCCGGGCTGTGCAATGGCGTAGGGAGTGTGGGACTCGCCGGCCGAGGAAGGTGTAAGAAGGTGGCCGGAATACCCACTAAAACCTGACTGCCCTCTGACGCATTACGGCGGGGCCACGGGGACGCGTGAGCTTGCTACCGCGACCCCGCCTGCGTTTCGCCGTTTTTTAGGCGCCGTCTGAAGGGTTGGGGAGGGCGGCCACGTATTGCCGCGCTCTCCTTCCCGGTCTTCGTCTTCGGGGTGGGGGCGCCTGGGAGTCTATCTCGCGCTCCCGCTCCATCGCCTCCTTCTGCGAGATGACAGCTTCGCAGAAGGAGGCTACGCCATCCCATGACCTCTCGTCTCTTAGCATGGCGCTTATCACGCCAGGGAGCGAGAGGTCCCCGCCGATCACCGCCACCAGGGTGCGGCGCTCATCAGACCAGGCACAACACATTTCTAGCGTGTGCTGTGCCGTATCCTCCCGTTCGCCGCACCCATGGCACGACGCCGTCTCCTCCCTTCCGATCCGACGCAGGTACCGCCCGAAACAGCCATGTCCGGACAGAACCTGCGTCAGTCTGAAGGTGAGGGACCCGTGGCCCCTCCCGCACCATTCCGAGAGCAGTGGACGAATGGCCTCAATTGTGCGGACCCCGTATTTGGCGTCCGCGAGGCCTGTCGCCCAAAGCTCTATGGTCGTCATTTTCCTCCTCCTCTGCCGAGCGCGGGCGTGCTCCTCCGGGGTGTGAGAGCCACCCCGGCCTCTGAGCTCGGCCCGCACCCGGTATTCCTCGGCCAGCACCCTCGCTTCGATCTCCCAAGGAGGAGTGCCGGCCAGGACGCAGGCCGCCGCGTGGCCTACCGTGCGGTAGGCCCGGCACGCACGCGCCGCAACAATTCGTTGCGGCCTGCGAAGGAGGGCCCTGTTAGGCGCGTCTAGGGCGTCTGCCCAGATCGGCGCGCCGTACAGGGCCATACTTTTGACGACCATGGTGTACAGGCGTCTTGCCTGCACACCCGGACCTCTGGTGTTGGGGAGGAGCCTAGCCAGGGCTGCTGCCGCCCCCACGAGCCGGGGGGTCAGCGTCTGGAAGTGGTCCCTGAAACGCCAACCCCCGTCGAGGGTGAGGCCCAGATAGTTCATCCGGGCCTTCACCGCGACCTCGCCCCCGCCGATCCGAAGGTTGGCCCCCGCTGGCACCTTCCACCTCGGCCCTCTAAAATAGAGGGCCTCAGTTTTTTGGAGGGCCACGCGGAGGCCGAGCGCCTCGATTCTCCGGACCAGCAGAGTGGCTCCGGCCTCAGCCCTCGCCTTCAGCTCCCTCCAGGTGCTGTCCCGGACTGCTACCAGCGTGTCATCTGCATAGCAGATGACCGCCATCTGGGGCAGCACCTTTCCGCGGATGGCCCAATCGAAACCGATGTTCCACAGTAGGGGTCCCAGTACGGACCCCTGGGGAACACCGGAGGCCATCCGCCTTTCCTCTCTGGCCGTCCTCCCCATGTAGGACACTACCCGATCCTGCAGGTAGTGTCCTACCACCCTCCGGAGATAGGGAGGCACTCGGTGGTATCGGAGTGCCTCCTCTATTACCTCAAAGGGGAGGGAGCCGAAGGCATTAGCGATGTCGAGCGACACCGCCATAGCCCCCTGCCCCCTCTGGGCCGCATCCTCCGTGAACCTCCTCAGGGCGGTCAGGGCACCGAGGGTCGATCGCCCCGACCGGAACCCGAATTGGTTCCCAGAGATCTGCGGCCCATCCCTCGCCAGATGCTGGATGAGCCGGGAAGCGATCACTCTTTCTAGCAGCTTCCCGATCTCGTCCAGCATCACGAGGGGCCGGTATCCGGAGGGTGAGTCCGCGGGGCGGCCGTCTTTTCTGATGAGGACCAGCCGCCCCTCCTTCCACGCCCCAGGGAAGCGCCCCGCCGCCAAGCAATGCGAGCGCCTTCTTGGCGGCGCGCATGTCAGCCTGAAGGCGCTCCAGCTCGACATCCGTCCGGTGCCGCCGTCTGCGGCACCGCGTGAATGCACGCCGGGCGGCGTTACTGGCGGCACGCAGTACCGCGAGGTCCTGCGACCACCAGTAGACGCCCGCCCTGGGCGTGAAGCGTCGCGCCCTGGGCATCCCGGCGTTGCAGATCGCCGTCAGGTCCCGGCGGAACCTGACGGCCCTCTCTTCAACCCCCACCGATTGGGGGGGGTCCGACGACCACGCGCAGCATATTGCGGCCTCTTCCGCCAGGTCCGCGTCGAGGCGGGAAAGCTGCCATCGCGGGAAGACCGCGCCTCGCCGCGGACCGGCCGCTGCGCGCGCCCGCTGATCCAGGGGCGCGTTGGAGACCCTGAACCGGATGTATAAATGATCGGACAGGGTCTCCACCTCCTCCAGGACACGCCAACATGAAATGCGGGCGCCGATAGCGGGGGTGGCGAATGTGACGTCTACCACTGAGCCCCCCCGTCCTCGTACGCACGTGTCGGCGTTGCCCTGGTTCTCCGGGGCTAGGCCGATGACTGTAGCCCAGTCCCGGAGGAGCGCCCCTTTCACGTCGGTGATGGAGGACCCCCACTCCGCGCACTTGGCGTTGAGATCCCCCATCACGATGACCTGGGCCGGCGATGCCCTCCGCACTACCGGCTCCAGGCCATCCAGGAACCTCTCGAAGTCCGAGAGGTTCCTGTTTGGGGAGAAGTAGACTCCTACGAGTACTACCCCTCCCCAATTTGCCGCCACGTACCCTGCACCCCTCTCCCTGAGGGAGAGGCGCTGGGGGGCAGCGGGCGGCACCACTATGGCGACCGAGCCCTCCGTATCCCCGATCCAGTTTGGCAGGGGGGGGACCAGGTAGGGCTCGGCCACAACGGCGACGCCAATCTTCCACTCCGCCAAGACCTGCATAAGCAGGTCCTGTGCGCGGGCGCAGTGGTTGGCGTTGGTCTGCAGGAACTCTGTGTGCGGGTGTCCTGACATTATGACACTTGCATTTCTATTTCCTCACTAGCCTGGCGGCTCTGCGGCGGAGAAGGCTTGCCCCGTGGAGCCTTCCCCTTCACGGTAGGGGGCGTGCATTTGGCACCCCCCATCGCATGCGCGTGCGGGCGACCTGCCTTCGCGCATACCGCGCATTTGGCAGGCGCCTCGCACGTGGCTGCCTTATGCCCCTCTTTGCCACAACGGAAGCAGAGTTTGCCATAGTCCGCTTCCGTTGGGCACTCTACAGGGCAGAGGGCACGTGTATGGCCTAGCCGCATGCACTTGTAGCAGCGCAGTGGCCGGGCCTCCATCGCTTTGACGGTGGCCATGGTCCAGCCTATGGCCAGCTTTCCTGCTTTGACGGCTGCCTTGGCAGCCGTCGCCGGGCACTTTATAATGGCCGAGCCGTCGCCCCAGAAGCTTCGGCGGATTTGGCCGGCCTTGACCTGGCTGGAGGAGCAGCCACCAGCAGCCGCCACCTTGGCCACCAGCTCCTCCTGGGTAACGGATTCGTCTAAGCCGGTGAGCCTGAGGCTGACCGATTTGGTCGGGCGGGCTATATCGGCCCAGGCCCCGATGACCTCCGTCAGTCTGGCGGCCAGGCGGTCAGCAGAGGCGTCCGGGGTCTCTCCCCCTACCTCCATCAGCCTGGAGCCGGTCACGCTCGTTCGGATTTTGACCGTCTCCAATCCAAAGTCCCGAAGCAGGATGGAGGCCCTGGCCTTGGTGAGAACCTCGGCCATGGAGGTGGCCTCCCCCTTCTTGAGGCTCACCATGATGGCCGCCGTCTTCGGGACCGTGATTTTCGGGGCCTTCGGCGGGGCCGCGGCTTTTTGACCAGATGGGGTGGGGGCAGGCCTATTCGAGGGGTTGCCTTTCTTTTTGGCCTTCCGGCCCACAACCTCTGTCCATCTAGGCTCATTCGATGGGCCCTCGGGTTCTTGCCCTTGCTGGCCTTTCGCAGCTGGTGTCCGTCCCCCACCATGCTGAGAGGGGCGGGGGGGCTTAGAAGGGGCAGCCGGTTTGGTCTGAGTCGGTCTCCTTGCTGTGCCAGTGTCCCTGCCGGGCTGTGCTCTGGGACGGGGCGGCGGCGGCTGTCGCCTATCAGCGCTCAGGGGCGGCCTGAACACCGGCTCAGGAGGGAGGCGAGTCCGCTTGTCCGCCGCCAGTGGGGGGCGGAGACGCTGTTCAGGCAACAGACGGTCTTCTAGAGCCTCTAGCCTTGCATTTAGCATCGTGCCCACTTGGCAGAGGATGGTCCGCACGAGGTCTTCGTTATGTGCCTGATCAGGCTGCCTCGGCACAGCGATATCAGCCTGTGGCCTCGCCCGGAGAAGGCACTCTCTCATATCAGCCACCTCTTTGCGCAACAGCGCGACCTCGGCTTTCATGCGCTCGTTTTCCGCGCGAAGCAGCCGTGCTTCCTCTGAGTCTGTGCGCTTCGCGATCGCCTTAAAATTGTCCCTAATGGCGTCCACAGCCTCGTTTAGAGCGCGGACAAAAGTGCCCTTAAGGTGGGACGACTTTTTTGCCACATCCAGTATGACGCCGAGGTGTGTCTCTACTCGACCCTCTACATTTGTCGCCGGCTGCGCGTCGCGAATAGGCGTATTGGCGCCCTTCCGAGCGCCCGACGCGGCGGAAGATGTTCTTGTCGACCTCACCTCAGACAGCGACGACATCAGTTCGGCCTCCGCACGCGCTTCCATCTCTTCCTTCTGAGCCTTCAAAAAGGCTTGTTTGGCCGCCGCCAGCCCGACATAGTCGCCGGTGGTTGGCGGACGGCCGCGTCCCTTCCTTTTGGTGCTAGTGGCGGGGGTCTCCGTAGAGCTCCCGCTGAGCTCCACATCCCTGGGCCGCTTCTGACCTCGGCCTTCGCTCCAAAAGCGCCCAGGCCCATCCCTGTCCAGGGACTCCATAGAGCCGCATAGGCTTGTAACGGACACCATACTTCGATGTTCCGTGTCCGAATCGGACTCCGACAGTCTTTTGTGCGCCGTTGTCGGGGTGCGCGTCAGCACCACCCTCAACTCCTTCACCTTCTCCTCCCTCATCACATCTCCACTCTCCACACTCCTCTCTACATCAACAACGTTTTTTATTTTAGAATATGTATCCATTTGTGTTCCCACGAGAAGGGTCGATCAACAGGTCCACCCCCGGGTGACGCCCATTCCGCAGGGTAAGGCTACATACTGTAGAGGTCGCCAGGTATCTACAGGTTTTAACGACTTCTCTGTCGGGTTTTTATAGAGTTTTCCTTTCTCGCGGGCCGGCCGGTTAAGGCAAGCCCTCCGCTCTAGTGCCTCGACATACTCCATAACGCCGATTCGATGGAGATCGTTGAAGAGACACTAGGCTACGGGGTGCTAGGGGGTCGGCGTGCCTCCCCTAGTTTTGGACGGTTGTTCCCGACGGCGGTGTTAATGCACGCCGGGCCGCCCCCTAACCTTCCCACCTCCCCCCCCTTACCCATTTTCCCCCCCCGGTGTTTGGTCCGCGGGGCGCTAGTCGCCCTACCCCGACTACAAGCCGGAGCGTTCCCCTATCCGCCACCCGGGGACGCGCCACGTCGGAGTTCACCTCTCCGCCCACTGAGACAACCCAGCAGGTCCGTGGAACCTAACCTAACCTAACCTAACCTAACCTAACCTAACCTAACCTAACCTAACCTAACCTAACCTAACCTAACCTAACCTAACCTAACCTAACCTTTTTTTTTTTTTTTTTTTTTTTTATAGTCAGGAAATGCGTTACGCACCCCTACGCCGGGCTGTGCAATGGCGTAGGGAGTGTGGGACTCGCCGGCCACAGAAGGTGTAAGAAGAGGTGACCGGAATACCCACTAAAACCTGACTGCCCTCTGACGCATTACGGCGGGGCCACGGGGACGCGTGAGCTTGCTACCGCGACCCCGCCTGCGTTTCGCCGTTAGGCGCCGTCTGTAGGGTCGGGGAGGGCGGCCACGTATTGCCGCGCTCTCCTTCCCGGTCTTCGTCTTCGGGTTGGGGGCGCCTGGGAGTCTATCTCGCGCTCCCGCTCCATCGTCTCCTTCTGCGAGATGACAGCTTCGCAGAAGGAGGCTACGCCATCCCATGACCTCTCGCTTCTTAGCATGGCGCTTATTACGCCGGGGAGCGAGAGGTCTCCGCCGATCGCCGCCACCAGGGTGCGGCGCTCATCAGACCAGGCACAACACACCTCTAGCGTGTGCTGTGCCGTATCGTCCCGTTCGCCGCACCCATGGCACGACGCCGTCTCCTCCCTTCCGATCCGACGCAGGTACCGCCCGAAACAGCCATGCCCGGACAGAACCTGCGTCAGTCGGAAGGTGAGGGACCCGTGGCCCCTCCCGCACCATTCCGAGAGCAGTGGACGGATGGCCTCGATTGTGCGGACCCCGTATTTGGCGTCCGCGAGGCCTGTCGCCCAAAGCTCTATGGTCGTCATTTTCCTCCTCCTCTGCCGAGCGCGGGCGTGCTCCTCCGGGGTGTGAGAGCCACCCCGGCCTCTGAGCTCGGCCCGCACCCGGTATTCCTCGGCCAGCACCCTCGCTTCGATCTCCCAAGGAGGAGTGCCGGCCAGGACGCAGGCCGCCGCGTGGCCTACCGTGCGGTAGGCCCGGCACGCACGCGCCGCAACAATTCGTTGCGGCCTGCGAAGGAGGGCCCTGTTAGGCGCGTCTAGGGCGTCTGCCCAGATCGGCGCGCCGTACAGGGCCATACTTTTGACGACCATGGTGTACAGGCGTCTTGCCTGCACACCCGGACCTCTGGTGTTGGGGAGGAGCCTAGCCAGGGCTGCTGCCGCCCCCACGAGCCGGGGGGTCAGCGTCTGGAAATGGTCCCTGAAACGCCAACCCCCGTCGAGGGTGAGGCCCAGATAGTTCATCCGGGCCTTCACCGCGACCTCGTCCCCGCCGATCCGAAGGTTGGCCCCCGCTGGCACCATCCACCTCGGCCCTCTAAAATAGAGGGCCTCAGTTTTTTGGAGGGCCACGCGGAGGCCGAGCGCTTCGATTCTCCGGACCAGCAGGGTGGCTCCGGCCTCAGCCCTCGCCTTCAGCTCCCTCCAGGTGCTGTCCCGGACTGCTACCAGCGTGTCATCTGCATAGCAGATGACCGCCATCTGGGGCAGCACCTTTCCGCGGATGGCCCAATCGAAACCGATGTTCCACAGTAGGGGTCCCAGTACGGACCCCTGGGGAACACCGGAGGCCATCCGCCTTTTCTCTCTGGCCGTCCTCCCCATGTAGGACACTACCCGATCCTGTAGGTAGTGTCCTACCACCCTCCGGAGATAGGGAGGCACTCGGTGGTATCGGAGTGCCTCCTCTATTACCTCAAAGGGGAGGGAGCCGAAGGCATTAGCGATGTCGAGCGACACCGCCATAGCCCCCTGCCCCCTCTGGGCCGCATCCTCCGTGAACCTCCTCAGGGCGGTCAGGGCGTCGAGGGTCGATCGCCCCGACCGGAACCCAAATTGGTTCCCAGAGATCTGCGGCCCATCCCTCGTCAAATGCTGGATGAGCCGGGAAGCGATCACTCTTTCTAGCAGCTTCCCGATCTCGTCCAGCATCACGAGGGGCCGGTATCCGGAGGGTGAGTCCGCGGGGCGGCCGTCTTTTCTGATGAGGACCAGCCGCCCCTCCTTCCACGCCCCAGGGAAGCGCCCCGCCGCCAAGCAATCGCCGAATAGGCATCGGAGGCGGTCCCCGAGGTGTTTTGCGGCTATGAGGAGGACCTTGCCAGGGACTCCATCGGGCCCCGGTGCTTTCCGGGGCCCCCGGAGCCGGCTGGCCGCCCTAGTTACCTCCTCCTCTGTAATCGGAGGAGGGGGGGGAGTGTCCCTGTCATCTGGCGGGGCCATGCGCGGCGGATCGAACAGAGGGCTGTTAGGAAACAGCCCCTCGACCACCGCGCTGAGGACAGCCGGCTCCCTTTGTTCTGTGGGGGGCGCCACCTTGAGTTTTGCCCGCACCATGCGGTACGGACGCCCCCACGGATCTTCGTCGAGGGTCGCCAAGAACTCTGAGTAAGCATTGTCCTTGGCGACCCTGATGGCTGCTGCGAGCGCCTTCTTGGCGGCGCGCATGTCAGCCTGAAGGCGCTCCAGCTCGACATCCGTCCGGTGCCGCCGTCTGCGGCACCGCGTGAATGCGCGCCGGGCGGCGTTACTGGCGGCACGCAGTACCGCGAGGTCCTGCGACCACCAGTAGACGCCCGCCCTGGGCGTGAAGCGTCGCGCCCTGGGCATCCCGGCGTTGCAGATCGCCGTCAGGTCCCGGCGGAACCTGACGGCCCTCTCTTCAACCCCCACCGATTGGGGGGGGTCCGACGACCACGCGCAGCATATTGCGGCCTCTTCCGCCAGGTCCGCGTCGAGGCGGGAAAGCTGCCATCGCGGGAAGACCGCGCCTCGCCGCGGACCGGCCGCTGCGCGCGCCCGCTGATCCAGGGGCGCGTTGGAGACCCTGAACCGGATGTATAAATGATCGGACAGGGTCTCCACCTCCTCCAGGACACGCCAACATGAAATGCGGGCGCCGATAGCGGGGGTGGCGAATGTGACGTCTACCACTGAGCCCCCCCGTCCTCGTACGCACGTGTCGGCGTTGCCCTGGTTCTCCGGGGCTAGGCCGATGACTGTAGCCCAGTCCCGGAGGAGCGCCCCTTTCACGTCGGTGATGGAGGACCCCCACTCCGCGCACTTGGCGTTGAGATCCCCCATCACGATGACCTGGGCCGGCGATGCCCTCCGCACTACCGGCTCCAGGCCATCCAGGAACCTCTCGAAGTCCGAGAGGTTCCTGTTTGGGGAGAAGTAGACTCCTACGAGTACTACCCCTCCCCAATTTGCCGCCACGTACCCTGCACCCCTCTCCCTGAGGGAGAGGCGCTGGGGGGCAGCGGGCGGCACCACTATGGCGACCGAGCCCTCCGTATCCCCGATCCAGTTTGGCAGGGTGGGGACCAGGTAGGGCTCGGCCACAACGGCGACGCCAATCTTCCACTCCGCCAAGACCTGCATAAGCAGGTCCTGTGCGCGGGCGCAGTGGTTGGCGTTGGTCTGCAGGAACTCTGTGTGCGGGTGTCCTGACATTATGACACTTGCATTTCTATTTCCTCACTAGCCTGGCGGCTCTGCGGCGGAGAAGGCTTGCCCCGTGGAGCCTTCCCCTTCACGGTAGGGGGCGTGCATTTGGCACCCCCCATCGCATGCGCGTGCGGGCGACCTGCCTTCGCGCATACCGCGCATTTGGCAGGCGCCTCGCACGTGGCCGCCTTATGCCCCTCTTTGCCACAACGGAAGCAGAGTTTGCCATAGTCCGCTTCCGTTGGGCACTCTGCAGGGCAGAGGGCACGTGTATGGCCTAGCCGCATGCACTTGTAGCAGCGCAGCGGCCGGACCTCCATCGCTTTGACGGTGGCCATGGTCCAGCCTATGGCCAGCTTTCCTGCTTTGACGGCTGCCTTGGCAGCCGTCGCCGGGCACTTTATAATGGCCGAGCCGTCGCCCCAGAAGCTTCGGCGGATTTGGCCGGCCTTGACCTGGCTGGAGGAGCAGCCACCAGCAGCCGCCACCTTGGCCACCAGCTCCTCCTGGGTAACGGATTCGTCTAAGCCGGTGAGCCTGAGGCTGACCGATTTGGTCGGGCGGGCTATATCGGCCCAGGCCCCAATGACCTCCGTCAGTCTGGCGGCCAGGCGATCAGCAGAGGCGTCCGGGGTCTCTCCCCCTACCTCCATCAGCCTGGAGCCGGTCACGCTCGTTCGGATCTTGACCGTCTCCAATCCAAAGTCCCGAAGCAGGATGGAGGCCCTGGCCTTGGTGAGAACCTCGGCCATGGAGGTGGCCTCCCCCTTCTTGAGGCTCACCATGATGGCCGCCGTCTTCGGGACCGTGATTTTCGGGGCCTTCGGCGGGGCCGCGGCTTTTTGACCAGATGGGGTGGGGGCAGGCCTATTCGAGGGGTTGCCTTTCTTTTTGGCCTTCCGGCCCACAACCTCTGTCCATCTAGGCTCATTCGATGGGCCCTCGGGTTCTTGCCCTTGCTGGCCTTTCGCAGCTGGTGTCCGTCCCCCACCATGCTGAGAGGGGCGGGGGGGCTTAGAAGGGGCAGCCGGTTCGGTCTGAGTCGGTCTCCTTGCTGTGCCAGTGTCCCTGCCGGGCTGTGCTCTGGGACGGGGCGGCGGCGGCTGTCGCCTATCAGCGCTCAGGGGCGGCCTGAACACCGGCTCAGGAGGGAGGCGAGTCCGCTTGTCCGCCGCCAGTGGGGGGCGGAGACGCTGTTCAGGCAACAGACGGTCTTCTAGAGCCTCTAGCCTTGCATTTAGCATCGTGCCCACTTGGCAGAGGATGGTCCGCACGAGGTCTTCGTTATGTGCCTGATCAGGCTGCCTCGGCACAGCGATATCAGCCTGTGGCCTCGCCCGGAGAAGGCACTCTCTCATATCAGCCACCTCTTTGCGCAACAGCGCGACCTCGGCTTTCATGCGCTCGTTTTCCGCGCGAAGCAGCCGTGCTTCCTCTGAGTCTGTGCGCTTCGCGATCGCCTTAAAATTGTCCCTAATGGCGTCCACAGCCTCGTTTAGAGCGCGGACAAAAGTGCCCTTAAGGTGGGACGACTTTTTTGCCACATCCAATATGACGCCGAGGTGTGTCTCTACTCGACCCTCTACATTTGTCGCCGGCTGCGCGTCGCGAATAGGCGTATTGGCGCCCTTCCGAGCGCCCGACGCGGCGGAAGATGTTCTTGTCGACCTCACCTCAGACAGCGACGACATCAGTTCGGCCTCCGCACGCGCTTCCATCTCTTCCTTCTGAGCCTTCAAAAAGGCTTGTTTGGCCGCCGCCAGCCCGACATAGTCGCCGGTGGTTGGCGGACGGCCGCGTCCCTTCCTTTTGGTGCTAGTGGCGGGGGTCTCCGTAGAGCTCCCGCTGAGCTCCACATCCCTGGGCCGCTTCTGACCTCGGCCTTCGCTCCAAAAGCGCCCAGGCCCATCCCTGTCCAGGGACTCCATAGAGCCGCATAGGCTTGTAACGGACACCATACTTCGATGTTCCGTGTCCGAATCGGACTCCGACAGTCTTTTGTGCGCCGTTGTCGGGGTGCGCGTCAGCACCACCCTCAACTCCTTCACCTTCTCCTCCCTCATCACATCTCCACTCTCCACACTCCTCTCTACATCAACAACGTTTTTGATTTTAGAATATGTATCCATTTGTGTTCCCACGAGAAGGGTCGATCAACAGGTCCACCCCCGGGTGACGCCCATTCCGCAGGGTAAGGCTACATACTGTAGAGGTCGCCAGGTATCTACAGGTTTTAACGACTTCTCTGTCGGGTTTTTATAGAGTTTTCCTTTCTCGCGGGCCGGCCGGTTAAGGCAAGCCCTCCGCTCTAGTGCCTCGACATACTCCATAACGCCGATTCGATGGAGATCGTTGAAGAGACACTAGGCTACGGGGTGCTAGGGGGTCGGCGTGCCTCCCCTAGTTTTGGACGGTTGTTCCCGACGGCGGTGTTAATGCACGCCGGGCCGCCCCCTAACCTTCCCACCTCCCCCCCCTTACCCATTTCCCCCCCCGGTGTTTGGTCCGCGGGGCGCTAGTCGCCCTACCCCGACTACAAGCCGGAGCGTTCCCCTATCCGCCACCCGGGGACGCGCCACGTCGGAGTTCACCTCTCCGCCCACTGAGACAACCCAGCAGGTCCGTGGAACCTAACCTAACCTAACCTAACCTAACCTAACCTTTTTTTTTTTTTTTTTTTTTTTTTACGTCAGGAAATGCCCACGCATATCCTCCCTCGCGGGGACAAGTTCGGATTATGTCGGACTCGAACCGACTAAAACCTGACAACGCCTCGTATGCGCATATCGGAGGGGCTACGGGAACGCTTTCGCTTACCTCCGCGGCCCCGCCAGCGCCAGCCGTTTCCGGCTCCACCTGAGGAGACGGCACCAGTGCAATGCAGGTTCGGGAATCCCCGCCCTCCCCTGCTGGTGCCGCCTTGAGTTTTTTATAGAGGTTCACTCCTCGCGGCCCCCGTCTTGAAAAAGACAAGGGCCCGCGGTCCCAGCGTCGCCGCCGGGATTACGCGAAATGCAGCTGCAAGGGGAAAGTTGCCCTTCCCCTCGCAGCCCCATCGCCGCCGCATCTGCGGTGCGACCCCGCTGAGTCGCGGAGGGCAGGGCGAGTGGCGCACCGCAATACCAGCACTCCTCTCCCTCCGCGACTCACCCTCACTGCGGGGGAGACGAGACCCCGCAGCCCTCCAGTGCGCTCAAAGGTGGGCTCCAATGAGCCCACCCCGAGCGGCCCTCTCTGGCCGGTCCTACCTCACGGACCGGCCTTGGGTTCCTCTTAGCTTCACCGTGGGTGACCCTTTCCCACGGTTACTGAGCCCCACCGCCACGACAAGGCGGGAACCCGGTCGATGGGGAACCTAACCTAACCTTTTTTTTTTTTTTTTTTTTTTTTTTTTTTTTTTACGTCAGGAAATGCCCACGCATATCCTCCCTCGCGGGGACAAGTTCGGATTATGTCGGACTCGAACCGACTAAAACCTGACAACGCCTCGTATGCGCATATCGGAGGGGCTACGGGAACGCTTTCGCTTACCTCCGCGGCCCCGCCAGCGCCAGCCGTTTCCGGCTCCACCTGAGGAGACGGCACCAGTGCAATGCAGGTTCGGGAATCCCCGCCCTCCCCTGCTGGTGCCGCCTTGAGTTTTTTATAGAGGTTCACTCCTCGCGGCCCCCGTCTTGAAAAAGACAAGGGCCCGCGGTCCCAGCGTCGCCGCCGGGGTTACGCGTGCAATACGGCCGCGAGGGTTCGGAGAAACCCCCTCCCCCCCGCGGCCCCACTGCCGTCGCAGACGCGGTGCGACGCCGCTGAGTCGCGGAGGATAGGGAGAGTGGCGCACCGAAATACCAACACTCCTCCTCCTCCGCGACTCACCACCACAACTACTGCGGGGACCCCATAATCCCCGCAGTTTCGCTACAAAGGGCGGACTCACAGAGCCCACCCCCAGCGACCTCCCTGGGGCCAGCCCTTAACCAAGGGCCGGCCAACTCCAGCTAGCCCACAAGTGGGCCCGCCAGAACGGGTCGCCCGCGACCGAGGTCGCAGGCTCCCCTTGGTGTTTGGTCCGCGGGGCTTGCGCCCTACTCCGGCTCGCACCAGGCCGGAGCGTTCCCCTATCCGCCACCTGGGGACGCGCCACGTCGAAGTTCACCTCTCCGCCCACTGAGACAACCCAGCAGGTCCGTGGTACCTAACCTAACCTAACCTAACTTTTTTTTTTTTTTTTTTTTTTTTTTTTTTTTTTTTTTTTTTTTTTTTTTTTTTTTTATAGTCAGGAAATGCCCACGCATATCCTCCCTCGCGGGGACAAGTTCGGATTATGTCGGACTCGAACCGACTAAAACCTGACATTGCCTCGTATGCGCATATCGGAGGGGCTACGGGAACGCTTTCGCACAACCTCCGCGGCCCCTCCAGCGCCAGCCGTTTCCGGCTCCTCCTGAGGAGACGGCACCAGTGCAATGCAGGTTCGGGAATCCCCGCCCTCCCCTGCTGGTGCCGCCTTGAGTTTTTTATAGAGGTTCACTCCTCGCGGCCCCCGTCTTGAAAAAGACAAGGGCCCGCGGTCCCAGCGTCGCCGCCGGGATTACGCGTGCAATACGGCCGCGAGGGGTCGGAGAAACTCCTCTCCCCCGCAGCCCCACTGCCGTCGCAGACGCGGTGCGACGCCGCTGAGTCGCGGAGGATAGGGAGAGTGGCGCACCGAAATACCAACACTCCTCCTCCTCCGCGACTCACCACCACAACTACTGCGGGGACCCCATAATCCCCGCAGTTTCGCTACAAAGGGCAGACTCAAAGAGCCTACCCCCAGCGACCTCCCTGGGGCCAGCCCTTGATCAAGGGCCGGCCAACTCCAGCAGCCCACAAGTGGGCCCGCCGGATCGGGTCGCCCGCAACCGAGGTCGCAGGCTCCCCTTGGTGTTTGGTCCGCGGGGCTTTCGCCCTACTCCGGCTCGCACCAGGCCGGAGCGTTCCCCTATCCGCCACCCGGGGACGCGCCACGTCGAAGTTCACCTCTCCGCCCACTGAGACAACCCAGCAGGTCCGTGGAACCTTTTTTTTTTTTTTTTTTTTTTTTTTTTTTTTTTTTTTTACGTCAGGAAATGCCCACGCATATCCTCCCTCGCGGGGACAAGTTCGGATTATGTCGGACTCGAACCGACTAAAACCTGACAACGCCTCGTATGCGCATTTCGGAGGGGCTACGGGAACGCTCTCGCTTACCTCCGCGGCCCCGCCAGCGCCAGCCGTTTCCAGCTCCACCTGAGGAGACGGCACCAGTGCAATGCAGGTTCGGGAATCCCCGCCCTCCCCTGCTGGTGCCGCCTTGAGTTTTTTATAGAGGTTCACTCCTCGCGGCCCCCGTCTTGAAAAAGACAAGGGCCCGCGGTCCCAGCGTCGCCGCCGGGATTACGCGTGCAATACGGCCGCGAGGGGTCGGAGAAACCCCCTCCCCCCCGCAGCCCCACTGCCGTCGCAGACGCGGTGCGACGCCGCTGAGTCGCGGAGGATAGGGAGAGTGGCGCACCGTAATACCAACACTCCTCCTCCTCCGCGACTCACCACCACAATTACTGCGGGGACCCCATAATCCCCGCAGTTTCGCTACAAAGGGCGGACTCACAGAGCCCACCCCCAGCGACCTCCCTGGGGCCAGCCCTTAATCAAGGGCCGGCCAGACTCCAGCCAGCCCACAAGTGGGCCCGCCAGAACGGGTCACCCGCGACCGAGGTCGCAGGCTCCCCTTGGTGTTTGGTCCGCGGGGCTTTCGCCCTACTCCGGCTCGCACCAGGCCGGAGCGTTCCCCTATCCGCCACCCGGGGACGCGCCACGTCGAAGTTCACCTCTCCGCCCACTGAGACAACCCAGCAGGTCCGTGGAGGTCCGTGGAACCTTTTTTTTTTTTTTTTTTTTTTTTTTTTTTTTTTAGGTGTGGAAATGCGACCTTAAGCACGCCCCCTGGTCGGGGCACCAGGGGGGTCTGTGGGGCTCTCCCACCGAAGTGGGCCTACCCACTAAAACCACACGCGTTCCCTCATAGCCATGGTGTGGGCGCCACGGGAGCATGGTTAACACGTGACACCGCGACGCCCACTGGCCGCCCCGGGATGGGGCCCCTCTCTGCGCCCTTAAAAGGGCGCTCCTCGGAGACGGCACCGTGTGCAATGCAGGTTCGGGAATCCCCGCCCTCCCCCGCCGGCGCCGCCTTGAGTTTTTTATAGAGGTTCACTCCTCGCGGCCTCCGTCTTGAAAAAGACAGAGGCCCGCGGTCCCAGCGTCGGCACCGGGATTACGCGAAATGCAGCTGCAAGGGGAAGGTTGCCCTTCCCCTCGCAGCCCCACCGCCGCCGCATCTGCGGTGCGACCCCGCTGAGTCGCGGAGGGCAGGGCGAGTGGCGCACCGTAATACCAGCACTCCTCTCCCTCCGCGACTCACCCTCACTGCGGGGGAGACGAGTCCCCGCAGGCCTCCAGTGCGCTCGAAGGTGGGCTCCAACGAGCCCACCCCGAGCGGCCCTCTCTTGCCGGTCCTACCTCACGGACCGGCCTTGGGTTCCTCTTAGCTTCACCGTGGGTGACCCGTTCCCACGGTTACTGAGCCCCACCGCCACGACAAGGCGGGAACCCGGTCGATGGGGAGGTCCGTGGAACCTAACCTAACCTTTTTTTTTTTTTTTTTTTTTAGGTGTGGAAATGCGACCTTAAGCACGCCCCCTGGTCGGGGCACCAGGGGGGTCTGTGGGGCTCTCCCACCTAAGTGGGCCTACCCACTAAAACCACACGCGTTCCCTCATAGCCATGGTGTGGGCGCCACGGGAGCATGGTTAACACGTGACACCGCGACGCCCACTGGCCGCCCCGGGATGGGGCCCCTCTCTGCGCCCTTAAAAGGGCGCTCCTCGGAGACGGCACCGTGTGCAATGCAGGTTCGGGAATCCCCGCCCTCGCCCGCCGGCGCCGCCTTGAGTTTTTTATAGAGGTTCACTCCTCGCGGCCTCCGTCTTGAAAAAGACAGAGGCCCGCGGTCCCAGCGTCGGCGCCAGGATTACGCGAAATGCAGCTGCAAGGGGAAAGTTGCCCTTCCTCTCGCAGCCCCACCGCCGCCGCATCTGCGGTGCGACCCCGCTGAGTCGCGGAGGGCAGGGCGAGTGGCGCACCGTAATACCAGCACTCCTCTCCCTCCGCGACTCACCCTCACTGCGGGGGAGACGAGTCCCCGCAGTCCTCCAACGCGCTCGAAGGTGGGCTCCAATGAGCCCACCCCGAGCGGCCCTCTCTGGCCGGTCCTCCCTCACGGACCGGCCTTGGGTTCCTCTTAGCTTCACCGTGGGTGACCCATTCCCACGGTTACTGAGCCCCACCGCCACGACAAGGCGGGAACCCGGTCGATGGGGAACCTAACCTAACCTAACCTAACCTAACCTAACCTAACCTAACCTAACCTAACCTAACCTAACCTAACCTAACCTAACCTAACCTTTTTTTTTTTTTTTTTTTTTTTTTTTTATAGTCAGGAAATGCGTTACGCACCCCTACGCCGGGCTGTGCAATGGCGTAGGGAGTGTGGGACTCGCCGGCCACAGAAGGTGTAAGAAGAGGTGACCGGAATACCCACTAAAACCTGACTGCCCTCTGACGCATTACGGCGGGGCCACGGGGACGCGTGAGCTTGCTACCGCGACCCCGCCTGCGTTTCGCCGTTAGGCGCCGTCTGTAGGGTCGGGGAGGGCGGCCACGTATTGCCGCGCTCTCCTTCCCGGTCTTCGTCTTCGGGTTGGGGGCGCCTGGGAGTCTATCTCGCGCTCCCGCTCCATCGCCTCCTTCTGCGAGATGACAGCTTCGCAGAAGGAGGCTACGCCATCCCATGACCTCTCGCTTCTTAGCATGGCGCTTATTACGCCGGGGAGCGAGAGGTCTCCGCCGATCGCCGCCACCAGGGTGCGGCGCTCATCAGACCAGGCACAACACACCTCTAGCGTATGCTGTGCCGTATCGTCCCGTTCGCCGCACCCATGGCACGACGCCGTCTCCTCCCTTCCGATCCGACGCAGGTACCGCCCGAAACAGCCATGTCCTGACAGAACCTGCGTCAGTCGGAAGGTGAGGGACCCGTGGCCCCTCCCGCACCATTCCGAGAGCAGTGGACGGATGGCCTCAATTGTGCGGACCCCGTATTTGGCGTCCGCGAGGCCTGTCGCCCAAAGCTCTATGGTCGTCATTTTCCTCCTCCTCTGCCGAGCGCGGGCGTGCTCCTCCGGGGTGTGAGAGCCACCCCGGCCTCTGAGCTCGGCCCGCACCCGGTATTCCTCGGCCAGCACCCTCGCTTCGATCTCCCAAGGAGGAGTGCCGGCCAGGACGCAGGCCGCCGCGTGGCCTACCGTGCGGTAGGCCCGGCACGCACGCGCCGCAACAATTCGTTGCGGCCTGCGAAGGAGGGCCCTGTTAGGCGCGTCTAGGGCGTCTGCCCAGATCGGCGCGCCGTACAGGGCCATACTTTTGACGACCATGGTGTACAGGCGTCTTGCCTGCACACCCGGACCTCTGGTGTTGGGGAGGAGCCTAGCCAGGGCTGCTGCCGCCCCCACGAGCCGGGGGGTCAGCGTCTGGAAGTGGTCCCTGAAACGCCAACCCCCGTCGAGGGTGAGGCCCAGATAGTTCATCCGGGCCTTCACCGCGACCTCGCCCCCGCCGATCCGAAGGTTGGCCCCCGCTGGCACCTTCCACCTCGGCCCTCTAAAATAGAGGGCCTCAGTTTTTTGGAGGGCCACGCGGAGGCCGAGCGCCTCGATTCTCCGGACCAGCAGGGTGGCTCCGGCCTCAGCCCTCGCCTTCAGCTCCCTCCAGGTGCTGTCCCGGACTGCTACCAGCGTGTCATCTGCATAGCAGATGACCGCCATCTGGGGCAGCACCTTTCCGCGGATGGCCCAATCGAAACCGATGTTCCACAGTAGGGGTCCCAGTACGGACCCCTGGGGAACACCGGAGGCCATCCGCCTTTCCTCTCTGGCCGTCCTCCCCATGTAGGACACTACCCGATCCTGTAGGTAGTGTCCTACCACCCTCCGGAGATAGGGAGGCACTCGGTGGTATCGGAGTGCCTCCTCTATTACCTCAAAGGGGAGGGAGCCGAAGGCATTAGCGATGTCGAGCGACACCGCCATAGCCCCCTGCCCCCTCTGGGCCGCATCCTCCGTGAACCTCCTCAGGGCGGTCAGGGCGTCGAGGGTCGATCGCCCCGACCGGAACCCAAATTGGTTCCCAGAGATCTGCGGCCCATCCCTCGTCAGATGCTGGATGAGCCGGGAAGCGATCACTCTTTCTAGCAGCTTCCCGATCTCGTCCAGCATCACGAGGGGCCGGTATCCGGAGGGTGAGTCCGCGGGGCGGCCGTCTTTTCTGATGAGGACCAGCCGCCCCTCCTTCCACGCCCCAGGGAAGCGCCCCGCCGCCAGGCAATCGCCGAATAGGCAGCGGAGGCGGTCCCCGAGGTGTTTTGCGGCTATGAGGAGGACCTTGCCAGGGACTCCATCGGGCCCCGGTGCTTTCCGGGGCCCCCGAAGCCGGCTGGCCGCCCTAGCTACCTCCTCCTCTGTAATCGGAGGAGGAGGGGGGGGGAGTGTCCCTGTCATCTGGCGGGGCCATGCGCGGCGGATCGAAGGGAGGGCTGTTAGGAAACAGCCCCTCGACCACCGCGCTGAGGACAGCCGGCTCCATTTGTTCTGTGGGGGGCGCCACCTTTAGTTTTGCCCGCACCATGCGGTACGGACGCCCCCACGGATCTTCGTCGAGGGTCGCCAAGAACTCTGAGTAAGCATTGTCCTTGGCGACCCTGATGGCTGCTGCGAGCGCCTTCTTGGCGGCGCGCATGTCGGCCTGAAGGCGCTCCAGCTCGACATCCGTCCGGTGCCGCCGTCTGCGGCACCGCGTGAATGCACGCCGGGCGGCGTTACTGGCGGCACGCAGTACCGCGAGGTCCTGCGACCACCAGTAGACGCCCGCCCTGGGCGTGAAGCGTCGCGCCCTGGGCATCCCGGCGTTGCAGATCGCCGTCAGGTCCCGGCGGAACCTGACGGCCCTCTCCTCAACCCCCACCGATTGGGGGGGGTCCGACGACCACGCGCAGCATATTGCGGCCTCTTCCGCCAGGTCCGCGTCGAGGCGGGAAAGCTGCCATCGCGGGAAGACCGCGCCTCGCCGCGGACCGGCCGCTGCGCGCGCCCGCTGATCCAGGGGCACGTTGGAGACCCTGAACCGGATGTATAAATGATCGGACAGGGTCTCCACCTCCTCCAGGACACGCCAACACGAAATGCGGGCGCCGATAGCGGGGGTGGCGAATGTGACGTCTACCACTGAGCCCCCCCGTCCTCGTACGCACGTGTCGGCGTTGCCCTGGTTCTCCGGGGCTAGGCCGATGACTGTAGCCCAGTCCCGGAGGAGCGCCCCTTTCACGTCGGTGATGGAGGACCCCCACGCTGCGCACTTAGCGTTGAGATCCCCCATCACGATGACCTGGGCGGGCGATGCCCTCCGCACCACCGGCTCCAGGCCGTCCAGGAACCTCTCGAAGTCCGAGAGGTTCCTGTTTGGGGAGAAGTAGACTCCTACGAGTACTACCCCTCCCCAATTTGCCGCCACGTACCCTGCACCCCTCTCCCTGAGGGAGAGGCGCTGGGGGGCAGCGGGCGGCACCACTATGGCGACCGAGCCCTCCGTATCCCCGATCCAGTTTGGCAGAGGGGGGACCAGGTAGGGCTCGGCCACAACGGCGACGCCAATCTTCCACTCCGCCAAGACCTGCATAAGCAGGTCCTGTGCGCGGGCGCAGTGGTTGGCGTTGGTCTGCAGGAACTCTGTGTGTGGGTGTCCTGGCATTATGACACTTGCATTTCGAGTTCCTCAGTGGCCTGCGGCGGAGAAGGTCTGCTCCGTGGGGCCTTCCCCTTCACGGTAGGGGGCGTGCATTTGGCACCCCCCATCGCATGCGCGTGCGGGCGACCTGCCTTCGCACATACCGCGCATTTGGCAGGCGCCTCGCACGTGGCTGCCTTATGCCCCTCCTTGCCACAACGGAAGCAGAGTTTGCCATAGTCCGCTTCCGTTGGGCACTCTGCAGGGCAGAGGGCACGTGTATGGCCTAGCCGCATGCACTTGTAGCAGCGCAGCGGCCGGGCCTCCATCGCTTTGACGGTGGCCATGGTCCAGCCTATGGCCAGCTTTCCTGCTTTTACGGCTGCCTTGGCAGCGGTCGCCGGGCACTTTATAATGGCCGAGCCGTCACCCCAGAAGCTACGGCGGATTTGGCCGGCCTTGACCTGGCTGGGGGAGCAGCCACCAGCAGCCGCCACCTTGGCAACCAGCTCCTCCTGGGTAACAGACTCGTCTAAGCCGGTGAGCTTGAGGCTGACCGATTTGGTCGGGCGTGCTATATCGGCCCAGGCCCCGATGACCTCCGTCAGTCTGGCGGCCAGGCGGTCAGCAGAGGCGTCCGGGGTCTCTCCCCCTACCTCCATCAGCCTGGAGCCGGTCACGCTCGTTCGGATCTTGACCGTCTCCAAGCCAAAGTCTCGAAGCAGGATGGAGGTCCTGGCCTTGGTGAGAACCTCGGCCATGGTGATGGCCTCCCCCTTCTTGAGGCTCACCATGATGGCCGCCGTCTTCGGGACCGTAATTTTCGGGGGCTTCGGTGGGGCCGCGGCTTTTTGACCAGATGGGGTGGGGGCAGGCCTATTCGAGGGGTTGCTTTTCTTTTTGGCCTTCCGGCCCACAACCTCTGTCCATCTAGGCTCATCTGTTGGGCCCTCGGGTGTTTGCCCTTGCTGGCCTTTCTCAGCTGGTGTCCGTCCCCCACCATGCTGAGAGGGGCGAGGGGGCTTTGAAGGGGCAGCCGGTTTGGTCTGAGTCGGTCTCCTTGCTGTGCTTGTGTCCCTGCCGGGCTGTGCTCTGGGACGGGGCGGCGGCGGCTGTCGCCTATCAGCGCTCAGGGGCGGCCTGAACACCGGCTCAGGAGGGAGGCGAGTCCGCTTGTCCGCCGCCAGAGGGGGGCGGAGACGCTGTTCAGGCAACAGACGGTCTTCTAGAGCCTCTAGCCTTGCATTTAGCATCGTGCCCACTTGGCAGAGGATGGTCCGCACGAGGTCTTCGTTATGTGCCTGATCAGGCTGACTCGGCACAGCGATATCAGCCTGTGGCCTCGCCCGGAGAAGGCACTCTCTCATATCCGCCACCTCTTTGCGCAACAGCGCGACCTCGGCTTTCATGCGCTCGTTTTCCGCGCGAAGCAGCCGTGCTTCCTCTGAGTCTGTGCGCTTCGCGATCGCCTTAAAATTGTCCCTAATGGCGTCCACAGCCTCGTTTAGAGCGCGGACAAAAGTGCCCTTAAGGTGGGACGACTTTTTTGCCACATCCAGTATGACGCCGAGGTGTGTCTCTACTCGACCCTCTACATTTGTCGCCGGCTGCGCGTCGCGAATAGGCGTATTGGCGCCCTTCCGAGCGCCCGACGCGGCGGAAGATGTTCTTGTCGACCTCACCTCAGACAGCGACGACATCAGTTCGGCCTCCGCACGCGCTTCCATCTCTTCCTTCTGAGCCTTCAAAAAGGCTTGTTTGGCCGCCGCCAGCCCGACATAGTCGCCGGTGGTTGGCGGACGACCGCGTCCCTTCCTTTTGGTGCTAGTGGCGGGGGTCTCCGTAGAGCTCCCGCTGAGCTCCACATCCCTGGGCCGCTTCTGACCTCGGCCTTCGCTCCAAAAGCGCCCAGGCCCATCCCTGTCCAGGGACTCCATAGAGCCGCATAGACTTGTAACGGACACCATGCTTCGATGTTCCGTGTCCGAATCGGACTCCGACAGTCTTTTGTGCGCCGTTGTCGGGGTGCGCGTCAGCACGACCCTCAACTCCTTCATCTTCTGCTCCTCCCTCATCACATCTCCACTCTCCACACTCCTCGCTACATCAACAACGTTTTTAATTTGAGTATATGTATCCAAACCTAACCTAACCTAACCTTTTTTTTTTTTTTTTTTTTTTTTTTTTTTTACGTCAGGAAATGCCCACGCATATCCTCCCTCGCGGGGACAAGTTCGGATTATGTCGGACTCGAACCGACTAAAACCTGACAACGCCTCGTATGCGCATGTCGGAGGGGCTACGGGAACGCTCTCGCTTACCTCCGCGGCCCCGCCAGCGCCAGCCGTTTCCGGCTCCACCTGAGGAGACGGCACCAGTGCAATGCAGGTTCGGGAATCCCCGCCCTCCCCTGCTGGTGCCGCCTTGAGTTTTTTATAGAGGTTCACTCCTCGCGGCCCCCGTCTTGAAAAAGACAAGGGCCCGCGGTCCCAGCGTCGCCGCCGGGATTACGCGTGCAATACGGCTTTGAGGGGTCGGAGAAACCCCTCCCCCCCGCAGCCCCACTGCCGTCGCAGACGCGGTGCGACGCCGCTGAGTCGCGGAGGATAGGGAGAGTGGCGCACCGAAATACCAACACTCCTCCTCCTCCGCGACTCACCACCACAACTACTGCGGGGACCCCATAATCCCCGCAGTTTCGCTATAAAGGGCGGACTCACAGAGCCCACCCCCAGCGACCTCCCTGGGGCCAGCCCTTAACCAAGGGCCGGCCAACTCCAGCTAGCCCACAAGTGGGCCCGCCAGAACGGGTCGCCCGCGACCCAGGTCGCAGGCTCCCCTTGGTGTTTGGTCCGCGGGGCTTTCGCCCTACTCCGGCTCGCACCAGGCCGGAGCGTTCCCCTATCCGCCACCCGGGGACGCGCCACGTCGAAGTTCACCTCTCCGCCCACTGAGACAACCCAGCAGGTCCGTGGAACCTAACCTAACCTAACCTTTTTTTTTTTTTTTTTTTTTTTTTTTTTTTTTTTTTTTTTTTTTTTTTTTTTATCTGGGGAAATCCGTTTATTGACCCCCGCGCCTGGGCTGTGCAAGTGGCGCGGGGAGTGTGGGGGTCGCCTAAAGACGTTCGGCCATACCCACTAAAACCCCAGTGCCCACTTCTGCCCGCCGCTTGTGCCGGGGCTAAGGTAACAGTTTCCCTTATCCTTGTCCCCGGCAGGGCGTTCGTCCTTCTCAGGACACGTCTCTCATGGCCTAGACCACGTCATCCATCTCCGAGTGGGGCGACGGAGAACTATCGCTCCACTCCTACCGGGTCTCCCAACCCGGCACCGACCATGTTACGTCGTCTGGGCAAAAGCCCGGCGTCGGCGCATCGGTCGGCGGCGGCGCACGGGATCCTCCTCCGGATCATCCTCCCGGCGACGCTCGTCCACTTCTTTCTTCTCCATCACCGCCTCGCAGAAGGCGGCGACGGCAGTCCATCCAGTTTCGCTGCCGACCATCGCAGACACAACGGCCGGCAGCGATATTTCATCTCCAATTTGGTTCACGAGCGCGGCTCGCTCCTCCGTCCATGCTGTGCAGCACATGAGGGTGTGATCCGCGTCGTCCTCATCGGCGCCGCAAAATCGGCACTGAGGAGTGCGCTCCCGTCTGGCCACGTTGCACAGGTACCTCCCGAAGCAGCCATGCCCCGAGAGGACCTGCACTAGGCGATATGAGAGCGCTCCCCACCGTCTCGTCAGCCACTCTGGTAATACGGGGCGGATCGCCGCTATGGTGCGGTGACCCGCTCCCGGCTGGCTCAGCTGTTGTAGCCAGCTGCGCAGGACCGTGTCCCTTGCGCTCTGTCGCCACTCTCCTATTACTTCTCCACTTGGAACCTCACCCCGACCTTTGGCGTCGGCGGACTTCCAGTAGACCTCCGCCAACGCCGACGCCTCCAGTTCCCATGGAAGAGTCCCGGCCAGCACGCATGCCGCCTCCCACGAGACGGTGCGGTATGCTCTTGCCACTCGGAGTGCCACTACCCTCTGCGATCTGCGCAGTTGGGCTTTGTTGTGTCGTCCGAGGGCATCCGCCCAGATAGGGGCCCCGTACAAGGCCATCGACCGTACAACTCCGGCATAGAGGCGACGACAGGTCGCGCTAGGTCCGCCCAGATTAGGCAATAGCCTGCTCAGGGCGAACGAGGTGCGCGCGAGCTTCGGAGCCATCCGCCGGAAATGTTCCTTGAAGTTCCACCGGCTATCGAGCACAACTCCCAGGTACTTCATTGTGGACCCGACGCCGATGGAAACTCCACCCACTATCAAATGAGCGCTCGGCGGTGGCGCTCGGCGAGGCCCGTGAAAACACAGGGCCTCGGATTTGTCCAAGGCCACCGTCAGGCCCAGGTTCTTAATCCTGCCCACTACTTGGGCTACTCCGGCAGTAGCTAACACGCTCGCCTCCCGATAGCTACCGCCCCTTGCCAACACCAGTGTGTCGTCCGCGTAGCAGACGACGCTAACGCCGCGGAGAGTCGGGCCGCGGAGGACCCAGTCGTAACCGACGTTCCACAGTAGTGGCCCTAAAACGGAACCCTGTGGAACGCCGCACGACACTCTCCTCTGTCCAAATCCGGTATTTGTGGGATATACCACTGTCCTGTCCGATAGGTAGGCCTTAATCGTCTCACGCAAGTACAACGGGACCCCATGGAACCGCAGGGCCTCCATTATACTTACGCGAGGTAACGTGTTAAAGGCGTTGGCGATATCTAAAGATACCGCCAAGACGACGCCACCCTTAACGACCTCCTCTTCGGCGACGGCCCTCACCCGTGCAATAGCATCGATGGTGGAGCGGCCGCGCCGGAAACCATGCTGGCAGTCTGCCAAATTTGGCCCTACTCGGTCGAGATGCTCGGTGAGGCGAGTCGCAATAACGCGCTCAAAGAGCTTACCCGCCTCCCCGAGCAGGACTATCGGGCGATACGCCGATGGTGACTCTGCCGGTCTTCCCTCCTTTCCAATCAATACGAGTTTCCCCGTCTTCCAGTCGCCTGGGAAAGTATGGTCCTTAAGGCACCGAGTTAGTAGGGCTCGGAACCTCTCCTCCAACCCGTGCTTTAGCGCCAGGACCCATATGCGCCCGGGGATCCCATCGGGGCCCGGGGCGGTGTTTTTGGCCTGAAGCCGTGCCACAGCCGCCCACAGTTCCCTCTCTTCCACTTCCGGGACTTCCCCGTCGTCCGCATCGCGATTTGACGTCGCTGGCGCAAACACCATTTTCGGTGCCTCAAATTCTTCCCTCATGGAGGGGAACAAGGTCTCCACCACTCTGTCCAGTACTTGCGGGTCCATACTGGCCGTTAGAGGTGGGGCCCAGGGCCTGAGCTTGCTCATGACGAGCCGATATGGCCGACCCCACGGGTCGACGTCCAACGACGCCAGCAGCTCCTGCCAGGCCCCCTCCTTCGCTTCCGCTATGGCCACCCTGAGGGACTTCTTCACGTCCTGGTAGGCGGTGTAGAGGCGCCTCTCCTCCTCGTCCTCCGTGCGCCCGCCTCGTCTGCGGCGACGGTAGCGGGAGTACTGCCGCCTCGCTGACACGCAGGACGCACGAAGACGGCCGAGGTCTTCCGACCACCAATACACCGCCGTCCGAACCGGAGGTCGCACCACGCGGGGCATCGCGACGTCACATATGTGCGTGACCGCTTCGTGGAGCCACCGCGACTCGGACTCTACCGCTGTCACGTCCGGTACTGGATTCCAGCTGGCGACCAGGGCTGCCTCGATCGCCGCTTCTCTGTCCAGTTTCTTCAGCGCCCACCTCGGGCCGATCTCCGCCGCGCCACACCCGGGACCGGGACCGCCAGAGACGGGGGAGACATCAAACCGGATGTACCGGTGATCGGAAAGCGTCTCCACGCCCTCCAGGACTTCCCAGTCCCGGACGGTTCGTGCCAGGTCCGCACTGGCGAAGGACACGTCCACGATTGAGCCACCCTGCATCCGCACGCACGTGTCCGTGTCCCCGACGTTTAGGACGACAAGCCCATTCGAGGCGAGCCACTCCTCCACCAACTCCCCCCTCGCGTCTGTGGCAGGGCACCCCCAGACTGTGGACTTGGCGTTCAGGTCGCCAGCCACAACGATCCGGTTTGGTCGGCACCAGGCCAGGACCGAGTCCATCTCCCCGAGGAACGCCTCGAACTCGGATAGTGGCCGGTTCGGCGAAAAGTACGCCCCGACCACCATCACATCGCCGCACAAAGCCGCGACGACTCCTCGACCTTTCTGGGACCTTTTTATCACGGTGTCGTTTGACACCGCGATTGCCGCCAGCTCGTCTTCATCTCCCACCCAGTTGTTCCTCTTTGGGATTAAGTAGGGCTCCGTCACCACCATTATGTTTATCGACCACTGCGCCATGCTCTGAATCAAAAGATCCTGAGCTCTGGCGCAGTGGTTGATGTTGGCTTGCAGGTATTTGGAAGCCCTTGTCATCATTTTGTAGAGTTCTCGGTCTCCATCTCTTGTACACCGCTCGGTGGTGGTTGTGTCTGTTGCGAGCTGGCGCTGCTCACAACAGATACTCTTCTGAACATCTTTTTCCTGGGGGCCGAGCATCTCTTGCTCCCCAGGCGATGGTTCGATGCCTTCCCGGCCTCCGCACACAGTGCGCAGTGGGGGGCATCGTGACATTCTGCGGCGCGGTGTCCCGCCTGGCCGCACCGGTAGCACAGAAGCCCCCGGTCAACCTCCGCGGTACACCGTGCCTTGACGTGGCCAGCGTGAAGACACTTGAAGCATCTCAGCTCCCTGCGTTCGAGGAGCTTCACCCTGGCCGAGACCCAACCTACGAGCAGCCTGCCCTCGGCTACCTTTTTGGCGGCTTCTACTGGGCATGCCACCCATACGGCAAAGAGGCCGGACTTCTCCTGGCGGAGTGTCCCTACTTTTAGACGGTCTGGCGCGCATCCGCCTTTTGCACAGACCGCCGCTGCCACCTCCTCTTTGGTCACGGAGTCATCCAGCGCCGCCACTATAAGTTCCGCCATTTTTGTTGGCCGGGAGACTGTGACGTCGCCACCGTTCCCGAACACCTCGCGGAGCCTTTCCGCGAGGAGGTCCGCCTTCGGCGCGCTAGCCGCACCGGGGACCTCGATAATTGAGGCCCCAGTTGCTGCACGCCTAAAACGGACGCTCCCAATTTCTAGGTCCTTAAGGTTGACCCTTTGCCTCGCCTCGGCCAGAGCTTTGGCGTATGTGACCCCCTTCTCCACAGCCGTGGGGTTTAAGGTCACCACGACTGCCGAGGTCTTGGGGGCCCGCAGCTTGGGCGAGGGCTTGATCTCCTTCTTCTTCGTCGTGGTGGGCGCCGATCTGGTGACCATCGGCGCCTTTTCCCTTATGCCCCTCTTCACGACCGACGCCATGGTCTCCACCATGGATGCAGGCGCCGGCGGGAGGGGACGACTCGTCTTCTTGGCCTTTTTCGTCACTTCTTTTCCCGGCTGGGTGGGTTTAGCCGCGGAAGAAGAAAAAGCGGCCGGCGCCGTTTTTGAGGTCGACGCCTTCGCCTTCCCCTTTGCGCCAACCTTTATCCAGCCGGATTGGATCGGTTTAGGGAGGCGCACTTCAGGCAGTTCCGCCTGTGTCATGTCCGGTTTTTGACGTGGACGGTTTGCCGAGGGTTTCCGCCCGGCTTCCGCCTCGCGCCTGTCGTGAGCCAGTGCCGGTCGCAAGCGAGGCTCCGGGTTCAGACGCGGCTCTAGCCCGTCTATTCGGGCGTTGAGCCGGTCCGAGAGCCTGCTCAGGATCCGGTTCTCCAAATCCTCTTCCTTTGTCTGCGGACATGTCGCTGCGACGGGTTTGGGTGTCGCCCCCGCCTGCTCCATGCACGCCTTTAGCTCCGCCACTTCTTTCTTCAATGCGGCCATTTCCGCCTGCAGCCGAGAGTTGGCCGCTCGCAAAAGCCTCGTCTCCTCGTTGACATTGCGCGTCATCAGGAGCCTTGACGCTGCCCGAATCTGCGCTACCGCTTCCTTGAGCGCCTTCTTGGATGTCCCTTTTAAGTTGTTAGATTTTTCGCAGACGGCCGCCACGGCTGCTGCGCCAAGCTCTATTTGTCCCCCTAGTTCCGCGGAGCCTAGTTCGAGTTCATCCTCAAGTTCAGATGCAGAGGTCTCCGAAAGTCGGGCCCCTGCTCTGGTAGTCCGTAGCCCCTTCGTCATCTCGGCTACGTCCTTTTCCGCCTCCATTTCGAGTTGGCGTTGGGTAGCCTCTGCCAGCTCCCGCTTCGCCTGGGCGAGGCCAACGTACTCGCCGGTTGTCGGCGGCCGTCCTCGGCCTTTTCTCGTCCCTGCCACTTTGGGCGAGGGGCCCGTCTCCACGTCGCCAACTGCGACGGCCCGCAGCCGCTTACGACCTAGACTCCCCCAGGAATACCCGGGGTGCCGGTTTTCACGGTCCTGGGATGGCTCTAACTCCATATCCACGGTCGACGCGTCGGAATCCGTATCACTGAGCGCCGGTTGGCGCACAGCCGGAACGCGCTCCAGCAGTACTCTTGCCTCCTTCACATTTGCGCCATCTATTGATGGACGCCTCGTCTCCTCCTGAACCAACTCATCACCTTTCGCAACACTCCTCTGCACAATATTTTTAATTTTGGTTTCCATATATGTTCCCACGAGAAGGGTCGATCAACAGGTCCACCCCCGGGTGACGCCCATTCCGCAGGGTAAGGCTACATACTGTAGAGGTCGCCAGGTATCTACAGGTTTTAACGACTTCGCTGTCGGGTTTTTATAGAGTTTTCCTTTCTCGCGGGCCGGCCGGTTAAGGCAAGCCCTCCGCTCTAGTGCCTCGACATACTCCATAACGCCGATTCGATGGAGATCGTTGAAGAGACACTAGGCTACGGGGTGCTAGGGGGTCGGCGTGCCTCCCCTAGTTTTGGACGGTTGTTCCCGACGGCGGTGTTAATGCACGCCGGGCCGCCCCCTAACCTTCCCACCTCCCCCCCTTACCCATTCCCCCCCGGTGTTTGGTCCGCGGGGCGCTAGTCGCCCTACCCCGACTACAAGCCGGAGCGTTCCCCTATCCGCCACCCGGGGTCGCGCCACGTCGGAGTTCACCTCTCCGCCCACTGAGACAACCCAGCAGGTCCGTGGAACCTAACCTAACCTTTTTTTTTTTTTTTTTTTTTTTTTTTGTACGAGGGGAAATGCAGTTCTGCACCCCTACGCCGGGCCTATGTACAGTGGCGTAGGGAGTGTGGGACTCGCCTAAAGTCGTTCGGCCATACCCACTAAAACCCCTCGGGCCCTCCAGGTCGCTTTGGTCGTTGCTCGTACCAGCTGTGCCATTACCAAGCTTCGGACCTGCGTTGCCGCTCTTGAGTCGCGCGGCTCTCCTTTATTAATTATATACAACCTTAACAATTATATTTACAACACTATATTTACATAGGTCTGCGCCTGACGCTGATAGATGCGTCGGCGACGACCTCGTCTTTCTCGCCGGAGAGGGGCCGACTCTGGGTCGGCTTCACGTGCCCTCTCGGCATCCTCCTTGATTTTGATGACTCGTTCCGAGAAGTTCTGGAAGGCATTCCATGCATCCTCACTTCTCAGGATGTTGTCTATCACCCCGGAGAGCGATGACGAGTCCAGTCCCGTGATATTGGCGATGGGTCGCCTCTCGGCTTCCCATGCCGGGCAGTCAAAGATCGTATGGCCGACGGAGTCGACCTGTTCCGGACAGTGGTGACACCTCGGTGTTGGTTCCTTACCGGCTATTTGGTGCAGATATTTGCCGAAACAGCCGTGGCCGGTCAGCGTCTGCACCAGCCGGTAGGAGAGGTGTCCCCACCGCCTGTTCGTCCAGTCCTGGAGTTTCGGGCGAATCGCGTCCAGTGTCCACGACCCAGCCCTGGATGTCATTAGCTCCTCTTTCCATAACTCCATCGCCCTGTTGTGGGCGTGGCCTCTCCAGATTTTGAGAAGGTCAGCGGCTGGCTCTTCACCCTCTTCCCGTCTCCTGGCTCTGCGCCAATAGACATCGGCTAGAGCGGCCGCGTCTAGGTGCCATGGTGGGAGCCCGGCAACTACACACCCGGCGTCGTACGACACCGTGCGGTAAGCCCTCGCTACCCGTATGGCGATGGTCCGCTGCGACCGCCGAAGCATCGCCCTGTTTTGCTGACAGAGGTCGTTGGCCCAGATCGGACACCCGTATAGGGCCTTCGACCTCAGTACTCCCGCGAACAAGCGGCGACGTCCCGAGCTCGGGCCACCGGCGTTGGGTAAAATGCGACTTAAAGCCGCAGCCGTGGCGTCCAGTTTCGGGGCGAGTGCCGCAAAGTGCGCTCTAAAACTCCACTTGGAGTCCAGAGTCAGTCCGAGGTACTTTAGGGTACTCCGGATGGGAATTGGAGTACCGCCGACTATGATTTCTAGCCCAGTCTGGGGCGTCCTCATGCGACCTTGGAAAAGGATCGCCTCCGACTTTTCGAGGGCGACCTTCAGGCCCAAACTGCGGATCTTCGCCGAGACTTGCGAAGCACCGGCTGTGGCCCGCAGTTTTGCCTCTCTCAAATCCGAACCGGTTGCTACGACAAGCGTGTCGTCCGCGTAGCAGATGAGCTGCACCCCATGGACGATCGCTCCCCGCAGCACCGAGTTATAGCCGATGTTCCACAGGAGCGGCCCGAGGACCGACCCCTGTGGAACTCCGCACGACACAGTGTGGCTTTCCCAGCTGTCCCGTGTAGGGAACACGATCTTCCTGTCCCGCAGGTAACAGGCGACCGTCTGCCGCAGGTAAAGCGGAATGCCGTGGGATTCGAGTCCCGCCATTATAATGTCCCAGGGCAGGGTGTTGAAAGCATTTGCAATGTCCAGCGACACCGCTATCGCTACCCTGCCCTTGGATGTCGCCTCTTCACATACACTCCTGAGTTTGGCGATCGCGTCTATCGTGGAGCGATAACGTCTGAACCCGAATTGTGTATCCGCCAAGTCTGGACCTGCTGAGGACAGATGTTGGTTGATGCGACCAGCAATTATCCTCTCGAATAGCTTGCCGGCCTCATCGAGCAGCACTATCGGGCGATAGGCCGAGGGAGAGTTCTCCGGTTTCCCGGGTTTCCTCAGCAGAACCAGCCTTCCCGTTTTCCACATTAACGGGAAGTCTCCTTCCTTCAGGCACTTGGTGAGCAGTGTCCTGAGTTGGTCGTCCAGTCCGTGGTGAAGTGCTAGGGCAAGCACCCTCCCATGTATCCCATCGGGACCTGGGGCGGTGCGCTTGCATTGCACTTTCGTCTTGGCCAGGTTAATCTCCGACTCGGTTACCTCCGGGACAGAACCGGGCGGTATCGAGGCGGAGAAGTCATATCCGGTGTTACGGGCGCTGGGAGGAAAGAGTGCCGACACTGTGGATGTTAAGAGTGCCGGGTCTAGAGTGGAAGTAAGGGGAGGAGCCCAGGGGCGCAGCTTACTCATTACGAGCTTGTACGGCCGGCCCCATGGGTCCAACTCCAGACTGCTCAAAAATTCCTCCCAGGCCCGTTCTTTGGAAGCGGCGATCTCACACCGCAGGGCCTTCTTGGCTCCCTGATATACAGTGTCGAGACGCCGTTCCTCAGTCTCGTCCCATCCAAAACGTCGTCTGCGATATCGAGTGTACCGGCGACGGGCAACCACACAGGCAGTGCGCAACCGTGCTAAATCATCCGACCACCAGTACACTCGATTCCGTCGTGGCGAAGGCCCAACCTTGAACATGGCGCAGTTGGAGATGTGCGCCAATGTTTCGCCGAGCCACTTCACACCATCGTTGACGCTGGTGTCCTCTAGCCTGTGGGACCATGTCCCGACAATGGTAGCCAGTTCAGCTACGTCTCGGTCTAACGATCTTAGAGACCACCTCGGACCGATCTCCGGGGGAACGGCAGGGCTCCGACTTATTGGGGACGCCGAGGAGGGGAGAATATCCCACCGAATATATCGGTGGTCCGACAATGTCTCCACCTCGGTTAGCACCTCCCAATCTTGCACACGGCGCGCCAGGGCGGGACTCGCGAATGTGATATCCACGACGGACCCGCCCTGCATGCGCAGGCACGTGTGTTCGGAGCCTGTGTTCAATGGCGCCAGGTTGTGCTGCGCCATCCACGCCAATAGGACCTCGCCGCGACTGTCCGAGACCGACGACCCCCAAGCCCTTGACTTGGCATTTAAGTCTCCAGCCACGATGACACCGAGAGATCTCCCCCATTCAACGAACGAACCGACCTCGTCGAGATACGCCTCGAACTCCGACAGCGTTCGGTTCGGTGAAAAGTACACCCCAATTAGTGTAGTATCGGCGAACTTGGCGCCTACACATCCATTTCCTCTTCTGGTGGAAACAATTGGTGGGTTGTCGCCGGCGTATATCGCGACTAGATGATCGAGATCCCCTATCCAATTGTCCCTGTCTGGAACCGTGTACGGTTCTGAGATCACCGCTATGTTGATCGACCACTGCACGAGGCTCTGGATAAACAAATCCTGGGCCCTGGCGCAGTGATTGAGGTTGCCCTGTAGAAACCGTAGGGCCATTCTAGTTCTGTACGGTTTCTGCAACCTCCATCTGTTCCCCGCTCGGTGGGGGCGCATTGTGGGCAACTAGCGCTCTCCTCGTGACCGTTTTCTTGGGTGCCGAGCATTTTAGGCTCCCCAAGCGGTGCTTGGCATCTTTTCCCGCCGCCGCACACAGAACGCAGTGCGGTTGCGACGAGCAGGATGCCGCCTTGTGTCCCTCCTGGCCACACTTGTAGCAGAGTCGGCTGCGATCCTCCGCATCGCACCGACTCGCCACGTGACCCTTCTGCAGGCAGCGGTAGCAGCAGAGTTCTCTTGGTCTGCCGATTTTAACTCTCGCTGCTACCCAACCCACCAGGAATCGTCCGATGGTGAGTTTTTTCGCTGCCGTTACGGGGACATGGGCCCAGACTCCAAACATGCCCGATCTATCGGGCCGCAGCTGACCAATTCTGATGTTATGCAGCGTACATTCACCTTTTTTGGCGATGGCCTGCTTTACTTCTTCCGGCGTTGTCGACTCATCCAGCCCCTCGATTCTGATGTCGACAGATTTCACCGGCCTGGACACTTTAATAGTGACGTCCTGATACAGCTCTTGGAGCTTTTGTGCCAGGACGTCTGCTTTTGGGGCACTGGTGGCGCCAGGGATACGAATGATGGTAGCCCCGGTGACCGCACGGCGGAATTGCACCGAGTCTACCCCTATCGCTTCCTTTAAGTCCAACTTGGACTTCGCCTCCTTAAGGACACCGCTGTATGTGAGGCCCTTCTTCACGGCCTCTTCCGTGAGTGTGACCACGACAGCTGAGCTTCGAGGCGCCTTTAGTTTTGGCGTCCTAGGTGCTGATGTGCGAGGGGTCTTTCTCGCACTGCGCTGTTGTGCCCCTCCACTTTGCGCCAATTGCGCTTGCTTAGCCCTTGATAAGGTTGGCAGTGCCTTGGGCGTCTCCTTAATTGCCTTCCCGTTCCTCCCAACCTTTTTCCAGTTCTCATCGAGAGCGTCTGGGTTCGGGAGGCGGGATGGAGGGGGTTGCGATGGTGCCATGGGGACGGCAGAGGAGCGTCCCTTCTCACTCGTCGACGGAGTGCCCTTCTTCCTTCCCTTCTTCTTCGGTTTTTTCTCTGCAGCAGCGGGGGCAGCAGTTGTCGCCGGGACTGAATGAGATGCCGCTGCCACTACTGCAGCAGGCGACTTCTTGCTCGCCACTTTATTCGCAACTGCTAGAGGAGGCCTGATACGCGGTCCTGGGTTGAGCCGTGGCTCGAGGCCGTCAATTCGGGCGTTGATTTTATCGCCGACAGTCCTGAGGAGACGGGCCTCCAATCCCTCGATGTCGAGGCATTGTTGCGCTTGAGGTCTCTTTTTTAATTGGGCTGTGACTTCCTGCATCTGTTTTTTGAGACCCTCCAGTTCCTTGCGCAGCCGCAAATTGTCCGCCTGTAGGGCTCGTGTTTCCTCCGTGAGGGTTTTTTGTGCGAGCGCAACGATGTCCTCCTTGATCGCTCTTACGGCGTCTTGTAGCGCACGCACAAAAGTCCCTTTAAGGTTGGACGATTTCTTCGCCACCTTTTCCACCACCTCGAGGTTTACCTCTATCCGTTGTAGGACAGTGGCCGACGTATTTTCTTCAGTGGCCTGTACGGTACTTGGACCCGGTTCTGACGCAGCAGCTGGCGATAGTGCCGAGCGAGTCCTGCGGGCCTCTGCGATCGAGTCCAGAAGTTCGGACTCGGCGCGGGCTTTCATCTCCTCTGTTTGGGCCTTTAGAAAGGCTTGTTTGGCTGCCGCCAGCCCGACGTAATCGCCGGTGGTTGGCGGGCGGCCTCGTCCCTTCCGTTTGCCGGTCTTTGCGGGGGTATCTGTCGAACTCCCGCTAAGATCTAACTCCCTCGTTCGTTTTTGGCCGCGGCTTTCCGTCCAGAAGCGACCGGGACCGTCATTGTCCAGAGACTCCATAGAGCCGAATCGGCTCGCTGACGCAGCGGATGTTACGCTCATCACAGACTCAGAGTCGGACTCCGATAGCCCCCTATTGGTGAGACGTCTCACCCTTATCGGGGTGCGCGTAAGCGCGACCCTTAGCTCCTTCCCTTTTGTCTCCTCCTTCTTCACATCTCCTTTCTCAACACTCTCCTCCACATCAACAAAGTTTTTGATTTTAGTGTCCATATAAATCCCACGAGAAGGGTCGATTTACAGGTCCACCCCCGGGTGACGCCCATTCCGCAGGGTAAGGCTACATACTGTAGAGGTCGCCAGGTATCTACAGGTTTTAACGACTTCGCTGTCGGGTTTTTATAGAGTTTTCCTTTCTCGCGGGCCGGCCGGTTAAGGCAAGCCCTCCGCTCTAGTGCCTCGACATACTCCATAACGCCGATTCGATGGAGATCGTTGAAGAGACACTAGGCTACGGGGTGCTAGGGGGTCGGCGTGCCTCCCCTAGTTTTGGACGATTGTTCCCGACGGCGGTGTTAATGCACGCCGGGCCGCCCCCTAACCTTCCCACCTCCCCCCCCTACCCATTTCCCCCCCCCCAATGTTTGGTCCGCGGGGCGCTAGTCGCCCTACTCCGACTACAAGCCGGAGCGTTCCCCTATCCGCCACCCGGGGACGCGCCACGTCGGAGTTCACCTCTCCGCCCACTGAGACAACCCAGCAGGTCCGTGGAACCTAACCTAACCTAACCTAACCTTTTTTTTTTTTTTTTTTTTTTTTTTTTTTTTTTTATAGTCAGGAAATGCGTTACGCACCCCTACGCCGGGCTGTGCAATGGCGTAGGGAGTGTGGGACTCGCCGGTCACAGAAGGTGTAAGAAGAGGTGGCCGGAATACCCACTAAAACCTGACTGCCCTCTGACGCATTACGGCGGGGCCACGGGGACGCGTGAGCTTGCTACCGCGACCCCGCCTGCGTTTCGCCGTTAGGCGCCGTCTGTAGGGTCGGGGAGGGCGGCCACGTATTGCCGCGCTCTCCTTCCCGGTCTTCGTCTTCGGGTTGGGGGCGCTTGGGGGTTTGTCTCGCGCTCCCGCTCCATCGCCTCCTTCTGCGAGATGACAGCTTCGCAGAAGGAGGCTACGCCGTCCCATGACCTCTCGCTTCTTAGCATGGCGCTTATTACGCCGGGAAGCGAGAGGTCCCCGCCGATCGCCGCCACCAGGGTGCGGCGCTCGTCAGACCAGGCACAACAACTTTCTAGCGTGTGCTGTGCCGTGTCGTCGCGTTCGCCGCACCCATGGCACGACGCCGTCTCCTCCCTTCCGATCCGACGCAGGTACCGCCCGAAACAGCCATGTCCTGACAGAACCTGCGTCAGTCGGAAGGTGAGGGACCCGTGGCCCCTCCCACACCATTCCGAGAGCAGTGGACGAATGGCCTCAATTGTGCGGACCCCGTATTTGGCGTCCGCGAGGCCTGTCGCCCAAAGCTCTATGGTCGTCATTTTCCTCCTCCTCTGCCGAGCGCGGGCGTGCTCCTCCGGGGTGTGAGAGCCACCCCGGCCTCTGAGCTCGGCCCGCACCCGGTATTCCTCGGCCAGCACCCTCGCTTCGATCTCCCACGGAGGAGTGCCGGCCAGGACGCAGGCCGCCGCGTGGCCTACCGTGCGGTAGGCCCGGCACGCACGCGCCGCAACAATTCGTTGCGGCCTGCGAAGGAGGGCCCTGTTAGGCGCGTCTAGGGCGTCTGCCCAGATCGGCGCGCCGTACAGGGCCATACTTTTGACGACCATGGTGTACAGGCGTCTTGCCTGCACACCCGGACCTCTGGTGTTGGGGAGGAGCCTAGCCAGGGCTGCTGCCGCCCCCACGAGCCGGGGGGTCAGCGTCTGGAAGTGGTCCCTGAAACGCCAACCCCCGTCGAGGGTGAGGCCCAGATAGTTCATCCGGGCCTTCACCGCGACCTCGCCCCCGCCGATCCGAAGGTTGGCCCTCGCTGGCACCTTCCACCTCGGCCCTCTAAAATAGAGGGCCTCAGTTTTTTGCAGGGCCACGCGGAGGCCGAGCGCTTCGATTCTCCGGACCAGCAGGGTGGCTCCGGCCTCAGCCCTCGCCTTCAGCTCCCTCCAGGTGCTGTCCCGGACTGCTACCAGCGTGTCATCTGCATAGCAGATGACCGCCATCTGGGGCAGCACCTTTCCGCGGATGGCCCAATCGAAACCGATGTTCCACAGTAGGGGTCCCAGTACGGACCCCTGGGGAACACCGGAGGCCATCCGCCTTTCCTCTCTGGCCGTCCTCCCCATGTAGGACACTACCCGATCCTGTAGGTAGTGTCCTACCACCCTCCGGAGATAGGGAGGCACTCGGTGGTATCGGAGTGCCTCCTCTATTACCTCAAAGGGGAGGGAGCCGAAGGCATTAGCGATGTCGAGCGACACCGCCATAGCCCCCTGCCCCCTCTGGGCCGCATCCTCCGTGAACCTCCTCAGGGCGGTCAGGGCGTCGAGGGTCGATCGCCCCGACCGGAACCCAAATTGGTTCCCAGAGATCTGCGGCCCATCCCTCGTCAGATGCTGGATGAGCCGGGAAGCGATCACTCTTTCTAGCAGCTTCCCGATCTCGTCCAGCATCACGAGAGGCCGGTATCCGGAGGGTGAGTCCGCGGGGCGGCCGTCTTTTCTGATGAGGACCAGCCGCCCCTCCTTCCACGCCCCAGGGAAGCGCCCCGCCGCCAGGCAATCGCCGAATAGGCAGCGGAGGCGGTCCCCGAGGTGTTTTGCGGCTATGAGGAGGACCTTGCCAGGGACTCCATCGGGCCCCGGTGCTTTCCGGGGCCCCCGGAGCCGGCTGGCCGCCCTAGCTACCTCCTCCTCTGTAATCGGAGGAGGAGGGGGGGGAGTGTCCATGTCATCTGGCGGGGCCATGCGCGGCGGATCGAAGGGAGGGCTGTTAGGAAACAGCCCCTCGACCACCGCGCTGAGGACAGCCGGCTCCATTTGTTCTGTGGGGGGCGCCACCTTTAGTTTTGCCCGCACCATGCGGTACGGACGCCCCCACGGATCTTCGTCGAGGGTCGCCAAGAACTCTGAGTAAGCATTGTCCTTGGCGACCCTGATGGCTGCTGCGAGCGCCTTCTTGGCGGCGCGCATGTCGGCCTGAAGGCGCTCCAGCTCGACATCCGTCCGGTGCCGCCGTCTGCGGCACCGCGTGAATGCACGCCGGGCGGCGTTACTGGCGGCACGCAGTACCGCGAGGTCCTGCGACCACCAGTATACGCCCGCCCTGGGCGTGAAGCGTCGCGCCCTGGGCATCCCGGCGTTGCAGATCGCCGTCAGGTCCCGGCGGAACCTGACGGCCCTCTCCTCAACCCCCACCGATTGGGGGGGGTCCGACGACCACGCGCAGCATATTGCGGCCTCTTCCGCCAGGTCCGCGTCGAGGCGGGAAAGCTGCCATCGCGGGAAGACCGCGCCTCGCCGCGGACCGGCCGCTGCGCGCGCCCGCTGATCCAGGGGCGCGTTGGAGACCCTGAACCGGATGTATAAATGATCGGACAGGGTCTCCACCTCCTCCAGGACACGCCAACATGAAATGCGGGCGCCGATAGCGGGGGTGGCGAATGTGACGTCTACCACTGAGCCCCCCCGTCCTCGTACGCACGTGTCGGCGTTGCCCTGGTTCTCCGGGGCTAGGCCGATGACTGTAGCCCAGTCCCGGAGGAGCGCCCCTTTCACGTCGGTGATGGAGGACCCCCACGCTGCGCACTTAGCGTTGAGATCCCCCATCACGATGACCTGGGCGGGCGATGCCCTCCGCACCACCGGCTCCAGGCCGTCCAGGAACCTCTCGAAGTCCGAGAGGTTCCTGTTTGGGGAGAAGTAGACTCCTACGAGTGCTACCCCTCCCCAATTTGCCGCCACGTACCCTGCACCCCTCTCCCTGAGGGAGAGACGCTGGGGGGCAGCGGGCGGCACCACTATGGCGACCGAGCCCTCCGTATCCCCGATCCAGTTTGGCAGAGGGGGGACCAGGTAGGGCTCGGCCACAACGGCGACGCCAATCTTCCACTCCGCCAAGACCTGCATAAGCAGGTCCTGTGCGCGGGCGCAGTGGTTGGCGTTGGTCTGCAGGAACTCTGTGTGTGGGTGTCCTGGCATTATGACACTTGCATTTCGAGTTCCTCAGTGGCCTGCGGCGGAGAAGGTCTGCTCCGTGGGGCCTTCCCCTTCACGGTAGGGGGCGTGCATTTGGCACCCCCCATCGCATGCGCGTGCGGGCGACCTGCCTTCGCGCATACCGCGCATTTGGCAGGCGCCTCGCACGTGGCCGCCTTATGCCCCTCTTTGCCACAACGGAAGCAGAGTTTGCCATAGTCCGCTTCCGTTGGGCACTCTGCAGGGCAGAGGGCACGTGTATGGCCTAGCCGCATGCACTTGTAGCAGCGCAGCGGCCGGGCCTCCATCGCTTTGACGGTGGCCATGGTCCAGCCTATGGCCAGCTTTCCTGCTTTGACGGCTGCCTTGGCAGCCGTCGCCGGGCACTTTATAATGGCCGAGCCGTCGCCCCAGAAGCTTCGGCGGATTTGGCCGGCCTTGACCTGGCTGGAGGAGCAGCCACCAGCAGCCGCCACCTTGGCCACCAGCTCCTCCTGGGTAACGGATTCGTCTAAGCCGGTGAGCCTGAGGCTGACCGATTTGGTCGGGCGGGCTATATCGGCCCAGGCCCCGATGACCTCCGTCAGTCTGGCGGCCAGGCGATCAGCAGAGGCGTCCGGGGTCTCTCCCCCTACCTCCATCAGCCTGGAGCCGGTCACGCTTGTTCGGATCTTGACCGTCTCCAATCCAAAGTCCCGAAGCAGGATGGAGGCCCTGGCCTTGGCGAGAACCTCGGCCATGGAGGTGGCCTCCCCCTTCTTGAGGCTCACCATGATGGCCGCCGTCTTCGGGACCGTGATTTTCGGGGCCTTCGGCGGGGCCGCGGCTTTTTGACCAGATGGGGTGGGGGCAGGCCTATTCGAGGGGTTGCCTTTCTTTTTGGCCTTCCGGCCCACAACCTCTGTCCATCTAGGCTCATTCGATGGGCCCTCGGGTTCTTGCCCTTGCTGGCCTTTCGCAGCTGGTGTCCGTCCCCCACCATGCTGAGAGGGGCGGGGGGGCTTAGAAGGGGCAGCCGGTTCGGTCTGAGTCGGTCTCCTTGCTGTGCCAGTGTCCCTGCCGGGCTGTGCTCTGGGACGGGGCGGCGGCGGCTGTCGCCTATCAGCGCTCAGGGGCGGCCTGAACACCGGCTCAGGAGGGAGGCGAGTCCGCTTGTCCGCCGCCAGTGGGGGGCGGAGACGCTGTTCAGGCAACAGACGGTCTTCTAGAGCCTCTAGCCTTGCATTTAGCATCGTGCCCACTTGGCAGAGGATGGTCCGCACGAGGTCTTCGTTATGTGCCTGATCAGGCTGCCTCGGCACAGCGATATCAGCCTGTGGCCTCGCCCGGAGAAGGCACTCTCTCATATCAGCCACCTCTTTGCGCAACAGCGCGACCTCGGCTTTCATGCGCTCGTTTTCCGCGCGAAGCAGCCGTGCTTCCTCTGAGTCTGTGCGCTTCGCGATCGCCTTAAAATTGTCCCTAATGGCGTCCACAGCCTCGTTTAGAGCGCGGACAAAAGTGCCCTTAAGGTGGGACGACTTTTTTGCCACATCCAATATGACGCCGAGGTGTGTCTCTACTCGACCCTCTACATTTGTCGCCGGCTGCGCGTCGCGAATAGGCGTATTGGCGCCCTTCCGAGCGCCCGACGCGGCGGAAGATGTTCTTGTCGACCTCACCTCAGACAGCGACGACATCAGTTCGGCCTCCGCACGCGCTTCCATCTCTTCCTTCTGAGCCTTCAAAAAGGCTTGTTTGGCCGCCGCCAGCCCGACATAGTCGCCGGTGGTTGGCGGACGGCCGCGTCCCTTCCTTTTGGTGCTAGTGGCGGGGGTCTCCGTAGAGCTCCCGCTGAGCTCCACATCCCTGGGCCGCTTCTGACCTCGGCCTTCGCTCCAAAAGCGCCCAGGCCCATCCCTGTCCAGGGACTCCATAGAGCCGCATAGGCTTGTAACGGACACCATACTTCGATGTTCCGTGTCCGAATCGGACTCCGACAGTCTTTTGTGCGCCGTTGTCGGGGTGCGCGTCAGCACCACCCTCAACTCCTTCACCTTCTCCTCCCTCATCACATCTCCACTCTCCACACTCCTCTCTACATCAACAACGTTTTTTATTTTAGAATATGTATCCATTTGTGTTCCCACGAGAAGGGTCGATCAACAGGTCCACCCCCGGGTGACGCCCATTCCGCAGGGTAAGGCTACATACTGTAGAGGTCGCCAGGTATCTACAGGTTTTAACGACTTCGCTGTCGGGTTTTTATAGAGTTTTCCTTTCTCGCGGGCCGGCCGGTTAAGGCAAGCCCTCCGCTCTAGTGCCTCGACATACTCCATAACGCCGATTCGATGGAGATCGTTGAAGAGACACTAGGCTACGGGGTGCTAGGGGGTCGGCGTGCCTCCCCTAGTTTTGGACGGTTGTTCCCGACGGCGGTGTTAATGCACGCCGGGCCGCCCCCTAACCTTCCCACCTCCCCCCCCTTACCCGTTTCCCCCCCCCGGTGTTTGGTCCGCGGGGCGCTAGTCGCCCTACCCCGACTACAAGCCGGAGCGTTCCCCTATCCGCCACCCGGGGACGCGCCACGTCGGAGTTCACCTCTCCGCCCACTGAGACAACCCAGCAGGTGCGTGGTCGATGGGGAACCTAACCTAACCTAACCTTTTTTTTTTTTTTTTGTATCTGGGGAAATCCGTTTATTGACCCCCGCGCCTGGGCTGTGCAAGTGGCGCGGGGAGTGTGGGGGTCGCCTAAAGTCGTTCGGCCATACCCACTAAAACCCCAGTGCCCAATTCTGCTCGCCTCTTGTGCCGGGGCTAAGGTGACAGTTACCCTTATCCTTGTCCCCGGCAGGGCGTTCGTCCTTCTTAGGACACATCTCTTGTGGCCTAGACCACGTCATCCATCTCCGAGTGGGGCGACGGAGAACTATCGCCCCACTCCTACCGGGTCTCCCAACCCGGCACCGACCATGTTACGTCGTCTGGGCAAAAGCCCGGCGTCGGCGCATCGGTCGGCGGCGGCGCACGGGATCCTCCTCCGGATCATCCTCCCGGCGTCGCTCGTCCACTTCTTTCTTCTCCATCACCGCCTCGCAAAAGGCGGCGACAGCACTCCATCCGGTTTCGCTGCCGACCATCACAGACACAACGGCCGGCAGCGAGATGTCATGTCCGATTTCATTCCCGAGCGCGGCTCGCTCCTCTGCCCATGCTGAGCAGCACGTGAGGGTGTGATCCGCGTCGTCCTCTTCGGCGCCGCAGAAGCGGCACTGAGGAGTGCGCTCCCGTCTGGCCACGTTGCACAGGTACCTCCCGAAGCAGCCATGCCCCGAGAGGACCTGCACTAGGCGGTATGAGAGCGCACCCCACCGTCTCGTCAGCCACTCTGTTAATACAGGGCGGATCGCCGCTATGGTGCGATGACCCGCTCCCGGCTGGCTTAGCTGTTGTTGCCAGCTGCGCAGGACTGTGTCCCTTGCGCTCTGTCGCCACTCGCCAATGTCCTCAACACTTGGGACCTCACCCCGACCTTTGGCGTCGGCGGACTTCCAGTAGACCTCCGCCGACGCCAACGCCTCCAGTTCCCATGGGGGAGTCCCGGCCAGCGCGCATGCCGCCTCCCACGAAACCGTGCGGTACGCTCTTGCCGCTCGGAGCGCCACTACCCTCTGCGATCTGCGCAGTTGGGCTTTGTTGTGGCGTCCGAGAGCATCCGCCCAGATAGGGGCCCCGTACAAGGCCATCGACCGTACAACTCCGGCATAGAGGCGACGACAGCTCGCGCTCGGTCCGCCCAGATTAGGCAATAGCCTGCTCAGGGCGAACGAAGTGCGCGCGAGCTTCGGAGCCATCCGGCGGAAATGTTCCTTGAAGTTCCACCGGCTGTCGAGCACAACTCCCAGGTACTTCATTGTGGACCCGACGCCGATGGAAACTCCGCCCACAATCAGTTGAGCGCTCGGCGGTGGCGCTCGGCGAGGCCCGTGAAAACACAGGGCCTCGGATTTGTCCAAGGCCACCGTCAGGCCCAGATTCCTTATCCTGCCCACTACTTGGGCTACTCCAGCGGTAGCTAACACGCTCGCCTCCCGATAGCTACCGCCCCTTGCCAACACCAGTGTGTCATCCGCGTAGCATACGACGCTAACGCCGCGGAGAGTCGGGCCGCGGAGGACCCAGTCGTAACCGACGTTCCACAGTAGTGGCCCTAAAACGGAACCCTGTGGAACGCCGCACGACACTCTCCTCTGTCCAAATCCGGTAGTTGTGGGATATACCACTGTCCTGTCCGATAGGTAGGCCTTAATCGTCTCACGCAAGTACAACGGGACCCCATGGAACCGCAGGGCCTCCATTATACTTACGCGAGGTAACGTGTTAAAGGCGTTGGCGATATCTAAAGATACCGCCAAGACGACGCCACCCTTAACGACCTCCTCTTCGGCGACGGCCCTCACCCGTGCAATAGCATCGATGGTGGAGCGGCCGCGCCGGAAACCATGTTGGCAGTCTGCCAAATTTGGCCCTACTTGGTCGAGATGCTCGGTGAGGCGAGTCGCAATAACGCGCTCAAAGAGCTTACCCGCCTCCCCGAGCAGGACTATAGGGCGATACGCCGACGGTGACTCTGCCGGTCTTCCCTCCTTTCCAATCAATACGAGTTTCCCCGTCTTCCAGTCGCCTGGGAAAGTATGGTCCTTAAGGCACCGAGTTAGAAGGGCTCGGAACCTCTCCTCCAACCCGTGTTTTAGGGCCAGGACCCATATGCGCCCGGGGATCCCATCGGGGCCCGGGGCGGTGTTTTTGGCCTGAAGCCGTGCCACAGCCGCCCACAGTTCCCTCTCTTCCACTTCCGGGACTTCCCCGTCGTCCGCATCGCGATTTGACGTCGCTGGCGCAAACACCATTTTGGGTGACCGAAATTCCTCCCTCATCGAGGGGAACAAGGACTCCACCACTCTGTCTAGTACTACCGGGTCCATACTGGCCGTTAGGGGTGGGGCCCAGGGCCTGAGCTTGGTCATGACGAGCCGATATGGCCGACCCCAGGGGTCGACGTCCAACGACGCAAGCAGCTCCTGCCAGGCCCCCTCCTTCGCTTCCGCGATTGCCACCCTGAGAGCCATTTTAGCGTCCTGGTAGGCGGTGTAGAGGCGCCTCTGCTCCTCGTCCTCCGTGCGCCCGCCTCGTCTGCGACGACGGTAGCGGGAGTACTGCCGCCTCGCTGACACGCACGACGCACGAAGACGGCCGAGGTCTTCCGACCACCAATACACCGCCGTCCGAGCCGGGGGCCGCACCACGCGGGGCATCGCGACGTCACAGATGTGCGTGACTGCTTCGTGGAGCCACTGCGACTCGGACTCTACCGTTGTCACGTCCGGTATTGCGTTCCACCCTGCGACCAGAGCCGCCTCGATCGCCGCTTCTTCGTCCATCTTCTTCAGCGCCCACCTCGGGCCAATCTCCGCCGCGACACGCCCGGGACCGGGACCGCCAGAGAGGGGGGCGACGTCAAACCGGATGTACCGATGATCGGACAGCGTCTCCACACCCTCCAGGACTCCCCAGTCCCGGACGGTTCGTGCCAGGTCCGCACTGGCGAAGGACACGTCCACGATTGAGCCACCCTGCATCCGCACGCACGTGTCCGTATCCCCGGTGTTCAGGACGACCAGCCCATTAGAGGCGAGCCACTCCTCCACCAACTCTCCCCTCGCGTCTGTGGCAGGGCACCCCCAGATTGTGGACTTGGCGTTCAGATCGCCAGCCACAATGATCCGGTTTGGGCGGCACCAGGCCAGGACCGAGTCCATCTCCCCGAGGAAGGTTTCGAAATCGGATAGTGGCCGGTTCGGCGAAAAGTACGCCCCGACCACCATCACATCGCCGCACAGAGCCGCGACGACTCCTCGGCCTTTCCGAGACCTCTTTATCACGGTGTCGTTTGACACCGCGATTGCCGCCAGGTCATCTTCATCGCCCACCCAATTATTCCTCCTTGGGATTAGGTAGGGCTCCGTCACCACCGTTATGTTTATCGACCACTGCGCCATGCTCTGGATCAAAAGATCCTGAGCTCTGGCGCAGTGGTTGATGTTGGCTTGTAGATATCTGGTAGGCCTTGTCGTCATTTTGTAGAGTTATCGGTCTCCATCTCTTGTACACCGCTCGGTGGTGGTTGCGTCTGTTGCGAGCTGGCGCTGCTCGCAACAAATGCTCTGCTGAACATCTTTTTCCTGGGGGCCGAGCATCTCTTGCTCCCCAGGCGATGGTTCGATGTCTTCCCGGCCTCCGCACACAGTGCGCAGTGGGGGGCATCGTGACATTCTGCGGCGCGGTGTCCCGCCTGGCCGCACCGGTAGCACAGTAGCCCCCGGTCAACCTCCGCGGTACACCGTGCCTTAACGTGGCCAGCGTGAAGGCACTTGAAGCACCTCAACTCCCTCCGTTCGAGGAGCTTCACCCTGGCCGAGACCCAGCCAACGAGCAGTTTGCCCTCGACCACCTTCTTGGCGGCTTCGACTGGGCATGCCACCCATACGGCGAAGAGACCAGACTTCTCCTGGCGGAGTGTTCCCATTTTGAGACGGTCTGCCGCGCATCCGCCTTTTGCACAGACCGCCGCTGCCACCTCCTCTTTGGTCACGGAGTCATCCAGCCCCGCCACTATAAGTTCAGCCATTTTTGTTGGCCGGGAGACTGTGACGTCGCCACCGTTTCCGAACACCTCGCGGAGCCTTTCCGCGAGGAGGTCCGCCTTCGGCGCGCTAGCGGCACCGGGGACCTCGATAATTGAGGCCCCAGTTGCTGCACGCCTAAAACGGACGCTCCCAATTTCTAGGTCCTTAAGGTTGACCCTTTGCCTCGCCTCGGCCAGAGCTTTGGCGTATGTGACCCCCTTCTCCACAGCCGTGGGGTTTAAGGTCACCACGATTGCCGAGGTCTTGGGGGCCCGCAGCTTGGGCGAGGGCTTGATCTCCTTATTCTTCGTCGTGGTGGGCGCCGATCTGGTGACCATCGGCGCCTTTTCCCTTATGCCCCTCTTCACGACCGACGCCATGGTCTCCACCATGGATGCAGGCGCCGGCGGGAGGGGACGACTCGTCTTCTTGGCCTTCTTGTTCTTCTCTTTGCCCTGTTGGGTGGATTGGGCCGCGGAAGAAGAAGCGGCCGGCGCCGATGTAGATGTCGACGCCTTCGCCTTCCCCTTTGCGCCAACCTTTATCCAACCCGGTTGGACCGCTTTGGGGAGGCGCACTTCAGGCCGTTCCGCCTGGGTTATTTCCGGTTTTTGACGAGGACGGCTTGCCGAGGGTTTCCGCCCGGCTTCCGCCTCACGCCTGTCGTGAGCCAGTGCCGGTCGCAAGCGAGGCTCCGGGTTCAGACGCGGCTCTAGCCCGTCTATCCGGGCGTTGAGCCGGTCCGAGAGCCTGCTCAGGATCCGGTTCTCCAGTTCCTCTTTTTTCGTCTGTGGGCATGTCGCTGCGACGGGTTTGGGTGCCGCCCCCGCCTGCTCCATGCACGCCTTCAGCTCCGCCACCTCTTTCTTCAGCGCGGCCATTTCCGCCTTTAGGCGGGAGTTGGCCGCTCGCAGTAGTCTCGTCTCTTCACTTATATTGCGCGTCATCAGGAGCCTTGACGCCGCCCGAATCTGCGCAACCGCCTCCTTGAGCGCCTTCTTAGATGTCCCTTTAAGGTTGTTGGACTTTTCACAGACGGCCGCCACGGCCGCTGCACCAAGTTCAATTTGTCCCCCCAGCTCTGCCGAGCCTAGATCGTGTTCGCCCTCAAGTTCCGAAGCAGAGGTCTCCGAAAGTCGGGACCCTGCTCTGGTAGACCGCAGCCCCTTTGTCATCTCGGCTACGTCCTTTTCGGCCTCTAGCTCGAGTTGGCGTTGGGTAGCCTCTGCCAGCTCCCGCTTCGCCAGGGCGAGGCCAACGTACTCGCCGGTTGTCGGCGGCCGTCCTCGGCCTTTTCTCGTCCCTGCCACTTTGGGCGAGGGCCCCGTCTCCACGTCGCCAACTGCGACGGCCCGCAGCCGCTTCCGACCGAGACTCCCCCAGGAATGCCCGGGGTGCCGGTCTTCGCGGTCCTCCGATGGCTCTATCTCCATGTCCACGGTCGAAGCGTCAGAATCCGTTTCACTGAGCGCTGGTTGGCGCACGACCGGAACGCGCTCCAGCCGCACTCTCGCCTCCTTCAAATTTGCGCCATCTAACGATGTGCGCCTCGTCTCCTCCACAACCAATTCATCTCCTTTCGCAACACTCCTCTCCTCAACGTTTTTAATTTTGGTTTCCATAAAGTTCCCACGAGAAGGGTCGATCAACAGGTCCACCCCCGGGTGACGCCCATTCCGCAGGGTAAGGCTACATACTGTAGAGGTCGCCAGGTATCTACAGGTTTTAACGACTTCGCTGTCGGGTTTTTATAGAGTTTTCCTTTCTCGCGGGCCGGCCGGTTAAGGCAAGCCCTCCGCTCTAGTGCCTCGACATACTCCACAACGCCGATTCGGTGGAGATCGTTGAAGAGAACACTAGGCTACGGGTTGCTAGAGGGGTCGGCGTGCCCCCCCTAGTTTTGGACGGTTGTTCCCGACGGCGGTGTTAACGCACGCCGGGCCGCCCCCTAACCTTCCCACCTCCCCCCCCTTACCCATTTCCCCCCCCCAGTGTTTGGTCCGCGGGGCGCTAATCGCCCTACCCCGACTACAAGCCGGAGCGTTCCCCTATCCGCCACCCGGGGACGCGCCACGTCGGAGTTCACCTCTCCGCCCACTGAGACAACCCAGCAGGTCCGTGGAACCTAACCTAACCTAACCTAACCTTTTTTTTTTTTTTTTTTTTTGTATCTGGGGAAATCCGTTTATTGACCCCCGCGCCTGGGCTGTGCAAGTGGCGCGGGGAGTGTGGGGGTCGCCTAAAGTCGTTCGGCCATACCCACTAAAACCCCAGTGCCCAATTCTGCTCGCCTCTTGTGCCGGGGCTAAGGTGACAGTTACCCTTATCCTTGTAACCTAACCTAACCTAACCTAACCTTTTTTTTTTTTTTTTTTTTTTTAGGTGTGGAAATGCGACCTTAAGCACGCCCCCTGGTCGGGGCACCAGGGGGGTCTGTGGGGCTCTCCCACCGAAGTGGGCCTACCCACTAAAACCACACGCGTTCCCTCATAGCCATGGTGTGGGCGCCACGGGAGCATGGTTAACACGTGACACCGCGACGCCCACTGGCCGCCCCGGGATGGGGCTCCTCTCTGCGCCCTTAAAAGGGCGCTCCTCGGAGACGGCACCGTGTGCAATGCAGGTTCGGGAATCCCCGCCCTCCCCCGCCGGCGCCGCCTTGAGTTTTTTATAGAGGTTCACTCCTCGCGGCCTCCGTCTTGAAAAAGACAGAGGCCCGCGGTCCCAGCGTCGGCGCCGGGATTACGCGAAATGCAGCTGCAAGGGGAAAGTTGCCCTTCCCCTCGCAGCCCCACCGCCGCCGCATCTGCGGTGCGACCCCGCTGAGTCGCGGAGGATAGGGAGAGTGGCGCACCGTAATACCAACACTCCTCCTCCTCCGCGACTCACCCTCACTGCGGGGGAGACGAGTCCCCGCAGCCCTCCAAGCGCTCGAAGGTGGGCTCCAGTGAGCCCACCCCGAGCGGCCCTCTCTGGCCGGTCCTACCTCACGGACCGGCCTTGGGTTCCTCTTAGCTTCACCGTGGGTGACCCATTCCCACGGTTACTGAGCCCCACCGCCACGACAAGGCGGGAACCCGGTCGATGGGGAACCTAACCTAACCTAACCTAACCTTTTTTTTTTTTTTATAGTCAGGAAATGCGTTACGCACCCCTACGCCGGGCTGTGCAATGGCGTAGGGAGTGTGGGACTCGCCGGCCACAGAAGGTGTAAGAAGGTGGCCGGAATACCCACTAAAACCTGACTGCCCTCTGACGCATTACGGCGGGGCCACGGGGACGCGTGAGCTTGCTACCGCGACCCCGCCTGCGTTTCGCCGTTAGGCGCCGTCTGTAGGGTCGGAGAGGGCGGCCACATATTGCCGCGCTCTCCTTCCCGGTCTTCGTCTTCGGGGTGGGGGCGCTTGGGGGTCTCTCTCGCGCTCCCGCTCCATCGCCTCCTTCTGCGAGATGACAGCTTCGCAGAAGGAGGCTACGCCATCCCATGACCTCTCGCTTCTTAGCATGGCGCTTATTACGCCGGGGAGCGAGAGGTCCCCGCCGATCGCCGCCACCAGGGTGCGGCGCTCGTCAGACCAGGCACAACACATTTCTAGCGTGTGCTGTGCCGTATCCTCCCGTTCGCCGCACCCATGGCACGACGCCGTCTCCTCCCTTCCGATCCGACGCAGGTACCGCCCGAAACAGCCATGTCCGGACAGAACCTGCGTCAGTCGGAAGGTGAGGGACCCGTGGCCCCTCCCGCACCATTCCGAGAGCAGTGGACGGATGGCCTCAATTGTGCGGACCCCGTATTTGGCGTCCGCGAGGCCTGTCGCCCAAAGCTCTATGGTCGTCATTTTCCTCCTCCTCTGCCGAGCGCGGGCGTGCTCCTCCGGGGTGTGAGAGCCACCCCGGCCTCTGAGCTCGGCCCGCACCCGGTATTCCTCGGCCAGCACCCTCGCTTCGATCTCCCAAGGAGGAGTGCTGGCCAAGACGCAGGCCGCCGCGTGGCCTACCGTGCGGTAGGCCCGGCACGCACGCGCCGCAACAATGCGTTGCGGCCTGCGTAGGAGGGCCCTATTTGGCGCGTCTAGGGCGTCTGCCCAGATCGGCGCGCCGTACAGGGCCATACTCTTGACGACCATGGTGTACAGGCGTCTTGCCTGCACACCCGGACCTCTGGTGTTGGGGAGGAGCCTAGCTAGGGCTGCTGCCGCCCCCACGAGCCGGGGGGTCAGCGTCTGGAAGTGGTCTCTGAAACGCCAACCCCCGTCGAGGGTGAGGCCCAGATAGGTCATCCGGGCCTTCACCGCGACCTCGCCCCCGCCGATCCGAAGGTTGGCCCGCGCTGGCACCTTCCACTTCGGCCCTCTAAAATAAAGGGCCTCAGTTTTTTGGAGGGCCACGCGGAGGCCGAGCGCCTCGATTCTCCGGACCAGCAGGGTGGCTCCGGCCTCAGCCCTCGCCTTCAGCTCCCTCCAGGTGCTGTCCCGGACTGCTACAAGCGTGTCATCTGCATAGCAGATGACCGACATCTGGGGCAGCACCTTTCCGCGGATGGCCCAATCGAATCCGATGTTCCACAGTAGGGGTCCCAGTACAGACCCCTGGGGAACACCGGAGGCCATCCGCCTTTCCTCTCTGGCCGTCCTCCCCATGTAGGACACTACCCGATCCTGCAGGTAGTGTCCTACCACCCTCCGGAGATAGGGAGGCACTCGGTGGTATCGGAGTGCCTCCTCTATTACCTCAAATGGGAGGGAGCCGAAGGCATTAGCGATGTCGAGCGACACCGCCATAGCCCCCTGCCCCCTCTGGGCCGCATCCTCCGTGAACCTCCTCAGGGCGGTCAGGGCATCGAGGGTCGATCGCCCCGACCGGAACCCGAATTGGTTCTTAGAGATCTGCGGCCCATCCCTCGCCAGATGCTGGATGAGCCGGGAAGCAATCACTCTTTCTAGTAGCTTCCCGATCTCGTCCAGCATCACTAGAGGCCGGTATCCGGAGGGTGAGTCCGCGGGGCGGCCGTCTTTTCTGATAAGGACCAGCCGCCCCTCCTTCCACGTCCCAGGGAAGCGCCCCGCCGCCAAGCAATCGCCGAATAGGCAGCGGAGGCGGTCCCCGAGGTGTTTTGCGGCTATGAGGAGGACCTTGCCAGGGACTCCATCGGGCCCCGGTGCTTTCCGGGGCCCCCGGAGCCGGCTGGCCGCCCTAGCTACCTCCTCTTCTGTAATCGGAGGAGGAGGCGGGGGAGTGTCCAGGACAGCGTAGTCCTGGTCCCTGTCATCTGGCGGGGCCATGCGCGGCGGATCGAACGGAGGGCTGTTAGGAAACAGCCCCTCGACCACCGCGCTGAGGACAGCCGGCTCCATTTGTTCTGTGGGGGGCGCCACTTTTAATTTTGCCCGCACCATGCGGTACGGACGCCCCCACGGATCTTCGTCGAGGGTCGCCAAGAACTCTGAGTAAGCATTGTCCTTGGCGACCCTGATGGCTGCTGCGAGCGCCTTCTTGGCGGCGCGCATGTTAGCCTGAAGGCGCTCCAGCTCGACATCCGTCCGGTGCCGCCGTCTGCGGCACCGCGTGAATGCACGCCGGGCGGCGTTACTGGCGGCACGCAGTACCGCGAGGTCCTACGACCACCAGTAGACGCCCGCCCTGGGCATGAAGCGTCGCGCCCTGGGCATCCCGGCGTTGCAGATCGCCGTCAGGTCCCGGCGGAACCTGACGGCCCTCTCTTCAACCCCCACCGATTGGGGGGGGGTCCGACGACCACGCGCAGCATATTGCGGCCTCTTCCGCCAGGTCCGCGTCGAGGCGGGAAAGCTGCCATCGAGGGAAGACCGCGCCTCGCCGCGGACCGGCCGCTGCGCGCGCCCGCGTATCCAGGGGCGCGTTGGAGACCCTGAACCGGATGTATAAATGATCGGACAGGGTCTCCACCTCCTCCAGGACACGCCAACACGAAATGCGGGCGCCGATAGCGGGGGTGGCGAATGTGACATCTACCACTGAGCCCCCCCGTCCTCGTACGCACGTGTCGGCGTTGCCCTGGTTCTCCGGGGCTAGGCCGATGACTGTAGCCCAGTCCCGGAGGAGCGCCCCTTTCACGTCGGTGATGGAGGACCCCCACGCTGCGCACTTAGCGTTGAGATCCCCCATCAGGATGACCTGGGCGGGCGATGCCCTCCGCACCACCGGCTCCAGGCCGTCCAGGAACCTCTCGAAGTCAGAGAGGTTCCTGTTTGGGGAGAAGTAGACTCCTACGAGTACTACCCCTCCCCAATTTGCCGCCACGTACCCTGCACCCCTCTCCCTGAGGGAGAGGCGCTGGGGGGCAGCGGGCGGCACCACTATGGCGACCGAGCCCTCCGTATCCCCGATCCAGTTTGGCAGGGGGGGGACCAGGTAGGGCTCGGCCACAACGGCGACGCCAATCTTCCACTCCGCCAAGACCTGCATAAGCAGGTCCTGTGCGCGGGCGCAGTGGTTGGCGTTGGTCTGCAGGAACTCTGTGTGCGGGTGTCCTGACATTATGAGACTTGCATTTCGAGTTCCTCAGTGGCCTGCGGCGGAGAAGGCCTGCCCCGTGGAGCCTTTCCCTTCACGGTAGGAGGCGTGCATTTGGCACCCCCCATCGCATGCGCGTGCGGGCGACCTGCCTTCGCGCATACCGCGCATTTGGCAGGCGCCTCGCACGTGGCCGCCTTATGCCCCTCTTTGCCACAACGGAAGCAGAGTTTGCCATAGTCCGCTTCCGTTGGGCACTCTGCAGGGCAGAGGGCACGTGTATGGCCTAGCCGCATGCACTTGTAGCAGCGCAGCGGCCGGGCCTCCATCGCTTTGACGGTGGCCATGCACTTTATAATGGCCGAGCCGTCGCCCCAGAAGCTTCGGCGGATTTGGCCGGCCTTGACCTGGCTGGGGGAGCAGCCACCAGCAGCCGCCACCTTGGCCACCAGCTCCTCCTGGGTAACAGACTCGTCTAAGCCGGTGAGCTTGAGGCTGACCGATTTGGTCGGGCGGGCTATATCGGCCCAGGCCCCGATGACCTCCGTCAGTCTGGCGGCCAGGCGGTCAGCAGAGGCGTCCGGGGTCTCTCCCCCTACCTCCATCAGCCTGGAGCCGGTCACGCTCGTTCGGATCTTGACCGTTTCCAAGCCAAAGTCCCGAAGCAGGATGGAGGCCCTGGCCTTGGTGAGAACCTCGGCCATGGTGATGGCCTCCCCCTTCTTGAGGCTCACCATGATGGCCGCCGTCTTCGGGACCGAGATTTTCGGGGGCTTCGGCGGGGCCACGGCTTTTTGGCGCGCCGCACCAGATGGGGTGGGGGCAGGCCTAGTCGAGGGGTTGCCTTTCTTTCTGGCCTTCCGGCCCACAACCTCTGTCCATCTTGGCTTATCTGTTGGGCCCTCGGGTGTTTGCCCTTGCTGGCCTTTCTCAGCTGGTGTCCGTCCCCCACCATGCTGAGAGGAGCGACGGGGCTTTGAAGGGGCAGCCGGTTTGGCCTGAGTCGGTCTGCTTGCCGTACCAGTGTCCCTGCCGGGCAGTGCTCTGGGACGGGGCGGCGGCGGCTGTCGCCTGTCAGCACTCAGGGGCGGCCTGAGCACCGGCTCAGGAGGGAGGCGAGTCTCCAGATCCTCGAAGCGAGCGTTGACCATGCCGCCTATCATTTGGAGGAGCTCGTGCTTTAGCCCCTCGGTGTCAAGGCATTGTTGCGCTTGCGGTCTCTTTTGTAGTTGGACTGAGACTTCCTGCATCTGCTTTTTGAGACCCTCCAGTTCCTTGCGCAGGCGCAGGTTGTCCTCCTGAAGGGCTCGCGTTTCCTCAGTGAAACCTTTTTTTTTTTTTTTTTTTTTTTTTTTTTTTTTATAGTCAGGAAATGCGTTACGCTCCCCTACGCCGGGCTGTGCAATGGCGTAGGGAGTGTGGGACTCGCCGACCACAGAAGGTGTAAGAAGAGGTGACCGGAATACCCACTAAAACCTGACTGCCCTCTGACGCATTACGGCGGGGCCACGGGGACGCGTGAGCTTGCTACCGCGACCCCGCCTGCGTTTCGCCGTTTTTAGGCGCCGTCTGTAGGGTCGGGGAGGGCGGCCACGTATTGCCGCGCTCTCCTTCCCGGTCTTCGTCTTCGAGTTGGGAACGCCTGGGAGTCTATCTCGCGCTCCCGCTCCATCGCCTCCTTCAGCGAGATGACAGCTTCGCAGAAGGAGGCTACGCCATCCCATGACCTCTCGCTTCTTAGCATGGCGCTTATTACGCCGGGGAGCGAGAGGTCTCCGCCGATCGCCGCCACCAGGGTGCGGCGCTCATCAGACCAGGCACAACACACCTCTAGCGTGTGCTGTGCCGTATCGTCCCGTTCGCCGCACCCATGGCACGACGCCGTCTCCTCCCTTCCGATCCGACGCAGGTACCGCCCGAAACAGCCATGTCCTGACAGAACCTGCGTCAGTCGGAAGGTGAGGGACCCGTGGCCCCTCCCGCACCATTCCGAGAGCAGTGGACGGATGGCCTCAATTATGCGGACCCCGTATTTGGCGTCCGCGAGGCCTGTCGCCCAAAGCTCTATGGTCGTCATTTTCCTCCTCCTCTGCCGAGCGCGGGCGTGCTCCTCCGGGGTGTGAGAGCCACCCCGGCCTCTGAGCTCGGCCCGCACCCGGTATTCCTCGGCCAGCACCCTCGCTTCGATCTCCCAAGGAGGAGTGCCGGCCAGGACGCAGGCCGCCGCGTGGCCTACCGTGCGGTAGGCCCGGCACGCACGCGCCGCAACAATGCGTTGCGGCCTGCGTAGGAGGGCCCTATTTGGCGCGTCTAGGGCGTCTGCCCAGATCGGCGCGCCGTACAGGGCCATACTCTTGACGACCATGGTGTACAGGCGTCTTGCCTGCACACCCGGACCTCTGGTGTTGGGGAGGAGCCTAGCCAGGGCTGCTGCCGCCCCCACGAGCCGGGGGGTCAGCGTCTGGAAGTGGTCCCTGAAACGCCAACCCCCGTCGAGGGTGAGGCCCAGATAGTTCATCCGGGCCTTCACCGCGACCTCGCCCCCGCCGATCCGAAGGTTGGCCCCCGCTGGCACCTTCCACCTCGGCCCTCTAAAATAGAGGGCCTCAGTTTTTTGGAGGGCCACGCGGAGGCCGAGCGCCTCGATTCTCCGGACCAGCAGGGTGGCTCCGGCCTCAGCCCTCGCCTTCAGCTCCCTCCAGGTGCTGTCCCGGACTGCTACAAGCGTGTCATCTGCATAGCAGATGACCGACATCTGGGGCAGCACCTTTCCGCGGATGGCCCAATCGAATCCGATGTTCCACAGTAGGGGTCCCAGGACGGACCCCTGGGGAACACCGGAGGCCATCCGCCTTTCCTCTCTGGCCGTCCTCCCCATGTAGGACACTACCCGATCCTGCAGGTAGTGTCCTACCACCCTCCGGAGATAGGGGGGCACTCGGTGGTATCGGAGTGCCTCCTCTATTACCTCAAAGGGGAGGGAGCCGAAGGCATTAGCGATGTCGAGCGACACCGCCATAGCACCCTGCCCCCTCTGGGCCGCATCCTCCGTGAACCTCCTCAGGGCGGTCAGGGCATCGAGGGTCGATCGCCCCGACCGGAACCCGAATTGGTTCTTAGAGATCTGCGGCCCATCCCTCGCCAGATGCTGGATGAGCCGGGAAGCGATCACTTTTTCTAGCAGCTTCCCGATCTCGTCCAGCATCACTAGGGGCCGGTATCCGGAGGGTGAGTCCGCGGGGCGGCCGTCTTTTCTGATGAGGACCAGCCGCCCCTCCTTCCACGCCCCAGGGAAGCGCCCCGCCGCCAGGCAATCGCCGAATAGGCAGCGGAGGCGGTCCCCGAGGTGTTTTGCGGCTATGAGGAGGACCTTGCCAGGGACTCCATCGGGCCCCGGTGCTTTCCGGGGCCCCCGGAGCCGGCTGGCCGCCCTAGCTACCTCCTCCTCTGTAATCGGAGGAGGAGGGGGGGGAGTGTCCCTGTCATCTGGCGGGGCCATGCGCGGCGGATCGAAGGGAGGGCTGTTAGGAAACAGCCCCTCGACCACCGCGCTGAGGACAGCCGGCTCCATTTGTTCTGTGGGGGGCGCCACCTTTAGTTTTGCCCGCACCATGCGGTACGGACGCCCCACGGATCTTCGTCGAGGGTCGCCAAGAACTCTGAGTAAGCATTGTCCTTGGCGACCCTGATGGCTGCTGCGAGCGCCTTCTTGGCGGCGCGCATGTCGGCCTGAAGGCGCTCCAGCTCGACATCCGTCCGGTGCCGCCGTCTGCGGCACCGCGTGAATGCACGCCGGGCGGCGTTACTGGCGGCACGCAGTACCGCGAGGTCCTGCGACCACCAGTATACGCCCGCCCTGGGCGTGAAGCGTCGCGCCCTGGGCATCCCGGCGTTGCAGATCGCCGTCAGGTCCCGGCGGAACCTGACGGCCCTCTCCTCAACCCCCACCGATTGGGGGGGGTCCGACGACCACGCGCAGCATATTGCGGCCTCTTCCGCCAGGTCCGCGTCGAGGCGGGAAAGCTGCCATCGCGGGAAGACCGCGCCTCGCCGCGGACCGGCCGCTGCGCGCGCCCGCTGATCCAGGGGCGCGTTGGAGACCCTGAACCGGATGTATAAATGATCGGACAGGGTCTCCACCTCTTCCAGGACACGCCAACATGAAATGCGGGCGCCGATAGCGGGGGTGGCGAATGTGACATCTACCACTGAGCCCCCCCGTCCTCGTACGCACGTGTCGGCGTTGCCCTGGTTCTCCGGGGCTAGGCCGATGACTGTAGCCCAGTCCCGGAGGAGCGCCCCTTTCACGTCGGTGATGGAGGACCCCCACGCTGCGCACTTAGCGTTGAGATCCCCCATCAGGATGACCTGGGCGGGCGATGCCCTCCGCACCACCGGCTCCAGGCCATCCAGGAACCTCTCGAAGTCAGAGAGGTTCCTGTTTGGGGAGAAGTAGACTCCTACGAGTACTACCCCTCCCCAATTTGCCGCCACGTACCCTGCACCCCTCTCCCTGAGGGAGAGGCGCTGGGGGGCAGCGGGCGGCACCACTATGGCGACCGAGCCCTCCGTATCCCCGATCCAGTTTGGCAGGGGGGGGGACCAGGTAGGGCTCGGCCACAACGGCGACGCCAATCTTCCACTCCGCCAAGACCTGCATAAGCAGGTCCTGTGCGCGGGCGCAGTGGTTGGCGTTGGTCTGCAGGAACTCTGTGTGCGGGTGTCCTGACATTATGACACTTGCATTTCTAATTCCTCACTAGCCTGGCGGCTCTGCGGCGGAGAAGGCTTGCCCCGTGGAGCCTTCCCCTTCACGGTAGGGGGCGTGCATTTGGCACCCCCCATCGCATGCGCGTGCGGGCGACCTGCCTTCGCACATACCGCGCATTTGGCAGGCGCCTCGCACGTGGCCGCCTTATGCCCCTCCTTGCCACAACGGAAGCAGAGTTTGCCATAGTCCGTTTCCGTTGGGCACTTTGCAGGGCAGAGGGCACGTGTATGGCCTAGCCGCATGCACTTGTAGCAGCGCAGCGGCCGGGCCTCCATCGCTTTGACGGTGGCCATGGTCCAGCCTATGGCCAGCTTTCCTGCTTTGACGGCTGCCTTGGCAGCCGTCGCCGGGCACTTTATAATGGCCGAGCCGTCGCCCCAGAAGCTTCGGCGGATTTGGCCGGCCTTGACCTGGCTGGGGGAGCAGCCACCAGCAGCCGCCACCTTGGCCACCAGCTCCTCCTGGGTGACAGACTCGTCTAAGCCGGTGAGCTTGAGGCTGACCGATTTGGTCGGGCGGGCTATATCGGCCCAGGCCCCGATGACCTCCGTCAGTCTGGCGGCCAGGCGGTCAGCAGAGGCGTCCGGGGTCTCTCCCCCTACCTCCATCAGCCTGGAGCCGGTCACGCTCGTTCGGATCTTGACCGTCTCCAATCCAAAGTCCCGAAGCAGGATGGAGGCCCTGGCCTTGGTGAGAACCTCGGCCATGGTGATGGCCTCCCCCTTCTTCAGGCTCACCATGATTGCCGCCGTCTTTGGGACCGAGATTTTCGGGGGCTTCGGCGGGGCCACGGCTTTTTGGCGTGCCGCACCAGATGGGGTGGTGGCAGGCCTAGTCGAGGGGTTGCCTTTCTTTCTGGCCTTCCGGCCCACAACCTCTGTCCATCTTGGCTTATCTGTTGGGCCCTCGGGTGTTTGCCCTTGCTGGCCTTTCTCAGCTGGTGTCCGTCCCCCACCATGCTGAGGGGAGCGAGGGGGCTTTGAAGGGGCAGCTGGTTTGGCCTGAGTCGGTCTGCCTGCTGTGCCAGAGTCCCTGCCGGGCTGTGCTCTGGGACGGGGCGGCGGCGGCTGTCGCCTGTCAGCACTCAGGGGCGGCCTGAGCACCGGCTCAGGAGGGAGGCGAGTCTCCAGATCCTCGAAGCGAGCGTTGACCATGCCGCCTATCATTTGGAGGAGCTCGTGCTTTAGCCCCTCGGTGTCAAGGCATTGTTGCGCTTGCGGTCTCTTTTGTAGTTGGACTGAGACTTCCTGCATCTGCTTTTTGAGACCCTCCAGTTCCTTGCGCAGGCGCAGGTTGTCCTCCTGAAGGGCTCGCGTTTCCTCAGTGAGGGTTTTTTGTGCGAGCGCAACGATGTCCTCCTTTATCGCCTTTACGGCGTCGTGAAGCGCTCGCACGAAAGTCCCTTTTAGGTTGGACGATTTTTGTGCCACCTTTTCCACAACCTCGAGGTTTATCTATATCCTCTTTAGGACAGTGGCCGACGTATTGTCTTCTGTGGCCTTCGTCATTCTTGGATCCGGCGCAGCCGCTGGCGATAGTGCCGAGCGAGTCCTGCGGACCTCTGCGATCGAGTCAAGAAGTTCGGACTCGGCGCGGGCTTTCATCTCCTCCGCTTGGGCCTTTAGAAAGGCTTGTTTGGCCGCCGCCAGCCCGACATAGTCGCCGGTGGTTGGCGGACGGCCGCGTCCCTTCCTTTTGGTGCTAGTGGCGGGGGTCTCCGTAGAGCTCCCGCTGAGCTCCACATCCCTGGGCCGCTTCTGGCCTCGGCCTTCGCTCCAAAAGCGGCCAGGACCATCCCTGTCCAGGGACTCCATAGAGCCGCATAGGCTCGTAACGGACACCATGCTTCGGTTTGATTCCGAGTCGGACTCCGACAGTCTTTTGTGAGCCGATGACCTCGCCGTTGTCGGGGTGCGCGTCAGCACGACCCTCAACTCCTTCACCTTCTGCTCCTCCCTCATCACATCTCCACTCTCCACACTCCTCTCTACATCAACAACGTTTTTGATTTTGGTATATGTATCCATTTGTGTTCCCACGAGAAGGGTCGATCAACAGGTCCACCCCCGGGTGACGCCCATTCCGCAGGGTAAGGCTACATACTGTAGAGGTCGCCAGGTATCTACAGGTTTTAACGACTTCGCTGTCGGGTTTTTATAGAGTTTTCCTTTCTCGCGGGCCGGCCGGTTAAGGCAAGCCCTCCGCTCTAGTGCCTCGACATACTCCATAACGCCGATTCGATGGAGATCGTTGAAGAGACACTAGGCTACGGGGTGCTAGGGGGTCGGCGTGCCTCCCCTAGTTTTGGACGGTTGTTCCCGACGGCGGTGTTAATGCACGCCGGGCCGCCCCCTAACCTTCCCACCTCCCCCCCTTACCCGTTTCCCCCCCCGGTGTTTGGTCCGCGGGGCGCTAGTCGCCCTACCCCGACTACAAGCCGGAGCGTTCCCCTATCCGCCACCCGGGGACGCGCCACGTCGGAGTTCACCTCTCCGCCCACTGAGACAACCCAGCAGGTCCGTGGTGGTCCGTGGAACCTTTTTTTTTTTTTTTTTTTTTTTTTTTTTTTTTTTTTTTTTTTTACGTCAGGAAATGCCCACGCATATCCTCCCTCGCGGGGACAAGTTCGGATTATGTCGGACTCGAACCGACTAAAACCTGACAACGCCTCGTATGCGCATTTCGGAGGGGCTACGGGAACGCTCTCGCTTACCTCCGCGGCCCCGCCAGCGCCAGCCGTTTCCGGCTCCACCTGAGGAGACGGCACCAGTGCAATGCAGGTTCGGGAATCCCCGCCCTCCCCTGCTGGTGCCGCCTTGAGTTTTTTATAGAGGTTCACTCCTCGCGGCCCCCGTCTTGAAAAAGACAAGGGCCCGCGGTCCCATTGTCGCCGCCGGGATTACGCGTGCAATACGGCCGCGAGGGGTCGGAGAAACCCCCTCCCCCCCGCGGCCCCACTGCCGTCGCAGACGCGGTGCGACGCCGCTGAGTCGCGGAGGATAGGGAGAGTGGCGCACCGAAATACCAACACTCCTCCTCCTCCGCGACTCACCAACACAACTACTGCGGGGACCCCATAATCCCCGCAGTTTCGCTACAAAGGGCGGACTCACAGAGCCCACCCCCAGCGACCTCCCTGGGGCCAGCCCTTAACCAAGGGCCGGCCAACTCCAGCAGCCCACAAGTGGGCCCACCGGATCGGGTCGCCCGCAACCGAGATCGCAGGCTCCCCTTGGTGTTTGGTCCGCGGGGCTTTCGCCCTACTCCGGCTCGCACCAGGCCGGAGCGTTCCCCTATCCGCCACCCGGGGACGCGCCACGTCGGAGTTCACCTCTCCGCCCACTGAGACAACCCAGCAGGTCCGTGGTGGTCCGTGGAATCTAACCTAACCTAACCTTTTTTTTTTTTTTTTTTTTTTTTAACGCTGGGAAATGCATTTCCGCATCCCTCCCGTGATTCCAGGAGGGTATGTGGGACTCGCCGGCCAAGAAGAAGAAGCGGCCGGAATACCCACTAAAACCCAGCGATGTTCCTTCTTGCGCCTATTGGCTGGGCCACGGGAACACTTGCGCAATCTTCCGCGACCCAGCCGGCGTTGTCTGCAGAGGCAGACTCTCCTCGGCGGGGATTCGAAGTCCCCATACTGCGTCTAAGGCGCACCAGGAACATGGTGGTGCGCCTTCCGGCTCAAAGGACGGGCGGTGCACTCCTCCTCAATCCACCGCCCGGAGTTCTACTCTACGGAGGCAGGCGGCGGTCATGTGCACGCCGCCGGCCACCCGCTCTGCGGTGACGGACAGGATCAGCGAATGCATGTTCCTCCCGCTGCCGTTCTGCCGCCTCCTTTTGCGTCATCACCTCCTCGCAAAAGGAGGCGACGGCGTTCCACGACCTCTCGCTGCTCACCATGGCATGTATCACGGCGGGCAGCGAGAAGTCGGGCCCCACTTCTGCCGCGAGTGCGACCCGCTGGGTCGACCACTGTACACACGACTCCAGCGTATGCTGCGCTGAGTCCTCAGCGTGGCCGCACTCGTGGCACATCTCCGTGGGCTCTCGTCTCGCCACCCTGCACAGATACCTCCCGAAGCAGCCGTGCCCCGAGAGGACCTGCACAAGGTGAAAAGAGAGAGCCCCGTGGTTCCGACCCGTCCAGAGCTCGAGGACGGGCCGGATCGCCTCTATCGTGCGGTGGCCGGCAGACGGTGAAAGAAGCCGCTCCCGCTACTGAGCGACGAGGTCGGCCTCCGCCGCCCGCCGCCACGCACGCTCCTCCGCCGGCGCAGGATGTTCCTCCCGAAGTCGAGCGTCCACCCTGCGCCAGTACACACTGGAGAGCACTTCGGCGTCCAGATCCCAGGGCGGCGTCCCCGCCAACACACAGGCCGCTTCGCACGAGATGGTGCGATATCCCCGTACCACTCTGACCGCCATGACCCTCTGCGGCCTTCGCAGCAGGGATCGGGTGTGGGCGGTCAGAGTGTCCGACCATATGGGCGCTCCGTAGAGCGCCATCGATCGCACCACGCCCGTGTATAGGCGGCGACACCGCGAGCTCGGTCCGCCCAGATTTGGTAGGAGCCGACTGAGGGCTCCAGCCGCTCCCACGAGCTTTGGGACAAGACGCCGGAAGTGCTCTTCGAACTTCCATCGGCTGTCGAGGACGAGTCCTAAGTACTTCATTGTACCCCCGACGCCGATGGAAGCTCCGCCCACCACCAACTCGGACCGGGCAGGAGGTGCTCTCCGAGGCCCGTGAAAACACAGAGCCTCGGACTTGTGCAAGGCTACCTCCAAACCCAGTCCCCGAATTCTGGCCACCATTTGGGCCACACCAACTGTGTCTCTACACCGGGCCTCCCTCTCCGTGCTGCCCTGAGCCGTCACGAGGGTGTCGTCGGCGTAACATACGACCTTGACACCCCGTAGGACGGCTCCGCGCAGCACCCAGTCGTACCCGATGTTCCACAGGAGGGGCCCGAGAACCGAACCCTGTGGAACACCGCACGACACTGCCCTTTCGAGCCAGCCCTCGCTGGTCGGGCACCCGACCGACCGCTCCGACAGGTAGGCCGCCACGATCGTCCTAAGATATTTAGGTACGCCGTGGTACCTCAGCGCCTCCCTGATGCAGCTCCAGGGCAGGGTATTGAAGGCGTTGGAGATGTCTAGAGACACCGCCACCAGCACCCCACCCTGGGTCACCGCGCTGTCCGCAAGGGCCCTCACCCGCGCTATAGCGTCGATGGTGGATCTGCCCCTGCGGAAGCCAAACTGGTTGGCGCTGAGATCCGGCCCCACCGTCTCTAAGTGGTGAACGAGGCGAGCTGCTACGACGCGCTCAAAGAGCTTGCTCACCTCGTTCAGCAGAACGATCGGTCGGTATGCCGACGGCTCGTCGACCGGGCGTCCGTCCTTTCGGAGCAGGACCAACCTCCCCTTCTTCCATTCCTCCGGAAATCGGCCCTGCTCCAAACACGCCCGAAAGAGGGTAAGCACCCACGTTTCGAGCGGCCCCAGTGCCAGGGCCCAGGCACGGCCTGGGACTCCGTCGGGGCCTGGGGCGGTGTTCTTTGCGCGCATGCGCAACACCGCCGCCCTCAACTCGTCCTCCGTGACCGGCGGGACGCCTGGACCTTCTCCCTCTACGGTAGGAGGCGCCATACGAGGCGCCTCGTGCTCGGCTCGTTGCGGGAACAGCCCCGCGACAACCGACTCCAGGACGAGAGGCTGGAGACTCTGGGTGATGGGAGGACCCCTCGACCGCAGTTTCCTCCTCACCGCTTTATAGGGCCTCCCAAAGGGATCCCTATTGAGAGTCTCCAGCATCTCGTCTTCCGCGCGGTCTTTGGCCACACCAATTGCCGTCCGCAGAGCCTTCACCGCACCCCTGTAGAGGGAGTAGAGCCGTTCTGCTTCCGCAGGGTTCTGCCGTCGCCGTCTGCGGCAGCGGGTGTACCGGCGTCTCGCTGCCACACAGGAACTGCGTAGCGTGGTCAGCTCCTCGCACCACCAGTACACCGGCCGCTTGGTGGGGACAGCACGCACTCGAGGCATAGCCCCATCGCAGATACGCAACATGGCACTGGCGAGGCGCGCCGCCCCCTCCCTGACGTCGCTTATGCCGCTTTGTGGCGCGGAGAACCACGCCTCAACAAGGGCAACTTCCACCAAAAATTCCCGGTCCATTCGTGACAGCGACCATCGAGGACCATCACCTCGCAGGGGCCGGCGTGGACCTCTCGGGTTTGCCAGAGACGCGGAGATGCCGAACCTCACGTATCGGTGGTCCGACAGCGTCTCTGCGTTCTCCAGCACCTCCCAGCCCCAAACACGGCGTGCCAGGGCGGCATCGGCGAATGTAACATCGACAATCGAGCCGCCCTGACGCCGCACGCACGTGTTGACCGACCCCTGGTTCAGGACCGTGAGTCCGGTCGCTGTCACCCACTCGTCCAGCTCTTGTCCGCGAGCATCCGTCGCCGGGCATCCCCACGCCGTCGACTTGGCGTTGAGGTCGCCCGCGACCAGCACGCGGACGGAGCGACTTCTGCCTATCAGGACGCCGACTTCGGCGAGGAAATCTTCGAAGTCGGCGAGACTTCGATTTGGCGAGAAGTACACTCCGACCACTCTGATGTCGCCGACAAGAGCGGAGACGTATCCCCGGCCTCGAACTACGTCGACGAAGGCCGGAGAACCCACAATGGACCGGGACGTTACGGCTACCACGCCGTCTGTGTCCCCCACCCAGTCATCCCCAGACGGGACTCGGTAGGGCTCGGCCACCACGGCAACGTGTATCGACCACTCCGCCATGCTCTGGAACAGAAGGTCCTGAGCTCTGGCGCAGTGGTTGATATTCGCCTGGAGGAGGTTCAGGTCCATATCTATTCCTCGACCATCGGAACCTCCTCAGCCCTCGGCGCTTCCGCCTGCTGGGGTGAGGAAGAGGACGGTCCTACAGCTGCACCGTCCCTCCCTCCCTTCTTCTTCCCCTTGGGTGGGGGAACGCAGGCCTTGCTGCCCACGAGGTGATTGGCCGCCATACCGGCCGCTGCGCATACCACGCAGTGTGCCACGGCGCTGCATCCGCGAGCCTTGTGACCGGGCTGGCCGCAGCGGAAGCACAACCCGCTGCGGTCAACCTCCGTGCACCGGCCGGCCATGTGTCCAGGTCCGAGGCACCTGAAGCACATGAGTGGCCGGGTGTCCAACAGCTTTACCTGGGCGGACACCCATCCAACGACCAGGCGACCCCCATCTATGATTTTCTTTGCGGCCGCGACAGGGCACTGGATCGCTACAGACCCCAGTCCGTCGCGACCGGCCTTCACCTCGCCAGCCCGGAGTTGCTCGGCGGGGCATCCTCCCGCCGCAGCGATCGCGGCGACCACCTCGGCGCTGGTAGCAGAGTCGTCCAGGCCTGAGACCCGCAGACCTACCGACATTGTCGGTCTCGAGACCCGGACGACCTCGCCGCCCAGGACCTCCCGCAACTTCAGCGCCAGGGAGTCCGCCCTCTCGGCACTGGAGGCGCCGGGGAATTCAAAAAGGCGACCGCCATTGGCCGCCTTCCGAAGTCGAGCCCCCTGAGCACCGAAGTCCGCGGGATTTATGGCCTCCTTTGCTTTGGCGATTACGCTCGCATAGGTTGCGCCCTTCTTTACCGCCTCCGGTTGCAGTGTCAGGACCACTGCCTGTGTCCGGGGTGGGTGGAGATTACGGGCGCGGCTTTTCTCTTTGGGTCTTTTCTTCGGACCCACCGTGGTCCAACCCGACGACGCCGCTGCAGATTCTGCCGGTGATGTCTCTTTTTTCTTCTTATTCTTCTTCTTCTTACTCTTTCGCACCTTAGAGGGCGGAGAAGAAGAAGAAGAGGGGCCTTCTTTCATGGACGCTCGCTGGGACGACGACGCAGAGGGTGCCTGCTGCGTCGGCCTGTGCGTAGGTGCAGGCACTGGGGGCGCTTTTTCCCTTATCCTCTTCTGGGCTCCCGGAGCTGGCGTTCGTGCGGGCACCGAGGCCGCGGCCGCGTATGTGCGGCCGCTCTGTTTTTGGTCAGACGCCAGAGGCGGCCGAGTCCTCTTCTGTGGGAGGAGTCTGTCCTCCAGTGAGGCCAGGCGGGCATTCACCATCCCACCCACCTGGACCATTACCGTCCGGCAGATCTCCTCCAGCGAGGGCGCCACTATATCTGAAGGCCGTGTAATAGGCATGGCCATTGCTGTCTCGGGATAGGTGGCGGACCCCTGTTTCCGCATCCTCTCCATTCCCTCTTTTAATTCTGCGAGCTCCTTTTGGAGACTGGCCATCTCGGCCTGCAGGCGAGCGTTGTCCGCCTGCAGTTGCCGCGTCTCATTCGTGATTGTGCGGGTCCCCAGGACTTCCACGGCTTCCCTAATCGAAACCGCAGCATCCTTCAGGGCCCGCACGAAGGTGCCCTTCAGGTGGGAGGACTTGCTGGCCACCTTAGTTATTATTTCCAAGTCCTCCTGCACCTGCTCCTGTATCTGGGCTGCGCTTGTCTTGCTGATCGGGCCCCGTTTCGCTTTCAGTGGTAGTGCCGAGCGAGACTTACGAGACTTCTGTAACGACTTCTCGAGTTCCCACTCGGCGCGGGCTTTGTCCTCATCTGATTGGGCCTTTAAAAAGGCCTTTTTGGCAACCGCCATCCCGAATAAATCGCCGGTAGTTGGCGGGTGCCCACGTCCTCTTCGTTTTCCAGTACCCTCGGGAGTGTCCGTGGAACTCCCGCTGAGATCCAGTTCTCTGGGCCGCTTCTGACCACGGCCGTCACTCCAGAAGCGTCCGGGATCATCGAGGTCTAGGGACTCCGTAGAGCCGATGCGACTCGCTGATGCAGCGGACGTCATACTCACCATTGAGTCCGTATCGGACTCTGACAGCCTCCGGCCGGTGGCGGGACGGCACCCACCTACGAGGTTATCCTCCTTGGGGGGCATAATCGGTGCCGGGGTGCGCGTAAGAACGACCCTCAACTCCTTGCCCAGTTTGCACTCCTTCACCACACCTTTCTCCACCCTTTTCTCTCCCTCAACTTCGTTTTTCTTTTGGTTTTGGTTTTTGTTTTCCATAGTTAGTCCCACGAGTATGGGGGAAATAAACGGTCCGTCCGGGCGGAGCCCCCTGCACCCGGATAAGCCTACGCGTAACCCGCCACGGGTGTCGGCCGGTGCCCTGGCGGGGGTCGCACTATCGACTGAACTGCCCATCAGCCATGCATCCCCTCACGGTGCGCCGCCGCTTGGGATTCGGGGTAATTTTTTATTGAGGTATTCTTCCTCTTGAGCCAGCCGATTAAGGCGAGCCCCCTGGGCCGGCACGCGTGCTGGACAGACCAACATCGCGCACCGGCTAACAGGTTGCCCGACGGGGGGTCCCATGGAGCCCCTAACCGACAACAGCTATTCGCCGCCGCGGCCCGCCGCGCCGTGGTACGCCACACACCACCGTCCGTGACATACTTGCCACCATACACCGCTGCTGAGCAGCCGCTGAACAAAAGTGTTCCCTGCGACGAGCGCCGGAATGACGCTTTAGGGCGTATACCCTACCCTCTCCATTGGTGTTTGGTCCGCGGGGCTTTCGCCCTACCCCGACTACAAGCCGGAGCGTTCCCCTATCCGCCACCCGGGGACGCGCCACGTCGGAGTTCACCTCTCCGCCCACTGAGACAACCCAGCAGGTCCGTGGAACCTAACCTTTTTTTTTTTTTTTTTTTTTTTTTTTTTTTTTTTATAGTGAGGAAATGCGTTACGCACCCCTACGCCGGGCTGTGCAATGGCGTAGGGAGTGTGGGACTCGCCGGCCGCAGAAGGTTAAGAAAGGTGGCCGGAATACCCACTAAAACCTGACTGCCCTCTGACGCATTACGGCGGGGCCACGGGGACGCGTGAGCTTGCTACCGCGACCCCGCCTGCCCGTGGAACCTAACCTTTTTTTTTTTTTTTTTTTTTTTTTTTTTTTTTATCTGGGGAAATCCGTTTATTGACCCCCGCGCCTGGGCTGTGCAAGTGGCGCGGGGAGTGTGGGGGTCGCCTAAAGACGTTCGGCCATACCCACTAAAACCCCAGTGCCCACTTCTGCCCGCCGCTTGTGCCGGGGCTAAGGTAACAGTTACCCTTATCCTTGTCCCCGGCAGGGCGTTCGTCCTTCTCAGGACACGTCTCTCGTGGCCTAGGCCACATCATCTCCGAGAGGAGGCGACGGAGAACTATCGCCCCCCACTCCTACCGGGTATGCCAACCCGGCACCGACCATATTACGTCGTTTGGGCAAAAGCCCGGCGTCGGCGCAATGGTCGGCGGCGGCGCACGGGATCCTCCTCCGGATCATCCTCCCGGCGTCGCTCGTCCACCTCCTTCTTTTCCATCACCGCCTCGCAAAAGGCGGCGACGGCGCTCCATCCAGGATTGCTGCCGACCATCGCAGACACAACGGCCGGCAGCGAGATTTCGTCTCCTATTTGGTTAACCAGCACGGCTCGCTCCTCCGCCCATGCTGGGCAGCATGTCAGAGTGTGATCCGCGTCGTCCTCTTCAGCGCCGCAGAATCGGCACTGAGGAGTGCGCTCCCGTCTGGCCACGTTGCACAGGTACCTCCCGAAGCAGCCATGCCCCGAGAGGACCTGCACTAGGCGATATGAGAGCGCACCCCACCGTCTCGTCAGCCACTCTGGTAGTACGGGGCGGATCGCCGCTATGGTGCGGTGACCCGCTCCCGGCTGGCTCAGCTGTTGTAGCCAGCTGCGCAGGACCGTGTCCCTTGCGCTCTGTCGCCATTCTCCTATTTCTTCTCCGCTTGGAACCTCACCCCGACCTTTGGCGTCGGCGGACTTCCCGTAGACCTCCGCCAACGCCGACGCCTCCAGTTCCCATGGAGGAGTCCCGGCCAGCACGCATGCCGCCTCCCACGAGACGGTGCGGTATGCTCTTGCCGCTCGGAGCGCCACTACCCTCTGCGATCTGCGCAGTTGGGCTTTGTTGTGGCGTCCAAGGGCATCCGCCCAGATAGGGGCCCCGTACAAGGCCATCGACCGTACAACTCCGGCATAGAGGCGACGACAGCTCGCGCTCGGTCCGCCCAGATTAGGCAATAGCCTGCTCAGGGCGAATGAAGTGCGCGCGAGCTTCGGAGCCATCCGCCGGAAATGTTCCTTGAAGTTCCACCGGCTATCGAGCACAACTCCCAGGTACTTCATTGTGGACCCGACGCCGATGGAAACTCCACCCACTATCAAATGAGCGCTCGGCGGTGGCGCTCGGCGAGGCCCGTGAAAAGCTACCGCCCCTTGCCAACACCAGTGTGTCGTCCGCGTAGCAGACGACGCTAACGCCGCGGAGAGTCGGGCCGCGGAGGACCCAGTCGTAACCGACGTTCCACAGTAGTGGCCCTAAAACGGAACCCTGTGGAACGCCGCACGACACTCTCCTCTGTCCAAATCCAATAGTTGTGGGATATACCACTGTCCTGTCCGATAGGTAGGCCTTAATCGTCTCACGCAAGTACAACGGGACCCCATGGAACCGCAGGGCCTCCATTATACTTACGCGAGGTAACGTGTTAAAGGCGTTGGCGATATCTAAAGATACCGCCAAGACGACGCCACCCTTAACGACCTCCTCTTCGGCGACGGCCCTCACCCGTGCAATAGCATCGATGGTGGAGCGGCCGCGCCGGAAACCATGTTGGCAGTCTGCCAAATTTGGCCCTACTTGGTCGAGATGCTCGGTGAGGCGAGTCGCAATAACGCGCTCAAAGAGCTTACCCGCCTCCCCGAGCAGGACTATAGGGCGATACGCCGACGGTGACTCTGCCGGTCTTCCCTCCTTTCCAATCAATACGAGTTTCCCCGTCTTCCAGTCGCCTGGGAAAGTATGGTCCTTAAGGCACCGAGTAAGAAGGGCTCGGAACCTCTCCTCTAACCCGTGTTTTAGGGCCAGGACCCATATGCGCCCGGGGATCCCATCGGGGCCCGGGGCGGTGTTTTTGGCCTGAAGCCGTGCCACAGCCGCCCACAGTTCCCTCTCTTCCACTTCCGGGACTTCCCCGTCGTCCGCATCGCGATTTGACGTCGCTGGCGCAAACACCATTTTGGGTGACCGAAACTCCTCCCTCATCGAGGGGAACAAGGACTCCACCACTCTGTCCAGTACTACCGGGTCCATACTGGCCGTTAGGGGTGGGGCCCAGGGCCTGAGCTTGCTCATGACGAGCCGATATGGCCGACCCCAGGGGTCGACGTCCAACGACGCCAGCAGCTCCTGCCAGGCCCCCTCCTTCGCTTCCGCTATGGCCACCCTGAGGGACTTCTTCGCGTCCTGGTAGGCGGTGTAGAGGCACCTCTCCTCCTCGTCCTCCGTGCGCCCGTCTCGTCTGCGGCGACGGTAGCGGGAGTACTGCCGCCTCGCTGACACGCACGACGCACGAAGACGGCCGAGGTCTTCCGACCACCAATACACCGCCGTCCGAGCCGGGGGCCGCACCACGCGGGGCATCGCGACGTCACAGATGTGCGTGACTGCTTCGTGGAGCCACTGCGACTCGGACTCTACCGTTGTCACGTCCGGTATTGCGTTCCACCCTGCGACCAGAGCCGCCTCGATCGCCGCTTCTCCGTCCATCTTCTTCAGCGCCCACCTCGGGCCAATCTCCGCCGCGACACGCCCGGGACCGGGACCGCCAGAGAGGGGGGCGACGTCAAACCGGATGTACCGATGATCGGACAGCGTCTCCACACCCTCCAGGACTCCCCAGTCCCGGACGGTTCGTGCCAGGTCCGCACTGGCGAAGGACACGTCCACGATTGAGCCACCCTGCATCCGCACGCACGTGTCCGTATCCCCGGTGTTTAGGACGGTCAACCCATTCGAGGCGAGCCACTCCTCCACCAGCTCTCCCCTCGCGTCCGTGGCAGGGCACCCCCAGACCGTGGACTTGGCGTTCAGGTCGCCAGCCACAACGATCCGGTTTGGTCGGCACCAGGCCAGGACCGAGTCCATCTCCCCGAGGAACGCCTCGAACTCGGATAGTGGCCGGTTCGGCGAAAAGTACGCCCCGACCACCATCACATCGCCGCACAAAGCCGCGACGACTCCTCGACCTTTCTGGGACCTCTTTATCACGGTGTCGTTTGACACCGCGATTGCCGCCAGCTCGTCTTCATCGCCCACCCAGTTGTTCCTCTTTGGGATTAAGTAGGGCTCCGTCACCACCATTATGTTTATCGACCACTGCGCCATGCTCTGAATCAAAAGATCCTGAGCTCTGGCGCAGTGGTTGATGTTGGCTTGCAGGTATTTGGAAGCCCTTGTTGTCATTTTGTAGAGTTCTCGGTCTCCATCTCTTGTACACCGCTCGGTGGTGGTTGCGTCTGTTGCGAGCTGGCGCTGCTCGCAACAAATACTCTGCTGAACTTCTTTTCCCTGGGGGCCGAGCATCTCTTGCTCCCCAGGCGATGGTTCGACGCCTTCCCGGCCTCCGCACACAGTGCACAGTGGGGGGCATCGTGACATTCTGCGGCGCGGTGTCCCGCCTGGCCGCACCGATAGCACAGAAGCCCCCGGTCAACCTCCGCGGTACACCGTGCCTTGACGTGGCCAGTGTGAAGGCACTTAAAGCACCTCAGCTCCCTCCGTTCGAGGAGCTTCACCCTGGCCGAGACCCAGCCAACGAGCAGTTTGCCCTCGACCACCTTCTTGGCGGCTTCGACTGGGCATGCCACCCATACGGCGAAGAGACCAGACTTCTCCTGGCGGAGTGTCCCGACTTTCAGACGGTCTGCCCCGCATCCGCCTTTTGCACAGACCGCTGCTGCCACCTCTTCTTTAGTGACGGAGTCATCCAGCCCCGCCACTATTAGTTCCGCCATTTTTGTTGGCCGGGAGACTGTGACGTCGCCACCGTTCCCGAACACCTCGCGGAGCCTTTCCGCGAGGAGGTCCGCCTTCGGCGCGCTAGCGGCACCGGGGACCTCGATAATTGAGGCCCCAGTTGCTGCGCGCTTGAAACGGACGCTCTCGATCTCTAGTTCCTTCAGGTTAACTTTTTGCCTTGCCTCGGCCAGAGCTTTGGCGTATGTGACCCCCTTCTCCACAGCCGTGGGATTTAAGGTCACCACGACTGCCGAGGTCTTGGGGGCCCGCAGCTTAGGCGAAGCCTTGGCTTTCTCCTGCTCCTTCTTCTTCATCGTGGTGGGCGCCGATCTGATGACCATCGGCGCCTTTTCCCTTCGGCCCCTCTTCACGACCGACGCCATGGTCTCCACCATGGATGCAGGCGCCGGCGGGAGGGGACGACTCGTCTTCTTGGCCTTCTTGTTCTTCTCTTTGCCCTGTTGGGTGGATTGGGCCGCGGAAGAAGTAGCGGCCGGCGCCGATGTAGATGTCGACGCCTTCGCCTTCCCCTTTGCGCCAACCTTTATCCAACCCGGTTGGACCGCTTTGGGGAGGCGCACTTCAGGCCGTTCCGCCTGGGTTATTTCCGGTTTTTGACGAGGACGGCTTGCCGAGGGTTTCCGCCCGGCTTCCGCCTCACGCCTGTCGTGAGCCAGTGCCGGTCGCAAGCGAGGCTCCGGGTTCAGACGCGGCTCTAGCCCGTCTATCCGGGCGTTGAGCCGGTCCGAGAGCCTGCTCAGGATCCGGTTCTCCAGTTCCTCTTCCTTTGTCTGGGGGCATGTCGCTGCGACGGGTTTCCCCGCCTGCTCCATGCACGCCTTCAGCTCCGCCACCTCTTTCTTTAATGCGGCCATCTCCGCCTGTAGGCGGGAGTTGGCCGCTCGCAGAAGCCTCGTCTCCTCGTTTACATTGCGCGACATAAGGAGCCTCGATGCCGCCCGGATCTGCGCTACCGCTTCTTTGAGCGCCTTCTTAGATGTCCCTTTTAGGTTATTGGACTTTTCACATACGGCCGCCACGGCCGCTGCGCCAAGTTCAATTTGTCCCCCTAGCTCCGCCGAGTCTATTTCGTTTTCATCCTCCAGGTCAGATGCAGAGGTCTCCGAAAGTCGGGCTCCTGCTCTGGTAGACCGCAGCCCCTTCGTCATCTCGGCTACGTCCTTTTCCGCCTCCAGTTCGAGTTGGCGTTGGGTAGCATCTGCCAGCTCCCGCTTCGCCTGGGCGAGGCCAACGTACTCGCCGGTTGTCGGCGGCCGTCCTCGGCCTTTTCTCGTCCCAGCCACTTTGGGCGAGGGACCCGTCTCCACGTCGCCAACTGCGACGGCCCGCAGCCGCTTCCGACCGAGACTCCCCCAGGAATACCCGGGGTGCCGGTCTTCGCGGTCCACCGATGGTTCTAAGTCCATGTCCACGGTCGAAGCGTCAGAATCCGTTTCACTGAGCGCCGGTTGGCGCACGACCGGAACGCGCTCCAGCCGCACTCTCGCCTCCTTCAAGTTTGCGCCATCTATCGATGGCCGCCTCGTCTCCTCCTGAACCAACTCATCATCCTTCGCAAAACTCCTCTCCTCAACTTTTTTCATTTTGGTTTCCATATATGTACCCACGAGAAGGGTCGATCAACAGGTCCACCCCCGGGTGACGCCCATTCCGAAGGGTAAGGCTACATACTGTAGAGGTCGCCAGGTATCTACAGGTTTTAACGACTTCGCTGTCGGGTTTTTATAGAGTTTTCCTTTCTCGCGGGCCGGCCGGTTAAGGCAAGCCCTCCGCTCTAGTGCCTCGACATACTCCATAACGCCGATTCGATGGAGATCGTTGAAGAGACACTAGGCTACGGGGTGCTAGGGGGTCGGCGTGCCTCCCCTAGTTTTGGACGGTTGTTCCCGACGGCGGTGGTAATGCACGCCGGGCCGCCCCCTAACCTTCCCACCTCCCCCCCCTTACCCATTTCCCCCCCAGTGTTTGGTCCGCGGGGCGCTAGTCGCCCTACCCCGACTACAAGCCGGAGCGTTCCCCTATCCGCCACCCGGGGACGCGCCACGTCGGAGTTCACCTCTCCGCCCACTGAAACAACCCAGCAGGTCCGTGGCCGTGGAACCTAACCTAACCTAACCTAACCTAACCTAACCTAACCTAACCTAACCTAACCTAACCTAACCTAACCTAACCTAACCTAACCTTTTTTTTTTTTTTTTTTTTATAGTCAGGAAATGCGTTACGCACCCCTACGCCGGGCTGTGCAATGGCGTAGGGAGTGTGGGACTCGCCGGCCACAGAAGGTGTAAGAAAGAAGGTGGCCGGAATACCCACTAAAACCTGACTGCCCTCTGACGCATTACGGCGGGGCCACGGGGACGCGTGAGCTTGCTACCGCGACCCCGCCTGCGTTTCGCCGTTAGGCGCCGTCCGTAGGGTCGGGGAGGGCGGCCACGTATTGCCGCGCTCTCCTTCCCGGTCTTCGTCTTCGGGTTGGGGGCGCTTGGGGGTTTGTCTCGCGCTCCCGCTCCATCGCCTCCTTCTGCGTGATGACAGCTTCGCAGAAGGAGGCTACGCCATCCCATGACCTCTCGTCTCTAAGCATGGCGCTTATTACGCCGGGGAGCGAGAGCCCCCTGCCCCCTCTGGGCCGCATCCTCCGTGAACCTCCTCAGGGCGGTCAGGGCATCGAGGGTCGATCGCCCCGACCGGAACCCAAATTGGTTCCCAGAGATCTGCGGCCCATCCCTCGTCAGATGCTGGATGAGCCGGGAAGCGATCACTCTTTCTAGCAGCTTCCCGATCTCGTCCAGCATCACGAGGGGCCGGTATCCGGAGGGTGAGTCCGCGGGGCGGCCGTCTTTTCTGATGAGGACCAGCCGCCCCTCCTTCCACGCCCCAGGGAAGCGCCCCGCCGCCAGGCAATCGCCGAATAGGCAGCGGAGGCGGTCCCCGAGGTGTTTTGCGGCTATGAGGAGGACCTTGCCAGGGACTCCATCGGGCCCCGGTGCTTTCCGGGGCCCTCGGAGCCGGCTGGCCGCCCTAGCTACCTCCTCCTCTGTAATTGGAGGAGGAGGCGGGGGAGTGTCCAGGACAGCGTAGTCCTGGTCCCTGCCATCTGGCGGGGCCATGCGCGGCGGATCGAAAGGAGGGCTGTTAGGAAACAGCCCCTCGACCACCGCGCTGAGGACAGACGGCTCCATTTGTTCTGTGGGGGGCGCCACCTTTAGTTTTGCCCGCACCATGCGGTACGGACGCCCCCACGGATCTTCGTCGAGGGTCGCCAAGAACTCTGAGTAAGCATTGTCCTTGGCGACCCTGATGGCTGCTGCGAGCGCCTTCTTGGCGGCGCGCATGTCAGCCTGAAGGCGCTCCAGCTCGACATCCGTCCGGTGCCGCCGTCTGCGGCACCGCGTAAATGCACGCCGGGCGGCGTTACTGGCGGCACGCAGTACCGCGAGGTCCTGCGACCACCAGTAGACGCCCGCCCTGGGCGTGAAGCGTCGCGCCCTGGGCATCCCGGCGTTGCAGATCGCCGTCAGGTCCCGGCGGAACCTGACGGCCCTCTCCTCAACCCCCACCGATTGGGGGGGGTCCGACGACCACGCGCAGCATATTGCGGCCTCTTCCGCCAGGTCCGCGTCGAGGCGGGAAAGCTGCCATCGCGGGAAGACCGCGCCTCGCCGCGGACCGGCCGCTGCGCGCGCCCGCTGATCCAGGGGCGCGTTGGAGACCCTGAACCGGATGTATAAATGATCGGACAGGGTCTCCACCTCCTCCAGGACACGCCAACATGAAATGCGGGCGCCGATAGCGGGGGTGGCGAATGTGACGTCTACCACTGAGCCCCCCCGTCCTCACTGAGCCCCCCCGTCCTCACTGAGCCCCCCCGTCCTCACTGAGCCCCCCCGTCCTCACTGAGCCCCCCCGTCCTCACTGAGCCCCCCCGTCCTCACTGAGCCCCCCCGTCCTCACTGAGCCCCCCCGTCCTCACTGAGCCCCCCCGTCCTCACTGAGCCCCCCCGTCCTCGCTGAGCCCCCCCGTCCTCTCGATGGGGAACCTAACCTAACCTAACCTAACCTAACCTAACCTAACCTAACCTAACCTTTTTTTTTTTTTTTTTTTAGGTGTGGAAATGCGACCTTAAGCACGCCCCCTGGTCGGGGCACCAGGGGGGTCTGTGGGGCTCTCCCACCGAAGTGGGCCTACCCACTAAAACCACACGCGTTCCCTCATAGCCATGGTGTGGGCGCCACGGGAGCATGGTTAACACGTGACACCGCGACGCCCACTGGCCGCCCCGGGATGGGGCCCCTCTCTGCGCCCTTAAAAGGGCGCTCCTCGGAGACGGCACCGTGTGCAATGCAGGTTCGGGGATCCCCGCCCTCCCCCGCCGGCGCCGCCTTGAGTTTTTTATAGAGGTTCACTCCTCGCGGCCTCCGTCTTGAAAAAGACAGAGGCCTGCGGTCCCAGCGTCGGCGCCGGGATTACGCGAAATGCAGCTGCAAGGGGAAAGTTGCCCTTCCCCTCGCAGCCCCACCGCCGCCGCATCTGCGGTGCGACCCCGCTGAGTCGCGGAGGGCAGGGCGAGTGGCGCACCGTAATACCAGCACTCCTCTCCCTCCGCGACTCACCCTCGCTGCGGGGGAGACGAGTCCCCGCAGTCCTCCAACGCGCTCGAAGGTGGGCTCCAACGAGCCCACCCCGAGCGGCCCTCTCCGGCCGGTCCTACCTCACGGACCGGCCTTGGGTTCCTCTTAGCTTCACCGTGGGTGACCCATTCCCACGGTTACTGAGCCCCACCGCCACGACAAGGCGGGAACCCGGTCGATGGGGAACCTAACCTAACCTAACCTAACCTTTTTTTTTTTTTTTTTTTTTTTTTTTTTCCTGGGGAAATCCTTTTATTGACCCCCGCGCCCGGGCTGTGCAAGTGGCGCGGGGAGTGTGGGGGTCGCCTAAAGACGTTCGGCCATACCCACTAAAACCCCAGGGCCCACTTCTGCTCGCTGTTGTCAGAACCCGGTAACTGGTTTGACCATTGAATCCGGATTCCAACGAGCGACTGCCGCTTAGCCTCTGTTGAGGCGCGGCACTTCTGTCGTGCTAAAAGCACGATTTATGTCTCACTAGTTTTAAACATGTGAATATATATATATACAAATACAAATCTATAGCTAATGTATTTATAATATGTACATTACTTTCGCTATATTTACATAATGCGCCCAGCGTGTGTGTGCCTGCGCCCTCTGCGGCGGCGGCCCACAGCTGACGCAGGGTCGACTTCCCGCGCCCTCTCAGCATCTTCTTTCTGCTGCAATACGGACTCTGCGAACGCCTGGAAGGTGTCCCAGAAGTCCCGACATTCCAGCATCCTACGAACTATGTTGCCAAGTGACGTTAAATTTGCAATAGGGCGCCTTTCTGCACTCCATGCAGGGCAGTCAAATAATGTGTGCGCCGCCGTATCTGACGGCGCCGCACAGTGGTGACAGGCTGGTGACTCCTCCCTCCCGGCAATTTGGTGCAGATACTTTCCGAAGCACCCGTGCCCGGAAAGCATCTGCACCAGCCTGTAGGTGAGGGACCCCCATCGCCGCTGAACCCAGTCCTTGAGGACAGGACGCAGCGCGTCCACCGTCCACGAGCCAGCTCTAGGAGTCCTGAGCTCCTCTGACCAATTTGTCAGAATCTTGTCCTGGGCCTCTCTTCTCCATGCCCTTACTTCTTCCAGCATGGGCTCCGCCCCACTGTTTCTGACCCTCGCTCGGCGCCAATAGACGTCGGCGAGGGCAGCCGCGTCAAGGTGCCAGGGGGCGAGTCCGGCTATGACGCACACGGCATCGTAGGACACCGTGCGGTACGCCCTAGCCACCCGTATGGCAATGATCCGCTGCGATCGCCTTAGTATCGCCTTGTTTTGTTGACCGAGGTCGTTGGCCCAGATCGGGCAACCGTAAAGGGCCATCGACCTCAGCACTCCCGCGAACAAGCGGCGACGTCCCGAGCTCGGGCCACCGATGTTCGGCAAAATGCGGCCAAGAGCGGCAGCCGTGGCGTTCAGCTTCGGGGCAAGTGCTGTAAAGTGCGCTCTGAAACTCCACTTGGAGTCCAGAGTCAGTCCTAGGTATTTGATGGACGTACCTATCCCGATATGGACGCCACCAACGATGATTGACGCTCCAGGTGGGGGTGCTCTTCTTGGGCCAAAGAAAGCAATGGCTTCCGATTTCTCCAGAGCGACCTCCAAACCGAGTCGCCGGATCCGATGTACGATCTGGGCGACTCCTGCGGTCGCTCTTAAGGTCGTCTCTCTAAGGTCTTTGCCGGTTGCCACGATGAGTGTATCGTCAGCGTAGCACACGAGTTGCACGCCGTGCATCAACGCTGCCCGCAGAACCCAGTTATAGCCAATGTTCCACAGGAGCGGCCCGAGGACCGACCCCTGCGGAACACCGCGCAGGACCGCATATTCCGTCCAGTCGTTTCTCCGGGGGAATATTATTCTCCTATTGCGGAAGTAGTCCTCAATGATGTTAATGAGGTACTGGGGGACCTGGTGGTAGCTCAGTCCCTCCATGATGCTGTCCCAGGGCAGTGTGTTGAATGCATTTGCTATATCCAACGACACTGCCAGCACCACTCCGCCCTTTGATGTTGTCTCCGCCGATATATCTCTGACTTTGGCTATGGCGTCTACTGTAGATTTGGCTCGCCTGAAGCCGAATTGTGACTCCTCGAGATCTGGTCCTACTGTGGAGAGATGCTCGCTGATGCGTCCGGTAATTATTCTTTCAAATAATTTGCCGGCCTCATCGAGCAGCACTATTGGTCTATAAGCCGACGGGGACTCCGCCGGCCTATTCCCAGGTTTCTTCAGTAACACCATTCTCCCAGCTTTCCACCGATCTGGGAAGTTTCCAGTCTGAAGGCAGGATGTTAGGAGGTTCAGTAACCTCACGTCGAGTCCGTGCTTCAGCGCAAGGGCGAGAACCTTTCCGTGGACTCCATCGGGACCAGGTGCCGTCTTCTTGCGCTGAAGTTTTTCCACGGCTATGGAAAGTTCTGCCGGCGACACCTCTGGAACGGAACCAGCTGGAGTCGCCGACGCGTAGAGTCTAGTCCGGTTTTCGCTCGAGGAAGAGGGAGCGGGCGGGAACAAGGTGGTAACCACGCGCTGTAGCACTTCTGGCTCGAGTGTAGTGGTTAGAGGTGGAGCACAGGGACGCAGCTTGTTCATCACCATCCTGTAGGGGCGCCCCCAGGGGTCCACCTCCAACGTGTCGAGAAATTCCCACCACGATCTCTCCTTCGCTTCGGCGATCCCTTTCTTCAGAGCCTTGCGCGCGTCTCTATACAGATTGTACAGGTGCTCTTCCTCCGCAGCGTCTCTTGTAGAGCGTCTTCGCCTACAACGAGTGTACCGGCGCCTGGCGGACACACAGGCGTTGCGTAAACGCGTGAGCCCGCCCGACCACCAGTGCACCTGCCTGCGAGATGGTGTTGGCCTAGTCCTCGACATGGAGCAGTCTGAGACGTGCTTCAGAGTCTCAGCGAACCAGGCTACCTCGGTGTCGACATTTATTTCGGCTGGCGGTCGCGGGCACCAAGCCCGTATGATCGAGGCCAGCTCCAGGTCGTCGCAGTTTAAGGTCTTTAGGGACCAACGGGGTCCTCTTTCCGGGGGGCCCCTGGGCAGGGACAGAGTTGTCGATGGAATCACTCCAAACCGAATATATCTGTGGTCGGACAGAGTTTCCACATCGGACAGTACCGCCCAGGCAGGGACCCGCCTCGCGATGGAGGAGGATGCGAAGGTCACGTCGACCACGGAACCCCCGTTCATGCGCACGCAAGTAGGCTCATTTCCTCGATTGATTACACTGAGGCTGTGTTGTGCGGCCCAGTCGAGCAAAATGTCGCCTCGGTAGTCGGTGGCCGAAGAACCCCATGCGGATGACTTTGCGTTGAAGTCTCCGGCCACGACCACTTCTTGATGTGCGAAGTGGTGCATCATGGCATCCACCTCCCCCAAGAATGCCTCGAATTCCGAGAGCGTCTTGTTCGGGGAGAAGTAGACGCTAATGACGACTAATGAGTCAAAGCGGACGCCGACGCAACCGCTTCCCTTCTTGCAGGACCTGACTGGAGGAGTGCCGCTGGTGTTGGATTGTACGACTAAGGCGGCATTGCCGCTAAGGTCCCCAATCCAGTCACGTCTGTCGGGAACCCTGTAGGGCTCACTCACGATCCCAATGTTAGTGGACCACTGCGCTAGACTCTGGCAGAGTAGATCCTGAGCTCTAGCACAGTGATTAAGGTTCGTCTGGAGAAAGCGTAAGGCCATTCTATGGAGCTACGATTTCCGCGACCTCCATATTTTCTCCGCTCGGAGGAGATGACGTACCAGCGTTTTGGACAGGTCTTCGTGTCACCTTTCGCTTGGGGGCCGAGCACTTTGTGCCACCCAGGCGGTGATCGGCCTTTTTATTATTGGACGCGCAAATTGCGCAGTGAGGCCTCTCCTGGCAGCGAGCGGCAATATGGCCACTTTTACTGCATCTCAGACATGTGTTTGAGCGGTCTTCCGAGTCGCAGAAACGGACGACATGGCCGGTCTGGAGGCATCGATAGCAGCGGAGCTCTCTCGTGTTGCCGACCGAGACTCGCGCTACGACCCATCCAACTAGCAGAGGCTCCTGCGTTAGTTTTTTCGCCGCAGTGACTGGAACCTGGATCCAGGCGCCGAAAAGACCCGTCCTGTCTTGGCGAATCTCTCCGACTCTAACTTGGTCCACAGGACATTCCGTGACTTTAGATATAGCCCGTAGGAGTTCTTGAGCCGTTACTGAGTCGTCCAGGCCCGACACATGCACGTCGACGCGTTTTACGGGCCTGGAGACCTTTACGCTGTCGTCATTAATGACCTCGCGCAGTTTTTCTGCCAGAATGTCCGCCTTGGGGTCGTTACCGGCGCCGGGAATTTGTATAATTGTGGCCCCGGTAATTGCCCTACGGAATTTTACTGATTCGATTCCGATCGCTTCTTTGAGGTCGAGCTTTTGTTTCGCCTCCTTTAAAATGGCACTGTACGTGAGCCCCTTCTTTGAAGCCTCCTCTGTGAGTGTCAGGACAATGGCTGACGACCTGGGCGCCGTAAGTTTCTGCTTTGGGGCCGCCTTGGCCTGTTGGGCAGTCTTAGGGACGACCTTCCTTCCTTCCCCACCGTTGTTTCGGGACTGGAGTGCCCTGGACATCGTGGGGAGTTGCGGCCGAGATGTTACTTTTTTCGGCCGTCCGTTCTTGCCTACTTTTGACCAGTTTTCGTCTAGACCGTCTGGGTTTGGAAGGCGAGATGCGCCAGAGGCATTTGCCGCCGAGACGGCATGTACAGGTGACGGTGTAGGAGCTTGCCCTGATGTGCTGGCTTTGCTCGGTACCGGTGCGGCCGAGGCCGTGCCCCTTTTCTCCTTTCTCTTCGTCGTCTTCTTCTTTGCAGTGGGCCCTTCCTGCATCCTCGACGCAGCCTTTTTTGCTGGAGCAGTTGCCGGAAGCATGGCGTCCTCTTCCCTCTGCTCGGGTCGGCCTTCACGCAGCACTGACGCATTAAGGGTCGCCGGAAAGGGCCCTAGGATGTTCTCTTTTCTATTTTTTTTATCCGACGCCAGAGAGGGCCGGAGCCGTATCGCTTCCAGTCTGTTTAGGATGCGCTTCTCCATTTCCTCCATGGTACGCTGCGAGGAGGCTTGTGACGTGACTTGAGATATGGAGGCTTGAAGCTTTTCAAATTTTGCGTTCAAAGCCTCCATCTGCGTTCGCATGCGCTCGTTTTCGGCGCGAAGCAGCTGCACTTCCTCCGAGTTGGTCCTTTTCGCCAGCGTCTTGCAACTCACTCTTATTGCGTCCACAGCCTCGTGTAGGGCGCGGACGTAGGTCCCCTTTAAGTGGGACGACTTCTTAGCCACGTTCTTAATGGCGCCAAGGTGCGACTCTATCTGTGACTCGACCGCGTTCACTGTGGCCGACTCTAACTCTAACTCTCTACCTCTGCCTCTCTTTCTGGCGGCGCTCTTCGCCGGAGTGTCGGTGGAACTACCCTCCTCCTCACTAGAGCCCCTCTTCCTTTTTTGTTCCCTCTTTTGCCAGAACCGACGACCTGACGGCTCGGCGAGGGACTCGCAACTCGCGGACTCGTACAGGCGGGCCGGTGGATCAGATGGTACGCTGACCATCGCCCCGTCATCCGAGTCATATAGCGGCAGGTTCAACCGTGACGGTCCCGCGCACTCCACCAGAGGCATGGCTACCGGCGTCGGCGTACGCTCGAGAACCACCCTCAGAACTTTATCTCCTATCATCATCTCCTCCTTTCTACCCTCAACCTCCTCTACATCCTTCATTTTTGGTTTTGTTTTGTTTTTAGACTCCTCCATCATTCAACATTAAAAACCGGCCTGCCGCCACAAGGGACAGCGTCCGGCATCAATTCCTTCTTTGGGGAAGTAATTCGTCCGCCCGAGCGGAGCCCCTCGCCCGGGTAACCCTAATACGCCGTGGGGGTGGGAGATACCCACGGGTTGGTCGCCAGCAGCTCGACATACTGGCCGAGCACCCGCTCACCCAGCGGGAGAGCGGGAGGAGTGGCGCCGCGCACCTCAACGCACACTCATTCATTCAGGGTTTTTTATTGAGATTTTCCTTCCTCTTGAGCCGGCCGATTAAGGCAGGCCCCCTGGGCCGGCGTGCGTGCTAGACATGACAACCTCGCGCGCCGGCGAACAGGTTTCCCGACGGGGGGTCCTTTGGAGCCCCTAACCACAGCAGCTATTCGCTGCCGTGGCCCGCCGCGCTGTGCCGGGTGTAAAGAGCCCGCACGTCTCCTGGGTCACAAACTTGGCTCAAAAGAGCGACTACTATATACAGAATGTACAAGGCTGTGAAGCCGACTCCCTGTCACGACCGTACCATAAGCGACGCCGAACGCAGTGGCCGGTATGACCGATTTAGGCGAGCCTTACTGGGCCCGAGGACCCAGTAATGCCCACCCTCCCAGTTAGCGACCGAAGAAGCGACGGGACACAGCTTGCTCAACCGTACCATTTGTCGAACAAGAAGCATCCTTCGCACTCAGCGGCCGGGCCCCCCCGGCACGACAAGCCCTGGGGTCCGCGGGATGGACATCCGCGGTGGGGGGGAACCTAACCTAACCTAACCTTTTTTTTTTTTTTTTTTTACGTCAGGAAATGCCCACGCATATCCTCCCTCGCGGGGACAAGTTCGGATTATGTCGGACTCGAACCGACTAAAACCTGACAACGCCTCGTATGCGCATATCGGAGGGGCTACGGGAACGCTTTCGCTTACCTCCGCGGCCCCGCCAGCGCCAGCCGTTTCCGGCTCCACCTGAGGAGACGGCACCAGTGCAATGCAGGTTCGGGAATCCCCGCCCTCCCCTGCCGGTGCCGCCTTGAGTTTTTTATAGAGGTTCACTCCTCGCGGCCGCCGTCTTGAAAAAGACAAGGGCCCGCGGTCCCAGCGTCGCCGCCGGGATTACGCGTGCAATACGGCCGCTAGGGGTCGGAGAAACCCCCTCCCCCCCGCGGCCCCACTGCCGTCGTAGACGCGGTGCGACGCCGCTGAGTCGCGGAGGATAGGGAGAGTGGCGCACCGAAATACCAACACTCCTCCTCCTCCGCGACTCACCACCACAACGACTGCGGGGACCCCATAATCCCCGCAGTTTCGCTACAAAGGGCGGACTCACAGAGCCCACCCCCAGCGACCTCCCTGGGGCCAGCCCTTGATCAAGGGCCGGCCAGACTCCAGCAGCCCACAAGTGGGCCCGCCGGATCGGGTCGCCCGTGACCGAGGTCGCAGGCTCCCCTTGGTGTTTGGTCCGCGGGGCTTTCGCCCTACTCCGGCTCGCACCAGGCCGGAGCGTTCCCCTATCCGCCACCCGGGGACGCGCCACGTCGGAGTTCACCTCTCCGCCCACTGAGACAACCCAGCAGGTCCGTGGAACCTAACCTAACCTTTTTTTTTTTTTTTTTTTTTAGGTGTGGAAATGCGACCTTAAGCACGCCCCCTGGTCGGGGCACCAGGAGGGTCTGTGGGGCTCTCCCACCGAAGTGGGCCTACCCACTAAAACCACACGCGTTCCCTCATAGCCATGGTGTGGGCGCCACGGGAGCATGGTTAACACGTGACACCGCGACGCCCACTGGCCGCCCCGGGATGGGGCCCCTCTCTGCGCCCTTAAAAGGGCGCTCCTCGGAGACGGCACCGTGTGCAATGCAGGTTCGGGAATCCCCGCCCTCCCCCGCCGGCGCCGCCTTGAGTTTTTTATAGAGGTTCACTCCTCGCGGCCTCCGTCTTGAAAAAGACAGAGGCCCGCGGTCCCAGCGTCGGCGCCGGGATTACGCGAAATGCAGCTGCAAGGGGAAAGTTGCCCTTCCCCTCGCAGCCCCACCGCCGCCGCATCCGCGGTGCGACCCCGCTGAGTCGCGGAGGGCAGGGCGAGTGGCGCACCGTAATACCAGCACTCCTCTCCCTCCGCGACTCACCCTCACTGCGGGGGAGACGAGTCCCCGCAGCCCTCCAGTGCGCTCGAAGGTGGGCTCCAATGAGCCCACCCCGAGCGGCCCTCTCTGGCCGGTCCTACCTCACGGACCGGCCTTGGGTTCCTCTTAGCTTCACCGTGGGTGACCCATTCCCACGGTTACTGAGCCACACCGCCACGACAAGGCGGGAACCCGGTCGATGGGGAACCTTTTTTTTTTTTTTTTTTTTTTTTTTAGGTGTGGAAATGCGACCTTAAGCACGCCCCCTGGTCGGGGCACCAGGGGGGTCTGTGGGGCTCTCCCACCGAAGAGGGCCTACCCACTAAAACCACACGCGTTCCCTCATAGCCATGGTGTGGGCGCCACGGGAGCATGGTTAACATGTGACACCGCGACGCCCACTGGCCGCCCCGGGATGGGGCCCCTCTCTGCGCCCTTAAAAGGGCGCTCCTCGGAGACGGCACCGTGTGCAATGCAGGTTCGGGAATCCCCGCCCTCCCCCACCGGCGCCGCCTTGAGTTTTTTATAGAGGTTCACTCCTCGCGGCCTCCGTCTTGAAAAAGACAGAGGCCCGCGGTCCCAGCGTCGGCGCCGGGATTACGCGAAATGCAGCTGCAAGGGGAAAGTTGCCCTTCCCCTCGCAGCCCCACCGCCGCCGCATCTGCGGTGCGACCCCGCTGAGTCGCGGAGGGCAGGGCGAGTGGCGCACCGCAATACCAGCACTCCTCTCCCTCCGCGACTCACCCTCACTGCGGGGGAGACGAGTCCCCGCAGCCCTCCAAGCGCTCGAAGGTGGGCTCCAATGAGCCCACCCCGAGCGGCCCTCTCTGGCCGGTCCTACCTCACGGACCGGCCTTGGGTTCCTCTTAGCTTCACCGTGGGTGACCCCTTCCCACGGCTACTGAGCCCCACCGCCACGACAAGGCGGGAACCCGGTCGATGGGGGGGGAACCTAACCTTTTTTTTTTTTTTTTTTTTTTTAGGTGTGGAAATGCGACCTTAAGCACGCCCCCTGGTCGGGGCACCAGGGGGGTCTGTGGGGCTCTCCCACCGAAGTGGGCCTACCCACTAAAACCACACGCGTTCCCTCATAGCCATGGTGTGGGCGCCACGGGAGCATGGTTAACACGTGACACCGCGACGCCCACTGGCCGCCCCGGGATGGGGCCCCTCTCTGCGCCCTTAAAAGGGCGCTCCTCGGAGACGGCACCGTGTGCAATGCAGGTTCGGGAATCCCCGCCCTCCCCCGCCGGCGTCGCCTTGAGTTTTTTATAGAGGTTCACTCCTCGCGGCCTCCGTCTTGAAAAAGACAGAGGCCCGCGGTCCCAGCGTCGGCGCCGGGATTACGCGAAATGCAGCTGCAAGGGGAAAGTTGCCCTTCCCCTCGCAGCCCCACCGCCGCCGCATCTGCGGTGCGACCCCGCTGAGTCGCGGAGGGCAGGGCGAGTGGCGCACCGTAATACCAGCACTCCTCTCCCTCCGCGACTCACCCTCACTGCGGGGGAGACGAGTCCCCGCAGTCCTCCACCGCGCTCGAAGGTGGGCTCCAATGAGCCCACCCCGAGCGGCCCTCTCTGGCCGGTCCTACCTCACGGACCGGCCTTGGGTTCCTCTTAGCTTCACCGTGGGTGACCCATTCCCACGGTTACTGAGCCCCACCGCCACGACAAGGCGGGAACCCGGTCGGGGGGGGGGGGGAACCTAACCTTTTTTTTTTTTTTTTTTTTTTTTTTTTTTTTTTTTTTTAGGTGTGGAAATGCGACCTTAAGCACGCCCCCTGGTCGGGGCACCAGGGGGGTCTGTGGGGCTCTCCCACCGAAGTGGGCCTACCCACTAAAACCACACGCGTTCCCTCATAGCCATGGTGTGGGCGCCACGGGAGCATGGTTAACACGTGACACCGCGACGCCCACTGGCCGCCCCGGGATGGGGCCCCTCTCTGCGCCCTTAAAAGGGCGCTCCTCGGAGACGGCACCGTGTGCAATGCAGGTTCGGGAATCCCCGCCCTCCCCCGCCGGCGGCGCCTTGAGTTTTTTATAGAGGTTCACTCCTCGCGGCCTCCGTCTTGAAAAAGACAGAGGCCCGCGGTCCCAGCGTCGGCGCCGGGATTACGCGAAATGCAGCTGCAAGGGGAAAGTTGCCCTTCCCCTCGCAGCCCCACCGCCGCCGCATCTGCGGTGCGACCCCGCTGAGTCGCGGAGGGCAGGGCGAGTGGCGCACCGTAATACCAGCACTCCTCTCCCTCCGCGACTCACCCTCACTGCGGGGGAGACGAGTCCCCGCAGCCCTCCAGTTCGCTCGAAGGTGGGCTCCAACGAGCCCACCCCGAGCGGCCCTCTCTGGCCAGTCCTACCTCACGGACCGGCCTTGGGTTCCTCTTAGCTTCACCGTGGGTGACCCATCCCACGGTTACTGAGCCCCACCGCCACGACAAGGCGGGAACCCGGTCGATGGGGAACCTAACCTTTTTTTTTTTTTTTTTTTTTATAGTCAGGAAATGCGTTACGCACCCCTACGCCGGGCTGTGCAATGGCGTAGGGAGTGTGGGACTCGCCGGCCAAGGAGGGTGTAAGAAGGTGGCCGGAATACCCACTAAAACCTGACTGCCCTCTGACGCATTACGGCGGGGCCACGGGGACGCGTGAGCTTGCTACCGCGACCCCGCCTGCGTTTCGCCGTTAGGCGCCGTCTGTAGGGTCGGGGAGGGCGGCCACGTATTGCCGCGCTCTCCTTCCCGGTCTTCGTCTTCGGGTTGGGGGCGCTTGGGGGTTTGTCTCGCGCTCCCGCTCCATCGCCTCCTTCTGCGAGATGACAGCTTCGCAGAAGGAGGCTACGCCATCCCATGACCTCTCGTCTCTAAGCATGGCGCTTATTACGCCGGGGAGCGAGAGGTCCCCGCCGATCGCCGCCACCAGGGTGCGGCGCTCATCAGACCAGGCACAACATATCTCTAGCGTGTGCTGTGCCGTGTCGTCCCGTTCGCCGCACCCATGGCACGACGCCGTCTCCTCCCTTCCGATCCGACGCAGGTACCGCCCGAAACAGCCATGTCCGGACAGAACCTGCGTCAGTCGGAAGGTGAGGAACCCGTGGCCCCTCCCACACCATTCCGAGAGCAGTGGACGAATGGCCTCAATTGTGCGGGCCCCGTATTTGGCGTCCGCGAGGCCTGTCGCCCAAAGCTCTATGGTCGTCATTTTCCTCCTCCTCTGCCGAGCGCGGGCGTGCTCCTCCGGGGTGTGAGAGCCACCCCGGCCTCTGAGATCGGCCCGCACCCGGTATTCCTCGGCCAGCACCCTCGCTTCGATCTCCCACGGAGGAGTGCCGGCCAGGACGCAGGCCGCCGCGTGGCCTACCGTGCGGTAGGCCCGGCACGCACGCGCCGCAACAATGCGTTGCGGCCTGCGTAGGAGGGCCCTGTTTGGCGCGTCTAGGGCGTCCGCCCAGATCGGCGCGCCGTACAGGGCCATACTCTTGACGACCATGGTGTACAGGCGTCTTGCCTGCACACCCGGACCTCTGGTGTTGGGGAGGAGCCTAGCCAGGGCTGCTGCCGCCCCCACGAGCCGGGGGGTCAGCGTCTGGAAGTGGTCCCTGAAACGCCAACCCCCGTCGAGGGTGAGGCCCAGATATTTCATCCGGGCCTTCACCGCGACCTCGCCCCCGCCGATCCGAAGGTTGGCCCCCGCTGGCACCTTCCACCTCGGCCCTCTAAAATAGAGGGCCTCAGTTTTTTGGAGGGCCACGCGGAGGCCGAGCGCCTCGATTCTCCGGACCAGCAGGGTGGCTCCGGCCTCAGCCCTCGCCTTGAGCTCCCTCCAGGTGCTGTCCCGGACTGCTACAAGCGTGTCATCTGCATAGCAGATGACCGCCATCTGGGGCAGCACCTTTCCGCGGATGGCCCAATCGAAACCGATGTTCCACAGTAGGGGTCCCAGTACGGACCCCTGGGGAACACCGGAGGCCATCCGCCTTTCCTCTCTGGCCGTCCTCCCCATGTAGGACACTACCCGATCCTGCAGGTAGTGTCCTACCACCCTCCGGAGATAGGGAGGCACTCGGTGGTATCGGAGTGCCTCCTCTATTACCTCAAAGGGGAGGGAGCCGAAGGCATTAGCGATGTCAAGCGACACCGCCATAGCCCCCTGCCCCCTCTGGGCCGCATCCTCCGTGAACCTCCTCAGGGCGGTCAGGGCATCGAGGGTCGATCGCCCCGACCGGAACCCGAATTGGTTCCCAGAGATCTGCGGCCCATCCCTCGCCAGATGCTGGATGAGCCGGGAAGCGATCACTCTTTCTAGCAGCTTCCCGATCTCGTCCAGCATCACTAGAGGCCGGTATCCGGAGGGTGAGTCCGCGGGGCGGCCGTCTTTTCTGATGAGAACCAGCCGCCCCTCCTTCCACGCCCCAGGGAAGCGCCCCGCCGCCAAGCAATCGCCGAATAGGCAGCGGAGGCGGTCCCCGAGGTGTTTTGCGGCTATGAGGAGGACCTTGCCAGGGACTCCATCGGGCCCCGGTGCTTTCCGGGGCCCCCGGAGCCGGCTGACCGCCCTAGCTACCTCCTCCTCTGTAATCGGAGGAGGAGGGGGGGGAGTGTCCCTGTCATCTGGCGGGGCCATGCGCGGCGGATCGAAAGGAGGGCTGTTAGGAAACAGCCCCTCGACCACCGCGCTGAGGACAGCCGGCTCCATTTGTTCTGTGGGGGGCGCCACCTTTAGTTTTGCCCGCACCATGCGGTACGGACGCCCCCACGGATCTTCGTCGAGGGTCGTCAAGAACTCTGAGTAAGCATTGTCCTTGGCGACCCTGATGGCTGCTGCGAGCGCCTTCTTGGCGGCGCGCATGTCAGCCTGAAGGCGCTCCAGCTTGACATCCGTCCGGTGCCGCCGTCTGCGGCACCGCGTGAATGCACGCCGGGCGGCGTTACTGGCGGCACGCAGTACCGCGAGGTCCTGCGACCACCAGTAGACGCCCGCCCTAGGCGTGAAGCGTCGCGCCCTGGGCATCCCGGCGTTGCAGATCGCCGTCAGGTCCCGGCGGAACCTGACGGCCCTCTCCTCAACCCCCACCGATTGGGGGGGGTCCGACGACCACGCGCAGCATATTGCGGCCTCTTCCGCCAGGTCCGCGTCGAGGCGGGAAAGCTGCCATCGCGGGAAGACCGCGCCTCGCCGCGGACCGGCCGCTGCGCGCGCCCGCTGATCCAGGGGCGCGTTGGAGACCCTGAACCGGATGTATAAATGATCGGACAGGGTCTCCACCTCCTCCAGGACACGCCAACATGAAATGCGGGCGCCGATAGCGGGGGTGGCGAATGTGACGTCTACCACTGAGCCCCCCCGTCCTCGTACGCACGTGTCGGCGTTGCCCTGGTTCTCCGGGGCTAGGCCGATGACTGTAGCCCAGTCCCGGAGGAGCGCCCCTTTCACGTCGGTGATGGAGGACCCCCACGCTGCGCACTTAGCGTTGAGATCCCCCATCACGATGACCTGGGCGGGCGATGCCCTCCGCACCACCGGCTCCAGGCCGTCCAGGAACCTCTCGAAGTCCGAGAGGTTCCTGTTTGGGGAGAAGTAGACTCCTACGAGTACTACCCCTCCCCAATTTGCCACCACGTACCCTGCACCCCTCTCCCTGAGGGAGAGGCGCTGGGGGGCAGCGGGCGGCACCACTATGGCGACCGAGCCCTCCGTATCCCCGATCCAGTTTGGCAGAGGGGGGACCAGGTAGGGCTCGGCCACAACGGCGACGCCAATCTTCCACTCCGCCAAGACCTGCATAAGCAGGTCCTGTGCGCGGGCGCAGTGGTTGGCGTTGGTCTGCAGGAATTCTGTGTGTGGGTGTCCTGGCATTATGACACTTGCATTTCGAGTTCCTCAGTGGCCTGCGGCGGAGAAGGTCTGCTCCGTGGGGCCTTCCCCTTCACGGTAGGGGGCGTGCATTTGGCACCCCCCATCGCATGCGCGTGCGGGCGACCTGCCTTCGCACATACCGCGCATTTGGCAGGCGCCTCGCACGTGGCCGCCTTATGCCCCTCCTTGCCACAACGGAAGCAGAGTTTGCCATAGTCCGCTTCCGTTGGGCACTCTGCAGGGCAGAGGGCACGTGTATGGCCTAGCCGCATGCACTTGTAGCAGCGCAGCGGCCGGGCCTCCATCGCTTTGACGGTGGCCATGGTCCAGCCTATGGCCAGCTTTCCTGCTTTGACGGCTGCCTTGGCAGCCGTCGCCGGGCACTTTATAATGGCCGAGCCGTCGCCCCAGAAGCTTCGGCGGATTTGGCCGGCCTTGACCTGGCTGGGGGAGCAGCCACCAGCAGCCGCCACCTTGGCCACCAGCTCCTCCTGGGTAACAGACTCGTCTAAGCCGGTGAGCTTGAGGCTGACCGATTTGGTCGGGCGGGCTATATCGGCCCAGGCCCCGATGACCTCCGTCAGTCTGGCGGCCAGGCGGTCAGCAGAGGCGTCCGGGGTCTCTCCCCCTACCTCCATCAGCCTGGAGCCGGTCACGCTCGTTCGGATCTTGACCGTTTCCAAGCCAAAGTCCCGAAGCAGGATGGAGGCCCTGGCCTTGGTGAGAACCTCGGCCATGGTGATGGCCTCCCCCTTCTTGAGGCTCACCATGATGGCCGCCGTCTTCGGGACCGAGATTTTCGGGGGCTTCGGCGGGGCCACGGCTTTTTGGCGCGCCGCACCAGATGGGGTGGGGGCAGGCCTAGTCGAGGGGTTGCCTTTCTTTCTGGCCTTCCGGGCCACAACCTCTGTCCATCTTGGCTTATCTGTTGGGCCCTCGGGTGTTTGCCCTTGCTGGCCTTTCTCAGCTGGTGTCCGTCCCTCACCATGCTGAGAGGGGCGACGGGGCTTTGAAGGGGCAGCCGGTTTGGCCTGAGTCGGTCTGCTTGCCGTACCAGTGTCCCTGCCGGGCAGTGCTCTGGGACGGGGCGGCGGCGGCTGTCGCCTGTCAGCACTCAGGGGCGGCCTGAGCACCGGCTCAGGAGGGAGGCGAGTCTCCAGATCCTCGAAGCGAGCGTTGACCATGCCGCCTATCATTTGGAGGAGCTCGTGCTTTAGCCCCTCGGTGTCAAGGCATTGTTGCGCTTGCGGTCTCTTTTGTAGTTGGACTGAGACTTCCTGCATCTGCTTTTTGAGACCCTCCAGTTCCTTGCGCAGACGCAGGTTGTCCTCCTGAAGGGCTCGCGTTTCCTCAGTGAGGGTTTTTTGTGCGAGCGCAACGATGTCCTCCTTAATTGCCTTTACGGCGTCGTGAAGCGCTCGCACGAAAGTCCCTTTAAGGTTTGACGATTTTGTGGAACCTAACCTAACCTAACCTAACCTTTTTTTTTTTTTTTTTTTTTTTTTTTTTTTTTTTTTTTTAGGTGTGGAAATGCGACCTTAAGCACGCCCCCTGGTCGGGGCACCAGGGGGGTCTGTGGGGCTCTCCCACCGAAGTGGGCCTACCCACTAAAACCACACGCGTTCCCTCATAGCCATGGTGTGGGCGCCACGGGAGCATGGTTAACACGTGACACCGCGACGCCCACTGGCCGCCCCGGGATGGGGCCCTCTCTGCGCCCTTAAAAGGGCGCTCCTCGGAGACGGCACCGTGTGCAATGCAGGTTCGGGAATCCCCGCCCTCGCCCGCCGGCGCCGCCTTGAGTTTTTTATAGAGGTTCACTCCTCGCGGCCTCCGTCTTGAAAAAGACAGAGGCCCGCGGTCCCAGCGTCGGCGCCGGGATTACGCGAAATGCAGCTGCAAGGGGAAAGTTGCCCTTCCTCTCGCAGCCCCACCGCCGCCGCATCTGCGGTGCGACCCCGCTGAGTCGCGGAGGGCAGGGCGAGTGGCGCACCGTGATACCAGCACTCCTCTCCCTCCGCGACTCACCCTCACTGCGGGGGAGACGAGTCCCCGCAGCCCTCCAACGCGCTCGAAGGTGGGCTCCAATGAGCCCACCCCGAGCGGCCCTCTCTGGCCGGTCCTACCTCACGGACCGGCCTTGGGTTCCTCTTAGCTTCACCGTGGGTGACCCATTCCCACGGTTACTGAGCCCCACCGCCACGACAAGGCGGGAACCCGGTCGATGGGGAACCTAACCTTTTTTTTTTTTTTTTTTTATAGTCAGGAAATGCGTTACGCACCCCTACGCCGGGCTGTGCAATGGCGTAGGGAGTGTGGGACTCGCCGGCCACAGAAGGTGTAAGAAGGTGGCCGGAATACCCACTAAAACCTGACTGCCCTCTGACGCATTACGGCGGGGCCACGGGGACGCGTGAGCTTGCTACCGCGACCCCGCCTGCGTTTCGCCGTTAGGCGCCGTCTGTAGGGTCGGGAAGGGCGGCCACGTATTGCCGCGCTCTCCTTCCCGGTCTTCGTCTTCGTGTTGGGGGCGCTTGGGGGTTTGTCTCGCGCTCCCTCTCCATCGCCTCCTTCTGCGAGATGACAGCTTCGCAGAAGGAGGCTACGCCATCCCATGACCTCTCGCTTCTTAGCATGGCGCTTATTACGCCGGGGAGCGAGAGGTCCCCGCCGATCGCCGCCACCAGGGTGCGGCGCTCATCAGACCAGGCACAACACATTTCTAGCGTGTGCTGTGCCGTATCCTCCCGTTCGCCGCACCCATGGCACGACGCCGTCTCCTCCCTTCCGATCCGACGCAGGTACCGCCCGAAACAGCCATGTCCGGACAGAACCTGCGTCAGTCTGAAGGTGAGGGACCCGTGGCCCCTCCCGCACCATTCCGAGAGCAGTGGACGAATGGCCTCAATTGTGCGGACCCCGTATTTGGCGTCCGCGAGGCCTGTCGCCCAAAGCTCTATGGTCGTCATTTTCCTCCTCCTCTGCCGAGCGCGGGCGTGTTCCTCCGGGGTGTGAGAGCCACCCCGGCCTCTGAGCTCGGCCCGCATGGGGAACCTTTTTTTTTTTTTTTTTTTTTTTAGGTGTGGAAATGCGTCCTTAAGCACGCCCCCTGGTCGGGGCACCAGGGGGGTCTGTGGGGCTCTCCCACCGAAGTGGGCCTACCCACTAAAACCACACGCGTTCCCTCATAGCCATGGTGTGGGCGCCACGGGAGCATGGTTAACACGTGACACCGCGACGCCCACTGGCCGCCCCGGGATGGGGCCCCTCTCTGCGCCCTTAAAAGGGCGCTCCTCGGAGACGGCACCGTGTGCAATGCAGGTTCGGGAATCCCCGCCCTCCCCCGCCGGCGCCGCCTTGAGTTTTTTATAGAGGTTCACTCCTCGCGGCCTCCGTCTTGAAAAAGACAGAGGCCCGCGGTCCCAGCGTCGGCGCCGGGATTACGCGTGCAATACGGCCGCGAGGGGTCGGAGAAACCCCTCTCCCCCGCAGCCCCACTGCCGTCGCAGACGCGGTGCGACGCCGCTGAGTCGCGGAGGATAGGGAGAGTGGCGCACCGAAATACCAACACTCCTCCTCCTCCGCGACTCACCACCACAACTACTGCGGGGACCCCATAATCCCCGCAGTTTCGCTACAAAGTGCGGACTCACAGAGCCCACCCCCAGCGACCTCCCTGGGGCCAGCCCTTGATCAAGGGCCGGCCAGACTCCAGCCAGCCCACAAGTGGGCCAGCCAGAACGGGTCGCCCGCGACCGAGGTCGCAGGCTCCCCTTGGTGTTTGGTCCGCGGGGCTTTCGCCCTACTCCGGCTCGCACCAGGCCGGAGCGTTACCCTATCCGCCACCCGGGGACGCGCCACGTCGAAGTTCACCTCTCCGCCCACTGAGACAACCCAGCAGGTCCGTGGCCGCATGGGGAACCTTTTTTTTTTTTTTTTTTTTTTTTTTTTATAGTCAGGAAATGCGTTTCGCACCCCTACGCCGGGCTGTGCAATGGCGTAGGGAGTGTGGGACTCGCCGGCCAAGGAAGGTGTAAGAAGGTGGCCGGAATACCCACTAAAACCTGACTGCCCTCTCACGCATTACGGCGGGGCCACGGGGACGCGTGAGCTTGCTACCGCGACCCCGCCTGCGTTTCGCCGTTAGGCGCCGTCTGTAGGGTCGGGGAGGGCGGCCACGTATTGCCGCGCTCTCCTTCCCGGTCTTCGTCTTCGGGTTGGGGGCGCCTGGGAGTCTATCTCGCGCTCCCGCTCCATCGCCTCCTTCTGCGAGATGACAGCTTCGCAGAAGGAGGCTACGCCATCCCATGACCTCTCGCTTCTTAGCATGGCGCTTATTACGCCGGGGAGCGAGAGGTCCCCGCCGATCGCCGCCACCAGGGTGCGGCGCTCATCAGACCAGGCACAACATATCTCTAGCGTGTGCTGTGCCGTGTCGTCCCGTTCGCCGCACCCATGGCACGACGCCGTCTCCTCCCTTCCGATCCGACGCAGGTACCGCCCGAAACAGCCATGTCCGGACAGAACCTGCGTCAGTCGGAAGGTGAGGGACCCGTGGCCCCTCCCACACCATTCCGAGAGCAGTGGACGAATGGCCTCAATTGTGCGGACCCCGTATTTGGCGTCCGCGAGGCCTGTCGCCCAAAGCTCTATGGTCGTCATTTTCCTCCTCCTCTGCCGAGCGCGGGCGTGCTCCTCTGGGGTGTGAGAGCCACCCCGGCCTCTGAGCTCGGCCCGCACCCGGTATTCCTCGGCCAGCACCCTCGCTTCGATCTCCCACGGAGGAGTGCCGGCCAGGACGCAGGCCGCCGCGTGGCCTACCGTGCGGTAGGCCCGGCACGCACGCGCCGCAACAATGCGTTGCGGCCTGCGTAGGAGGGCCCTGTTTGGCGCGTCTAGGGCGTCCGCCCAGATCGGCGCGCCGTACAGGGCCATACTCTTGACGACCATGGTGTACAGGCGTCTTGCCTGCACACCCGGACCTCTGGTGTTGGGGAGGAGCCTAGCCAGGGCTGCTGCCGCCCCCACGAGCCGGGGGGTCAGCGTCTGGAAGTGGTCCCTGAAACGCCAACCCCCGTCGAGGGTGAGGCCCAGATATTTCATCCGGGCCTTCACCGCGACCACGCCCCCGCCGATCCGAAGGTTGGCCCCCGCTGGCACCTTCCACCTCGGCCCTCTAAAATAGAGGGCCTCAGTTTTTTGGAGGGCCACGCGGAGGCCGAGCGCCTCGATTCTCCGGACCAGCAGGGTGGCTCCGGCCTCAGCCCTCGCCTTCAGCTCCCTCCAGGTGCTGTCCCGGACCGCTACAAGCGTGTCATCTGCATAGCAGATGACCGCCATCTGGGGCAGCACCTTTCCGCGGATGGCCCAATCGAAACCGATGTTCCACAGTAGGGGTCCCAGTACGGACCCCTGGGGAACACCGGAGGCCATCCGCCTTTCCTCTCTGGCCGTCCTCCCCATGTAGGACACTACCCGATCCTGCAGGTAGTGTCCTACCACCCTCCGGAGATAGGGAGGCACTCGGTGGTATCGGAGTGCCTCCTCTATTACCTCAAAGGAGAGGGAGCCGAAGGCATTAGCGATGTCGAGCGACACCGCCATAGCCCCCTGCCCCCTCTGGGCCGCATCCTCCGTGAACCTCCTCAGGGCGGTCAGCTTTCCTGCTTTGACGGCTGCCTTGGCAGCGGTCGCCGGGCACTTTATAATGGCCGAGCCGTCACCCCAGAAGCTACGGCGGATCTGGCCGGCCTTGACCTGGCTGGGGGAGCAGCCACCAGCAGCCGCCACCTTGGCCACCAGCTCCTCCTGGGTAACGGATTCGTCTAAGCCGGTGAGCCTGAGGCTGACCGATTTGGTCGGGCGGGCTATATCGGCCCAGGCCCCGATGACCTCCGTCAGTCTGGTGGCCAGGCGGTCAGCAGAGGCGTCCGGGGTCTCTCCCCCTACCTCCATCAGCCTGGAGCCGGTCACGCTCGTTCGGATCTTGACCGTCTCCAATCCAAAGTCCCGAAGCAGGATGGTGGCCCTGGCCTTGGTAAGAACCTCGGCCATGGTGATGGCCTCCCCCTTCTTGAGGCTCACCATAATGGCTGCCGTCTTCGGGACCGAGATTTTCGGGGGCTTCGGCGGGGCCACGGCTTTTTGGCGTGCCGCACCAGATGGGGTGGGGGCAGGCCTAGTCGAGGGGTTGCCTTTCTTTCTGGCCTTCCGGCCCACAACCTCTGTCCATCTTGGCTTATCTGTTGGGCCCTCGGGTGTTTGCCCTTGCTGGCCTTTCTCAGCTGGTGTCCGTCCTCCACCATGCTGAGAGGAGCGACGGGGCTTTGAAGGGGCAGCCGGTTTGGCCTGAGTCGGTCTGCTTGCCGTGCCAGTGTCCCTGCCGGGCAGTGCTCTGGGACGGGGCGGCGGCGGCTGTCGCCTGTCAGCACTCAGGGGCGGCCTGAGCACCGGCTCAGGAGGGAGGCGAGTCTCCAGATCCTCGAAGCGAGCGTTGACCATGCCGCCTATCATTTGGAGGAGCTCGTGCTTTAGCCCCTCGGTGTCAAGGCATTGTTGCGCTTGCGGTCTCTTTTGAAGTGTGACTGAGACTTCCTGCATTTGCTTTTTGAGACCCTCCAGTTCCTTGCGCAGGCGCAGGTTGTCCTCCTGAAGGGCTCGCGTTTCCTCAGTGAGGGTTTTTTGTGCGAGCGCAACGATGTCCTCCTTTATCGCCTTTACGGCGTCGTGAAGCGCTCGCACGAAAGTCCCTTTTAGGTTGGACGATTTTTGTGCCACCTTTTCCACAACCTCGAGGTTAATCTCTATCCTCTTTAGGACAGTGGCCGACGTATTGCCTTCGGTGGCCTGCGTCCTACTTGGATCCGGCGCAGCCGCTGGCGATAGTGCCGAGCGAGTCCTGCGGGCCTCTGCGATCGAGTCCAGGAGTTCGGACTCGGCGCGGGCTTTCATCTCCTCCGCTTGGGCCTTTAGAAAGGCTTGTTTGGCCGCCGCCAGCCCGACATAGTCGCCGGTGGTTGGCGGACGGCCGCGTCCCTTCCTTTTTGTGCTAGTGGCGGGGGTCTCCGTAGAGCTCCCGCTGAGCTCCACATCCCTAGGCCGCTTCTGACCTCGGCCTTCGCTCCAGAAGCGCCCAGGCCCATCCCTGTCCAGGGACTCCATAGAGCCGCATAGGCTCGTAACGGACACCATGCTTCGGTTTGATTCCGAGTCGGACTCCGACAGTCTTTTGTGAGCCGATGACCTCGCCGTTGTCGGGGTGCGCTTCAGCACGACCCTCAGCTCCTTCATCTTTTGCTCCTCCCTCATCACATCTCCACTCACCACACTCTTCTCCACATCAATAACATTTTTGTTTTTAGTATTTGTGTCCATTTGTGTTCCCACGAGAAGGGTCGATCAACAGGTCCACCCCCGGGTGACGCCCATTCCGAAGGGTAAGGCTACATACTGTAGAGGTCGCCAGGTATCTACAGGTCTTAACGACTTCGCTGTCGGGTTTTTATAGAGTTTTCCTTTCTCGCGGGCCGGCCGGTTAAGGCAAGCCCTCCGCTCTAGTGCCTCGACATACTCCATAACGCCGATTCGATGGAGATCGTTGAAGAGACACTAGGCTACGGGGTGCTAGGGGGTCGGCGTGCCTCCCCTAGTTTTGGACGGTTGTTCCCGACGGCGGTGTTAATGCACGCCGGGCCGCCCCCTAACCTTCCCACCTCCCCCCCCCCCTTACCCATTTCCCCCCCGGTGTTTGGTCCGCGGGGCGCTAGTCGCCCTACCCCGACTACAAGCCGGAGCGTTCCCCTATCCGCCACCCGGGGACGCGCCACGTCGGAGTTCACCTCTCCGCCCACTGAGACAACCCAGCAGGTCCGTGGAACCTTTTTTTTTTTTTTTTTTTTTTTTTTATAGTCAGGAAATGCCCACGCATATCCTCCCTCGCGGGGACAAGTTCGGATTATGTCGGACTCGAACCGACTAAAACCTGACAACGCCTCGTATGCGCATATCGGAGGGGCTACGGGAACGCTTTCGCTTACCTCCGCGGCCCCGCCAGCGCCAGCCGTTTCCGGCTCCACCTGAGGAGACGGCACCAGTGCAATGCAGGTTCGGGAATCCCCGCCCTCCCCTGCTGGTGCCGCCTTGAGTTTTTTATAGAGGTTCACTCCTCGCGGCCCCGTCTTGAAAAAGACAAGAGCCCGCGGTCCCAGCGTCGCCGCCGGAATTACGCGTGCAATACGGCCTTGAGGGGTCGGAGAAACCCCTCCCCCCCGCAGCCCCACTGCCGTCGCAGACGTGGTGCGACGCCGCTGAGTCGCGGAGGATAGGGAGAGTGGCGCACCGTAATACCAACACTCCTCCTCCTCCGCGACTCACCACCACAACTACTGCGGGGACCCCATAATCCCCGCAGTTTCGCTACAAAGGGCGGACTCACAGAGCCCACCCCCAGCGACCTCCCTGGGGCCAGCCCTTGATCAAGGGCCAGCCAGACTCCAGCCAGCCCACAAGTGGGCCCGCCAGAACGGGTCGCCCGCGACCGAGGTCGCAGGCTCCCCTTGGTGTTTGGTCCGCGGGGCTTTCGCCCTACTCCGGCTCGCACCAGGCCGGAGCGTTCCCCTATCCGCCACCCGGGGACGCGCCACGTCGAAGTTCACCTCTCCGCCCACTGAGACAACCCAGCAGGTCCGTGGAGGTCCGTGGAACCTTTTTTTTTTTTTTTTTTTTTTTTTTTTTTTTATAGTCAGGAAATGCCCACGCATATCCTCCCTCGCGGGGACAAGTTCGGATTATGTCGGACTCGAACCGACTAAAACCTGACATTGCCTCGTATGCGCATATCGGAGGGGCTACGGGAACGCTTTCGCACAACCTCCGCGGCCCCTCCAGCGCCTGCCGTTTCCGGCTCCTCCTGAGGAGACGGCACCAGTGCAATGCAGGTTCGGGAATCCCCGCCCTCCCCTGCTGGTGCCGCCTTGAGTTTTTTATAGAGGTTCACTCCTCGCGGCCCCCGTCTTGAAAAAGACAAGGGCCCGCGGTCCCAGCGTCGCCGCCGGGATTACGCGTGCAATACGGCCACGAGGGGTCGGAGAAACCCCCTCCCTCCCGCGGCCCCACTGCCGTCGCAGACGCGGTGCGACGCCGCTGAGTCGCGGAGGATAGGGAGAGTGGCGCACCGAAATACCAACACTCCTCCTCCTCCGCGACTCACCACCACAACTACTGCGGGGACCCCATAATCCCCGCAGTTTCGCTACAAAGGGCGGACTCAAAGAGCCCACCCCCAGCGACCTCCCTGGGGGCCAGCCCTTGATCAAGGGCCGGCCAACTCCAGCAGCCCACAAGTGGGCCCGCCGGATCGGGTCGCCCGCAACCGAGGTCGCAGGCTCCCCTTGGTGTTTGGTCCGCGGGGCTTTCGCCCTACTCCGGCTCGCACCAGGCCGGAGCGTTCCCCTATCCGCCACCCGGGGACGCGCCACGTCGGAGTTCACCTCTCCGCCCACTGAGACAACCCAGCAGGTCCGTGGAGGTCCGTGGAACTTTTTTTTTTTTTTTTTTTTTTTTTTTTTTTCTGGGGAAATCCGTTTATTGACCCCCGCGCCTGGGCTGTGCAAGTGGCGCGGGGAGTGTGGGGGTCGCCTAAAGTCGTTCGGCAATACCCACTAAAACCCCAGTGCCCACTTTTGCCCGCCCACTTGTGCCGGGGCTAAGGTGACAGTTACCCTTATCCTTGTCCCCGGCAGGGTGTTCGTCCTTGTCAGGACACGACTCTCGTGGCCAAGGCCACATTGTCCATCTCCGAGTGGAGGCGACGGAGAACTATCGCCCCCACTCCTACCGGGTCTGCCAACCCGGCACCGACCATGTTACGTCGTCTGGGCAAAAGCCCGGCGTCGGCGCATCGGTCGGCGGCGGCGCACGGGATCCTCCTCCGGATCATCCTCCCGGCGACGCTCGTCCACTTCTTTCTTCTCCATCACCGCCTCGCAGAAGGCGGCGACGGCAGTCCATCCAGTTTCGCTGCCGACCATCGCAGACACAACGGCCGGCAGCGATATTTCATCTCCAATTTGGTTCACGAGCGCGGCTCGCTCCTCCGTCCATGCTGTGCAGCACATGAGGGTGTGATCCGCGTCGTCCTCATCGGCGCCGCAAAATCGGCACTGAGGAGTGCGCTCCCGTCTGGCCACGTTGCACAGGTACCTCCCGAAGCAGCCATGCCCCGAGAGGACCTGCACTAGGCGATATGAGAGCGCTCCCCACCGTCTCGTCAGCCACTCTGGTAATACGGGGCGGATCGCCGCTATGGTGCGGTGACCCGCTCCCGGCTGGCTCAGCTGTTGTAGCCAGCTGCGCAGGACCGTGTCCCTTGCGCTCTGTCGCCACTCTCCTATTACTTCTCCACTTGGAACCTCACCCCGACCTTTGGCGTCGGCGGACTTCCAGTAGACCTCCGCCAACGCCGACGCCTCCAGTTCCCATGGAAGAGTCCCGGCCAGCACGCATGCCGCCTCCCACGAGACGGTGCGGTATGCTCTTGCCACTCGGAGTGTCACTACCCTCTGCGATCTGCGCAGTTGGGCTTTGTTGTGTCGTCCGAGGGCATCCGCCCAGATAGGGGCCCCGTACAAGGCCATCGACCGTACAACTCCGGCATAGAGGCGACGACAGGTCGCGCTAGGTCCGCCCAGATTAGGCAATAGCCTGCTCAGGGCGAACGAGGCGCGCGCGAGCTTCGGAGCCATCCGCCGGAAATGTTCCTTGAAGTTCCACCGGCTATCGAGCACAACTCCCAGGTACTTCAATGTGGACCCGACGCCGATGGAAACTCCACCCACTATCAAATGAGCGCTCGGCGGTGGCGCTCGGCGAGGCCCATGAAAACACAGGGCCTCGGATTTGTCCAAGGCCACCGTCAGGCCCAGGTTCTTAATCCTGCCCACTACTTGGGCTACTCCGGCAGTAGCTAACACGCTCGCCTCCCGATAGCTACCGCCCCTTGCCAACACCAGTGTGTCGTCCGCGTAGCAGACGACGCTAACGCCGCGGAGAGTCGGGCCGCGGAGGACCCAGTCGTAACCGACGTTCCACAGTAGTGGCCCTAAAACGGAACCCTGTGGAACGCCGCACGACACTCTCCTCTGTCCAAATCCGGTATTTGTGGGATATACCACTGTCCTGTCCGATAGGTAGGCATTAATCGTCTCACGCAAGTACAACGGGACCCCATGGAACCGCAGGGCCTCCATTATACTTACGCGAGGTAACGTGTTAAACGCGTTGGCGATATCTAAAGATACCGCCAAGACGACGCCACCCTTAACGACCTCCTCTTCGGCGACGGCCCTCACCCGTGCAATAGCATCGATGGTGGAGCGGCCGCGCCGGAAACCATGCTGGCAGTCTGCCAAATTTGGCCCTACTCGGTCGAGATGCTCGGTGAGGCGAGTCGCAATAACGCGCTCAAAGAGCTTACCCGCCTCCCCGAGCAGGACTATCGGGCGATACGCCGATGGTGACTCTGCCGGTCTTCCCTCCTTTCCAATCAATACGAGTTTCCCCGTCTTCCAGTCGCCTGGGAAAGTATGGTCCTTAAGGCACCGAGTTAGTAGGGCTCGGAACATCGGGGCCCGGGGCGGTGTTTTTGGCCTGAAGCAGTGCCACAGCCGCCCACAGTTCCCTCTCTTCCACTTCCGGGACTTCCCCGTCGTCCGCATCGCGATTTGACGTCGCTGGCGCAAACACCATTTTGGGTGACCGAAATTCCTCCCTCATCGAGGGGAACAAGGACTCTACCACTCTGTCCAGTACTACCGGGTCCATACTGGCCGTTAGGGGTGGGGCCCAGGGCCTGAGCTTGCTCATGACGAGCCGATATGGCCGACCCCAGGGGTCGACGTCCAACGACGCCAGCAGCTCCTGCCAGGCCCCCTCCTTCGCTTCCGCTATGGCCACCCTGAGGGACTTCTTCGCGTCCTGGTAGGCGGTGTAGAGGCGCCTCTCCTCCTCGTCCTCCGTGCGCCCGCCTCGTCTGCGGCGACGGTAGCGGGAGTACTGCCGCCTCGCTGACACGCACGACGCACGAAGACGGCCGAGCTCTTCCGATCACCAATACACCGCCGTCCGAGCCGGGGGCCGCACCACGCGGGGCATCGCGACGTCACAGATGTGCGTGACTGCTTCGTGGAGCCACCGCGACTCGGACTCTACCGTTGTCACGTCCAGTACTGGATTCCAGCTGGCGACCAGGGCCGCCTCGATCGCCGCTTCTCCGTCCAGTTTCTTCAGCGCCCACCTCGGGCCGATCTCCGCCACGACACGCCCGGGACCGGGACCGCTAGAGAGGGGGGAGACGTCAAACCGGATGTACCGGTGATCGGACAGCGTCTCCACACCCTCCAGGACTCCCCAGTTCCGGACGGTTCGTGCCAGGTCCGCACTGGCGAAGGACACGTCTACGATTGAGCCACCCTGCATCCGCACGCACGTGTCCGTGTCCCCGGTGTTCAAGACGACCAGCCCATTCGAGGCGAGCCACTCCTCCACCAGCTCTCCCCTCGCGTCCGTGGCAGGGCACCCCCAGACTGTGGACTTGGCGTTCAGGTCGCCAGCCATAACGATCCGGTTTGGTCGGCACCAGGCCAGGACCGAGTCCATTTCCCCGAGGAACGCCTCGAACTCGGATAGTGGCCGGTTCGGCGAAAAGTACACCCCGACCACCATCACATCGCCGCACAAAGCCGCAACGACTCCTCGACCTTTCTGGGACCTTTTTATCACGGTGTCGTTTGACACCGCGATTGCCGCCAGCTCGTCTTCATCGCGCACCCAGTTGTTCCTCTTTGGGATTAAGTAGGGCTCCGTCACCACCATTATGTTTATCGACCACTGCGCCATGCTCTGAATCAAAAGATCCTGAGCTCTGGCGCAGTGGTTGATGTTGGCTTGCAGGTATTTGGAAGCCCTTGTCATCATTTTGTAGAGTTCTCGGTCTCCATCTCTTGTACACCGCTCGGTTGTGGTTGTGTCTGTTGCGAGCTGGCGCTGCTCACAACAGATACTCTGCTGAACATCTTTTTCCTGGGGGCCGAGCATCTCTTGCTCCCCAGGCGATGGTTCGATGCCTTCCCGGCCTCCGCACACAGTGCGCAGTGGGGGGCATCGTGACATTCTGCGGCGCGGTGTCCCGCCTGGCCGCACCGGTAGCACAGAAGCCCCCGGTCAACCTCCGCGGTACACCGTGCCTTGACGTGGCCAGCGTGAAGACACTTGAAGCATCTCAGCTCCCTGCGTTCGAGGAGCTTCACCCTGGCCGAGACCCAACCTACGAGCAGCCTGCCCTCGGCTACAGGTCCGTGGAACCTTTTTTTTTTTTTTTTTTTTTTTTTTTTTTTATAGTCAGGAAATGCCCACGCATATCCTCCCTCGCGGGGACAAGTTCGGATTATGTCGGACTCGAACCGACTAAAACCTGACATTGCCTCGTATGCGCATATCGGAGGGGCTACGGGAACGCTTTCGCACAACCTCCGCGGCCCCTCCAGCGCCAGCCGATTCCGGCTCCTCCTGAGGAGACGGCACCAGTGCAATGCAGGTTCGGGAATCCCCGCCCTCCCCTGCTGGTGCCGCCTTGAGTTTTTTATAGAGGTTCACTCCTCGCGGCCCCCGTCTTGAAAAAGACAAGGGCCCGCGGTCCCAGCGTCGCCGCCGGGATTACGCGTGCAATACGGCCACGAGGGGTCGGAGAAACCCCCTCCCCCCCGCGGCCTCACTGCCGTCGCAGACGCGGTGCGACGCCGCTGAGTCGCGGAGGATAGGGAGAGTGGCGCACCGAAATACCAACACTCCTCCTCCTCCGCGACTCACCACCACAACTACTGCGGGGACCCCATAATCCCCGCAGTTTCGCTACAAAGGGCGGACTCACAGAGCCCACCCCCAGCGACCTCCCTGGTGCCAGCCCTTGATCAAGGGCCGGCCAGACTCCAGCAGCCCACAAGTGGGCCCGCCAGAACGGGTCGCCCGCGACCGAGGTCGCAGGCTCCCCTTGGTGTTTGGTCCGCGGGGCTTTCGCCCTACTCCAGCTCGCACCAGGCCGGAGCGTTCCCCTATCCGCCACCCGGGGACGCGCCACGTCGGAGTTCACCTCTCCGCCCACTGAGACAACCCAGCAGGTCCGTGGAGGTCCGTGGAACCTAACCTAACCTGGCGTAGGGAGTGTGGGACTCGCCGGCCACAGAAGTTGTAAGAAGGTGGCCGGAATACCCACTAAAACCTGACTGCCCTCTGACGCATTACGGCGGGGCCACGGGGACGCGTGAGCTTGCTACCGCGACCCCGCCTGCGTTTCGCCGTTAGGCGCCGTCTGTAGGGTCGGAGATGGCGGCCACATATTGCCGCGCTCTCCTTCCCGGTCTTCGTCTTCGGGGTGGGGGCGCTTGGGAGTCTGTTTCGCGCTCCCGCTCCATCGCCTCCTTCTGCGAAATGACAGCTTCGCAGAAGGAGGCTACGCCATCCCATGACCTCTCGCTTCTTAGCATGGCGCTTATTACGCCGGGGAGCGAGAGGTCCCCGCCGATCGCCGCCACCAGGGTGCGGCGCTCATCAGACCAGGCACAACACACCTCCAGCGTGTGCTGTGCCGTGTCGTCGCGGTCGCCGCACCCATGGCACGACGCCGTCTCCTCCCTTCCGATCCGACGCAGGTACCGCCCGAAACAGCCATGTTCGGACAGAACCTGCGTCAGTCGGAAGGTGAGGGACCCGTGGCCCCTCCCGCACCATTCCGAGAGCAGTGGACGGATGGCCTCAATTGTGCGGACCCCGTATTTGGCGTCCGCGAGGCCTGTCGCCCAAAGCTCTATGGTCGTCATTTTCCTCCTCCTCTGCCGAGCGCGGGCGTGTTCCTCCGGGGTGTGAGAGCCACCCCGGCCTCTGAGCTCGGCCCGCACCCGGTATTCCTCGGCCAGCACCCTCGCTTCGATCTCCCAAGGAGGAGTGCCGGCCAGGACGCAGGCCGCCGCGTGGCCTACCGTGCGGTAGGCCCGGCACGCACGCGCCGCAACAATGCGTTGCGGCCTGCGTAGGAGGGCCCTATTTGGCGCGTCTAGGGCGTCTGCCCAGATCGGCGCGCCGTACAGGGCCATACTCTTGACGACCATGGTGTACAGGCGTCTTGCCTGCACACCCGGACCTCTGGTGTTGGGGAGGAGCCTAGCCAGGGCTGCTGCCGCCCCCACGAGCCGGGGGGTCAGCGTCTGGAAGTGATCCCTGAAACGCCAACCCCCGTCGAGGGTGAGGCCCAGATAGTTCATCCGGGCCTTCACCGCGACCTCGCCCCCGCCGATCCGAAGGTTGGCCCCCGCTGGCACCTTCCACCTCGGCCCTCTAAAATAGAGGGCCTCAGTTTTTTGGAGGGCCACGCGGAGGCCGAGCGCCTCGATTCTCCGGACCAGCAGGGTGGCTCCGGCCTCAGCCCTCGCCTTCAGCTCCCTCCAGGTGCTGTCCCGGACTGCTACAAGCGTGTCATCTGCATAGCAGATGACCGACATCTGGGGCAGCACCTTTCCGCGGATGGCCCAATCGAATCCGATGTTCCACAGTAGGGGTCCCAGTACAGACCCCTGGGGAACACCGGAGGCCATCCGCCTTTCCTCTCTGGCCGTCCTCCCCATGTAGGACACTACCCGATCCTGCAGGTAGTGTCCTACCACCCTCCGGAGATAGGGAGGCACTCGGTGGTATCGGAGTGCCTCCTCTATTACCTCAAATGGGAGGGAGCCGAAGGCATTAGCGATGTCGAGCGACACCGCCATAGCCCCCTGCCCCCTCTGGGCCGCATCCTCCGTGAACCTCCTCAGGGCGGTCAGGGCATCGAGGGTCGATCGCCCCGACCGGAACCCGAATTGGTTCTTAGAGATCTGCGGCCCATCCCTCGCCAGATGCTGGATGAGCCGGGAAGCAATCACTCTTTCTAGTAGCTTCCCGATCTCGTCCAGCATCACTAGAGGCCGGTATCCGGAGGGTGAGTCCGCGGGGCGGCCGTCTTTTCTGATAAGGACCAGCCGCCCCTCCTTCCACGTCCCAGGGAAGCGCCCCGCCGCCAAGCAATCGCCGAATAGGCAGCGGAGGCGGTCCCCGAGGTGTTTTGCGGCTATGAGGAGGACCTTGCCAGGGACTCCATCGGGCCCCGGTGCTTTCCGGGGCCCCCGGAGCCGGCTGGCCGCCCTAGCTACCTCCTCTTCTGTAATCGGAGGAGGAGGCGGGGGAGTGTCCAGGACAGCGTAGTCCTGGTCCCTGTCATCTGGCGGGGCCATGCGCGGCGGATCGAACGGAGGGCTGTTAGGAAACAGCCCCTCGACCACCGCGCTGAGGACAGCCGGCTCCATTTGTTCTGTGGGGGGCGCCACTTTTAATTTTGCCCGCACCATGCGGTACGGACGCCCCCACGGATCTTCGTCGAGGGTCGCCAAGAACTCTGAGTAAGCATTGTCCTTGGCGACCCTGATGGCTGCTGCGAGCGCCTTCTTGGCGGCGCGCATGTTAGCCTGAAGGCGCTCCAGCTCGACATCCGTCCGGTGCCGCCGTCTGCGGCACCGCGTGAATGCACGCCGGGCGGCGTTACTGGCGGCACGCAGTACCGCGAGGTCCTGCGACCACCAGTAGACGCCCGCCCTGGGCATGAAGCGTCGCGCCCTGGGCATCCCGGCGTTGCAGATCGCCGTCAGGTCCCGGCGGAACCTTTTTTTTTTTTTTTTTTTTTTTATAGTCAGGAAATGCGTTACGCACCCCTACGCCGGGCTGTGCAATGGCGTAGGGAGTGTGGGACTCGCCGGTCACAGAAGGTGTAAGAAGAGGTGACCGGAATACCCACTAAAACCTGACTGCCCTCTGACGCATTACGGCGGGGCCACGGGGACGCGTGAGCTTGCTTCCGCGACCCCGCCTGCGTTTCGCCGTTAGGCGCCGTCTGTAGGGTCGGGGAGGGCGGCCACGTATTGCCGCGCTCTCCTTCCCGGTCTTCGTCTTCGGGTTGGGGGCGCTTGGGGGTTTGTCTCGCGCTCCCGCTCCATCGCCTCCTTCTGCGAGATGACAGCTTCGCAGAAGGAGGCTACGCCGTCCCATGACCTCTCGCTTCTTAGCATGGCGCTTATTACGCCGGGAAGCGAGAGGTCCCCGCCGATCGCCGCCACCAGGGTGCGGCGCTCGTCAGACCAGGCACAACAACTTTCTAGCGTGTGCTGTGCCGTGTCGTCGCGTTCGCCGCACACATGGCACGACGCCGTCTCCTCCCTTCCGATCCGACGCAGGTACCGCCCGAAACAGCCATGTCCGGACAGAACCTGCGTCAGTCTGAAGGTGAGGGACCCGTGGCCCCTCCCGCACCATTCCGAGAGCAGTGGACGAATGGCCTCAATTGTGCGGACCCCGTATTTGGCGTCCGCGAGGCCTGTCGCCCAAAGCTCTATGGTCGTCATTTTCCTCCTCCTCTGCCGAGCGCGGGCGTGCTCCTCCGGGGTGTGAGAGCCACCCCGGCCTCTGAGCTCGGCCCGCACCCGGTATTCCTCAGCCAGCACCCTCGCTTCGATCTCCCAAGGAGGAGTGCCGGCCAGGACGCAGGGCGCCGCGTGGCCTACCGTGCGGTAGGCCCGGCACAACCTTTTTTTTTTTTTTTTTTTTTTTAACGTCAGGAAATGCCCACGCATATCCTCCCTCGCGGGGACAAGTTCGGATTATGTCGGACTCGAACCGACTAAAACCTGACAACGCCTCGTATGCGCATGTCGGAGGGGCTACGGCAACGCTCTCGCTTACCTCCGCGGCCCCGCCAGCGCCAGCCGTTTCCGGCTCCACCTGAGGAGACGGCACCAGTGCAATGCAGGTTCGGGAATCCCCGCCCTCCCCTGCTGGTGCCGCCTTGAGTTTTTTATAGAGGTTCACTCCTCGCGGCCCCCGTCTTGAAAAAGACAAGGGCCCGCGGTCCCAGCGTCGCCGCCGGGATTACGCGTGCAATACGGCCGCGAGGGGTCGGAGAAACCCCTCTCCCCCGCAGCCCCACTGCCGTCGCAGACGCGGTGCGACGCCGCTGAGTCGCGGAGGATAGGGAGAGTGGCGCACCGAAATACCAACACTCCTCCTCCTCCGTGACTCACCACCACAACTACTGCGGGGACCCCATAATCCCCGCAGTTTCGCTACAAAGGGCGGACTCAAAGAGCCCACCCCCAGCGACCTCCCTGGGGGCCAGCCCTTGATCAAGGGCCGGCCAACTCCAGCAGCCCACAAGTGGGCCCGCCGGATCGGGTCGCCCGCAACCGAGGTCGCAGGCTCCCCTTGGTGTTTGGTCCGCGGGGCTTTCGCCCTACTCCGGCTCGTACCAGGCCGGAGCGTTCCCCTATCCGCCACCCGGGGACGCGCCACGTCGGAGTTCACCTCTCCGCCTACTGAGACAACCCAGCAGGTCCGTGGAGGCCCTTTTTTTTTTTTTTTTTTTTTTTTTTTAGGTGTGGAAATGCGACCTTAAGCACGCCCCCTGGTCGGGGCACCAGGGGGGTCTGTGGGGCTCTCCCACCGAAGTGGGCCTACCCACTAAAACCACACGCGTTCCCTCATAGCCATGGTGTGGGCGCCACGGGAGCATGGTTAACACGTGACACCGCGACGCCCACTGGCCGCCCCGGGATGGGGCCCCTCTCTGCGCCCTTAAAAGGGCGCTCCTCGGAGACGGCACCGTGTGCAATGCAGGTTCGGGAATCCCCGCCCTCCCCTGCTGGTGCCGCCTTGAGTTTTTTATAGAGGTTCACTCCTCGCGGCCCCCGTCTTGAAAAAGACAAGGGCCCACGGTCCCAGCGTCGCCGCCGGGATTACGCGTGCAATACGGCCACGAGGGGTCGGAGAAACCCCCTCCCCCCGCGGCCCCACTGCCGTCGCAGACGCGGTGCGACGCCGCTGAGTCGCGGAGGATAGGGAGAGTGGCGCACCGAAATACCAACACTCCTCCTCCTCCGCGACTCACCACCACAACTACTGCGGGGACCCCATAATCCCCGCAGTTTTGCTACAAAGGGCGGACTCAAAGAGCCCACCCCCAGCGACCTCCCTGGGGCCAGCCCTTGATCAAGGGCCGGCCAGACTCCAGCCAGCCCACAAGTGGGCCCGCCAGAACGGGTCGCCCGCGACCGAGGTCGCAGGCTCCCCTTGGTGTTTGGTCCGCGGGGCTTTCGCCCTACTCCGGCTCGCACCAGGCCGGAGCGTTCCCCTATCCGCCACCCGGGGACGCGCCACGTCGGAGTTCACCTCTCCGCCCACTGAGACAACCCAGCAGGTCCGTGGGGCACAACCTTTTTTTTTTTTTTTTTTTTTTTTTTTTTTTTTTTTTTTTTTATAGTCAGGAAATGCGTTACGCACCCCTACGCCGGGCTGTGCAATGGCGTAGGGAGTGTGGGACTCGCCGGCCACAGAAGGTGTAAGAAGGTGGCCGGAATACCCACTAAAACCTGACTGCCCTCTGACGCATTACGGCGGGGCCACGGGGACGCGTAAGCTTGCTACCGCGACCCCGCCTGCGTTTCGCCGTTAGGCGCCGTCTGTAGGGTCGGGGAGGGCGGCCACGTATTGCCGCGCTCTCCTTCCCGGTCTTCGTCTTCGGGTTGGGGGCGCTTGGGGGTTTGTCTCGCGCTCCCGCTCCATCGCCTCCTTCTGCGAGATGACAGCTTCGCAGAAGGAGGCTACGCCATCCCATGACCTCTCGTCTCTTAGCATGGCGCTTATTACGCCGGGGAGCGAGAGGTCCCCGCCGATCGCCGCCACCAGGGTGCGGCGCTCATCAGACCAGGCACAACAAATCTCTAGCGTGTGCTGTGCCGTGTCGTCCCGTTCGCCGCACCCATGGCACGACGCCGTCTCCTCCCTTCCGATCCGACGCAGGTACCGCCCGAAACAGCCATGTCCGGACAGAACCTGCGTCAGTCGGAAGGTGAGGGACCCGTGGCCCCTCCCACACCATTCCGAGAGCAGTGGACGAATGGCCTCAATTGTGCGAACCCCGTATTTGGCGTCCGCGAGGCCTGTTGCCCAAAGCTCTATGGTCGTCATTTTCCTCCTCCTCTGCCGAGCGCGGGCGTGCTCCTCCGGGGTGTGAGAGCCACCCCGGCCTCTGAGCTCGGCCCGCACCCGGTATTCCTCGGCCAGCACCCTCGCTTCGATCTCCCAAGGAGGAGTGCCGGCCAGGACGCAGGCCGCCGCGTGGCCTACCGTGCGGTAGGCCCGGCACGCACGCGCCGCAACAATTCGTTGCGGCCTGCGAAGGAGGGCCCTGTTAGGCGCGTCTAGGGCGTCTGCCCAGATCGGCGCGCCGTACAGGGCCATACTTTTGACGACCATGGTGTACAGGCGTCTTGCCTGCACACCCGGACCTCTGGTGTTGGGGAGGAGCCTAGCCAGGGCTGCTGCCGCCCCCACGAGCCGGGGGGTCAGCGTCTGGAAGTGGTCCCTGAAACGCCAACCCCCGTCGAGGGTGAGGCCCAGATAGTTCATCCGGGCCTTCACCGCGACCTCGCCCCCGCCGATCCGAAGGTTGGCCCCCGCTGGCACCTTCCACCTCGGCCCTCTAAAATAGAGGGCCTCAGTTTTTTGGAGGGCCACGCGGAGGCCGAGCGCCTCGATTCTCCGGACCAGCAGGGTGGCTCCGGCCTCAGCCCTCGCCTTCAGCTCCCTCCAGGTGCTGTCCCGGACTGCTACCAGCGTGTCATCTGCATAGCAGATGACCGCCATCTGGGGCAGCACCTTTCCGCGGATGGCCCAATCGAAACCGATGTTCCACAGTAGGGGTCCCAGTACGGACCCCTGGGGAACACCGGAGGCCATCCGCCTTTCCTCTCTGGCCGTCCTCCCCATGTAGGACACTACCCGATCCTGCAGGTAGTGTCCTACCACCCTCCGGAGATAGGGAGGCACTCGGTGGTATCGGAGTGCCTCCTCTATTACCTCAAAGGGGAGGGAGCCGAAGGCATTAGCGATGTCGAGCGACACCGCCATAGCCCCCTGCCCCCTCTGGGCCGCATCCTCCGTGAACCTCCTCAGGGCGGTCAGGGCATCGAGGGTCGATCGCCCCGACCGGAACCCAAATTGGTTCCCAGAGATCTGCGGCCCATCCCTCGTCAGATGCTGGATGAGCCGGGAAGCGATCACTCTTTCTAGCAGCTTCCCGATCTCGTCCAGCATCACGAGGGGCCGGTATCCGGAGGGTGAGTCCGCGGGGCGGCCGTCTTTTCTGATGAGGACCAGCCGCCCCTCCTTCCACGCCCCAGGGAAGCGCCCCGCCGCCAGGCAATCGCCGAATAGGCAGCGGAGGCGGTCCCCGAGGTGTTTTGCGGCTATGAGGAGGACCTTGCCAGGGACTCCATCGGGCCCCGGTGCTTTCCGGGCCCCCCGGAGCCGGCTGGCCGCCCTAGCTACCTCCTCCTCTGTAATCGGAGGAGGAGGGGGGGGAGTGTCCCTGTCATCTGGCGGGGCCATGCGCGGCGGATCGAAGGGAGGGCTGTTAGGAAACAGCCCCTCGACCACCGCGCTGAGGACAGCCGGCTCCATTTGTTCTGTGGGGGGCGCCACCTTTAGTTTTGCCCGCACCATGCGGTACGGGCGCCCCCACGGATCTTCGTCGAGGGTCGCCAAGAACTCTGAGTAAGCATTGTCCTTGGCGACCCTGATGGCTGCTGCGAGCGCCTTCTTGGCGGCGCGCATGTCAGCCTGAAGGCGCTCCAGCTCGACATCCGTCCGGTGCCGCCGTCTGCGGCACCGCGTGAATGCACGCCGGGCGGCGTTACTGGCGGCACGCAGTACCGCGAGGTCCTGCGACCACCAGTAGACAACCGCCCTGGGCGTGAAGCGTCGCGCCCTGGGCATCCCGGCGTTGCAGATCGCCGTCAGGTCCCGGCGGAACCTGACGGCCCTCTCCTCAACCCCCACCGATTGGGGGGGGTCCGGCGACCACGCGCAGCATATTGCGGCCTCTTCCGCCAGGTCCGCGTCGAGGCGGGAAAGCTGCCATCGAGGGAAGACCGCACCTCGCCGCGGACCGGCCGCTGCGCGCGCCCGCGGATTCAGGGGCGCATTGGAGACCCTGAACCGGATGTATAGATGATCGGACAGGGTCTCCACCTCCTCCAGGACACGCCAACGCGAAATGCGGGTGCCGATAGCGGGGGTGGCGAATGTGACGTCTACCACTGAGCCCCCCCGTCCTCGTACGCACGTGTCGGCGTTGCCCTGGTTCTCCGGGGCTAGGCCGATGACTGTAGCCCAGTCCCGGAGGAGCGCCCCTTTCACGTCGGTGATGGAGGACCCCCACTCCGCGCACTTGGCGTTGAGATCCCCCATCACGATGACCTGGGCCGGCGATGCCCTCCGCACTACCGGCTCCAGGCCATCCAGGAACCTCTCGAAGTCCGAGAGGTTCCTGTTTGGGGAGAAGTAGACTCCTACGAGTACTACCCCTCCCCAATTTGCCGCCACGTACCCTGCACCCCTCTCCCTGAGGGAGAGGCGCTGGGGGGCAGCGGGCGGCACCACTATGGCGACCGAGCCCTCCGTATCCCCGATCCAGTTTGGCAGGGTGGGGACCAGGTAGGGCTCGGCCACAACGGCGACGCCAATCTTCCACTCCGCCAAGACCTGCATAAGCAGGTCCTGTGCGCGGGCGCAGTGGTTGGCGTTGGTCTGCAGGAACTCTGTGTGCGGGTGTCCTGACATTATGACACTTGCATTTCTATTTCCTCACTAGCCTGGCGGCTCTGCGGCGGAGAAGGCTTGCCTCGTGGAGCCTTCCCCTTCACGGTAGGGGGCGTGCATTTGGCACCCCCCATCGCATGCGCGTGCGGGCGACCTGCCTTCGCGCATACCGCGCATTTGGCAGGCGCCTCGCACGTGGCCGCCTTATGCCCCTCTTTGCCACAACGGAAGCAGAGTTTGCCATAGTCCGCTTCCGTTGGGCACTCTGCAGGGCAGAGGGCACGTGTATGGCCTAGCCGCATGCACTTGTAGCAGCGCAGCGGCCGGGCCTCCATCGCTTTGACGGTGGCCATGGTCCAGCCTATGGCCAGCTTTCCTGCTTTGACGGCTGCCTTGGCAGCCGTCGCCGGGCACTTTATAATGGCCGAGCCGTCGCCCCAGAAGCTTCGGCGGATTTGGCCGGCCTTGACCTGGCTGGAGGAGCAGCCACCAGCAGCCGCCACCTTGGCCACCAGCTCCTCCTGGGTAACGGATTCGTCTAAGCCGGTGAGCCTGAGGCTGACCGATTTGGTCGGGCGGGCTATATCGGCCCAGGCCCCGATGACCTCCGTCAGTCTGGCGGCCAGGCGATCAGCAGAGGCGTCCGGGGTCTCTCCCCCTACCTCCATCAGCCTGGAGCCGGTCACGCTCGTTCGGATCTTGACCGTCTCCAATCCAAAGTCCCGAAGCAGGATGGAGGCCCTGGCCTTGGCGAGAACCTCGGCCATGGAGGTGGCCTCCCCCTTCTTGAGGCTCACCATGATGGCCGCCGTCTTCGGGACCGTGATTTTCGGGGCCTTCGGCGGGGCCGCGGCTTTTTGACCAGATGGGGTGGGGGCAGGCCTATTCGAGGGGTTGCCTTTCTTTTTGGCCTTCCGGCCCACAACCTCTGTCCATCTAGGCTCATTCGATGGGCCCTCGGGTTCTTGCCCTTGCTGGCCTTTCGCAGCTGGTGTCCGTCCCCCACCATGCTGAGAGGGGCGGGGGGGCTTAGAAGGGGCAGCCGGTTCGGTCTGAGTCGGTCTCCTTGCTGTGCCAGTGTCCCTGCCGGGCTGTGCTCTGGGACGGGGCGGCGGCGGCTGTCGCCTATCAGCGCTCAGGGGCGGCCTGAACACCGGCTCAGGAGGGAGGCGAGTCCGCTTGTCCGCCGCCAGTGGGGGGCGGAGACGCTGTTCAGGCAACAGACGGTCTTCTAGAGCCTCTAGCCTTGCATTTAGCATCGTGCCCACTTGGCAGAGGATGGTCCGCACGAGGTCTTCGTTATGTGCCTGATCAGGCTGCCTCGGCACAGCGATATCAGCCTGTGGCCTCGCCCGGAGAAGGCACTCTCTCATATCAGCCACCTCTTTGCGCAACAGCGCGACCTCGGCTTTCATGCGCTCGTTTTCCGCGCGAAGCAGCCGTGCTTCCTCTGAGTCTGTGCGCTTCGCGATCGCCTTAAAATTGTCCCTAATAGCGTCCACAGCCTCGTTTAGAGCGCGGACAAAAGTGCCCTTAAGGTGGGACGACTTTTTTGCCACATCCAATATGACGCCGAGGTGTGTCTCTACTCGACCCTCTACATTTGTCGCCGGCTGCGCATCGCGAATAGGCGTATTGGCGCCCTTCCGAGCGCCCGACGCGGCGGAAGATGTTCTTGTCGACCTCACCTCAGACAGCGACGACATCAGTTCGGCCTCCGCACGCGCTTCCATCTCTTCCTTCTGAGCCTTCAAAAAGGCTTGTTTGGCCGCCGCCAGCCCGACATAGTCGCCGGTGGTTGGCGGACGGCCGCGTCCCTTCCTTTTGGTGCTAGTGGCGGGGGTCTCCGTAGAGCTCCCGCTGAGCTCCACATCCCTGGGCCGCTTCTGACCTCGGCCTTCGCTCCAAAAGCGCCCAGGCCCATCCCTGTCCAGGGACTCCATAGAGCCGCATACGCTTGTAACGGACACCATACTTCGATGTTCCGTGTCCGAATCGGACTCCGACAGTCTTTTGTGCGCCGTTGTCGGGGTGCGCGTCAGCACCACCCTCAACTCCTTCACCTTCTCCTCCCTCATCACATCTCCACTCTCCACACTCCTCTCTACATCAACAACGTTTTTGATTTTAGAATATGTATCCATTTGTGTTCCCACGAGAAGGGTCGATCAACAGGTCCACCCCCGGGTGACGCCCATTCCGCAGGGTAAGGCTACATACTGTAGAGGTCGCCAGGTATCTACAGGTTTTAACGACTTCTCTGTCGGGTTTTTATAGAGTTTTCCTTTCTCGCGGGCCGGCCGGTTAAGGCAAGCCCTCCGCTCTAGTGCCTCGACATACTCCATAACGCCGATTCGATGGAGATCGTTGAAGAGACACTAGGCTACGGGGTGCTAGGGGGTCGGCGTGCCTCCCCTAGTTTTGGACGGTTGTTCCCGACGGCGGTGTTAATGCGCGCCGGGCCGCCCCCTAACCTTCCCACCTCCCCCCCCTTACCCATTTCCCCCCCCCCCCCCGGTGTTTGGTCCGCGGGGCGCTAATCGCCCTACCCCGACTACAAGCCGGAGCGTTCCCCTATCCGCCACCCGGGGACGCGCCACGTCGGAGTTCACCTCTCCGCCCACTGAGACAACCCAGCAGGTCCGTGGCCGTGGGGCACAACCTTTTTTTTTTTTTTTTTTTTTTTTTTTTTTTTATAGTCAGGAAATGCCCACGCATATCGTCCCTCGCGGGGACAAGTTCGGATTATGTCGGACTCGAACCGACTAAAACCTGACATTGCCTCGTATGCGCATATCGGAGGGGCTACGGGAACGCTTTCGCACAACCTCCGCGGCCCCTCCAGCGCCAGCCGTTTCCGGCTCCTCCTGAGGAGACGGCACCAGTGCAATGCAGGTTCGGGAATCCCCGCCCTCCCCTGCTGGTGCCGCCTTGAGTTTTTTATAGAGGTTCACTCCTCGCGGCCCCCGTCTTGAAAAAGACAAGGGCCCGCGGTCCCAGCGTCGCCGCCGGGATTACGCGTGCAATACGGCCGCGAGGGGTCGGAGAAACCCCTCTCCCCCGCAGCCCCACTGCCGTCGCAGACGCGGTGCGACGCCGCTGAGTCGCGGAGGATAGGGAGAGTGGCGCACCGAAATACCAACACTCCTCCTCCTCCGCGACTCACCACCACAACTACTGCGGGGACCCCATAATCCCCGCAGTTTCGCTACAAAAGGCGGACTCACAGAGCCCACCCCCAGCGACCTCCCTGGGGCCAGCCCTTGATCAAGGGCCGGCCAGACTCCAGCAGCCCAGAAGTGGGCCCGCCGGATCGGGTCACCCGCGAGCGAGGTCGCAGGCTCCCCTTGGTGTTTGGTCCGCGGGGCTTTCACCCTACTCCGGTGGGGCACAACCTAACCTAACCTAACCTAACCTAACCTAACCTAACCTAACCTAACCTAACCTAACCTAACCTAACCTTTTTTTTTTTTTTTTTTTTTTTTTTTTTTTCTGGGGAAATCCGTTTATTGACCCCCGCGCCTGGGCTGTGCAAGTGGCGCGGGGAGTGTGGGGGTCGCCTAAAGTCGTTCGGCAATACCCACTAAAACCCCAGTGCCCACTTCTGCCCGCCCACTTGTGCCGGGGCTAAGGTGACAGTTACCCTTATCCTTGTCCCCGGCAGGGTGTTCGTCCTCGTCAGGACACGACTCTCGTGGCCAAGGCCACATTGTCCATCTCCGAGTGGAGGCGACGGAGAACTATCGCCCCCACTCCTACCGGGTCTCCCAACCCGGCACCGACCATGTTACGTCGTCTGGGCAAAAGCCCGGCGGCGGCGCATCGGTCGGCGGCGGCGCACGGGATCCTCCTCCGAATCATCCTCCCGGCGTCGCTCGTCCTCTTCTTTCTTCTCCATCACCGCCTCGCAAAAGGCGGCGACGGCACTCCATCCGGGTTTGCTGCCGACCATCGCAGTCACAACGGCCGGCAGCGAGATTTCGTCTCCTATTTCGTTTACGAGCACGGCTCGCTCCTCCGTCCATGCTGTGCAGCACATGAGGGTGTGATCCGCGTCGTCCTCATCGGCGCCGCAAAATCGGCACTGAGGAGTGCGCTCCCGTCTGGCCACGTTGCACAGGTACCTCCCGAAGCAGCCATGCCCCGAGAGGACCTGCACTAGGCGATATGAGAGCGCACCCCACCGTCTCGTCAGCCACTCTGGTAATACGGGGCGGATCGCCGCTATGGTGCGGTGACCCGCTCCCGGCTGGCTCAGCTGTTGCTGCCAGCTGCGCAGGATTGTGTCCCTTGCGCTCTGTCGCCACTCGCCGATTTCTTCGACACTTGGGACCTCACCCCGACCTTTGGCGTCGGCGGACTTCCAGTAGACCTCCGCCAACGCCGACGCCTCCAGTTTCCATGGGGGAGTCCCGGCCAGCACGCATGCCGCCTCCCACGATACCGTGCGGTACGCTCTTGCCGCTCGGAGCGCCACTACCCTCTGCGATCTGCGCAGTTGGGCTTTGTTGTGGCGTCCGAGAGCATCCGCCCAGATAGGGGCCCCGTACAAGGCCATCGACCGTACAACTCCGGCATAGAGGCGACGACAGCTCGCGCTCGGTCCGCCCAGATTAGGCAATAGCCTGCTCAGGGCGAACGAAGTGCGCGCGAGCTTCGGAGCCATCCGGCGGAAATGTTCCTTGAAGTTCCACCGGCTGTCGAGCACAACTCCCAGGTACTTCATTGTGGACCCGACGCCGATGGAAACTCCGCCCACAATCAGTTGAGCGCTCGGCGGTGGCGCTCGGCGAGGCCCGTGAAAACACAGGGCCTCGGATTTGTCCAAGGCCACCGTCAGGCCCAGATTCCTTATCCTGCCCACTACTTGGGCTACTCCAGCGGTAGCTAACACGCTCGCCTCCCGATAGCTACCGCCCCTTGCCAACACCAGTGTGTCATCCGCGTAGCATACGACGCTAACGCCGCGGAGAGTCGGGCCGCGGAGGACCCAGTCGTAACCGACGTTCCACAGTAGTGGCCCTAAAACGGAACCCTGTGGAACGCCGCACGACACTCTCCTCTGTCCAAATCCGGTAGTTGTGGGATATACCACTGTCCTGTCCGATAGGTAGGCCTTAATCGTCTCACGCAAGTACAACGGGACCCCATGGAACCGCAGGGCCTCCATTATACTTACGCGAGGTAACGTGTTAAAGGCGTTGGCGATATCTAAAGATACCGCCAAGACGACGCCACCCTTAACGACCTCCTCTTCGGCGACGGCCCTCACCCGTGCAATAGCATCGATGGTGGAGCGGCCGCGCCGGAAACCATGCTGGCAGTCTGCCAAATTTGGCCCTACTCGGTCGAGATGCTCGGTGAGGCGAGTCGCAATAACGCGCTCAAAGAGCTTACCCGCCTCCCCGAGCAGGACTATAGGGCGATACGCCGACGGTGACTCTGCCGGTCTTCCCTCCTTTCCAATCAATACGAGTTTCCCCGTCTTCCAGTCGCCTGGGAAAGTATGGTCCTTAAGGCACCGAGTTAGAAGGGCTCGGAACCTCTCCTCCAACCCGTGTTTTAGGGCCAGGACCCATATGCGCCCGGGGATCCCATCGGGGCCCGGGGCGGTGTTTTTGGCCTGAAGCCGTGCCACAGCCGCCCACAGTTCCCTCTCTTCCACTTCCGGGACTTCCCCGTCGTCCGCATCGCGATTTGACGTCGCTGGCGCAAACACCATTGTCGGTGCCTCAAATTCTTCCCTCATCGAGGGGAACAAGGTCTCCACCACTCTGTCCAGTACTACCGGTTCCATACTGGCCGTTAGGGGTGGGGCCCAGGGCCTGAGCTTGCTCATGACGAGCCGATATGGCCGACCCCAGGGGTCGACGTCCAACGACGCCAGCAGCTCCTGCCAGGCCCCCTCCTTCGCTTCCGCGATGGCCACCCTGAGAGCCTTTTTAGCGTCCTGGTAGGCGGTGTAGAGGCGCCTCTGCTCCTCGTCCTCCGTGCGCCCGCCTCGTCTGCGGCGACGGTAGCGGGAGTACTGCCGCCTCGCTGACACGCAGGACGCACGAAGACGGCCGAGCTCTTCCGACCACCAATACACCGCCGTCCGAGCCGGAGGTCGCACCACGCGGGGCATCGCGACGTCACATATGTGCGTGACCGCTTCGTGGAGCCACCGCGACTCGGACTTTACCGTTGTCACGTCCGGTGTCGTGTTCCAACTTGCGACCAGAGCCGCCTCGATCGCCGCTTCTCCGTCCATCTTCTTCAGCGCCCACCTCGGGCCGATCTCCGCCGCGACACGCCCGGGACCGGGACCGCCAGAGAGGGGGGAGACGTCAAACCGGATGTACCGGTGATCGGACAATGTCTCCACACCCTCCAGGACTCCCCAGTCCCGGACGGTTCGTGCCAGGTCCGCACTGGCGAAGGACACGTCCACGATTGAGCCACCCTGCATCCGCACGCACGTGTCCGTGTCCCCGACGTTTAGGACGACAAGCCCATTCGAGGCGAGCCACTCCTCCACCAACTCTCCCCTCGCGTCCGTGGCAGGGCACCCCCAGACTGTGGACTTGGCGTTCAGGTCGCCAGCCACAACGATCCGGTTTGGTCGGCACCAGGCCAGGACCGAGTCCATCTCCCCGAGGAACGCCTCGAACTCGGATAGTGGCCGGTTCGGCGAAAAGTACGCCCCGACCACCATCACATCGCCGCACAAAGCCGCGACGACTCCTCGACCTTTCCGCGACCTCCTTATCACGGTGTCGTTTGACACCGCGATTGCCGCCAACTCGTCGTCATCGCCCACCCAATTGTTCCTCCTTGGGATTAGGTAGGGCTCCGTCACCACCGTTATGTTTATCGACCACTGCGCCATGCTCTGGATCAAAAGATCCTGAGCTCTGGCGCAGTGGTTGATGTTGGCTTGCAGGTATTTGGAAGCCCTTGTCGTCATTTTGTAGAGTTCTCGGTCTCCATCTCTTGTACACCGCTCGGTGGTGGTTGCGTCTGTTGCGAGCTGGCGCTGCTCGCAACAAATACTCTGCTGAACATCTTTTTCCTGGGGGCCGAGCATCTCTTGCTCCCCAGGCGATGGTTCGATGCCTTCCCAGCCTCCGCACACAGTGCGCAGTGGGGGGCATCGTGACATTCTGCGGCGCGGTGTCCCGCCTGGCCGCACCGGTAGCACAGAAGCCCCCGGTCAACCTCCGCGGTACACCGTGCCTTGACGTGGCCAGTGTGAAGGCACTTAAAGCACCTCAGCTCCCTCCGTTCGAGGAGCTTCACCCTGGCCGAGACCCAGCCAACGAGCAGCTTGCCCTCGACCACCTTCTTGGCGGCTTCGACTGGGCATGCCACCCATAAGGCAAAGAGACCAGACTTCTCCTGGCGGAGTATCCCGACTTTAAGACGGTCTGCCCCGCATCCGCCTTTTGCACAGACCGCTGCTGCCACCTCTTCTTTAGTGACGGAGTCATCCAGCCCCGCCACTATTAGTTCCGCCATTTTTGTTGGCCGGGAGACGGTGACGTCGCCACCGTTCCCGAACACCTCGCGGAGCCTTTCCGCGAGGAGGTCCGCCTTCGGCGCGCTAGCGGCACCGGGGACCTCGATAATTGAGGCCCCAGTTGCTGCACGCCTAAAACGGACGCTCCCAATTTCCAGGTCCTTTAGGTTGACCCTTTGCCTCGCCTCGGCCAGAGCTTTGGCGTACGTGACCCCCTTCTCCACAGCCGTGGGATGTAAGGTCACCACGACTGCCGAGGTCTTGGGGGCCCGCAGCTTGGGCGAGGGCTTGATCTCCTTCTTCTTCGTCGTGGTGGGCGCCGATCTGGTGACCATCGGCGCCTTTTCCCTTGGGCCCCTCTTCACGACCGACGCCATGGTCTCCACCATGGATGCAGGCGCCGGCGGGAGGGGACGACTCGTCTTCGTGGCCTTCTTGTTCTTCTCTTTGCCCGGTTTGGTGGATTGGGTCGCGGAAGAAGAAGCGGCCGGCGCCGATGTAGATGTCGACGCCTTCGCCTTCCCCTTTGCGCCAACCTTTATCCAGCCCGATTGGACCGGTTTAGGGAGGCGCACTTCAGGCAGTTCCGCCTGGGTCATGTCCGGTTTTTGACGTGGACGGTTTGCCGAGGGTTTCCGCCCGGCTTCCGCCTCGCGCCTGTCGTGAGCCAGTGCCGGTCGCAAGCGAGGCTCCGGGTGGAAGGGAACGAGAGAGCGGATCAGCTGGCCAAGATGGCCGCAATCGGAATAAAGACCAAACCAAACTATGAAAGGTGCCCCATTTCATTTGTCAAGCGACAGATCCGTCTGGATACGCTTGACAAATGGAATAGGAGGTATTTGGAAGGTGACACGGCCTCGACAACCAGGCTCTTCTTCCCCAACGTGACGAGCGCCCCCGCCACACTTCGCCACCTGGATTTGGATCCCGTGCTGGTGCAAGTTCTGACGGGGCACGGGGGGTTCTCAGAGTATTTGCACCGTTTCAAGTGCAAGGAGAGCCCCTCGTGCATCTGTGATCCAGCACGGGATGAGAGCGTGCTGCATATTTTGACAGAGTGCCCAGTCTTCGAACCAGAGAGATATGAAACAGAAATGAAATTAAACAGCAAAATTAGCAAAGAGAACTTGAGTGTCCTGATAGGTAGTAAAGACAGTAGACAAGAATTTGTTAAATACTGCAGGTCCTTGGCCCAAAGGGTCATAACTAGAAATAAAATTTAATTATGATATTAGTTATAAGGGTGTAGTCATAGGATGTGTTTTTAAAATTGATATTTTAATTGTATTATATAAGCATTCTATTTTGTATTTTATTTTGTATTTTTAAATTGTAGCATAAATAGTAAGTTTTAAATTGTATTTATAGTAAATGTAAATGTAAATGTAGTGTAGAAATAAAGATACCTGAAAAAATTATTTACACCCCGTAGACAAGGTCCCTGACCTTCATTATGTTAGGGGAACGAGAGGGCGGCATAGAGCCGCCCAACAAAAAAAAAAAAAAAAAAAAACCTAACCTAACCTAACCTAACCTAACCTAACCTTTTTTTTTTTTTTTTTTTTTATAGTCAGGAAATGCGTTACGCACCCCTACGCCGGGCTGTGCAATAGCGTAGGGAGTGTGGGACTCGCCGGCCAAAGAAGGTGTAAGAAGGTGGCCGGAATACCCACTAAAACCTGACTGCCCTCTGACGCATTACGGCGGGGCCACGGGGACGCGTGAGCTTGCTACCGCGACCCCGCCTGCGTTTCGCCGTTAGGCGCCGTCTGTAGGGTCGGAGATGGCGGCCACATATTGCCGCGCTCTCCTTCCCGGTCTTCGTCTTCGGGGTGGGGGCGCTTGGGAGTCTGTTTCGCGCTCCCACAACATCGCCTCCTTCTGCGAGATGACAGCTTCGCAGAAGGAGGCTACGCCATCCCATGACCTCTCGCTTCTTAGCATGGCGCTTATTACGCCGGGGAGCGAGAGGTCCCCGCCGATCGCCGCCACCAGGGTGCGGCGCTCATCAGACCAGGCACAACACACCTCCAGCGTGTGCTGTGCCGTGTCGTCGCGGTCGCCGCACCCATGGCACGACGCCGTCTCCTCCCTTCCGATCCGACGCAGGTACCGCCCGAAACAGCCATGTCCGGACAGAACCTGCGTCAGTCGGAAGGTGAGGGACCCGTGGCCCCTCCCGCACCATTCCGAGAGCAGTGGACGGATGGCCTCAATTGTGCGGACCCCGTATTTGGCGTCCGCGAGGCCTGTCGCCCAAAGCTCTATGGTCGTCATTTTCCTCCTCCTCTGCCGAGCGCGGGCGTGCTCCTCCGGGGTGTGAGAGCCACCCCGGCCTCTGAGCTCGGCCCGCACCCTCGCTTCGATCTCCCAAGGAGGAGTGCCGGCCAGGACGCAGGCCGCCGCGTGGCCTACCGTGCGGTAGGCCCGGCACGCACGCGCCGCAACAATGCGTTGCGGCCTGCGTAGGAGGGCCCTATTTGGCGCGTCTAGGGCGTCTGCCCAGATCGGCGCGCCGTACAGGGCCATACTCTTGACGACCATGGTGTACAGGCGTCTTGCCTGCACACCCGGACCTCTGGTGTTGGGGAGGAGCCTAGCCAGGGCTGCTGCCGCCCCCACGAGCCGGGGGGTCAGCGTCTGGAAGTGGTCCCTGAAACGCCAACCCCCGTCGAGGGTGAGGCCCAGATAGTTCATCCGGGCCTTCACCGCGACCTCGCCCCCGCCGATCCGAAGGTTGGCCCCCGCTGGCACCTTCCACCTCGGCCCTCTAAAATAGAGGGCCTCAGTTTTTTGGAGGGCCACGCGGAGGCCGAGCGCCTCGATTCTCCGGACCAGTAGGGTGGCTCCGGCCTCAGCCCTCGCCTTCAGCTCCCTCCAGGTGCTGTCCCGGACTGCTACAAGCGTGTCATCTGCATAGCAGATGACCGCCATCTGGGGCAGCACCTTTCCGCGGATGGCCCAATCGAAACCGATGTTCCACAGTAGGGGTCCCAGAACGGACCCCTGGGGAACACCGGAGGCCATCCGCCTTTCCTCTCTGGCCGTCCTCCCCATGTAGGACACTACCCGATCCTGCAGGTAGTGTCCTACCACCCTCCGGAGATAGGGAGGCACTCGGTGGTATCGGAGTGCCTCCTCTATTACCTCAAAGGGGAGGGAGCCGAAGGCATTAGCGATGTCGAGCGACACCGCCATAGCCCCCTGCCCCCTCTGGGCCGCATCCTCCGTGAACCTCCTCAGGGCGGTCAGGGCATCGAGGGTCGATCGCCCCGACCGGAACCCAAATTGGTTCCCAGAGATCTGCGGCCCATCCCTCGTCAGATGCTGGATGAGCCGGGAAGCGATCACTCTTTCTAGCAGCTTCCCGATCTCGTCCAGCATCACGAGGGGCCGGTATCCGGAGGGTGAGTCCGCGGGGCGGCCGTCTTTTCTGATGAGGACCAGCCGCCCCTCCTTCCACGCCCCAGGGAAGCGCCCCGCCGCCAGGCAATCGCCGAATAGGCAGCGGAGGCGGTCCCCGAGGTGTTTTGCGGCTATGAGGAGGACCTTGCCAGGGACTCCATCGGGCCCCGGTGCTTTCCGGGGCCCCCGGAGCCGGCTGGCCGCCCTAGCTACCTCCTCCTCTGTAATCGGAGGAGGAGGGGGGGGAGTGTCCCTGTCATCTGGCGGGGCCATGCGCGGCGGATCGAAGGGAGGGCTGTTAGGAAACAGCCCCTCGACCACCGCGCTGAGGACAGCCGGCTCCATTTGTTCTGTGGGGGGCGCCACCTTTAGTTTTGCCCGCACCATGCGGTACGGACGCCCCCACGGATCTTCGTCGAGGGTCGCCAAGAACTCTGAGTAAGCATTGTCCTTGGCGACCCTGATGGCTGCTGCGAGCGCCTTCTTGGCGGCGCGCATGTCGGCCTGAAGGCGCTCCAGCTCGACATCCGTCCGGTGCCGCCGTCTGCGGCACCGCGTGAATGCACGCCGGGCGGCGTTACTGGCGGCACGCAGTACCGCGAGGTCCTGCGACCACCAGTAGACGCCCGCCCTGGGCGTGAAGCGTCGCGCCCTGGGCATCCCGGCGTTGCAGATCGCCGTCAGGTCCCGGCGGAACCTGACGGCCCTCTCCTCAACCCCCACCGATTGGGGGGGGTCCGACGACCACGCGCAGCATATTGCGGTCTCTTCCGCCAGGTCCGCGTCGAGGCGGGAAAGCTGCCATCGCGGGAAGACCGCGCCTCGCCGCGGACCGGCCGCTGCGCGCGCCCGCTGATCCAGGGGCGCGTTGGAGACCCTGAACCGGATGTATAAATGATCGGACAGGGTCTCCACCTCCTCCAAGACACGCCAACATGAAATGCGGGCGCCGATAGCGGGGGTGGCGAATGTGACGTCTACCACTGAGCCCCCCCGTCCTCGTACGCACGTGTCGGCGTTGCCCTGGTTCTCCGGGGCTAGGCCGATGACAGTAGCCCAGTCCCGGAGGAGCGCCCCTTTCACGTCGGTGATGGAGGACCCCCACGCTGCGCACTTAGCGTTGAGATCCCCCATCACGATAACCTGGGCGGGCGATGCCCTCCGCACCACCGGCTCCAGGCCGTCCAGGAACCTCTCGAAGTCCGAGAGGTTCCTGTTTGGGGAGAAGTAGACTCCTACGAGTACTACCCCTCCCCAATTTGCCGCCACGTACCCTGCACCCCTCTCCCTGAGGGAGAGGCGCTGGGGGGCAGCGGGCGGCATCACTATGGCGACCGAGCCCTCCGTATCCCCGATCCAGTTTGGCAGAGGGGGGACCAGGTAGGGCTCGGCCACAACGGCGACGCCAATCTTCCACTCCGCCAAGACCTGCATAAGCAGGTCCTGTGCGCGGGCGCAGTGGTTGGCGTTGGTCTGCAGGAACTCTGTGTGTGGGTGTCCTGGCATTATGACACTTGCATTTCGAGTTCCTCAGTGGCCTGCGGCGGAGAAGGTCTGCTCCGTGGGGCCTTCCCCTTCATGGTAGGGGGCGTGCATTTGGCACCCCCCATTGCATGCGCGTGCGGGCGACCTGCCTTCGCACATACCGCGCATTTGGCAGGCGCCTCGCACGTGGCCGCCTTATGCCCCTCCTTGCCACAACGGAAGCAGAGTTTGCCATAGTCCGCTTCCGTTGGGCACTCTGCAGGGCAGAGGGCACGTGTATGGCCTAGCCGCATGCACTTGTAGCAGCGCAGCGGCCGGGCCTCCATCGCTTTGACGGTGGCCATGGTCCAGCCTATGGCCAGCTTTCCTGCTTTTACGGCTGCCTTGGCAGCGGTCGCCGGGCACTTTATAATGGCCGAGCCGTCACCCCAGAAGCTACGGCGGATCTGGCCGGCCTTGACCTGGCTGGGGGAGCAGCCACCGGCAGCCGCCACCTTGGCCACCAGCTCCTCCTGGGTAACAGACTCGTCTAAGCCGGTGAGCTTGAGGCTGACCGATTTGGTCGGGCGGGCTATATCGGCCCAGGCCCCGATGACCTCCGTCAGTCTGGCGGCCAGGCGGTCAGCAGAGGCGTCCGGGGTCTCTCCCCCTACCTCCATCAGCCTGGAGCCGGTCACGCTCGTTCGGATCTTGACCGTCTCCAAGCCAAAGTCTCGAAGCAGGATGGAGGTCCTGGCCTTGGTGAGAACCTCGGCCATGGTGATGGCCTCCCCCTTCTTGAGGCTCACCATGATGGCCGCCGTCTTCGGGACCGTAATTTTCGGGGGCTTCGGTGGGGCCGCGGCTTTTTGACCAGATGGGGTGGGGGCAGGCCTATTCGAGGGGTTGCTTTTCTTTTTGGCCTTCCGGCCCACAACCTCTGTCCATCTAGGCTCATCTGCTGGGCCCTCGGGTGTTTGCCCTTGCTGGCCTTTCTCAGCTGGTGTCCGTCCCCCACCATGCTGGGAGGGGCGAGGGGGCTTTGAAGGGGCAGCCGGTTTGGTCTGAGTCGGTCTCCTTGCTGTGCTTGTGTCCCTGCCGGGCTGTGCTCTGGGACGGGGCGGCGGCGGCTGTCGCCTATCAGCGCTCAGGGGCGGCCTGAACACCGGCTCAGGAGGGAGGCGAGTCCGCTTGTCCGCCGCCAGAGGGGGGCGGAGACGCTGTTCAGGCAACAGACGGTCTTCTAGAGCCTCTAGCCTTGCATTTAGCATCGTGCCCACTTGGCAGAGGATGGTCCGCACGAGGTCTTCGTTATGTGCCTGATCAGGCTGACTCGGCACAGCGATATCAGCCTGTGGCCTCGCCCGGAGAAGGCACTCTCTCATATCCGCCACCTCTTTGCGCAACAGCGCGACCTCGGCTTTCATGCGCTCGTTTTCCGCGCGAAGCAGCCGTGCTTCCTCTGAGTCTGTGCGCTTCGCGATCGCCTTAAAATTGTCCCTAATGGCGTCCACAGCCTCATTTAGAGCGCGGACAAAAGTGCCCTTAAGGTGGGACGACTTTTTTGCCACATCCAGTATGACGCCGAGGTGTGTCTCTACTCGAACCTCTACATTTGTCGCCGGCTGCGCGTCGCGAATAGTCGTATTGGCGCCCTTCCGAGCGCCCGACGCGGCGGAAGATGTTCTTGTCGACCTCACCTCAGACAGCGACGACATCAGTTCGGCCTCCGCACGCGCTTCCATCTCTTCCTTCTGAGCCTTCAAAAAGGCTTGTTTGGCCGCCGCCAGCCCGACATAGTCGCCGGTGGTTGGCGGACGACCGCGTCCCTTCCTTTTGGTGCTAGTAGCGGGGGTCTCCGTAGAGCTCCCGCTGAGCTCCACATCCCTGGGCCGCTTCTGACCTCGGCCTTCGCTCCAAAAGCGCCCAGGCCCATCCCTGTCCAGGGACTCCATAGAGCCGCATAGGCTCGTGACGGACACCATGCTTCGATTTGATTCCGAGTCGGACTCCGACAGTCTTTTGTGCGCCGATGACCTCGCCGTTGTCGGGGTGCGCGTCAGCACCACCCTCAACTCCTTCATTTTCTGCTCCTCCCTCATCACATCCCCACTCTCCACACTCCTCTCTACATCAACAACGTTTTTTATTTTAGAATTTGTATCCATTTGTGTTCCCACGAGAAGGGTCGATCAACAGGTCCACCCCCGGGTGACGCCCATTCCGAAGGGTAAGGCTACATACTGTAGAGGTCGCCAGGTATCTACAGGTGTTAACGACTTCGCTGTCGGGTTTTTATAGAGTTTTCCTTTCTCGCGGGCCGGCCGGTTAAGGCAAGCCCTCCGCTCTAGTGCCTCGACATACTCCATAACGCCGATTCGATGGAGATCGTTGAAGAGACACTAGGCTACGGGGTGCTAGGGGGTCGGCGTGCCTCCCCTAGTTTTGGACGGTTGTTCCCGACGGCGGTGTTAATGCACGCCGGGCCGCCCCCTAACCTTCCCACCTCCCCCCCCTTACCCATATCCCCCCCCGGTGTATGGTCCGCGGGGCGCTAGTCGCCCTACCCCGACTACAAGCCGGAGCGTTCCCCTATCCGCCACCCGGGGACGCGCCACGTTGGAGTTCACCTCTCCGCCCACTGAGACAGCCCAGCAGGTCCGTGGGGTCGATGGGGAACCTAACCTAACCTTTTTTTTTTTTTTTTTTTTTGTACGAGGGGAAATGCAGTTCTGCACCCCTACGCCGGGCCTATGTACAGTGGCGTAGGGAGTGTGGGACTCGCCTAAAGTCGTTCGGCCATACCCACTAAAACCCCTCGGGCCCTCCAGGTCGCTTTGGTCGTTGCTCGTACCAGCTGTGCCATTACCAAGCTTCGGACCTGCGTTGCCGCTCTTGAGTCGCGCGGCTCTCCTTTATTAATTATATACAACCTTAACAATTATATTTACAACACTATATTTACATAGGTCTGCGCCTGACGCTGATAGATGCGTCGGCGACGACCTCGTCTTTCTCGCCGGAGAGGGGCCGACTCTGGGTCGGCTTCACGTGCCCTCTCGGCATCCTCCTTGATTTTGATGACTCGTTCCGAGAAGTTCTGGAAGGCATTCCATGCATCCTCACTTTTCAGGATGTTGTCTATCACCCCGGAGAGCGATGACGAGTCCAGTCCCGTGATATTGGCGATGGGTCGCCTCTCGGCTTCCCATGCCGGGCAGTTAAAGATCGTATGGCCGACGGAGTCGACCTGTTCCGGACAGTGGTGACACCTCGGTGTTGGTTCCTTACCGGCTATTTGGTGCAGATATTTGCCGAAACAGCCGTGGCCGGTCAGCGTCTGCACCAGCCGGTAGGAGAGGTGTCCCCACCGCCTGTTCGTCCAGTCCTGGAGTTTCGGGCGGATCGCGTCCAGTGTCCACGACCCAGCCCTGGATGTCATTAGCTCCTCTTTCCATAACTCCATCGCCCTGTTGTGGGCGTGGCCTCTCCAGATTTTGAGAAGGTCAGCGGCTGGCTCTTCACCCTCTTCCCGTCTCCTGGCTCTGCGCCAATAGACATCGGCTAGAGCGGCCGCGTCTAGGTGCCATGGTGGGAGCCCGGCAACTACACACCCGGCGTCGTACGACACCGTGCGGTAAGCCCTCGCTACCCGTATGGCGATGGTCCGCTGCGACCGCCGAAGCATCGCCCTATTTTGCTGACAGAGGTCGTTGGCCCAGATCGGACACCCGTAAAGGGCCTTCGACCTCAGTACTCCCGCGAACAAGCGGCGACGTCCCGAGCTCGGGCCACCGGCGTTGGGTAAAATGCGACTTAAAGCCGCAGCCGTGGCGTCCAGTTTCGGGGCGAGTGCCGCAAAGTGCGCTCTAAAACTCCACTTGGAGTCCAGAGTCAGTCCGAGGTACTTTAGGGTACTCCGGATGGGAATTGGAGTACCGCCGACTATGATTTCTAGCCCCGTCTGGGGCGTCCTCATGCGACCTTGGAAAAGGATCGCCTCCGACTTTTCGAGGGCGACCTTCAGGCCCAAACTGCGGATCTTCGCCGAGACTTGCGAAGCACCGGCTGTGGCCCGCAGTTTTGCCTCTCTCAAATCCGAACCGGTTGCTACGACAAGCGTGTCGTCCGCGTAGCAGATGAGCTGCACCCCACGGACGAACGCTCCCCGCAGCACCGAGTTATAGCCGATGTTCCACAGGAGCGGCCCGAGGACCGACCCCTGTGGAACTCCGCACGACACAGTGTGGCTTTCCCAGCTGTCCCGTGTAGGGAACACGATCTTCCTGTCCCGCAGGTAACAGGCGACCGTCTGCCGCAGGTAAAGCGGAATGCCGTGGGATTCGAGTCCCGCCATTATAATGTCCCAGGGCAGGGTGTTGAAAGCATTTGCAATGTCCAGCGACACCGCTATCGCTACCCTGCCCTTGGATGTCGCCTCTTCACATACACTCCTGAGTTTGGCGATCGCGTCTATCGTGGAGCGATAACGTCTGAACCCGAATTGTGTATCCGCCAAGTCTGGTCCTGCTGAGGACAGATGTTGGTTGATGCGACCAGCAATTATCCTCTCGAATAGCTTGCCGGCCTCATCGAGCAGCACTATCGGGCGATAGGCCGAGGGAGAGTTCTCCGGTTTCCCGGGTTTCCTCAGCAGAACCAGCCTTCCCGTTTTCCACATTAACGGGAAGTCTCCTTCCTTCAGGCACTTGGTGAGCAGTGTCCTGAGTTGGTCGTCCAGTCCGTGGTGAAGTGCTAGGGCAAGCACCCTCCCATGTATCCCATCGGGACCTGGGGCGGTGCGCTTGCATTGCACTTTCGTCTTGGCCAGGTTAATCTCCGACTCGGTTACCTCCGGGACAGAACCGGGCGGTAACGAGGCGGAGAAGTCATATCCGGTGTTACGGGCGCTGGGAGGAAAGAGTGCCGACACTGTGGATGTTAAAAGTGCCGGGTCTAGAGTGGAAGTAAGGGGAGGAGCCCAGGGGCGCAGCTTACTCATTACGAGCTTGTACGGCCGGCCCCATGGGTCCAACTCCAGACTGCTCAAAAATTCCTCCCAGGCCCGTTCTTTGGAAGCGGCGATCTCACACCGCAGGGCCTTCTTGGCTCCCTGATATACAGTGTAGAGACGCCGTTCCTCAGTCTCGTCCCATCCAGAACGTCGTCTGCGATATCGAGTGTACCGGCGACGGGCAACCACACAGGCAGTGCGCAACCGTCCTAAATCATCCGACCACCAGTACACTCGATTCCGTCGTGGCGAAGGCCCAACCTTGAACATGGCGCAGTTGGAGATGTGCGCCAATGTTTCGCCGAGCCACTTCACACCATCGTTGACGCTGGTGTCCTCTAGCCTGTGGGACCATGTCCCGACAATGGTAGCCAGTTCAGCTACGTCTCGGTCTAACGATCTTAGAGACCACCTCGGACCGATCTCCGGGGGAACGGCGGGGCTCCGACTTATTGGGGACGCCGAGGAGGGGAGAATATCCCACCGAATATATCGGTGATCCGACAATGTCTCCACCTCGGTTAGCACCTCCCAATCTTGCACACGGCGCGCCAGGGCGGGACTCGCGAATGTGATATCCACGACGGACCCGCCCTGCATGCGCAGGCACGTGTGTTCGGAGCCTGTGTTCAATGGCGCCAGGTTGTGCTGCGCCATCCACGCCAATAGGACCTCGCCGCGACTGTCCGAGACCGACGACCCCCAAGCCCTTGACTTGGCATTTAAGTCTCCAGCCACGATGACACCGAGAGGTCTCCCCCATTCAACGAACGAACCGATTTCGTCGAGATACGCCTCGAACTCCGACAGCGTTCGGTTCGGTGAAAAGTACACCCCAATTAGTGTAGTATCGGCGAACTTGGCGCCTACACATCCATTTCCTCTTCTGGTGGAAACAATTGGTGGGTTGTCGCCGGCGTATATCACGACTAGATGATCGAGATCCCCTATCCATTTGTCCCTGTCTGGAACCGTGTACGGTTCTGAGATCACCGCTATGTTGATCGACCACTGCGCGAGGCTCTGGATAAACAAATCTTGGGCCCTGGCGCAGTGATTGAGGTTGCCCTGTAGAAACCGTAGGGCCATTCTAGTTCTGTACGGTTTCTGCAACCTCCATCTGTTCCCCGCTCGGTGGGGGCGCATTGTGGGCAACTAGCGCTCTCCTCGTGACCGTTTTCTTGGGTGCCGAGCATTTTAGGCTCCCCAAGCGGTGCTTGGCATCCTTTCCCGCCGCCGCACACAGAACGCAGTGCGGTTGCGACGAGCAGGATGCCGCCTTGTGTCCCTCCTGGCCACACTTGTAGCAGAGTCGGCTGCGATCCTCCGCATCGCACCGACTCGCCACGTGACCCTTCTGCAGGCAGCGGTAGCAGCAGAGTTCTCTGGGTCTGCCGATTATAACTTTCGCTGCTACCCAACCCACCAGGAATCGTCCGGTGACGAGCTTTTTCGCTGCCATTACCGGGACATGGGCCCAGACTCCAAACATGCCCGATCTATCGGGCCGCAGCTGACCAATCCTGATGTTATCCAGTGTACATTCACCTTTTTTAGCGATGGCCTGCTTTATTTCTTCTGTCGTTGTCGACTCATCCAGCCCGTGGATTCTGATGTCGACAGATTTCACCGGCCTGGTCACTTTAATAGTGGCATCCTGGTACAGCTCTTGGAGCTTTTGTGCCAGGACGTCTGCTTTTGGGGCACTGGTGGTGCCAGGGATACGAATGATGGTAGCCCCGGTGACCGCACGGCGGAATTGCACCGAGTCTACCCCTATCGCTTCCTTTAAGTCCAACTTGGACTTCGCCTCCTTAAGGACACCGCTGTATGTGAGGCCCTTCTTCACGGCCTCTTCCGTGAGTGTGACCACGACAGCTGAGCTTCGAGGCGCCTTAAGTTTTGGCGTCCTAGGTGCTGATGTCCGAGGGGTCTTTCTCGCACTGCGCTGTTGTGCCCCTCCACTTTGCGCCAATTGCGCTTGCTTAGCCCTTGATAAGGTTGGCAGTGCCTTGGGCGTCTCCTTAATTGCCTTCCCGTTCCTCCCAACCTTTTTCCAGTTCTCATCGAGAGCGTCTGGGTTCGGGAGGCGGGATAGAGGGGGTTGCGATGGTGCCATGGGGACGGCAGAGGAGCGTCCCTTCTCACTCGTCGACGGAGTGCCCTTCTTCCTTCCGTTCTTCTTCGGTTTTTTCTCTGCAGCAGCGGGGGCAGCAGTTGTCGCCGGGACTGAGTGAGATGCCGCTGCCACTACTGCAGCAGGCGACTTCTTGCTCGCCACTTTATTAGCCGCTGCTAGGGGAGGCCTGACACGCGGTTCTGGATTGAGCCGTGGCTCGAGGCCGTCAATTCGGGCGTTGATTTTATCGCCGACAGTTCTGAGGAGACGGGCCTCCAATCCCTCGATGTCGAGGCATTGTTGCGCTTGCGGTCTCTTTTGTAGTTGGACTGAGACTTCCTGCATCTGCTATTTCAGAGCCTCCAGTTCCTTGCGCAGGCGCAGGTTGTCCTCCTGAAGGGCTCGCGTTTCCTCAGTGAGGGTTTTTTGTGCGAGCGCAACGATGTCCTCCTTAATCGCCTTTACGGCGTCGTGAAGCGCTCGCACGAAAGTCCCTTTAAGGTTTGACGATTTTTGTGCCACTTTTTCCACCACCTCGAGGTTTATCTCTATCCTCTTTAGGACAGTGGCCGACGTATTGTCTTCTGTGGCCTGCGTCATTCTCGGATCCGGCGCAGCCGCTGGCGATAGTGCCGAGCGAGTCCTGCGGGCCTCTGCGATCGAGTCCAGAAGTTCGGACTCGGCGCGGGCTTTCATCTCCTCTGTTTGGGCCTTTAGGAAGGCTTGTTTGGCTGCCGCCAGCCCGACGTAATCGCCGGTGGTTGGCGGGCGGCCTCGTCCCTTCCGTTTGCCGGTCTTTGCGGGGGTATCTGTCGAACTCCCACTAAGATCTAACTCCCTCGTTCGTTTTTGGCCGCGGCTTTCCGTCCAGAAGCGACCGGGACCGTCATTGTCCAGAGACTCCATAGAGCCGAATCGGCTCGCTGACGCAGCGGATGTTACGCTCATCACAGAATCAGAGTCGGACTCCGATAACCCCCTATTGGTGAGACGTCTCACCGGTATCGGGGTGCGCGTAAGCGCGACCCTTAGCTCCTTCCCTTTTGTCTCCTCCTTCTTCACATCTCCTTTCTCAACACTCTCCTCCACATCAACAAATTTTTTGATTGCAGTGTCCATATAAATCCCACGAGAAGGGTCGATTTACAGGTCCACCCCCGGGTGACGCCCATTCCGCAGGGTAAGGCTACATACTGTAGAGGTCGCCAGGTATCTACAGGTTTTAACGACTTCGCTGTCGGGTTTTTATAGAGTTTTCCTTTCTCGCGGGCCGGCCGGTTAAGGCAAGCCCTCCGCTTTAGTGCCTCGACATACTCCATAACGCCGATTCGATGGAGATCGTTGAAGAGACACTAGGCTACGGGGTGCTAGGGGGTCGGCGTGCCTCCCCTAGTTTTGGACGGTTGTTCCCGACGGCGGTGTTAATGCACGCCGGGCCGCCCCCTAACCTTCCCACCTCCCCCCCCTTACCCATTTCCCCCCCGGTGTTTGGTCCGCGGGGCGCTAATCGCCCTACCCCGACTCCAAGCCGGAGCGTTCCCCTATCCGCCACCCGGGGACGCGCCACGTCGGAGTTCACCTCTCCGCCCACTGAGACAACCCAGCAGGTGCGTGGAACCTAACCTAACCTAACCTAACCTAACCTAACCTAACCTAACCTAACCTAACCTTTTTTTTTTTTTTTTTTTTTTTTTTTTTTTTTTTATAGTCAGGAAATGCGTTACGCACCCCTACGCCGGGCTGTGCAATGGCGTAGGGAGTGTGGGACTCGCCGGCCACAGAAGGTGTAAGAAGGTGGCCGGAATACCCACTAAAACCTGACTGCCCTCTGACGCATTACGGCGGGGCCACGGGGACGCGTGAGCTTGCTACCGCGACCCCGCCTGCGTTGCGCCGTTTTTAGGCGCCGTCTGAAGGGTCGGGGAGGGCGGCCACGTATTGCCGCGCTCTCCTTCCCGGTCTTCGTCTTCGGGTTGGGGGCGCTTGGGGGTTTGTCTCGCGCTCCCGCTCCATCGCCTCCTTCTGCGAGATGACAGCTTCGCAGAAGGAGGCTACGCCATCCCATGACCTCTCGCTTCTTAGCATGGAGCTTATTACGCCGGGGAGCGAGAGGTCCCCGCCGATCGCCGCCACCAGGGTGCGGCGCTCATCAGACCAGGCACAACACACCTCTAGCGTGTGCTGTGCCGTGTCGTCGCGGTCGCCGCACCCATGGCACGACGCCGTCTCCTCCCTTCCGATCCGACGCAGGTACCGCCCGAAACAGCCATGTCCGGACAGAACCTGCGTCAGTCGGAAGGTGAGGGACCCGTGGCCCCTCCCACACCATTCCGAGAGCAGTGGACGAATGGCCTCAATTGTGCGGACCCCGTATTTGGCGTCCGCGAGGCCTGTCGCCCAAAGCTCTATGGTCGCCATTTTCCTCCTCCTTTGCCGAGCGCGGGCGTGCTCCTCCGGGGCGTAAGAGCCACCCCGGCCTCTGAGCTCGGCCCGCACCCGGTATTCCTCGGCCAGCACTCTCGCTTCGATCTCCCACGGAGGAGTGCCGGCCAGGACGCAGGCCGCCGCGTGTCCTACCGTGCGGTAGGCCCGGCACGCACGCGCCGCAACAATTCGTTGCGGCCTGCGTAGGAGGGCCCTGTTAGGAGCGTCGGCGCGCCGTACAGGGCCATACTTTTGACGACCATGGTGTACAGGCGTCTTGCCTGCACACCCGGACCTCTGGTGTTGGGGAGGAGCCTAGCCAGGGCTGCTGCCGCCCCCACGAGCCGGGGGGTCAGCGTCTGGAAGTGGTCCCTGAAACGCCAACCCCCGTCGAGGGTTAGGCCCAGATAGTTCATCCGGGCCTTCACCGCGACCTCGCCCCCGCCGATCCGAAGGTTGGCCCCCGCTGGCACCTTCCACCTCGGCCCTCTAAAATAGAGGGCCTCAGTTTTTTGGAGAGCCACGCGGAGGCCGAGCGCCTCGATTCTCCGGACCAGCACGGTGGCTCCGGCCTCAGCCCTCGCCTTCAGCTCCCTCCAGGTGCTGTCCCGGACTGCTACAAGCGTGTCATCTGCATAGCAGATGACCGCCATCTGGGGCAGCACCTTTCCGCGGATGGCCCAATCGAAACCGATGTTCCACAGTAGGGGTCCCAGTACGGACCCCTGGGGAACACCGGAGGCCATCCGCCTTTCCTCTCTGGCCGTCCTCCCCATGTAGGACACTACCCCATCCTGCAGGTAGTGTCCTACCACCCTCCGGAGATAGGGAGGCACTCGGTGGTATCGGAGTGCCTCCTCTATTACCTCAAAGGGGAGGGAGCCGAAGGCATAAGCGATGTCGAGCGACACCGCCATAGCCCCCTGCCCCCTCTGGGCCGCATCCTCCGTGAACCTCCTCAGGGCGGTCAGGGCATCGAGGGTCGATCGCCCCGACCGGAACCCGAATTGGTTCCCAGTGATCTGCGGCCCATCCCCCGCCAGATGCTGGATGAGCCGGGAAGCGATCACTCTTTCTAGCAGCTTCCCGATCTCGTCCAGCATCACTAGAGGCCGGTATCCGGAGGGTGAGTCCGCGGGGCGGCCGTCTTTTCTGATGAGAACCAGCCGCCCCTCCTTCCACGCCCCAGGGAAGCGCCCCGCCGCCAAGCAATCGCCGAATAGGCAGCGGAGGCGGTCCCCGAGGTGTTTTGCGGCTATGAGGAGGACCTTGCCAGGGATTCCATCGGGCCCCGGTGCTTTCCGGGGCCCCCGGAGCCGGCTGGCCGCCCTAGCTACCTCCTCTTCTGTAATCGGAGGAGGAGGCGGGGGAGTGTCCCTGTCATCTGGCGGGGCCATGCGCGGCGGATCGAACGGAGGGCTGTTAGGAAACAGCCCCTCGACCACCGCGCTGAGGACAGCCGGCTCCATTTGTTCTGTGGGGGGCGCCACCTTGAGTTTTGCCCGCACCATGCGGTACGAACGCCCCCACGGATCTTCGTCGAGGGTCGCCAAGAACTCCGAGTAAGCATTGTCCTTGGCGACCCTGATGGCTGCTGCGAGCGCCTTTTTGGCGGCGCGCACGTCAGCTTGAAGGCGCTCCAGCTCGACATCCGTCCGGTGCCGCCGTCTGCGGCACCGCGTGAATGCACGCCGGGCGGCGTTACTGGCGGCACGCAGTACCGCGAGGTCCTGCGACCACCAGTAGACGCCCGCCCTGGGCGTGAAGCGTCGCGCCCTGGGCATCCCGGCGTTGCAGATCGCCGTCAGGTCCCGGCGGAACCTGACGGCCCTCTCCTCAACCCCCACCGATTGGGGGGGGTCCGACGACCACGCGCAGCATATTGCGGCCTCTTCCACCAGGTCCGCGTCGAGGCGGGAAAGCTGCCATCGCGGGAAGACCGCGCCTCGCCGCGGACCGGCCGCTGCGCGCGCCCGCTGATCCAGGGGCGCGTTGGAGACCCTGAACCGGATGTATAAATGATCGGACAGGGTCTCCACCTCTTCCAGGACACGCCAACATGAAATGCGGGCGCCGACAGCGGGGGTGGCGAATGTGACATCTACCACTGAGCCCCCCCGTCCTCGTACGCACGTGTCGGCGTTGCCCTGGTTCTCCGGGGCTAGGCCGATGACTGTAGCCCAGTCCCGGAGGAGCGCCCCTTTCACGTCGGTGATGGAGGACCCCCACGCTGCGCACTTAGCGTTGAGATCCCCCATCAGGATGACCTGGGCGGGCGATGCCCTCCGCACCACCGGCTCCAGGCCGTCCAGGAACCTCTCGAAGTCAAAGAGGTTCCTGTTTGGGGAGAAGTAGACTCCTACGAGTACTACCCCTCCCCAATTTGCCGCCACGTACCCTGCACCCCTCTCCCTGAGGGAGAGGCGCTGGGGGGCAGCGGGCGGCACCACTATGGCGACCGAGCCCTCCGTATCCCCGATCCAGTTTGGCAGGGGGGGGACCAGGTAGGGCTCGGCCACAACGGCGACGCCAATCTTCCACTCCGCCAAGACCTGCATAAACAGGTCCTGTGCGCGGGCGCAGTGGTTGGCGTTGGTCTGCAGGAACTCTGTGTGCGGGTGTCCTGACATTATGACACTTGCATTTCTAATTCCTCACTAGCCTGGCGGCTCTGCGGCGGAGAAGGCTTGCCCCGTGAAGCCTTCCCCTTCACGGTAGGGGGCGTGCATTTGGCACCCCCCATCGCATGCGCGTGCGGGCGACCTGCCTTCGCACATACCGCGCATTTGGCAGGCGCCTCGCACGTGGCCGCCTTATGCCCCTCCTTGCCACAACGGAAGCAGAGTTTGCCATAGTCCGCTTCCGTTGGGCACTCTGCAGGGCAGAGGGCACGTGTATGGCCTAGCCGCATGCACTTGTACCGTACGTCACGCGGTGCCGCCGTCTGCGGCACCGCGTGAATGCGCGCCGGGCGGCGTTACTGGCGGCACGCAGTACCGCGAGGTCCTGCGACCACCAGTAGACGCCCGCCCTGGGCGCGAAGCGTCGCGACCTAGGCATCCCGGCATTGCAGATCGCCGTCAGGTCCCGGCGCAACCTGACGGCCCTCTCTTCAACCCCCACCGATTGGGGGGGGTCCGACGACCACGCGCAGCATATTGCGGCCTCTTCCGCCAGGTCCGCGTCGAGGCGGGAAAGCTGCCATCGAGGGAAGACCGCGCCTCGCCGCGGACCGGCCGCTGCGCGCGCCCGCGTATCCAGGGGCGCGTTGGAGACCCTGAACCGGATGTATAAATGATCGGACAGGGTCTCCACCTCCTCCAGGACACGCCAACACGAAATGCGGGCGCCGATAGCCGGGGTGGCGAATGTGACGTCTACCACTGAGCCCCCCCGTCCTCGTACGCACGTGTCGGCGTTGCCCTGGTTCTCCGGGGCTAGGCCGATGACTGTAGCCCAGTCCCGGAGGAGCGCCCCTTTCACGTCGGTGATGGAGGACCCCCACGCTGCGCACTTAGCGTTGAGATCCCCCATCACAATGACCTGGGCCGGAGATGCCCTCCGCACCACTGGCTCCAGGCCATCCAGGAACCTCTCGAAGTCAGAGAGGTTCCTGTTTGGGGAGAAGTAGACTCCTACGAGTACTACCCCTCCCCAATTTGCCGCCACGTACCCTGCACCCCTCTCCCTGAGGGAGAGGCGCTGGGGGGCAGCGGGCGGCACCACTATGGCGACCGAGCCCTCCGTATCCCCGATCCAATTTGGCAGGGGGGGGACCAGGTAGGGCTCGGCCACAACGGCGACGCCAATCTTCCACTCCGCCAAGACCTGCATAAGCAGGTCCTGTGCGCGGGCGCAGTGGTTGGCGTTGGTCTGCAGGAACTCTGTGTGCGGGTGTCCTGACATTATGACACTTGCATTTCTAGATCCTCACTAGCCTGGTGGCTCTGCGGCAGAGAAGGCTTGCCCCGTGGAGCCTTCCCCTTCACGGTAGGGGGCGTGCATTTGGCACCCCCCATCGCATGCGCGTGCGGGCGACCTGCCTTCGCGCATACCGCGCATTTGGCAGGCGCCTCGCACGTGGCCGCCTTATGCCCCTCTTTGCCACAACGGAAGCAGAGTTTGCCATAGTCCGCTTCCGTTGGGCACTCTGCAGGGCAGAGGGCACGTGTATGGCCTAGCCGCATGCACTTGTAGCAGCGCAGCGGCCGGGCCTCCATCGCTTTGACGGTGGCCATGGTCCAGCCTATGGCCAGCTTTCCTGCTTTGACGGCTGCCTTGGCAGCCGTCGCCGGGCACTTTATAATGGCCGAGCCGTCGCCCCAGAAGCTTCGGCGGATTTGGCCGGCCTTGACCTGGCTGGGGGAGCAGCCACCAGCAGCCGCCACCTTGGCCACCAGCTCCTCCTGGGTAACGGATTCGTCTAAGCCGGTGAGCCTGAGGCTGACCGATTTGGTCGGGCGGGCTATATCGGCCCAGGCCCCGATGACCTCCGTCAGTCTGGTGGCCAGGCGGTCAGCAGAGGCGTCCGGGGTCTCTCCCCCTACCTCCATGGAATCCACGCCAACACGAAATGCGGGCGCCGATAGCCGGGGTGGCGAATGTGACGTCTACCACTGAGCCCCCCCCGTCCTCGTACGCACGTGTCGGCGTTGCCCTGGTTCTCCGGGGCTAGGCCGATGACTGTAGCCCAGTCCCGGAGGAGCGCCCCTTTCACGTCGGTGATGGAGGACCCCCACGCTGCGCACTTAGCGTTGAGATCCCCCATCACAATGACCTGGGCCGGAGATGCCCTCCGCACCACTGGCTCCAGGCCATCCAGGAACCTCTTGAAGTCAGAGAGGTTCCTGTTTGGGGAGAAGTAGACTCCTACGAGTACTACCCCTCTCCAATTTGCCGCCACGTACCCTGCACCCCTCTCCCTGAGGGAGAGGCGCTGGGGGGCAGCGGGCGGCACCACTATGGCGACCGAGCCCTCCGTATCCCCGATCCAATTTGGCAGGGGGGGGACCAGGTAGGGCTCGGCCACAACGGCGACGCCAATCTTCCACTCCGCCAAGACCTGCATAAGCAGGTCCTGTGCGCGGGCGCAGTGGTTGGCGTTGGTCTGCAGGAACTCTGTGTGCGGGTGTCCTGACATTATGACACTTGCATTTCTAGATCCTCACTAGCCTGGTGGCTCTGCGGCAGAGAAGGCTTGCCCCGTGGAGCCTTCCCCTTCACGGTAGGGGGCGTGCATTTGGCACCCCCCATCGCATGCGCGTGCGGGCGACCTGCCTTCGCGCATACCGCGCATTTGGCAGGCGCCTCGCACGTGGCCGCCTTATGCCCCTCTTTGCCACAACGGAAGCAGAGTTTGCCATAGTCCGCTTCCGTTGGGCACTCTGCAGGGCAGAGGGCACGTGTATGGCCTAGCCGCATGCACTTGTAGCAGCGCAGCGGCCGGGCCTCCATCGCTTTGACGGTGGCCATGGTCCAGCCTATGGCCAGCTTTCCTGCTTTGACGGCTGCCTTGGCAGCCGTCGCCGGGCACTTTATAATGGCCGAGCCGTCGCCCCAGAAGCTTCGGCGGATTTGGCCGGCCTTGACCTGGCTGGGGGAGCAGCCACCAGCAGCCGCCACCTTGGCCACCAGCTCCTCCTGGGTAACGGATTCGTCTAAGCCGGTGAGCCTGAGGCTGACCGATTTGGTCGGGCGGGCTATATCGGCCCAGGCCCCGATGACCTCCGTCAGTCTGGTGGCCAGGCGGTCAGCAGAGGCGTCCGGGGTCTCTCCCCCTACCTCCATCAGCCTGGAGCCGGTCACGCTCGTTCGGATCTTGACCGTCTCCAATCCAAAGTCCCGAAGCAGGATGGAGGCCCTGGCCTTGGTAAGAACCTCGGCCATGGTGATGGCCTCCCCCTTCTTGAGGCTCACCATAATGGCTGCCGTCTTCGGGACCGAGATTTTCGGGGGCTTCGGCGGGGCCACGGCTTTTTGGCGTGCCGCACCAGATGGGGTGGGGGCAGGCCTAGTCGAGGGGTTGCCTTTCTTTCTGGCCTTCCGGCCCACAACCTCTGTCCATCTTGGCTTATCTGTTGGGCCCTCGGGTGTTTGCCCTTGCTGGCCTTTCTCAGCTGGTGTCCGTCCTCCACCATGCTGAGAGGAGCGACGGGGCTTTGAAGGGGCAGCCGGTTTGGCCTGAGTCGGTCTGATTGCCGTGCCAGTGTCCCTGCCGGGCAGTGCTCTGGGACGGGGCGGCGGCGGCTGTCGCCTGTCAGCACTCAGGGGCGGCCTGAGCACCGGCTCAGGAGGGAGGCGAGTCTCCAGATCCTCGAAGCGAGCGTTGACCATGCCGCCTATCATTTGGAGGAGCTCGTGCTTTAGCCCCTCGGTGTCAAGGCATTGTTGCGCTTGCGGTCTCTTTTGAAGTGTGACTGAGACTTCCTGCATTTGCTTTTTGAGACCTTCCAGTTCCTTGCGCAGGCGCAGGTTGTCCTCCTGAAGGGCTCGCGTTTCCTCAGTGAGGGTTTTTTGTGCGAGCGCAACGATGTCCTCCTTTATCGCCTTTACAGCGTCGTGAAGCGCTCGCACGAAAGTCCCTTTTAGGTTGGATGATTTTTGTGCCACCTTTTCCACAACCTCGAGGTTTATCTCTATCCTCTTTAGGGCAGTGGCCGACGTATTGCCTTCGGTGGCCTGCGTCCTACTTGGATCCGGCGCAGCCGCTGGCGATAGTGCCGAGCGAGTCCTGCGGGCCTCTGCGATCGAGTCCAGGAGTTCGGACTCGGCGCGGGCTTTCATCTCCTCCGCTTGGGCCTTTAGAAAGGCTTGTTTGGCCGCCGCCAGCCCGACATAGTCGCCAGTGGTTGGCGGACGGCCGCGTCCCTTCCTTTTTGTGCTAGTGGCGGGGGTCTCCGTAGAGCTCCCGCTGAGCTCCACATCCCTAGGCCGCTTCTGACCTCGGCCTTCGCTCCAGAAGCGCCCAGGCCCATCCCTGTCCAGGGACTCCATAGAGCCGCATAGGCTCGTAACGGACACCATGCTTCGGTTTGATTCCGAGTCGGACTCCGACAGTCTTTTGTGAGCCGATGACCTCGCCGTTGTCGGGGTGCGCGTCAGCACGACCCTCAGCTCCTTCATCTTTTGCTCCTCCCTCATAACATCTCCACTCACCACACTCTTCTCCACATCAGTAACATTTTTCTTTTTAGTATTTGTGTCCATTTGTGTTCCCACGAGAAGGGTCGATCACAGGTCCACCCCCGGGTGACGCCCATTCCGAAGGGTAAGGCTACATACTGTAGAGGTCGCCAGGTATCTACAGGTTTTAACGACTTCGCTGTCGGGTTTTTATAGAGTTTTCCTTTCTCGCGGGCCGGCCGGTTAAGGCAAGCCCTCCGCTCTAGTGCCTCGACATACTCCATAACGCCGATTCGATGGAGATCGTTGAAGAGACACTAGGCTACGGGGTGCTAGGGGGTCGGCGTGCCTCCCCTAGTTTTGGACGGTTGTTCCCGACGGCGGTGTTAATGCACGCCGGGCCGCCCCCTAACCTTCCCACCTCCCCCCCCCCTTACCCATTCCCCCCCCCCCCCGGTGTTTGGTCCGCGGGGCGCTAGTCGCCCTACCCCGTCTACAAGCCGGAGCGTTCCCCTATCCGCCACCCGGGGACGCGCCACGTCGGAGTTCACCTCTCCGCCCACTGAGACAACCCAGCAGGTCCGTGGATGGGGAACCTTTTTTTTTTTTTTTTTTTTTTTTTTTTTAGGTGTGGAAATGCGACCTTAAGCACGCCCCCTGGTCGGGGCACCAGGGGGGTCTGTGGGGCTCTCCCACCGAAGTGGGCCTACCCACTAAAACCACACGCGTTCCCTCATAGCCATGGTGTGGGCGCCACGGGAGCATGGTTAACACGTGACACCGCGACGCCCACTGGCCGCCCCGGGATGGGGCCCCTCTCTGCGCCCTTAAAAGGGCGCTCCTCGGAGACGGCACCGTGTGCAATGCAGGTTCGGGAATCCCCGCCCTCCCCCGCCGGCGCCGCCTTGAGTTTTTTATAGAGGTTCACTCCTCGCGGCCTCCGTCTTGAAAAAGACAGAGGCCCGCGGTCCCAGCGTCGGCGCCGGGATTACGCGAAATGCAGCTGCAAGGGGAAAGTTGCCCTTCCCCTCGCAGCCCCACCGCCGCCGCATCTGCGGTGCGACCCCGCTGAGTCGCGGAGGGCAGGGCGAGTGGCGCACCGCAATACCAGCACTCCTCTCCCTCCGCGACTCACCCTCACTGCGGGGGAGACGAGTCCCCGCAGCCCTCCAGTGCGCTCGAAGGTGGGCTCCAATGAGCCCACCCCGAGCGGCCCTCTCTGGCCGGTCCTACCTCACGGACCGGCCTTGGGTTCCTCTTAGCTTCACCGTGGGTGACCCATTCCCACGGTTACTGAGCCCCACCGCCACGACAAGGCGGGAACCCGGTCGATGGGGAACCTAACCTAACCTAACCTTTTTTTTTTTATTTTTCTGGGGAAATCCGTTTATTGACCCCCGCGCCTGGGCTGTGCAAGTGGCGCGGGGAGTGTGGGGGTCGCCTAAAGTCGTTCGGCAATACCCACTAAAACCCCAGTGCCCACTTCTGCCCGCACACTTGTGCCGGGGCTAAGGTGACAGTTACCCTTATCCTTGTCCCCGGCAGGGCGTTCGTCCTTGTCAGGACACGACTCTCGTGGCCAAGGCCACATTGTCCATCTCCGAGTGGAGGCGACGGAGAACTATCGCCCCCACTCCTACCGGGTCTGCCAACCCGGCACCGACCATGTTACGTCGTCTGGGCAAAAGCCCGGCGTCGGCGCATCGGTCGGCGGCGGCGCACGGGATCCTCCTCCGGATCATCCTCCCGGCGACGCTCGTCCACTTCTTTCTTCTCCATCACCGCCTCGCAGAAGGCGGCGACGGCAGTCCATCCAGTTTCGCTGCCGACCATCGCAGACACAACGGCCGGCAGCGATATTTCATCTCCAATTTGGTTCACGAGCGCGGCTCGCTCCTCCGTCCATGCTGTGCAGCACATGAGGGTGTGATCCGCGTCGTCCTCATCGGCGCTGCAAAATCGGCACTGAGGAGTGCGCTCCCGTCTGGCCACGTTGCACAGGTACCTCCCGAAGCAGCCATGCCCCGAGAGGACCTGCACTAGGCGATATGAGAGCGCTCCCCACCGTCTCGTCAGCCACTCTGGTAATACGGGGCGGATCGCCGCTATGGTGCGGTGACCCGCTCCCGGCTGGCTCAGCTGTTGTAGCCAGCTGCGCAGGACCGTGTCCCTTGCGCTCTGTCGCCACTCTCCTATTACTTCTCCACTTGGAACCTCACCCCGACCTTTGGCGTCGGCGGACTTCCAGTAGACCTCCGCCAACGCCGACGCCTCCAGTTCCCATGGAAGAGTCCCGGCCAGCACGCATGCCGCCTCCCACGAGACGGTGCGGTATGCTCTTGCCACTCGGAGTGCCACTACCCTCTGCGATCTGCGCAGTTGGGCTTTGTTGTGTCGTCCGAGGGCATCCGCCCAGATAGGGGCCCCGTACAAGGCCATCGACCGTACAACTCCGGCATAGAGGCGACGACAGGTCGCGCTAGGTCCGCCCAGATTAGGCAATAGCCTGCTCAGGGCGAACGAGGTGCGCGCGAGCTTCGGAGCCATCCGCCGGAAATGTTCCTTGAAGTTCCACCGGCTATCGAGCACAACTCCCAGGTACTTCATTGTGGACCCGACGCCGATGGAAACTCCACCCACTATCAAATGAGCGCTCGGCGGTGGCGCTCGGCGAGGCCCGTGAAAACACAGGGCCTCGGATTTGTCCAAGGCCACCGTCAGGCCCAGGTTCTTAATCCTGCCCACTACTTGGGCTACTCCGGCAGTAGCTAATACGCTCGCCTCCCGATAGCTACCGCCCCTTGCCAACACCAGTGTGTCGTCCGCGTAGCAGACGACGCTAACGCCGCGGAGAGTCGGGCCGCGGAGGACCCAGTCGTAACCGACGTTCCACAGTAGTGGCCCTAAAACGGAACCCTGTGGAACGCCGCACGACACTCTCCTCTGTCCAAATCCGGTATTTGTGGGATATACCACTGTCCTGTCCGATAGGTAGGCCTTAATCGTCTCACGCAAGTACAACGGGACCCCATGGAACCGCAGGGCCTCCATTATACTTACGCGAGGTAACGTGTTAAAGGCGTTGGCGATATCTAAAGATACCGCCAAGACGACGCCACCCTTAACGACCTCCTCTTCGGCGACGGCCCTCACCCGTGCAATAGCATCGATGGTGGAGCGGCCGCGCCGGAAACCATGCTGGCAGTCTGCCAAATCCCCGCCCTCCCCTGCTGGTGCCGCCTTGAGTTTTTTATAGAGGTTCACTCCTCGCGGCCCCCGTCTTGAAAAAGACAAGGGCCCGCGGTCCCAGCGTCGCCGCCAGGATTACGCGTGCAATACGGCCGCGAGGGGTCGGAGAAACCCCTCCCCCCCGCGGCCCCACTGCCGTCGCAGACGCGGTGCGACGCCGCTGAGTCGCGGAGGATAGGGAGAGTGGCGCACCGAAATACCAACACTCCTCCTCCTCCGCGACTCACCACCACAACTACTGCGGGGACCCCATAATCCCCGCAGTTTCGCTACAAAGGGCGGACTCAAAGAGCCCACCCCCAGCGACCTCCCTGGGGGCCAGCCCTTGATCAAGGGCCGGCCAACTCCAGCAGCCCACAAGTGGGCCCGCCGGATCGGGTCGCCCGCAACCGAGGTCGCAGGCTCCCCTTGGTGTTTGGTCCGCGGGGCTTTCGCCCTACTCCGGCTCGCACCAGGCCGGAGCGTTCCCCTATCCGCCACCCGGGGACGCGCCACGTCGGAGTTCACCTCTCCGCCCACTGAGACAACCCAGCAGGTCCGTGGAACCTTTTTTTTTTTTTTTTTTTTTTTTTTTTTTTTTATAGTCAGGAAATGCCCACGCATATCCTCCCTCGCGGGGACAAGTTCGGATTATGTCGGACTCGAACCGACTAAAACCTGACATTGCCTCGTATGCGCATATCGGAGGGGCTACGGGAACGCTTTCGCACAACCTCCGCGGCCCCTCCAGCGCCAGCCGTTTCCGGCTCCTCCTGAGGAGACGGCACCAGTGCAATGCAGGTTCGGGAATCCCCGCCCTCCCCTGCTGGTGCCGCCTTGAGTTTTTTATAGAGGTTCACTCCTCGCGGCCCCCGTCTTGAAAAAGACAAGGGCCCGCGGTCCCAGCGTCGCCGCCGGGATTACGCGTGCAATACGGCCACGAGGGGTCGGAGAAACCCCCTCCCCCCCGCGGCCCCACTGCCGTCGCAGACGCGGTGCGACGCCGCTGAGTCGCGGAGGATAGGGAGAGTGGCGCACCGAAATACCAACACTCCTCCTCCTCCGCGACTCACCACCACAACTACTGCGGGGACCCCATAATCCCCGCAGTTTCGCTACAAAGGGCGGACTCAAAGATCCCACCCCCAGCGACCTCCCTGGGGCCAGCCCTTGATCAAGGGCCGGCCAACTCCAGCAGCCCACAAGTGGGCCCGCCGGATCGGGTCGCCCGCAACCGAGGTCGCAGGCTCCCCTTGGTGTTTGGTCCGCGGAGCTTTCGCCCTACTCCGGCTCGCACCAGGCCGGAGCGTTCCCCTATCCGCCACCCGGGGACGCGCCACGTCGGAGTTCACCTCTCCGCCCACTGAGACAACCCAGCAGGTCCGTGGAACCTAACCTAACCTAACCTAACCTAACCTAACCTTTTTTTTTTTTTTTTTTTTACGTCAGGAAATGCCCACGCATATCCTCCCTCGCGGGGACAAGTTCGGATTATGTCGGACTCGAACCGACTAAAACCTGACAACGCCTCGTATGCGCATATCGGAGGGGCTACGGGAACGCTCTCGCTTACCTCCGCGGCCCCGCCAGCGCCAGCCGTTTCCGGCACCACCTGAGGAGACGGCGCCAGTGCAATGCAGGTTCGGGAATCCCCGCCCTCCCCTGCTGGTGCCGCCTTGAGTTTTTTATAGAGGTTCACTCCTCGCGGCCCCCGTCTTGAAAAAGACAAGGGCCCGCGGTCCCAGCGTCGCCGCCGGGGTTACGCGTGCAATACGGCCGCGAGGGGTCGGAGAAACCCCCTCCCCCCCGCAGCCCCACTGCCGTCGCAGACGCGGTGCGACGCCGCTGAGTCGCGGAGGATAGGGAGAGTGGCGCACCGTAATACCAACACTCCTCCTCCTCCGCGACTCACCACCACAATTACTGCGGGGACCCCATAATCCCCGCAGTTTCGCTACAAAGGGCGGACTCACAGAGCCCACCCCCAGCGACCTCCCTGGGGCCAGCCCTTGATCAAGGGCCGGCCAACTCCAGCAGCCCACAAGTGGGCACGCCGGATCGGGTCGCCCGCAACCGAGGGCGCAGGCTCCCCTTGGTGTTTGGTCCGCGGGGCTTTCGCCCTACTCCGGCTCGCACCAGGCCGGAGCGTTCCCCTATCTGCCACCCGGGGACGCGCCACGTCGGAGTTCACCTCTCCGCCCACTGAGACAACCCAGCAGGTCCGTGGAACCAAACCTAACCTAACCTAACCTAACCTTTTTTTTTTTTTTTTAGGTGTGGAAATGCGACCTTAAGCACGCCCCCTGATCGGGGCACCAGGGGGGTCTGTGGGGCTCTCCCACCGAAGTGGGCCTACCCACTAAAACCACACGCGTTCCCTCATAGCCATGGTGTGGGCGCCACGGGAGCATGGTTAACACGTGACACCGCGACGCCCACTGGCCGCCCCGGGATGGGGCCCCTCTCTGCGCCCTTAAAAGGGCGCTCCTCGGAGACGGCACCGTGTGCAATGCAGGTTCGGGAATCCCCGCCCTCCCCCGCCGGCGCCGCCTTGAGTTTTTTATAGAGGTTCACTCCTCGCGGCCTCCGTCTTGAAAAAAAGACAGAGGCCCGCGGTCCCAGCGTCGGCGCCGGGATTACGCGAAATGCAGCTGCAAGGGGAAAGTTGCCCTTCCCCTCGCAGCCCCACCGCCGCCGCATCTGCGGTGCGACCCCGCTGAGTCGCGGAGGGCAGGGCGAGTGGCGCACCGTAATACCAGCACTCCTCTCCCTCCGCGACTCACCCTCACTGCGGGGGAGACGAGTCCCCGCAGTCCTCCAACGCGCTCGAAGGTGGGCTCCAATGAGCCCACCCCGAGCGGCCCTCTCTGGCCGGTCCTACCTCACGGACCGGCCTTGGGTTCCTCTTAGCTTCACCGTGGGTGACCCATTCCCACGGTTACTGAGCCCCACCGCCACGACAAGGCGGGAACCCGGTTGATGGGGGTCGATGGGGAACCTTTTTTTTTTTTTTTTTTTTTTTTTTTTTTTTTTTTTTTTTTTTACGTCAGGAAATGCCCACGCATATCCTCCCTCGCGGGGACAAGTTCGGATTATGTCGGACTCGAACCGACTAAAACCTGACATTGCCTCGTATGCGCATATCGGAGGGGCTACGGGAACGCTTTCGCACAACCTCCGCGGCCCCTCCAGCGCCAGCCGTTTCCGGCTCCTCCTGAGGAGACGGCACCAGTGCAATGCAGGTTCGGGAATCCCCGCCCTCCCCTGCTGGTGCCGCCTTGAGTTTTTTATAGAGGTTCACTCCTCGCGGCCCCCGTCTTGAAAAAGACAAGGGCCCGCGGTCCCAGCGTCGCCACCGGGATTACGCGTGCAATACGGCCGCGAGGGGTCGGAGAAACCCCTCTCCCCCGCAGCCCCACTGCCGTCGCAGACGCGGTGCGACGCCGCTGAGTCGCGGAGGATAGGGAGAGTGGCGCACCGAAATACCAACACTCCTCCTCCTCCGCGACTCACCACCACAACGACTGCGGGGACCCCATAATCCCCGCAGTTTCGCTACAAAGGGCGGACTCACAGAGCCCACCCCCAGCGACCTCCCTTGGGCCAGCCCTTGATCAAGGGCCGGCCAGACTCCAGCCAGCCCACAAGTGGGCCCGCCAGAACGGGTCGCCCGCGACCGAGGTCGCAGGCTCCCCTTGGTGTTTGGTCCGCGGGGCTTTCGCCCTACTCCGGCTCGCACCAGGCCGGAGCGTTCCCCTATCCGCCACCCGGGGACGCGCCACGTCGGAGTTCACCTCTCCGCCCACTGACACAACCCAGCAGGTGCGTGGGTCGATGGGGAACCTTTTTTTTTTTTTTTTTTTTTTTTTTAGGTGTGGAAATGCGACCTTAAGCACGCCCCCTGGTCGGGGCACCAGGGGGGTCTGTGGGGCTCTCCCACCGAAGTGGGCATACCCACTAAAACCACACGCGTTCCCTCATAGCCATGGTGTGGGCGCCACGGGAGCATGGTTAACACGTGACACCGCGACGCCCACTGGCCGCCCCGGGATGGGGCCCCTCTCTGCGCCCTTAAAAGGGCGCTCCTCGGAGACGGCACCGTGTGCAATGCAGGTTCGGGAATCCCCGCCCTCCCCCGCCGGCGCCGCCTTGAGTTTTTTATAGAGGTTCACTCCTCGCGGCCTCCGTCTTGAAAAAGACAGAGGCCCGCGGTCCCAGCGTCGGCGCCGGGATTACGCGAAATGCAGCTGCAAGGGGAAAGTTGCCCTTCCCCTCGCAGCCCCACCGCCGCCGCATCTGCGGTGCGACCCCGCTGAGTCGCGGAGGGCAGGGCGAGTGGCGCACCGTAATACCAGAACTCCTCTCCCTCCGCGACTCACCCTCACTGCGGGGGAGACGAGTCCCCGCAGTCCTCCAACGCGCTCGAAGGTGGGCTCCAATGAGCCCACCCCGAGCGGCCCTCTCTGGCCAGTCCTACCTCACGGACCGGCCTTGGGTTCCTCTTAGCTTCACCGTGGGTGACCCATTCCCACGGTTACTGAGCCCCACCGCCACGACAAGGCGGGAACCCGGTCGATGGGGGGGTCGATGGGGAACCTTTTTTTTTTTTTTTTTTTTTTTTTTTTTAGGTGTGGAAATGCGACCTTAAGCACGCCCCCTGGTCGGGGCACCAGGGGGGTCTGTGGGGCTCTCCCACCGAAGTGGGCCTACCCACTAAAACCACACGCGTTCCCTCATAGCCATGGTGTGGGCGCCACGGGAGCATGGTTAACACGTGACACCGCGACGCCCACTGGCCGCCCCGGGATGGGGCCCCTCTCTGCGCCCTTAAAAGGGCGCTCCTCGGAGACGGCACCGTGTGCAATGCAGGTTCGGGAATCCCCGCCCTCCCCCGCCGGCGCCGCCTTGAGTTTTTTATAGAGGTTCACTCCTCGCGGCCTCCGTCTTGAAAAAGACAGAGACCCGCGGTCCCAGCGTCGGCGCCGGGATTACGCGAAATGCAGCTGCAAGGGAAAGTTGCCCTTCCCCTCGCAGCCCCACCGCCGCCGCATCTGCGGTGCGACCCCGCTGAGTCGCGGAGGGCAGGGCGAGTGGCGCACCGTAATACCAGAACTCCTCTCCCTCCGCGACTCACCCTCACTGCGGGGGAGACGAGTCCCCGCAGTCCTCCAACGCGCTCGAAGGTGGGCTCCAATGAACCCACCCCGAGCGGCCCTCTCTGGCCGGTCCTACCTCACGGACCGGCCTTGGGTTCCTCTTAGCTTCACCGTGGGTGACCCATTCCCACGGTTACTGAGCCCCACCGCCACGACAAGGCGGGAACCCGGTCGATGGGGGTCGATGGGGAACCTAACCTAACCTAACCTAACCTAACCTAACCTAACCTAACCTAACCTAACCTAACCTAACCTAACCTAACCTTTTTTTTTTTTTTTTTTTTATAGTCAGGAAATGCCAACACTCCTCCTCCTCCGCGACTCACCACCACAACTACTGCGGGGACCCCATAATCCCCGCAGTTTCGCTACAAAGGGCGGACTCAAAGAGCCCACCCCCAGCGACCTCCCTGGGGCCAGCCCTTGATCAAGGGCCGGCCAGACTCCAGCCAGCCCACAAGTGGGCCCGCCAGAACGGGTCGCCCGCAACCGAGGTCGCAGGCTCCCCTTGGTGTTTGGTCCGCGGGGCTTTCGCCCTACTCCGGCTCGCACCAGACCGGAGCGTTCCCCTATCCGCCACCCGGGGACGCGCCACGTCGGAGTTCACCTCTCCGCCCACTGAGACATGCCCACGCATATCCTCCCTCGCGGGGACAAGTTCGGATTATGTCGGACTCGAACCGACTAAAACCTGACATTGCCTCGTATGCGCATATCGGAGGGGCTACGGGAACGCTTTCGCACAACCTCCGCGGCCCCTCCAGCGCCAGCCGTTTCCGGCTCCTCCTGAGGAGACGGCACCAGTGCAATGCAGGTTCGGGAATCCCCGCCCTCCCCTGCTGGTGCCGCCTTGAGTTTTTTATAGAGGTTCACTCCTCGCGGCCCCCGTCTTGAAAAAGACAAGGGCCCGCGGTCCCAGCGTCGCCGCCGGGATTACGCGTGCAATACGGCCGCAAGGGGTCGGAGAAACCCCTCCCCCCAGCAGCCCCACTGCCGTCGCAGACGCGGTGCGACGCCGCTGAGTCGCGGAGGATAGGGAGAGTGGCGCACCGAAATACCAACACTCCTCCTCCTCCGCGACTCACCACCACAACTACTGCGGGGACCCCATAATCCCCGCAGTTTCGCTACAAAGGGCGGACTCAAAGAGCCCACCCCCAGCGACCTCCCTGGGGCCAGCCCTTGATCAAGGGCCGGCCAGACTCCAGCCAGCCCACAAGTGGGCCCGCCAGAACGGGTCGCCCGCAACCGAGGTCGCAGGCTCCCCTTGGTGTTTGGTCCGCGGGGCTTTCGCCCTACTCCGGCTCGCACCAGGCCGGAGCGTTCCTCTATCCGCCACCCGGGGACGCGCCACGTCGGAGTTCACCTCTCCGCCCACTGAGACAACCCAGCAGGTCCGTGGAACCTAACCTAACCTTTTTTTTTTTTTTTTTTTTATAGTCAGGAAATGCCCACGCATATCCTCCCTCGCGGGGACAAGTTCGGATTATGTCGGACTCGAACCGACTAAAACCTGACATTGCCTCGTATGCGCATATCGGAGGGGCTACGGGAACGCTTTCGCACAACCTCCGCGGCCCCTCCAGCGCCAGCCGTTTCCGGCTCCTCCTGAGGAGACGGCACCAGTGCAATGCAGGTTCGGGAATCCCCGCCCTCCCCTGCTGGTGCCGCCTTGAGTTTTTTATAGAGGTTCACTCCTCGCGGCCCCCGTCTTGAAAAAGACAAGGGCCCGCGGTCCCAGCGTCGCCGCCGGGATTACGCGTGCAATACGGCCGCGAGGGGTCGGAGAAACCCCTCTCCCCAGCAGCCCCACTGCCGTCGCAGACGCGGTGCGACGCCGCTGAGTCGCGGAGGATAGGGAGAGTGGCGCACCGAAATACCAACACTCCTCCTCCTCCGCGACTCACCACCACAACTACTGCGAGGACCCCATAATCCCCGCAGTTTCGCTACAAAGGGCGGACTCAAAGAGCCCACCCCCAGCGACCTCCCTGGGGCCAGCCCTTGATCAAGGGCCGGCCAGACTCCAGCAGCCCACAAGTGGGCCCGCCAGAACGGGTCGCCCACGACCGAGGTCGCAGGCTCCCCTTGGTGTTTGGTCCGCGGGGCTTTCGCCCTACTCCGGCTCGCACCAGGCCGGAGCGTTCCCCTATCCGCCACCCGGGGACGCGCCACGTCGAAGTTCACCTCTCCGCCCACTGAAACAACCCAGCAGGTCCGTGGAACCTAACCTTTTTTTTTTTTTTTTTTAGGTGTGGAAATGCGACCTTAAGCACGCCCCCTGGTCGGGGCACCAGGGGGGTCTGTGGGGCTCTCCCACCGAAGTGGGCCTACCCACTAAAACCACACGCGTTCCCTCATAGCCATGGTGTGGGCGCCACGGGAGCATGGTTAACACGTGACACCGCGACGCCCACTGGCCGCCCCGGGATGGGGCCCCTCTCTGCGCCCTTAAAAGGGCGCTCCTCGGAGACGGCACCGTGTGCAATGCAGGTTCGGGAATCCCCGCCCTCCCCCGCCGGCGCCGCCTTGAGTTTTTTATAGAGGTTCACTCCTCGCGGCCTCCGTCTTGAAAAAGACAGAGGCCCGCGGTCCCAGCGTCGGCGCCGGGATTACGCGAAATGCAGCTGCAAGGGGAAAGTTGCCCTTCCCCTCGCAGCCCCACCGCCGCCGCATCTGCGGTGCGACCCCGCTGAGTCGCGGAGGGCAGGGCGAGTGGCGCACCGTAATACCAGCACTCCTCTCCCTCCGCGACTCACCCTCACTGCGGGGGAGACGAGTCCCCGCAGTCCTCCAACGCGCTCGAAGGTGGGCTCCAATGAGCCCACCCCGAGCGGCCCTCTCTGGCCGGTCCTACCTCACGGACCGGCCTTGGGTTCCTCTTAGCTTCACCGTGGGTGACCCATTCCCACGGTTACTGAGCCCCACCGCCACGACAAGGCGGGAACCCGGTCGATGGGGAACCTAACCTAACCTAACCTAACCTAACCTAACCTAACCTAACCTAACCTAACCTAACCTAACCTAACCTAACCTAACCTAACCTAACCTAACCTTACCTAACCAAACTCCAAAGGTCCTCAGGCATGGACGTTTGTCGCTCCACCCGGGAGTACAATACCAAAAAGGCCAATTGGGGCGAGTTTCGAGAGAGGCTCGCCTCAAAGTGGCAAGGAAAAGGCATAACAACAGAGAGATTTGATAACATCATGGATAAGGAGGAGTTGGAGAGAGAGGTGGATAGGTATGTGGAAACCGTGGTGGAAGCCTGTAAGGAAACCATGCCTGGGATACCGAGGAGGGGTAGGACAGGATTGCCCTGGTGGTCCGAAAAGCTCTCTCGTCTCAAGGCAGCAGCCTTGAGACTGAAGAGACGGATATCGTGCGCGGCGCCAGTTCGAAGGGATTGCGTCGTGCAGCGTTATATCTGCGCAAAAGAAGAGTACCAGTCTGAGGTGAGGAAGGCCCAGACCCAGAGTTGGAAGGAGTTCTGCTCCCGACAGGATTCGGAAACCATGTGGGACGGGATTTACAGGGTGATTGGGCGCACCGCGAGGAGGCCGGAGGAGATCCCACTCGTTCGGGACGGTAAAGTCCTGAACGAGGGGGAATCGGCCGGGGCGTTGGCGGAGGCCTTCTACCCAGAGGATCGGGTCGAGGACGACAACGCGGACCACACAGAGATGAGAAAGTTAGCGGAAGTAGTAAATTTGGGGTCGCATGGTGAATCATGCGACCCACCTTTCACCAGGCACGAGCTCATGTGGTCCGCGTCTAGCTTCAACCCGAAGAAGGCGCCCGGCCCCGATGGCCTCACCGCGGATATATGTTTGGCGACAATCACCCTGGACCCAATGCTGTTCCTGGCCTTAGCAAATCGCTGCCTAGCCCTGTCGTGCTTCACCGCGAGATGGAAAGAGGCAGCGGTTGTAGTGCTGAGGAAACCCAACAAGGAGAACTACACGCACCCCAAGGCATTTCGCCCGATAGGCCTCTTGCCCCTTATGGGCAAGATTTTGGAAAAGATGTTGGTGAGGCGGGTCCAGTGGCATACTGCACCAGTGATCAGTCGGCACCAGTATGGCTTCATGCCTCAGCGAGGGACCGAGGACGCCCTCTATGGCATGATTCAGCACATTCGAGCCGAGGTGGATAGGAAGCGGCTCGTTGTGCTGATATCATTAGACATAGAGGGCGCCTTCGATAACGCCTGGTGGCCGGCTGTGAGGTGCAGGCTTGCCGAAGCCCGATGCCCTGCAAACCTGAGGCGACTGTTCGACCACTATCTTAGTGACAGAACAGTTCGCGTCAGGTATGCAGGAGCCGAGGCGACCCGCCGACAAACCAAGGGGTGCGTGCAGGGATCCATTGGGGGACCGACGCTCTGGAACCTGCTGCTGAATCCGCTCCTGGTGGAATTAGAGGAGATGGGTGTCCGCAGCCAAGCCTTTGCCGACGACGTGGTCCTGATGTTCTCGGGGGACAACTCTGCGGACTTTCAGGACAGAGCCAATGGGGCTCTCGAGCATGTTAGGAAGTGGGGGGTCCGAAACAAACTAACTTTTGCGCCACATAAGACCTTGGCCATGGTAATTACCAGGAAGTTGAAGTACGACTCCCCACGACTGAGCATGGGCGGGAGACCCATTGAGCTCACTAGACAGATGAGGATCCTGGGGTTGACAGTTGATGATAGGCTTAGTTTTAAGGCGCACATTGAGACAGTCTGTCGAAAAGCGCAAAGCCTCTATCGTCAGCTGTCAACCGCCGCAAAGGTCACGTGGGGTTTGAATCCCGAGGTCATCAGGACCATATACGTCGCAGTAGTGGAGCCCATCATCCTGTACGCGGCTAGTGTGTGGGTGCCGGCGGTGGAGAGGAAGGGCATTGCACGGTTGCTAAACCAAGTGCAGCGTGGTTTTGCGCAGAAGGTAGCTAAAAGCTATAGGACCGTCTCTCTGCATTCGGCCCTAATGCTTGCTGGGCTGCTTCCTCTGGACCTTCGGGTCCAAGAAGCGGCCCTTCTTTACTTAGTAAAAAAGGGTCACACCCAGCAGGTGTTGGGTGACCGGGAGCTAGAGAGACAGGTAAAATTTGTAGATTCTGCGCACCCAGCTCACCGGGAGGGGCTGCAGTTCGACTGCTTGACGGACGGTGACGAAGTTGCCCAGCGAGCTGCCGCCGATGTAAATATTTACACCGACGGCAGTAAAATAGACGGCAAAGTCGGCGCAGCGTTATCCATTTGGGATAGCGCTGCGGAGACAAATTGCCGGAAATTAAAGTTGGGCAATTTTTGCACCGTATATCAGGCGGAACTGTTAGCCCTGCATGAAGCCGTGAAGTATGTAACAAAGACGAATGCAAGGAGGTTTGGGATTTATTCCGATTCCAGATCCGCCCTGGAAACCGTCGAGAGCGGTATGTCCCTTCATCCCCTCGCGGAGAATATTAGGAGATGTATGAAAGAAGCTAGAGAACAAGGGAAGGATGTAAGGTTGTTTTGGGTGAAAGCGCATGCGGGGATGGAGGGAAACGAGAGGGCGGATCAATTGGCCAAAATGGCCGCAATCGGGATAAAAACCAAACCAAACTATGAAAGGTGTCCCATTTCATTTGTCAAGCGACAGATTCGTCTAGAGACGCTCGACAAATGGAATGGGCGTTATGTGGAAGGAGACACGGCCTCGACGACCAAGCTCTTCTTCCCCAACGTGACGAGCGCCCCCTCCACACTTCGAAAACTGGACCTTAATCCCGTGCTGGTGCAAGTTCTAACGGGGCATGGGGGGTTCTCACAGTATCTGCATCGATTTAAATGCAAGGAGAGCCCCTCGTGCATCTGTGACCCAGCACGGGAAGAGAGTGTGCTGCATATCTTAACCGAATGTCCTGTTTTTGAAGCAAGTAGAGCTGAGACCGAAATAAAAATAAACTACAAAATAAACCAAGAAAACCTAAGTACCATAATCAGCAATAAAGAAATCAGACAAGATTTTGTAAGATACATGACGTCCCTGGCTCAAAAAGTAATTAGCAGAAATAAAGTGTAACTGGTGATATTAGTATTAGTTTCTTTTTATTTAAACTGTATTCAGCTTTAATTTTTAGTATTTTATTTGTTTTAAAAAATTGTAATTATAAGAATTTTATCGTTTTAATCTATTATAAGTATTTTAAATTGTAATTAATAGATGTAGTATTTTAATTGTAAATATTATTGTAAATTTTAAAAAACTGCTAATAAAAGACCTAACTGAAAAACTCATTACACCCAGGTAAAAAAGGTCCCTGACCTTCCACATGTCAGGGGAACGAGAGGGTGGCATAGAGCCGCCCAATAAAAAAAAAAAAAAAAAAAAAAAAAACCTAACCTAACCTAACCCTTTTTTTTTTTTTTTTTTATCTGGGGAAATCCGTTTATTGACCCCCGCGCCTGGGCTGTGCAAGTGGCGCGGGGAGTGTGGGGGTCGCCTAAAGACGTTCGGCAATACCCACTAAAACCCCAGTGCCCACTTCTGCCCGCCCACTTGGGCCGGGGCTAAGGTGACAGTTACCCTTATCCTTGTCCCCGGCAGGGCGTTCGTCCTTCTCAGAACACGTCTCTCGTGGCCTAGGCCACATCATCTCCGAGTGGGGCGACGGAGAACTATCGCCCTCACTCCTACCGGGTTGGGAGCAACCCGGCACCAACCAACACGTCTTGCATATTAAGACGCCTGGGCATAAGCCCGGCGTCGGCGCATCGGTCGGCGGCGGCGCACGGGATCCTCCTCCGGATCATCCTCCCGGCGTCGCTCGTCCACTTCCTTCTTTTCCATCACCGCCTCGCAAAAGGCGGCGACGGCGCTCCATCCGGGTTTGCTGCCGACCATCGCAGACACAACGGCCGGCAGCGAGATGTCATGTCCAATGTCGCTCACGAGCGCGGTTCGCTCCTCCGCCCATGCTGAGCAGCACGTGAGGGTGTGATCCGCGTCGTCCTCTTCGGCGCCGCAGAATCTGCACTGAGGAGAACCTAACCTAACCTTTTTTTTTTTTTTTATAGTCAGGAAATGCGTTACGCACCCCTACGCCGGGCTGTGCAATGGCGTAGGGAGTGTGGGACTCGCCGGCCAAGGAAGGTGTAAGAAGGTGGCCGGAATACCCACTAAAACCTGACTGCCCTCTGACGCATTACGGCGGGGCCACGGGGACGCGTGAGCTTGCTACCGCGACCCCGCCTGCGTTTCGCCGTTAGGCGCCGTCTGTAGGGTCGGGGAGGGCGGCCACGTATTGCCGCGCTCTCCTTCCCGGTCTTCGTCTTCGGGTTGGGGGCGCCTGGGAGTCTATCTCGCGCTCCCGCTCCATCGCCTCCTTCTGCGAGATGACAGCTTCGCAGAAGGAGGCTACGCCATCCCATGACCTCTCGTCTCTTAGCATGGCGCTTATTACGCCGGGGAGCGAGAGGTCCCCGCCGATCGCCGCCACCAGGGTGCGGCGCTCATCAGACCAGGCACAACACATTTCTAGCGTGTGCTGTGCCGTATCCTCCCGTTCGCCGCACCCATGGCACGACGCCGTCTCCTCCCTTCCGATCCGACGCAGGTACCGCCCGAAACAGCCATGTCCGGACAGAACCTGCGTCAGTCGGAAGGTGAGGGACCCGTGGCCCCTCCCGCACCATTCCGAGAGCAGTGGACGAATGGCCTCAATTGTGCGGACCCCGTATTTGGCGTCCGCGAGGCCTGTCGCCCAAAGCTCTATGGTCGTCATTTTCCTCCTCCTCTGCCGAGCGCGGGCGTGCTCCTCCGGGGTGTGAGAGCCACCCCGGCCTCTGAGCTCGGCCCGCACCCGGTATTCCTCGGCCAGCACCCTCGCTTCGATCTCCCACGGAGGAGTGCCGGCCAGGACGCAGGCCGCCGCGTGGCCTACCGTGCGGTAGGCCCGGCACGCACGCGCCGCAACAATGCGTTGCGGCCTGCGTAGGAGGGCCCTGTTTGGCGCGTCTAGGGCGTCCGCCCAGATCGGCGCGCCGTACAGGGCCATACTCTTGACGACCATGGTGTACAGGCGTCTTGCCTGCACACCCGGACCTCTGGTGTTGGGGAGGAGCCTAGCCAGGGCTGCTGCCGCCCCCACGAGCCGGGGGGTCAGCGTCTGGAAGTGGTCCCTGAAACGCCAACCCCCGTCGAGGGTGAGGCCCAGATATTTCATCCGGGCCTTCACCGCGACCTCGCCCCCGCCGATCCGCAGGTTGGCCCCCGCTGGCACCTTCCACCTCGGCCCTCTAAAATAGAGGGCCTCAGTTTTTTGGAGGGCCACGCGGAGGCCGAGCGCCTCGATTCTCCGGACCAGCAGGGTGGCTCCGGCCTCAGCCCTCGCCTTCAGCTCCCTCCAGGTGCTGTCCCGGACTGCTACAAGCGTGTCATCTGCATAGCAGATGACCGCCATCTGGGGCAGCACCTTTCCGCGGATGGCCCAATCGAAACCGATGTTCCACAGTAGGGGTCCCAGTACGGACCCCTGGGGAACACCGGAGGCCATCCGCCTTTCCTCTCTGGCCGTCCTCCCCATGTAGGACACTACCCTATCCTGCAGGTAGTGTCCTACCACCCCCCGGAGATAGGGAGGCACTCGGTGGTATCGGAGTGCCTCCTCTATTACCTCAAATGGGAGGGAGCCGAAGGCATTAGCGATGTCGAGCGACACCGCCATAGCCCCCTGCCCCCTCTGGGCCGCATCCTCCGTGAACCTCCTCAGGGCGGTCAGGGCATCGAGGGTCGATCGCCCCGACCGGAACCCAAATTGGTTCCCAGAGATCTGCGGCCCATCCCTCGCCAGATGCTGGATGAGCCGGGAAGCGATCACTCTTTCTAGCAGCTTCCCGATCTCGTCCAGCATCACTAGGGGCCGGTATCCGGAGGGTGAGTCCGCGGGGCGGCCGTCTTTTCTGATGAGGACCAGCCGCCCCTCCTTCCACGCCCCAGGGAAGCGCCCCGCCGCCAAGCAATCGCCGAATAGGCAGCGGAGGCGGTCCCCGAGGTGTTTTGCGGCTATGAGGAGGACCTTGCCAGGGACTCCATCGGGCCCCGGTGCTTTCCGGGGCCCCCGGAGCCGGCTGGCCGCCCTAGCTACCTCCTCCTCTGTAATCGGAGGAGGAGGGGGGGGAGTGTCCCTGTCATCTGGCAGGGCCATGCGCGGCGGATCGAACGGAGGGCTGTTAGGAAACAGCCCCTCGACCACCGCGCTGAGGACAGCCGGCTCCATTTGTTCTGTGGGGGGCGCCACCTTCAGTTTTGCCCGCACCATGCGGTACGGACGCCCCCACGGATCTTCGTCGAGGGTCGCCAAGAACTCCGAGTAAGCATTGTCCTTGGCGACCCTGATGGCTGCTGCGAGCGCCTTTTTGGCGGCGCGCACGTCAGCTTGAAGGCGCTCCAGCTCGACATCCGTCCGGTGCCGCCGTCTGCGGCACCGCGTGAATGCACGCCGGGCGGCGTTACTGGCGGCACGCAGTACCGCGAGGTCCTGCGACCACCAGTAGACGCCCGCCCTGGGCGTGAAGCGTCGCGCCCTGGGCATCCCGGCGTTGCAGATCGCCGTCAGGTCCCGGCGGAACCTGACGGCCCTCTCCTCAACCCCCACCGATTGGGGGGGGTCCGACGACCACGCGCAGCATATTGCGGCCTCTTCCGCCAGGTCCGCGTCGAGGCGGGAAAGCTGCCATCGAGGGAAGACCGCGCCTCGCCGCGGACCGGCTGCTGCGCGCGCCCTCGAATCCAGGGGCGCGTTGGAGACCCTGAACCGGATGTTTAGATGATCGGACAGGGTCTCCACCTCCTCCAGGACACGCCAACACGAAATGCGGGCGCCGATAGCGGGGGTGGCGAATGTGACGTCTACCACTGAGCCCCCCCGTTCTCGTACGCATGTGTTGGCGTTTCCCTGGTTCTCCGGGGCTAGGCCGATGACTGTAGCCCAGTCCCGGAGGAGCGCCCCTTTCACGTCGGTGATGGAGTTCCCTGCGACGAGCGCCGGAATGACGCTTTAGGGCGTATACCCTACCCTCTCCGTTGGTGTTTGGTCCGCGAGGCTTTCGCCCTACCCCGACTACAAGCCGGAGCGTTCCCCTATCCGCCACCCGGGGACGCGCCACGTCGGAGTTCACCTCTCCGCCCACTGAGACAACCCAGCAGGTCCGTGGAACCTAACCTAACCTAACCTAACCTAACCTAACCTCCTCGGATTGACAGTTGACGATAGACTCAGCTTCAAGGCGCACGTAGAGGCAGTTTGCCGAAAAGCGCAAAGCCTCTATCGTCAACTGTCAACCGCGGCAAAAGTCACGTGGGGTCTGAACCCCGAGGTCATCAGGACCATATATGTTGCGGTAGCGGAGCCCATCATCCTGTACGCTGCTAGTGTGTGGGTGCCGGCGGTGGAGAGGAAGGGCATTGCACGGTTGCTAAACCAAGTGCAGCGAGGATTTGCGCAGAAGGTAGCAAAAAGCTACAGGACCGTCTCTCTGCATTCGGCCCTAGTGCTTGCTGGGCTACTTTCTCTGGACCTTCGGGTCCAAGAAGTAGCCCTTCTTTATTTAGTAAAAAAGGGTCACACCCAGCAGGTGCTGGGAGACCGGGAGCTAGAGAGACCGGTGAGATACGTAGATTCTGCGCATCCAGCTCACCGGGAGGGGCTGCAGTTCGACTGCTTGACGGACGGTGACGAAGTCGCCCAGCGAGCTGCCGTCGACGTAAATATGTACACCGACGGTAGCAAAATCGACGGCAGGGTCGGCGCGGCGTTATCCATTTGGGATGGCGCCGCGGAGACTTCCTGCCGGAAATTAAAGTTGGGAAACTTTTGCACCGTATATCAGGCGGAACTGTTGGCCCTGCATGAGGCCGTGAGGCAAGTCGTGAAGATGGATGGAAGAAGGTTTGGAATTTATTCCGATTCTAGATCCGCTCTAGAGACCGTGAAAAGCGGTATGTCCCTCCACCCCCTTGCGGAGAATATAAGAAGATGTATGAAAGAGGCTAGAGAACAAGGGAAGGAAGTAAGGCTATTTTGGGTGAAAGCGCATGCGGGGTTGGAAGGGAACGAGAGAGCGGATCAGTTGGCCAAGATGGCCGCAATCGGAATAAAGACCAAACCAAATTATGAAAGGTGCCCCATTTCATTTGTCAAGCGACAGATCCGTCTGGATTCGCTTGACAGATGGAATAGGAGGTATTTGGAAGGTGACACGGCCTCGACAACCAGGCTTTTCTTCCCCAACGTGACGAGCGCCCCCGCCACACTTCGCCACCTGGAGTTAGATCCCGTGCTGGTGCAAATTCTGACGGGGCACGGGGGGTTCTCAGAGTATTTGCACCGTTTCAAGTGCAAGGAGAACCCCTCGTGCATCTGTGATCCAGCACGGGATGAGAACGTGCTGCATATATTGACGGAGTGTCCAGTCTTCGAATTAGCCAGAAATGATCTAGAAATAAAAGTAAACAGTAAAATTAGTAAAGAAAACTTGAGTGCATTGATCGGCAGCAAAGAAACCAGAGAGGAATTTGTAGAATACTGCAGGTCCTTGGCCCAAAGGGTGATAAGCAGAAACAAAACAAAATTGTGATATTAGCTATAAGGGTGTATTGTAAGATAAATTTTTTAAATCGAAATTTTAGTTGTATTATATTTGTTTTTTTTTTTAATTGGTATTTTAATTTGTAATTATATTCTTTGTATTGTAAATTGTAAAGTAAATAGTAAGTTTTAAATTGTATAGTAATGTAAGTAAGTAGTATAGTAATAAAGAAATAAATGGTAGATAAGGTCCCTGACCTTCAATATGTTAGGGGAACGAGAGAACACAAAAAAAAAAAAAAAAAAAAAAAAAAAAAAAAAAAAAAAAACCTAACCTAACCTAACCTAACCTTTTTTTTTTTTTTTTTTTTTTTAGGTGTGGAAATGCGACCTTAAGCACGCCCCCTGGTCGGGGCACCAGGGGGGTCTGTGGGGCTCTCCCACCGAAGTGGGCCTACCCACTAAAACCACACGCGTTCCCTCATAGCCATGGTGTGGGCGCCACGGGAGCATGGTTAACACGTGACACCGCGACGCCCACTGGCCGCCCCGGGATGGGGCCCCTCTCTGCGCCCTTAAAAGGGCGCTCCTCGGAGACGGCACCGTGTGCAATGCAGGTTCGGGAATCCCCGCCCTCCCCCGCCGGCGCCGCCTTGAGTTTTTTATAGAGGTTCACTCCTCGCGGCCTCCGTCTTGAAAAAGACAGAGGCCCGCGGTCCCAGCGTCGGCGCCGGGATTACGCGAAATGCAGCTGCAAGGGGAAAGTTGCCCTTCCCCTCGCAGCCCCACCGCCGCCGCATCTGCGGTGCGACCCCGCTGAGTCGCGGAGGGCAGGGCGAGTGGCGCACCGTAATACCAGCACTCCTCTCCCTCCGCGACTCACCCTCACTGCGGGGGAGACGAGTCCCCGCAGCCCTCCAGTGCGCTCGAAGGGGGGCTCCTATGAGCCCACCCCGAGCGGCCCTCTCTGGCCGGTCCTACCTCACGGACCGGCCTTGGGTTCCTCTTAGCTTCACCGTGGGTGACCCATTCCCACGGTTACTGAGCCCCACCGCCACGACAAGGCGGGAACCCGGTCGATGGGGAACCTAACCTAACCTTTTTTTTTTTTTTTTTTTGGGGAAATCCTTTTATTGACCCCCGCGCCTGGGCTGTGCAAGTGGCGCGGGGAGTGTGGGGGTCGCCTAAAGTCGTTCGGCAATACCCACTAAAACCCCAGTGCCCACTTCTGCCCGCCCACTTGTGCCGGGGCTAAGGTGACAGTTACCCTTATCCTTGTCCCCGGCAGGGCGTTCGTCCTTCTCAGGACACGACTCTCGTGGCCAAGGCCACATTGTCCATCTCCGAGTGGAGGCGACGGAGAACTATCGCCCCCACTCCTACCGGGTCTCCCAACCCGGCACCGACCATGTTACGTCGTCTCGGCAAAAGCCCGGCGTCGACGCATCGGTCGGCGGCGGCGCACGGGATCCTCCTCCGGATCATCCTCCCGGCGTCGCTCGTCCACCTCCTTCTTCTCCATCACCGCCTCGCAAAAGGCGGCGACGGCGTTCCATCCGGGTTTGCTGCCGACCATCACAGATACAACGGCCGGCAGCGAGATTTCGTCTCCTATTTGGTTAACCAGCACGGCTCGCTCCTCCGCCCATGCTGTGCAGCACATGAGTGTGTGATCCGCGTCGTCCTCATCGGCGCCGCAAAATCGGCACTGAGGAGTGCGCTCCCGCCTGGCCACGTTGCACAGGTACCTCCCGAAGCAGCCATGCCCCGAGAGGACCTGCACTAGGCGATATGAGAGCGCACCCCACCGTCTCGTCACCCACTCTGGTAAGACAGGGCGGATCGCCGCTATGGTACGGTGACCCGCTCCTGGCTGGCTCAGCTGTTGTTGCCAGCTGCGCAAGACCGTGTCCCTTGCGCTCTGTCGCCACTCTCCTATTACTTCTCCACTTGGAACCTCACCCCGACCTTTGGCGTCGGCGGACTTCCAGTAGACCTCCGCCAACGCCGACGCCTCCAGTTCCCATGGTGGAGTCCCGGCCAGCACGCATGCCGCCTCCCACGAAACCGTGCGGTACGCTCTTGCCGCTCGGAGCGCCACTACCCTCTGCGATCTGCGCAGTTGGGCTTTGTTGTGGCGTCCGAGGGCATCCGCCCAGATAGGGGCCAAGGCCATCGACCGTACAACTCCGGCATAGAGGCGACGACAGCTCGCGCTCGGTCCGCCCAGATTAGGCAATAGCCTGCTCAGGGCGAACGAAGTGCGCGCGAGCTTCGGAGCCATCCGCCGGAAATGCTCCTTGAAGTTCCACCGGCTATCGAGCACAACTCCCAGGTACTTCATTGTGGACCCGACGCCGATGGAAACTCCACCCACTACCAAATGAGCGCTCGGCGGTGGCGCTCGGCGAGGCCCGTGAAAACACAGGGCCTCGGATTTGTCCAAGGCCACCGTCAGGCCCAGGTTCTTAATCCTGCCCACTACTTGGGCTACTCCGGCAGTAGCTAACACGCTCGCCTCCCGATAGCTACCGCCCCTTGCCAACACCAGTGTGTCGTCCGCGTAGCAGACGACGCTAACGCCGCGGAGAGTCGGGCCGCGGAGGACCCAGTCGTAACCGACGTTCCACAGTAGTGGCCCTAAAACGGAACCCTGTGGAACGCCGCACGACACTCTCCTCTGTCCAAATCCAATAGTTGTGGGATATACCTCTGTCCTGTCCGATAGGTAGGCCTTAATCGTCTCACGCAAGTACAACGGGACCCCATGGAACCGCAGGGCCTCCATTATACTTACGCGAGGTAACGTGTTAAAGGCGTTGGCGATATCTAAAGATACCGCCAAGACGACGCCACCCTTAACGACCTCCTCTTCGGCGACGGCCCTCACCCGTGCAATAGCATCGATGGTGGAGCGGCCGCGCCGGAAACCATGTTGGCAGTCTGCCAAATTTGGCCCTACTTGGTCGAGATGCTCGGTGAGGCGAGTCGCAATAACGCGCTCAAAGAGCTTACCCGCCTCCCCGAGCAGGACTATAGGGCGATACGCCGACGGTGACTCTGCCGGTCTTCCCTCCTTTCCAATCAATACGAGTTTCCCCGTCTTCCAGTCGCCTGGGAAAGTATGGTCCTTAAGGCACCGAGTTAGAAGGGCTCGGAACCTCTCCTCCAACCCGTGTTTTAGGGCCAGGACCCATATGCGCCCGGGGATCCCATCGGGGCCCGGGGCGGTGTTTTTGGCCTGAAGCCGTGCCACAGCCGCCCACAGTTCCCTCTCTTCCACTTCCGGGACTTCCCCGTCGTCCGCATCGCGATTTGACGTCGCTGGCGCAAACACCATTTTGGGTGACCGAAATTCCTCCCTCATCGAGGGGAACAAGGACTCCACCACTCTGTCCAGTACTACCGGGTCCATACTGGCCGTTAGGGGTGGGGCCCAGGGCCTGAGCTTGCTCATGACGAGCCGATATGGCCGACCCCAGGGGTCGACGTCCAACGACGCCAGCAGCTCCTGCCAGGCCCCCTCCTTCGCTTCCGCTATGGCCACCCTGAGGGACTTCTTCGCGTCCTGGTAGGCGGTGTAGAGGCACCTCTCCTCCTCGTCCTCCGTGCGCCCGTCTCGTCTGCGGCGACGGTAGCGGGAGTACTGCCGCCTCGCTGACACGCAGGACGCACGAACACGGCCGAGCTCTTCCGACCACCAATACACCGCCGTCCGAGCCGGAGGTCGCACCACGCGGGGCATCGCGACGTCACATATGTGCGTGACCGCTTCGTGGAGCCACCGCGACTCGGACTCTACCGTTGTCACGTCCGGTGCCGTGTTCCAACTTGCGACCAGAGCCGCCTCGATCGCCGCTTCTCCGTCTATCTTCTTCAGCGCCCACCTCGGGCCGATCTCCGCCGCGACACGCCCGGGACCGGGACCGCTAGAGAGGGGGGAGACGTCAAACCGGATGTACCGGTGATCGGACAGCGTCTCCACACCCTCCAGGACTCCCCAGTTCCGGACGGTTCGTGCCAGGTCCGCACTGGCGAAGGACACGTCTACGATTGAGCCACCCTGCATCCGCACGCACGTGTCCGTGTCCCCGGTGTTCAAGACGACCAGCCCATTCGAGGCGAGCCACTCCTCCACCAGCTCTCCCCTCGCGTCCGTGGCAGGGCACCCCCAGACTGTGGACTTGGCGTTCAGGTCGCCAGCCACAACGATCCGGTTTGGTCGGCACCAGGCCAGGACCGAGTCCATCTCCCCGAGGAACGCCTCGAACTCGGATAGTGGCCGGTTCGGCGAGAAGTACACCCCGACCACCATCACATCGCCGCACAAAGCCGCAACGACTCCTCGACCTTTCTGGGACCTTTTTATCACGGTGTCGTTTGACACCGCGATTGCCGCCAGCTCGTCTTCATCGCCCACCCAGTTGTTCCTCTTTGGGATTAAGTAGGGCTCCGTCACCACCATTATGTTTATCGACCACTGCGCCATGCTCTGAATCAAAAGATCCTGAGCTCTGGCGCAGTGGTTGATGTTGGCTTGCAGGTATTTGGAAGCCCTTGTCGTCATTTTGTAGAGTTCTTGGTTTCCATCTCTTGTACACCGCTCGGTGGTGGTTGCGTCTGTTGCGAGCTGGCGCTGCTCGCAACAAATACTCTGCTGAACATCTTTTTCCTGGGGGCCGAGCATCTCTTGCTCCCCAGGCGATGGTTCGATGCCTTCCCGGCCTCCGCACACAGTGCGCAGTGGGGGGCATCGTGACATTCTGCGGCGCGGTGTCCCGCCTGGCCGCACCGGTAGCACAGAAGCCCCCGGTCAACCTCCGCGGTACACCGTGCCTTGACGTGGCCAGTGTGAAGGCACTTAAAGCACCTCAGCTCCCTCCTTTCTAGGAGCTTCACCCTGGCCGAGACCCAACCTACGAGCAGCCTGCCCTCGGCTACCTTTTTGGCGGCATCTACTGGGCATGCCACCCATACGGCAAAGAGGCCGGACTTCTCCTGGCGGAGTGTCCCTACTTTTAGACGGTCTGCCGCGCATCCACCTTTTGCACAAACCGCCGCTGCCACCTCCTCTTTGGTCACGGAGTCATCCAGCCCCGCCACTATTAGTTCCGCCATTTTTGTTGGCCGGGAGACGGTGACGTCGCCACCGTTCCCGAACACCTCGCGGAGCCTTTCCGCGAGAAGGTCCGCCTTCGGCGCGCTAGCGGCACCGGGGACCTCGATAATCGAGGCCCCAGTTGCTGCGCGCTTGAAACGGACGCTCTCGATCTCTAGTTCCTTCAGGTTAACTTTTTGCCTTGCCTCGGCCAGAGCTTTGGCGTATGTGACCCCCTTCTCCACAGCCGTGGGATTTAAGGTCACCACGACTGCCGAGGTCTTGGGGGCCCGCAGCTTAGGCGAAGCCTTGGCTTTCTCCTGCTCCTTCTTTCTCATCGTGGGGGCGCCGATCTGATGACCATCGGCGCCTTGTCCCTTCGGCCCCTCTTCACGACCGACGCCATGGTCTCCACCATGGATGCAGGCGCTGGCGGGAGGGGACGACTCGTCTTCTTGGCCTTCTTGTTCTTCTCTTTGCCCGGCTGGGTGGATTGGGCCGCGGAAGAGGAAGAAGCGGCCGGCGCCGATGTAGAGGTCGACGCCTTCGCCTTCCCTTTTGCGCCTACCTTTATCCAGCCCGGTTGGACCGGTTTGGGGAGGCGCACTTCAGGCAGTTCCGCCTGGGTCATGTCCGGTGTTCGGCGTGGACGGCTTGCCGAGGGTTTCAGCCCAGCTTCCGTCGCACGCCTGTCGTGAGCCAGTGCCGGTCGCAAGCGAGGCTCCGGGTTCAGACGCGGCTCTAGCCCGTCTATCCGGGCGTTGAGCCGGTCCGAGAGCCTGCTCAGGATCCGGTTCTCCAGTTCCTCTTCCTTTGTCTGGGGGCATGTCGCTGCGACGGGTTTGGGTGCCGCCCCCGCCTCTCCATGCACGCCTTCAGCTCCGCCACCTCTTTCTTCAGTGCGGCCATTTCCGCCTTTAGGCGGGAGTTGGCCGCTCGCAGAAGTCTCGTCTCTTCATTTATATTGCGCGTCATCAGGAGCCTTGACGCCGCCCGAATCTGCGCAACCGCCTCCTTGAGCGCCTTCTTAGATGTCCCTTTTAGGTTGTTGGACTTTTCACAGACGGCCGCCACGGCCGCTGCGCCAAGTTCAATTTGTCCCCCCAGGTCTGCCGAGCCTAGTTCGTGTTCATCCTCAAGTTCCGAAGCAGAGGTCTCCGAAAGTCGGGACCCTGCTCTGGTAGACCGCAGCCCCTTCGTCATCTCGGCTACGTCCTTTTCCGCCTCTAGTTCGAGTTGGCGTTGGGTAGCCTCTGCCAGCTCCCGCTTCGCCTGGGCGAGGCCAACGTACTCGCCGGTTGTCGGCGGCCGTCCTCGGCCTTTTCTCGTCCCTGCCACTTTGGGCGAGGGCCCCGTCTCCACGTCGTCAACTGCGACGGCCCGCAGCCGCTTCCGACCGAGACTCCCCCAGGAATACCCGGGGTGCCGGTCTTCGCGGTCCTCCGATGGCTCTATCTCCATGTCCACGGTCCAAGCGTTCAGAATCCGTTTCACTGAGCGCTGGTTGGCGCACGACCGGAACGCGCTCCAGCCGCACTCTCGCCTCCTTCATATTTGCGCCATCTAACGATGTGCGCCTCGTCTCCTCCACAACCAATTCATCACCTTTCGCAACACACTTCTCCACAACGTTTTCAATTTTGGTTTCCATATAAGTTCCCACGAGAAGGGTCGATCAACAGGTCCACCCCCGGGTGACGCCCATTCCGAAGGGTAAGGCTACATACTGTAGAGGTCGCCAGGTATCTACAGGTTTTAACGACTTCGCTGTCGGGTTTTTATAGAGTTTTCCTTTCTCGCGGGCCGGCCGGTTAAGGCAAGCCCTCCGCTCTAGTGCCTCGACATACTCCATAACGCCGATTCGATGGAGATCGTTGAAGAGACACTAGGCTGCGGGGTGCTAGGGGGTCGGCGTGCCTCCCCTAGTTTTGGACGGTTGTTCCCGACGGCGGTGTTAATGCACGCCGGGCCGCCGCCTAACCTTCCCACCTCCCCCCCCTTACCCACTCCCCCCCCGGTGTTTGGTCCGCGGGGCGCTAGTCGCCCTACCCCGACTACAAGCCGGAGCGTTCCCCTATCCGCCACCCGGGGACGCGCCACGTCGGAGTTCACCTCTCCGCCCACTGAGACAACCCAGCAGGTCCGTGGAACCTAACCTAACCTTTTTTTTTTTTTTTTTTAGGTGTGGAAATGCGACCTTAAGCACGCCCCCTGGTCGGGGCACCAGGGGGGTCTGTGGGGCTCTCCCACCGAAGTGGGCCTACCCACTAAAACCACACGCGTTCCCTCATAGCCATGGTGTGGGCGCCACGGGAGCATGGTTAACACGTGACACCGCGACGCCCACTGGCCGCCCCGGGATGGGGCCCCTCTCTGCGCCCTTAAAAGGGCGCTCCTCGGAGACGGCACCGTGTGCAATGCAGGTTCGGGAATCCCCGCCCTCCCCCGCCGGCGTCGCCTTGAGTTTTTTATAGAGGTTCACTCCTCGCGGCCTCCGTCTTGAAAAAGACAGAGGCCCGCGGTCCCAGCGTCGGCGCCGGGATTACGCGAAATGCAGCTGCAAGGGGAAAGTTGCCCTTCCCCTCGCAGCCCCACCGCCGCCGCATCTGCGGTGCGACCCCGCTGAGTCGCGGAGGGCAGGGCGAGTGGCGCACCGTAATACCAGCACTCCTCTCCCTCCGCGACTCACCCTCACTGCGGGGGAGACGAGTCCCCGCAGTCCTCCACCGCGCTCGAAGGTGGGCTCCAATGAGCCCACCCCGAGCGGCCCTCTCTGGCCGGTCCTACCTCACGGACCGGCCTTGGGTTCCTCTTAGCTTCACCGTGGGTGACCCATTCCCACGGTTACTGAGCCCCACCGCCACGACAAGGCGGGAACCCGGTCGGGGGGAACCTAACCTAACCTTTTTTTTTTTTTTTTTTTTTTTTATAGTCAGGAAATGCCCACGCATATCCTCCCTCGCGGGGACAAGTTCGGATTATGTCGGACTCGAACCGACTAAAACCTGACATTGCCTCGTATGCGCATATCGGAGGGGCTACGGGAACGCTTTCGCACAACCTCCGCGGCCCCTCCAGCGCCAGCCGTTTCCGGCTCCTCCTGAGGAGACGGCACCAGTGCAATGCAGGTTCGGGAACCCCCGCCCTCCCCTGCTGGTGCCGCCTTGAGTTTTTTATAGAGGTTCACTCCTCGCGGCCCCCGTCTTGAAAAAGACAAGGGCCCGCGGTCCCAGCGTCGCCGCCGGGATTACGCGTGCAATACGGCCACGAGGGGTCGGAGAAACCACCTCCCCCCAGCGGCCCGACTGCCGTCGCAGACGCGGTGCGACGCCGCTGAGTCGCGGAGGATAGGGAGAGTGGCGCACCGAAATACCAACACTCCTCCTCCTCCGCGACTCACCGCCACAACTACTGCGGGGACCCCATAATCCCCGCAGTATCGCTACAAAGGGCGGACTCAAAGAGCCCACCCCCAGCGACCTCCCTGGGGGCCAGCCCTTGATCAAGGGCCGGCCAACTCCAGCAGCCCACAAGTGGGCCCGCCGGATCGGGTCGCCCGCAACCGAGGTCGCAGGCTCCCCTTGGTGTTTGGTCCGCGGGGCTTTCGCCCTACTCCGGCTCGCACCAGGCCGGAGCGTTCCCCTATCCGCCACCCGGGGACGCGCCACGTCGGAGTTCACCTCTCCGCCCACTGAGACAACCCAGCAGGTCCGTGGAACCTAACCTAACCTAACCTAACCTTTTTTTTTTTTTTTATAGTCAGGAAATGCCCACGCATATCCTCCCTCGCGGGGACAAGTTCGGATTATGTCGGACTCGAACCGACTAAAACCTGACATTGCCTCGTATGCGCATATCGGAGGGGCTACGGGAACGCTTTCGCTCACCTCCGCGGCCCCGCCAGCGCCAGCCGTTTCCGGCTCCACCTGAGGAGACGGCACCAGTGCAATGCAGGTTCGGGAATCCCCGCCCTCCCCTGCTGGTGCCGCCTTGAGTTTTTTATAGAGGTTCACTCCTCGCGGCCCCCGTCTTGAAAAAGACAAGGGCCCGCGGTCCCAGCGTCGCCGCCGGGATTACGCGTGCAATACGGCCACGAGGGGTCGGAGAAACCCCCTCCCCCCCGCGGCCCCACTGCCGTCGCAGACGCGGTGCGACGCCGCTGAGTCCCGGAGGATAGGGAGAGTGGCGCACCGAAATACCAGCACTCCTCCTCCTCCGCGACTCACCACCACAACTACTGCGGGGACCCCATAATCCCCGCAGTTTCGCTACAAAGGGCGGACTCACAGAGCCCACCCCCAGCGACCTCCCTGGGGCCAGCCCTTAACCAAGGGCCGGCCGACTCCAGCCAGCCCACAAGTGGGCCCGCCAGAACGGGTCACCCGCGACCGAGATCGCAGGCTCCCCTTGGTGTTTGGTCCGCGGGGCTTTCGCCCTACTCCGGCTCGCACCAGGCCGGAGCGTTCCCCTATCCGCCACCCGGGGACGCGCCACGTCGAAGTTCACCTCTCCGCCCACTGAGATAACCCAGCAGGTCCGTGGAACCTAACCTTTTTTTTTTTTTTTTTTTTTTTTCTGGGAAATGCATTTCCGCATCCCTCTCGTGATTCCAGGAGGGTATGTGGGACTCGCCGGCCAAGAAGAAGCGGCCGGAATACCCACTAAAACCCAGCGATGTTCCTTCTTGCGCCTATTGGCCGGGCCACGGGAACACTTGCGCAATCTTCCGCGACCCAGCCAGCGTTGTCTGCAGAGGCAGACTCTCCTCGGGGACTCGAAGTCCCCATACTGCGTCTAAGGCGCACCAGGAACATCGTGGTGCGCCTTCCGGCTCAAAGGACGGGCGATGCACTCCCCCTCAATCCACCGCCCGGAGCTCTTCTCTACGGAGGCAGGCGGCAGTCATGTGCACGCCGCCGGCCACCCGCTCTGCGGCGGCGGACAGGGTCAGCGAGTGCATCTACCTTCCGCTGCCGTTCTGCCGCCTCCTTTTGCGTCATCACCTCCTCGCAAAAGGAGGCGACGGCGTTCCACGACCTCTCGCTGCTCACCATGGCATGTATCACGACGGGCAGCGAGAGGTCGGGCCCCACTTCTGCCGCGAGTGCGGCTCGCTGGGTCGACCACTGTACGCACGACTCCAGCGTATGCTGCGCTGAGTCCTCAGCGTGGCCGCACTCGTGGCACATCTCCGTGGGCTCTCGTCTCGCCACCCTGCACAGATACCTCCCGAAGCAGCCGTGTCCCGAGAGGATCTGCGCAAGGTGGAAAGAGAGAGCCCCGTGGTTCCGGCCCGTCCAGAGCTCGAGGACGGGCCGGATCGCCTCTATCGTGCGGTGGCCGGCAGACGGCGAAAGAAGCCGCTCCCGCCAATGAGCGACGAGGTCGGCCTCCGCCGCCCGCCGCCACGCACGCTCCTCCACCGGCGCAGGATGTTCCTCCCGAAGTCGAGCGTCCACCCTGCGCCAGTACACACTGGAGAGCACTTCGGCATCCAGATCCCAGGGCGGCGTCCCCGCCAACACACAGGCCGCTTCGCACGAGATGGTGCGATATCCCCGTACCACTCTGACCGCCATGACCCTCTGCGGCCTTCGCAGCAGGGATCGGGTGTGGGCGGTCAGAGTGTCCGACCATATGGGCGCTCCGTAGAGCGCCATGGATCGCACCACGCCCGTGTATAGGCGGCGACACCGCGAGCTCGGTCCGCCCAGATTTGGTAGGAGGCGACTGAGGGCTCCAGCCGCTCCCACGAGCTTTGGGACAAGACGCCGGAAGTGCTCTTCGAACTTCCATCGGCTGTCGAGGACGAGTCCTAAGTACTTCATTGTACCCCCGACGCCGATGGAAGCTCCGCCCACCACCAATTCGGACCGGGCAGGAGGTGCTCTCCGAGGCCCGTAAAAACACAGAGCCTCGGACTTGTGCAAGGCTACCTCCAAACCCAGTCCCCGAATTCTGGCCACCATTTGGGCCACCCCAACTGTGGCTCTACACCGGGCCTCCCTCTCCGTGCTGCCCTGAGCCGTCACGAGGGTGTCGTCGGCGTAACATACGACCTTGACACCCCGTAGGACGGCTCCGCGCAGCACCCAGTCGTACCCGATGTTCCACAGGAGGGGCCCGAGAACCGAACCCTGTGGAACACCGCACGACACGGCCCTTTCGAGCCAGCCCTCGCTGGTCGGGCACCCGACCGACCGCTCCGACAGGTAGGCCGCCACGATCGTCCTAAGATATTTAGGTACGCCGTGGTACCTCAGCGCCTCCCTGATGCAGCTCCAGGGCAGGGTATTGAAGGCGTTGGAGATGTCTAGAGACACCGCCACCAGCACCCCACCCTGGGTCACCGCGCTGTCCGTAAGGGCCCTCACCCGCGCTATAGCGTCGATGGTGGATCTGCCCCTGCGGAAGCCAAACTGGTTGGCGCTGAGATCCGGCCCCACCGTCTCTAAGTGGTGAACGAGGCGAGCTGCTACGACGCGCTCAAAGAGCTTGCTCACCTCGTTCAGCAGAACGATCGGTCGGTATGCCGACGGCTCGTCGACCGGGCGTCCGTCCTTTCGGAGCAGGACCAACCTCCCCTTCTTCCATTCCTCCGGAAATCGGCCCTGCTCCAAACACGCCCGAAAGAGGGTAAGCACCCACGTTTCGAGCGGCCCCAGTGCCAGGGCCCAGGCACGGCCTGGGACTCCGTCGGGGCCTGGGGCGGTGTTCTTTGCGCGCATGCGCAACACCGCCGCCCTCAACTCGTCCTCCGTGACCGGCGGGACGCCTGGACCTTCTCTCTCTACGGTAGGAGGCGCCATACGAGGCGCCTCGTGCTCGGCTCGTTGCGGGAACAGCCCCGCGACAACCGACTCCAGGACGAGAGGCTGGAGACTCTGGGTGATGGGAGGACCCCTCGACCGCAGTTTCCTCCTCACCGCTTTATAGGGCCTCCCAAAGGGATCCCTATTGAGAGTCTCCAGCATCTCGTCTTCCGCGCGGTCTTTGGCCACACCAATTGCCGTCCGCAGAGCCTTCACCGCACCCCTGTAGAGGGAGTAGAGCCGTTCTGCTTCCCCAGGGTTCTGCCGTCGCCGTCTGCGGCAGCGGGTGTACCGGCGTCTCGCTGCCACACAGGAACTGCGTAGCGTGGTCAGCTCCTCGCACCACCAGTACACCGGCCGCTTGGAGGGGACAGCACGCACTCGAGGCATAGCCCCATCGCAGATACGCAACATGGCACTGCCGAGGCGCGCCGCCCCCTCCCCGACGTCGCTTATGCCGCTTTGTGGCGCGGAGAACCACGCCTCAACAAGGGCAACTTCCACCAAAAATTCCCGGTCCATTCGTGACAGCGACCATCGAGGACCATCACCTCGCAGGGGCCGGCGTGCACCTCTCGGGTTTGCCAGAGACGCGGAGATGCCGAACCTCACGTATCGGTGGTCCGACAGCGTCTCCGCGTTCTCCAGCACCTCCCAGCCCCAAACACGGCGTGCCAGGGCGGCATCGGCGAATGTAACATCGACAATGGAGCCGCCCTGACGCCGCACGCACGTGTTGACCGACCCCTGGTTCAGGACCGTGAGTCCGGTCGCTGTCACCCACTCGTCCAGCTCTGACGCCAGAGGCGGTCGAATTCTCTTCTGTGGGAGGAGTCTGTCCTCCAGTGAGGCCAGGCGGGCATTCATCATCCCGCCCACCTGGACCATCACCGTCCGGCAGATCTCCTCCAGCGAGGGCGCCACTATTTCTGAAGGCCGTGTAATAGGCGTGGCCATTGCTGTCTCGGGAGAGGTGGCGGACCTCTGTTTCCGCATCCTCTCCATTCCCTCCTTTATTTCGGTGAGCTCCTTTTGGAGACTGGCCATCTCGGCCTGCAGGCGAGCGTTGTCCGCCTGCAGTTGCCGCGTCTCATTTGTGATTGTGCGGGTCCCCAGGACTTCCACGGCTTCCCTAATCGAAACCGCAGCATCCTTCAGGGCCCGCACGAAGGTGCCCTTCAGGTGGGAGGACTTGCTGGCCACCTTAGTTATTATTTCCAAGTCCTCCTGCACCTGCTCCTGTATCTGGGCTGCGCTTGTTTTACTAATCGGGCCCCGTTTCGCTTTCAATAGTAGTGCCGCGCGAGTCTTACGAGTCTTCTCTATCAACTTCTCGAGATCCCACTCGGCGCGGGCTTTGTCCTCATCAGATTGGACCTTTAAAAAGGCCTGTTTGGCAGCCGCCATCCCGAATAAATCGCCGGTAGTTGACGGGCGGCCGTGTCCTCTTCGTTTTCCAGTACTACCCTCGGGAGTATCCGTGGAACTCCCGCTGAGGTCCAATTCTCTGGGCCGCTTCTGACCACGGCCGTCACTCCAGAAGCGTCCGGGATCATCCATGTCCAGGGACTCCGTAGAGCCGATGCGACTCACTGATGCAGCGGACGTCATACTCACCATTGACTCCGAATCGGACTCTGACAGCCTCCGGCCGGTGGCGGGACGGCACCCACCTACGAGGTTATCCTCCTTAGGGGGCATAATCGGTGCCGGGGTGCGCGTAAGAACGACCCTCAACTCCTTGCCCATTTTGCACTCCTTCACCACACCTTTCTCCACACTTTTCTCTCCCTCAACTTCGTTTTTCTTTTGGTTTTGGTTTTTTGTTTGGTTGGTTTCCATATTAAGTCCCACGAGTATGGGGGAAATAAACGGTCCGTCCGGGCGGAGCCCCCTGCACCCGGATAAGCCTACGCGTAACCCGCCACGGGTGTCGGCCGGTGCCCTGGCGGGGGTCGCACTATCGACTGAACTGCCCATCAGCCATGCATCCCCTCACGGTGCGCCGCCGCTTGGGATTCGGGGTAATTTTTTATTGAGGTATTCTTCCTCTTGAGCCAGCCGATTAAGGCGAGCCCCCTGGGCCGGCACGCGTGCTGGACAGACCAACATCGCGCACCGGCTAACAGGTTGCCCGACGGGAGGTCCCATGGAGCCCCTAACCGACAACAGCTATTCGCCGCCGCGGCCCGCCGCGCCGTGGTACGCCACACACCACCGTCCGTGACATACTTGCCACCATACACCGCTGCTGAGCAGCCGCTGAACAAAAATGTTCCCTGCGAAGAGCGCCGGAATGACGCTTTAGGGCGTATACCCTACCCTCTCCGTTGGTGTTTGGTCCGCGAGGCTTTCGCCCTACCCCGACTACAAGCCGGAGCGTTCCCCTATCCGCCACCCGGGGACGCGCCACGTCGGAGTTCACCTCTCCGCCCACTGAGACAACCCAGCAGGTCCGTGGCGTGGAACCTAACCTAACCTAACCTAACCTTTTTTTTTTTTTTTTTTTTTTTTTTTATAGTCAGGAAATGCCCACGCATATCCTCCCTCGCGGGGACAAGTTCGGATTATGTCGGACTCGAACCGACTAAAACCTGACATTGCCTCGTATGTGCATATCGGAGGGGCTACGGGAACGCTTTCGCTTACCTCCGCGGCCCCGCCAGCGCCAGCCGTTTCCGGCTCCACCTGAGGAGACGGCACCAGTGCAATGCAGGTTCGGGAATCCCCGCCCTCCCCCGCCGGTGCCGCCTTGAGTTTTTTATAGAGGTTCACTCCTCGCGGCCCCCGTCTTGAAAAAGACAAGGGCCCGCGGTCCCAGCGTCGCCGCCGGGATTACGCGTGCAATACGGCCGCGAGGGGTCGGAGAAACCCCTCTCCCCCGCAGCCCCACTGCCGTCGCAGACGCGGTGCGACGCCGCTGAGTCGCGGAGGATAGGGAGAGTGGCGCACCGAAATACCAACACTCCTCCTCCTCCGCGACTCACCACCGCAACTACTGCGGGGACCCCATAATCCCCGCAGTTTCGCTACAAGGGGCGGACTCAAAGAGCCCACCCCCAGCGACCTCCCTGGGGCCAGCCCTTGATCAAGGGCCGGCCAGACTCCAGCCAGCCCACAAGTGGGCCCGCCAGAACGGGTCACCCGCGACCGAGGTCGCAGGCTCCCCTTGGTGTTTGGTCCGCGGGGCTTTCGCCCTACTCCGGCTCGCACCAGGCCGGAGCGTTCCCCTATCCGCCACCCGGGGACGCGCCACGTCGAAGTTCAGCTCTCCGCCCACTGAGACAACCCAGCAGGTCCGTGGAACCTAACCTAACCTAACCTAACCTAACCATGGGCCCATTGAACCCCACCTGGACACGATTGGCACTGTCGTGGAGAGATTGGGAACCGCAGGCGTGACACTAGGCGGAGACCTGAATGCGTGGAACGTTTGGTGGGGCAGCCACAAAACGGACGGGAGGGGACAGGAAGTGGCCGAAAAGCTTGACGAGCTGGGTCTGCATGTGCTAAACCGGGGGTCTGAGCCCACTTTTGATACCTTACGCGGGGGAAAGAGGTACGCGAGTTGCGTGGACATCACTGCCTGCACCACCCCTCTGCTCGGGAGGGCGGTGAACTGGCGTCTCGCAGACTATATATCCAGTTCGGACCACAAGGCAATCCTATTCGAAGTTAACCTTCAGAAATCTCTGGGTGTGGACATCGTCAGCTCTACCCGGGAGTACAACACGAGAAAGGCAAATTGGGGCGAGTTTCGTTTGAAACTCGCCTCAAAATTGGAAGAAAAGGGAATAACATCAGCCAGAGTAAGTGAAATAAATTGCAAGGAAGACCTAGAGAAAGAGGTGGATAAATACGTGGAAACCGTGGTAGAGGTTTGTAGGGAGACCATGCCCAGAATTTCGAAGAGGAGACGAGTAGGATTGCCTTGGTGGTCCGAAAAGCTCTCTCAACTCAAAACTAACGTTTTGAGGAAGAAGAGACGGGTATCCTGCGCGGCGCCGGTTCGACGAGAGTGGGTGGTGCGACAGTATGTCGACGCTAAGCTCGAGTACCTAGCGGAGGTGAAGAGGGCTCAGACCCAAAGCTGGAAGCAGTTCTGTGGACGGCAGACCCGTGAGACCATGTGGGAAGGAATCTATAGGGTGATTGGTCGCACAACAGTAAGGCACGAAGAAATTCCCCTCGTACGGAATGGAGTGGCGCTGAGCGAGGAGGAATCGGCCAGGGAGCTGGCAGAAGCGTTCTTCCAGGACGACGATGCCGGGAAGGACGACGTGGCCCACAAAGAAGTGAGAGAATTAGCCGAAAAAGTAAACGAGGGGTCGCATGATGGAACATGCGACCCCCCCTTCACACTGGACGAGCTCACGTGGGCCACGTCAAGCTTCAACCCCAAGAAAGCCCCTGGCCCAGATGGCCTTACTGCAGATATCTGCAAAGCGGCCATCACCCTGGATCCGGGATTGTTCCTCGCCATTTCAAATCGCTGCCTGGCCGTGGCATGTTTCCCCAGGAGGTGGAAAGAGGCAGCGGTTGTGGCGCTTAGGAAACCCAATAGAGATGACTACACGCACCCGAAATCATATCGTCCTATAGGATTGTTACCGGTCATTGGGAAAATCTTGGAAAAGATGATGGTGAGGCGAGTCCGCTGGCACACTGCACCAATGATCAGCCGGCGCCAATATGGCTTCATGCCACAGCGTAGCACCGAGGACTCCCTCTATGTCATGATTCAGCACATACGGGCCGAAGTCGAAAGACGGAAGCTCGTTGTGCTGATATCGCTGGACATAGAGGGAGCCTTCGATAACGCTTGGTGGCCGGCTGTGAGGTGCAGATTAGCCGAGACTCGGTGCCCCGCAAACCTGAGGCGTCTGCTCGATCACTACTTAAGTGACAGGACAGTACGCCTCAGGTATGCGGGGTCCGAGTGGACCCGAAGACCCACCAAAGGGTGCGTGCAGGGCTCTATTGGGGGTCCTACGCTCTGGAACCTGCTGCTGAATCCGCTCCTGGGGGAACTAGAGGAGATGGGGGCTCATTGTCAAGCCTTCGCCGATGACGTGGTTCTGATGTTCTCGGGAGAAAAGGCCTCAGACATACAGGACGATGCTAATGCGGCTCTCGAACATGTTCGGGCGTGGGGAGTAAGAAATAAGCTAAACTTCGCACCAGCAAAGACCAAAGCTGTCCTATTTACGAGGAAGCAAAAGTACGACTCCCCACGCCTGAGCATGGGCGGGAGAAGCATAGAATACGCGAGCAGCATCAAGATCCTGGGGTTGACAGTTGACGACAAGCTTACATTCAATGAACACATAAAGGAAATTTGCAAAAAAGCAATCAGCCTCTATCGTCAACTGTCAACCGCAGCAAGGATCTCGTGGGGCCTGAATCCCGAGATCGTCAGAACCATGTACACAGCGGTGATAGAACCCATCATCCTCTACGCGGCCAGCGCGTGGGCTCCCGCAGCGCGGAAGAGGATCACTCGAAAGCTGTTGGACCGGGTGCAGCGCGGGTTTGCGCAAAAAATCGTCAGGGCGTATAGGACGGTCTCTCTGAACGCGGCCCTAACACTCGCTGGGCTTCTGCCCTTGGACCTCAGGGTCCAAGAGGCTGCCCTCTTCTTTGAAGTGAAGAGGGGCTACTCCCAGCGAGTGTTGGGGGACCGCGAGCTGGAGAGGCCGACCAGATACGAAGATACTCCGCATCCCGCCCACCTGGAAGGGATACAGTTCGACTGCCTGACGGACGGTGACAAAGTCGCCCAGCGAGCTGCCGTCGATCACTATGACAAATGCCCTGTATCATTCGTCAGGCGACAACTCAGATTGGAGTCGCTTGACGAATGGAACAGCAGGTATAAAGAGGGACAAACGGCCTCGACAGCGAGGGTCTTCTTCCCAGATGCTGTGGGAGCCTACCCAGTACTCCGCAGAATAGAATTGGATCCCGTGCTGGTCCAAGTTTTTACAGGTCACGGGGGGTTCTCGGAATACCTGCACAGGTTCAAGTGCAGGGAGAGCCCCTCGTGTATCTGCGATCCAGCACGGGAGGAGTCCGTGTTGCACATCATCTTAGAATGTCCAGTCTTTGAGAAGGAGAGAAATGAATGTGAGCTGGTAATGAATGAAAATCTAAAATTAGACAACATTAGTGAGATAGTAGCAAGTAAGAAAACCAGAAACACCTTCCTAGAATACTGTAAGAACATAGCGCAAAAAGTAATAATAAGAAACAAACTGTGATGTAAAATAGATTTTAAAACTAGTCATTTATAAAAAGTTAGTATAAGTAGATATAAATGTAAATAAATATTAAGTAAATCAAAATGTATTAGACTAAGTATGTAAAAAAGAGTTTTTTTTAATAAATAAAGAAAGAAAAGTCTCTGGCCCAACCATGCCAGGGGGAGAACGAGAGGGCGGCGTAGAGCCGCCCAAAAAAAAAAAAAAAAAAAAACCTAACCTAACCTAACCTAACCTAACCTTTTTTTTTTACGTCAGGAAATGCCCACGCATATCCTCCCTCGCGGGGACGAGTTCGGATTATGTCGGACTCGAACCGACTAAAACCTGACAACGCCTCGTATGCGCATATCGGAGGGGCTACGGGAACGCTTCCGCTTACCTCCGCGGCCCCGCCAGCGCCGGCCGTTTCCGGCTCCACCTGAGGAGACGGCACCAGTGCAATGCAGGTTCGGGAATCCCCGCCCTCCCCTGCTGGTGCCGCCTTGAGTTTTTTATAGAGGTTCACTCCTCGCGGCCCCCGTCTTGAAAAAGACAAGGGCCCGCGGTCCCAGCGTCGCCGCCGGGATTACGCGTGCAATACGGCCGCGAGGGGTCGGAGAAACCCCCTTTCCCCCCGCGGCCCCACTGCGTCGCAGACGCGGTGCGACGCTGCTGAGTCGCGGAGGATAGGGAAAGTGGCGCACCGAAATACCAACACTCCTCCTCCTCCGCGACTCACCACCACAACTACTGCGGGGACCCCATAATCCCCGCAGTTTTGCTACAAAGGGCGGACTCACAGAGCCCACCCCCAGCGACCTCCCTGGGGCCAGCCCTTGATCAAGGGCCGGCCAGACTCCAGCCAGCCCACAAGTGGGCCCGCCAGAACGGGTCGCCCGCGACCGAGGTCGCAGGCTCCCCTTGGTGTTTGGTCCGCGGGGCTTTCGCCCTACTCCGGCTCGCACCAGGCCGGAGCGTTCCCCTATCCGCCACCCGGGGACGCGCCACGTCGGAGTTCACCTCTCCGCCCACTGAGACAACCCAGCAGGTGCGTGGAACCTTTTTTTTTTTTTTTTTTATAGTCAGGAAATGCCCACGCATATCCTCCCTCGCGGGGACAAGTTCGGATTATGTCGGACTCGAACCGACTAAAACCTGACATTGCCTCGTATGCGCATATCGGAGGGGCTACGGGAACGCTTTCGCACAACCTCCGCGGCCCCTCCAGCGCTAGCCGTTTCCGGCTCCTCCTGAGGAGACGGCACCAGTGCAATGCAGGTTCGGGAATCCCCGCCCTCCCCGGCTGGTGCCGCCTTGAGTTTTTTATAGAGGTTCACTCCTCGCGGCCCCCGTCTTGAAAAAGACAAGGGCCCGCGGTCCCAGCGTCGCCGCCGGGATTACGCGTGCATTACGGCCGCGAGGGGTCGGAGAAACCCCCTCCCCCCGCAGCCCCACTGCCGTCGCAGACGCGGTGCGACGCCGCTGATTCGCGGAGGATAGGGAGAGTGGCGCACCGTAATACCAACACTCCTCCTCCTCCGCGACTCACCACCACAACTACTGCGGGGACCCCATAATCCCCGCAGTTTCGCTACAAAGGGCGGACTCACAGAGCCCACCCCCAGCGACCTCCCTGGGGCCAGCCCTTAATCAAGGGCCGGCCAGACTCCAGCCAGCCCACAAGTGGGCCCGCCAGAACGGGTCACCCGCGACCGAGGTCGCAGGGTCTGATTTCGGACGGTCAGAGCGTCCGTCCAAATGGGCGCTCCGTAGAGCGCCATGGATCGCACCACGCCTGCGTACAGGCGGCGACACCGCGAGCCCGGTCCGCCCAGGTTGGGCAGGAGCCAGCTAAGGGCCCCCGCCACCCCCTCAAGCTTTGGGACCAGACGCCTGAAGTGCTCTTCGAACCTCCATCGGCTGTCGAGGACGAGTCCCAGGTACTTCATCGTACCGTTGACGCTGATGGAGGTTCCGCCCACCGTGATAGAGGACCGGGCCGGAGGCGCGTTCCGAGGCCCATGGAAACACAGGGCCTCGGATTTGTGTAAGGCTACCCAGTCCCCTCACTCGAGCGACTATTTGGGCCACGCCGGCAGTGGCCCGCACACGGGCCTCTCTGTGGGTGCTGCCCCGAGCCGTCACGAGGGTGTCGTCGGCGTAACAAGTAACGCCAACGCCCCTTAAGACGGCTCCGCGCAGCACCCAGTCGTAGCCGATGTTTCACAGAAGCGGCCCAAGGACCGACCCCTGCGGAACACCGCACGACATTGCCCTCCGCGACCAGCCGTTGCTAGTCGGGTACCCGACCGATCGTTCGGAGAGGTAGGCCGCCACGGTCCTCCGGAGGTAAGGAGGAACTTCGTGGTACCTCAGCGCCTCCCTGATGCAACTCCAGGGCAAGGTGTTGAAGGCATTGGCGATGTCCACCGACACCGCCACCACCACCTCACCCCGGGACACCGCGGCCTCCGCAAGGGCCCTCACCCGCGCTATGGCGTCTATGGTGGACCTGCCCCTACGGAAGCCGTATTGGTGGGCGCTGAGACTCGGCCCCACCGCCTCCAGGTGGCGGACGAGGCGAGCAGCCACGACCCGCTCAAACAGCTTGCTCACCTCGTCTAGCAGAACGATCGGCCGGTACGCCTCCGGCTCGTGGGCTGGGCGCCCGTGCTTTCGAAGCAGGACCAGTCTCCCCTTCTTCCACTCTGCCGGAAACTGGCCCCGCTCGAGTGCCGCACTGAACAGCGCCCGAACCCACGGTTCGAGCGGCCCCAGTGCCAGAGCCCAGGCGCGACCAGGGATCCCGTCGGGGCCTGGGGCGGTGCTCTTCGCTCGCATGCGTAACACCGCCGCCCCCAACTCTCCCTCGGTGACCTGGGGCGCACCTGGACTCTGCTCTCCCTCTACAGTAGGAGGCGCCATACGAGGCGCCTCATGCTCAGCCCTATGCGGGAACAGCGCCGCAACCACCGACTCAACGACGAGAGGCTGCAGACTCCGCGTGATCGGGGAGGCCCCAGACCGGAGTTTCCTCCGTATCACCGTCCAGAGTCCGCAGCAACTCGTCATTAGCGCGGTCTTTGGCCGCGGCAATTGCTGCCCGCAACGCCTTTCGCGCATCTCTGTAGAGGGAGTAGAGTCGCTCTTCCTCCGCCGGGTCGCGCCCCCTCCGCCGGCGGCAGCGGGTGTACTGGCGTCTCGCCCTCACGCTGGATCGGCGTAGCAGCGTGAGATCCGCGGACCACCAGTACACCGCTTGCCTGGAGGAGGCGGAGCGCGCTCTCGGCATGGCCCCATCGCATATGCGCGACATGGCCACGCCGAGACGCGCCGCCTCTATGCCGATGTCGGTCACCTCTCCCTCGCGGGGCGCAGAAAACCACGCCTCGACTAGGGCGACCTCGGCCAGGAAGTCCCGGTCCATGTGCGACAGCGACCAGCGAGGACCGTCTCCTCGACGCAAGGGTCGGTCTGGGCCTCTCGGGTCGGCCGGAGTCGTGGAGACGCCGAACCTTACATATCGGTGGTCCGACAGTGTCTCCACGTCCTCCAGCACCTCCCAGCCCCGAACACGGCGTGCCAGGGCGGCATCGGCTAGGGTGACATCCACAATGGAGCCGCCCTGACGACGCACGCACGTGTTGACCGACCCTTGATTCAGGACCCTGAGTCCGGTCGCTGTCGCCCATTCCTCCAGCTCGTGTCCGCGCGGGTCCGTCGCCGGGCACCCCCACGCCACGGACTTGGCATTGAGGTCCCCAGCGACGAGCACGCGGGCGGAGCGACTCCCACCTATCAGGCCGCCGACTTCCGCAAGAAACTGCTCGAAGTCGGCAAGGCTCCGATTCGGCGAGAAATACACTCCGACCACCATGATGTCGCGAACACGAGCGGAGGCGTACCCCCGACCTCGGGCCACGTCGACGAAGGCCGGGGATCCCGCCATGGACCGGGACGTTATGGCCACCGTGCCATCTAAGGCCCCCACCCAATCATCCCCCAGCGGAACGCGGTAGGGCTCGGCCACCACAGCGACGTGGATCGACCACTCCGCCATGCTCTGGAACAGTAGGTCCTGAGCTCTGGCGGAGTGGTTGATATTCGCCTGGAGGAGGTTCAGTGCCATTTAGTCTTCGGCCATTGGAACCTCCTCCGCCCTACGCTGCGTTTCCGCATGCTGGGGTGGGGCGGAAGACGGTCCGGCTGTCTGGCTCGGACCATCTCCACCTCCTCTCTTCTTTTTCCCCCTGGGTGGGGGCCTGCACATTTTCGAGCCCGTCCTGTGCTCGGCCGATACGCCCGCCGCTGCACAGATTACGCAGTGCGGCGTGGCGTTACAGCTGTAGGCCTTGTGGCCTGGCCGACCGCAGCGGAAGCATGCGTCGCTACGGTCTACCCCCTCCTTGCAGTTGCCGGCCATGTGTCCAAGTGCAAGGCACTTAAAACACATGAGGGGCCGGGCGTCCAGCAGCTTGACTTGGGCGGACACCCAGCCCACACGGATCCGTCCTCCACTCATCACCTTTTTCGCGGCCGCGACGGGACAGTGCACCAGCACCGATCCTAGCCCGTCACGACCGGTCCGGACTTCCCCGGCCCGCACCTGTTCGGCGGGACAGCCTCCTGCTGCTGCGACTGCAGCAGCCACTTCGGCGCTCGTTGTGGAGTCGTCCAGGCCGGTGACCCGTAGGTCGACCGATTTCGTTGGTCTTGAGACCCGGACGACTTCGCTGCTGAGGGCCTCCCTGAGCTTTAGGGCCAGGGAGTCTGCCCTTTCATCGCTGGAGGCCCCGCTTATTTCGAGAAGGCGGCCACCATTGGCCGCCTTCCGAAGCCGGACCCCCTGAGCGCCGAGGTCGGCTGCATTGACTTTGGCCCTAGCCTCCGCCAGTACATTGGCGTAGGTTGCGCCCCTTTCCTCAGCCCCCGGCTGAAGCGTCAGTACCACCGCCGCCGACCCGGGGGTGCGGAGCTTGCGGGCGCGACCCTTCGCTACGGTACGGTTGCTAGAGCCCACCTTCCTCCATCGTTCTGTTGCCGCTGTTTTTGGTTGCGGGGGGGGATGTTGTTGCTGTCCCTGCCCCTGCCCTTGTTGCGGACTGGCCTTCTTTCTCTTTCTCTTCCTTTTTCTCCTCCCCTTTTTCCCATCAGAGGGCGGGGAAGAGGAAGGGCCTTCTTTACCTGGCCGCACTTGGGTCTGCCTGGGCTCGACCTGCGCGTGTTGGGACGGCGCAGGGGGCTTCCGCCTTGCGATCCCACTGGGACCGGGCTGTGCAGGCACTGGGGGCGCCTTCTGTCCGGGTTGCGCCCGTGGTGTGGACACCGCGGCTGCAGCCGCAGCGTACGAGCGCTCCTCTTTTTTTTTCCTGTCGGCCGCCAGAGGTGGCCGCAGAATCCTCTCTGGGAGGAGACGGTCTTCCAGTGACGCCAGGCGGGAATTCACCATCCCGCCTACCTGGATCATCACTGTCCGACAGATCTCTTCCACAGAGAGTGCCGGCTGTGAGGAAGGCCGTGGTACAGGGGCGGCCTTCTTGGTCGAATCCTTGGAGGAGGAGGCGGAGCCCTGTGTCCGCATCTCCTTCCTTATTTCTTCCAGCTCCTTACGGAGGCTGGCCATCTCGGCTTGCAGGCGGGTGTTGTCGGCCTGCAGTTGCCGCGTCTCCTCCGTGGTCGTGTGCGACCCGAGAACTGCCACGGTTTCCTTTATGGACACCGCGGCGTCCTTCAGGGCCTTCACAAAGGTGCCCTTGAGGTTGGAGGATTTGGTGGCGATCTTGGTGATCAGATCCAAATCCTCCTGCACCTGTTTTTGCAGTTGGGCTGCGCATTTCGGGGACTGCGACTGAGCACCCGTGATGGTCTTAGCTCCAGTCTCTCGCCGAAATCGAGCGGCGGAAGCCTCCCTCAAGAGGGACTCCTCCTTGAGTTGCTTCGCCAGCTCTCGCGCTTCTGCCCTTCTCCTCCTGTCTGTATCTCTTGTGGGGAGCGGAGTCCCCGGTCTCTCCTCGTCCGATGACCTGCCACCTTCGCCCCCGCTGAGCCGCGGCCGCTTGACGGTCCTCGAACCGACCGTTGTGGGATCAGAGTCTGCGCGGCTGCAGTCGGACTCCGACGTTGCCACATCCCCCTCTGATATCTCCATCTCCGTCTCCGCGCCTTCTCCTGTCTCACTCTCTCCTGCGCGTTTCCCCCCCCAGAGTTTCCCCCTTAATCCTAGCCCTACCTTCTCCTTCTCCTTAATGCGATGAATGGCCCCCCCGTATACAATGGGGCCGACGTGCCGGCTGTCCGACACGCCAAGGGATTCCCCGCTAGCGGGACCCTCCCGGGTAGTTACTGCATTTTCCATCGACATTTTGTGTTTTGTGTTTTGGGGGCCGCCCTCTCGACTGGTTCCCTACCAGCCATACATCCCCTCGCCGGGCGGTGGAGCTTGGGATTAGGGTATTTTTTTATAGAGGTTTTCTTCCTCGCGGCCCCTCGCTCCGTGCGTGGGGCCCCCGGTTCCACTCAGTGCGGATTACGGGTTGCCCGGCGGTGGCCGAAGCCAGTGCCCACCGGCCCTGAAGACCGGCGGGCCCGCCGCGCGCGGTGTTGCCACCGTCTCTAGTAATTTTTTATAGAGGTTTTCTTCCTCGCGGCCCCACGCTCAGAGCGTAAAGCCCCCGGTTCCGCTCAGTGCGGATTACGGTCTGGTTTGTTACCACCCGGACTCACGAAGTCCACTCTGATGAGCAGAGAAGTACCAAGAGAGTCCGGGCGGCAACCGCCATTCCCCTCCCTGGTGTTTGGTTCGCGGGGCTTTCGCCCTACCCCGACTACAAGCCGGGGCGTTCCCCTATCCACCACCCGGGGACGCGCCACGTCGGAGTTCACCTCTCCGCCCACTGAGACAACCCAGCAGGTCCGTGGAACCTTTTTTTTTTTTTTTTATAGTCAGGAAATGCCCACGCATACCCTCCCTCGCGGGGACAAGTTCGGATTATGTCGGACTCGAACCGACTAAAACCTGACATTGCCTCGTATGCGCATATCGGAGGGGCTACGGGAACGCTTTCGCACAACCTCCGCGGCCCCGCCAGCGCCAGCCGTTTCCGGCTCCACCTGAGGAGACGGCACCAGTGCAATGCAGGTTCGGGAATCCCCGCCCTCCCCTGCTGGTGCCGCCTTGAGTTTTTTATAGAGGTTCACTCCTCGCGGCCCCCGTCTTGAAAAAGACAAGGGCCCGCGGTCCCAGCGTCGCCGCCGGGATTACGCGTGCAATACGGCCGCGAGGGGTCGGAGAAACCCCTCTCCCCCGCAGCCCCACTGCCGTCGCAGACGCGGTGCGACGCCGCTGAGTCGCGGAGGATAGGGAGAGTGGCGCACCGAAATACCAACACTCCTCCTCCTCCGCGACTCACCACCACACTACTGCGGGGACCCCATAATCCCCGCAGTTTCGCTACAAAGGGCGGACTCAGAGAGCCCACCCCCAGCGACCTCCCTGGGGCCAGCCCTTGATCAAGGGCCGGCCAGACTCCAGCAGCCCACAAGTGGGCCTGCCGGAACGGGTCGCCCACGACCGAGGTCGCAGGCTCCCCTTGGTGTTTGGTCCGCGGGGCTTTCGCCCTACTCCGGCTCGCACCAGGCCGGAGCGTTCCCCTATCCGCCACCCGGGGACGCGCCACGTCGAAGTTCACCTCTCCGCCTACTGAGACAACCCAGCAGGTCCGTGGAGGTCCGTGGAACCTAACCTAACCTAACCTAACCTAACCTAACCTGGCCGAGGAGGTTATCGGCCAGGGGGGAGTGTTGTTGGCTGTGTCGCTCGACATCGCGAACGCCTTCAACACGATCCCCTGGACGACAATCGCGGAGGCGTTGAGGTACCACAGCGTCCCGTGCTACCTCAGGTGAGTCCTCGCGGACTACTTCGTCGAGCGGGCCATCTTTTATCCGGGACATTGATATGACGGGACATATTCCGCCGGGACATGACGTGTGGTATTCCTTAGGGGTCGGTCCTCGGGCCGCTCTTGTGGAACATCGGATACGATTGGGTCCTACGCGGTGCCAATCTCCGGGGCGTCGGCGTGCTTTGCTATGCCGACGACACCCTAGTCACCGCGTCGGCCCCAACGTTCCGAGACTCGGGACTGGCTCAGAGGGCCTCCAGGGCATACCGCACCGTGTCGTACGAAGCGGTGTGCCTTATCTCCGGAAGCCTCCCCTGGGACCTCGAAGCCGGGGTTCTAGCGGAGGTTTACCGGAGAAAAACCCTGATGCGGCAGAGAGGCGGAGAACCCCTCCCGGAAGAGATCGTACGCTGGAGAAGAGAAGGTCGCGACGATCTTCGATCCGAAGGGCGGACGCCTTGGAGAGCAAACGGCTTGTCGAGGCCGTCCGCCCCATCCTGCGCCAGTGGGTGGAGGCGAGGAACCGGGAGCCGACTTACTTCCTGACGCAGCTTCTCACAGGGCACGGCTGTTTCGGCCGTTACCTGTGCGTGATTGTGGGAATTGAGTCGGAACCCGGATGCCACCATTGTGCGACCGGCGACGTGGACACGGCCGAGCACACGCTCGCCGTGTGCACGGGCTGGGACGCCCAACGTGCCACGCTCACTGGCGCGATTGGGCGAGATTTGTCGCTGCCGGTGTCATACGATCGATGGTCGGCAGCGAACGGAGCTGGGCCGCCGTCGCCTCGCTTGCACACGAGGTGATGGCGGCCAAAAGAGAGGCCCTGCGGGAACGCGAACGCGCAAGCGAAACCTTGCCTCCCCGCAGCGCCCCAACGAGGGGCTGCAGGCGTGCGAGATACGCCGCGGCCCTACAGCCGTAGCGCGACGGGTCGGGGGATCTGTCGCGCTGAACGTGGCGGATGGCCCCCTTCGTGTCTTCCGAGGGGGGCAGCATCATAGAGTGATGGGAGGGGCTTAACATCTGACCCCTCCCTACACGAGTCGAGCCCCTACGAAGGGGCCCCCCCTAGCCGGTTCGTGGATAAACTTACGTAGATGCCACGGCCCAGTCGGGCGAAGGAGAACACCGCGGGGTTTAGCGGGTAGTCCGGCCCAAATTTAAGACCGGGAGTCCCACACGAAGCCGACCCTGTTGCCCCCGCAGCACGGACGGCGAAGTGCGTAAGTGTATTCCCCGCGTAAATAAAAACAAGAAAAAAAAAACCTAAGCTAACCTAACCTTTCCTCTCCATACAAATTTTATCTCTCCAAACAAATTTTATGTCTTCATACAAATTTTACCTCTTCATACAAATTTTACCTCTCCATACAAATTTTACCTCTCTGTACAAATTTTACCTCTACATACAAATTTTACCTCTCCATACAAATTTTACCTCTCTGTACAAATTTTACCTCTACATACAAATTTTATCTCTACATACAAATTTTACTTCTCCATACAAATTTTATCTCTATATACAAATTTACCTCTCCATACAAATTTTACCTCTCCATAAAATTTTATCTCTATACAAATTTTATCTCTTCATACAAATTTTACCTCTCCATACAAATTTTACCTCTCCATACAAATTTTTACCTCTACATACAATTTTATCTCTATACAAATTTTATCTCTTCATACAAATTTTACCTCTTCATACAAATTTTACCTCTTCATACAAATTTTACCTCTTCATACAAATTTTACCTCTACATACTATTTTTACCTCTCCATACAAATTTTACCTCTCCATACAAATTTTACCTCTCCATACAATTTTATCTCTATACAAATTTCACCTCTCCGTACAAATTTTACCTCTACATACAAATTGTACCTCTCCATACAAATTTTACCTCTTCATACAAATTTTACCTCTTCATCCAAATTTTACCTCTTCATACAAATTTTACCTCTCCATACAAATTTTATCTCTACATACAAATTTTACCTCTCCATACAAATCTCATCTCTACATACAAATTTTACTTCTCCAAACAAATTTTATGTCTTCATACAAATTTTACCTCTTCATACAAATTTTACCTCTCCATACAAATTTTATCTCTACATACAAATTTTATCTCTCCATACAAATTTTACCTCTCCATACAAATTTTATCTCTACATACAAATTTTACCTCTCCATACAAATTTTACCTCTCTATACAAATTTTACCTCTACATACAAATTTTACCTCTCCATACAAATCTCATCTCTACATACAAATTTTACTTCTCCAAACAAATTTTATGTCTTCATACAAATTTTACCTCTTCATACAAATTTTACCTCTCCATACAAATTTTATCTCTACATACAAATTTTATCTCTACATACAAATTTTACCTCTCCATACAAATCTCATCTCTACATACAAATTTTACTTCTCCAAACAAATTTTATGTCTTCATACAAATTTTACCTCTTCATACAAATTTTACCTCTCCATACAAATTTTATCTCTACATACAAATTTTATCTCTCCATACAAATTTTACCTCTCCATACAAATTTTATCTCTACATACAAATTTTACCTCTCCATACAAATTTTACCTCTCTATACAAATTTTACCTCTACATACAAATTTTACTTCTCCATACAAATTTTATCTCTATATGCAAATTTTACCTCTCCATACAAATTTTTACCTCTACATACAATTTTATATCTATACAAATTTTATCTCTTCATACAAATTTTACTTCTTCATACAAATTTTACTTCTTCATACAAATTTTACCTCTACATACAAATTGTATCTCTCCAATTAAATTTTATCAGTCCATACAAATTTTCCCTCTTCATACAAATTTTACCTCTTCTTACAAATTTTACCTCTTCTTACAAATTTTACCTCTTCTTACAAATTTTACCTCTCCATACAAATTTTATCTCTACATACAAATTTTATCTCTCCAATTAAATTTTATCAGTCCATACAAATTTTACCTCTTCATACAATTTTTACCTCTCCATACAAATTTTATCTCCACATACAAATTTTACATCTCCATACAAATTTTACCTCTCCATACAAATTTTGCCTATACGTACAAACTTATCCTCTCCATACAAATTTTATTTCTACATACAAATTTTACCTCTTCATACAAATTTTATCTTTATATACAAATTTTAACGCTCCATACAAATTTTACCTCTCCATCCAAATTTTATCTCTATATACAAATTTTAACGCTCCATACAAATTTTATCTCCACATACAAATTTTATCATAGTTATATGTTATATTTAATAATAGTTATATGCATAACATATTAGAATATCATTACAAAATATTGATATTTAAATTAAAATATAAAGTTACATTATTTGGTCTAATGAAGATATAAACCGTGATTAAAGGAACTTAGAGACCTATAAAACACTTATAAGTAATATAAATACATATTATGTTGTGTATGTATGTTTCGACTTGGAGACATTTTATGTTTCCGAGTCGATTTCACTAATATACTCCTAATAATCCCTAGAGGAAAAAAGGATGGTTACATCTTCATACAAATTTTACCTCTTCATACAATTTTTACCTCTCCATACAAATTTTATCTCCACATACAAATTTTACATCTCCATACAAATTTTACCTCTCCATACAAATTTTGCCTATACGTACAATTATATCCTCTCCATACAAATTTTATTTCTAGATACAAATTTTACCTCTTCATACAAATTTTATCTCTACATACAAATTTTATCTCTCCAATTAAATTTTATCAGTCCATACAAATTTTACCTCTCCATACAAATTTTATCTCTACATACAAATTTTATCTCTCCAATTAAATTTTATCAGTCCATACAAATTTTACCTCTCCATACAAATTTTACCTCTTCATACAAATTTTACCTCTCCATACAAATTTTACCTCTCCATACAAAATTTACCTCTACATACAAATTTTATAGCTATATACAAAATATTCCCCTCCATACAAAATAACTTCTCCATACAAATTTTATCTCTTCATACAAATTTTACCTCTCCATACAAATTTTACCTCTCCATACAAATTTTACCTCTACATACAAATTTTACCTCGCCATACAAATTTTACCTCTTCATAAAAATTGTATCTCTTCATTTAATTTTTACGTCCAAGCAAATTCTACCCTCGATACAACTTTTACCTCTCCATACAAATTTTACCTCTCCATACAAATTTTACCTCTGCCTACAAATTTTTCCTCTACATACATTTTACCTCTACATACAAATTTTACCTCTCCATACAAATTTAAACTCTTCATACAAATTTTCCTCTCCATACAAATTTTATCTCTACATACAAATTTTACCTCTCCATACAAATTTTACCTCTTCATACAAATTTTACCTCTCCATACAAATTTTACCTCTCCATAAAAATTTTACCTCTCCATACAAATTTTACCTCTACATACAATTTTATCTCTATACAAAGTTTTCCTCTCCATACCAATTTTACCTCTACATACCAATTTTACCTCTACATACAAATTTTACCTCTCCATACAAATTTAACCTCTCCATACAAATTTTACCTCTACATACAAATTTTACCTCTCCATACAAATTTAACCTCTCCATACAAATTTTACCTCTCCATACAAATTTTACCTCTTCATACAAATTTTACCTCTCCATACAAATTTAACCTCTACATACAAATTTTACCTCTCCATACAAATTTAACCTCTCCATACAAATTTTACCTCTTCATACAATTTTACCTCTCCATATAAATTTTACCTCTTCATACAAATTTTACCTCCTCATAAAATTTTACCACTTCATACAAATTTTACCTCTCCATACAAATTTTATCTCTACATACAAATTTTATCTCTTCAAACAAATAATTATGTCTCCATACAAATTTTGCCTCTTCATACAAATTTTACCTCTTCATAAAATTTTACCTCTCCATATAAATTTTACCTCTTCATAAAATTTTACCTCTCCATATAAATTTTACCTCTCCATACAAATTTTACCTCTTCATACAAATTTTACCTCTTCATAAAATTTTACCTCTCCATATAAATTTTACCACTTCATACAAATTTTACCTCTCCATACAAATTTTACCACTTCATACAAATTTTACCTCTCCATACAAATTTTACCACTTCATACAAATTTTACCTCTCCATACAAATTTAACCTCTACATACAAATTTTACCTCTCCATACAAATTTAACCTCTCCATACAAATTTTACCTCTTCATACAAATTTTACCTCTTCATAAAATTTTACCTCTCCATACAAATTTAACCTCTACATACAAATTTTACCTCTCCATACAAATTTAACCTCTCCATACAAATTTTACCTCTTCATACAAATTTTACCTCTTCATAAAATTTTACCTCTCCATATAAATTTTACCTCTCCATACAAATTTAACCTCTACATACAAATTTTATCTCTATACAAATTTTATCTCCTTTTAAAATTTTACCTCTTCTTACAAATTTTACCTCTTTGTAAAATTTTACCTCTTCTTACAAATTTTACCTCTCCATACAAATTTTATCTCTACATACAAATTTTATCAGTCCATACAAATTTTCCCTCTTCATACAAATTTTATCTCTACATACAAATTTTATCTCTTCAAACAAATAATTATGTCTCCATACAAATTTTACCTCTTCATAAAAATTTTCCTCTTCATATAAATTTTACCTCTTCATACAAATTTTACCTCTCCATACAATTTTTTACCTCTCCATACAAATTTATCTCTTCATATCATTCTGTTCAATGTTATAAGCTATCATCTAATTTACAAAAATATTTGCTTATGTTATACAATATTTTTATTATTTTTGATAACTCACTATTTACTTTGTTCGCATATTTACCATGATTTATTTCAATTATTGGTCGTACTTCATAAAAAAAATGAATGCTAACTGAAATTGTAATTTTGTTTCTTCTTTTACTTATTTCTAATGTTTTAGTTGCAATCCTGTTCGTCGGGGTCGTCGCCATTTAATTCTTAGTTATTTAAAAAATAATTATAATGTGACTGTTGCATTACTACATAGTCTTAAGTTGTTTATTTCACTATTGTTTTTGTTGTGTTACATTATTCTAAGAGTAAAGCTTATTAGTTTAGTTTCGGGGTATCTCTTAATACACTTATGGCGCTTAACTTTATTTTTAGGTCCACTCGGCTTGTGTATTAATATTATTAGAAATGGCTAATAAAACAAATTCTGTCATTAGAAATATTGATGAGCTTAGCTTATCTGAAACTCATTTTTGTACCCCTGAACAAACAATGTTATATATGAAGAGCCCAAAGGATTTTCTAAAAATATTTATGCAAAATAGTAGGTCTATACATTGTAATTTCTTAAATTTAGAAACATATTTAAATCGTATCCCATTCGAATGTGACATTTTGGTGCTAACGGAATGTTGGTTACCATGCTCAACAAATAACACACTTCCAATGCTACAAAATTACACTGTCTGTAAGACTTCAAACCACATCAATCACAGCGACGGAGTCGTCGTCTACATTAAGTCTACGTTACACGCATTGTGTGAAGAACCTGACTTTCAACAGTCAGCATCAGGACTTATTATAAAAATAAACCGCAACGTGGCCGTACTATCTATTTATCGGTCCCCTTCGACTGATAATATTGCTTCTTTCCTGTCCTCTCTTACAAATATTTTGCCATCCACCCACAATTTCAAATCGGTGTTTATAATAGGTGATATGAACATAGACATAAAACCAGATAGTTTTGACTCTCGGTCGCACGAATATCTTAACTTTCTCGCTTTCCATGGTTTCCTCCCGGCTCACACGCACCCGACCAGGGGCACGAATTGCCTCGATCATATTTTAGTAAAAACAAAGAATACTAGTGTAACATTTATATATGAATCGACGTTAACCGATCATTACTCTTCACTACTTTGTTTTAAAAGTTCATATATTCCTGTAAAGCCTTCCACTTTTACCGTTAAAAAAGTAGATTACCAATCCCTTGACCAGTCAATGAACAACCTTGATTTTACACCATTTTTTTCAATATTACATGCAAATGTTGCCACAAATAGACTAATTGAATTAATGAATACAGTTATCCAAGGAAGCACAATATATGTAAGAACCTCAGCTAGAAAGAAAACGCTAAAACCGTGGATTACTCCCGCAATACTACGCTGCATTAGGAACAGGGATTCCTTATATAGGAAACTAAAGCAAGGTCCTGACAATGAAGTACTTGCAATTACATACAAGCGATACAGAATTTTTTGCTCGAAAATAATTCAAAAAGCAAAACGTTTGTATGACCGACAGGAACTTAATAAGGCAAACCATAATCCAAAAAAGCTCTGGGAGGCGATACGACGAATAACGAGCACCTCAAAAGTAGAACACTCCTCTTCACAATTACTCACTGATTCATTATCACTACTGCAGTCATGTAATGTCAATAATTTTTTTGCAGACATCGGAAATAAACTTGCCAATAGCATTAGTAATTCTGACCTACTTTCGAACCAGTCTTTAACCCTTACTCCGTCTAATTCTATTTCCACGTCTACTTTTGTTCTGGAGGATACTGATATAAATGAAATTCTGGCTACTATAAAATCACTGCGCTCTAATGCTGCCACTGGATGGGATGGTATATCTGCCTTAACATTAAAAAGATACGCCCGTACCCTTGCACCAATTCTATGCCATATATTTAATCTTTGCTTTCAGACTGCTGTCTTTCCCACTTCTTTTAAAAAGGCATCGATTACTCCGATTTTCAAAGGTGGAGATGGAACTTCACCAAATTATTATCGTCCTATAGCCGTCTTGAGTGCCATGTCTAAAGTACTTGAACGCTTAATAAATAAAAGGCTTATACAGTACTTGCAGCATTTTAATTTACTATCACCGAATCAATTCGGGTTTCGGCGAAATAAAGCGACCTGTGATGCGATTCTGGAACTTACAAACGATATTGTAAATCATTTGAACAAAAATAAAAAAGTTCTTACGATATTTCTCGATCTAACTAAAGCTTTCGATACTGTTCCCATACCTACCCTCTTATTAAAGTTGGAAAAAATTGGTGTCAGGGGTTACAACTTAATCTTTTTGAAAAATATCTTACAAATCGTACACAATATGTAAAGATTGGTCAAAATAAGAGCGACGACATTATTATCCGTTATGGCGTACCACAGGGTAGTATATTAGGTCCAACGCTATTTCTAGTATTCATTAATGATTTTTGCAATCTAAATATATCAAACTCCAAGATAGTTTCTTATGCAGACGATACTGCCATAACGTTTTTTGCCGACTCTTGGTATGATTCTGCCTTAAATTGGCTTTCATCTCATAAATTGACCCTTAATAGTGCTAAAACCAATTTCTTAAACTTTTCTATTAGTGATGCTACTCAACCTCAATCTCCTATTATTCTAAAAGCACATACATGTAATGCTTTGTCACTGCAATGTAACAATTGTCCTTCGCTTACTACAGTAGTCAGTGCCAAATATCTAGGAATTATTTTAGACAAAAATTTAAATTATAAATCCCACATTATCTCTCTTACAGGAAGACTTAGGAAGTTGATTTACATTTTTAAAACTCTTAGATATGTAGCTAATCCATACATTATTCAAAGCGTTTATTACGCTTTGTGTCATTCCATTCTTAGTTACTGTATTTCATGCTGGGGCGGTGCTTCCAAAACTACAATGCATCCTTTAGAAGTAGCCCATAGAGCTATATTAAAAGTAGCCACTTTTCGACCGATCCTGTTTCCTACTAGCCAATTATATAAATACTGTAATGTATTAAATGTGCGGCAGATCTTTATCCTAAACACAATTCCTGCAGCACCGGAAGACACCGTACAAGCAAATCAATTAGCGTCGGAAGGACAAAATTTGCTCGATTCCAATTAACAAGCGGTCTACTTTAAAAAGTTCTTTTACTTTTTAGGTCCATATCTTTATAACAAAATAAATGCACACTTTCTGATTTACGCGTTATCCTATTTTCAGTGCAAGAAATTAGTTCGGTCGTTTCTGCAAACCAAAACCTACAATGAAACCGAGGATTATTTACCTATCTCATTTTAACTGTAATTGACTCAAAATATATTTATGTTGTTAACCTGCCACACCACGTCAATCAGTTTCACATCTGTACATACCTACATACACATCAACACGTTTGCACACACACACACACGCGCGCATTTAAACTCGAACACATACACACATTCTGTTGAAATTAACTAAAAAACAATAATTACATATATTAATATTTTTACATTAGCTAGCACACACACACACACACATGCACACGCGCACAACTGGAAAACACTGTAATTCCTTACCACAGGCTACTATGTAGCCTATTTAGGATACAGTGTAATGGGAATTTAATTTTAGTGAATTTAGAAAAAAATTAGAATTTCAAATCTAATTATAAAGTTGCCTTTTTTGTAATTTATATCAGTTTTTTTTATATAGTTGTGTGTTTAATAAAGATTATTATTATTATGTCATTTATTTATATTTAATACATTTTTTTTTATAATATACCTTAAAAAATCTACCAAAACAACAGACATTCTAAAATATATTATATAAAAATAGTGTTCCACCGGCTGCGGAGTCCTTTTATTTCAAGCAACCAGTGGTCAGGGTTACAGAGAGAGGAACTTTCTCACAATGCGGGCAGACTCTAAAATTACCGCTTTTTGTATCAAACCCTTAACCCAACCGTCTAGCGAGAGCTTCTTAAGATGTTGGTCGAAGCTCTTCGCTAAAAGTCCGTTCACTGACACGACCACCGGAATAATGGTAGTCGATTTCATACCCCACATGGCGGTAATCTCGTGAGCCAAGTCTAGGTACTTCATCAACTTTTCTTTCTCAGCTCAGATGGCTGGTATTGGTAGTACGGTACCTCAGTATCCACAAGAGCATATTTAAGGGCAAGTTGCTGATGGATGATTTTGGCTACTTGGTTATGTCTATGCAAGTATGCACCGTCCGCAAGACGAGAACAGCCGGAGACAATATGTCTAATAGATTCACCGGGACGACGACATGCCCGACAAATGTCAATCGTCCCGTTCTTTAGAATATGCCTCCGGTAGTTGTTCGTTATGATGACTTCGTCCATAATTGCAAAGACAAAACCTTCAGTTTCCCCAAAGAGGTTACTGAAGCGTAGCCAAGCCACGGAGGATAATTGGTCCACATCAGGCCCTATTAGGACGCGATAGAACCTACCGTGTAGCTCCTTACCCTTCCATACACTGATGCGGTCTGAGACACTTAGTACCTGCAGCCTACGCCAATTCGTGGTAGCCAAGGAAAGCGGCGTGAGTCCTTTGTCCACTGCTACAACATCCCGATACATCTCCACGTTCGCCTTAAGGAAGTATTCCCTGAGATTACACACCTCACGGTTATGTAGGTTTTTGACATTTAAAAAGCCACGACCCCCACATTTCCGTGGGATGTACAATCTCATTACAGACGAACGTGGATGATGCATGCGATATGCTGTTAGCAATCGACGAACTTTTCTGTCCAAGGCATCCAGTTCTGTTTGAGACCACCTCAGTACGCCAAAAGAGTAGGTTAAGATAGGCACGACCCAGCTATTAAATGCACGGCTCTTGTTTCCACCTGATAAAAGACTTTTCAGAACTTTTTTCAGGCGTCCGAAGAACCGCTCACTTATCAGCTGTTTCATGCACTTATCATTAATGCCTACTGCTTCTGACATACCAAGATATTTGTAGCTTTCAGCCTCCGACAGAGAAATGAGGGATACATCCTAAGAGAGCTGCAAATTCTCAGAAGTTGCAACCCTCCCCTTCTGTATATTTATGACCGCACACTTGTCAACACCAAATGTCATGCCAATGGCCTTGCTAAAATTGTCGGTTATTTTAAGCAACGCCATTAAGTCAGACTTTTTAGATGCGTACAACTTGAGGTCATCCATATACAGGAGGTGTGATATGATCTCTCCTCCTCTGCGGAGTTGATAACCTATCTCTGAACTCTTTAATAGTGTGCTTAAAGGGTTCAGAGCCAGGCAAAACCACAATGGACTCAGACTGTCACCTTGGAAGATTCCACGCCGAATTCCAATTCGATCAGAGGAAGCAGAAAGGATACCCCGTCCTGGATGAAGAAAGCATGTGGTCCTCTGACCCATGCATGAGTCAAGGAAAGTGCGGAGTGTCGGATGTACTTTGTACACTTCCAAAACTTTGCTTAACCATCCATGGGGCACCGAATCATAAGCCTTCTTGTAATCAATCTAGGCCATAGAAATATTCTTTCTACTTCGTCTAACCTGTTGGCAAATAGCCATATCGATGAGGAGGCAATCTTTGGTACCACGAGACCCAGCCTTACATCCATTCTGACTTGTGGACAAAATATTATTTGCACTTATGTGCGCTTCAATTTTTATTTTCTGAATAGATGTAAGGAGCTTATAGATGGTAGGCAAGCAAGTTATTGGTCTATAATTTTTAGGGTCCGTAGTACAGCCAGATTTATAAATCAGATGTGTGACACCGGAGGTCATAAAAACTGGGAGCGTGCCCAATTCAAGTGCTTCTTGAAATTGGATTGCTAGACGCTCATGTGAACTGTGGAACCACTTCAGCCAGAAGTTGTGCAGTCCGTCCGGACCCGGACTTTTCCAGTTTGGGACCGATCGAACTGCACCACTCACATCGGAACCTGTGATCATCACAGGTTCCATTTCAGTGATTGATTCACATGCGCGTCTAACAACATTAAACCACTCTCCCTCCACATGATCGACAGGCACCGACCAGATACCATTCCAAAATGCAACAGTCGAAGCAGAATCTGGCCGAGGCATATCTTTCAGTTGGTTTTGTGGTTGCTCCCAATTGCGGTACACACATCTTTGATCTCTTTGGAACATGCGATTTTGAAGATATCTCTCAGATCTTTCTCTGTACCTTCTTATGCGATTAGCCCAAGCGAAGACTTTTTGTTTCCAAAAGTCTATGCGTTCTGTGATACCAGACATATATTCACTGGGTCTGATATCAGTCCCAGCAAACGCCTGATTCACGAAACGCATAATCTTTGGGCGCTTGTTACCCGCTCGGAAACAAAACAGTTTCGCTATGAGTCTTCTAGCTATATTTATGCGACGCTCAATCCTGTATTGCCAGGCGGGGTGAGCATCCCCACGTCGAGTAACTGAATTGGGACTTAAAATCCCTAATCCAGCCACTCGACATGTAGCCATGGCCCCACAGTAGAGGATTGAGTTGGTATCGCCTAAATCTAGACTAGAATCCACATATGGTGATAACAGGCGGTCTACAGCATTTACTAAATACATATTCCGCCTGTTAACGGGCAATCGCGGTAAGTGAGGTCTGTCATTGATTGATAAGGATCTATACTTCAAAATCGTATCCTGCAAAGTACTCCTCAAACGCTCAATATCCTGATCACTAACACATACCTCTTCACTTGGATGTTCCGTTAACCCTGCGGCGTCCTCAGAGACCACAGGGGTATCGATGCATACTTCAGCATCATTGTGAAGGGGTCGCGCTTCGTGACGGAGTCGCTCAAGAACAGAGTCATCCAACAGGTGACATCGTTGTATGGCTCGCACTTGATCCGATAATCGTTGGGCAGTCACAGACACTGTTGGATGAAGGGTCTGAAACAAAGCAAGCATTTTAGGCCTGTACGCCGTAAGGTTAGTTCCCCCCTCTGTCGCCCCAAAGTAGGCCCGCATGACACTTTCATTTAAAGTATCCCATCTCATGCGGCGCACTACACCACTGGATGCGGGAGCCATGGACAGAGAATTATTCTCCGAGGATTCCAAGCGAACCGGTGGTGGGCGACGTCTCCTTGCTGGTGTTGGTCGCGAGGAGGCCGGCGAGGGTGGCCCGGCGTTGTCCGTAACTCGAGTTTTCGTCGGTGATGGTGTCGGAGATGTGGCTGTTGCCTCGTCCGTCGTGGTACAGGACAATACGGGTCGCGGTGGTGTTGGGCGTGCGTCAATTGTATCGGCAACCCGCTGACGGCACGTTCGTTTTGGATTGCGTCTCATTTTTGGTTGTTTCTCATTCCATTTTATTGCTTATATATTTATTTCTATTGTAGTCAGTGTTTTCTTCATTTTTATTGGATCTTTTCAGAATTATAATGATAAATATTGTATAATGTTTTGCTGGATAAAATTTTTACGTTATTATTATTATTATATTAAATTTTATCTCTTCATAAAATTGCCATTATTATTGCTTGTTTTTAATTTTAAGGTTAAATAACTTCGGGTGAAATGTAAACTCTAAACAGACGGACAATCAAATTATTTTTTATGGTTTTTGTTAATTCTCAATAGTGTACAATTTGCCTGACTTACAGTCGATCGGTGACGACCATGTGATTATGTAAATTCTATTTTTATATGACATACAGACACTTCAATTGTATTTATATGTAAAGATTGATCGTAACATCTTCACGTTGGTAATGTAGTAGTTTTGAATTACATAGTTTGTATTTCATTTAGTATTAGAAAGAAAGAAAGAAAATAGTTTATTGTTGCCACTTCACTCCACTACACAAGTTTTATCAACAGTAAGGTAATAATAATATATGAGCTATCAGAAAATAACAGAAAAACCATTATATTTTGAGAATATAGCGGCGACGAAGGTCCCTTACTTCCCTGTTATTCAGTTAGTTTCATTACGACTTTTGTAGGATTGTTTGAAAAGTTTTAATGTTTGCTTGTCTTTTATATTTCGCGCCGACGTTTACGTGACACGTGCGAACATCCTGTATGTACGTGTTTATCAATATATATACACATACATACAGGTGTTAGAATACAATTATTCTATATTTAATTGTATTTGTCATAAATTAATGTGGCAATAGATTTATATAAATTACATATATAGATAGAGCCTTATTCGCTGCCTATTATACATTGTAACGTAAGTAAATACATTTTTACATCCAGTTGTCCTTTGACATGGCCTCCCCTAATTCCTTCCTTGCCCTTCGGTGGATCATCTTCCCATTTCTTTATTTGACGCCCTCTCCGTCTTTCTGGGGTACCATGATAACGTGTCTGGTCAATTTTTCCCTGTTTGTCCTCATGTGTCCGATCCAGATACATTTTTTTTAATTTTATAAGTATTTATTGCGCGGAGAAATAACTCTTAACACCGCGATGCCAGTTAACAACGTCTCGCCGCAGCGCCATCTATAGGGTGAAAACTTCGTCAACAGTATTGTTAATTGAAACGGGAAAGAACAATAATGATAAAATTTGACCTGGGATAGTAATGTTTTTGACCAAGGGTTCCAGTGACGAGGTCAAATAGGGGAATGTTATTAAAAAACCCTGCATCAGATGTTATATAGTAAGTGTGTACGTAATGATACTCTGAAACTATTTTTTTGTATATTACTATGTGGCAAACGAGCAAGCGGTTCGCCCGATGTCAAGTGCCCGCTACCCATAGACATCTGCAACTAACTAATGGATTGCGTTATTTTAAATCCAATCGTTTAAACTCACGGCTAACGCCAAAGTATAATTGGTCCGCTTATAATTTAACGAGGTTCACAATTAATCACATATCGAAGTAAATTGTAATCGAAGTCGGGTGCAACGTGTAGTATTAAATTATCACAAGGTTAGTAATACTGCAACAATTATCATTGACCTAATTACTGTGAAGGATTCATTTCCTAATTCACCGTCGAGGTAATCCCGCAATCGATTTCATAAGATCCTATACATTGGTAAGATTAGATTAGAGTTTGAAATAAATGTGGCTTGTGGACGATGTGAGGCACAGTTGGACCGCAATCATGAAGTTGATGATTTTGTTTTGTTTGTTCGTCGCCGTGGCAACCGAGGAGTCCATAGAGCTCGACTACCATCAGAACATTGGCATACCTCTTGCAGAGAACATCAAGCGAGCGGAAACTGCTCTAGATTTTGATGGAGTCAGGATCGTAGGAGGGTCCCCAGCCGCATTGGGCGCCTACCCGCACCTTGTACGTATACTCAAATTTATTTATTAATACTTGAAGCGCCAATAGTCTAGTGGTTAAGGACGGACTGGTCACACAACATGGTCGTGAGTTCCAATCCTTCAGTATCGATCAGAGATCATTATTACACACCGGGTACACACGCGAAGTACTAGTATCTAAATGACTTCCACAGGGTGGTCTACTGATCGCTCTAGCGTCAGGAGGCACGTCAGTCTGCGGCTCCTCGCTCCTGACGAACACGCGTCTGGTCACCGCCGCCCACTGCTGGTTTGACGGCCGCAACCAGGCTCGCCAGTTCACCGTCGTCCTGGGCTCCACGAGGCTGTTCTCCGGAGGTACGCGAGTGACCACCAGCAGTGTGAGGACACACGAGAGCTACCGGCCGACTACATTACACAATGATGTAGCCATCATCAGTATTAACAGGGTGGAATTTAACAGTAAGTCGATTTTTACGTTATCTTTTACGCCCTTACAGTTCATTCAAAGATCATAGTGACACGGGAACGTTGACGTTGACTAAAAATTGAATTAATTGAATTATTAACGCAATCTGTCATTCGTCAGCCAACATCTCGCCGGTCTCTCTGCCCGCTGCGTCGCTCCTCAGTAACAACTTTGTCGGCACTTTCGCGCAGGCAGCCGGCTTCGGCAAGACAAGCGACTGTAAGTATTCGTCATCCGTATGCAATATGTATTAGAAAACATAATAATCGACAGAAAAATGTAAAGAATTAACCATTGTTGTATCGTCACTGATCTGATCGATGTTAGTCCGCCTTGGTCGTCAGCAATGCCACCCTTGCAACATGTCCAAACCACCGTAGTACCTTCCCAACTTTAGTCACCGTGCAATTTAATTTAACAGAATTTTTACCAACCCTATCATGATTGACCAGAATAGTGCATGTGGGTGAATTTTTATCGTTATATTTTGTACAATTCACACAAGCCTCACTAATATTATAAATGTGAATGTAAGTTTGTTTGTTACACTTTCACGTGAAAACTACTCAACCGATCATCATGAAACTTTGTACACATATTCCTAGAGGTACTAGAAGTAACATAGGATACTTTTTATAAAAAAATAGTATATAAAAAGCGAAGTATGTATGTTCCCTATAGACCTATAGACTCCGAAACGGCTGGACCGATTTCGCTTAAATTAACAGGGATTGTCCAGATTGGCACATTCCTGTGTTTGGTAGCGATCGGATCAACATAATTAGTGGTACCCGGGCGAAGCCGGGGCGGGTCATTAGTATCCTTATAAATTACCTATATCCTATGTGTTGTATAAGCTATATTATTGTAAAGTTTCATTAAATCCATTTATTAGTTTTTGCGTGAAAGAGTAACAAACATCCATACATACATCATTGTATTTATAATATTAGTAAAATGAAAACCGACTAAAACCTGACAATTTTCATCTCGCACACATCCGCTGTCCCACCTGCGCCAGTCCCAAAGTGGGGACTATGACAGCATTGTGTACTGCCAGACGAGCCTTCGTAGACACATTCTAACTGGTACGTTTCTGTCCTAGCCGCGGGCATCTCGCAAGGCCAAGTGCTGAGCCACGCCTCCCTCCAGGTGATAACGAACGCGGTGTGCCAGCGCTCCTACGGCTCCGGCACAGTCATCGCCTCCACGCTCTGCACCAGCGGCAGCGGGAGCAGCACGTGCAGCGGTGACTCCGGTGGTCCCCTCACTGTTAATAACGCTGGCCAAAGAGTCCTGGTAAGTACGCTCTAAGCTCCATCGATAATTCTACGAATTTATATTGTCACGTGTTATAAGAGAGATAGCACACGGGCGGTGCGGTGCCGGCACCGCTGTGTAGTTTTACGTACAAAACATTACAATCGACGTGCAACGCGCGGGCACCGCACGCAGGGAATGAGAGGTGAAGCGGGAAGGGTTGTGACGCGGTGCAGCCCGCAGCGTTTCATTAATTTCTAATAAGGTCCCTCTCCGTAGAGCAATAAGCGTTGAACACATTTATCTCTATTTATACCTGCATACCAGCACTTGTATTGATATCTGTGTCACTCTGCAGATCGGGGTGACGTCATTCGGGTCGAGCCGCGGCTGCCAGGCGGGGCTGCCAGCCGGCTTCGCGAGGGTCACCTCCTTCGCCTCCTGGATACAAGCTCGTCTATGATGCATTATCAGTTCGTTTGTCCTTTTACTTTTTGTAATTATTCGAATAAATTTTTGTTTGTAGTACAATTATAATAAACAGGCTGAGTCAAGCAATTTAATTTGTCGACAAATGTCCAGTCTAACCTGAACCCTATTTAATGTGAATGATCATATGTATCTGATATCAACTTACATTGGAGTTGAATTATTTCTCCATACAAACTGTTATCGCCTAATCATCATTTAAATCATTTTGTCATTATACTAATCACAAGCACTCGCTGCCCGCTGGTCCATAAATAAGCGGTTCACTATAGAGACATGTGCGGTGAGTCACTTATCAATATCTGGAAGATTACGGTGTTCCTTCCATTAAGCCTGTAAGTGTTACAGAGTAAGAGGCGTAGCCCGTTCTATTCCCACATTTAATTATGCCACGGGCCGCGAGTGCGTGACACGAGTATAGTGTATTCGTTTGTGGGTCTTACCACGCATTACGTAATACTGATTTTTTTTAATTCTTTTGTCCGACAAACTGATAATGTAGAGATAAACAATTGTTTTGAACAGAAATCAAAATACGCTGTTTGCTTACACTGAACTTTTTTTATTATTTCACATCGCCTCTAGCGATGTTTACATTTTGTCAACGATAGTACATAGTTGTGTAGAAGTTATCAAAGTGTATATTAATCCATCCAACTGAGTTATCTATTAAAGAGGAAAGTCAACTTGTATGTATTCCGAGAGTTGTGCCGATGTTTGTTTGTACGTTTACCATGCTGGCTCCTGGCTGCTGACTGGCGACGTTCCTTTGAACTCACAACTATACTGTCAACAATATCATTGGTCACTTTCAAAGTAATTTCAGAATCTTCCCTTGATTTCGGAGGATCGATATCCTTTTTAGGTGCCCCGGGTTCAGCATTCATTAAGTTTTCTTGGTCTTCAGTATGTATTATTCCATCAACCAGTTGATTTACTCCAAAATCTACAACTTCATTTGGTGGACCTTCTTTAAATGGTTCCTTTTCATTCTCTTCTACTTGGACTTTGTTAGTTGGTTCTGTAACATAAGGCTGAAAATCACGCACAGAAATATCATTCGGTCTTTCTAAAGATTCCTGCATTTTTTTATCCTCTTTAGATACGTTTTCATCTCCTACTTTCTCAGATACTTCTTTACTAAGCCAAGCAACATCAATGAAAGGAGAATTATTGTCTTTGGTTGTATCACTTGGTGCAGTGACGACATCGTCTTCAACAGAAAAGTCCTCAAGATCGTGGGACTCAACATCTAAATTGTCATGTTTCTCATCGGCCTCAGCATCTTCCGAATGAAAACCATTTTTGTTGGTACTTAAATCTGTGTTTGTTATTTCCTTAGATGTTTGTTTTGGACTTTCTATTTCGTCTTGTGGGTCCGAATCGGAAGTTATACTTTTATCTTCAGGATATTCTATTAAGTTGTTTTTCTCATGGTTTTTGTCCCGGTTCTGAAGCTTGATTAGTTCCTGCATATTTGTCACTATTATCGCCAGCGGTGCAATTGTCTTCTCATGTTTGTCGAACCAATGCAATTGATCTCTGGTTTTTGTCGTATTCTTTCCCTGATATGGCTCTATCGTCAATTTAGCTAATCTTTTCTGCAATTGCTCGCTGCTGTTCATTTCAGAAGATCGTGCTAGAAATTGTTTTAGGATACCGGTGATTTCTTGTTCCCGTTCCTTAACTTCAAAAGACTCTGTGACATTAGGGTCGGTATCATTTGGTTGTTCAAGATGTCTGGCGACAGTGCGACACGAGTAGGAGGCGACATGGTGCAGGATTATGACACTCAACGCTGCGAAAGTAAAGTAAATGTTAAAAGTTTAACCACTATACTATTTGTTTGTCTTTCTTCGTGTACAAGTTCTTAGATGCCAACAATACAACCATCCATCCGTTCCTCAAAAATGTAGGATGGGAAGGGTAATAGGATTGGATGGGGGAAGGGATGAATAGGAGATGTTTTCCTGTCTGTCCACTCCTCTGTCCATTAAAGGTAGGCAATGCATCTGCAACTCATTAGCTTGCTGCAGTCTATGGGTAGAACCGCTTGTTCGGTTGCCACCTTCTATTATAAAGACGTAAAATTTTGATAGATTCGTTAAGCTTACATTTTGCCGACATTTCATAACATGGCCAGTCCGATAACAAACTGACGATGTTCACAATCTCTCGGTATCGTGTACGCAAAGTGAACTTACCCAGGATATGCTGCATGATGCTAGTGCAGCGCTTACCGGATATTGCAGCAGCTTTATACCGCAGTTAGTTAATTAAATGTTGATTGAAGCCAGTTAATGAGGTAGTTAATTTAACCATAGCGGCGTTAACGAAATGCGAACTGATTAACTCGTTGAAACGTACTCTGACTGTGAAGGTACATGGAGGACTTTGTTTAAGGGTCTAAGTTCGAATACGCCTCTATTTGACGCTAGCCGGAAAACTTCGCTCCGCCCTATAATTAATAGATGGTTCACTATTTTAGCGATAATCGCTTACACATAAAAGATAGATATATGTTGTCGCGGGCTTTTTTGTAGGACTATACAAGGTAAACATTTCCATTGTACATTATATACGTGTAACTAACAGTTTTTGCAGCGCGCACCAGACTAGCTCGAAGTTTTTCCTCCATACTTGACACTTATCGTTATATTTTGGACAATCCACACAATATCTTTATAAATTATAGCCTATATGTTATTCTGATGTATTAGCTATGTTATTGTAAAGTTTCAGTAAAATCCATTCAGTAGTTTTTGCGTGAGACTAACAAACATTCATACACATAAACCTTCGCATTTATAATATTAAGTATGATGGACGGACCGGTTGGCGTAGTTTGTAAGATACTTGCTTTTCACGCCGCAGGACGTGGGTTCGATTCCCACCCAGGAAAGACATTTGTGTGCATGAACATGTTTATTTGTCCTGAGTCTGGGTTTAATCTATTTAATTATGTATTTACAAAAGACTAGTAGTATGTGTAGTATATCAGTCATCCGGTATCCATAGTACAAGTTCTGCTTAGTTTGAGATCAGATGGCTGGTCTCAACTGTTGCATAAAAAAATGTCCAAGTGCGAGTCGCACTGGCGCACGAAGGGCTCTGTACCAATATCGTTATAAAAACGGAAAAAAAATCATATCTGTTGTGTGAGAGCCCCTTTAAATATTTGTGTTCTTCTGTATTTTTGTATTTGTTGTTATAGCGGCAACAAAAATACATAATCTGTAATTATTTCAACTGTCTAACTATCACGGTTCATATACAGCCTGGTGACAGACGGACAGACAGACAGACAGACAGACAGCGGAGGCTTGTCACATCGGGTTCCCGTTTTACCCTTTGGGTACGTAACTCTAAAACCACAGGCAGTAAGTAGTGCACCTGCCTATTGTGACAATAGTTTTCACGTTCTTACGTTATCTGAACGTGTTGGACACAAGCAGCGGGCACAATGCCGCACGGCGTGCCGACTGTCACGCGATACAGCCGCGCACAAAACTGATACAATGGAACGAGCGTCACTTTGCATTGTGTCACAGGTCTGCATTGTGTCAGGTCACGAAAGTGATAATAGACAATATATTTATAGTAATATGTATGCGTCTATTAATATCGTATAAATGTGGACCCACACTGGTTGGGTAAAACAGTTATTAAAATTATTTCATTAGATGGAACACACCTTCTAGTTTATAAATGAGACGCTTAATTTACAATTCACCTAACATAAGCTCTGAGTCTTTTAATTTGTTATGATTAATTTATTACTATAGGTTAGTACGTACGAATATTATACAGAGAATTCATTTGATTATTTGTCTGTTCGTTCATCATTTGATTTAAAAAATCTGACCAATATGTTTCTGTGTGTCTGATGACTGCAGGTGTACGGTCGTTTCTAATGGCGACAGTTACCGCTTAATACATTCGCGCTCTTCCCTTGTTCATCGCCATCACTTTGAGCTATTGGTATTTTATAACGCCGAAAACGAGTGATTAGATAAATAGATGGCGCCACTAGTGTTCTTAGAACGCGCCATAATGTTATCAAGTTACCGCTGCCACCTTTGCGGAACTGTTCATTCTGTAGCAAAGAAATATCGTACATAATAGTTGATGGCCAACCACTTGCTCCCTCCTTGTGGGACGGCCGCGTCCCGAAGTCACCCGTTACCATCCCTACTATACCCACTAATATTATAAATGCGAAAGTAGCTATGTAGTGTCTGTCTGTTACGCTTTAACGCCTAAAGTACTTAATCGATTTAAATGAAAATTTGGCACAGAGATAGTTCAGACCCTGAGGAATAACATAGGATACCTTTTATGCAAAACAATGTCACTATTCCGCGCGAACGGAGTCGCGGGCAAAGCCAGTTTTAAAATAAATAAATAAGCACTAATGATTTCCACTTGGCACGGTCCTGGCACACCTCTCTCGCTTCTACATTCATACATCTATGCAAGCTCGTCGATTCTACTATTTCACTGTTACTCTGGTAACACCTTTACAAATGAATCCATCCTAACTTTATATATTTACTGATCACTGTAACGCTGAGCAGTTCGAAAGCGAGGACGTCTTGACTAGCTCCCTCAGCCTATCTTCAATCCATCATCTTAAACTTGGGTAAGTGAGTTATATCTAAAAATCGAAACTTGTTACCTTAAGGTTTTTTGTTTCGGTTTCCGAGGTAACATGATGTTATCGTCGTTTCCTACATCAGAAAATTTAATACGGTCAAGTTTTCTTACATTTTCTACCAATGGAAATAGGTATTCATTATAAGGGTTTTGTCTGTCTGTCTGTCTGTCACCAGGTTGTACGTCATGAAATGCATTTTTGCATAAGATTGCTTAAAACCCAAAAATTGTCCCTTACTTACATTATGGATATAGAAGCGACCGAGGTGTGCCAGTACCGTCTCAAATTGGATATCCGTAATCTCTGCCTTTCCCCCTGGGTCACAAGCGTGATGCTCATCCTATGGGTGAGTTTTGTTTTATGTAAGATTGTGGCGATAGTAAGCGATGTGATCCACCTGATACCAAGTGAACACTACCCATAGACATCTGCAAAAAACTAATGAGTTGTGATGCGTTGCCTAAGTTTTATGGACAGAGGAAGGCATGGACAGGAAAAATGATATTTCCTTTTCACGGTTCACCCCCTCCCTGTCCAAAAAAAAGTTTGGTACTCTCACGCAAAAACTACTGAATGGATTTAATGAAACTTTACAATAATATAGCTTATACATCAGAATAACACATAGGCTAAAATTTATAAAGATATTGTGTGAATTGTACAAAATATAATGATAAGTACCAAGTATGAAGGAAAAACTTCGAGCTAGTCTGGTGCGCGCTGCAAAAACTGTTAGTTACACGTATATAATGTACAATGGAAATGTTCACATTAAATAGTCCTACAAAAAGCCCGCGACAGCATATCTATCTTTTATGTGTAATGTAATATAATATATCCTAGGACATATTCACACATGGCCACCTGATCCCAAACTAACCAGAGCTTGTGCTATGGCAACCAGATAACTGATATACTACATATACTACTTGTCTTTTGTAAATATATATAATACTTAAATAGATTACACCCAGACTCAGGACAAATAGACATGTTCATGCACACAAATGTCTGTCCTGGGTGGGAGTTGAACCCACGACCTGCGGCGTGAAAAGCAAGTATTTTACTAACCACACCAACCTGCCCTTCATGTAAGCCATCGTCAAAATAGTGAACCATCTATTATTTATAGGACGGAACGAAGTTTGCCGGACCACTGGCCAGCTAGTATATTATAATTATAAATGTTCAAAGGCTTTACAAAGATACAGATACATTCTGTATGAATCGGCGGCTACAAAATTAATTCCTACAAACATTATAATTTATTTTGTTCGCGAACTTTTTCGAATGCATAATGAAATTGAATGAATAACACGAAATATGCAAAGCGCGCAAAGGCCGCGATGAGGGTGACGGGGTGAAGTGCGCAGGGGAAAGGGGAGAGGGGAGAGATGTAAACAACAAAGGGGGGGAGGATGTCGGTTGTAATTGATGACGTTGCGCGGACCGCGGAATAGTTTGTGTTATGTTTTTTTAAATATAAGTGGCCAGCCATATCTTTACGTGAATTTATACATTTTTTCAATTGTATATATTTTAATTCAAGTAAAATGGGATACGTGATGATTGCATGCATAATACCTTGTTTCATTGCAAGATATAATTATTGTAAACAAACAAACGTCACTCACCATACATGGCGGCCATTACACGTTTATACTTACTTCGGAATTGTTGGTAAATTTATATAAATCGTGAGATAAAGTGAAGTGAAACTGCGTAATATGGATAGATAATGTGAGAAAAAAGACAGTTTTTTTTTTTAATCGATATAACTTTTTTGTTTATAAACTGACTGAGATAAAACAAACACTAAATGTTAAGTGAAGCTTGCTACGATACATTAATGACCGCATCCAGATCGGTTAAGCCGTTTCTAAGATTTACTAAGTTGAAATTCAGCAAAAATTGTTCATATTTCTTCGTATCGTTCTGTATTTTAATATTTGTGAAATGTTTTGCTGGAACAACAACAGTGTTCCAAGCAACGCGTCGCCTCATACGACGCCCGCGGTCTACTCCCGCCACGTCACCTATTTCTTGTGGCTGTATCGGGGTGTGACACAAGGGGCGACATCCCGACTGCCTCATTTGTTTACTTAACCGAGATCATAAGGGGTGTTGGGATATTCGGAGGTATGAAAAGAAATGTAATCTTAATTAATCTTTACTAATATTGTAAATGCGAAAGTTTGTATGGATGTTTGTCACTCTTTCACGCAAAAGCTACTGAACGGATTCGAATTAAATTTGGCACAGAGGTAGATTATAGTCTGGAATAGCACATAGCCTACATTTAATTCAGGAAAATGTACGGATCTACTAGGAAAAGTTTTTGTTTTTTTCTACGTATATATTCCGAAACGGCTTCCCGGGTGAAGCCGGGGCGGATCACTAGTATTTCATGAGAATGTGAGTCTGTTCTTTACGCTTAACGACTCATCCGCTCATCTGCCTGGCTTGTAGAAAGTGATTTTGATTTAATAATCGTATTTCCCCTGTGACGTCATCCTAGTTAGATATCGTGTTACTGTGCACACGTAGCACAACATTGACACTCGTCACAAACAGCAGCCGAATTCATTCCGTGCTTGTGGTTTTTTAATCAAAGTGCCGTTTGTGGCAGGGGGCCAAGAGAGTGGGGGGAGGGGGCACTACACTTTGCTCTCTGTTTTTTGGTACTTTGAAATGTTGAATTCGCCGCAGGTTTGCAATACACTCGCATTGGTCTATTCTAGATCTTTTTGTTAGTTTGTTTGTTTCGGATGTCGATTTTTATAAAAGGTTTAATACGACTGATGTCAATACGTGGCTCAGGATCTCGCAACTCGATGCTTCTTAACTTTTATTTACAAGAAGAAGAAGGAACACTTCTACTTGTCGCGTGTCTTCTTTGAGGAATGGGAGGATACTGATAGGATCGCATGTACCATGGGGTGTGTACCGAACAACTGTTGGGAGCAACTCCTGCCTCTGAATTCCGTCACCGATCAACACGACAGAGCTCCAACTACCATCCAGTTAGTTGGAGACGCACTACCGTGCGGTTTCCAATTCTCCGGCTTCGTTGCTTCGTGGAACGATTTCCAGCAGTATTTCCAAACCAATACCACTTAGGGACCTTCAACGCGAGCGTACTCCTTCCTTAAAGACCTTCTGGTGTTGCGGATGTTCACGGGCGGTGATCACTTTTATAAATTCTGATGATATAAAAGTAGCATTTCATCGTTTTAAGTTAGTTTTTCAGTTAAAAAAGATTCGAGAGCTGTCGCAAAAATCGATTCCTTGGTCTGAAGGCTGCAGGAAGCTATTGGACTATCGATTGATCTCTATGCAGTAGGTCCAGTAGTGGGCTGTCTAATAATGATGACACAAGCTATATTGTTTTAATGCAAGTTCATATTTGTCGCCAGCGTGACAAGATGTTTTGGCTACTATATCTCGTGCTCGTGGGTAGCGTGCTGTCCCAAGCGGCGGGACAGACCACAAGCGTGCTATCCCACGTAGCGGGACACTACCACGATCGCGTCGGCATCCCGCTGGCTGAGAGCATCCGGCGAGCAGAGCAGGCGGTGAACAATGGGTCTAGGATCACTAACGGGTCGCCATCGCCTCTAGGAGCTTTTCCTTTTGTGGTAAGATATCCTAACTAATGTGAAAGTTAACCGTTGTCCCAAGTGAGCGAAGGGACGTGACGCTACGCGACCGATTCATGCAAAGACTTTTCTAAGACTACGTGACATTTTCGCGTCACGTAGGATGACGGATTAGGCCACATACGCACTGTGCGGATAGCAGGAAAACGGACTGCCATCTCTTTCGCCTTGCCAAATGAATAAATTCAATAAATGTATTGGATGTATATACAGGGTGGTCTACTAATCCACCTCAAATCCGGTCAAACATCGATGTGCACCTGTTCACTGTTGAGCTCTACCCGGGCTGTGACCGCAGCCCACTGCGCCACTGACGCCACCCAGCGAGCGCGCACTTTCACCGCCGTGTTCGGCTCCGTAAGAGTCTTCAGCGGCGGCACCAGAGTTACCACTAGCGAGGTCCGTATCCATGAGCAGTACGATATGAGGACTGTGAACAATGATATCGCACTTCTGATACTGTCTCCTATCAAGCTGACTTGTGAGTATTATCTAACTTAATCTGATGTTTATCTTTTAAGAAGAAGTTAACCCGGAGATGATGTAATTGTGACTATTGCAGCTAACATTGCCCCCGTCAGCTTACCATCTGGCAGCCTGCTGCAGGACAGCCTGGTGGGGCGCGCGGTGCAGGCCATCGGCTTCGGAATCACCAGGGACGGTACTTACCTCACGTATATATTTTTTATAATAGAAGACGGTAAACGAGCAAGCAATCACCCGATATCAAGTGATCGCTACCCATAGACATCTCCAACAATCTAATGAGTTGCAGATGCGTTGAATACCTTAAATGGACAGTTATTTCCCCGTCTTATTCATCCCCTCCACCGTCAAGTTCAACTTTCTTTCCCATCCTTTCCTTATTAGTAAAGGTTGGCAAGGGACACATCAAACGAGGAATACTAATTTTGATTAATTGAAATAATCTAACGCTGCCTTTCATACAATTCTCAAGGGGGTAGCGTGACCGGCAACCAGGGCCTCAACAACGTGACACTGGAGGTGATCAGCAACGAAGCCTGCCAACGCGCCTTCTACCGCAAACTGATCCCGGAGAAGCTCTGCACCAGGGGCACGGGGGGCAGGAACATCTGCTTCGGGGATTCTGGAGGCCCGCTGGTCATAAACCACGAGGGAAAACCGGTGCTGGTGAGATGCTGTATTCTTGCTTCTTTTTCAACCTCTACGTACACATGCTCGTCAATCTCAGGTGCCTTATAATGTCCTTTTTTAGTATCTTTTATTACTTTTGCAACGTATTTTTTATTTGGTTTTATCGAAGGAAAGTGAGCGCGCAAATCACAAGATAATTAATTACTGCTACTATCCATCGCCCCTTCGGTGATCGGTCAGCGTGTAGGCCACACGATGGACCGATGACCTGGTCAATGTTGTGGGAGGCCACTGGATGAGGCTGGCGGCCGATCCTTGTGGCAATCAGGGGAGCTCTGCGTCTAGCAGTGGACGAATGTCGACTGATCTGTCAACATCATCAATTGTGGTATATATACTCTGCGGTGGGGCCGCATTGTTGTAATCCGATAATAGCTACCGACCGAGCCCAGGCTCGGCCCTCTCGGGCACCCTCGAATCGGAATGCTAAACACGTAATGAGTCACAGCCCAAGCCGAGGTCCCCTCTCGGGGGTCCTTGAGCCGAGACCTCACAGTCACAAAATAAAACACCCGCACTGGCACTCTGACAGTTACCACTGTAGAGTGCGGACCGTGAACTAGTGCTGCTGTTTACGTGTTAATAAAAAAATGGTTCATTTAATAAACAAGAACGCAGAACATAACAGTTATGGCTGATTTGTCAGCGATATTTATTTATATCTTGAGATATCATATCACATTATATGCGATAATAAAAAGCCCAATAATATATAATATACTATAGATATGTTATACTCATACAAAATCATCTGTCGAAAGTGTTCCAAAGACAGAGACAGCACCATTCACACATGTCAATGGTGTGAGAAGGATAGCGTAATTAAAATAATAAGAAGAAAGAAGACAACTAGTGTTTGTCACAGCGTAAATGTAAGCACATGACGTAGCTATAGAAAAACCGTCCTAATTGGCACGCTATCTAGTCTTCACTGCATATCTGTTTCTATTATAATAGCAACGGAATAGCCCGTAGTTCGTTCCGATAAAGCATTCATAACTCTGACTACGCCTGTATTCTTTGAGGTACTCCTACTAGTCGGCTCCTAATACTGACTGATAGAATATTTGTCATACAGGTGGGCGTGTCCTCCTTCCTGTCCTCAGCCAAGTGTGAGAGCGCTCTGGCGGGCTTCGCCAGGGTCACTTCCTTCGTGCCCTGGATGCAATCAAACCTGTAATGCAAAATCTACTGACCGCAGTCTCATTATACATGTTCATTTCATTTATTTTTGTTTTGTCATTGCAGACATATTGAATGTCACATATATTTTACTTCCAACAATAACTGGCAAGAGAAGGAAAAATTATTTATTACAAAATAACAAAAAAACAGCGACTCGTATCTCAGGCGATGGAACGGGCTGGTTGAAGGAAAGTTTTCCCGCGTCGAGGGTGCGCGCGTCGGTTTTGCGTCGCTAAAACATTGAAGAAAATAAATATTAAGGGAGATTGTACACGACGCTTGTTGTGCGCGTGGACGACGGCCTTGCGTTCGCCGCGCGTCATCGTGATCAACCCTTGAATAAAACAAGTAATATATTAAAGTAAACCTCTCTGTTTGATATATCAACGCACAGCCCAAACTACTCGGCTTAGACACTTGAAATTTAGCACAGAGATTTCTGTTATTACGTGGGTGAGAACTAAGAAAGGGTTTTTCAAAATTCATGCCCTAAAGTGGGGATGAAACACGTTGTATCAATATACCTAGACTTCCTTCAATTATGAACATTACTATCGAACTCGTGTCTTCAAAGCCTCATAAAAGGACGGTCTTTCTGGGATGAAACGGGACGGTTTGGAAATACCGTTTCATAGGAAATGGTAGATGCGTGACGTGTGCACGGACCGTTATTCTGTCGTTGTCAGTATATTGTCATATGAAAGTGAACTTTCTAACACAAAACATACCTTCATGAACTACGGGTTTCGGGTTATTTTAATAAATTATTTACACTTAGAGTGTTTTAATTTACTCACAGCCACAATAATGCACTTATTTAAGTTAAATTTTACACTAACAGAGGGCGCTAGTAGTCGCATTAATCGTGCTCTACTTTTTTTATCCGATTTGCGTACAAAATTATCAAGTAAATCTCTCTTCTTTTACCAGATTTTAGCACGGTCGCCTGTTGTTAACGGTCCGTTCGGCGAGAAAAACCAACGTGTGCAACGGCTCTTATTAAGCTTTATTTTATTTCATTACATAAATAAATAAATAAATATGCGCTCGCGCCCGTAACCCAGAGGGGTAGGCAGAGATCATGGATTTCCATTTGGCGCGATCCTGGCACACCTCTCTCGCTTCTTCTACATTCATACATCTACGCATGCATGCTCGTCGGTTATGGGTGCTCCTTATATCGCCCTTTTTTACAAAAATATAATATTTCTAAAAGACAGTTGTAGTTTTTCAATGTATGGATCCCTTTCGCCAGCACCGACTTAAACTATATATTTTAATAAATTTAAATAAAGCACAGAAAGTGACGTTGACGTCACAAAAATGTAGAGCTGGGATTGGATTGTGACGCTTGTATAAATGAAGCCAATTAAAATAGTGCAGCGAAGTGGACATCGAGCGCGGGACAGCGCAGAGCAAAGCGACGCCACCGACTGCATCGACCACCGATACTGCGGACTTGCCCACTACTACTTGTAATTACCTTCACTGGCATGTACTACGTTATTAAACTTAATTTTTCTCCAATTTCCATTACCCGTTGATGACTTCAGTCTCCTGCCACCTTCATCCAGTCAACCCTCTCCAGGGTCCATCTTGTGGGAGGCCTACCTATCCTGCATCGACATGTACGTGCTCAACATACCAGGACCTTCTGGCCCCGTCGGCGTTCAATGTGTATTTATCAAAAAAAAAAGTTTTGAAAACAGACCTCTTCAGCTAATACGTCTTACAAACAGTTTATTACGCAAGGAAAATACGATTCGAATAAAACAATGTTTATAGTCTCAGCAATGTAACGGAATCGCCGTAGAGTATATAGTTTGTTGCGTGAAACAAAGCGAGGTAGTAACTGTGAACCTTTTCCGTTACTTACGCCTTACTTAATTAACTTAACAGCTGCTCCTATCACTTTGGATACTTCACTCATCGCCTTAGCTCAGTTAAAAGTAAATATACTTTAAGAATAATATCTACTAACACTGTGTGCAGGCCTTGAGAAGTATGCTGGTCGTTACTCGGAATGACAGGATTAGTAACACTTTTGTATGGGAAGATTGCGTCTTGAAATTGGACGTGTGCGGATCACCTGATGTTTAGTGAACGCGTCCTATGCTAATATGTTGCAGACAGGAAAAAGGATATTTCCATTTGCCCGTCTACCCCCTCCCCTATTCTATTCTTATTAAGAAAGGGTGGGAAGAGGAAGAGGACTGAAATTATGTTTCCGGCACCTCACTCATCAGTCGAAACGCAGTACTCCTACTTGACGCGAGTCTTCTGTGAGGTCGTGGTATTTCGCCGGTCGAGCCACATTCGCGCTCTACCACTTGTTTATGCTTGTTTGTTGCTTATTCATGCTCTTCTCCTGTTCTCTTTTTTGAATTTCTTATCTTTCTTGTAGTCATTTCTTTTTATTTAAAAAGTATTGATTATACTTGTTGATACGTATGTGGGACGGAACGTAAGAGTGAAGGAAGGGAGCGGTTGATTGATGAATGAATGAGGAGTGCGAATGAGTCAGAAGAAAAGAGAAAAGATGGCGATTCAATCAATTACAATCGCAAAAAGGTAATGGAAGATAAAACGCCAAATGTAACTTGAAATAGAAGAATTATTTATTGATCAATAGTAAACAGTAAATAGAGTATCTCTTGTCCGTGACATGACTCCGATGGCCCCAAATGGCCCCAACTGGACCCCGCTGCCTCATACTGGCCCCAACTGGACCCAAATTAGCCAAGGTCTAGCACGAATTGTGCTCATGTCAAGCGTTACAATTAGGGTTGTCACCCGTACTATATGACAAAGTATTTACATTTCAAATATTTATTATCTGTACTATAATAAAGCTCAAATAAATCGTACATTGCATTTTTTATTAAATAAATAATTTATTTGCGCAGTAAAAGGTGGCAACCCTATTTACGATACAGAAATCAATTAAATTTATTAGGCACATAGTACTTTTAAATCAATAATTAATGAACAAAGGATGGACGTAATACTAGACTTGCTGTTACATACATTCTTGCACTTTGCGGTCTCAAAGGAAACGACTTTATGGCATACACAATAAAGTTACGTTTTCTATAGCCGGGTAATTTTGTGTACCGACTCTTAACTGCAAATTTGATATTTTACGAAAACTTTACGATGTTATATTCAGAAGGTAAAATCCTATTGAAGAAGTCGGAACATGCTTTGTGTATTATCAACATGTGGAAAGCTAAATGAAGCGTGGATGGCCCAGATTGTGTCTCACTCGGGAGTCCATACAGTGCAAGTTATAGCCGGAATAGAAACAAATCATACAAGATTATTACTTATTTTAAACATACACAGAGTCTAAAATTTACTTAATATTAGAAGAAGTGCAGTAACGAGTAGAGATTCCTATAGTACAGTCGCATGCGGAATATAAAACTACGTTTTTTCTTCGACTTCCCAAGAACGATAATAAACGTGAGTTCGAATGCAGGCGACTGTACTAGCACAAACAGTATATAGACAGAATAACAAGAAAGTGTCAATAAATTCGCTAAAAATTTGTTTGTCTGTCCAGATCTATTTCAGTAAGTCGCCGTCAGAACATATTGTAAGCGTATTACAGTAAACAGCTCTCTGTGACAAATATTCCGAGCAATTATCGTCCCTTATACTACACATAGTGAGAAGGTATAAATCGAGCTAATATTGAAAATACATGATTAAATAATAAATTCCTAAATATTGAATGAACTATCTAATTTGGCACAACAGTTTTATGAATACTAATACCGCCTTTAGTTGTTCCTAGGAGGAGCACCAATATCGGCCAGGTCCTAGAAACTGCTAGAAATGACGTGATTGTGTGAATAAATAGTAAATAATTTGAGGAGGTTTTGTGTAATTTATTTCTTCACCACTCCTCCAAAAACATCGTGAGGAAACCGGCATGTTCTTAGAACCATCAAATTCGAAGACATGTGACATCCACCAACCCGCACTGGGCCAGCGTGTTTGATTGCGGCTCATTCCCTCTCTCGGAGAGGAGGCCTGTGTCCTTGTGGGGAAACATACTAAAAAAGGCTGATTTATTATTATTATTTATTAATTTGAGGTCATTTATGAGATATGTCTAGTTATTAAATCTTTTATCAATTATTAAAAAATAATTTAATAAATTATAAAGACGTAATAAGTTCGAATGAGATATAATTATAACTTGGGCTTAATCTACCTTAAAGACAATACAAAATGTACTCTTACGATATTAATGTTACTAAATATAAAGTAAGAACCGCTGAGGGAAAGATTTGAACATAGTTAGACTAATTTATTGCGAATTATTGCTTTTAGAAATAGTCGAGTCACGTCTTCTGCGTCACGGAAAATACGAACTGTCTACAATGTTACAGACATCTGTTATATGGATTTACCAAGATCCCATTTAATTCCAATTTTAATTAATAATAAAATTACAAGAATTAGTAAATCTGAAATGTATCGATCGAATCGCGTAGACCAAAACGCATAAAATTCATTAAGTATTCAAATATAAGGCAGACGTTGAATTTAACTAATCATCTTGCACATTAAAGTATAACAACGAGTATTGCTTTAGATAATTAATATCTATTTAGACTTGCAATAAAGTTGAAGTTACACCAAGTTATGAATTTCGATAATTGCTACTAAAGCTATTTCTAATAATTAGTTACTAGATAAATTTGTTGCCGGAAATGTAAAACTGGGGCTTAATTGGATCGTCTAATTATTGGCTTTAATATAAAAGCCAACTTTTCGCGAGACCCGTTTTTTCAACATGTATCTACAATCCAATCAAAGTGTACAACAAACTGTGTCGTACAAACTTTACTTACCACGGTTGTATTGACCCTATAATTTACTGCCCCAATAAAAATTTATTTCGCCTCTCATCTTAGATCTTCTTCAATCCCAGCGACCTCATATTTTCACAGAAGTAAAGTAATAGTTGAATCCTTTTATTGGTCCGTCCATAATTTTTATTTTAAATAGGACCTATCATAAAAATCCGAGTCTATGTAATTAGGCTTTAGGTTACCAGCAACAAATCTTATTTTATCTATATAGAAGAAACTGACAGAGTGACCGGCTGTCGCACAGCCAAAACTGCTGGCCCTAGATATTTGTTTGCAGAGATGTCAGTTATTGCGAAAGCAGGCTATGAAATTTTTCTAAATTTATCACCTAAATGTCTAAAGTACGGAATGAAAGTTTGTATGGAGAAATATTATTTCCAATGTGAGTTGACCTCAGATCTATAGGGCTCAGCTTAAGCTGGACATTGTCAGTACAGCTAGTTACTTTATTCATTATTGTAAAAACCTGTAAATAGAAATGATTAACGCATCTAGTTTCTAACCTCGTTCAGTTGATAGCGTCAGATTACATATCTGTTTTGGCACATTTCTTTGTTCGTAGATTTAGTATACTTCAAGTGTATTGTGTCTGTTTGTTTATTTTTATTGTATTATCATCACGGGTAACCAGCTAACTAGCTAACAGACATCCCTGTCTTCTGTTGAATGTGATGCTGAGTAACGGACAAACATATTTAGTTATATTTTTTAAACATCGTTAGAATCTAACCTCACTCGCGATATAATAAATTGTCCTAGCGGTGCCAGAGTAACGTATTTCCTGCAAGTGCGCAACTCAGCAACTTACACGTATGAAACGCTAGTCTGAACCTGTCCTGAGATTTCATCGAATGTTGAAACCATTCCGAACATATAGAGATAGTAGAATTGAAACCCAGAAATTATAGTACATTTGTCACTATGATAGTATAATGACCCCCCCCCCCAACCCGGTATCCAAATCCGGTAATCCAAAATATAGTTAAAATAAAGTTTGCTAAGTAAGTTATTTTGGTTTACTTAAGACACAACGCTTTGTTCATAAATGATCTTTTAAGGAAATCTAAGCGAACGATCGAACATCTTCCTAAGAGATTCAGGTTCTAAACTAATTTAACCTTTAAATTGCAAATAAGATCACATGAGTTAGACACACAGACAGAGATTTCATCCCTAAAAGTATTACAATAAGGTCGATTTTCGTTCACCGCGTCTTGTGAGAGGAAGAGGAACGCCGGCCGCGTCGCTTCGCCTTCCTCGGGCCTACCTCTTCTGTCATCTAGAGCACACACTCAATCTTAAGGTAAATTCCAAATAACAAAACCTGCTACCAGCAGCGTTGGAGTCAGCCGCAGAGCCTGTTCATCAAATAGACCGACCACCTATCTCTTTGCTTCTCATAGAAGATGGCAAACGAACAAGCAGTTCAGCCAACATTAAGCGCTACCCATAGCGCCCACAGCAAGCTACGAGTTGCAAATTCGTCTTATACTTTTAACGGATATAGGAGGGGATTAACAGAATGACGATATTTCTCCTAGGATAGGATTTTTCCTATTCATCCCCTCCTCCGTCTAATCCTCTTCTCGAAAAAGATGACTAGGGGAAGAAGACAAGATTTAGACGCGACCATCTCTCTTCAGACGAAGCGCAGAATACTCCTACTTGACGCGTCTTGAGGTCGTGGTATTTCACCGGTCGAGCCGCCGCGTGCAGCAGATGTTGTTGCGGCCTCTACCGCTGACACTTTCCTAGCAAAAACGATAACTTTTGTGATTACCTAGGACGCTGACGATTACATAACATCAGGTGACTACTTAATGGCTCCACATTGTTTACTTTTTTATTACAATTAACAGATAAATAAACACTACCGTAGCAGTGAGCAGGGTGGGCGCGGGTGCTTGCGCCGGTTGCGGGGGTTGCGGGTTCCGTGGGGGCGGGGCCGGGGGCGGCGGCCGCGCGGGCTGCGGGGAGGGCAGCTCGCTGGTGATGTCATCGACAGTGGAGCAAGACGCCTGCGCTTCTATATTCCTGGTACATACAAACACATGGCTAAATCCGATGAACCTTGTTTGCTCTTTACACAGTTAAAACTTTATGGTCCTTCCGTAGAATACGTCAGCTATCTACAAATCTTCAGTCCACGTGTTATTATATATTCTATTTTATTAATAGAATAGAAGAAACTGTCTGTCTGATATATCAACGCACAGCCCAAACTACTGGGTCTCGAGGCTTGATATTTTGCTCACATATTTCTGTTATTACGTGAACGAGCGCTAAAAAAGGATTCTTTTAAATCCGGGATGGATTTAAAGATCTAAATCAAGATAGAAAGTTTATATGAAGCTTATCTAATGAAAATAATACGATCAAATTATTTATTCATCGAGTAAATACGTTTCAGCTTAGGCTGGACATTCGTCGGTGACATCACACGGTTGAAACGTGGCACAGCCAGTCTTTATATATGTGGATGTGGATAGTTGAGGTAGTGAAGATAGTGGAGGTAGCGGCAGACCTGCGCAGGTCGGGCGCGCGTCAGAGCACGGTGTCGAGGGTATCCAGCGAGCGCAGCAGCGCGGGGTCGCGCGAGCACCAGCGCGCCAGTTCCTCTGGAGACACCGCGCCGTCCGCATCCAGGTCCATCAGCTGTAACCAACCCAAGGTGTACAGTTCACCACGTTAACCTGAAACATTTATTTTCTTAAATGTTTATAATAAACATGTTCACGTGGAAGATTCTGTCGACGTGGTCCTTGGCGGAGGTCTGGTTGACGGGGGGCACGGCCGCCCTGCCCAGCAGCTCGTACACCGCCTGCACTACGGCCTGCATCTCGGAGCGCGAGATGCGACCGTCGCCATCCACATCGTACAGTGCGAACACCCACGCCAGCTTTTCCTGTACAGTGCCGCGAGCTACACGGGACAGCGTCTCCAGGAACTCCTGAACACCAAGAGACAAGATTAGGATAAAGTTTCTATAACCTCATAGTCTACGGATAATATCTTCTATTTTTTAAACAAGGCTTAGGGATTTTTCTGGCGCTCATTTTTGCTCCGGTCTGTACAGAATGAGCTCATTTCAATCGTATCAGACGAAAGGTGACATGGTTCAACAGAATCAAATACAACCACAGAATTGTAAATAAAATTATGCGTTCCCGTAGATGATATTGCACATGGTTACAACTAAATCAAAGTAAGGGTTTTATTAATTTTGCGTGATGAACACATTTTTATTGGATTCAACGATTGAAACTTATATGTGCTTACCTCGAAATTCAGTTTTCCCTTCTGCTTGTGCTTTACAGTGTTGAACACGTAGTGCGCGTACTGTGTAGCGTCTGTGTACAACATACAGTCCAACATATTATCTTTTTTATCTAAGAAGGTGGCAAACGAGCAGGCGGATCACCTGATAAGTGAGCGCTACCCATAGACATCCGCAACAGACAAATGTGTTGTCGATGTGTTGCCTACCTTAATGGATAGAGGAGGCATAGACAGGAAAAAGGATATTTCCTTTCCCCGTCCAATCCTCTTTCCGTTCCCACTCTATCTTTATGAAGAAAGAGCGGGCAGGGTAAGAGGACTGAAATTAGGCCTCCGGGAAATTTCTATCCAACTTTGGTGAAGTTTGTACGGAATATCTTTATGTTCACAGAGGAGCAATCATATCGAATAGGGTTCAGCTTTTGCTGGGGATTTTCAGTTTCCACTGCCAGACTTCGTTATACGACTTTTGCTGGGCTAGTTGCCTCAACATTAATTTAGTGTGTTCTACTTTAAACCCTGTACAGTTTTTGAATTCAGCAAATTCCTTATGTCTTGTTGTACGTAAAATCTAGTTTGATGTATGTATGTAGCCGACTATCTAGTACACAAGTCACTCTATCAAACAACTGTATTGTAATGTTATTTTTTTTACTTTTTTTAAGCTGTCTAGTAAGATAAGCATATTCTTACATTACATCTGGAATGCTATTTAATTGAATTACACAATCAGCGGCTAGCAGATTACAGATCATGCGAATGAGGCTCGCGGCACATTTGTTAGGTTTCCCTAACTTGTAAACTCGGGTTAAGGGTGCGTGACCACTACGTCGAAGCTGGGCGGAATGGAGAAGACTGCGAAGTAGAGATGTAAGCGGACATTGAAATACAGAACACAATCTTATGTATTACATTAAAATTACAAATTTGTTTGCACTTACCTCCAAGAGGGAAGAACTGAGACAATATGTTCTTGAAGGATGCCTCGTCCACCATCCCCGTCGGGCACTCCTGTCGAGAACACGAGAATCCCTTGCTTATTGAGCAATAACAGCTCCTAATCCTAACTATTATAAACGCGAATGTCAGTTTGTTACGCTTTAACTGGTAACGACTCAACCGAGTCATTTTCATCACGACAAAACAACTTTCGAAGGGATAGGAGAAGAAGAAATAAAGGCATGGTAATGTACGAGCAGTGGTGGCTCAGCGGTTTAGACCTCGACTTACGTGCTGTAGGTCGCGGGTTCGAACCCAGACAGGCGCTTTACTTTGTGTAATTTATTTCATCACCACTGCTCCAAAAACGGTGACGGAGAACATCGTGAGGAAACCGGCATGTTCTTAGAACCATCAAATTCGAAGACATGTGACATCCACCAACCCGCACTGGGCCAGCGTGGTGGATTACGGCTCATTCCCTCTCTCGGAGAGGAGGCCTGTGTCCCTGCAGTGGGGAAACATTCTAGAAAAGGCCGATTAATTATTAATTAAAATGTACGATACGACAATAACATCCGTCAGACATTTAACGATGGGCTGGTTGGCGTGGCTTGTAAGCTGCTTGCGTTTCGCGTCCGACACAAACAGACGTCGTTTGTCCTGAGTCTGGGTGTGATTATCTATTTATGTACCAATAGTTATCTGGTGTCCATGGCACAAGCTTCGCTTAGCTTGGGAGCAGGTGGCCGCGTGTGGATAAGCGTTATTATTACATCACATACCATGACAACCAATAAAATACACGCAAAAACAAATTTAAAAAGTTTCCAGCGAGGAAAATACGAAACGAATACGTGAGCAGCCGCAGGCACCTGCTAGTCTTATGCAGTGAAAATAATATAGATATATGAGATAATTTTTTGTGCACCTGTGACCAGCACAAACACGATAAGCATGGGAAAGGGTAGAGGATTGGACAGAGAAGGGGGACAGATGGGAGAAATTTTCCCATCTACCCTCCAATGCGCGTTGCATCCGCAAATCATAAGCTAATTGCGAATGCTTACGCTCGTTCTTCTCTTCGTTTGCCACATTTCTACCAGAAAAAACCCTCAAGCTCACCTGTTTAAATCCCCGGTACATAAGCTTGATCTCGTGCGGGGTGAAGCGGCAAACGCGAGCCAGCGCGTCCGGCGGCTCGGGCCGGTAGCGCGGGGGAATCGTCGTGCTCTCTTCTAGATCCTCCTCTGGGAATAAAAGAGAATGAGCTTTTGATGATAAGGTGGGAAAGTCCCCAAGTACAACATTATCAAACAAGTAACACAACATTTGTCGGTAGAGTGAACATTCTGCCTCGGACAACGCGACCATGTGGCATCAACCTTGTGAATCCGACTTAATTCGGTTATTTACAGAAAAATCACTTTTAAAATTAAAGTCACAATGACAATTATAGGGGGTCAAATGTTAAATTTCACAGATGCGACACATTTAGACACGCCACATTTAGATGCGTCACATTTAGATGCGTCACATTTTGATTCGCCAAATGGCTTACATTATTAAATGACCTTCACTAATCATTAAAATTAAAATACACAAATTGATGACGATATCCTTTTCCCACTCGTTTGGGGTCGGCACAGTATGCCCGTCGTCCATACTGTATAGGTTTTGGCTACAGTTTTTATGACCGGTCTCGTGCGGCCGACGCCAAGCCTCCTCGGGAATAACGAATTAAAAAAACTTAGCATTGATAAAAAAAACAAAAGCGAAGTGTTTGGGTTAAGAACAGTCTATGAAAACACTCACCCATTTTGAATTAAATGTCTTGCGGATCACAAATCCTCACCAAGTGTTTGCACTTTCACTTTACTGATTCACTTGTAGTTATTTATAAAAAACTTCATAGCTATAATATAAAGGGCATACAGATTAAAAAGAAAAAAAATTGTCAGTCAATTTTCTTAGAAGAGTTACTGTAATATGCAACTCACGAGGTTTGTTTTCATTAAATAGCTAGTTTGTTCTCTATTACTATTGCGAAGTAACGATTGGCTCTGCTCTAACGACGCTCTTCACTAATTGGCTAATCTGCGCATAGTAATCGATATACCATGGAAGTCATTCGCAAAAAAGTATGCCTCGATGTACGTTACGATCGGTGTCCTGTTACGCTTGAGCCGAGCCGAGAGCCGAGAGTAGCCGAATCAAGCCGAGCGTGCTTGTGACTGACTGACTGACATCGCTGTATTAGGAAACGTCACGAATTCAACGTCCGAGCAGCTGGGATTTTTTTATTTATAAATACAATTCAATCATTTGGTTTTTAATACATCATTTATGTATGTCAATAATATTATTACGTCATACGGCGCCATTTGTTTTTCTTGAAGGGCAACAGCGATTGGATTATAAAATAATAAGGGTCCTTTCTCATTCAGGGCCCTTACTAAGGACTGGTGTATTCAAAGTAATTTTTGAAATCACCGAAATCTCAACGCTTCAGAATGATGACAAAATAAATAAATATACGCTCACGCCCGTTACCCAGAGGGGTGGGTGGACATTATGGATTTCTATTTGGCGCGATCCTGGCACACCTCTCTCGCTTACTTCCCCCAGTCCCAGGTATACTTTATCCGAACGCCATTACATAGCAAGATTGACAAGAGACGCGATTTAAATCACTAAATGCAAAAATTTCAATCGCGAAGACGGGTTTAAACTGTCGAGTGCCTGGAATCCAGTGATACAGCAATATAATAAAATGGAACAGCAGCCGACTTCGACTACGAGCACAAGTGTGGACACAGTGAGTGTTTTGTCAGCAACAAGAAATAAAATCGAGTGCGGACTTGTGTGCAGTGAGAAATCGACCAGTAGTAGTGGTCGCAGAATTAGAAAGAAGGTAGATCGATTCGGCTACCTATAACATTTTTTCGCACTACCGCATAACTCCAACCAGCCCGTGACCATGGCGTAACTGTGCCGAAATATCGGGAGCTCAAAAAGGCTAATCGTGGTAAGAATCCCGTCTCTTACAAACCTTATATTAATTTCACTTCACTTTATCTCACGATTTCCACAAAATTACAATAATTCCGACGAAAGTATAAAAAGTGTAATGGCCGCCGTGTATTGTAAGTGACGTTTATTTGTTTACAACAATTCTATCTTGCAATGGAACAAGGTATACTAAAAAACACATCATAATTCACTAAAAGCCTGGCGTTTATTTTCGAAGAATCGATGCAAACAATTCTCCCTAGGTTCCCGCAATGACAAACGGATCGAAGATTTCCCGCCAATTCGAGCACAGAGCAAAAATAGCCGCTTACGTATCGATTGCAAATTATAAATACAGCAGACGGCCGCAGGGAACTGTTTGAAACTGGGGATATGTTATGAAAGTGTACTGTATCGATCGGTTTCCGGAAGGTTTGTCAACTAACACAACTGTCAAGAAAACAAAACGGCTGAGGATCATGGCTTCTATATCCTAATTATAATATCGTATTGTGAGTTTGTTTGTTAAGCTTTAACTCCTAAAGGACTCAACAGATCATCATGAAATTTTGTACGCACTTTGGACTATAGTAATTGCCACGAGGTACCCTTTGTTTATCCCGATAATAAAACTGTTCCCGAGGTATTGGAAAATAGAAAACAATCCTCCATTTACTATACTGGATGCGCGCAATCATATTTTATACTATATATATGATATACTCATACAAAAACACCTGCCAAAAGTGTTCCAACGACAGAGACAGCAACATTCACACATGTCAAATGGTGTGAAAAGGATAGCGTGATTAAAATAATAAGAAGAAAAAGGACAGCTAGTGTTCGTCACTTACGCATAAATGTAAACAAATGACGCAAGCTATGGAAAAAGCCAATTGTGACGCTTTCGAGTCTTCACTTTCCGACCGCTGGTATATTTGTTGCTTTTTCGTTTTATTATATTGCCTGTAATGTATTGACAATAAAAACTTTTTAACAATGTATTTCGAAATTATACGCATAATTATATTACACAAATTTCAAAAGCGAAGCCGCAGGTTTACATGTAACATGCGAATGTAGTTGAAAATAAAAACCCTCTTTGATTTCCTCCTCATCTTGAAGTAATCAACCTCCACCTCCGATAGGTCTTCGTACGTTTTATGGCATTGAGTATTGATCAGAAAGCTTTTTGTAGTTAGAGTAATTGAGTGAATGGGAACGCAACAAAAGCCTCCCGAGGAATCGCCGGCGCTCGCAGGTTTAATAATATAATAAATCAGCCTTTTTTAGTATGTTTCCCCACTTCCCCACACAGGTCTCCTCTCATATAAAGGTGTAAGTGATTGTCTATAAATAAAAAAAGTTTAAATATTAAATAAGAATTTATTACAAACAAAAGTATCAATAACCAACAAAGCAAGTTAAGGTAATTCTAAAGTGTAACTTAAACTAAAACTTAGTTGAACATTTGGCACGTGCATCGAATTAAGAAGCAGTTAACCTCACTTCACGAGCGGTAGAGCTAATAAACCGGCTATAACCGGATCCAGCTCGTAAATACGAGTACAGCTCGCTTGGCAAGCGGCGGCCGAGCTGCACCTGTTCCCAGCTGTAGAGATTGCCAAGCATTGCCAACAGCTTGGAGCGTTGCCAAGTAAAACGAATGACTTTTTGAAATCTGCTTCAATTCCATTAAGTAAATTGTATTTTAACCTAGAGGTTTAAAACAACAAAAAAATTAAGCAACATTTCTAATTTACTTACCACTGTAAGATTGTGAACCTATACATTTTAAAGAGGAAAGATTAGATTGTTTGTTTGTATTGAATAGACTCCGAAACTACTGAACCGATTTGAAAAATTCTTTCACTGTTGTGAAGCGACGCCATCTCCGAGTGACATAGGCTATATTATATTTATAAAAAAAATAATAATCCTTACTAAAACTCTTATAATGTAACCCAAGGTGTAAAATAAATTACCTAAAATATTGTTTACATTGAAATGTCACGATGTGTAATTTCGCCCAACGTAAAAGATTAGTTTTTTTTCCATTTTTTCAGTGCTATCCGTGTGAAGCCGGGGCGGATCGCTAGTAGTTTTATAATATCACTAGCGATATTATAAACTAACGGAAAATTGAGAACTGACCTTACCATCTACAATTTTCCAAGGAACCTATTTTTTCTTGTTTGCTAAAAATGTTCAGGTATTATTTTTTTAACATAACTAGCGATCCGCCCCGGCTTTGTCCGGGCACGTTAATATTGTTGATCGGATCGCTACCAAACTCCACAGGATCGCACTGAACATTGCCTGAAAATTTCATCGAGATCAGTCCAGCCGTTTTGAAGTCTATAGGGAACATACGTACATATATGTGCTGTGCTAAAGCAAGGCAAGACAATTCACAATATAACGATGTGAAGGCGGTACATTGTACACTATACAGACAAAATAGGCAGTTTTTTTTGTTTAAGAAAAAATAAATTATAAATTCAGCGTAAAACACCTTGCCAGCGGGAGGCAGCGATAAAATAATCGGGAGATACGCAATAATACGCGGCTAACATTTACTGCGGTCCCGTGGGATGAGGCAATAAACCTACAATATTGATCCTTGCTATCTGATTATCGGGGACAAGGATGGGGGCAGGGGTCTATTTTATTGATGGTCCGTATATATTTTATAGCTCATTACAAATTAAATAACGCCAGAAACGTATAATAAGTAGACTAGATGGCGCCACTAGTGTATTGAAACGCGCTATAGAAGTGTTATGTGAATTAGGAATAGTTCTCAGATAACTTTTGTCCCTGCGCTGTAATCCGATAAAAGCTACCGATCGAGCCTCGAATCGGAATGCTAAATGCGTAACGAGTAACAGCCCAAGCCGAGGTCCCCTCTCGGGGGCCCTTGAGCCGAGTCATTCCATGGAGCGTCCACCGAAGCGACCTAATAGCTCGGCGGCCTCCCAATCCGGTAATAATAATAAAGCGGCCCGAGCCGAGGTTCCCTCTACGGAGGGAGCCCTCGAGCTTAGTTACTCTTAAAGAGCCTTACGCTAGGCGCCCTCTGCGCCCTGCCGCCTCGTGCCGGTGTAGCTGTAAATGCCTCCTGATGGCAAACAGTGACCTTTCAGTCACAAATAAAAAGTCCCTGCGCACTTTGCCGTTAGTTGTATTAGGATCATTGTCGTAGAAGGAGTTTTTCCAGGTATTGCTTCCACCTTTGAGAGACATGTTCACTCGATATCACGAAAATACTCTTAGTTGACTACGAACGATCTTTGTGGGACGGGTCAGTTATATGTTTCTTGTTAATTAGTAGTTAATCAATTAAAATTATTACGTAACTAAAAAGATAATTATTAATTAAATGTAAAAAAATATATAATCCGAACTCGAGTCGAGTTGCGACGGAGCTCTATGCCATATCTCAATTGTAAAGTGATTCGGGGACGGGCTTCATTTAATTGAATTCAGTCCCAGATGTAGAACGAACTGGCAGCTTTGTGTTTACCTCATTAGTATTATATATTTTAATATTTGTAAGAAAATATGATTTAAATTTAGCTTAAATAAACTACGTCAAGCCCAGCTTGACGTAATTTTTGTTTTTCTACTAAAAGCTGGCTAACGAGCAAGCGGTTCACGTAATCAAGTGATCGCTACACATAGACATCTGTAACAAGCTAACGAGTTGCAGATAGCCCTACCTTTAATGACCAGAAAATGCGCTCACGCCCGTAGCTCAGGTGGGTAGGTAGAGATTATGGATTCCATTAGTAAAATAAGAATAACTTAAAAGGTAAAAAACAAATTTGAAAAGCAATGTGATTCCAGGAGGGGGAGCCAGGAGCCTCATACCACAGGGCAATAGTTCGAGCTCCTGTCTTGGGGAGACGTTATCAACTCAAGAATGATATATAAAAAAAACTTGTTACTTTGTATGTGGGAGAAAAATAAAGAAATATATTATTAATACAGTCACGATCCTTTTTTTGGTATGGGGGAAGGGGAATCTTCTAAAGATATCCCGTCGTCTGGGTGAAAGACAGGATTGTGTGGGATTGTACCTACTAAAATCCCTTGTGGCTTCTAATGCGATGTGAGAGAATTCCGGAAGCGTTCTCGTAGTTACAAAAATTGCAATCATTTAAGGGATTTCTAAAGGTGTTGGGGTGAGCAGATCTTTACATTATGCTTGTATGATACATTGTACTTGTCATTAATCTATGCGTATATTATAAAGTGAATAGATTTGAGATTTATTCCGGATGAATTAAAACGGGGAACCCCGGTGAACTTATTCCGATCAGATTATTGGCAAAAAAGACGATATAAGGAGTACCCGTAACCGACGAGCTTGTATGCGTAGATGTATGGATGTAAAAGCGAGAGTATGCACGGGTCACGCCAAATGGAAAGCTGTAATCCCTGCCTACCCGTCTAGATAATAGGCGTGAGTTTATAGTTATTTAAACTAAAAAACTACTGAATCGATTTTTTAAATTCTTTCACTAACGGAATGCTTGTCTATGATCGACCTTGATTACTTTGTCATTGTTGTATCGATGTACCCGAGCAACGCCGGGGCGGCCGCTAGTGTTTCTTTTAAAAGGTTCATAGCAGCAGACTTGTCGCAAGAGTACAACTTCCAAAGGCTCAAATATAGAAATAAATTTGGGAAAACAGTCAATTACCGGCCTGTTATACAATTTGCATTATGACAGGAACTAACGCTAAACCATTTTTAATGGAAAAAGTAGATACAAGAATAAGGGTGAATATTATCGTCCTACCTATATTTTACTAGTCGAACGGTCTATGAGTCATAGGCCTAGCCCATAAATCATCAACAAGGTCGCTCCTTTCCCGCCATCATCTTCCGATACTCCCGAAACCTTCACCAGATCTGCCCATCTTCCGACAGCGTCGACCTGGACGCGATCTCTTTTCCAGACCCTTGTTACCGCATCGGCAATTTAATTCATACTTTTGTTTTATTACAAAATAATTATTTTGAGGAGTCTTAAAAGCTGTATTCATGATAGAAACCCTTTTTTTATTAAATTATTTATTTGATTGACGAAATAAAACTTTTTCGTTTTATAATCTGTATTATTTTTGTTTTTTTTTTTAAATATTGCATCAAGCAATTTGTCTCGGGCCGATAAACAACATTCGGATGGATATCAAATGTACGCATAAAGGACAAACATACATTATAATAAATATATCTTAAATAAAATAATAAACTACAAAAAACCGATGCAAATGCTATTCCTAACCACGTCTCATTTATAAAGAACTTGATACTTTCCGAACATCCTAATTAATCAATAATCGAATAATTCTAATTTAAGGTACGTTTCCATTGTTACCGTATAGTGGCGGCAATGCAAATGGAGTACGCGTTGAACAGGTGGTTGCGCGAAGCAGACGCAACAAACACGTCCGCTCGGCACGCGCGCGGCCGCGGCACTGAAAACAATGCAGCTCCGACTTTGCCTCTGTAGCTTGTGCTGCCAGTAGTAAATTAAATTTCCCAACTATAATAATGTAATATTTTGTTTTTATAGAAATAGTAGGGATTATACGTGTTGAAGTGTATCAAATATATTAAAATTATCCTCGAGTATTTTTTATAATTAAAAAATAATTTTAATAATACTTAAAATATGCGCTCACACCCTAGAGGGGTGGGCAGAGGTTATGAATTTCCATTTGACGCGATCCTGGAACACCGCTCTCGCTTCTTCCACATCTATACATCTACGCATACATTACATACATTCTTTATTGTAACTAATCTTATCGACATAAGTTTTCTTGGACGTCCTACAAACCCTAACACTTACTTACTTACTACACAAGAATACATCCACTTTTAAGCCACACTTTTCCTTTATAACGCTATTTTTAATCCTATCATTTAATGTCACGCCTAACATACTTCTCAAGAATCGCATATCAGCGGCATTTAACTTTACTAACATGTTTTTGCTGTCAAACTAATAAATAGTAGTAAGATTTATGTTACATAATATCCTGAAAAAATAGATATAAAATATAAACTTTAAAAGAAGTAAAACAAGTAGATGTAGGAATAAATTGCCATTAAATTACCCTAAATTGCGGTAAAACATCTGCATCTAGTAGTGCTGACCGGGACATCGCGTCCGTGTCTCAGACGGACGCATGCGTTCTAAAATTTCTGATTCGGTTGCCTCACAAAACGTCCATAGGTAATTTAAACTTAATTATTATGTACATAAGGGTGACATTACATTGATTGATATCACCGAGCTTTGAATTACAGGCATTTTTATTAGCTTTATTCGATCATAACAGCAATAAAAATGTACTCTATTTCTTATACATTAGAGTGTATATTAGATTAAATGTGATTTACTAAAAATATATTTTTCACTCAAGAATGTCAGGAACATAATTAAAAGACATTTGATTAAAAATAAACTCTTTGCAGTGGTATTAGGATACTAATTTGCTTAAAAAATAATATTTCATGATACATTTCTGTCTGTCATCTTTCATATCTAAGCAGGCACTGCCTATGAGCCTTACGTTATCTTTCGTATCGAAAATCAACCGTATATTAACTGTACTAAGGTTGAAATTTGTTCAAAATCTTGATCATTATCCATTTAAAATTGGTGCTTTTTAGAGCGAGAAGTGTCGACGGTAAAGAGAAAAAAGAAACAAAGGTATTTCTCATTAAAAACTGTTTTTTTTAACTTTACAAGTTGTACAGAAAACGGAAAGTCGCGAGTAACTTTATTTATGTTACCTTTACTTTCTCCATCTCGAGAAGCCATGATTTGTCGTTGTTAAAGATTTCGAGAGGCTGGTCCCTCGTAGTCTGTCTCTGTTCTTCAGAAATTCGTTTATTTATTTTCTAGCGCAAATATTTACGAAACAAACACAAGAGGCATTGTGCGATCCTGGCACACCTCTTTACTTCTACATCCATACATCTACGCATACAAGCTCGGCACGGATACTCCTTATATCGCCCTTCTTTATTATGTTACTAGTCTGATCTAATAATAAAAAATAATACTTAAATGTTGTGACTGTATAAAGTTAAAGTCTTTAACTTGAATTTTGCTTGAGTGAACATCTTATTAACTTGTTCTTACTTAGCGCGGGAACGGAACATTTATCTCTCGTCCGGGTAGTAGCTACGCTGTAGCACAGCTACATTGGCGTAGCATTTCGTAGACAGCAACTGTAATTTGTAGCAGGCTTTACGTGCGCTACGTAAATCGTAGCGGAAGTCTTGCTATATGAATTCCTATTTAAGTTTTATTTGTTTAAGTTTATTTTATGAAACAGGTAGTATGTATGGGTGCTTCGGTGGTTAAATGTTGTGCAAGCAGTTTAGCCCAAAGGCATTTGCACCTACCTAATAAGTTCCAGGTGCATGCACTACCACACTACCACTCCACAGAAGAAGGGGTAAACAGGAAAAATCATATTTCCTTTTCTTATCCACCCCCTCCCCCTGAAATCCTTTCCTCTCTTCCATCCCATTTTTAGAAAAAGATAGAACAGAGAAAAGGACTGCAGTTAGGCCTCCGGCACTTCACTCATCAGACTAAACTGAATACTTCTACTTCACACCCGTTTCCTGCGAGACCGTGGTATTTCACACATACCATACTTATACATATAAGAAAGTTTGAATGTATGGATGTTTGTTACTCTTTCACGCAAAAACGGCTGAACGGATCTGGATATAATTTGACACAGAGATAGCCTGAAATAGCACATAGGTTACTTATTATCCCGGAAAAATGTACGGTACGGATAAATCCTGTTGGATACATATTTTACAGGTGAATATCTACGTATATAGATAAACGATGTTCCCTATACATTCCGTGACGCCTACCTGGGCGAAGTCAGGGTGGTTCACTTGTCATATGAAAGCATAACAAATCACACCTCGCCTTATATTAAGACGTAGCGAAAGGATTGATTGATGGCCGCAATGACGCCGCCATTCCTACTAGGTGTCTGCTAACATAACGCGAGTTTAGGGTTGTCACTCCACCTTATATTGAAACGACAAATCTACTTTAAGCTGTCTGCCACAAGAAACTTCATAAAAGACATGAGAGCTAATTTAAATTGAGAAAAATCTTAAATCAAACTACACATTTTTACTAATTATCGTTATACTATGAGGCTTATCCTTTCGTTCATTGAAGATATCAAATTTATCGTAAGATTCACCCGGAAAATTCTAGTTAAAACACATGTTATATGATTAATTGTACCCCATTTTACCATATTGTTTTTTACAATAAGGGTTCAATACCATCTAAGCGTCGACTAAAATTATGTGACCCGACAAACTAATATTTAATGCACATAAACTGCTCATAATCCGGCTCGAAGGACCAATTTTTTTTTATTGTGTAAAAAAGATATTATAGTTTTAATCTTAAGGCAATCGACAGCCCTGCGTGCGAGGATAGATTAGAGGCTTTAAGGTCGATGTTGCTCTGAACTCCGGCGCTCAACTAAACTATATTCTCATCTAAGTAAATTGACCTGAATAAGACAAATGTAAAAAGGTTCAAATCTAGACAATTTTCATTAAAAATATTTTACGACCATAAAATTATAAATACCCTACAATCCATCAAGATTGGATCAGGTGACATAGTAAAATACAAAGTACAAAGTACAAACGAAAATACATATTTTTTTGCTTATGCGTAAGTTTCATCTACTTGTTTTTGGTTACATACTTTGCGTAAAACTATTTCCCGCCCATCTTCTTAAAGATTTAATAGTGGTAGAGGCCGCAACGACATCTGTTGTACGAATGTACCGGCTTGACAGATGAAATACCACGATCTCAAGTAGAAGTATTCTACGTTTTGTCCGATGAGTGAGGTGCCGGAGGCCTGGTTGTGATCGTATTTTCCCTTTTTGTTTTCTAATGAGAAAAGTATGGTAAGGAGAAGATGATTTGACGAAGATGAGGATGGATTGGTAAAGGCAATATCATTTTTTCTGTTTATCCCCTCCTCTGTCCATTAAAGGTAGACAACGGATCTGAAGCTCAATAGCCTGTTGCAGGTGTCTATGTCTATGTTGCAGATGCGTTGCCCACCTTTAATGGACAGAGGATAAACAGAAAATGATTATTTACAATTCCTATACATCGCCACCACCGTCAAGTTATCTTCCCCTTCTCATCCTTTTCTTATAAGAAAAGGGTTGAAAGGGGGAGAGAACTAGGCCTCCGGCATCTCACTCATCAGACGAAACGCAGAATACTCTACTTCATGCCTGTCTTTTGAGGTCGTGGTATTTCACCGTTCGAGCCGGCCCATTCATGCAAAAAATGTTGTTGTTGCGGGCTCTACCACTGTTGCACATAGCACTAGATCGATACTGAACATCATCGTGCCAACAACGCACGAAAATAAATAAACCATTCCTTCCTAATATGCAATATATCAAAAGTGACAGGCCAATTAGAAACCAAATTATAATTGTTTCCCCTTAATTGTTTCCACATTTCGTTAGGCATGGCTGAAACTGACAAGTGGAACGAGAACTTTTAAAGCTGTTTTACATTAGTAAAAAAATACAATACAATGGCATACATTGGTGTGTATGAACGCTTTAAATTTAAAAAGTAGTGAATCTATTTTCATACATTGTTCGCCAATAGACGGAGTGATTCACGAGGAAGGCTTAGATATGTAATTTACTAGTGATCCCGGCACATCATCACAGGACATCGTAGGATAATAACTTAGTATAGTTTCGTAGCACTGTCGTTGTCTGTGCTATGAGAGTGCTACGCGCGTCGCAATGCGCTACGCGGTGCGGCAAGCGACGAGGGAACGCGACGTGTTGCGTTTAAATGAATTAATGCGGTGTCATGGTGTAAAGTTTTCACACTTCGCTTCGCTCTAGGGTTGACACTCGTCTGGCTTTTTATTTTATAAAATTTATTATTTACTTGAAAATACCGATTCAAAAAGGTATATGTGCTTACTGGTTTGTTTCAAATACTTCTTTCTTAAATCTATTTTGCAGACAGCACAACTGTATACTTTAATAGTATCTCTGTATATATATATATATATATATATATATACAGAGATACTTAAGAACTAACATAGGGGATGAAAGTTTGTATGGAAAAATAAATTAAGACAATGTAAGTTGACTTTATATTGATCAATCATATTAATTAGGGTTCAGCGTAGGCCGGACATTCGGCGGTCGAATTAAATTGCACGGTGAAGCCGCGGGACTCGGTGCTTATATATTTATCTAAGGTGCACATCACGACATAAACATCTGCGGTCGACAGCTACTCGAAAGTTCTAACGAGCGCCGCAACTTTTCGAAAGCTCAACAAAAGCTCCCGCACATCGACCCACAGAATAACGCCTGTCTCAACTTTACAACTCAAATGAATTGATCAGTTGGTTAAATAATAATAAATAAGCATAGAGAGAAGGGCCGTAATCCACTATGCTGACCCAGTGCAGGTTGGTGGATGTCACACGTGTTCGAATTTGGTGGTTCCTCACGACACACAAGTGAAGTGCCTGCCCGGGTGCGAACCGACCCACAGTAGGTAAGTCTGTGCCTTTACCACTGGGCCGCCACTCGTTGGTTTGCTATATTTATTTTAGCTTAATGGTAATATTATAAATGCATTTTTTTTTTGTTTTGCCTTCAACAACCGATCATTACGTAATTTTGTACACACATTGTCAGAGGTACGGAAAATGCTATGAGATATTCAACTTTTATCTCGAGAATAAAACTGTTTCCGGGGTACATAACTTTCATTAAATATCGGTTGCCATGGTGATATTCCATGGTTTCATTATCACAACCGTTTGACACATATTACCTTTTAATTGTAAGTTAACACGGAAGTAAGAAAATACGGAAGTAAATACAAAAATATCCAGCGACAATGATAAGAATGAGTGCAAAGCCGACGGCAATTACTAGTTTAGTCGTAAGAATCTATTTAAAATCTCTTTGACACAGCCTTGCCTTCTGAAAATATCTCAGAGGTAGTGCTACAAATATATGCAAAATATATTAAAATCGATAAATCTGTCAGAAACATTTACGGACAATGTACACAGGGGGTGCGGGGGGCGGGTCAGGGTTGTATAGAAACACAGTCACGTTCCGTGTCCGGAGTGTACGGGTAGATTTATGCGGTCCACGACTTGTACTTAGGACAGATTTACATGAAAGAATGGTCCATTCGACACCTAATGGCACCGGACGGAACGGAGTTTCTTTGGCTGTATGCTTGAGGATACCGTTTCAAAAAAATAAACAAGACATACTTTAGTCAATAAGAAGTAATATTGTATTTGTATGTGCATTATTTAAAAGTTTTAATGAACATCTGCCGTTCCAAAGACCCCGGGGGAGTCGGGCGAAGTGCGAACGGGGAGCGGGAGGCGATTCCCGAGCGTTAGGCTGGAGTTATATAAACTTGTACCCAACGTTTCCTCGTCATTCTACTTTGACAATTGTCTTTCTATTAAGTCATCGTTAAAGTAATGGCTGACTTAGCGAAACATACATTACATACATACGAAACATTAAACATTGTTCGTACGAAAAGATTCAGATTTCACGTCAATGTCACGTCATCGAGAACTGTCTAATATTTATTATTGTCATGGAGATATATCAATATAGCAATGAAAAGAATATTATATTTTATACCCCGGTGTACATACAAACACACACACAATCGCATTTTATATACCTAGATGTGCACCTGTAAAAAACAAAAAAGGTCTCCCACGGGAACCGAACATTTTTCCGGGATATAACGTAACCTGTACGCTATTCCAGACTATAATCTATCTCTGTGCCAAATTTAATCCAGATCCGTTCAACCGTTTTTGCGTGAAAGAGTAACAAACATACATACAAACTTTCGCATTTATAATATTAGTAAGATATGTATAAGTAAGATTTCCAACGAGAATGATAAGAAATGAACGCGTGCAAAGCCACGGGCAACAAATAGTGATTTCGCATAGAGCTGTCTGACGTCATCTGTGTGACGTCATTATTTTTTGAATACTTTCGTTGGAAGGATTTCAGCCTTGTTTTCTTAATTATGAGGATTATAAGTTATTAAGTTAGGAGCTATCAAAACACTATAACTTTAATTACAATTAAGCTCACGAATAGAGTACAAGTTCATTTGTTCCAGACGCAGAGCCTCATTGACACGGTATTCCCATTAGAGTCACGTCGTTAATCTTCCGGTAGCGATAGCGAAACGGGGATTTAGGCGATGGGGGTGTTAACCGTACTGTCGCGTTGTTTGATATGTTAATGCTAATAGCCTAATTCAGAGAACGAAGATTATAGTTTTAGGTACGAGGTTTGATTCCGGTGTTGTATTATTGTAACAGGACACATGTCAAATGGTGTAAAAGGGATAGCGTTATTAAAATAATAAGAAAAAAGATGACAGCTAGTGTTTGTCACTCAATCGTAAATGTAAACAGATGACGTAAGCTATAGAAAAAGCATCCAAATTGGGACGCTTTTCGACCGCTAATATCATGTCAATTGTATTGTATTTGTTATTATACGTGGAATCGTCTTACAGAAATTTCCAGCGTGGAAAATGTGCAACGAATGCGAGCGAAACCGCCGGTAACAGCTAGTAGGTAAAGGATAGACGGATATATGTTTATGGCTTCTTTTATTAAAGATGCATCTTTTTTCTATCCACTGAGTAACTCTAAAACTATTTCTTCAAGTTACAACGATGAGTGCGAGGTTAATTGAGCAGGTCTTAATTGGAAGATAGCTTTTTAACAAAGTTTAAAAAAATTGCTGCTTCAGAAACAATTCCTGAATCCAAAGCCATTAGCTATCCCATGGGATCATAACAAAAGCATTAATTACGAAGAACTGCTCCCGCACTCGATGCCAGGGAGCGTCGCCGGTACCGCGCTTTGATCTCGAAGGCTTTCCAATGTTTAAATGATTAGCCAATAGATGCGAAGAATAGAATCCTTAAGAAGTATCTTAGGCGTGACATTGAATGATAGGATTAAAAATAGCATTATAAGGGAAGATTGTGGCCTAAAATTGGATGTTAGGACTAAGATAGAAAGGTCTGCTTCGGTGGTTCATGTCAAAAGGGTGAAAAAAGAGAGAATCAGGAAACAAATTTATGTTGCTGTGAGTGATAGTGTTGGCAGGCGACGTGCTAGGAGAACTTATATCGAACAAATTAGTGGCTTATTAAACTACTAAGAGAGGAAACAGGGATCAGGTTTGCTTGGGCAAGAGTCGGTTCGATTGCGGCACGTCCTGTGCCGACAGGAGCCGCGGGCGTAGCTCGTAAATGAATACAACCATAACGGACACTTTAGCTAACAATTTGTAACTTGGCTCATAATTTATTGCTTATATATTTAATACGAATTCGTATTTAAAAGGAAATGAATCGCGCAATTTACTATTGAAGTAATTATATAGGTAAAGTTAAATTGCCAGACCGCCGCACTGTGCACTGTGCACTCGGGCACTATATATATACCGTCATATAACTTTAAAGCTAGTAATTTTACTGGCAACTAGTTACCTCCAGAAGAATGATGAACACTAACTTTTAGTTCTTTACTAAAACGAATAGTTAGTTTTCTATTTACTCATTTATAGATAGATTAACGACCGGTTCCGGTTGCCACGGGTAGTTTCTCCATACAAGCGTTTATCCCCAAGTCTAGATCTTTAGGGGATGACTTGAGAAAAAGCTTTTAATAGTGCTCATTTATGTAATAAAAATGTGTATGCAAATTTTAAATCCAGTAATTTGAACTAAAAATATAAGCATTTTATTTAAGTGGAATATTCTCTGAGCCTCATTAGACGAATATCGTCGATAGATAGGTGAGAATATCATAGGTTCGCGTGAACAACATGCTTATTTAAATTCGGTACAGTTTCGACGAACTTTTTGTTGAATAATTTTTCTTGAGTTCAATTTTGAATTCTATTGTTAAGGCACAAGGGTTTATTTTTGTTTTAACTGCGTTTTATATTAAATACAGTGGCAAGAGTATGGAAAAAAATTACGAAGCATGTAATTTTAAATTCGTAGCACATGCTTCCGTTTAGCCGCACGTTTGATTTTAACGTGCTCTGCGTAGCTTGGGGCGTAGCACCGAGCGTAGCGCTCGTAGTTCGAGCGACGTCATACTCAGTGTTCGTCACCGTACAATTGTGAACATCGTTAATCTATAACCATACTAGTTATATTATTATTACCTGTGTGAAATAATACATCTTGGCTTGCGATATAACTTCCGCTTACCATACGTGTTCGTGTAAAACACCATCACTAGATGGCGCTATAATTCAAGACTTTATTTTCGGGACAGATTAGTGGTCCTTCGAGCCGGATTCTTACTATGCGAATTAAAACAACTACGCATATAAAATTATTATAATGGGCACAGTGCAAATTGAGAAGAAGACAGAATATTGTGTAATATTATTCACTTTAAATATAAATATTCAAATAATATTAATATTTAACAGGGTCCAATCTAATACGATTTTATTATCGCGTCTAAAAAATAATTGTACGGAACTCATTAAACATCAACTCATTAGGTTGTTGTGGATGCTTGTGCGGAACTTCATGCACGTTTTCCATTCTTCTTTTTTTTTAAAAAAACAACAATGATCTACGACCAGGACCGACCAATTGCGGATAGGTTTCCCATATACTTTATAATAGTTTAGATTACAATTTCCCGTCAACTTATAATATCTCTAGAAAAACTACTAATTAGCCATATTTACAGTCTTACGGTGGCACATGTATGTTTTTTTTCACTTCAATTTCCATTCGAACACAAGTAATGAGGGTTGCGCAATGCGGGCTCCGGACGTATCCACGCACCTTTATTTCAGTTTCAGTTTGTCATTACTTCCGGTCACGTATTTTCATTTTTTTAAATGTATCTATACCGGCTTTAAATATTTGAATGTACCTATTTGAGAATATCTGGCTTTGCTTAGTTTTTATGTTTTATCATAAACCTTTCTGTACTTTAACTAGCTGCTACCCACGGCTTCGCACCCTTCCGTTTCTCATTTTCTAGTAATTTCGAAAAAAAGGAAGATGATTCTGCGTACAATAACTTGGAGTTCAGGTAATTTGTGTCAAAAATTTGTTATTGTATTAACATTAAATATTACCATGGCAACCGATATTGTTGAGGTTGTTGTACATGAACACTCCATGTCATTTTCTATATCCCTGATAATGTGTGAACAAACTTTAATGATGATCGGTCGAGCCGTTAAGGAGTTAAATCGTGACCAGAAATTCACATTCGAATTAAATATATAGACAATTAGAAACGCTTCGCTCCGGGTACCACTAATTATACTGATCCGATCGCTACCAAACACAGGAATGTGCCAAACAGGACAATCCCTGTAAATTTCATCGAAATCGTTCCAGCAGTTTCGGAGTCTATAGGTCTATAGGGAACATACATACTTCGCTTTTTATATACTACTTTTTTTTCATAAATAGTATCCTATGTTACTTCTCCAATACCTCGAGTAGTTTTCGCGTGAAAGCGTAACAAACAAACTTACATTCACATTTATAATATTAGTAGGGATTAATTAAAGAATCAACAACGCATTATCAGATATATAATTATGGCGTTTGGTGGTGTGCGCAAAATACTGGCTATTTCAAAACAACCACGAAACTGTGCGAACTGAAGAGTTAGGATTATATCATAACGGAACATGTTGACTCTAGTACAATCCTAAAACAGAATTTTTGCGAAATCTTTGTGACACGCCTGTGTCGGAGAATTCAGGAGTTGGCCGACTTGTTGACTTCAAAGTATACCACTTCAATCATCCCCTCGTACCCCCCCTTACACCCACAACATAATTATGTGACGCGGTGTTGCGTGAATACACGACGTCTCTCAGACGTCATTATGTCGACTAGACCAATTAGGAAACGAGACCAAGGACATTAATTTATACACTTTTTGAGGTAGGTAGCTTCATATACTTTTTGAGGAGGTTTTCGTCGAAGGCTGTAGATCGATTAACTAGAGCTGGCGTGTCCACAGTACACACTGATGCAATTCCACTATACAGTGTGTTTGAAAATAAATAATTTCGATTGCATATGTGATGAATTCAAAATATTCAGTCCACTCTGATTTTAGCGAGGCTGTGAATACTTTAAAAAAAACAACAACTGTCTCCTTCAGACTCATAAGGTTGACCACGCACGAGAGAGACGGACAAATTTCTCATGATGCACTTGCATTGTGACGTCCCATCTGGTCTACCAATGCCTAATCTTATCTACATGTATCAAATATATATATATATATCAACTAACAAACTACTGGGCCAAGAGGCTTGAAATTTTAAAGGATTTTTCTAAATCTATCCCCTAAAGGTCTAAAGTAGGGGATGAACATATTTATAGTCCATTGTAAATCGACCCCAGATTTATAAGGTCATAAATTTAATTATGCTGTGGGAGACACCGCGGAGCTGACCCTAAACCCGATTGAATTAAAAAGAGATGACTTAATTAAATAGGTAAATGTCTGCGCGTCTTCAAGTGTAAGCAGCCTTTAAGTAAAACGAAATGTAGAACTTAATGTAAAATGAACGAAGCGGCAAATTCAACTGCGCTATTTCGTGGAGACGTCGTTAGCGCGTTCCCGGTGTTCGTTTGAATGCAACTTGAAAACGATTTAGAAACGTAGTCGCAATTTCAAAGGCTGCCAAAGCGTTTTGCCAGTCGCCCGCATACTAAACTAAGTCATTTCATCTACATTTCGAAGCGATACCATTTTATTACCTTAATTAGAACTACTTAGAATAAATAAAATAACTCTGACCATCATGTGGCTACAATCGCCAGTGTCTTCCGACATACTAAAAAAGACATTGCTGCTTAGGGAGTTTAGACTCTGGTGGTTTCTGGACGCAGTTTAACGAGGTCCAGGTCTAGACCTTAAGTGACAATAGGTTGAACACAACGCATGGAAGATGGGATCGTAAAGTACTGCAATGGCCGCCAGCCACGCGGCATAGCTAGGCTTCTCACAAGATGGACTGGAGATGCGCTTTAGCTGAAAAGAGAGAGGGAGAGAGAGAGAGAATAAACAAGAGGTTTTACTCTTGTATAGATTAAGGGTGTAGTGTAGTGATGTGTCACTAAGGTCGTAAAGTGTGCCTTACCTATGAAGGTAGGTGAGCGATAAACGCGGCAATGCGACCCGACGTGAAATGTCCTTGTATGTATTTGTGGTGTACTTTGCTGTCACGTCGGTTGCATATAGTACAAGATCCGGCATAACAAATTTATACCCTCGTCTGTTATTTCATCACAACCTAGATAATATGTACATATCCACAATTGACAACACTGCCACTGGTTGCATTTACTGTAGCCTAAGCAAGCGAAATACATTCGAGATATGATATCTTAAAGTTTGAAATCCTCGTACTGTGCAGAAACTTTGTACAATGGAGCAACTCCACAGTGTCCTGTGCATTTCAATTGAGATAACTTTGAACAGCCTAGTTCTCAGTTCTCAAGTTTGAGGAACTACACCGCTGTGACATCTCGCCGGCTGAAGTTTGTTGAAGGACGCAGTTCAAGTTGGAATGGCGACGAAGTTTGAGCTGGATAAAATTTTAAACTGTAAATTCATATAAATAAATAAATAATCACTCACACCCGTAACCCAGAGGGGTAGGCAGAGATAATGGATTTCCAATTAGCGCAATCCTGGCATACTTCTCTCGCTTCTACATCCATACATCTACGCATAAAATGCGATGTATGTATGTTCCCTATAGACTCTGAAACGGCTGGAACGATTTCGTTGAAATCTACAGGGATTGTCCCGATTGGCACATTCCTGTGTTTGGTAGCGATCGGATCAACATAATTAGATGTACCCGGGCGAAGCCGGGCCGGGTCACTAGTAGCTGTATTAGGGTCGCGTGCTATGCGAAATTTATCTATCACATCGGTTTCGAATTAAATACTACATTCAGAACATCGAGCATGTATGCGTACATGTATGAACGTAGAACACGCCCCACACGTTCCTAACTGCTCAATGAAAGCCATAATCTCTGCCTACTCGTTTATTTAGCGGTCGTGAGTTCTTATTCTATTCGGCAATGTGAATGTTTGAAGAGTCCCGAGGGAATAACAAATGAACTGCAGCCGCCACTGGGCCTGCTGCATTATTGATGACGTCATCCGGTACAGGCCGCCTGGAGACTCTTGACCCGTCTACTGTTTTGTCATCTATTGTCGCTCCTTTATCTATTATTTAAAAGTGATCTGCCGTCTCTGTCATTCCTACTGGACTAAATAGAGATAGGAATATTGTCATTAGAAAAAACTGCATGTATGAAATAAAAACTTTTTAATAATTAATTAAATCGACATAACAAGGTGGTACAGTTAAATAAATCGCCATTTTTGCAGTACAGCTTGTTGCACAACAGGATAAAATTTTTATAATCAAACGTCACTTGTTTGTTTGTCACAAAAAGTGTAATGGCCGCAATGTATGGTGCATGGCGGCCATTACACTGCTTATACTTTCATGGGAAATGGTGTAATTTTGTGTAAATCGTGAGATAAAGTGAAGTGAAATTGTAATATGGATAGATAATGTTGTAAGGTATTGTGAGAAAAGGTTTTTCCAATAAATTTAGGAATTTACTAATTTTAACTTAAAAAGTAAGGTCCTGATGTTAAATGAAGTGTTATTTACATACTTTAATGACTAAAATTTTTCATACAAGCGTCGAGCTAATAAACTTTAAAGTTATTATAACTAAAGATTTTCATCAAAGCAAACGGCGGTTTACGCCGAGACGTTAGCACCATCGCACACAGAAAGCTATACTATATGTTGCGAACATCACAAATTGTGGGACAAAGTTACTTGCAAGACAACGTCTATTGAAGTCAAGCCTCTTCTATTATGCTTTATTTTATTTTTTAATTCCCGAGGAGGGTTGGCAGGCGGCCGGCCGTAAAAATTGTAGCCAAAACTTGTACAGTATGGACTACGGTTATACTGTGCCGACCCCATATAACTTGGGAAGGCAGGGAGATAATGAAGATTCAAATATCAATAAATATGTAACCATTAAAGTGAAAATGTTTGCTTTGACGCCTCATCTCGACCGGAGCTATGACGGTTCGAGAATACGACGAAACGTTTCGAGAAAAACTGGTACTCATTTTTTGGCACTTCTCGGCGGTTAATTTCCTTAAAGTATATACATAAATAAATAGGTGGAATCATAAAATTAAAAATGTTGGATGTTGTGACTAGAATTGAGAAAGGTATGCATTGGTGGTTCGGGCATGTTGAAAGGATGAATGAAGGGAGAATATCGAAACAAAAGTGAGTGGCAGCGTCTGAGGAGAACTTATCGATCAGTTTATTGACATATACCCGCAACCGACGTTGTTTGCGTAAATTCTACTAATATTATAAATGGCAAAGTCTGTAAGTATGGATGTATGTATGTATTATTATTATTTCACGCAAAAAGTACTGAATGGATTTAATGAAACTTTACAATAATACAGCTTATACATCAGAATAAGAATAATAAATATTTATTTATTTTTATTTTATTAATTTTATTTATTTATTTAATACGGTTCATCTACACAATTACATGAATCAGTTTCAGAGTACATTATATAAAACCTATGTAATAAGTAACTAGTAATCTCAGTTACAGATAAACACAGCGTACATAAAGTATGTGTTTGCATAAACAAAACTATATAAAAAACAAAATGAAGGGGAAAATAACTACTATGGAACAATATTAGCTATAAAACTACAAGATTACGTAAAACTCAATAGCGAAACGACTAATTTATACATGTGACACAGTATGACATTCAGAATATTAGACATCTGCGACGGTACTAGGATTCAAGATCCTAACGATTTTGGATTTATATACTGACAGCTTGTCATGGAATATATCAACAGTACTGTCTTTAATTATAAATTCTTTTAATAATCTACACAATCTCGGAATAAGAGAATAGTGTCCTAAGTTTGATTTGTACGTTCTACGAGTGAGGATAGACTTTGGGCGGCGCGGCAATGGACGTGGAACATCAAAGGAGAAACGACTTGGTAGTTCTGGATTATCAAACATTTAACATCTTGTATAAGAATAACATGTCCTGCAACGTGCGTCTGTCGGATAACTTCATGAGGTTAAAGGTCTCAAGTCGCTCAGAGTAGGGCACTCGTTCACCGAATCCATTGAAGAAATAAGTGAAGCGTCTCTGTATGGATTCTATGCGGTCTTTGTGGACCTGATAGTTTGGGTTCCATATAACCGCGCAATACTCGAGCTTGCTTCTGACCAGCGATGTGTAAAAAAGTTTTCGAGTGCTAACAAGACCTAACATGCACCTTGCAGATTTACAAATATTATCAATGTGCTGATTAAAGTTTAATTTAGCGTCGAAGGTTACACCTAGATCTCGAACTACATTTTATTCATTAAGTACAATGCCGTTAATGTTGTATGCTCTTTGGACAGTTTTATGATCACGTGTAAATCTTATAAATGAGCATTTCTCAGGATTTAGAGCCATTCCATTATGTTGGGACCATCCAAATAATCTATTTACGTCCTCTTGAAGTTCCGTGCTATCACTAGGCGTTCTTATTTCTTTCGCAATTTTAAGGTCGTCGGCAAAGATAAAACATTTTGAGTTATGGATGCTTTCTGATACATCATTTATGTATATATTAAATAACATTGGACCCAAAACAGATCCCTGAGGTACTCCTGATATGGATTGGTATTGTGACGATGCGTATCCCTTCACTACAACAAATGATGGTCTACCTAAAATATACGATGCAAGCCACGACAGTACCAGACCCTCCAAAACCAAAATGGGAGAGTTTTTCCAAAAGTATAGAGTGGTTAACTTTGTCGAAGGCCTCGGAGAAATCCATGTAAACTGTGAGAACTTGTATACGCGAGTCTACTGATTCTGACAGGAAGGTTACAAAGTTAGTTAAATTGGTGACAGTAGATCTAGATTCAGTAAACCCGTGTTGTACATCAGATATTAAGCGCTGAACATGATAACTGACATGAATTGATGAAATATAACGATAAGTGTCAAGTAAGGTGGTAAAAATTCCGCCATATGCGAGCTATTTTGGTGTGTGCTACAAAAACCGTTAGAGTTACACCTATATAATGTACAATGGAAATGTTTACCTTAAATAGTCCTACAATAAGCCCGCGACGTCATATATCTATCTTTTATGTGTAAACCATTATCGCGAAAATAGTGAACGATCTATTAATTATAGGGCGGAATGAAGTTTTCCAGCCAGTTAGCGTTTGTATATAGAAGCGAAAAATGATCTCTGCCTAAGCCTCTGTGTTACGGGCGTGAGCGTATATGAATTAAGTCAAGAACTATTAATATAAAATTTATCTCCGTCTGTGTGTCAAGACCTTATTACCTCATGGAGCTAACCTAAGCCCGAGGGATGTAATTTGGTTTACTGATTAACTCAGACTCTCAGACAGATTAGGGAGACGTGTGTAGAGGTAGTGCTGCCTGAAAAGGTTATGAATAATTTTGTATTTTTAATAAAAGTTTACGCAGCACATGACCTTAGCTTATAATAAAGGTTAAATGTGGTAACTTCCAACACGGGCGATGTGCTCTATATTAAAATTCTGTCGTTGAGAGAAAAAATAAACAAATAAAGACAATACATGTTGTTCAAAACATATGTAATACGGCTGACTTGGAAGTGGGGTTGTAACGGAGGTGGAGGCGAAGGCGCAAGTGAAAGATGAACTCAAGAATTTATAAGGAAATAAAATTGTTTCAAGTTATCAAAATTTAAAGGCTGTACTCGCTGCCCGCGCAAGCCGAGTGCGCATCGCTCATAAACGTCCACCTCCGTGACAACTTTTTACGGAGGTGGACGCGGAGGCGGTTTTTTCAACTAAGTATAAGTAGGCCCATAGCCAACAACCTTGTGAGTTGCGTAGACAGAAGATATCACGAGCGTGCATTACCCATCTTTTTCTAACGTCCCCTGGCGACACTGCCATTCACTTTTGCTACATAAATTTATTTCGTTCTTCTCTCTTCATTCATCCTTTCAACATGAACCACCGAAGCATACCTTTCTCAATTCTAGTCACAACATCCATTTTTAAGCCACGCTTTCCCTTATAACGCTATTTTTAATCCTATCACTCAACGTCACACCTAACATACTTCTTTAGGATCGCATCACAACGTTGTAAACATAATGTTTCTGTTTAAAATATTAAATCAGGCCAAAACACTCCTTTCGCTTCTAAACCTTCCGTAGCCCACTCTTACCAACTCACAACACTTAAGTTTACGAAGGATTTCATACCAAAAGCACTCCAGCATCAGAACCGCTCGACAAGTACGTTCGAAAGTCGGAAAAGTTATTCGGAGCCTTCAAACTTGACGCTACGATTTCAACTGAAATGTAATTTAATGCGATAAAGTTTTCAATAGAGCCAAGTAAACAGGCAATGAAAGGGGAACGTTAACTTGTGAGAAAAGTAATAAAAAACTACAACTTAATATTTCATTTAAGCACAGACAATCCTAACTTATTATTTACTATGTATATAAAAGAACAAACTGACTGACTGAGATATCAACACAGCTCAAACTACTGGACCTAGAGACTTGAAATCTCGCACAGAGATTTCTGTTATTACGTAGGCCAGTATAAAAAAAGGATTTTTCTAAATTCATCCCCTAGATGTCTAAAGTAGGGGATGAAAGTTTGTATAGAGTAATACAAACCAAGAAGAGTAAGCAGATCACGGATTCCCATGTAACACGAGCATACAAGCTCGTCGGTTACGGGTACTCCTTATATCGGCCTTCTTTAGTATGTCACTAATCTGGTCGATATAAGTTCTCCTGAGTCCCCTACCAACGCTACAACTCACTGCCGCAACATAAAGTTGTCTAGTTACTAACTAAGGATGATTAGAAATTCATCCTTTCAACGCGAGCGAACCATCGAAACATACCACAAAATGTATGTGTTAATATCTGGCATATATGTTGAATATATGTCGGCAAAGATTCAAACATATAATTTACTCTACGAGTTAGCTACGAGAGAGCTACGACAAAGCTACGTCGTTACTCTCGTAGAGCCGCAGAGCTACGCGGTAATAAATCTGTGTCACCTTCAACGACAAGTTAATTGAGTCCGGCTTACTGGCTGCGGACATGTGACAAGTTTTGTGCCCACTCGACTGTTCATTATTTATGACTTGTTCCGCCGTCTTATCATTAGCTTATATACTAACTTAAAAACTAGGCAAAAATTCGACCGATAACTGCAAAAGTACCAGGAAACATAGATATTCTGCGACATTATTCACACACGGCCATCTAATCCCAAACTAACCAGAGCTTGTGCTATGGAATTCCAATTAAATAGATAGACTCAGGACATAGGTACATATGTTCATGCACACAAATGTCTGTCCTGGGTAGGAATCTAACCCACGACCTGCGGCAAAAGCAAGTATCTTACTAACGCCTCGTTTCCCTGTAGCAAAATGTTGACGTTAAAAATATAATGCAGGTAAAAATAATCCCTTTAAGGTTGAGGGCTGCCCGCGTAATTAAACGATGTACCGCGAGGTTATTGCTTAGTCCGTGTACACTGTATACATAAGTTTGACTTAAGTAAAGTCACAAGTTAGCAGTGACTTGACGCGGGGAGAAGCTGTCGCGTTTCATCTCGAGTGGGGCTTGTCTATTTTACAAAACCCGAGCGTGAACTTAGTATTTACGTGGATTTCATTTAGCGAGCGTGGTGCGTCCCTCGGGAAGGCTTTTTTCGAGATCAAAAGTATCATAGGTACTAATATTATAAATGTAAATGTAAGTTTGTTTGTTACGCTTTCACGCCAAAACTACTCAACCGATCGTCATAAAACTTTGTACACATATTCTTGGAGGTATTAGAAGTAACATAGGATACTTTTTATGAAAAAAATAGTATATAAAAAGCGAAGTATGTATGTTCCCTATAGACCTACAGACTCCGAAACGGCTGGTCCGATTTCGATGAAAATAGCGATCGGATCAACATAATTAGTGGTACCCGGGCGAAGCCGGACGCACTAGTATGTAAATAAAATATCACGATGATCGGTCGATTCGTTAAAAAATTAACGCGTAACAAACAAACATACTGAGATTCGTATTTACAATGTATTTTCTCAGTTTTGCTACTGTTAACTTTAAACCTCAGAATTTTCATTTTAAAAAATTTACATGCAATAAAATAACAAATAATAATAATCAACCCCTTTAGGCATGTTTTCCCCACTGTAGGGACACGGGGCTCCGCTCCGAGAGTAGGGGAGTGCGGGCCGTAACCCACCACGCTGGCCTAGCGCTAGTTGGTGGATGCCGGTTTCCTCACGGTGTTCTCCTGTACCGTTTTTGTTGGTGATGAAATAAATACCACAAAGTAAAGCGCCTGCCTGGGTTCGAACCTGCAACCACTACATAACTTGGGGTCTATACCACTGGGTTACTGGTCCAATGAAATATAAATACGTACAGTACGTTTCGAAATCCGTGTACTTGGGAAATAAAACCAGTAGGTCGCGAGGTATTGCTTTGGCAAAGGTAAATTAGCATAAGTTCATTAAACTTTTAGAAATAACTCCAATAAAGCTTAATTAAAAATACGAGGTAGTTTACTCGTGCTTATAAAACTACTAGCTATTGCCCGCAGCATCGCTCGCATTCGTTACTGCAAAGTCTACGCTGGAAATTGTAACATGATTTAGGCAACATTCAATCAAGGGTAATTAACCCATGTTACTAATCTGAATCTGTGCCAAGATCACGCCAAATAGAAATACATAATCTCTGCCTACCCCTCTAGGCTATAAATGTCATTTTCAGTGCCTCAGACAATGTGTGTGCAAAAGCGTAACAAACAAACTGACATGGGCTTTAGTATTGAGTTAGGATTTATAAACGCATTGGTATACTTAGTAGGTAGCGGATAGCGGGTAGCGGATAGCGGGTAGTGGTTAGCGGATAGCGGGTAGCGGATAGCGGATAGCGGAAAGCGGGTAGCGGGTAGCGGAAAGCGGGTAGCGGATAGCGGGTAGCGGGCAGCAGGTGGCGGGTAGGCAGTAGTTGAGTCAGGAGTGCTCTGATTCGAGCGCCACTTGACTCGATACGAACTATTTAAATCGTAGACCAACTGAACGAGCTTTTAAGGTAAGCTTCCACTGCAGTGGAGCAACAATAAAGGCTGGAATTGCTTCGTCCGTTAGTTTAGAACCAAGTATTTTAACGATATACTTGCCGCTTGCTTGTTTTGTCACCTTGTTACATAAAAAGACACCAATAAATTTGCATATGTACTTCTTAAGTTGCGTTCGTTGCATGACTAGGAGCTCGATACGTTATATAGATCTTTTTAGAGAAATTAAACAATACTGTATCATTTATATGAAATAACAAGTTAACGCCCCGACTACGCATGGGTAGTTTCTCTACATAAACTTTCATCCCCTATTTAACACCTTTAGGAGATTTATAAAAATCTTTTCTTAGTTGGGTCGCAAACGTAATAACAGAAATCAATGCAAATCTCTAGGCTCAGTAGTTTGGGCTGTGCGTTTATTATACACAGATAGATTTTACAATAATATGAAAGTATCTTCGCTACTCCCATCCAATGTGTGCACACCTTTAGTAAAGGTGCTTTGTTTAATTTAAGTTTCACCATTTAAAGCCGGTACTTACGTATTCCAGTTGCTAATCTCATATTTCTGTATTTACGATATTTTTAAATAAATCACATTTATGTCAAGTACAAAGTATCCAGAGTTCAGACTCATTGATCTAAGAATTTCAAGCAATTGGTGTTCATTTCTTAGTTACTTTTATTTGTGGAAGTAGGTTCCGAACGAGCAAGCTGATCACCTGATGTTAAGTGAGCACAGTAGACAAGCAAATGTGTTGCAGATGCGTTGCCTATCTTTAACGGACAGGAAAAAGGATATTTCCTTTACCCCATGCCAACCCCTTACCCATTCCCATCCGTATGAGGAAAGGGTGGGAACGGGATTAGGACTAAAATTAGGCCTCTGAAAGGAAGAGTACTTCTACTTCACGCCTGTTTTCTGTGAGGTCGTGGTATTTCGCCGGTCGAGCCGGCCACGTTCAACAGATGTTATGAATCTAAAATAAAAAATAAACATTTAAATCGAAATTGTCATAATTTTACCCAGATAATAATCTTGTTTGTGGAATACATAGAGCAACATTTGTGAGACCTTAACAAAAGAGCATGAATCCATCGCAACTCAAGACCCTCCGGAGGTAGCGGAGGCACGAAGACGGGACATTAACGACGAACAAATACAAAAAATCGACAATACGTCTGTGCTCTGAATACTGAAAGCTGAGAACCGCTCCCACCGCATCCGGGTCACGTTTTTACTTTATAATGGACCTCTTTCACCTATGTTAAAAATCGCAAAGAATGACATTTTACCTGTTTGAACTTCATTTTTAAAGCAAAATGGTTTTTTTGTAAACAAATATTTTTTACGTTGAAATTAGTAAAACAACCCTTTCTCACTTCACCTTATAACATTATCTATCCACATTACACAACTTCACTTCACTTTATCTCACGATTTACACAAAATTACAACATTTCCGATGAAATTATAAAAAGTGTAATGGCTGCCATGTATGCTGCGTGACTTCTGTTTACAAAAATTCAATGTTGCAATGAAACAATAAGTATACTATACAATAGCCGTGATACTATCCTAAGCCCGGGCCATTCGGGCCATAGCTGGGATACCAACCAACTCTACATTTAAGTACTTTGAATAGCATCTCTCATATATCACTAATCTCTACTACCCACTCTACTCGACTCACTTTCCCAATATAAATTACTCTTGTTAATCGTGTTCGTCATTCGCGCAGTCACACATCTGTCACACGAGGCCGGCTCGACCCGTCAAGTACAATTCTGCGACTTTTCCATCCTTCCATCCAAGAACAGAACAAGACGACAGGAGAAAAATCCTACTGGACAAGGACGGGATAGATGAGGCAAAGGATGTCAGTATCCCTTTTCCAGTCCGATCCCTGATTCTGGTAACTCAGCTCATTTGTTTTTAAATTAAAAAAAACATATTCCGGAGGCCTAATTTGAGTCTTCTCTTCCCATCCCTTCCTCACAAGGATAGAATGGGAACGGGAAGAGGATTGGACGGGGAGGGGGTTATCGGGGAAATGGAAATATCCTCTTGCCTGTCCATGCCCTCCTCTGTCCATTGTGGTAGGCAACGCATCTGCAACACATTTGCTTGTTGCGGATGTCTATGGGTAGCATTCACTTCAGGTGGTCCGCTTGCTCGTTTCCCACCTTCTCACATATTTTTTTTTGACAAATTTGTATTTTTAAAAATAAAAATAAATAGAAAAGGACATTGAAAGATTAAAAATTATGAATTGATTTAAAATTTAGTATCCGAAAGGCACAAGGCGTTCGCTTGCGGTATTCCGGGCATACATCGACGGGCCGGTCGGCGTGGATAGTAAATTGAGATGATGAATTATGAAGACTTGCTTAAGCCGTAGGTCGTGGGTTCGACTCCCATAACACAGTGTGCATGAGCATGTCTGTTTGTCCTGAGTCTGGGCGAAATTATCTATATAAGTATGTATTTACAAAAGACAAGTACTATATCAGTTATCTGGTCTCCATAGCACAAGCTCTGGTTAGCTTGGATCAGATGGCCTCGTGTGAATCCCGGGATATCCTTCGCGTCGTGATGTTAGTTTTCTAGTCGCTGAGCCGCTTATACAATCTGCAATAAAGATCTTCATTCTAACAACGTGAACAAATACGTTTGAAGCAGAAATGTATTTCGGTTATTAAACGATTAAATCAAACGTTTGCGGGGTGCGGGGGATGGGGGGGAGGGGGTGTGCTCACGGATAAATCGCGAGGCGCCGGATATTGCTGCCGAAATGAAAATAGGTCAATATAAAGCATGTGCGCCCTAAATTGCGTAGCTATACGATTCTATACGAAGCTAGACAAAAAAATAAATAAATAACAGTCATAAGGACTAGCCGACAGAAGAACTCAAGACAGGGAAGGGGCTACAATAGTTCGATAATTAATAAATAATCAACAAAATATAAGCCCTTGTGTGTTAGCAATAAAATTGAAAATTGAACACAAAAAAATAAATGAAAAAAGTTCGTCAAAACTGTTCCAAATTTAAATAACACAAAATGTTTGTAAAACTATTTCCTAACCAATTAACAAAACAAAATAACAGCCGCGAGCAGCGACCAAACAGAGCAGGACCACGAGCTCACCGAAGACACGCTTTAAGATGCATTAGGCGATTCTGTTGAGTGGTGAGGCGTCGGAGGCCTAGGCCCGAGTCTAGTCTTCCCCTTCACATCCATTCCTTATTAGAAGAGGGGAAAAGAATTTGACGGGCGAGGGTATGGACAGGAAAATGAGATATCCTTTTTTCTGCCTTCCCTGCTCGGTACATTAAAGGTAGGCAACGCACCTGCAAATCATTACCTTGTTGCAGATGTCTATGGGCGAACATTCGATATCAGGTGAGAGGCTTGATCGTCACCCTCTTCCCATAATAAAAAAGCCAAATCGCGCGCGAAATTTTTGATTATCAACAATAACTCCATATTACACTATTGAAAATATGTTAAGACCTGTAAAGGCAATCGAAAACGTATGAACAATAAGAAATATACCTATTTCTTGGATATAACAGTACAATTACAAAATTATCACAAAACACAGCACGACTCAATACCGCGGAGGGTGACTGACCTTTGAGTCGTCGAATGGCGCGAATTATGTTTTAAAATGGCGTCGAATTTTATTTCATTTTAAAGTCTTATTAATTACGATGTCACTCAAATTAGAGCGAGCTAAGAAAGACTTTTGAATATAAAGCATAAAACTAACACAAGACCTCACTGTTAATGTCACAGTACGGCGTTGGTGTAATTTTGGCACCGTGACAAACATTACGGTTACGTTTAGAACAAAATCTGTAAAACACAATAAAGTCCACATAAAATAGCAATTGAGTAAAAAAAACCCACCCCGACTTAACTTTCTGCTGCGCTGCAACGCTCTTTTCGCTGCAAGGCGTCAAACAAACCCTGACAGGCTCGCCATCCGAGCTGCCGTCCTCTTCAAAAGTCGGCGTACCCTCGCTTTGTTGTTCTGCATATCGAAATCTTTTTATGGACGTTTCCCCCCAGCTTCTGATATAGACACCATTACATTATTTAACTATCACTTATCAATCTTTAGCACACAGGTCCGTTAGCGATCGTAAACATAGTGCGCTGGCGCTTGTCACTCAAAGACTGCCTGCCAAGATGACCGCCCCGCTACCATCATGACAACGTTCCGTTAGACCATTCACTCAATAAATAAATGACTGAACCTAACCACAGATAATATCAGCGTCATGTATATAAATTATTATTTATCTATTATCGTTGTACTTTATTTTTTCTTATTAATTTGGTGATTTTAATAAACAAGAAGCAAACAATAATATCTATGGTTTTTATTTTTACAATTTTATGTTATTAAAATGTTTGACAGTCAAGTTTTAGTTCTTTTAATCTCTGTATAAACCTTTTGTAACTTTTCCCTCAAGAAATACGATAAGACCTCATTTTGTATGTGCCTTTCATTTGAGAACCACCTCAGATGAGGTCCCAATTCATTGACAAAGTATCCCTAGTGCTTTTTTATTTTCTCAACGCTAGTCACGCTGATGTCTGTACAAAGTGGTCGCGTTTTATTTCTTAGATAAATAATCACAAAGCTTTCTTTCGCAACACCATTTGTTTCAGGTTTTTAGTTTCTACGTGAGAAATGTTTATCGATTCATCATTGTCTTCGCTAAAGATAAAGTAGAGGTTTATTTTATAAGTCCGAGTCCGATAGATTTTAGTTCTATTCCTCGTAACTTATAGGGGATGTCCGGAAGCGAGGGGTGAAGCTGAAAATGGCGGATGGGTGAGCGGAATTCCGCCCGATACGTCTCGCTTGTTACACATATGTTATATAAAGTTAATATTATGCGGTATAAAGATATAGATAAAACATCTAAACCATTAATTATTGCTTTTTCATAAGAAAATGTTTGTATGGGTGGTGTTTTGATAATCTTGTGTTATCGCTCACATTTCCGGTTTGCCAGAAATGTATGAGTACGGTAGTGAAACGTAAAGTGGCGTTGCTGATTTTAGACAGCAAGAATCTTTATAAGCACTTGTCAAAGGAAGGAGACTCAGTTTGTACTTGTCAACGGTCGTGACAACACCTTTTGAGGCCCGAGCCTTGACTGATTGTTATAAGTAGTCGTATATAGTGTGTACAGTACATTGTGCAATGGAAATATTAAGCTACAACCAGTGTGCGATATCACTTGGTTCAGTTGAGAGGCTGTTATGTGCGACGTCCGTTGCGGTATAAACCCACACTCATTTTTGGGATATTTCCAACACACCAAAATTCACATTTATATGGATGACTTAAATCAATATAAAATAGGCAGCATTGTGTTTTAATATGAATGCAGTTCGGTAAATAAGTCGCTTGTCAAGTTAAATAAGGTATCTGTAGTGGTACATAGTTCGCGTGCGGTAGGTACGCCGGGAACGTAGGCGCCCTCGCAACTCCTGCGGGCGTGCATTGCAATAACGTCACTCGAATTATTTGCATTGCACTAACCGGCAGGCGTTAACATTTTCTTAGAAATCAAAACAAATATTGTGTTTATATACCTATGTGTCTGTCAGTGTCATTTAATTCACCGGTTACATATGTGGCTAAGGTTCCTCGTGATGCACCGTAAAAAAACATTTTAAAGGATTCCTTACTTTTAAATTATTCACGCAGAGTTTAATCTGTACGTGTACTACGATAAAATATTTGAAAATGTTTCCCTTATGTAAGTTGTACTTATAATTATGTTAAAATGATTTTATTTTACAGATTAACCTAATCAAATAATAATAGTACCGTCTATCATTATGAACGACATTAAGACTTTATTTTCGTTTTGTTGTATGCTGGTTCTTGAATGTTATGAATCGTTATGATAATATTGTTGATTCTAAAACTCATACACTTGAATTGAACTTGAACTTAATTTGTTCACCAATAGATGGCATATCCCTCTAGAGGAGAGGACTCATGTGTCCCTGCAGTAATAAAACATACTAAAGAAGGTTGATTATTATTAAATGGATGGATGAATTTACTTAATAGATGTCGGTGCGACAACATTAAGCGTTAAAGAAATAAAAAAAAACTTGTTTCAAAAATTTCGATTGTTCACGACTAAATATTTAAAGTGCCATCTATCGGGAACAGGTTAATAATATACAAGAAGAAATGTCATCTTGTTGCTTAATACTCTAAACTATTCACACTTTTATCATAGATGGCACTTTACTAACATTGGTGCAATGCAATTTTTAAAATACTAGTACTCGAAGTAGTTTAATTGTTAAAATATTATGTATATATATATATATATATATATATATATATATATATATAATATATATATATATTTAAATCGTACATAAGATCTTTTTAAATGATAGTTCAACAAAAACGTATGGGTAGTAGGTAGTAGCCCGACTTAGTTACACACTTTCTACATATGAAGTACTGTAGTCAAAATGAAAATATCTTGGAGCACTTTGCAATAAAACATGGAAAAGTTTTTAACTCACACTTTCAAAGATAAGAAGTTAACCTTTTCAAACGAGTTTTCTTTTCTCTTCATAGATGGCGTTAATAACTAGTCATTTTCCTAGGAACCAGCCTAGGAAAATATTTTTACACATTTCTTGGGGTTTTAATTATTTTTCTGATCATAAAATAGTGCTGAAGTTCATAAATGACAAATTCCTTAAAAAAAATACCTACCAACGATAAGTTTCAACAAATTGAATACAAGAAATAAATCTTGCTTCCTTTAATGTAGCTTAATTTTAGATAAAAGATGGCATTTGCCAACTTTACAGACTAAAGCACCTGGTTGCTGTCGGAACCTTCTCCTCATGTAGCCCACCAACTTCTCTGCGAATCCTCGCTTCTTGACGACAGCTTTCTCGTTATTCTGCGGCAAAATAAATTCAATTGTTAATATGTAATAATGGCGCTAGTGTTCAGACGACAAAAACCTTTATCGTAAGTTTTGTCGACTACAGTTGTAATGAAAATAAAAAATTCATTCATGCATTCGCCAATACGCAGATTTCAATTGTTCCATCCATAAATGAGATAGAAACGGTCAGAGATTAAATGTATGGCTACAAGTCAATTGGAACCCGCCCAACACATTCATAACCGTTTATACAGACACACAAACACATAATTGTTTTTCTGTAAACAATAGAGCACGGTAAACAAACAAACGTATCGCCTCGCCTGAAAATTCTTTAATTTACATCGTTTTAATTAGTTTATGACGTTATAATTACCTATTACGGGTCATTACAATACAATTGATTAGTAACACATACTTCTAATTACATACCTATTAATATTCAGACAGTTATACCTTGTTTTGTTTTGTTTTGTCCATAGCAAGATATGATTGTTGTAAACAAACAAACGTCATCCACCATACATGGCGGCCATTACACTTTCATCGGAAATGTTCTTATGTTTTAGAAATCATGAGATAAAGTGAAGTGAAATTGTTTAATATAGATAGATAATGTTATAAGGTAATGTGAGAAAGGGAAGGGGTAGAGAAATTGTCGGGGAGGGGATGCACAGCAAAAGGATATATGCTTTTTTCTATCGTAAGCACCGCATCTGCAACTCTTTAACTTGTTGCAGATGTCTATGTATATCGGGTGAACCGCTTGCTCTTTTGCCACCTTCTACTATTAAAACAGTCCCTTATGACAAGTATAAGACACTAGGCCGGGAATAGTATGCGCTGAGCATTAGTCAAATGTAGTACTTCTGAAATTCTGAAGCGCACATGTTTTCCAGCCACATGAAGTGACGCCAACCATTAAAAAGGTCGAATACAATTTCGATTCTTTTTCACGCTTAATCAAGTTATATTGCGCTCGTTCGAACTTCGGGTCCATTAATTTAATTTATGAGACAGTTTTTTCCGTCCGTTTTATCTCTTTATTAAATATATTTCTTGTATTCCTGAACTTGACATAACCTCCAATTCGATAGTGAAATATACCATTCTCCATTTCTGTCTGTCCCATACGAGTTGGATGGAGACAGGAAATAACATAATTATTTTTTCTGTTCACCATTCCAACTAAACTTAAGGCTTGTGCAAATGGATAATGGGGGATTCGAACCCATGACCTCATGCTCGGCAGTCCGTACCTTTAACCATTACACTATTGGTGCTTCTATTATTGGCTGAAAAGAGAAGATTAGTATTGTGAAACCATACCCAAGCAAAAGCTTTTTCATGAGGTTCATGAGATACAGCCTGGTGACAGACAGATCCCTACTAATATTATAAATGTGAATGTAAGTTTGTTTGTTACGCTTTCACGCGAAAACTACTCAATTAATTCCTGTGTTTGGTAGCGATGTGTGTAGCAACGACAGCAACATTCACAATTCAAATGGTGTGAAAAGGACAGCGTAGTTAAAATAATAAAATAATAATAAAAAAGAGGACAGCTAGTGTTTGTCACATCGGCGTGAATGTAAGCACATGACGTAAGCTATAAAAGCGTCCTAATTAGGAATCTTCACTTTTCGACCGCTAATGGCATAACGTTATATAACCGCCTTTCATAAATCAACAAGTTGCGGTTAAACTTCTAGTTGTATTATGTGGTGTGATTTAATTAGTTCCATGTTGTACGCTGCGCGACCCTCTAACGTGTCTCCGGGGAGGCTTCCTGTCGCCTGCCGCTTGCAATGCAGCTGTAATATTTACCTGCGTTGTTATAAACTCCTTGCTGCGACAAAATGGCCGCCACCGGCATGCGGTACAATTAAATACTTACGTAGCTTTTTTAAAAGAAGGTGGATAAGGTTCATTTGATATCAAGTGACCGGTACCCGTAGACTTCTGAATAAGAGGAGATGATAGACAGACAGAAGGATATTGTCTTTTCTATCCATGCTCCCGTCAAATCCACTTCCCCTTCCCAGGATGGGAAGTAAAGTAAAGTAATGATTGTTGTAAAGTAGGAAAGGGGAAAGGACTATGATTAGGCCACCGGCACCTCACTCATAACACGAAACGCAGTGTACTTGAGGTCACAGATGTTGTTGCGGGATTTACAACTGGTAATCAATCAAAGTATCTTCTATAAAGCTTCAGCAAACCTCTACAAAGTGTACTTTCTGTTAGATGTAACTCCACTGACCTGCTTGCTCTGACACTTTTGGCCATCTTCACCCTTCTTGCTCGCCATCACACCGTACATTGCTTACACAATTATGTGAACCACTTCCGAAGCACTTATAAATTATTAATTATCTTTTGTTTATCTATTTTTTAATTTGTTTTAGCAATTTAAATAGTATGCTTTAGTAATAAGGTTATTCAAATAAATATAAATAAGAAATAAGATGGTATTATTATTTTTTTAAACTACTGCCATGTTCTCAGGGTTACCATTTAATATTATGTTTTAGAAATTCAATCTGTGATTTTTATTTACACCAATTTATTATTAATCGTGACTCCATTATACGTAAGTATGGTCTAAATAAATATTCCGTTTAGATTTGATATGTTCGTAACAAAATAAACCTATTATATTTAAATTAATAATTTTTAGCAAAAACTAAAATCTTTTTCGACAGCCATTAGACTAAAAATAAGTAAACTTTCCCGCGCAATATAAGATTTGACAGATAACAAAAGGCGCGTAACGCCCGGCGGCCGGCAGGAGCCACACTGACAGTGCTGCAGAACACTGCCGAATTGCCGAGTGCCGACTATTCTGTAAAAGGTCATATTGCGGGGGAAAGTTTTGGAAGTTAGGTGAAAAATGTGATGTGCTTATTATTAACAAATTTGTTTATGCGGCGTCTTCCTTCGGAACTTTAATTTTGTACATTAATAATAAAAAATATAGCTTCCTAGCTTCTATTAAATCTGTTGATCTAAATGCTACCAAACATAAACAACGTTGCTAAAAACTATGTCTCGTATAAGGATTATTAAAATGGCGACATTAGTTTCAGACGTCCAAGTTTTATTATTTCAATATTAGTTAAGAATTTATAAGTGTCAGGTCGAAGATTCGAATTTGCTATTCGACTATTATTGTGAGCCATTTTTTGGCACAAGCCAGGCTTAGTTGGAGTAATTAAATATTTAAAAAGTTTAAGGACAGATACAAGAAGAGACAGCAAAAACCACAAAAAGTTACATATAAAAGTTAAAATGAGTATTAACACAGGGAAGTTCAGAGACACGGTGGAGCCACGCAGTATAAGCACTTATTATTTTAAACATTCGAATCTATAGTTTTTATTGTGTAGTGGGGCAAAGGACCGGCGGATCACATAATGTCATTTTGAACCCTAGCGAAACTTGGAGAACACGACGTCTCCCTGTAAGGCAACATCTGGCAAAACTGAGTGCGCAATCTTACATGAAATCTTGGATCTGTTTGGTTGTGTACTTTCTATTTTGTTCAAATAAAACATCAGAGGGCGTAAGCCTACCCCAAACTGCAATCTTAGGCTATCCTATGTAGTTGTATACATGACTTCACCCAATAAACCTTGTTTAACTAAACTTCTCGACTATTTACTAACCTTATTTTTAATTATCATCCGATATCTTACCTACAAATTGAGACCTTAACCTTTTACAGCAAAACTAATGAATTTCAAATCAACTTCAAAGCATTAAAATAGAATAAATAAAAATGTTTAAATGCGCATACATTATTCATAAGACCGCTCGTGTAGTGGCCACACCGAGTGGGTTTTATTTGTCGATAAACAACGCGCGCCGCGGGCACATCCCTCTCGGGACGTATAGACACGTCAAATGTTAAAATGTCGGGAGTTATGTACGTTGTTGGCGGCATATACACAGCGTAATAATTAAGAATACATGTACATAGTTCAAACGAACGAGTTTTTGACTAATGAAAAATTTTAATTAAAAAAACTACAATGTTAGGTTTAGTTTTTGAATCATTGATAATTGATTGATTGATAATTCAAAACTTTATCTGTATCTTTACTGGATCCATTTTTATCAAAACCTTGTGTTAGTATAGACTGTATATAGCTATAAAGATATTAAAAGTAATGATTCTAATGTAATTATGAGTACTAACCGATAAAAAAAACCTGTAAAACCCTTCCCATTGTCACTTAAAGCACAAATTTAGCTAAACAATAAATCCGAGCATCATGCATTGCTATACTTACAAAATGGATGGCACTTTAAAATGCATGGATAGCCGCTGGCCTTGGGACGTCTCATTTATGCTGAGTCTGTTTTAAAATGAACCTACTATACAAATGAAATAGTCATTCAATTCGGTTTGAGTAGAATTATCAGAAAGTGCCCCCTTCGGTCAGCATTTAACTGCGCTACGTACATCCCTAATGTTAAAATGATATCACCTCATAAACAAGGAAGAAACCCTTCTGAGAATGGGTTTTATCAAGGTAAAAACTAAACTAGACCCCAAGCAATATTTTGTCGAATCGGTGGTCGCTATTAAGTTATATGGATTTTACTTCTTCTGCTTATATTATTGTAATTATCAATTGTTTCGTTGTAGGCAAAAAAACAGGGTGTAGCGTTTCCGAACGACAGCTGGCCGACTGTCGGAGAGACACGACAGAGGGCGCCAGACCAGGATAGCAACCCGAGCACAGTTGAGATCTGCCAAGTTGATTCTTCTTTGTATTAATTAGAATACTAAGCGCTGTCAATATATTTCTGAGAATTTTCATGGTGCTTATGTACTCCTTGTGCATGCAACTAATCGATTACGACGAAGCCAAGAAAATCGTTAGTTAATCAGTATCATTAGTAATTACTAATGTATTTATTATTGTCTAGTTCTTTTCTTCATTCCGAAGAGGTTTGGTGTCAAGCAGCCGGCCGGCCGTAAAAACTAGTGCCAAAACCTGTCAGTATAGACTACGTTCATACTGTGTCGACCCCATGAGTGTTAAAAAGGGCAAAAAGATAATTGTATCAATTTAATATAATTACAAGTTAAGTGGCCTTAACTTAAAATATTTGGTATGCATTAATTAATTTGATATTATTTAAAAGCCAAAATGCTATTTAGAAATTTTACAACTAGCAACTATTCAGTTAACAGTTGTATTCTTCTTACTTCAATCAATTCATTCATTCATTTCATTCCTTTCCGTCGTCTCGTTCTAGTTACTTTTTATAAAATGGCGGACAATAACGCTTCAAATAAGTGAATTGTTACGTATATAATACAAACTATTGTGTGTATTTTGCAAATATTACGAGATAATTAGTGATAAGTGCTTAGATATTATGAATAGATATAATAAAATAGTGACTATGAAACTGTGAAATACATAGTTTATGGATTTATTGAACGGCGTGGTAACTTTGGCACAATGACGCAGTTTTTACCACCGAATTTACTTGCTCTATTCGCCGCTAGGGATCCAATCCCATATCTACCTCCGGCGGCGAAACTTCCTCACGAGAAAAAGCAAAAAGGCTACGATGGAGTCGGATCATTCCTTGGTCTTTTTGAGGTTAGTACGAATCACTTTCCTCAGCAAGAAATGGGTATACGGCATCTGCACTGCACTGGATTACGCCCCCTAACCTCTCTTGAAGAAGAGGCCTGCAGTGGGGAAACATACTCAAATAGGGTAAATCATTAATAATTATGTTAATATTCCCCACAGCATCCGTCAGAGACTCCACCACCCACTCGAGTGGAGACTCGCGAGGAAAGGATGGAAAGACGGCGGCGTGAGCGCGCGGAACAGACGGCTTACCGATTGGAGCAAGAGATTGCAATGTGGGACCCTGCGGCCAACCCTGCTTCCACAACTGACCCATTCAAGACTTTGTTTGTAGCGAGGATTGTAAGTTCAAGTCTTTTGCTAGTTTACCCATATATTTCAGGGGTTGGTCTATGAGGGGGGAGGGATTTGAAGAGGGTATTCCACTCCCAGTGAAAGGAAACATAACATTTTAATTTCAAATGCCTTGAACCTTTGTTCATTATGTTTTTTATTAGGCCCTTACAGTCCCTTTTGGTAGTCACTGCTGCTGCGAAGTGCCTACTGGGCTTGTGCGTGTAGTCTATGTTTAAACTAATAGCACTTTTGAGAAATGTTTTCTCGATTAGCCAATCCTTCGCTAAACTTTAACATAAATCAGAGGAGAATGAGCTAGGAGTTTGGATGTACTTCGAGAAGAACAGTAAATACATTGTGATCTTGTGAGTCTTGGCAAAGAATTTTATGCGAAATGTTTTGGTAGGATATTTTGTACAATTTTAAATATGACATGGCCAGTATATAAGTGCTGAACACTGGGGAGTTACTACTGGCCATCATGTACTAAAGCAATACTAATTGCAAATTAAATAACAATTAAAATCTAAATGCAGGTTGCATATGGCAATAGATCACTGAAATTACTTATGAACCTTAAGCTTAAGGGACAGGTCTGCAAGTCTATCACAGGGCCTGTTGTACTGTATTAAGCTGAGTGGGTGATATGAATCATACATGAAAACCGACGAAAGTGTAAATGTAAGGAGTGAATTCAGATATGATGGCGGACAGAGGGATATGGAAGAGCATACTGTGCCGACCCCAGATAAATGGGAAAAGGGTAGGGTGATGATTTTACAAAAATAGGATAAAATTACCCAATAATTATAACTGTATTAGTGATGTCGGCCACTGCGAAGTAACTGGTTAAGCGCCTCACATGCACACAAAACTCATCCATGCACACCCTTAGAAGCAATGCCCATCGCTGCAAGTTCAACCAATAATATTTCTTAATTAACTGAAATTCAATTAACGATTGTATTTTTCAGAATTATGACACGTCTGAATCTAAATTAAGACGAGAATTTGAAGGATACGGCTCAATTAAAAGGGTGAGTAGTTTTTTTTTAATTCAACTCTAACAAAATGCCAACCAGAACAAATGAGAGATAAAGAGGAGACAAGTTTCCCCTTATTTATCTTTTCGGGACTGTACTGACTTTAAACTAAAAATAATGCATACTAAATAAATATGCGCTGACGCCCGTAACGCAGAGGGGTAGGCAGAGATAAGTGTGTCACTAATCTGGTCAACATAAGTTCTCCTTGGGCGTCCCCTACCAACATTACCACTCACTTTTGCAACATAAATCTGTTTTGTTACTCTCTCTTCATTCTTCCTCACATCCACTCTTAAGCCACGCTTTTCCCTTAGAATGCCATTTTTAATCCTATCAATATCACGCCTAACATACTTCTTAGGCATCACATCTCGGCATTAACTCTATTAATATGCTTTTCCTGTCAAACCCATTTATTTTTCATTCCGAACGTAGTCGGGGGCAGGAGCTAGTTTTTGATAAGAAATAATTTTTGCAGATTTCCATGGTATACAGCAAAGAGAACGGCAAGCCTCGCGGCTACGCCTTTATCGAATACGAACACGAGCGGGACATGCACTGTGAGTATAAACTAATCCGTGTACAGCGCGACACACAGACGGACGGAGGGATGCGATCGATACATCTAATCTGACATGTAAACTTTGAAGTTTACATTCCATATTGTTTCATCTAGGATGTAAATGTCTCATATACATGACTGTTGACTCGCCCCAGCCCCAGGAAAACATGCCTCTTAAGTTTACATGTAGTATAAAAACTATGGTCACACCATCTTAATATATAAAATTACGAGGAACTCCCAAGCTACTTAACCGGGGTAGTTTTGTAGTTATAGTAGTTATATAGTATATATTCTTGTACATATATGTAGTATATGTATCTATAACAGTGTATGCTGAAGATTATTCCCGTCGAAGGTTCCTCAAATTCCATTTTTCTTAAATTTCTTCACCTTTATTGCATGACCACATAATTAAAGTATTTCTCTTGTGTAGAATTAATTATGCCACACTTACAATTTGTACTGTATATTAATTCATGACATTACATCTTAGATTTACAAATAAACCTGTGAATTATTTAAATTTTTTGTTAAATACGATCACTTCTCTCCTGAATTTATTACACGATTTCAATTCCTTACCTCTGCAACAATTTAATTCATATTTCTTGTGAAAAGAATTGAATTTGTGTGAGAAATTCAACGGAAAATTAATAATTGACTGCCGACCCACAACTTTGAAGCCATTTCATTCAGCACGGAGTCGCTCGAGTTACAATATAAAGACATTTTTGTATAGACATATATGTGGGATGTATACACCATTCCTAACATTGCCCAGGCAGAGATTACCGCTTTCATAAATTCATACATTTAATTTATGGTCACCTTTGGTCAGTTTAAGTGTAGCACTTGGCCGAGAGCACTGTCTCGCTCTTCAACTCAATACTGTACTGTCCCGCAGGGCTAAGGGTATGCCCTTATACCCTGGGTTCCTACTCCCAACGAATAAAGGGAAACCCAGATGGTAAAATTAGTATTTCAAGAGAAACTGTGGCTGAGTGATATATTTATATATTGTGTAGATGTCCTGCCATTTGAATGGTTGAAAATGTGTAGTCTGGGTCATTTCAATTTAATTTTTTTACCAATCTCACATGTATGGTCTGTTTTAACATTAAAAAGTGCAGTTGACCTGCGGACGTGGCTTATTGTTGTGGCGTGTACTTGGAAGATAAGTTTACAAAGTTCGAGAACCTTCTTGGAGGGAATATAATTAATTACCATTAAAATATACTGCTGTATAGTTGTGATCAAAGCATACTCGGAATATACAACAATCTATTACCAGATATACGGACCCCATGGCGTCGCCTGCGACCTAGTCCATGGCATGCCGAGGACAACTCGACCACATCGCTTAAGTTGATATTAATCAGACTGACCACAAAGCTGCAAGTTACATGCATGCTTACATTTTAGTGGCGACGTTGCCTTCCCTCCTAATTGCATACCATACATTTAGCTAATATAGCAAAGGTCAGTGGCACAGAGCATTACAGATCACGGTTTCTCAATCTCGACCTTGGAATATAAGAGTTTATATGTGAAACAGTTATGTAATTACAGTAAATTGATATCCAAAAGTTTTGTTTTGATCACAATATAATTGTATCTTCAGGTTTTGTATTATTATTTATATTGACCTTTTTAATGTTATTGAGGTCAGCTTACCTCCAGTAAGGTGGGCCCTCTCAGGGGAGGGCACCAGGGGGCGCCCGCTATGCCCCCTCTCGCGTTTTCTGTATGAATTAACAAGTGGTTTTTCTATTTTCACACCACAGACCCAGCCGTTAAGACCCCTACCACACAAACTCACGAGATAACCGGCAACTCGCTTTAATAGGTTTGTATGTGGTAAGACTGCCAACATACAACTGAGACATTTAAATTTTGTAATTTTTTTAAAAGTATCGGATAAAAAACTAACGTAGTTTCGAGCACCCTGTATAGTTTAAAGTGAACGACAGATTACTTAATATTTTTGTTGCTTAAAATGCGCTGAAGGAAACGTAAGTAAAGCGCACCAGGTAATATTGGGTATCTGCTTTTCGACGTGATAAGTAACGCCGCGGTGAACAAATGTATTACAATATAGCAAAAAATAAAGCCAGTGGCAAAGTAAGTACCGTCTCGTATAGCTTAAGGTAAAATAAAGTGCCGGAAACTTTGTGGATTTGATTTCGGGTAAAGTAAGTAGACAAGACGGTAGGTATGTTCCAATGTTTGATGTATCTCAAAGTGGCGTCTCTCGGCTCGGTCGGTATGTACGTAGGTATATGTATTCTTTCATTTACATATGTATATATATATATATACATATACATATATTTAGTGATAATTCACTCAAATATACATTAAAAATGTCTGCAGGTATCTTCAATGCATTTTTTTATAGATATAAATTAAGTTAATGTGTTGTAAATCTTAGAACAATGTTCACCGTCAACATGGTTGGTTACACAATGTTTACATGGGCTATTGCTTACATTACATTTGGAATGGTTTACGTCGTAATATACATATGCAGTCTGCGAATAGTCCATGTAAATATGTAATGAATATATGGTGCGAGCGGACGGCGGCAGGTCCCGGCTGTGTATGAACTTATATTGTACAATATTATATAAACTTGTCTTTCTTTATTTGATTGTGTCCAAAAATATAAGTCTAAATAAAATTTTATAGGACCCGTTTGCAAGTCATATTCATGTATATGACTTGTAAACATGTCAAATACGATGTAAAATAACTTCAATTTTACATGACATGTAGAGTCTATACTGGTGTTTACAAGTCATATGAGACTCCTTACACCGAGTTCACATTCCATATGATTAGGGCGAGCACACACGCTGATAGTACTGGAGCCGTCTCCCTCGCACGTGACCAGATCACCTTGTAATTGCGTACGATGTGCCTTACAGCCGCCTATAAGCACGCGGACGGCAAGAAGATCGACGGTAAACGCGTGCTGGTCGACGTGGAGCGCGCGCGCACCGTCAAGGGATGGCTGCCGAGGAGACTCGGTGAGAACTGTTCCTTCTTTATAATAAATATAAACTAGCGACCCGCCCCGGCCCCACACGGATACTACCAGCTGGCTATTCCTGTAATTAAAGTTATGTAAAATCTGCACAGTATTTGTATGGTGTACGGCAAACATCTCGAGGAAAGGGTGACTGAAAACTGGAAACCGCTGCATGGCATCTCGGTGCTATGGAACTAAATAGTGGCCAACGGAAGTTCGCTGTCCACATTGTTCGTCAAATCTATGTCCGTACTATTGACATCCTCTATATATATAACAGTATATTAAGTAGTTTTGTAGTTCATTGCGGAGAAATAAGACAAGAAAATGTTATACATTGAGATCTTACCACGCTATGTGACTCCACACATCCGCAACTACCAGAAGAAGATGGCGGAAGCAAGCGGTTTATTTCTACTTGACGCTTGTCCTTTGTGAGGGCGTCGTATTTTACCGGTAGAGCGGGTCAAGCCGGCCACTTCTACCTGCTCTACTCTGTGTTAACTGAGTAACGTGGTGGTGATATGGTGGTTGCAGGCGGCGGGCTGGGCGGCACGCGGCGAGGCGGCGCCGACGTCAACATAAAGCACTCGGGCCGCGAGGACAACGAGCGCGAACGCGAGCGGTACCGCCTCGAGCAGCGCGACCACGACGAAACCAGGGCGCACCGCGACAGAGACAGGGAACGTAAGACCACTCCCCTCATACACACATACATCCTTCTCCGTCCACTGAAAGACCTCCCCTACTGGTCCAATGGACTCCCGCAACCTTCACCAGATCATCGGTCCATCTTTTGGGAAGCCTACCTACGCTGCGTTGAGGATCACATTATGTCTGATTCGATTTCGCTAAGAAACTCCGAGCATTGGCCTTGCCATTGTCCTTTGAGTGACCTTGACCCTTAATGGAGCCACGTCACACTACAATAAGTCATCACTGGTAACATATAGTGCTCAGAAGAAAGCTTACATAGTAGACTAAAGCAGTAATTAATATGAGTAAAAGAACAGACTGCAAGACAACATGACCGTGGACCACCAGCCACTAAGTCTATATGAGAAAGTCCCCATACTACGTGGCCTGCTGCTGTCTTCAAAGCACCATGTTTGTGTCAAGTAGTCAATACCTTTTAGGGAAACCTCACGCATATATTTATGAATGAAAACTGGAGGGGTTTTGACATATACTAAAGGTACTACCGGAGGGGGGAGGTGCGTGAAAAATGCATCACGTAGTATGGGACGTTCCTTTAGGTGAGTAACGATTGGTGTCTAATCCGGCACAAAACACTCGTGCTGTTGCGATAGTGTCAGGGTGCTTGTACATGTGCCCTGTGCACACTGTATCGGCGCTGACAAACGTGCCGAGGATACAGTGGCGATGTATGCTGCAGGCGGGAGGCGCCGCAGCCGCTCCCGCTCGCGCCGCCGCTCTGCGTCCCGGTCCCGGCGACGCGAGCGTGAGAGGGAGAGGGAACGACCTAGGGAAGAGGAAACCGAGAAGTGAGTACATACGTACTATCGTACGCTTTGGTGGTTTACCACCTTGAAGCTACAATTTTTTCTTGTGTGACTAACTTGTCAATGTCTAGAGGAGGTCTCTACAGCTGCGGTAGGGCGCAGAAGGCTCCTAGCCTGAACTCCTTTAAGCGTAACTTAGCTTGAGGGCCCTCCCTCGGCTAGGTCCCACTCTATTCTGACCTAATAGGATGCAGAAATGTGTTTGTACGAAACAATTATTGGTTAATTTTGTAACAATAGACTATTCAGAAATAATGATGTATGTCTGAACGGCTGAGCTTGTAAAACTTAGAACGGAAAACAAAGACGTGGTAACAAGCAGAGATGCGAGTCCTGTCATTTGTCTCGTGTCAAGGAACAAGGTAAGTTTTTCTCTTAATAAATACCGCGAACTGCCCTTACTGTACAATATATACTTGTGACTTCAAAACTTACAAATAGTCTAAAGATTTAAGCTAACCAGCTTTCTGTAGGTGGCAGCGGGTTCGTGGATAGCCCTTAGGCTGACAGACAGACAGAAGAGGTAGTGGGCAAGAGACAAGTGGTTTACTCCCCCTCGAACCTGAGTAGCCTGGACCAAGTACAATCGCTTGTCAAAATGAGCCAACTATCAACTCCTCGGAGTTCGCTAAATTGTCTATGGAATATAGTAATATGTACATTATCTAGATTTTTTCGATTCGCTGACATTTCGAGAGCGTGTGTCAGCTCCATACATTTTGGACTTTAGTACTAGCGATATCTAACGGAATGTTACTTTGTCCGGGCGTCGTACGTTCGTTGGGCTTGTTAGATTGTTTCGGTCGAACGATTGCCCGCACATTGCATCTCTGTCTCTCGTATGCCAGGCGGCGCCGGCGGTCTCGCTCGCGCTCGGAGCGGCGCCGGGAGCGTCGCGAGCGCTCGGAGCGCTCGGAGCGGTCGCGGTCACGCGAGCGCAAGCGCGCGCGCCGCCGGGAGCACAAGGTCAAAGCTGAGGATGTCAAGGTCAAGGAGGAGCCACTGGACGGTACGTATACAAGCGTGCTTGAAGATTTTAAAGTTCTTGAGATAAGCTCGTTCAAACATACTACTGTTGCGTAGCTACCACAATGTGGACGTCCTCCCCCTCGTATTATTAATTTATTTAAAAAATATAATTAATAAGTGCCCTTGTGACCTGTGCCGTAAACGACTGACCGATTCGAATACCCGGAGTATCGCGCGTGTGATGTCGGCTTGAAACCCAGCTATAATCATACCGTACGTCACGTAATTTTGGTGTTTATAAACTATGTTATTTATTTACTATTTTAAAATGGTTTTCAGATTATCCTCAGTTCCGTCTGCCGCCTCCGGATGTCCACATCAAGCAGGAACCTGCCGAAGACGAGGACAAATACAACCCGGAAGACGCGAACGGAGACCACTACGACTACTGACACCGTCGGCACCATCCCTGCCACATACCAACAAATACCTACCACACCAAAGGCGTGCCATCCGCCGAGGAACTACGCAGCGACAGGAGCCTGCTACTCACCGACGTATACCTGTGACTCACCAACAAATATTTACCCTTCACTTCACTACTACTACCTGGCAAGAAATGCACACCACAGACCAATAAATACTTACCACACGCCAAGATATACCTACCGGGTACAACATGTATACAATACCATGCTTACACCAACATGCACTGACCATGTGTGCACAAATTGATTGACAAAACGATTAACTGTATGTGATTTAAATTATATTTTACAAGTTGTTTCTCAAGATATATATTAATAAGTGTAGTGTGTGTGTGTGTGTAGGAACAACTATAAACATATTGCGGACGGTATAAAAAATGTGGCTAAGTTTCTATGGAGAAACGGAGAAACTCTTATATACCGGAAATGTCAATAGTACGGACATTGATAACGTTAAAATTATGTTACGTAAAGATCCTTAGCATTTCTGGTCCGTAAAGTTTGTAACTTGACTTTTAATCTTTCAAACCAAGTACTTTGTACGAGCCGCAGGACAGTTGTTAGATTTGTCCGACAAGCGGTTTAGTAGAGAGGTAACTAGGGGGACCAACTACGAACTGTTACTACCCAGACTCTGTCCCGTTGCCAACGGAAGTTCGCTGTCCACATTGTTCGTCAAATCTATGTCCGTACTATTGACATCCTCTATACTTCGTACTATTGACTTTACACTTGTACTATTGACTACGCTTCGTACTACTAGTACTACTTGACATCTATATATATAATAGGTGTTTACAAGTACATTAGATGGAGCAAAATTTAAAAATAACTTAGTTGAGTTCACTTTACAGACAGAGCCATCTAGCGTTGTATGTGAAAACATTTTTATCTTTTGTTTTTAAATATGTCGCAACCGAGAGTTCCAGAAATTGATTCGGAAAGACCAATGGTTATTTTTCAAGCGACGAAGATATCTTGATGTGACTAAATAAAATAAGAACAGAAATGCAATAAAATGTTGTATCATTCAAAACATATACAGTATATATTATACTTTGTACTAAATCGGGATGTAAAGTTTGTAAACAAACAAACGTAACTCGCCATACATGGCGGCCGTTACATTTTTTATACTTTCATCGGAAATGTTGGTAACTTTGTGTAAATCGTGAGATAAAGTGAAGTGAAATTGTGTACTATGGAAAACTAATGTAAGGTAATTTAAGAAAACATTTTGTAATTCTAACGTAAAAAATGTGTAACCTTTGTTTACAAAATTAACATCTTGACTTGGAATAAACTATATATATATTGTTCGTAAAAAAATGCTTTAAAGTTTATATTGTATTGCGAAATATATTTTCTACTGCAAAGAAACGAAAATATCGAACTGGCCAACTGTGGATGGTCACTGGTCGCGCCGACAGATGTCGCTGTTCGCTCCGCTGTAGTTCCAATTTCGTCCACAAGGTGGCAGTAATTTTAACAATCGTTGAACTAACGAATGTACGGTTTATTATATCCATAACCCATTAGATAAACTCGTGGTTTAGATGTATACTGAGTGGTGTACTAATTAGTTTACTGTACAACGTTTTGTCAATTTATTATGTGTACACGTTAGTGATGTGGTAGTGTCCAAGTCAATATGATAAATAAACATCAGAAATTGATTTTTAGAAATCAAATTCGTGTTGAATGCGTCCCTGTTTTTAAATTATGTAATGAAGTCATCATATATATGTTATGAAGCACAAGCAGATATTTGATTCATGAAATTGTATATCTGAAAAAAATATATACGAGACTAAGTGATCGGATTTAGACGTTTAAATATTTAAATTGCTATGGAAATTTTTTTATTTGATATAAAACTACAATCTCTCTCTCTCATGCCGCGCTCTCGCTCACACATTCGGCCACGCGGCACATCGATCGTGCATCGGTTACTCTCGGCTCGGACCCGACCGTAACGCTACATTTCTAGCGAATGACCGCATATCATGAATTTATAAGACGTTGTCACGTCAAAATCAATCAAATATTATTTAATCGAAATATCTTTTATTCGTCTGTTGCTTCGTCGTAATAATAGTGTGTGGACCTTAAGGGCCGAAAATAAATAAATTAACTTTAAAAATAAGATGTTTTTAAATACCATTAGAAGTATATTGGCCGTGGCATTGAATGATAGGATTAAACATACCATTATAAGGGACTTTTCCCTTGTGGCTTAAAAGTTGATGTTGTATCTAGAATTGAGAAAGGTACGGTCCTATGTACGGACTAAAATTAGGTGCTCAGACCTCAGACGAAACGTTTTTTTTAGTACTAGGTGGCAAACGAGCAAGCGGTCCACCCGATGTCAAGTGATCGCTACCCATAGACATCTACAACTAACTGACGAGTGGCAAATAGATTAGAATGTATCAAATCGACTCAATTACTTACTAATCTTCTCGACTAAAATTTCATTCAATTGATGTTCAGATATGTTTAGTTACTAAACTAAAATACTAACAATTAGAACTTGGCTTAAAAGTTATAAAATGCATGTAAATTACACTAAAGGAACGTCAAGTTCATTTTAAGAGCGCCATCTATCGACGCTGGTGTTAAATTCTTAAGGTACACTGCAATCGAACATTCAGTCAAAAAATATTTAATGTCGCTTGATGCAGAAGTCTGTGTTCGTACACCGTCCTTCACCAGCTCGTTGTCAGCGAACCGGCTGTGCTCGATGACGTCACCGGCGCCACCCTTAAATATCTTGCAGTCCGTACTCTTGCGCTTCAATTAAAACAAAGTAATACAATCAGTCTGTATATTTAACAATAACAACAATAAATATTGCAAAGAAGAGAACGCAGAAGATGCACGATGTGGTCATGATGATGCACCAGTAGTACCTCCCCAGCCAGCCCTCCTGGCCGTGCAGCGGGCCGCGGATCCTGAAGGGCGGGCGGTACGCCGCGCCGTGCACCGCCTGCAACGAGCACAACTCAGCTTGGCGGTCACACTTTTACAGCCAATCCTGCTGTCATTACAAACTATAGCAATACTCTATTGTTTTTTTTTGGTATGTGGTTCGTAATACTGTAATTACCTGAAGACAGTCAAAGCCGGGACACGTGCACCTCTCTCTCGGCACACCCTCGCCCAAGTCTCGCCTCACCGGTGACGTCATCTCTCCCTGATGATTTACCTCAGCTGCCTGCAACCACAGTTACCACCTAAACACTTCTACCGGCCATAGCTGAACAACAACGAACCAAGACAAGACCTACATGTGGTGCCATCTAGGGATGGTTGGTAACATTACAATCGATTACTTTCGCTGTTAGCAGACCTCAAACCAACACAATCTTCCTGCAGCGCTATCTAGCTTACTTATTTCAGGGCTGCCTTAAATCTCACAGTTAGTGAAGGAATGACGAGCCAAGAACGAGCAGCGTACCCTAACGGAGGGTAGCGATCACAATTGACAACTGGAGTACAACCCGAAAGCGATTTCATGCTCATATTGAGTTTTAAGACAGGAACTAATACGATTTGATACAAAAAGTCCTGAGGGGAAGAGAATGAACAAATCTTCGACTGACTATTGGTAGAAGCAAAAAGAGACTTCTAGTAGTTAGTTTACAAAATGACAATGTTTTTAGATTTAGCGGTAAAACCGATCAAAATGACAACTATTCCTAGTAAGGAGTCAGTCAATTGACAGGAATATGCAACAAATAGACTAGACAACAACTAGACGTAAAGTCTACAGTCATTTTTTGACACTCAAAAACGTGAGGACCATAGATACTAGTAGTAATAAGTATAGACAAACATACTTGTGTTACAACACTAGCGACCAAACGCACACAGGCGCGCTTTTTAAATACGAAATAATAAGTCTATAGAGAGGTCTACAAATTTATCTACAATAAAATGAAACCCCATATTTCATCTCAATCAATATAATCCAGCAATTCAACAACAAACAAACCAATCAGCACCAAAACGATCAAGTACAGAGCGACAAGGACAGCGCGCTGGAAGAAGACGGACTTGCGTCTGACGTCAGCGCTAGGACAGTTTCGAAAGACGTACGCCGCTCGGCTCTCCGTGCCCTGGAGACAGAGACAAGCTTACTCTATCTAACTCTATGCTCTATCTTATTACGTAGCGAGTATACGGCGACTATCTGCCGCCAAGGAGACTCAAAGACAATCATTTTGCCGCGAATATTGGCGTCACCTCGGTGCTGCCAACACTGGCAATACCGTCGTACTGTATACTTTATAGTCATAAAACCTTAAATTCAATGTAGTAAAACAAAAATCTACCTTTATAGTACCTTGATCTGGCACAGGTCTGGACTGATCCATTCTCGTCTAATATAATGTTTATATGTCCAAAAGAATTCTGGAAACATACAAAAACATCTCATTCACAAAGTATTTGTAAATTATGATTCTATACAAAACTACCTTCAAGCGATCACTAGTACTAAATAATTTCAATATTCCTAAATCACGACTAGAACACTGTTGTCTATGGACTGTCAAACGGTTGTATTAAGAATTCCAGCGAGGACAGAGCAACAATATAAACTTACATAATTGCTAATTTAAATAAGTCGTGGTCTTATACGCTGTTGCTACCTGATATCTTTTTAAGCTACCGCAATCAAAACTTCATACTCAGATCGTTTTTATCTGTATTAGGGATACCGATATTTTCAGGTTTTTTAAAATGACGAAGGTCAGATCGAGCTCGGCGTTTGGGATACGGGTTTGCGATGTTATGCGACCAAATAACGCGCGATACACACAAACTTGATATTTTCGCGTCGCGTCGCATTAGAATCTACCAAACAGCTGCGGACTTACCGATGTATTTAAACTTGACGCAACATCTTGTAATAATTTAATCTTGATTAATTATTTAACAACTTGTAATAAAATTGGCGTCCGGTACTAAAGATTTAAATTACATCGAAAAATTAATTACAAATTTGACATCGTAACTGACTTGTGCATAAACAAGGAAGAGAATCAAAGAGAAGGCATAAACAAGTCTTACCACAGATAAAGAGAAGGTACCAGAATATCAAATAACTTGAGAAATCAAAAAAAACGATTCAATTTTAATTTTTTGTTGTCTCTAAAATAGATAAATACATAAAGGCCTCTGGCGCCCGAATAAGGTAATTTTGTAGGTTAGTTGAGGTCTAGTGTGGCGTAATGCAAACTGTAAATGACGTAATTTGCATTTTAGATGTCTACGTACTTCTGCTACTAGAAGGCGATGAGACATGCGTAGATACGTGGCTTTATCCACACATTGAAAGGATGAATCATATATATTTGTTGCGTAGAGACGCTGTCAGAGGACATGTCACACGGCGATAGGCAAATGCCGCACTGTGGCCACGGTTCCTTCTCTTTCTACGAAGATGCAAACTGCAAGCAAGCGTATGATAATGACGTCCATTTGACGTGAGGTTACGTGGGCAGTAGGCGCTAGGGAATCAAATTTCGGGACTAGAAATATTTAGATTTTGAATGAGAACTCCACCAAACAAATCGACGTTAAAATGATTAAAATGCAACAATAATTAAAAAAACATCTTTATTATGCAATTTATATTAAAACAACAAATTAAATACTCTTTATATAAATTTTCAGCATCTGTGACGTGACATACAAGAACGCGCGAACTTACCAACTACAGCTGTCTCGCTCACTCTCACTGTTACAAATCATTCTATCTCTATCTGACATCAACTGACAAACATTGCAAAATAAATTTGTAACAATTATAGGTTATAAATCAATAAAATAATTATTACTAACTTTTACCCGCGGCTTCGCGTGATCCCTTTTATGCAATATTTATTTTGAATAAACGGTATGTACTTTCCTGTAACCCGGACAAGATGATGCGTGATAAAAAAATTATGCGTTCAAAATGTACAACAGTTGACATTGCAGAAAGCAACCAAGTGCCACTAAATGTACAACAGTTGACATTGCAGAAAGCAACCAAGTGCCACTAAATGTACAACAGTTGACATTGCAGAAAGCAACCAAGTGCCACAAAATGTACAACAGTTGACATTGCAGAAAGCAACCAAGTGCCACTAAATGTACAACAGTTGACATTGCAGAAAGCAACCAAGTGCCACTAAATGTACAACAGTTGACATTGCAGAAAGCAACCAAGTGCCACAAAATGTACAACAGTTGACATTGCAGAAAGCAACCAAGTGCCACTAAATGTACAACAGTTGACATTGCAGAAAGCAACCAAGTGCCACTAAATGTACAACAGTTGACATTGCAGAAAGCAACCAAGTGCCACTAAATGTACAACAGTTGACATTGCAGAAAGCAACCAAGTGCCACAAAATGTACAACAGTTGACATTGCAGAAAGCAACCAAGTGCCACTAAATGTACAACAGTTGACATTGCAGAAAGCAACCAAGTGCCACAAAATGTACAACAGTTGACATTGCAGAAAGCAACCAAGTGCCACTAAATGTACAACAGTTGACATTGCAGAAAGCAACCAAGTGCCACAAAATGTACAACAGTTGACATTGCAGAAAGCAACCAAGTGCCACTAAATGTACAACAGTTGACATTGCAGAAAGCAACCAAGTGCCACAAAATGTACAACAGTTGACATTGCAGAAAGCAACCAAGTGCCACTAAATGTACAACAGTTGACATTGCAGAAAGCAACCAAGTGCCACAAAATGTACAACAGTTGACATTGCAGAAAGCAACCAAGTGCCACTAAATGTACAACAGTTGACATTGCAGAAAGCAACCAAGTGCCACAAAATGTACAACAGTTGACATTGCAGAAAGCAACCAAGTGCCACTAAATGTACAACAGTTGACATTGCAGAAAGCAACCAAGTGCCACTAAATGTACAACAGTTGACATTGCAGAAAGCAACCAAGTGCCACAAAATGTACAACAGTTGACATTGCAGAAAGCAACCAAGTGCCACTAAATGTACAACAGTTGACATTGCAGAAAGCAACCAAGTGCCACAAAATGTACAACAGTTGACATTGCAGAAAGCAACCAAGTGCCACAAAATGTACAACAGTTGACATTGCAGAAAGCAACCAAGTGCCACTAAATGTACAACAGTTGACATTGCAGAAAGCAACCAAGTGCCACAAAATGTACAACAGTTGACATTGCAGAAAGCAACCAAGTGCCACAAAATGTACAACAGTTGACATTGCAGAAAGCAACCAAGTGCCACAAAATGTACAACAGTTGACATTGCAGAAAGCAACCAAGTGCCACAAAATGTACAACAGTTGACATTGCAGAAAGCAACCAAGTGCCACTAAATGTACAACAGTTGACATTGCAGAAAGCAACCAAGTGCCACAAAATGTACAACAGTTGACATTGCAGAAAGCAACCAAGTGCCACTAAATGTACAACAGTTGACATTGCAGAAAGCAACCAAGTGCCACAAAATGTACAACAGTTGACATTGCAGAAAGCAACCAAGTGCCACAAAATGTACAACAGTTGACATTGCAGAAAGCAACCAAGTGCCACTAAATGTACAACAGTTGACATTGCAGAAAGCAACCAAGTGCCACTAAATGTACAACAGTTGACATTGCAGAAAGCAACCAAGTGCCACTAAATGTACAACAGTTGACATTGCAGAAAGCAACCAAGTGCCACTAAATGTACAACAGTTGACATTGCAGAAAGCTACCAAGTGCCACTAAATGCCTGATACACAAGTTCAATACAATGTATAGGTAGTAGTAAATTACATAAAGCCATCCAAGATGGCTTCCAGCATTTATATTTTAAATACAGAAACAAATTAAGGCAAGAACTCAAAGCAAAACTTAAAAGGAAATTCCTGTTTTAACAACTTTAATTGGTATACAAAAGATGACCTTGACGTTTGTACGTCAAGGTCATCTTTTGACCTTGTGGTCAAATCCTTGACTTGAAGGTCTAATGTTTTTGGTCAGTTTTGCTTAAAGTTAATACAGGCGAACATTGAAGGCACTTCTAGCAATAGCCGTCTCTCAAGCTGAGTCTGTCCTCAAGTTCCATCTTCAGGTAATCTTGCAGCCATCATTTCCTTCTTCGGTCTTCTGCGTCTTTTCCGATTGTTCATCTGTCTGTTAATATCATTATTTCTGTTAAACCTATAGATATTTTATCTATAGTTTGTTCCACATCAAGATAGAACTTTTGTAAACAAACAAACGTCACCCGTCACGTGGCGGCCATTACACTTTCACAAGAACTGTTGTAATTTTGTGGAAATCGTGAGGTATAGTGACGCGAAATTGTGTAACATGGATAAATAATATTATAAGGTGATATTAGTAAAAGTTAAGGTGTAACGTTTATTTACATAAATTCCATTTTGATGTGGAACAAACTAAACTTCCAGCGATATCCAATCCTAACCCTAAATTTTTCGGAGTAGGGTAGTTATCAGGGAGGGGTACTCCATAAGCCATTAGTTTTCAAAGAAGCACTGCTATGAACCGAAATGAATTAAATATCCACAGATATACGTCCAGAACTGGACACAGGTCTTCCTGAAGGATCATCACAAAGATCTAAAGTTCCTCCAGTGAGGACTTGACCAGATCGTTAGCCTACACCAATCAGCTTGTTGCAGCCATGGCCAGCTGTCACCTAACTGCCTTCTGCTAGAAAATAATGTCTTCTTAATTCTGTCTACTCTATAGGTATATGATAGGTTACCACACTGGCATCTCCCCGCAACAATTGCGGCACCTGTGAGCGCCTCAGCAGCCGCGCCAGGGCTCCGGGGCGCTTCGCCCTCTCAGAAGACACAATCTGGAAACATCGGGAAGATTGATAACTTTACGTAAGAAGTCGCAGGAGTGTGCCAGGAAGGCAAACGAGTGTGTCCTGTCGGACATTTGGAATCGCAATTCCTGTATATTGCAGTGTATCATACAAGATGTGTTGAACAAATATACAAAGTATGTATACCTCGTCCTTGCACAGGTCTTCTTTTTGGTCTTCCGCAGCGTCTTTTAGTTGCGACTCCTGACGACAGGCGGGAGTATCCTGGATGCTCTGCGCAGAGTCTTTTTGACCTGCAAGGATGATGATGTTAACCAACGGGTTCTGTTGAGACCAATTGGGGCAGTAGACCAATGACTAACAGAATCAAGTTGGGTGACTCGCCAAAAGAACTACATTTGAATCACTACAAAATGAGACAATTTTGTCATATGGAGTAAAGTGAGACAGACTAAGCCTGGTGGTGTCTTTAAAGAAATAAAGACAGAACTCTGGTCGTCTTTTAATGTTAATCGATGGTCTTTCTATCCTGGATGACTTAAAAAAAGAAGTTAAAAACTACTTTCGCCACACAATCTCTAGTCTTCTCACCGCGTCCACCTGTCCTGCCATCTTTACTCCTGGGTTCAGCCTCTCTGCAGCTGTCCCCCTTCAGGTACCTCTTGATTTCTTCAGCTCTCTCCATGTATCTAGAATTTGAGAGATAAGAATCATAAACTATATTTAATAAGTCATCACGCGGCATGAATCCCTTGCCAGTTATTCGGTTTTCAGGTTATCACAATTCTGGTATCAAGTAATCGCTACCCATAAGCATCTGCATCAAGCTAATGAGAGCTTTATTGAACAGAGGATAAATGGATATTTCCTATCCTTCCCATGCCTTTATAGGTATAGTGGGGTAAGGGGACTAGAATTGGGTCTTCTGCACCTCACTTATCAGACAGAACGCAGAATACTTATACTTGACGCGAGCCCTCTGAGAGGTCGTAGTATTTCAGCGGTACAGCCACCGATAACTGGATCATGTGTCTAATTCAGAGGTTGCGTTATATCCCCGTCCTAGCCAGCCGATTCGAGCTACAGTTACGTTATCTTAGAAGTACCGGATCCAAACCTGACGCTCAACATGTTTTTATCTGTACCCGTAGACACATCAGCTGTCACCGCACTCACCTGGTGAGCTTGGCGGTGAGCGCGCTCCGCCGCAGCGCGTCGCTCTCCGCGCCCACCGCGGGCACCAGGTAGCGCAGGCTGTCGCTGTACGCGGTCAGAGCTTGGGGCAGTAGACCGCACGAGTCCAGCTCTATCGCCTCCTTTATCAGACCCACCGCCTATTGGGATTGTGATCAAAAAGAAATAATAGCGTAAGCAAAGGCTGAACTAGGCGCAACTGAGAAACTTGATGCGAGAGTCCAGACCGGATCCTCTATCGGTTGTCCGTTCTTCGTGCAATGTGTCCTGTCAATGAACTTTTCTTAAGTAGCATTCTGATGGGGAACTTCGCCATGATCGCCGTGTTTGGCTGCGGGGTTGCTTTTTTTTATATAATAAGGTGGCAAACGAGCAAACGGATCACCTGATGTAAAGTGAGCGCTACCCATAGACATCCGCAACAGGCAAATGTATTGCAGATGCGTTGCCTACCTTTAATGGACAGAGGAGGACACAGACAGGAAAAAGGACATTTCCCTTTCCCCGCTAACCCCCTCCTCGTCCAATCCTCTACACTTTCCCGTCCTATCCTTATGAAGAAAGGGTGGGAAGGGGAAGAGGACTGAAATTAGGCCTCCGGCACCTCACTCATCAGACGAAGTGCAGAGTACTTCTATTTCACGCCTGTTTTCTGTGAGGTCGTGGTATTTCACCGGTCGAGCCGGCCCATTCGTGCAACGGATGTTGTTGTTGCGGACTCTACCACTGTTAGGTAACCTACTGTAGGTTGTACCGCGCTGCGAATGTTACCCATCCCTTGATGGTTCTGGATAGTTTAAGGGCTTACCCGTTGCTATGGACAACAATAAGAACACGCTATTTAAGCCCCCTTGCGGCTATATCCCTCATGCTGCTAGCCGAGTAGTGCGCAGCGGCGGCCGAATAAGCCTTCTCTGCGAGCGATGGCAAGATAACATCAATACTTAGCTCTACTTCAAGATCACTTACAATTGTAGTGTACAGTTTTTTAATTGTGTAGTCACTTAGGGACTTCAGCGCGAGCGTACTCCTTCCTTAAACGCCGGCAACGCGTCTGCAGTTCCTCTGGTGTTGCGGATGTTCATGGGCGTCAGTGGACACTTAGGAGGCCCGCTGCTCGTTTGCCCCTTCTTTGCATAGTATAAAGCTAAGTCGCTTCCGCTGTCTGTTCGTTCAGATCTTTCAAACCACGCAACGGATTTTAATGAGGTTTTCATCAAGGCACAGAGTGAATCAAGAGGAAGGATTAGTATGTATAATACATGTATATTATCTTTAAATAGTTTTTAAAATGTTTGTTTTAAAGTGACTCACCTTCTCATAATTCTCCTTCGAGGGCATATGCTCCAGATCAAGGTATTCGTGCGTGAAGAACTCCTCATAGCTGATCCTCTGGTCGGGGTCGTGCTGCAGCAACCTGGTCAGCAGGTCCTGACAGCCGGGGGATATGGAAGGCTTGGATGGCAGCTGGAAGACAGGTCGGGATCAAGGGGGTTTGAAAAATAGAATTATTAGTTAACTAAATTCGAAGACATATGGCATCCACCAACTAGGATTGGGCCAGCGTGGCGGTGGCGGCGCCTTCCCTCTCTCAGAGAGGAGCTCTGCCCCTCAGTTGGGAAACCGGCAAGGTTGTCCGTTGTCAAGGGCTAACTTACTGGTATCCCGTATTTTTGTTAGATGGCGCTATATTAAAAAAAATACGATCTTATATATAAAAGACAACGTAGAGCGAAGCTCGGTATACAATAAAATGAGACTTGTTCAGTTCACAATTTGCCTAGTCCGATTGTAAACTGACGACGTTAAAATCAGTCGGTAATGTGTATTAATTAGCAAACACATTTTTCACACCTATCGTTAATCTTTTACACCCATACAGCTATCCAACGCAACCACCAGTGACACATGGGCTCGTTGAAGCTACAACCACAATCGCTCTGCGATGTGCAGTTTCGGTTTAAAATTGAAATATAGACAGACACACACATCCATTTAAATATATATAGTAATTGTATTACCTCTATGGGCGCCTGCCTCTGTATCTTGTCGACGAGCTCCTGGAAGGTCGTGGAGCAGTACGGCGCGCGACCGAACAGACATTCATACATTATCACACCTGCAATATGACTTACTTATAGTTTGTTCCAACACAAGTTGTAAAACTTGTAAACAAACCTCAACTCAGTCAGATATCTTCTTTACACCATTTGACCTCACCCAAACTTTCGATTTTACCGACGATACCGACTTTGAAAGAACCAGCGCTGGTGTACGGTGAGGTTTTGTGTGTGTGAGAGCTATGAGAGCTTATTACTAAACAACAAGCACGTAAGAGCTCACCCACACTCCACAGGTCGACCCGCGCGTCGTATCTCCCCCGCAGCATCTCCGGCGCCATGTAGAGCGGGGAGCCTCGTAAGCATCGGAGTTCCTCTTCTGTCATGTGCTGTGCGAATCTGCACCGTATGTCATATACGTTATACCACATTTTCGCATAACTACTCAGTTCTATATTTATACATCTGTTGCTGAATGATGAATGCTCGACCGGTGAAATACCACGACCTAACAGAAGACAAACGTGAAGTAGAAGTACTCTGCGTTTCGTCTGATGAGTGAGGTGCCGGAGGCCTAAGTTCAGACCTCGTCCCCTCCCACCCATTTCTCATAAGGATAGGACGGGAAAGGGAAGAGGACTGCACGAGGAGGGGAAAGGGAATTATCTTTCTTCCTGTCTACGCCCTCCTCTGCAACACATTTGCTTGTTGCTGCTCTATGGGCAGCGCTCACTTAACATCAGGTGAGCCGCTTGCTCGTCGCCACCTTATCATATAAATCGGCGTGACCATCTTATAAAAATATCCCATTATTGAAGTTAATTAAATAACTCTTGTAAATACGTTCTTAAGTACGATTGATTACTTGGGGCTTCATTTATTGTAATTTTTAGATCAATTTGCAAATGATTACTAAATTCAAACACTTTATTGTGGGTCTCATGAGGGTATAAATAGGAATGTTCGGGCGCGCAGCGGCGGTGTCAGTACGACCGCCGGAGTGCTCAGAGCTCTTGAAGGAGGCAAGAACTCTGGTAAGGAATATAAGGGTATTCATCAAAGGCTGCGTTTCATTTAAGGACGAGCTATGCTAAAAAGGACGTTACTGGTGCTAGAACCACTGACGTTGTGTGTTTTTCGAACACTTCGGGCGACGCTCATAAAAAAAGGAAATCGACTGAACAATCGATTTAATTTTTTTAGACAGCGTTACACTACCTCAAGGTAAAGGTCCCCCCCCAGACTAGATCCGATATGAGACAGTCCGCTCACCCAAAATCTGCAACCTTGAGGATGTACTTTCCATCTGAGCCTTTGTGCAACAGCAAGTTGTGAGGCTTCAGGTCCATGTGGACTACGCCTGGAAGACAGTTTATAGAAGACATTACAATTTAGCTAATTAAATGGTCTTTCTATTATTTGACAGGCCGTTGCCGTCGGATTCACATGGCTTTGTTTATCATATCAACTGTTTACCAACATGTAACAAAAAAGAATATTTCCTTATATTAAAGAAACTGCTTACCCCTTTCCCTCAGGAACTTCAAGGCTGACGCTAACTGTTGCAGGAAGTATAACACCTGAAATATTACTAACATTTTATACCTACTAAGCTTGTAACTAACATTTTCGATTTTACAACTAGATGGCGCTATTCTTAATCCTACAACGAAATGTCTATTTTTTATCTTATTTTGTAGGTCCAACTATAATTGGGATCACAACGGGACAGACTTGAAAAATGTGCTGTCAATAGCTATTTATAATTATGTACATTTTTAAATTCATTGGACATCCTGGTACAGAATGCGTTTTTATCTATAAGGAGGGGAGGGAAGCTTATGTGTTTGAGATTTCAGCCTCCTCTCACCTCAGTCAGTATTCAACAGGGAAAGACCGACAGAACTTAACGGTTATTTAATAATGACATTAGAATGGAATTAATTTAATTATCAGGATGTGGTTTGTTTGTTTGTCTGTAACGAAATCTTTCGACATCGTTTAACATTTACTTGTATAGGTCCGATTGACTTTAAAATTTGCTCTCGTATCAAGAACCGATGACAATACATTTTTCATGACTTTGTTTAACGTAGATCTGGATTATGGTTACGAAAAATTAGTTATTTTAAATTGAGAACAGCGCCATCTATGTGCGGAAATAAGGTAATTGCAAGCTATCTAAAGCAAAGTTACCTGCTTCTCTGGAACTCTTCCGTACCGCTGTATGTACCGCGAGAGGTCACCGCCGCAGCAGTACTCCATTATAATATAAATGTTCCTGAAAAAAATCACACACACAATTGTGTGAAAGTTAGAATAAGGAATCAAACATAGAATAGAAACGGATATAAAAAGAATGAAACAATAAGGAACAACACATGAAGTATTGTAAGTTTTAGTGACTAGTGCACACAACAACTCAACACACAACACACACAGCGAGCCTATCTTTTTCTAAAAGGCCAGCAACGCATCTGCAGTTCCTCTAGTGTTGCGGGTGTCCATGTGCGTCGTTGATCACCTGGGTGTTCCCGCCGCTCCTTTGCCCTCTTCTCTTATAAAAAAAAAACACAAAAAGCGCGGGGAAATTGAAAAAAAAAAAGTCGACCCCATTTTCAAGAGAACTTTGAGTGCAAACTAAATTGATTTAACAAACAAATATTGGTAATTTGAATTACCAATATTTGTTATAAATGCCCAATACAAAAGACTCATGGCCAGGCCACATCCAACAAATGTTTATGGGCTTATAAAAAATCAATTCTATTTCAGTTTATGTTAAATAAACAAAAACGATTTTTCCCATTTTTCTCCTTCCCACCCTTTTCTAATTTAGAAAGTCTGGTCGGAAAGAGGGTTTGACTGGAAATTTGGATGGATTGAAAATATCCTTTATTTATTATCTTGTTGCAGATGCTATGGGTCGTCCTCACTTAATATCAGGTGAACCCCGAGCTCATTTGCCACATTCTGGTGTATTACAAATTATAATATATTTTCACACATTTAGGTTATCGGCAACAACTCTTGCTCTACCTTGGGCCCCTTCTAACATCTGGTGTATTGGCTTACCTATCATCCCATGTAAACTGCTTCATGTGCACAATGTGGGGATGTGTGAGTGTCTTCAGCAGACGTATCTCGGTGATGAGGTTGTCCACCGCAGCCCCGGAGTGCTTCACACGAGACTTGTCGATGCACTTGATGGCCACCGTTGATCTTGCACCAACCTGTGTGACGTAATTGATTTGTTCATGTTGTAGAGAACAAATGTGACAAAAACAAGATGGAGGATAAGTTTCATTGATTGTTAAATATTAAGTTTAGAATATGATACCTCTAACCAAGAGAGGTAGGCTTCTTCGACATCCATACATCTACAAATGCCTACTCATTGGTTACTGCTTATATCACCCTTAGAAACATACCTTTCTCAATCTTGTCTATACAAATCTACTTTTAAGCCACACTTTTCCCTTATAATGCTATTTCTAATCCTGCCATTCAAAGTCACACCTGTTTTACTCCTTAAGGTTAGCATCCCTATGGCAATAACTCTACTGATATGCTTCAACTTGTACTTGGCAATCCTTACTAAACTACTTTTTTATACTTTTCGTTACAGTATCATTACAAAATAAGAAGTAAAGTAGTCTTGAAGAGATGAGGGGAGGAACTGACTTTCACCACTCACGGCTCTGACATATTTCCCTTGATCTTGCCCATAAATTATAGGTACCATCCCTCACTTTTATTTACGTTGATCAATTTAATACTCTACCATATGTTACTAAATTATATATTTCATAAGTAATCTTACAAAAACATTATAAAACATAGTCTAATCTTCTTTTAGATATAACTTTTGTGTAATACTATAATCAAATACGAGGGGAAGGTGTTTTATAAAGATAAAGCCAAATGCACACAAAAATTATACTATTTACATAGATTCAAACAAGTCCGTACCTTTGTTAAAGCTTTGTAGACGGTGGAATAACTGCCGGAGCCCAGTTTCTCCGTCACGACATACCCTTCTATCTTCGGAAAGGGCATTGCGGTAAAATTATTTTAATATTGCAGAAAAATCACAATCATTTTCTCTCATTTCCAAATTTTCAAACACTTCGCTGCAAATGTTTTGACAGCTTTTTGACGTTTTAGACCAATCTCTGACATATCGAACAGACCATTGACAATGAAGATTATATAACACTGAAGAAAGACTACACGGTTTTTTTTTATTCCTTTAACTATAATTTTTCATCCAGCGGTTTTCAATAGAGCAATATTTCATCATAATTTTACTCCATTAAGACTTCGTACAAAAAATCTACTCCAGCGTTTAGATGTAGCAGTCCAAAGCACGTTAGACATTTTTATTTTTCATGTGCGTGGCTATATACTGCTGAGAACATTCACACAAACATATATAGTCGTCGTCACATAGTAACACGACACGATTGGAAACCCACGATTACGTAGATAGACTGATAGCACTTACCCTCGTAAAGCATAGGAGTAGGCAGAGATAACGGATTTTCATTTGACACAATGCTGTCAGTTGTCACACCTCTCTTCTCTAGTATTATAAACATAATAAAACACCATTATTTTTTTAGTATTTATGTAATCATCAAAAACAACAATGTGATCTCTTACAGTCTTCCACAGAAGTATTACTAACAATATCAAAATAACATGACCATAGAAATAACTTGTAAACATGGCTCTCACTTTCAAAGTGGTCTCAAAGATTCCTATCTAATAACTAGACAAAAATACACTATTAAAATTATAACAAGCACTTATTGCTTAACTATATCTGAGAAACGAACTAAAGGAAATATTTAAAAGAATCAGCTGACGAAAGATTGCCAGCTAAATAAAATATTTATTCCTTAGGTAGTAATACAGAACGAGTACTCCAAATTCCACCTCAAATCTCTTTTAAATGATCTATAATTACAGCAATGTTGACAATCTTGATACAAGATTGCGCTCATTAGTCAATTATCCAAGAGCAGAGGTCAATCCGGCCTTCATTTTATAATAAACCTGATATTTGATATGATAATTTGCACAGAGCTGGTTTTTAGGAATTTTTAGTAAACATAGTTTTATAAGAACAGATGAAACAAATATTGTAAATCATACAATTATCTATAAAATTAATACTTTACTTTTGTCAATAAGAAGCACCATTTCTTAGATATCACGATTCCAGAATATGGAGAAATCGTTTTCTACATACTCTTACTACCATGAAGCGCTAATGTCTGTATTTACTTATGAAGGAGGAAGAGGAAGGAGGAGGACGAGTAGGAGGAGGCGGAGGAAGAGGAAGGAGGAGGACGAGTAGGAGGAGGCGGAGGAAGAGGAAGGAGGAGGACGAGTAGGAGGAGGAGGAGGAAGGACGACGAGGAGTTGGAGGCAAATATATAAGTTTATATGTTACCGTAATCCTAACTTCATACTCAGGGATTTTCATTTTTATCTATAATAGAGACATTACACAGTTAAAATATCAGGTTTTAGAAAATTGCGAAGGTCAAATGGACCTCGGCTCTTGTCCTAATAATTAATTACTTGGAATTTATAATATTACCATTTAATAGCAAGCCAGCCTACGTCATAAACGGGTAGAAATACTGACGGTAAGAAACCTGCATGAAATCTTTCTTGTGTTATGGTAGATTAGATGTAGAAAATGTTTTTAAGCATGTTTTAACAGCAGTGTGGAAGCACCATTACAAATAGAAAACTAAACCTCACACACTTTCCCTACTTCAAAATAACATTCACAGGTTAATGAAATTCACTGGCTTCAATGTTTCACTCCACTTCACTACACTAGCATTTCATGTTCATTTATGTTCCACATAAATCTATAATATCCTTTTGGTCAGCTACAGGTTGACCGGCTATGGGCTTGTCTGGTGCCTTTGGCCGTGGTTCATCGTCCTAGAAAAAACAATAAATATATATTACACATGAAACAAAAGTATGTTAGACGTGATATCGACTTATATCTTTTGACTTATATCAATCACATTAGCAGTTTACTAAAAAAGGGAGGTATAAGGAGCACCCATAACCGACGAGCATGTATGTGTAGATGTATGAATGTAGAAGAAGCGAGAGAGGTGCCAGGATCGCGCCAAATGGAAATCCACTATCTCTGCCTACACATTTAGGTTACGGGCGTGAGCGCATATTTATATTTTTATTTATGATATAAAACGCCAACAGATCACTATAAAGCCTTGTGATCCACAAATGCCCCTTTAGCTTAAGGGACAGATCTACAAGTCGGTAGTAAGACCATCACACTGTATGGATTTGAATGTTGGGCACATGTGCCCTAGATGAGAATGTTAAGACGGATGTGTGGAGTGACTAGGAGAGATAAATTAAGGAGCAAGAGGTAAGGGTGGTATACAGAGGGAGGGAGGAGTAATGTTCATGAATGTGGGTGGTTACAATCATAGAGGAAGACCGAAAAAAGTATGGTTTGCGTGAAAGAAGGGAGAATTCAGATATGACGGCTGATAGAGAGATATGGCAGAGAACATACTGCGCTGGCCCACCGAGATAGATGGGAAAGGGCCAGGAAGATTGTCACTACTTTACTGTATTCCAAAGTCCTGCCCCATTGATCACCACAAAGATCTGTCCCCCGCTGTCCTCATTCAGTGGACTCCCGACTTAGAGCAGATCTTCGGTCCATCTTGTGGAGGCCTACCAACTGCGACCTGTTCGTGGCCTCACTCACTCACTCACTCTTCGGCCCGGCTTTCTTCTAATATAAAAACTTACCGCAAATGATATAACCTCCATAGGTATTTTATCTTCCCAATCGACTTCCGAATCGGTCCTGATTGGAAGTTTCACCACTTCTGGGACTGGCTGCGTTTTAATATCAGTCTCTGTGTCTCCCAACAATGTTTCCTCTTTAAATGCTTCATTATCCGTTCTGCAATCCACTATCATTGGTAGGACAGAGTGTTTTGCTGTTTTTTTGGAAGTCATAATTTCGTCATTGGGTCGTTTCTTTAAATTTTTCTTGGGTGCATTAGATATATTTGTTGGGAAACTAGTTAAGGCATTTCCAGATGAGCCATCTATTGTCAACGCTGGCACCATATATAATTTATTATCTGAGCCAATACTGATGAAATTGTTTGTGGGCTTGGCTACACCAAAAGGGATCCCGAGTGGGCCCAATTGTTGCATTGGTGTTGCCGTATCAATTTCAATTTGCACCTTTTCCGCTGGTACTGTATCATTTAGTAATACTGTCCGTATTGCTGGAATTAACCTGGACAAATATATATAAGACGATAAGACCCTTGTAAAGCGGCTAAAACCGTGTTACAGAGCTAGTGAAGCTATTGCTATATATTTGTACTACATTTTTAACAGTGGTTTTTGCGGTGGATAAGGGCAAAGCACTAACCTTTACCAAGATCCTCAGGGAAAGCCTATGCCTAACGATTGTTAGCTGACGACTAACGGCTACCAAGACCCTTGCACTCCAATGTATTATATAGGACATAGTATGTTGCCTGTCATTTCAGTCAATACTATCTCCACTACTGGACATAGGTCTTCTCAAGAATGGCCCAAAGTCTCCTTGTCATTATCCAGGTGACTCCCGCAACGTTAACGTTTAACAGTGGTAGAGCCCGCAATAACATCTGTTGCACGAATGGGCCGGCTCGACCGGAGAAATACCACGACGTCACAGAAGACAGGCGTGAAGTAGAAGTATTCTGCGTTTCGTCTGATGAGTGACGTGTCGGAGGCCTAATTGTAGTCCTCTTCCCCCTCCTACCCTTTTCTAATAAGGAAAGGATGGGAAGAGGATTTGACGGATGAGGAGGGGATGGACAGGGAATGGAATTATCCTTTTTTCTGTTTGTCCCCTCCTTCGTCCATGAAGGTAGGCAACGCATCTTCAACTCATTAGCTTGTTGCGGATGCCTATGGGTAGCGGTACTTATTACCAGGGGCCGCTTTTTCGTTTTCCACTTTGTAATATTAAAAAAAAACCAGATCATCAGTCCATCTTGTAGGAAGCCTATCTATGCTGCATCAACCTGTACATGGCCAACCCTCCAGAATTTATTGTTACTAACAATAAAAATGTAAAAAAAAGCAGCTTACGGATTTATATAGGAGTTGTAAAGAACAGCGGGCTGTGCGGGCGATGCGCCCGGCGCGGATGCCGGTGCCTTGCAAGAATCCTGTAATAAGCAAAATTAAAAATTGTCACCCATATATGGTGCAATAGGACTGTGGACACCGTTAGTTTATAATCTTGCTTGCCACGTCATTATAACTGACCACACAGATAGATATAAGCACTTACATTTGTATAATGTATTAAAATAATTTTTTGTGTCCATTTTTTTAAATGGTGGCCAATGAGCAAGCCGGTAACTCAATGTTAAGTAATGCTACCCATAGAAATACAACAGTTGCAGATGCATTGCCCACCTATAATAGAAAGGAAAGATATTTCCTATTACCCACTCATACCATCCCTGCCTAATCTTATTCCCATTCCCATCCTATTAAAAAAAAAGAGAAGAACTGAAATTAGGCCTCCGGGATCTCACTCATCCGATGAAATGCAGAATGCTTATACTTGATGCCTGTCCTATCCTGGGAAGATGTATTACATACAAGTAGTAAATAAAAGGTTGTATACGATGATATGAACTTACCTTAAGAGAATCCACAACCAATGTATTTGTTTGGTATAATTGCACCTTTTTTCTAAATTTTGCAAAGTCCTTTTGACAAAATTTTAGGCTTCCCGCCATTATTTTTTTCTGTAAAAAACCAACCAAACCATTACTGAGATAACAAATACATCCATATAACAAAGAGAAGGGATTTTTTTTTTAAATAAATATGCGCTCACGATGGCGTAAGGGTAGGCAAAGATTATGGATTCCATTTGGTGGGATCCTGGCACACCTTTCTCGCTTCTTCTAGATTCATACATCTACATATTGGTGCTCTTTATATCGCCTTTCTTTAGTATGTTACTAAAGCGATTGATATAATTTCTCCTCGGATGTCCCCTACTAGTAGTAGTAGGGGGCTACTTTACCGCAACTCCACGACTAGCGCGTATGTTGCGTGTGGGCGGGACATGGATCACTCCAGCCAGCCCAACTCCCCGAAGAATCCCAGCAACCCCTTAATGTTGCCGATTATCTCCGGGAGCGATCCCAGCGAATTAAGATACTTAACCCTGTACTGGGACACTGCAGGACAGTGTAGCATGACGTGTGACGCCGTTTCCTCTTCCTCCATACACGCTCTGCAAAGAGGGCTGTCAGTGATTCCTAAATTAAACAGGTGTTTATTGAATAGGCCGTGTCCTGTGCACGCTGCCACGGATTTCGGATTGCTTTCTACTTAAGTTTTGTAACCTACTTGAGGTCCTCCTATCTAACTTCGGTAGGGCTTCTCTCGTTTGTCTGCACTCCTTTTTTTCCATAGTTCGCAGTGAAGGATGTGACTTCTTTCCATTATCTTCGACCTGAGATATGCTGGCGGTAGAGGAACGATAGGCTCTGGACCAATTGGTCGAATACTCGAGCCTTTGCGAGCGAGTTCATCCGCCGCGTCGTTACCTCTAGATCCACTGTGTCCTTTAATCCATTGGAGGATTATATTGTTCTTGGCCCCTGCCTCATTGAGACGCTGATGGCATTCAAAGATAAGGCCGGAGGTCATAATATTGCTGTTCAGTGCTTGTAGTACTGCCATGCTGTCCGAGAGAATTCGAATGTTTTCATCTTTGACTTCTCTCGCAGTAATGGCTAGCGCTGCATCTATAACTCCCATGCATTCAGCTTGGAAGACAGTGTTGTAAATTCCTAAAGGCTTGTAGATTTTTATGTTTAATACCTCGGAGAATACGCCCGAGCCTGTGCCTTGTTTCGTCTTGGATCCGTCTGTGTAGATCCTCAGATCGAGCTGTTCGCTTCCTTTAATGTGTTCCTCATAAAGGTGAATTCTATATTTCTTGTCGAAAACATATTGCTTGGGGATCAGGTCTTGCTTTGCTACTGCAATGGGTGCTACTTCCTGTAGGGTTTCCAGAGCAGTAGCATGCGGGATCCTGTTTCTTTTCCATAATTTCAAAGTACATAGTCGCGCTGCTGTTTGGGTTGCAACTTGTTGAATATGGATGTGTAGCGGAATTAAATTTAAGAATTGCTTTAAGAGCAGCAGTAGGAGTTGTTCTCATGCTGCTTGTTGCTGCCATGCATGCCAGTCTCTGGCAGCCTTGAAGTTTGTTACGTGCGGTTACCTGTTTGGTTTTGGTCCACCAGACGATGGCACCGTAGGAGATCATAGGGCGGATGACTGATGTGTATAGCCATAATACCACTCTTGGTGTCAGCCCCCATCGTTTTCCAATCATCTTTTTACATTGCCAGAATGTAATGTTTGCTCTATTAACCTTGTACTCTAGGTGCTTGTTCCAGTTTAATTTGCTGTCAAGTGTCACTCCAAGGTATTTAACTTCTGTTGAGAGTTGTAGTTTAGTGCCGAACAATGTAGGAAGGTTGTGGGCGTCAATTGACCTTTTATTGGTGAACATGACTAACTCTGTTTTTTTCGGATTTGCTGAAAGTTCAGAATCCAGACACCAACGTTGTACGATCCGGAGTGCTGCCTGAGTTAGGTCGCAGGCAATACTGGCTTTCCTAGCAGTGACCAGTATTGCCAGATCATCGGCATAGCCAACCACAAAAATTCAGGCGTTAGGATTACTGGGGGAATATAGGGGGGCGGAGCTGGCTCACAGCGCGACATCGGGGGCTCGTTCGGGTTGGCAGACCATCAGCACAACTCTCACTTACCCCGTCAGCATGGCCTTCACCACCGCAGGGTGTTCCATAACATCCACACGGACCCCACCCTCCTCGCCTGCGTTCCTCTGACGGGACGCGCGGCCATTTCCCTGCCTGTGGCTAGCAGGTAGGGCAACCGTTTAGCCTGAAATCGGGACCAAAGAGGGCGTGTTGCCTTGAGCCACTTACAACCCTGTGACTCTCGGCTCAACCCTCCAGGACTCCTTCATCCCTGCGTACGGCGCTCAACTGCGCAGGTCGTAGCGCAGATGGGTGTGACACACCACCGGTTACACCCACAGTCACCGGCGGACAACGAATGGTTCTCTCAGCCGTAGCCAGGGAAGGGTATGACCATAAAAACATTCCCTTTACTAGCCACGTTGCCCAGGGTACACCGGGGCCAAGAGTACCCATCCAGTTGGGGTGTTACTTCCTAGTGGACTTGTACTCCCGTCCCACACGGGGAGGTGGAACACACTACTCGTACCCCATGTCCCCTACTAACAGTGCCGCTTAATTTTGCAACATAAATTTGCTTTGTTACTCTCTCTTAATTCAACCTTCCAACATGCCTTTTTTATAGCATAAGTGGGCAAACGAGCAACGGTTCGTCTAAAAACTAAGAGATCACCACCGCCCATGAACATCCGCAACACCAGAGGAACTGCGGATGCGTTGCCGGCCTTTAAGAAAGGAGTACGCTCGCTTCTTGAAGGACCCTAAGTCATATTGGTTTGGTAATACCGCTGGCGACACATCATTCCACAATGCGGCTGTCCGAGGCAAGAAATTACGCGAAAACCGATTGATTGGAATGTTTATTTTGTTTACACTCAACTAAAAGCTACTGAACACATATCCAAACTCTTCACATATTTGACAGGAGAGGGGTTGGATAGGAAAGGGAACTGTCCTATTTTCTGTTTATCCCCTCCTATGTCCATTAAAGACAGGCAAGGCATTTGCCTTTCATTAGCTTATTGCAGATGTCTATGGGTAGCAATCACTTATTATCAGGAGAACCACTAGCCTGCTTACTACCTTCTATAAAAAAACAAAAGGTGTCTTCTACAATCTTTCACTTGTATATTGTTTATAATGAATGAACAAGCGCTTAACCTTGGGTTGCTAATACCACAATATATAAGTTACCTTGTATCTGTTGGACATCTCGGCTCTCATAAACACCCTCTGCACCTCCAGTGCCAAGTGTAGCATGTCCACAAACTTTGCAATGGACACCATGCGTGCCTCACACATGTAGCACAGGTTCTCATTCTTCGTGAACTGCAAATATGTATACAGAATTGACAAACCTATAAACATATTGTTAAAGATGTAAAAACAAATTATTATAAGATGGTGGGAAAAATAGTGTAAGTATTGTAAAGCTGGATATATTTATTATTCGGTATCATTTTACAAAGTTTATTTGTCATGTCACTCTGATACATCGATAATTAGTTTCTTGTTTTCTTAGCCTATGTGCAAATACCATCATCAAAACCGTTCAAGCCCTAACCTTCAAACAACATTAACATTGGACAAGTAATAACTTACAACTTGTGAATATTTCATTGCCTGGACAACCTTCTTGAAGACCACCGATTTCACCAGTCGCGTCTCAGCATCACTTCGATAGCACAGCGCGCAGTGTATAATTTTTTTTACGAATATATCTTCGTAAATTTGCATCAAATCTATTGTAGCCATTTTAATCTTATTCCTTTTTTGTTAACAAAAATGGTTATTTACATTTACCTTACTAAGATAACGTACTGAAACAACACAACACACTTTATTTATTATTATTTTGCTTTAATAACAACGTTATTTTTATTTGTTTCTTGTTTATGAACACTCAGTTAAGGCTAGCGATTCTTTTAAAAAAATATCGATTCAAATCGCAATCGAATCCCTAATCGAGTTACAAAAAATCGAGGTCTATACGGTATATCTTGAAATTTGCATTTCCAGTGTAAATATATATCAATTTCTTATCATTAAAAGCAGGAAGTTCTTTTGTTCAGGAAATTTAATTATTAGAATTGTTTTCACAACTATACTAATGTATCCGATATAAAGAAGATATTTATTTCTGCAGTGTATAATAAAAAGTGTATGTAGTTTGTACTGTATAGGTGTAGTATGGTGTAGTTTATATGATTTGCTTATATCTTAGTAGTTACTAATAAGACCTTTCAATGCCGTGTTCACCGAGATATTGCAATTTCCTGAGTTTACTTGTGACAATAAAAAGTTTAGAAAATATATAGCTAATTTCGAGTGTTTAAGCTTCTTAGAAACAACAGTTTGTTAAGTCTACTGGGATGCAAATGGTTCCACTAATCCGTATTCGGTAGTCCAGTTTCGGTAGGCGCGTATAAGGTGAATATTTTTTTTAAAAAAAACCTACCTAAAAACCTCTATCCTCTAAATAACTAACTAAATTGATGAAAAACTTCTATAACTTTCTATAGGATAAAGTATCGATTCAGTGCTACATATCGATTTAAAAAAGTTTCGGGTCGAAAAATTGATTCTTTGATGTCAGATCCATACTCTCTCTGTACTTGGTTTGGTTCTTATCACAAAACATTATAGCATAGCAATTTAGATTTTAGCGATAGCATCATTATATATATATTTATACATATATATATATATATATATATATTATATCCTCTTTGGATAGCATTAGCAATTAGCAACTGACAGACATCCCTGCTTTGCTTACTATGCTGTGGGTATTGGTACAATTGTAACGTGTGTTAAAATGAGTAGGGAAATCCTTCATAGTCGTGCTCGCGAAATTATTATTAAAGTGGACGAATATTTTAAAAAAGAGAAGGAAGACAATTACGAACTACTTCAAGACGTAACTCGATACCTGAAATATGCACCTGACGCTAGTGACGACGTTGTTCTTTCGAAGGAAACCGTAATGGAAATATTACTACATTTACAAAATACGACCAAGGTCACACAGCGTGTAATCAGCGCTACGGGAGTGGCAAAAAATACAGTGACAAAGTTAAGGCGGGAAAAAGAAATAGCTATGGCTACTGGAAGTGAAATGAAAACACCTATTAAAAAAAAGAGAGGCAAGAAAAGGTTTTTGAATGAATTTGCGTTGTCAGCATTAAGAAATATTATTAGTTCAACGTATGCAGCTCGCAACGAAAAACCTTCTATGCGTGAAATTATGACTTTTGCTCAAGAACATTTAGATTACCAAGGAAGTGAGACTACATTACGTAATATAATAAAAGACTATTGTTGAATAGATATTTTGTTAGCTACACTTTTTAGTTACGGATGACGTCACGCGCGAATTATGTTTCAAGTTACTGCAAACGCGTGCAGAATGCTCTTTTTAGGGCAAAGCCGACATTCATCGTTATAAGCAGGGCATTAAATTCTCCGATGAACATTGCCCGCCCACACAGAAAAAGCATTGACAATATCTTTCATTAGAATCAATTTATTCAATGAAAAAAGCCGTTAAGTTCTCTTGTATAATTGGTGCAAGTTTCTGAAAACATGTTAAATGTGTCTCATTATGGTTTCATAATTTGTAACAGTTTTAAAAAAACTCATGGGTATATATAGTTTAATTTCTTATATACTGTAATGTACATTTACCAGGCTGCTGCTTTTAGTGATGCATCAACATTGATGTCGTGCAAGTTTAATATACTGGAATCCTATCCATGATAGAAAAAAATTCTTTTTATAAAGAAATAAAATGATGTTAATATAAATAAAGTTATAACCAAAACATTTCGGCTTTATTTGGTTACAAAATGAGGCATATTACATTAAACATAAGGATGAATCAGATATGGATTACAATGATATAATAATTTCCAATGATTTGGTGCGATCTTTGCACACCTTGTTTCTTTTTAACGTGCACATGCATTGCCAAGGCTGATCATACAATTATTACAATTAAATTGAGTCATTATGTATGTATAAAAAAAGAGACTGTACTGCTGTACCTCTGTACTGTATACTCTTGAAACTTGTTGGATATTTGTATTCTGTTATTGATGTTTATAAAGTTAACATTATTATATGTTATAAAATAACATTCCAGTCCAGTGGGACTTCATTGTGTATAAAATAAATGTCAGAAGTCCCCCAAGTCATTTCAGCAAAAATTAATAACAAAAACTTAACAGAATTAGTAGTAGCATTGCATACGGTCACACCTCCAGTCCACTAATTTTTGTACATAATATTTTGAACATTTTAGAAATTTTTACAACCATTACTTTCCATTATGTAATGTCCAACTCTGAGCTACTCTCGTCAACAGCACAATATTTCATTTCACTTCTTCCTACTACAAAAGTGGTGGACAGTCTGAATAAAATTGCAGTCATATCAGCAACAAAGGCTCAACTTAGAAGCACTCAATGTCAGCCAATTTGGATACTTTGCTTGAGTTTTCAAGAAATAGTTTACTGGTAAATCTAATGTTTGCATTGCAACAAAAGGTATCAGTAAAAATTCTAAAATCGATTATATAGTTTAAGGGATGTTACGGCATTAACCAACAGCGGACTTCATTTTACTTTTTTATTCCTATAGCAAACCTTTCTATCATCATCTATTATACAAAATACCTACAACAGCCGGATGTCTCTTAAAGGGTCCAGAGACAAATAAAACAACAAACCTATACATTATAGTCTATTAATGCGGTAATGTCAGGTGTCAAGCCTGCCGTTGTGCGAGATACGAATGTGCTGGTGCAGATTGATGCGCGACTTGAAGCGCTTGCGGCACTGCGGGCAGTTGACGGAAGCGCTTTCCGGAGGGTGGACGTACTTTGTATGCTGGTGTAGGCAGAGACGGCTCTTGAATTGTTTGCCACATTTTGCGCACACATGGACTTGGCCACCTGGGGAGTTGAGCATTAAGCTGATTATAACTATTGGTCACTACAAAGTGACTAGTATTTTAGTGTAATACTTTATTAATCTTTGGCTCATTATTGGTAAACAAAGGCTATGTCGTTAACCTTGACTATAATTTAGTGAAATATAAATGTGTTCACGCCCATAATCTAGAGAGCAGGCAGTGATCATGGATTTCTATTTGGCACGATCCTGGCACATCTCTCTTCTATTAGCTAATTATTTATAGTGAAACAAAATTAAAACTAACCTTTAGGATGCACATTCCTCTTGTGATTAGAAAGATATTTATACGATCTAAACTTCTGTCCGCATAATTCACATTCTACAGAGTCCTCAATAGATTCATGGACTAGCCGAACATGTTCTCTTAAAGTCAATCTCGACTTAAAATTCTTATTACATTTGGCACAAGTTAATACCGTGTCAGGATTACTGTGAGCGTTAATTAAGTGGTCTTTCAGAGTGTACTTGGCCATTTCTAGTACACAGATGGGGCATGTTACCATGTCATACACATTGGTATCGAGACTGCTTTCAACTTCTCTCATGATCTGCTGGAAGGTACGTCGTTTAGCCTTCTTGGCGGGCGGTCGACATTCCTGACGGTGGATTACTAGTACTTTCCTTTCCTGTAATGGTTGAAGTCAGAATTAATTAAGCTAGTTAAATAATGCAACAACAAATATAAAATAATAATAATAAATCGGCCTTTTCTAGAATGTTTCCCACTGCAGGGACACAGGCCTCCTCTCCGAGAGAGGGAATGAGCCATAATCCACCACGCTGGCCCAGTGCGGGTTGGTGGATGTCACATGTCTTCGAATTTGATGGTTCTAAGAACATGCCGGTTTCCTCACGATGTTTTCCTCCACCGTTTTTGGAGCAGTGGTGATGAAATAAATTTACACAAAGTAAAGCGCCTGCCTGGGTTGGAACCCGTGACCTACAGTACGCAAGCGGGGTCTAAACCACTGAGCCACCACTGCTCAACAACAAAAGGGAACGCTAATATTCAAAAGTGCTAAGATCTTGAATCCTAGTACCGTCGCAGATGTGTAATGTTATGAATGTCATATTGCGCCACGTGTATAAATTAGTCATTTTCTAATCAAATTTTACGTATTATTATAGTCTTATAGATAATAATGTTCCATAGTTGTTACTTTCTCCTTCATTTTGTATTTATATAGTTTTGTTTATGCAAACACATACTTTATGTACGCTGTGTTTATCTGTAACTGAGATACATGGTACTTATTACATAGGTTTTATATAATGTATACTCTGAAAGTAAATTATGTAATTTTGCAGATGAACCATATTAAATAAATAAAACTTAGCTTTTTTTTATTGGAGAGGGCAAACAAGAAAGAATTTTTTTACAAGTACAGTCAATGCAAAAGTTATTATATGTTACAGTGGTCATCTGAGTTTTTCCAGAGAGAAAGATGGCATTGTGAAATGAGTATGCCTTTGTGCCAGTGCGTCTGCTACTTGAATATGACCTTTTTTTATTTGTTATTGTTGTTGGAGTAGTTTTTGAACTTTTACTTCAAGTATTATATCCTCTCTATGTGCCTGTTGGCATAGGCCTAACTTCTTTCAATGGATTGTTGATTATGATGTAGGACTAGCGTTCAAAAGGGTTTCGGTCTAGCTCCCCACGGTGACCAGTCGTATTAGGAATCAATTATTTTGGTTTTGTTTTTTTCAGTTTTTTAGTTGCTTGTTTAGTTTAGTCTTTGGCAAGATGAACTGTGATCTTTGTTGATTGGTTGCAGCTGGGTGTTTTGAGTTTCAGGAGATGAATTTGTAAGTGATGTTTTCCTTTTTTTTCTCATTTGTATTTCAATCAATTAAAAACATAACATAACAATAAAATCATTTTACCTGGAATGTATTATCACAAATGCGACACTTCAATAGCAATCTTCTATAGTTGTGAGCATTCACCATGTGGTCGGCTAGCAGGTTGCTGTCCACATCTTCGAAGCAATGCAGGCACATCATCAACCCCGTCTTGGGATTGACCACCGCCTCCGTTGAATTGAACTCAATTGGGTCGTGGTTTGTTTGTACACATTGCGCCAGTTCTAGAAGTGCCCTGAAATTTAGTAGTAAGTATATCTAAGACTATATTTGTAATTTTAGTAATAGTTTTAATGTATAAAGTAGTATTTTATGTGTCAATCTCTAATATACTAGGCTCATGGCCAAGAAGGTGATTCCACAAGACAATTGAGCGAGTAAGGAGTTTGAAGCTCCATCGCCAACAATGTCCAAAGACTATTTACTATAACTACAAGCACATTGAACTGAACTTACATAGTGTTGTATTCCTCATCGTCTTCTTCCTCATTTATAGCTTCAGCCTTCACTGACACCTCCAAATTAAAACTACTGCCCTCCAGAGGATCGTCTTCGGGTTCACTCTTTATGTATCCCATAGGCGATGCGGTCGAATAATCAATTTGCATTGTATTTTCCGATGAATTTGTGTCAGATTCCATCTTCTCTACTACATTACTTTACAATGATTTTGAATATCGAATCGCATAGCAAAATTCAATATACGAAAAATGTCAAAACACTAAGTCAGAGAGTATAAAACATAGACTATTAAGAGAACCAAGGTTTTTAATTTAATTGAATTTAACAATTTTTAAGTTAACCATAAATAAAGTGACATCCTTTTTTTAGATTTTAATTTTATTGCCTGGCTGGTAACGAGAACAAACTCTTATTTTTTTTAGTATTTTCGTGTCAAATATGACTACCTGCTTACTGATGGCATAAGACTATATAGAGACTAGAGCGAAACTTTGCAATACCTATTTTCAGATAATTTTAGAGTATGATGTACAATTCTGAATAATAAATAAAATAATTAAAACTTACGTAATAACTTTATTTTTACCACTTCAATCTTAACTTATTGACTATATTTGGGGTAAGATTTTGATCAATCGAACAATTTATAATTGACAGAAACCTCACAAGGCTTATCAATTACATCACAGACTTTAATAAAATCTTCTTTGTTTCTGTGGTTATACTTTTTTGCAAGGGGTCTCCATCTTGAAGTGAACCGATCATCAGCAAAGAATGGTTCTGTCGTTTGAACATCTAATAGTTCTTCCTGTACTGGTAGAACTAACCTAGATCATGAAAATACAATTAATATTCAATAACAAATTCATTGGTGGCATTACAATCTAGAGTTACAGTCTACGTAGTTCTTTAACAAAACAGCCAATACGATATTAGTCATTGTAAACTTGTTTGGCTATCGTTTTGAAATGCCCGACGTTTTGTCGATTGCGATAGCTTGCAGAATTAATGGGCAAGTTACAAGGTATACTAGATTATACTAAGCGGTTCCCTAGATTTCGCTAGTGCTTTATGTCGTACAAAGCAAGTAAAGAAGAGAACTTTATATATTATAAGTGGTAGAGCCCGCAATAATATCTTTTGCACGAATGGGCCGGCTCGACAGGTGAAATACCACGACGTCACAGAAGACAGGCATGAAGTAGAAGTATTCTGCGTTTCGTCTGATGAGTGACGTGTCGGAGGCCCAATCGTAGTCCTCTTCCCCCTCCTACCCTTTTCTAATAAGGAAAGGATGGGAAGAGGAAGAGGATTTGACGGATGAGGAGGGGTGGACAAGGAATGGAAATATCCTTTTTTCTGTTTGTCCCCTCCTTCGTCCATGAAGATAGGCAACGCATTTGCAACTCATTAGCTTGTTGCGGATGCCTATGGGTAGCGGTACTTATTTCCAGGGGCCGCTTGCTCGTTTGCCACTTTGTAATATAAAAAAATATATATATACTACGTTTTCTAGGTTTGAAAGGTGTGACATACGAGACTATACCTGGTGGCGTGTAAGAACATTCTATGCGGTGACGTATCTTGTCGGTTACTGTACGTATAATCACCGAGAATGGTGTGACCAATTGTAGAACAGTGGACTCTTAACTGGTGGCGACGACCTGCGTAGTAGAATTTAAAAGGCAAATTAGTAATCTACTGGCATACTTTCATGATAATTTTAAGTTCCTGCTCTTTTTATTTGCTAGCTATGGGGCAAAACGTTAGAATGAATGGTCTGGCTAATGAAAATTGATACTAAAAAAGTATCAATTGAAACGCTGCCTATAAAAGCAAAACCAACCTGTAAAAGGCTTCAGTAGTACCACGGTAATCGGGTCATCTTCGTAATATCCAGACTCAAGGGCCAATAATCGAGTCTCAGCCGATCTCGGGCAACCGCAAGATGCTGCGGCAGCTTCCGTCAATGCGATCATCTTGTGACTACTTTCTGGCGATGACTGATCGGAACCTGTAGAGTATCAATAAGAGGGTATTAAAAAAGTTAAGTAATGTATTTTATAAAAATACATGAATAAGTCATTAAGTCAAAATAGTGAAGCATTAACGATACAGATTTCTATAAAGAACGGCCCTGTAACACCAAATATTAATTGTAGTAGCAAAGTTAGTAAGTAAAGTAAGTACTAGATAAAGTCGAAATGAAGAGTACTGCTAGCGGACAAGAACTAATGCGTAAGCTTACATTTTAACATATATGAAAGGGAAATGATTCTACAATTCAATCTAATGTGAAACTAATTTTCGACGAATGACACTCACCAATTGGATACCGTATATCGCAGACATCGATATTCAGATGTCCTCTAACGACTGCAAGGTAGTACTTGTTGGTAAGTCGCTTCTCAAACAGTTTGCCGGCGTTAGCCGCAGCAGTTTTATTCAAGCCAATACATAGAACGCCACTAGTAGAGTAGTCCAGCCGCTGCACGAAGTGAAGTGGATGTGCAGAGTTCAATCGATGGGAATCTTGCTCGGCTATATGACAAACTACTGTATTCTAAAATAAATGAATTACTAATTATTTCAATAAATCTTAGTTACAATTTAAAGACTAAGACTTGGTCCCAGAAGTCCTAACGAATTAACGAACGAACGAACGGTCAGTACCACCGTAGTCCTTACTGTTATAGGTCTTGGCTACAGTTCTTTTACGGCGGAAGCCAACCTTCCTCGGACATGTATGTGAAATATTATATAATGTGTATAAATAGATTATCAAAAAGGTAATAGGTTTTGATAGAGACGGGATTCTTACCACAATTAGACTGCCTGGAATCCAGTAATGCAGTAATATAATTAAATGGAACAGCAGCCGACTTCGACTACGCGCACAAGTTAGGACACAGTAAGTGTGTTTTGTCGGCAACAAAAAATAAAATCGAGTGCGAACTTGTGTGCAGTGAGAATTAGAAAGAAGGTAGATCGATACGGCTACCTATAACATTTTTTCGCACTACCGCATAACTCCAACCAGCCCGTGACCATGGCGCATGCAACTGTGCCGAAATATCGGGAGCTTAAAAAGTCTAATCGTGAGAAGAATCCCGTCTCTTACAAACCTTATATTAGTAAAAACCACGAAAGTTTAAAGTTATATATCATACGTTATGTTAGGCGTGACGTAATGGGATTAAAGTAGCATTATAAGGGAAAAGTGCGGCTTAGAAATAGATGTTGTGACTAGAATTGAGAAAGGGTGTACTTCGATGGTTCGGGCATGTTGAAAGGATGAATGGAGAGAGTGACGTCCAAAAAAGAACTTAATCAATCACATCAGTGATACTAAAGAAGGGCGATATAAGGACGACCCGTAACCTACGAGCATGTATGCATAGATGCAAAAATGTAGGAGACGCGAGAGAGGTGTGCTAGGATCTCGCCCAATGTAAATCCACAATCTCAGCCTTCTCTGCGTCACGGGCATAGTGGCATATTTTATTTTATTTTACTAATAATTATTTTAATGCTTCACGACAATAGTCGAATGGTGGGATTCAAACCCACGACCATGTTGTGCATGTTTAGCAATCCGTACCTCTAACCATTGGGCTATTGGCGTTATCTATAGAAATATATTGCTGTGTGTGGCAAATGAAAAGACAAAATATACGTTGAAGCTGGCAACACCTGAATGTAGAATCTGTCGTCAAATCAATATTCTCTTCAAATCTATGGGCATAGTTTCGTAAATAAACATAACCTCACTTTCAGTTTACAAATAAATATTTTCGTAACCACTAAGTAATTATATTAATTTCTAATAATGTATGGGATAATTATCACCTTTTCGTTTTTATCATCTGAATTTATGTACATGTCATAAGGCTTGTTTATTACAAGAAAATTATTGCTTTCATATAATTTAACTATCTCCATATTTTATACATACGTCCGTGCAATTATTTAGACAATTTGGGTCACTTTATATTCATATAGTTTCTTTTTGTTAAAAAAAATATAATGCATAACACACACTTCAACTTCCAAGTTTGTTCACAAACTACTACGTTTAAAAACATCACTAAAGGATCGTAGAACAAATTGCTCTTGAAAATAATTTTAATAGTTTATCTAATTCGTTGAATAATCTCCATTCATGTATAAATATTGATTAGACCTATTAAATTTATTGATGTATGTCGAAAATACTATGAATGCAGATTCATTCTTTAAGTTTCTGAACACGAAAAATCATCACAACAAAAGTAGGTGGACAGTGACGTATAATCCTATCAAATTAAAAAGATGTATAAATTTTAATGTACCTAGTATTCTTATGTATTTTTTAATTGTTAACTTAATAAGTTGCCGATTGTAAAATCCTCAAGAAAAGAAGAATAATACAGTAATTCATTGAGAAATATAACAAGATGAAACGTTCTGGCAAGCATAAAGTAAAGGAGGAACGTCCTGAAACTTCTACTTCTATTCCTGAAACCCAAGAGCGCGACCTTTCATATTTAATCCATGACAGAGTCGAACTTATGCATCAAGTGTTTTCCGTGCTTAAAGCTAAGGAGTTGAAAGCTATGGCACCGCATTGCGTGCAGCATATCTCCTTAAACGACCTACAAGAACTGTGCACGGAGGAGGTGAGGATTATTATTAATTTCGCCTTTTGCGATACGCTAAAACCGCACGGTAGATAAATGTCAACCTTCAAGGTTGTGTAGATGGAATATGTTCATTACTAATTATACTAATATCTTTTAGCTGTTAGGCATCAGCTCGAAGCGGCTCTGCGCCATCCTGGATGGTGTTGAGCCTCCGAGTGATACTGAGACATCCAGTGCTTCATCCTCTGAAAAATTTGAGACAATATCCCTTGATAGCATTTCTTCGGATGAAGAGATTTTGAGTCAAAGTAGCAGTAAAAAGAAAAAGGTATGTATATTATCTTCATGTCTAGCTGTAAGATTATTTTTATTATCTCCAGTGTTATATTCAGGCTTTATTTGGGCTTTATGCGCAGGTAGAATTGATAAAGTGTATTGTACACAAAGAATGAAGATCAGTCCCCTGCCATCTTTATCCAGTAGACATCTACATGTAGGCATCTTGTAGTAGACCCACCTGTCCTTAGTGGCATCAACCAGCTCATCGCTACCATTCTGCCCCATTAGCCATCAGTTCTGTGAGCTATGTATCTGTTGCCTCATAAAATATAGTCACTTCTCTTCTGTGTTGACCATATAACATCGGCTTGACATTGCATATTAATTATTTTAAATATTAGTTCACATTAACTCAACAAAAGTTGGAATCTGGACTGATCAGACAATATTGAAATTGGTATTTGCTCATAAATGTCTGCCACATTCTACTATTATCCTATACTATAGGATAATAGTAGAATCTAAATAGTTCAAACTCCTTTGTATTTGCAGCATAAACACTGTCGTCACAAAAACCACACCAAATTGAAACACAAACGTAGATCCTCATCAGAGGCATCAGACAATGTGGAGAAGTCCAAGGCATCACGGGCCGGTCTCACCGTTCTGGAACTGCTGGAGCTGCAGGCGCGCGCGAGAGCAATACGTGCTCAGTTGCAGCAGGAGCAGGCAGCTGGTACCATTTTTTTATATACGAAGATGACAAATGAGTGAGCGGGCCTAATATCTAATATTTTTAACTATATGGAATAGAGTAATGTTGGAGGGATAAGTCTGGTCTTCTTCCCCTTGCCAACCTTTTCCTATAAGGCAAGAATGGGAAGGAAGAGTATTTGACAAATCAGGGGATGGACAGGAAAGGGAAATATCCTTTTTTCTCTGTTTATTACAGGTAGGCATTGCATCTGCAACTCATTAGTTCATTGCAGATGTTTATGAATAGAAGTCACTAGATATCAGATGCTTGCTTGAGTGTCACATTTTTGTAAAAAAAATATTCAACAGATGTGGCAGAGAACAAGGCAGCAACAGTACAGCATCTGTCTGATGATGAGGTGGAGATCAAGGAGGTGCCCGCTGAAGTTGTAGAAATAAGCAGCGAGGACGAAAAGCCTAAATTAGAAGAGCTGCACAAAGGTAGTTAATTAAAGATTTCCTCATAACAATGTACCTCATGATTTGTGTAACTTTAGAAATTCAGCTCCCCGAAGAAGCCCAACTCCCCTTTGGTGTTGCTGGCGATCTCTGGCGGTGATCTAGGCGCGCTGGGATATTTAACGCTATATTCAGACACCGCAGTGCAGTGTAGTAAGACGTGGGTCGACGTATCTACGCACACTCTACATAGAGTACCAAATACCTATATCAATGAAAAAGCCGTGACCTGTGACCGCCGCCATGACGGGACGGATTTGTGATATACTTACCTACTTGAGATCCGCCTATTTATTTTTGGAAAGGCTTTTGTTGCTTGTCTGCACTCTTTTGTGTTGTTCCATAGGTCGCAGTGTAGCTCAGCGGTTAACACGAAGTTGATGAACACAGCTATTCATTAACATTGGCTACAATAAGACGAGTTACGGATACATCATCAACCTTTACGTAGAAAATGAGTGGAATAGATAAGTACCACTTGACTAGAGATGGAGGCCTCACCTCACTCCATAGATGAAATGTAGAAAGAAAAAATATACTCTCGCTGCTAGTTCCAGAAAAGCTAAAATAAGCTATCTGTATCCTTATTAGATTTGAGGGTTTAATGCTATGGCAACTCTACTTTAAGTAATAAGTTAAAAAAAACTTTTATTTTCAGAAATGACACGAACATCTAATAATGCAAATAAAGACTCGAACAAAGAGACACAAACTGTCACGAAAAAGATAAACGACCTTATAATAACTGTACCGCAAACGAAACGCACGCGAAAAATAAAACTTAAACGAAATACACCAGGAGAAAACAAAACCATTGCGGGAACAACCACTGCAACTAATAATATAGTTAATAGGTTAATGCCTGATAAAGAAAAACCGGTAGGCGAGTCCACCTCCATTGATAAAATTAACAAAAGTCAAAGAACCGAACAAAAACCTCAAAATAGAACTCCATCACAAGTAGTAATAACCAAAGAGAAACAAAAGAAAAAGTCAAAGAAGAAAGGTAAGGATAAAAATAAAGAAGGGAGTGACCATGACGAAATAACTCTACAACTATCTGATTCAGAGAAAATGGATCTGTTGGAAGATTTGGACAGCAAGAATTACGATAGTGTTTCAAGTTCTAGCACAGAAGATTCTGAAAGCAGCTCTGATAGTAGTGTCCAAGAAGAAGAAGAAACGCAAGGCACAGAAAATATATCTAATAATAAAGAAACCTCAAATTCGCCACCATCTAAGGTTGATGAACAAAATAATGATGAAATTGACAAAATAGTATCTCCGTCTATTGAAGTTCAAGAGATTGAATATAAAAAAACTATTGAGGAAATAAAAAAACCTAGTGCAGTTGAAGAAACCATTGTACAGAGTAGTTCTGAGGGTACATACAAAAACCAGAGTGATAATATAGACACTACGCAAACAGCAACAACAACTCTAAATGCAAGCAACGATAAAGTCTTGCAACATATAACTGAAAATTTGAAAAAGTCTTCATTACACGAAAAAAGCGATGAACAAGGAGACCATGAACCGCAGCTTGCAGCAGGCGAAAATGCAAACAAAAATAATATAGAGAAATCTGAAGGAGAAATAACTGATCGCGAAAGCTCAGAGGTAGAAGCTTCAGATGTAAGACTCGAGATCGTTTGTATATCCGATGAAGAAGTAAAAAATCAGAAAAAGAAGAAGAACAAAAAGAAGGAGAAGAAATCAAAGAAAGATAAGAAAACAAAAGACGCCCAGGATTTTCGTAATGGCGCCGATCAGAATTTCTACAGAGAATCTGAACCAAAAGATATCGTAGTTAATTTAATAGACGAGACAATGGAAACTATCGGTCACCATGAAACTTGCGTAGACGATGACGTGTATGAAATTCTCGAACTTTCCGACGAATCTTCAGGCAATGAAGATGGTAGCGCAGTACTGTCCAAGGAACCAACGACGGAAGAAATAGAAGCACTGTCAGCTAAAATTGACGAAATAGACCGAGACAACATCGTTACTGAAGATGAGATCGGGGAGTATGAGCGCACAGAAGCTGTGAAGGAAGTAGCAGAAGCAGAAGGAATATCGTGGAAAGATCGTTATTTGGATAGCAAGAAAGTTAAAAACGTCTTAAGCACAGCCAACATTCTGAATGCGATGCGGAAGAAGAATAAAGAGCTTAAAAGAATGTTAGAGGAATCTAAAAAGGAGATTGTGAAAATAGTCGAAGAAGTACCTGAAAAGTTAGAATCAAATTTAGAAGAAGGCACTATAGACCAATATAATACTCTAGAAGGTTCTACAAAATATGTAGACCCAGTTAAGGAAAGTGAAGACTTAACATTAAATGATGGTAAGGTGACAAAAGAAATGAGAAAAGATGCAAAGCAATTACTGAAGATGTACAAAAAGTTGCTGAAGTATAATGATATAACTCAACAAAAATCTCCTAATAAAAAGAAGAAAAAGAAACAGAAAAAGAACAAGGAAGATAAAATTAGAACGGAAGGTGATAATGTAGCGACAAGTAGTTCTTAAGGATTGATAATTTATAATAAATTTTATTTGAATATGACTGCATATTTAATCCTGTTTTTTCATATTGTTCCCGACCTTAACCAACCCGCCCAGTCTGTAGGACCTAGATAAAAAATATAGTTAAAATTATATTATTGTAGTGACTATTAATACAATTTGTTTTATTTCAAATTTAAGTACATACACTGTCGGCCAAAAGTTTGAGACCACTTTGTACACAGGTTATAATTTGCAAAATATTTTAAATCTGCGTATGATAACATAAACATATGAACACCTGTGTAATCTACTAATCATTTTGAATGTCTAAACACCATTTCTCTTATGTTTTACACAATGACTATGCCAAAAATGGGCATTGTTTATTTACCACAGATGACTGCCGAAGGACCAGGTTTTGCAATTGTCATTATATTATATGGCGGCTCCCTTGTACTTGTTTGGTTATTGTTTTGCGTTGATAAATATTTAGCAATATTTTAAACCATAAATCCTATTCATAGCATGGCTACTTAAGGAGTTAGTCTTGGTTAAATCTATTCAGTCTGAGCTACTGTTTTGTCAATTGAAGATCTCCAAAAATGGGAAAAGTCCGTGAAATCTCCAGTGAAACTCGTTCCGCCACGTTACTCATACGACGAAGGCAAGTCTGAACGAGAAATTGCCGCTAAGCTGAAGTTATCGAAGACTTGTGTTCATAACGCAATAACTCGATACAAGACAACCGGCAGTCATAGACCTACCGCGCTCGGGGAGGCCGAGAGCAACCACTTCTAGCGAAGACAACTTCATTGTTGTAACAAGCAAGCGTAAAAGACTTTTAACAGCACCAGAAATTCGAGCTGAACTCAATAAAACTCGACCGGAACCTGTATCATTGACAACAGTAAAGAAAAGACTTCGAGATGCCAATTTGTTTGGTCGCGTAGCTGTTCGTAAACCACTGTTACGGACACAAAACAAAAAGAAACGTCTGCAGTGGGCTCTTACTCATCGATATTGGACTGAAGAAGACTTTAAAAAAGTTCTTTGGACTGATAAATCAAAGTTCGAAATATTCGGTTCGAAAAGAACAGTTTTTGTACGTCGTAGTGCCGAAGAAAAGATGCCATACTGTGTAGTGCCAACAGTCAAACATGGTGGAGGCTTTATTATGGTCTGGGGATGTTTCTCTGGCTATGGGACCGGAGATTTGGTTAAAATTAAAGGAATAATGAAAAAGGAGCAGTACAAAGAGATACTGAAGCGACACGCTGTTCCTTCCGGGCTACGTTTGATTGGAGATGAGATTCATTTTCCAACAAGATAATGATCCAAAACATAGTTCTAAACTATGCAGGGGATATTTAGAGCACAAAGAGACGGAAGGAGTTTTGAAAAACATGGAGTGGCCCCCTCAGAGTCCGGATCTCAATCCGATAGAGCTTGTGGCGGAGGAGATGGACAGAAACGTCCGTAGTCATTGTCCGACGTCAAAAGAAAACCTCTTGAGGACTTTACAAGAGAGTTGGAACAATGTTTCACAAGAAACTATCACTAAACTAATAGCCCGGTTACCAAGATTGGTCAAAAAAGTTATAAAAAGTAAGGGAAGATTTTTCGACGAAAACTTAGTTTAAATAATATATTTTTTTTTTATTAATAATAATGGCAATTATTGTAGTTTTTAAATTATTTTATGTCACATAAAAAGTTCCCTATTTAATAAGGTAAATAAATAATTTGTAGAGCACTAACTTTTGGAGTTTTATTCAATATTGTAATTTTTTCAAGGTGGTCTCAAACTTTTGGCGGATAATTTTTTCAAGGTGGTCTCAAACTTTTGGCGGCCAGTGTATATCTATTATATCTCAGCTATTTACACATTTTTTTTCGTGGAAATTTTAAACTGGCAATGAGGTTTTTTTTATGTATAGAAAGCAACACTATAAAGTGTCAAACAACTGACCACAAAGATTCGGAAAAGGGACGCGTTACTTCGCCTTAGTTTGTTTAACTTTAACATAAAAATAACAATATTTGAAATAAAAAATGAATTAAAGAATTATTTAAGATAAGTTTAGGTTTTTACTCTAAGTATTCAATATTGGTACTATGTCATTATGTTATCAAATCGAGTGAAAGTGAGCACGTAAAGCTAGATGAATACGATTCGTATTTACTAAATAAATTACGGAAAAGGTATATTTTTTCTTGAAAATTTTGCTTGTTTTTTGTTTCACATACAATAAAGGAACTTTTATTTGAATTACGCTTTTTATTATTAAACTTTGCTATACCGATATAAGTTGTAAATTTACATATAAATAATAGTTTTTCTGTGAATGGAACAATTGTGAAACGTAATAAAGTTCAAATAACTAGTAAAATAAAGACGCTTGTTTCTTTCCGTGTCGTTGCGGCTCTATTGCGATAAATATGAACCTACCTCCGTTCCATTCTCTTCCCAAGATCTCTGCCTACCCATCTGTTTTATGGGCGTGTGCGCATTATTATTTTTTCTCTTTCCCAATAATGATTGGATGGGAATGGGTAGCAGATTGGACATGAAGTGGATGAATGGGGAAAAGGAAATATCCTTTTTTCTCTTTGTCTGTCCTCTGTCCATTACAGGAAGGCAATAAATTTGCTTATTGCAGATGTCTATGGGTAGTGGTCACTTATTATCAGGCAGTTAGTAGAAAGCATTAGAAAGAGTTTTAGTAAATTTACCCCCTCCTTCATCCATGAAGGTAGGCAATGCATCTGCAACTCATTAGCTTGTTGCGGATGCCTATGGGTAGTGGTACTTATTTCCAGGGGCCGCTTGTTCGTTTGCCACTTTGTAATATAAAAAAAAAGCAAGTGAAAATTTACTAAAACTCTTTCTAATGCTTACTACTAACTACCTGATAATAAGTGACCACTACCCATAGACATCTGCAACAAGCAAATTTATTGCCTACCTGTAATGGACGGAGGACAGACAAACAGAAAAAAGGATAATTCCATTCCCTGTCCATCCCCTCCTCATCCGTCAAATCCTCTTCCTCTTCCCATCCTTTCCTTATTAGAAAAGGGTAGGAGGGGGAAGAGGACTACAATTAGGCCTCCGACACGTCACTCATCAGACGAAACGCAGAATACTTCTACTTCACGCCTGTCTTCTGTGACGTCGTGGTATTTCACCGGTCGAGCCGGCCCATTCGTGCAAAAGATGTTGTTATTGCGGGCTCTACCACTGTTTACACTACAATACCATTCATAAATGATAACATCTAAAAGGTTTTAAAAATATTTAGTTCCAGAAATTACATAGCACAAGCTGCATACAATTCCAGACAACGGTAGGACATGGAAGATCTCTGCACAACGTGCCTGTGTGTTGGAAGGAATTTATTCTTCATTGGGGAGACGGGCTACTATAATACATTCTATCAAATTTTAAATGAAATTGAGGTGAGTAATATTGACCATTTTTGTGAATCTATAAGTTATGACTTAGTTAAAAGGATTACATTACATAGGTTCATTTCATGCATTTCAACTCTCAAAGAACCTAATCAACTCTAAAGGGAGTTGCACCCATAGATCACCCCCATCTCTGGGAGCCCTGCCCCTGCCTTTTAAATTGCTTGGCAAAATACATAGCTCCTTATGAAGATGATGCTGATAGGTGCAAAATTAGCATGCTATACCTCTTTCTCTACCTGGGACACTGACAATATGAGGGAGATAAGTGATTTCAGCATATTGCCATTTTAAAATCACTTCCGTCCACTCAAAGACTTGTGTGGAGTATAAACATATTGATCAGTTAGCATTGTGATGTAGAGAAGTGTTGAAATTATTGCGAATAAATTAAATTCTTTAAGAAGGCGGGCTAAGCGTCTGCAGTTTTTGGTGTTGTGGATGGTCAGGGAGATGTATGATCACCATGATGAGGTGACTGTTTCCACTTCATTGTGTAAAAATAACTAGCTGTTATTAAGTTCAGATGCAATGCCTACCTTCAATGTACAGAGAGGAAAATAAACGGATAAATATTAAACAATATTTTCCCTAACCATTCCCTACCCCATCAAAGCCACTTCTCCTTCCCCATCCCTTCCTTATTAGTAAAGTATAGAAAAGAGAATAGGACCATAATTAGGTCTTCGGCACCTCACCCATCAGGTGATAATTTTACTTGACGCATGTCTTCTGTGAGGTCATGGTATTTCACATTTGTGCAACAGATGTTATCACGGGCTCTACCATTATTATTTCCATTTGTACTGTATATATTCCAGGTGTACGACATGTCGATGTGCATCCGCGTGTGCTGGGAGTGCCGCGCGGCTCTGCGTCGCTTCCAGAGGTTCAAGGCCCAAGCGCAGCGCTGCTACACGCAGCTGTTGCAGCACGTGCAGTTGCAGGCCAGTCAAGCTGATGCTATTAATGTCTCAATTCTTTAACTTTTATATTGGAAGAAGGTTTACCTTTGGAAACTAGGCATGTCCTAAAACTGTAACCATAAGAGTTATGTGGGGCTCTCAGCCTTGCTATGTAGTGTTGCATGTTTTGCAGTCCGTACCTTTAACCATTAGGCTATTGGCGCTTCTCTATCAGGGATTAGCACCGACATCACCTGTTGTGTTGACTCAGGTGGGGAAATTCCAGGACCTGAATACATATGCAGGTATTCGAGTCCTGGGAGATCTTAATTGTGTTTTGTCTGAAAATGTGTCTGTGTTTTAAATCATGTACGCCATGTATGATAAGTGACGTTTGTTTTGTTTACAAAATTCCCATCCCGTTTTGGAACAAACTATAATTATTTCAAATTTGTAACAACTATTCCAATACGTAATTCAAATGTTTGTTTTATTACAGAATGGCACAACGAAACTACCACTATCGAAGGAACCGAATCTCAAAATACAACAAGTGATAAGCTTAACTTATCCAGAGACAACTGTGAAGGAAGAGTCCGATGAGGATATGACCATAGACAGGCTCAAGAATGAGACCATAGACAGTGGACCAGATACACATTGCGAACCAGAGACATTTGTGAGGGATTTGAATTTGAAACATCCTAAGAAGGAAGCAAGCAAGAAGGTGAGAATTACTTTATCCTTGGTATTATTCTATAGAATTAGCCTTTAGATGTGCCACTAATATTAGAGAACTGTCATACATTGCATTGGATTGAAAATATGTTGTTGAGTTGCTCGGGTTGTTTGGGATCAGATGGCCGTGTGTGAATAATGTACCAGAGTACTATATGTGATACCACCTTCATGAAAAAATAATACTTCTATTGTACATTGCATACCTGGGTGATGAAAATGGAATTGGGTATATATATATATATCTGACTGTCTTAGTTCCTTGAAATCCTGGAGCTCCTGCCTCCAGGTTGGTCGCATTACTCTATTTCCTTTGTTGAGATATCCCTTGAGACAAAAAAAGGCTTTGGGTTCGAGATAAGAATAAAAATTTCTTTACAGAAAAGTAAAACAAGAATAAAGAAGAAAGTCAAGAAAAAGAAACAGAATAAAATGAAAATGAACGACATCAGCGATTCCGAGCCCTGGCCGGATGAACACACTGAAGAAGATACACAGAAGATGGAGGAAGAGAAACCGCCAGAAGATAAGAAGGAGATTGTTACAAATGACTGTGATACAGAAGTTCAAATAGAAGTTAGTTTAGATGATGTAGCCACAAAAGAAGCTCAGGTGAGTGTCCGCCGTGATGTAAACATTTCAGCTGTTGAGTGAGTTGTTTTGATTTCAGTCTTCATTCGCAATAAGTAGGGGAAGAGCTTTTGATGGAGGAGGGGATGGGTAGGAACAGTAGGAAATAGGATGGGGATGGTAGGTTTGTCTTTCTATTCCTGGTTTGTCAAAAGCAGTTGACAGTTAATCTAATACCTTTAAACGAGCTATTCTTGTATACATTTTTATATGAAATTTTGTATATTGATTCGGTTTTTATTTCTAAATTTATATGTGTGAGTGTTTTCTCCATAAAAACATTAAAAAAATGCTATTAATTAAAGTGCGCCATCTTTTGATAGGCATTTGCATTATCTACTGTTGGAGCTTTGGGTTAGCTTACTGATATCTCGTATTTTTGTTAGATGGCGCTATATTTAAAAAACGATCTTACATATAAAAGACAAGGCAGAACGAAGCTCAGGCCACAGCTAGTTCTCGTTAGTATGACAATTATTTCCAGCCTCCGGTGAACGGCAGGAGAAGGGCTCCCCGTTGCAAAGAGTCCCTGCCGGACAGACCGCAGTGCGTTGAGTGCGGGAAGATATTTAGCTCCAAGAAGACATACAGATACCATCTCAAGTGAGTACCTATAAGTAAAGTAAATGTATGGATGTAGAAGCGATGGAGGTGTGCCAGGTCTGTATAAAATCTCGCTAACCTTCCTGGGTACGGGCGTGAGTGTTTATTTATGATGTTCTTATTTAATTTTCAGCGTGCTGCACAAAGGCCAGAACCGATATCCTTGTCCTCGATGCGGGAAGGTGTACCAGTGGAAGTCCAACCTGGGAAGACATATGAGGAGTCACAAGGTCAGCGCCAGATATAAATAGCAGTAGTAGAGCTCGCAACAATATCTGCTGCACGTGGCCGGCTCGACCGGTGAAATACCACGACCTCAAGACACGCGTCAAGTAGGAGTCAGTGTTTCGTCTGATGAGTGAGGTGGCGGAGGCCTAATTCTAGTCCACTTCCCTTGCCCACAACTTTTTAAAATAAGGAGTGGAAGGGAAATGGAAATATCGTTTTTTCTGTTTCCCAAATCGAACAATAGATGGCACTGTAACTAAATATTTTAATATAGGTTACGTTTATTGTATTTTGTCGTGGTGTTTAGGCTCGCGACTCTGGCGAGCTGCATTGCTCGCCGTGCGACAAGCTGTTCGCGTCCGTCGCCACGTACCGGCAGCACCTGCGCGTGTCGCGCCGGCACGTGCCCGAGACAGACTTCAGGTACGTGCATACGCCATGTATCACAGAATGATGAAATTTAAACTGGTCTTCTATTCCAACACGCCTCTCTCGCTTCTACATCCATACATCTACGCATACATGCTCGTCGGTAATGGTGCTCCTTATATCGCCCTTCTTTTGTATTGTGTATTTCAGTTTCACTTGCGATGAGTGCGGCAAGAAGTTCGTGAGCAAGACCCGGCTGCGGGATCACATCGACTGGGAGCACCTGCACAACATCAAGTTCCGCTGCCATCTCTGCAACAAGGTGAGCTGCCACCGCCACCGCCATCATGTAAAACTTGCTGTAGGAGCATTACCTGTTAGTGTAGATACGGCATAAGAAATGTAAACCCTAATCTGTTATTTAAACAGGACCTAGTTTATATGTTATGCACAACTGGTTGCCGAGCTAATTAGGACTAATACTTTTAAATCGTGACCAACCAAATTATGTTGAACCCTTGTGTACATCCAACTAAATGTAAATTAGACTCGACTCGTTTACTCTCACATGTCATAAAGAAACTTCTCCAAAACTCTCATCAGACATATATCACTTTCTGTTGTACATGGAATTTTTGATCAGCCTGTATATATGTCCGCAGCCCTACAAGTGTCACACGTCGCTGTACGTGCACATGCAGAACGTGCACCGCAACAAGGACGCCAAGGACAACCTCTGCCACGTCTGCGGCAAGTCCTACCAGGTACTCTCGCGCCGGTCACATGTCCGCAGCCCTACGAGTACCACACGCCGCTGTACGTGCACCGCAACAAGGACGCCAAGGACAACCTCTGCCACGTCTGCGGCAAGTCCTACCAGGTACTCTCGCGCCGGTCACATGTCCGCAGCCCTACGAGTGTCACACGCCGCTGTACGTGCACATGCAGAACGTGCACCGCAACAAGGACGCCAAGGACAACCTCTGCCACGTCTGCGGCAAGTCCTACCAGGTACTCTCGCGCCGGTCACATGTCCGCAGCCCTACGAGTGTCACACGTCGCTGTACGTGCACATGCAGAACGTGCACCGCAACAAGGACGCCAAGGACAACCTCTGCCACGTCTGCGGCAAGTCCTACCAGGTACTCTCGCGCCGGTCACATGTCCGCAGCCCTACGAGTACCACACGCCGCTGTACGTGCACCGCAACAAGGACGCCAAGGACAACCTCTGCCACGTCTGCGGCAAGTCCTACCAGGTACTCTCGCGCCGGTCACATGTCCGCAGCCCTACGAGTGTCACACGTCGCTGTACGTGCACATGCAGAACGTGCACCGCAACAAGGACGCCAAGGACAACCTCTGCCACGTCTGCGGCAAGTCCTACCAGGTACTCTCGCGCCGGTCACATGTCCGCAGCCCTACGAGTACCACACGCCGCTGTACGTGCACCGCAACAAGGACGCCAAGGACAACCTCTGCCACGTCTGCGGCAAGTCCTACCAGGTACTCTCGCGCCGGTCACATGTCCGCAGCCCTACGAGTGTCACACGTCGCTGTACGTGCACATGCAGAACGTGCACCGCAACAAGGACGCCAAGGACAACCTCTGCCACGTCTGCGGCAAGTCCTACCAGGTACTCTCGCGCCGGTCACATGTCCGCAGCCCTACGAGTGTCACACGTCGCTGTACGTGCACATGCAGAACGTGCACCGCAACAAGGACGCCAAGGACAACCTCTGCCACGTCTGCGGCAAGTCCTACCAGGTACTCTCGCGCCGGTCACATGTCCGCAGCCCTACGAGTGTCACACGTCGCTGTACGTGCACATGCAGAACGTGCACCGCAACAAGGACGCCAAGGACAACCTCTGCCACGTCTGCGGCAAGTCCTACCAGGTACTCTCGCGCCGGTCACATGTCCGCAGCCCTACGAGTGTCACACGTCGCTGTACGTGCACATGCAGAACGTGCACCGCAACAAGGACGCCAAGGACAACCTCTGCCACGTCTGCGGCAAGTCCTACCAGGTACTCTCGCGCCGGTCACATGTCCGCAGCCCTACGAGTACCACACGCCGCTGTACGTGCACCGCAACAAGGACGCCAAGGACAACCTCTGCCACGTCTGCGGCAAGTCCTACCAGGTACTCTCGCGCCGGTCACATGTCCGCAGCCCTACGAGTGTCACACGTCGCTGTACGTGCACCGCAACAAGGACGCCAAGGACAACCTCTGCCACGTCTGCGGCAAGTCCTACCAGGTACTCTCGCGCCGGTCACATGTCCGCAGCCCTACGAGTACCACACGCCGCTGTACGTGCACCGCAACAAGGACGCCAAGGACAACCTCTGCCACGTCTGCGGCAAGTCCTACCAGGTACTCTCGCGCCGGTCACATGTCCGCAGCCCTACGAGTGTCACACGTCGCTGTACGTGCACATGCAGAACGTGCACCGCAACAAGGACGCCAAGGACAACCTCTGCCACGTCTGCGGCAAGTCCTACCAGGTACTCTCGCGCCGGTCACATGTCCGCAGCCCTACGAGTACCACACGCCGCTGTACGTGCACCGCAACAAGGACGCCAAGGACAACCTCTGCCACGTCTGCGGCAAGTCCTACCAGGTACTCTCGCGCCGGTCACATGTCCGCAGCCCTACGAGTACCACACGCCGCTGTACGTGCACCGCAACAAGGACGCCAAGGACAACCTCTGCCACGTCTGCGGCAAGTCCTACCAGGTACTCTCGCGCCGGTCACATGTCCGCAGCCCTACGAGTGTCACACGTCGCTGTACGTGCACATGCAGAACGTGCACCGCAACAAGGACGCCAAGGACAACCTCTGCCACGTCTGCGGCAAGTCCTACCAGGTACTCTCGCGCCGGTCACATGTCCGCAGCCCTACGAGTACCACACGCCGCTGTACGTGCACCGCAACAAGGACGCCAAGGACAACCTCTGCCACGTCTGCGGCAAGTCCTACCAGGTACTCTCGCGCCGGTCACATGTCCGCAGCCCTACGAGTGTCACACGTCGCTGTACGTGCACATGCAGAACGTGCACCGCAACAAGGACGCCAAGGACAACCTCTGCCACGTCTGCGGCAAGTCCTACCAGGTACTCTCGCGCCGGTCACATGTCCGCAGCCCTACGAGTGTCACACGTCGCTGTACGTGCACATGCAGAACGTGCACCGCAACAAGGACGCCAAGGACAACCTCTGCCACGTCTGCGGCAAGTCCTACCAGGTACTCTCGCGCCGGTCACATGTCCGCAGCCCTACGAGTACCACACGCCGCTGTACGTGCACATGCAGAACGTGCACCGCAACAAGGACGCCAAGGACAACCTCTGCCACGTCTGCGGCAAGTCCTACCAGGTACTCTCGCGCCGGTCACATGTCCGCAGCCCTACGAGTGTCACACGTCGCTGTACGTGCACATGCAGAACGTGCACCGCAACAAGGACGCCAAGGACAACCTCTGCCACGTCTGCGGCAAGTCCTACCAGGTACTCTCGCGCCGGTCACATGTCCGCAGCCCTACGAGTGTCACACGCCGCTGTACGTGCACATGCAGAACGTGCACCGCAACAAGGACGCCAAGGACAACCTCTGCCACGTCTGCGGCAAGTCCTACCAGGTACTCTCGCGCCGGTCACATGTCCGCAGCCCTACGAGTACCACACGCCGCTGTACGTGCACATGCAGAACGTGCACCGCAACAAGGACGCCAAGGACAACCTCTGCCACGTCTGCGGCAAGTCCTACCAGGTACTCTCGCGCCGGTCACATGTCCGCAGCCCTACGAGTGTCACACGTCGCTGTACGTGCACATGCAGAACGTGCACCGCAACAAGGACGCCAAGGACAACCTCTGCCACGTCTGCGGCAAGTCCTACCAGGTACTCTCGCGCCGGTCACATGTCCGCAGCCCTACGAGTGTCACACGCCGCTGTACGTGCACCGCAACAAGGACGCCAAGGACAACCTCTGCCACGTCTGCGGCAAGTCCTACCAGGTACTCTCGCGCCGGTCACATGTCCGCAGCCCTACGAGTGTCACACGTCGCTGTACGTGCACATGCAGAACGTGCACCGCAACAAGGACGCCAAGGACAACCTCTGCCACGTCTGCGGCAAGTCCTACCAGGTACTCTCGCGCCGGTCACATGTCCGCAGCCCTACGAGTGTCACACGCCGCTGTACGTGCACATGCAGAACGTGCACCGCAACAAGGACGCCAAGGACAACCTCTGCCACGTCTGCGGCAAGTCCTACCAGGTACTCTCGCGCCGGTCACATGTCCGCAGCCCTACGAGTGTCACACGTCGCTGTACGTGCACCGCAACAAGGACGCCAAGGACAACCTCTGCCACGTCTGCGGCAAGTCCTACCAGGTACTCTCGCGCCGGTCACATGTCCGCAGCCCTACGAGTGTCACACGCCGCTGTACGTGCACATGCAGAACGTGCACCGCAACAAGGACGCCAAGGACAACCTCTGCCACGTCTGCGGCAAGTCCTACCAGGTACTCTCGCGCCGGTCACATGTCCGCAGCCCTACGAGTGTCACACGTCGCTGTACGTGCACCGCAACAAGGACGCCAAGGACAACCTCTGCCACGTCTGCGGCAAGTCCTACCAGGTACTCTCGCGCCGGTCACATGTCCGCAGCCCTACGAGTGTCACACGCCGCTGTCCACGCGCTTGTTGATTTACTTTGGATCCGCAATATTTCAGATTATTCTGGTTCTGGATCATTCCAGAATAATGTAAACAAACTATTGTGACATATCGAACCCATACCCATAGCCTACCCATAGGCTACCGCCACCTATAATTACCTAGCTTAGAAGTGAAGTATACGCCTCTATTTACATGTATGTATGTTTGTGTGCAGAACGCTGCAAAGCTGAAGTATCACATAGTGGCGATGCACACGAGCGAGACGCCGTACCAGTGCGAGCGGTGCAGCGCCGCCTTCGGCTGGTACTCCAGCCTCTACCGCCACGTGCGCGAGGTGCACTACAAGGTGCGTCATACATACAACACGATTACGACACACGTGAACAAAGCAACTAGTCAAAAGAGCAATAAATATCGTCAAAACCAAAGACATGTAGGTTGGTTTTTATTAGCTATACTAATATTAACCAATAGATGAAGGTTTGTAGGCGTGCTTTTAGATTGTCGATTTAAAACCAACCAATAACATATCCGGCTCGAAGGACCAAAATGTGCTTTTGTTAAATATTAACTTAAAGCAAAGTATGGTTGCATACGGTGTATTGATCGCACCTTGGAATTAGAGGTAAATTTATAATAGTAGAGTCCGCAACAACCTGCGCGAATTGTTATTACCTGCAATTTTATCATTTATATTAGTAAGGATTATTTTAATGTCATTTAAGTAAAAAAGCATTTTTTAACGTTTCCGGGGTAGGTAGTGATAGGACACGCCGGCGAGTTCACATTGACCGTCTCAAATATCTTCTCTTTCTTCAGATGAAAGTCCAACCGAAGAAGTGTAAGAGGGGGAAGAAGACGGGTGACGTGCCGCCTCTCCCGGCGCTGCCGCACACTCTGCCCCCACACCCACAGCCCCCGCCGCGGACATAATGACTCAACATTGTGTTGGAACCACCTCATCACACATCACATTACCTTGTAAAATGTATCCATCTTACACTATTTCACTTCACTTCTCACGATTTACATAAAATTGTGATGAAATTATCAAAAGTGTAACGGCGGCCATGTTTGGTAGTGACGTTTGTTTGTTTACAGACATTCTATCTTGATGTGAAACGGATTTTAATCGGTTTTCTCTTATCAACATGTTCATCCCTCTGTGCATTGAAGGTGGGCAGCGCATCTGCAACTCATTACCTTGTTGCAGATGTCTATGGGCGATCTCTTTCTTGTGTAAAATACTTCAGAAGACTTTTGGTATCAATATGTTAACCTTTTACCTCCTTCCCTTTAAATTATAAACAATAGACTAGGGGTACCGCTAGATCAAGATGGTGAAGACTCAAGCTGCCCCAATGTCAATAGAATTGACGAGTTTTTCATTAAATCTCCCGGAGGTGGGTGCAGCCGGTCAGGTGGAATACAAGTTACTTGCTAAGATCAATGTGTAAGGTTTTTGATTTAAAAAAATACAGTTACGACTAATGAGAATTATAAATTGGAAATAACGCCATCTAACGGTAATATGTGATACTGAATTGACATTGAATTTTCGAATTGTCAAAGCATAAGGTTCGTTGAGAGGCTTTTCGACAGTATTCTCAAATTGTACAACACAACATAAATTATCAATAAATGATATTATAGACATGTGTAAGTGTAGATTGGAGGAGGGAGGGGTAAAATGACTAGACTGATGGATTTAATTACAGTCACTTATTGATCTGAATGTATGGATTCTCTATGTGATTGTAAATAAAATAATTATTTTTAAATGTCTTCTCTATTTACCTGGATCCGGCAACGGGACGTCTTTTCTCGTGTGTATCAAACTATAAGACCTTGGGGTCAGGTCAAGCGATCCAACCCTCAAAGATCGAGACCACAGACCCCCGAAAATCAGCCAAAAGTTTGAACTCTCCCATAATCTTCACACTTAGTGTATGTACAATGTATGCTGCCACGTCCAGAAGCGCAGCTAAATAAATGGTTTATACCATAAATTGTGATTTAACCAATCGACTAAGGAATTTGCGGCACAAAAATAAAGAAAGGTTGCTTTATTGTGGCGCAACAAAACGAAGTCAAGCGGCGACTCGGCTTGTGTCATGTCATATCCTTTGTCTCTATACTGTGTACCTACATTATGTAAAACGGATTTTTTTCAATGGCAGTGAGTCGTCACAGATTTGAGTACTTTAGCGACAACTGGCGGTCGGTACTAGCAACTATAATTGTAATGCGCTCGTATAAGTCGTTATTTACAAAATAGTTTATTAAAATGTAATACGTCTATCCGCGCTGTCTGGTTTATGTTCGCTACATCCAATTAATTACAAGAAGAAATGATTTCATTGTAAGTTAAGAACAACGCCATCTAGTAGCGCAAGTAGATAATGCAATAATAATGTTTTACTTGGCTTTTATTTTTTTAATCGATTATTTATTAAAATTAAAACCTAACTAATATCATACATCGCTCTAACAGCTTTTAATAACTCGCCGATATTCTCCCCGGTCTTTGCGGAGATGCCGAGCAGGTTGGTCTCTGGTCTTTCGGCCTTCAACTGCTGGTACGCTCGCTGCACGTTGTCCAGGTCCATCTTGTTGAGCACCAGGAGGCTCGGCCTGGCGGCGAGGGATGAGCTGTACTGGTGCAGCTCGTGCTGCAAGGTGACGAGTTGCTGAAGAGGCTCAGCGCTCCCGTCCAGAAGGTAGATCAGACCGCGGCACCTCTCCAAGTGCTGTAAGAACTGGATGCCTGGGGACAAATTTTTCCCAACATTTATTTATTAGTGGAGTGATATGAGTGTCTCAGCACTGTGAAAACAATGAAAGGAAAACACAAAACGTAATAATATCGTGTTTATTGAATTAAATATACAATGACCCGTAACTCACAACTGAATGGACCAAGAAAAATAAGTACATCAATCTAATATCATTGAACGAGATTCGGTTATCTTTTTTAAATTTATCTCTATAGGTATTTTGTCCATTGGAACATCAAAGACAATTATTTAAATAACGCTTGCATCATCTATAATTGGAGCACTATCAAGGGCCAACTTACTGATATCTTTGTTAGATGGCGCTATATTTAAAATCGGTACAACTCTTTCTCCAAATATATGTATATTAAATTATTAGAAAATTGAAAACGAAATCCTATTTTTTTCCCTCATATCCTTTAATAATATAGAGGAATTGAAGAAGATGATTTGGCCGTGGGGGGGGGGGGGAGTATGTATCCTTTTTTTCTGTTTAAACATCTATAGGTTGTTGATAATTAATTAATACTAATATTGTATGAGTCTGTCGCCTCCTCACAGTGCTGGGTGCAATGTTGTCTACTGACTCACCCAGGCCGTAGTTCCTGTGGGAGCCGGGGATGAGTCCCGGCAGGTCGGCGATCGCGATCTGCTCGTAGTCGTCATACAGGACCATTCCTGTACATACAGACAGTCGGTTCATACACAAATATATAAAATAGGCAACTCTGAGGAAGACTAGAAAGTTTGTTGACTTCAAATAATCAAAACAATATTGTACTTTCAAAGAATTATGTTTAAAAAGATTTAATCGAATCAAAATTAAACAAGCGACTACTAACGCCATCTATTGCCGTCATCACACACTCAGTAACGCAAACCCATAAGTGTCAATTTATACCGCACTGAAAACTGCTCACCGCGCGACGTTTTTATTTAAACTCACCTATATGTGGTCTTCTCGTGGTGAAGGGGTAGGGCGCCACAGTGGGCCTCGCTCGAGTGATCGCGCGCAGCAAGGTGCTCTTGCCCGCGTTGGGGAAGCCCACCAGGCCGACGTGCGCCATAGACCTGACCTCCAGGGTGTACACACACGTCTCGCCTGTAGCACCCAGCTCTGCTATGTCAGGCGCCTAGAGACAGCGATTAGATGATTATTTACAGCGCCATAGTTAAGCCAAAAATATAATTATGTACAACGCCATCTATCGTTGAGATTAATATTGGTAAAAACCCCATCTATTGTCGAATCCGAAGAGCATGTACATGTGTAGGAATATAGCTAGCTACAGGTGTGCCAGAACCTTTCCAAAACGAGATCTGTATTGTTTTGTTACCCTCCTGGTTTACAAGCGTTAGAGAGAACCAGTATTCATGTCCTTAATGAGGAAAGATACACATTTCCGCAGCCAAAATTTCATGTAAGTCTGTATCTGCTGTAAAGAATGAATTTTTGAGTAAATGTTAAATACCTGTTGTGTGGAAGTGAGGAAGAACTTGTTCCCTCTGCCCCCGGAGCCCCCGCGCGCCGCCACGAACATCGTGCCCTCGGCCTCCAGGTCACCTATCACACGTCCCTGGGGGTCCTTTACTATGGTACCTGGAAATGAGGGTCAGTTCTACCACTATTGAAAATGTAAGATCCATTAACTAATAATAGATAATAATTCAAGATAATCACGTTAACTTATACCACATGAATCCATGATTTATTAAATAAAAAGCCTTAATCTATCGAGCCATGTTTTTTTTAATTCAACCTCTCTCACCTAAAGGCACAGGCACGACGACATGCTGTGCATTCTTCCCGGTGCAGTCCTTATTGTCTCCGCGTCCGCCGTGCTTCGCCTGGATCACAGACCTGCAGTGATTCAAGCTCCTCACCGAATGAGACGCCTGGAAGGTTATGTAAGGCGACTATAAGATTATGCACAAGGAAATAAGTTCAACAAAATGCTAATTAATTGTAACATTTATGTTCAGATTACGTAATACTAATACGCCCCAACTTTGCCAAGGTAGACCTTTTGTAATCCATAGAGACCCTACATATGACGGCGCCGCCGCCATTGTTTGTAAACATGTGCAACGGACGTGACGTCATCAGCCACCCCACCACAAAACAGTATAAAAGGCATTGCTCGCTAGTGGAAGGGAGTCCCCTACTCATGATAGAAGCGTTGCTGGAGTTTCTTTCGCCACTTCTTCTCCCAGCGCTAACGCTTTCCGAAGTGGTAGTAATGTTGGTTGTAATGCTACTTGTAATCAGATAATGGCTACCGATCGAGCCGAGGCTCGGCCCTCTCGGGCACCCTCGAATCGGAATGCTAAACGCGTAAAGAGTGACAGCCCAAGCCGAGGTTCCCTCTCGGGGGCCCTTGAGCCCAGTCACTCCATGGAGCGTCCATCGAAGCGACCTAAGAGCTCGGTGGCCTCCCAATCCGGTAATAATAGTAAAGTAACGGCCCGAGCCGAGGTTCCCTCTACAGAGGGAGCCCTCGAGCTTAGTTACTCTTAAAGAGGCTTAGGCTAGGCGCCCTCTGCGCCCTGCCGCCTCGTGCCGGTGTAGCTGTAAATGCCTCCTCAAGGCAAACAGCGACCTTTCAGTCACAAAAAAAAAATCGAAGGGACATTAGTCAGTCAATCGTCACCCGGTGCATATGTTGTACCAGCGATAGTGTTTACAATGTCGGCCCCTGATCCTACACATATACACGCATTGCCTTTTATAATAAACCTAGTTATGTACCTGTAAAAATTGTTTGTAGGAACCATTCATTTTTCCAGGACAAAAATTGGCCTATATGCTATTCCAGCTTAAAATCTATCTGTGTGCCAAATTTCATCCAGATCCATTCAGCGGTATTCGCGTGAAAGAGTAACATCCAAACATTGATACTTTCACGTTTATAATGTTAATAATTAATTTATTTTATGTTTTGAATCAGACATTATGATCATCTCGAAGACTCAGCCAAGTGGAATAATATAGTGTTCACTGGACAATTTAGTGTTCACTGGACAATATAGTGTTCACTGGACAATTTAGTGTTCACTGGACAATATAGTGTTCACTGGACAATTTAGTGTTCACTGGACAATATAGTGTTCACTGGACAATATAGTGTTCACTGGACAATATAGTGTTCACTGGACAATATAGTGTTCACTGGACAATATAGTGTTCACTGGACAATATAGTGTTCACTGGACAATTTAAAGGTAAAAAAATTGTAAATAACATCATGTTGGTATTTGTAGACCCCGAAAATTGTTTGTATATGTTAAAACGAGAAATATATCATCACCGTGACACTGACTGACAGTTTGTTCATATTTATATGTAAATGTCACGAGCATGACTGAATTATTGTCTATTCATTTTAAAGATGGAAGACAAACAATAATAACAAAAATAGCTGCAAACAAGATGTTGCAAGCAGTACTGAGTATTCAATGTCACAGAAAACATCACCTAAATTGCATCAAATAATTGGTCAAAGTTACGGTTAAAGGGACCAAATTTTATGGTCCTGAATTATTCAGGAGGTGTACATTCAGCCGTGGATGATTATTGGTTGAAACGATAAAACATCAAACAACAAAATAGCAGTTGAGCAGTCAAAAGAGAGACTTACCAGTAGTACTGAGAGATAATTAATATTATGACAAACAATAGTGATACTGGCCTCTTTTTATGATTTAATGTAATAGTTCTTATAAAATATATTGTGCTTGTTAATATATTAGGCGTCTCATCAACTAAGTAATAAAAACATTTTCATAGAAAGTGTTTCCTTTCAGGACTTTGATATATACCTGAAATATGACATGTCCGCCGTGTCCTCCGTCCCCGCCGTCTGGTCCAGCGTGTTCTTTACACCAAGCACTTAAGAAAGAAATACAGCCGTCTCCTCCATTCCCTCCAACTGTTCGCACTCTGCAAGAATCTACGTAATATTGAACGTAATTTCTATTGGACTTTGGCTTCAAACTACGCAAAGCTTTAGGAGTGTAACTATCCGAATAACTTCGTATCACTTGTGTGTAACTAATTCTGAGAGTTTTGAGTAGGTTAATTAGTCTCATATTTATTTATATTTAAAGTTTCAGGTTATATCTTCATGTTTATTAATGGTAGCTAAATGTCTAATGTCAATGTCACTTTGGGAGGGAACTATTTTTTTGTACGAATCAAGTTTATGAATAGAAATATCCTAGTCTTGTGCAAATATATTAATTTTATTTTTTATTTTAATTAACTAACACATAAAATTACATCAAAATCGGTCTAGACGTTCGGAAGAGTTCGGTCACAATTACAGAAGATAATATACCATTGAGTCGTTTCACTCGCAAATTACCAGTGTTGCCAGCGATGACATAAGGAACTAAGACATGGTCACTCTAAGGGCAATGCAGGGAGTCACTCTGTGGGATCGTAATCAAACAGCTCAATTTATTTATTTTTTAAAAAGTTTATAAAACAACGATGCAGTCTTCAAAGGTATTGAATATTTATAAATTAAGTAGTTAATATTTATTATAAATTAAGTAGGTAATGTTTATCATAAATTAAGAAGGTAATGTTTCGATGGGTCGCGGAGTTATTTCGAGGGGCGGTGGCGTGAGCGACGGCCACATCGCCCGGCCGGGTGCGGCGTTCGCTGAGTCCACTTCTGCAAGCTCCGAGTCTACAGGGGCACCAGCTGCTGGCGCTAGTGTCGCGGCTGTTACTGTTTGCGAAACTTCGCTCGTCCCACTCCGTCCGGCCTGTAATAAGTAACTTGAGTCAATAGACCTTCATAACATTCGTGATGATTTTGCTTCGGCGGAATCTTTTCCATTGATTGAAGATTCGAATAGGTTAGGTTCAAGGGTAGAATGATGATGGATCAGTCAGTTGGTTTGTTCGTGTTGTGGTTGCACCACTACGGAGTTGGCGTGTGCTCTGCTCGTGTGTGTATGTATGTTTGATTTGTGAGCGTGTCTCACGGACCCTAGGCTTGAGGTGGACGAGGCGCGTGTGGTTGTAGAGGGCGGCCTCGTAGCCGAATGCGGCGGGGCAGCGCGCGCAGCAGAACGGCCGCTCGCCGCTGTGCGCCCGCAGGTGTCCCTGTAGCGCCGCCTTGCTCTGTCACAGAACATATACATATAGTATAAGATCCGGCATAAGAAATGTACAACCTCATCTGATATTTGATCAGGACCTAGATTATATGTTAGATAGTACATCGATAAATTACAAGTGGGTTGCCTGAATTTTGGGGCAATACTGGTAAACCAAATTAGTCGTGTCTCGCTGTTGGCAATTATGCGATTTTACAGCGTCGCCCACAAATTGAGGTCGGCGACCCACTAGTAACTTATCAATATAGGTTCTGAAAAACAGACGAGAGTATCAATTTCTTATGCCGTATAGACCAATAGCATTAAAAATACATCCTGGGAAAATGAATCCTTTAAAACTTTCAGATTATCAGGAATCCCGAAACCTCTCCCCGTCCAAATGCCCTGAGTATCTCAGTATGAGGCAAAAAGTTCTAGAATGGTGGGCCTCACCGTGTAGGTCTTCCCGCAGACGTGGCAGACATGGTCGCGGCGCGCGCGCGCATTGCGGTGTAGCATTCGAGTGTGCGTGCGTAACACGGGCCGCGAGGAGCACGCCTGCGACCAATAAACACATGAGCACAACTAGAAAATCGCCACTTAGCACGGTCCTGATCAAATAACAGATGAGGGCATACATTTCTTATGCCGTCTCCTAAACTAGGTGTACTCACAAAGTTGCACCCGAGCACGGTGCACTTGACTGGCGTGGCCTTGAGGTGCACGGCCACGTGGTGCTCCTCCAGCCGCTTCGCCTTCACGAACCTCTTGTCGCACAGCCCGCAGGCGTACCTGCAGGCACAAACGTGACAGGATGGGAATAAACTTGAACAAAACGCTTCTTAAACAAACATTTATTGGTTCAAAAATTCCGATAAAATTATTTACACCATCCCTAGCCTAGTGAACAGGTCCCCAACGGGGGAAGTACCGCCCCTTAGGGGGCGCCAGAGTCTTCGCATTACAGAAGGGGTAGAGAATAATTTTTTCAATGAATTGCTATATTAACTATTATTTAAATGGTTTAAGTTTTTTTAAGTAAATAGAAAACGAAGGAAGTAGAACTGACTTAAGTCTCGCAGGGTCGACGTGCTTGAGGTTGTACATCATGTGTTGCTTGTACGACATCTCGTTCTTAAAGCTCAGGTCACACTGGAACAAGATGCTTCAACTTAAACTTAGAAGTAGAGGAAGAAGACTGTCTCCAAACGATGGCTGAACAGTCACCAGATACGATTAAACCGTCTTACAAAAGAACAGGTGAGCGATAAAATAAATCTAAGTACTAATGTATGACATAATTGGTCCTTCGAGCCGGATATTCTTTTAAAGTCTTACAAGGTATTTTATTAATACATACTGTGACTCGATCTAAAGAGATAGTTTACATTGCAGGAATTACCAATAGGAATAACCCATCAAAAATAGGACAATAACATGTACACGGACCTGTCGCAGACAATAGACTGAACGTGACAATCGAATCTTTTAAATGGGAGACTTTGTGAGGTCTTAGAGGTCATACATACGCTGTGGCAGTATATCATCGCGTCAGGGTCATGAGTCGCGCTGTGGAGTTCCATGGCTCGCTTGAATAGGAACTTCTTGTCACAGTGTGGGCATGAGAACTCCTTGTCGCCATTGTGGATGCTAGAAGGGAATTGGTGCTTTCATATATCGACTACTAGGAGCCATAAGATCTAGTGGTTCAAGAATGTGTGTGTGGAAGGGGTGGGGAGTAGGTAATCTCTCCACCACCCTATTTGTTTTTCACTTGTCTCTTAGCTCTGTAGGGAAGCTTCACGTGGAGCGTTACTCACAAGAGATGGTTCTTCATGGCGCTGCGATCGACGAAGGTCTTGTCACACTGGTCGCACTTGACTCGCTCCGAGTGCTCCTTCATGTGCAGCCTGAGTTTGTTCAGAGTGCTGTATTGATGGGAATCGGGGTTCAGATTAACGAGAGGTTTACGTTATTAGATTATTATGTAATTAGGTCATAATGTATGTTTTACTGTGTCCGAATTAGTGTACTAACGGGAAGTGATGCGTGCACAGCTTGCAGACGTGCGTGGGCGAGGCGGCGCCGTGCGCGCGCGACACGTGGTCCGCCGCCACGCTGGCGCGCGACCACGAGCCCCCGCACAGCGAGCAGCGCCATCTATTGTGAATCAAGTATATTACTATATCACAACGTAGTATTGAGAGAACCGCTACTTGGTCCTTCTCAACGCGGATGTACGTCTGTCTGTGTGTCTGAGTAAGAGAGAGACTCACTTGACTTGATGCCTCTTCTTGTGAGCTACCAATGAAGCGACTTGCTTGCAGCGTATCTTGCAAATGTCACACACCTCCGGACCATATTCCTGCGATGTAAAACATTCCTGCTATGATACTTATTCCCAAATGGGACTGGGAAGGTCATAAATAAGGCAACCGTTCTATTAATTGTGACAGACCTGCTCTGTTTATGCTCTAAGAGACGTGATAAGAAATTTATACCCTCATCAGTTATGTGATCAGAACACTAATGTCGTCCTTTGTCCTTAACGATTTATTTCTTCTCTTTACTCTAATAGTAAAAGCCGGTTTAGGTTATTTTAGTAAAACTCGTAACAGTAAAAAGGTATCTAAACTAAACTAGAAGTAAAGGCTTGTAATCTTGTTATTTCAGAAAACACAATTTCGTCTTTTCTTCACCAAAGCCTATCATTATTACGTACGACTTCGACGTCCACTGGACCCACAGAATCACCAACGGCGAGATTTTTTCAAGATTTAAGTATTCGTCAATTGGTCCTCATCGATTCCGTATACCGGATCTTAGACTATTCATCTCTGTCATCGTAAGATCGTGGTTTATCGTAGAACATAGCGCCATCTCACGGAAATTTAAGGTACGAGTAGATTATCGTCGATTAATTACTGTGTAAATCCAAAAGATGGCGCTTTAATTAACAGTTTCTATATTCTTGCGAAAATTTACGTTTTCACAGAAAAGACACATTATACATACATTTTAAAAGCAAAAACTGTATCTAGATACAAACATTGCTAGAGCCGTGTCCGAGATAGCCCACACATGTATACATACATACGCAAACGAATGTTCGATCTCACCGGTTCATGTTTCTTCATATGATTGTTCAACTTGAAGCGATGGTTGAAGCCAAGGATGCAGTCGTGACACCGATACAGCATCCTCTTGAAGGAGTCACTCTCCAACGCCTTCTGGCGCTCCTCTTGCACCTGACAGAAGAGAGAAGACAGAAATTAATCTTCTATGACCCTCATGCAACAAACACTATTAGTTCAAAGTTCATGTAAAAAAAAAAATATAAATAAGCGATCACGCCGTTACCGTAAAGCAGTAGGCAGAGACCTTTCTCAAATTTAGTTACATCATTTTTATACATTGTTTTATCTAGTTGTTCTCTTTATTGTCACACCTAACATACTTCTTAAGGATCGCACGACCTGTTGCGGCAGTTGCGGCTGTTGGCAGGGGACGTCCTAGCAGCTTACATCGACCAGATTAGTGACATGCTGAAGGGTGATGTAAGGAGTACCCGTAACCGACGAGCATGCGATAGAGAGGTGTGCCAGGATCACGCCAAATTTAAATCTCTCATTTTATTTATAATATATAATAAATCGGCCTTTTCTAGAATGTTCCCACTGCAGGGACACATGCCTCCTCTCCGAGGGGGTAATCCACCTCGCCGGCCCGGTGGAGGTGGATGTCACATGTCTTCGAATTTGGTGGTTCTAACAGCCGGCTTCCTCATTATGTTTTCCTTCACCGTTGGAGCAGTGGTGACGAAATAAATTGCACAAAGTAAAGCGCCGGGTTCGAACCCGCGACAGTGCGCAAGTTAGACCACTGCTCATACAATAGTATTATTAATTTAATTTTGACTAAATTTCTAGTTGCTCTACGGAAGTCAAAATAATATTTTCGGAAACATTCAAATGGATGTAAGGAAAAGTCCAGCCACAGAACGGGCGCTAACCTCGTCCCACGTCAGCACGACCAGCTGCAGGTGCTCATTGTCGGCCATGTTGAGACGCTTGAGGGTGTTGACGGAGTGCATCGTGTAGCGCATCACTTTCCCTGGCTGCGGCGCTTCACTAGTGGATGTAGTCTCGGATTTATTATCTGTGGAATACAAGATGTAATAAGGGAATTGCAGTGATAGAGCCTGCAACATCTGTTGCATGGCCAGCTTGCCCGGTGATATACCACCTCATAAGACACACGTCAAGTAGACGTATTCTGTGTTTTGTTTGATTAGGCCGGAGGAACTTTTCCTCCGTTTTTTCTTTTTTAATAAGAAAGCGGTGGGAAGGGGTTGAATATCTATTGTCTGTTTATCATGTCTATTAAAGTTAGGCAATGCAATGTAAAATTAGGCAATGCAATGTAAAATCAAATAAATAAATTAAAGTTAGGCAATGCAATGTAAAATCAAATAAAAACAAGTTAAAGTAAATTATGCAATGCAATGTAAAATCAAATAAATAAATTAAAGTTAGGCAATGCAATGTAAAATAAAATAAAAAAAAGTTAAAGTAAATTAGGCAATGCAATGTAAAATCAAATAAATAAATTAAAGTTAGGCAATGCAATGTAAAATAAAATAAAAAAAAGTTAAAGTAAATTAGGCAATGCAATGTAAAATCAAATAAATAAATTAAAGTTAGGCAATGCAATGTAAAATCAAATAAATAAATTAAAGTTAGGCAATGCAATGTAAAATCAAATAAATAAATTAAAGTTAGGCAATGCAATGTAAAATAAAATAAAAAAAAGTTAAAGTAAATTAGGCAATGCAATGTAAAGTCACTTCCATACCTTCATTCTTTTGTTTTCTCCGTTTAGTCTTGCTCTGGTCGCCTGTAGACCGCCTCTTGCGACGAGTTTTCTTCTCTTGTAGGGGCTCTTCATCTGAATCATTGAATTGCTCTTTGGTATTGAACGGGTCAGCTGTTACATCAATCTGGAAGGTTATTTCAATTAAATTTCACGGTTTCAACTGATGGTCATCTATAGCATCCCCCATTATGTCCACAAAGATCGGTCTCCTGACGCATCCAGTAGATCCACAACCTTGACCGGATCATGTGAGGCCTGTTTAAGCTGCGTCGACCTAGGCCGCCGTTCAAGGACCTTTCGGTTGTGAGAATCGAGAGTGACATTTCAAGGTCACGCGTTAAGGCGTTACATGAGAGAGATGCAAGATACATTGTCCAGAGGAGGAATAAAAGAGACAGATATTGTTAATATAGAAATTATTTAAAAACGCATAAGCATTCTCTTGTGCTCTGTTTCAGAGGGGTAGACAGATATTACAGATTTCCATTTGTCATGATCGTGCTACATCAACCTTGTCTTTACATTGATATATCCATGTATACATGCACTTTGTTACAATCTGGTTCCTGTAGGACATTCACTGGCAACTGACGCTCACACTTATAACCTAGGTTTGTCTCCTTCTCTTCATTCACCGATACTTTTTAAGTACAAGTACATAGATAAATAACCAATTATATACATATCGTATTTTAAAAGAAATTGATGAAAAGAAGTGAAGATGTGCTGCTATTGCGTGGCCCAAAGAGAAATGGAGCCAAATATTTACAAATTACTCTAGAGACGGCAGAAACGAGGGTGGATCACTAGTCTGATATGTAAAAGGTGATGTGTGTGATATGTTCCCTATAAACTCTCCAACAGCTAGATCAATTATGGTGAAATGTTAAGGGAATGTTCACATTGGCCTAGCAGGTGGTACTTGTTTGGTAGCGATCGCATCAACACAGTTAGTGCTGCCCGGGCGAACCCGGGGCTCACTGAAACTGTAACAACAATAAAAGCAATCCTACCTTCAGACCCGTGTCATCACAATCTTCACTATCCGCAGACATGACATGATCAAGGAAACTATCCATAACAATGTCTTGATATTCAACTTTAACGAATGTCATTGGTTGTATTTGAGATTCCCAATTAGAGAGTGGGTTCTCCTGGTTAATATCCCATGGATCTGGTGGCAGTATGGACAGTTTGGTGAGAGGTGAGAAATCCATAGAAAAGTGCAACTGAAAATTAATAAAGATTGCTTTTGACATTTTTTATATAAAAAACGCGGAAAATATATGACTGGTCGTTTGGTATAAGATAAGGACGGGAATCGGGAAGGGGAAGACAACTAGATTTGGGCTTGAGTCCTCGAGCTCTACTTAATAGATGTAAAGCACAGTTCCACTTCACTCCTGTTATCTGGTTTTAGTATTTCACCAGACAAGCCAACCTGTGCAGCAGATGTTGCAGCACATTCTATCATTGTTAAAAAAATATTCATTTATTCATTTATTTATGCATGGAAGACTTACAGCTACAATACAGATACAATACAGATTAACAAATTTAGAAATGCGAGCAACCAAATTTGACCACAACCTCACACATGTTAAGTGCGGTTAGGTTAGGTTATAAATTGGATAAAAATAGTTATAAGTATAATATAATAAATAAATAAATAGTTAAACAGACAACTTGTTTTTTTTTATTGGAGATTCTATCACTTTGATTCTCTGTATAATATCCTATAATATTCTAGGACATTATAATATATAATATATCTGTGGCAATGACAATGTTAAATGAGAGTTGACTTTTATAAAAAGGATAGAACAAAAGAAGCCAGCAATACTCTTTATGTGCATATTTAAATGATTTGTATGGATGACTGATTTGAAATTATAGATGATAGACTGATGTGGAAGTCAACATGCTATACCGACCCCCGCATAAAGCAGGAAAAGGACTGGGAGACGATGATGAAATCAAGCATTGATTTGTGGAGTTAAGTTGTCAATTATCTTTGACAGTGATGAAATTTATAATTGGTCATTGTAAGAGAAAATATTGTTTGATTTTATATATACTTAGCTGTTATACCAAATAAATATATAAATACTCACCATGTGTTTCAGCAGAGTGTTGTGCGCAGTTCTGACCTGCTCCTTGAAGCTAGACACCCTGCGGACCATAGCTGTGCACTCCCAACACAACAGTAAGGGTTGGGTTAATCGATCCTTAAACATACATTAAAAAATACAGCCGTTTCAGTGTTGTAATTGTTAAAGATGAATATTGCTTAAGAAACTCATCAGCGGCACGTTTTTAAGTGTTTAATCTTTTAGATAAGCAAAACCGACACGCCCGCATAAGGTTAGCAATGAGCGACCATGTTAGTTAGAACTTAGCCCACGCGCACGAGCCGAGTGCTCCGAAATTCCTTTATTTATTTTCTCAGAACCAGTGCGTTTCATTTCTATTGAAGTGGTGTTGGTAGGGTGCGGGAATATTTATAATATTTTCCAATCTCTCCGCCCAAAAAACCAGCTCACGAGGTATAAAATTCTACCCTAAAATATGTTGACATGCGCGTTTATTCTAATACGGCACTGAGAGCTACACGTCACTTACCATAATCCGATGTTCTACCATTATTTAAGTATTTATTTAATTCATAATAAACTTAAAACACTCACATTATCCTCAAGGAAGCCGCAAAATATATTCAAACTGTCTTCTTCTGTTATTTCGGCTAATTTCCTATCGACACTTAAACAACCTCCGCATATTGCTCGTGGATACGACCTACTTAAATAGGTATCCATTGCTGTTTTATTCAATTTTACGTTTTAACATAGTCTGCAAGTTTTTATGATGATGTGTTTGTATTGTTGATTTGACATTACATTTGCGGTTGACATGACATTTGACATATTGTTGACGACGTTTCTCTGTACGCAAAGGTAATTAAATATTTTCCGCGAACTAAAAATACTTTTTTAAATGTTTCCTTTTTATACCTAAATTACTAAATTTAATTACATATACAAAAGACCGTTTAACCTTATTAAAATGTATCCTTCTTTTCAAATTAACACAACTTCCTTAGACATTATTAAAACGTACGCACTAGCACAAAAAAAATAACTTACTAACTGATAAATACAAAAATGTTTAACGCCTTCTATCTTCGTCTTCTGATTATGTATCTACCGTTCCATTCTGGATAGCAGCGCACATAGACTAATATGTTATTCTGTAACAGTGCTGCACCATTCTATACCGTGTTTTTCAACATTGATTTACACAAAAAATCAAAGAATGAAATATAAAAATATTCCTTATGAAATTTTTTTATTGGAGAAAACGTTACGAAAAACCGATTAGTAATTTTTGAGTTTACGGTTTACTCTGGTCTACTGTGACCGCAGTTTAGACCGACGAATGAAAGGATAAATTTAGTAAGTGAGATAAGATTTTCCTTCGTAATTTTTCGAAAAAGTTCGTATTTCAAATAGCTTCAGTGCCCATGATTTGACATTTAACACTAAACAATAAAGTTACATTAATGAATATGACAACGTCACTCATTCAATACAATCAATTATGATAGTTCGGGTTCACGTGTTCCGATAAAGATACGAGCTTTCCCGAAAGAAAATAATGTCTCACTACATCTATACGATGTTGTTGCCATATGACATAAATTGATAACAGAAGGGATCGATCGAGTTGACACAATCAACATACTAGGACATATCGGGATAGGTCTACGTACAGACTATACAGTGCTTATCAAAAATTATTAATTGTAAATAAAGTCATTAAAACAAACATTTTAATAATAATTTTTATTATCCACATACATTATTTAACTCATAATTTTAGATACAAAATATTCGTTCATATCGACATCTCAAATATTAGCAAACATCACTAAAAGTTATGACAACCATGACGTATGAATAAAACGGTGATATGTCTGTCACAAAATTCATAAAGTCCTTACCCCCAAATACTGTATAGATTTTAAAGCTAAGATTAATAATAATAAATAATGTTAATACAAAAATAAATTACTTTCATGTCATTTCAAAATATGCGCGCGAAGTCTTGACAGTTTTATTAGGCCAATAAATCTGTCAAAACAATCAAAATGGCGACCATTTGACATATTTCAAAGAGGTCGTTCGACGCGTATAAAAATACAATGGAATACTTTTTTGCATTAATTTAAGCCTACAAAATGGCTCCAGTGAGCTTAATAAAAAATCGTCGCTGTCAGTAAGCAATCAGACGTCAAAAATTTATAGTCGAATGAAATACCCGTTTTGATAGCTGTCAGTCTGAAGCAATCATGTAACTAAACCCATACATCGATATCAATTTCAATTATCTTGAACGATTTTGACGAGTAATCGACTTATTTATTTTGCTAGATGTAAACGGAGGAGTACAATTAAAGTTACTCGTATATCGTTTGTACATAAATCGATTTCTCGACTATATACTATTTTGTACTATTTATTAATTTCGACTAGTTATTTATTTTGTTTTTGAACTGTAGCCTCTTTTCTTGTCTATTTGTACTGTTTTAGCATAGTTTTACTGTAGCTCACCGGTCTATTAGACTAGAATCTACCCTAAATTTAAGAATCTATGATCGTTTTTTAACTTTCTCACCAAAACCAGACGTTTTACTGTATGCGTCTTGACTTTTGCTAGTTGTTTCTGAAACTTCGGTTACTGTCTCTTTGTTTGTGTCGTCAGTGGCCGAGCTGCCGAAGTATATGGCAACATCGTTATCGTCGATGTCCTTTACCGGTTGGACAGTTTCAACGCCCGGCGCGGGCACCACAATAGTGTGAGTCACTGAATTATCTGGCTTCAAATCACAATCACTGTGCTCATCAATATGCTTGTGATTGATAGCTTCTCTTTGTAATATATGTTGTACATCATTAGTGCCTTGCGTTTCTTGATCTCTTTGATGTGCTTTGTCTTTGGTACGATCTATAGGTTCATAGCCAGCGGGTAGAACTAAACCACCTATATCTAAATTTCCAAAATTGAACTTGTTGGTATGTTGTGAATGTTGTGCAAGTTTGACAGTTTGAGTTCTCTGGGGTTGTGTTGGTTCTTCTATGGCCTGTAGGATGCTCTGTAATAAGCCTTCTGATAACAACTGTTCGTGAGGTATAGATGGCGAGCTGCCTTTGCCCTTGCCGTCGTCAGCTGATTGAATTTGTAAGGAATAACTTGCTAGATTTCCTTTTATAGGAATTTCGGATCCTGATTGCCCAAACTGATTCAAATTTTGATTACTCGAGGCGAGCTTTTGCTGTAACCGTTTACTTTCTTCGCTTAGACTTTTAATTTTCTGAGAAGTGTGGTATATTTGTTCAGATACTGAATTTAGATTTTCCTCTCTGTAACTATGTTTGCCAGTATCGTCTTTCAAGGATTTGCCTTTTTGAATGCTTGTTTTTTCTGTCTTTCCATTCTTGATTGTATTTGTGGGTAGAATGGTTTGTACCAGGGTATGGGATGCAGTGGACTGGTCCTTTGTGCCGTAAGATGCTGAGTCCGTGCCGGTTGCTAGAGTGTTGAAAATGTTTTGTGATGAAATAAGACGCTGTTGATCTTTAGCGAACGTGGATCCTAGAGAACTTAAGCTAGCCACGTATTTCGAAGCTAATTCTGCTGGGATCCTCTCTCCAGATTTCGCAGCTTTTAAAATAGCTTCATGATACGGGCAATGTTTTAAAATAGCTGCAGCTTCTAAATTAGAAAGGTTTGCTAGTATGGTCCCATCAATAGTGGCGGTAACAGCACTATTACTTGACCCAGAAGCTGTGTGGTCACCTACAGTCAGCAGTGGCGCGGAATACGAATCTATCGGTGATCCATACAAATTGCTCGGCTGTTGCAGACTTTGGAAGTTTATCGGATTGCCTGAATGAGGCAGACTGTATAGATTCGATGGTTCAATAGACACAGACACTCCGTTGTAACCATAGTTACCAGTTTGAGTGTTTATATCTTTAACTTCTCTAATAGGAGGTGGAAGATATCCCGATCCTTGTTTTGTGTGATCTATCCCATGGGAATCTTTGTGGTGCACTGTATGTCCTATCTGTTGTATTAATCCTTCGGGAACTGATTCTCTGAATTTGATCGGATGTTTTGGTGAGTTTCCGCCAGTGTGTATAGAATGTCCGCCACCTGAGAATGTTCCGTAGGGAATCGGTAGGTTAGCATGATGTTTGGGTACTCCGTAGATACTTGTAGGAGATATCAGTTTCGCGCCTTGTTGTCTTAAAGAGGATGGATAGGGTCCATTGGATAATGAGTCTAACGGTGGAGCGCTGTAGGTATCAATTGGCTGGTCGAGTGCTGTCGCTTGTACCACTGCAAGGTTAGCATGTGGGTTATTTTCAGTATAATGTGCCTCGAAGACAGTCTTCGATTGATCGATGTGATTAGAATCGCCACCAACGATCGCGTTAAGATCGATATTCGCCAATGCGTCTTGGTGTACATGAGAGTATCCAGTAGTTATTTGCGCGTTAGAATATCCTTGATTTATACTTGGCAAGTTACCATTTAAGTTGAAGTGAACTTCTTGAACTACTGGTGGCGGTGGACCGTACTGGTCATCGATGTGAATATTTGATGCAGTATGAATATTGGATGAAGTATGTACGTCAACGTTTTCAATCAAAGCTTTCGATACTCCAGGAATAGGTTTCCACCCGTCGTATAGTACATGTGGAGGGGTAGGAGGTGCTGGGATGCCTGGATGTGGCGGTCTAGGGTTTGGATCCGGTTGCGGTGGTCCGTAATGACCACCGTTATCGAAATCGTGAACTACCACTTGATCATTGGGACCCACTGGTCCTAATATGTGACCCGGAGGACCATATGTGTCTGATGGTATTGGGAAGTTAGGTTTCAGATCCAATGGGAGACTTGGTAGGGGCGTCCCGTATATGGGGGCTGGTAAATTTAATCCCAAATCGAAATTACCTATACCAACGTTTTGTTGGAAAATTTGATTTGTGGAGATATCTGGTAATTGGAAATTGGGTAAATTCAATGGTGTACCATAAGTGATCTTAGGCGGTCCATACACCGGTTTTGGAACACCATAAACTGGTTTCGGTACACCGTACACTGGTTTCGGGAAGGTTATCTTTGGCGGTTTGAATGGTACGCCGTAATTTGGCTTTGGTACGGTAAATTTGGGAGGACCGTAGGTTTTCTTTGGAGGTCCATAGACGGGTTTTGGAGGCCCGTAGATTGGTTTCGGTGGTCCGTATATTGGTTTCGGTTTCGGCGGGCCGTAGATCGGTTTCGGTTTGGATACGGGTGGCGGTGGTCCCTCGTAGTGCTGGTTCGGGAAGACCACGGGTGACGGGGGACCGTACGCTCCCGGCGGCGTGTCGGGGAAGCTCTTGATGTCCGGTACTCCATAGATTGGTGCTGGTAATTGAATATCTGGAACTGAGACACATTCGATTAATTTCTGTTTAATCATGATTATTTATAATAAGTAAAGAAACCTAATTTTCTGATTCTAAAACGTATTTCGGTTGTCGAGTAACTCTTGGTGCCCTCGCTTTGGGTCCTGGTCTGCCTCAAAAGCCCCATTGTAGGACCACTTGACTTTAATAGTGATGGTACTTACTAATGTTTAAGTCCAGCGGTGGTCCGTACGCGTTCGCAGGCAGCGGCTCCCCGTACGAGTTGGACAGCGCGGCGTCACGCTTCTGCGCTTGTGCTCCTGGAATTGTAACACTAGAGATTTATGCGGACTTTTCACTATGTGCTATTATCTTTTATACATATAAAAGTAGGGACTGACAGACTGACATGTCAAAGGAGAGACTGAACTACTGGGCTTAGAGAATTGTGTGAACTGTGGGATCGAGACATACACATTGGCTAAAGCATGTACCTAATTAATGATAATAATAATAAAAAATAAGTAATTAAGCTCATATGTATATTTTCTATGGGAAAAAGCAAACGAGCAAGCAGGTTTACCTCATATTCAGTGATCGCTACCCATAGACATTCGCAACAAGCTAATGAGTTGCAGACCTTTTCCTATCCATACCCTAAGAAGGGGATTGGATATGGGACTCTGACACCTAACTTATAAGTCGAAATGCAGAATACTTCTACTTCTCGCCTGTCTTCTGTGAGGTCGTGGTATTACACCGGTCGAGCCGGCACATTCTTGTAGCAGATGTTGTTGCGGGCTCTACTATTGCAAATGTACCAATTTATAATATAATTGGCGCTTTGGTTCTTGATTCCACTGATATGATATCGTATTAGCGTTTTCCCGAGGAGTGACGACCTTAGAAATAATGCAGGGAGATGATGAATTACTGATATGGTTTCCGACCTGATTGCGTTGCCTCGGCGACCAGGTCGTGGTCGCTGTCCTTGGCGACCAGGCCGGGGGGAGAGTCGTCGGCGCGCGCCACGCTCAGCAGCAACAGCACCAGCTGTGACAGAAGATGTACAGGTAACAATAACTAGTCCCAACATCAGAACTCAACTCAACAATCTAAATGTGACATACAAAATGTAATACAATAACCACTTGACTTGACAAGAGACGGTTGAACATTGTCTTGTCGTGACAAGATCGGGAAATCGGTGACTTTGTATTTCTTTGTTGTCCCGAAAACAGATCCTGTCACTTCACAGACAACAAAAACGGTATTAATACGTGCACTACACGCAGATTTGTGGTGTCTCCGATATGATTTAAGGTTTATAAATATAATGTGTATATATATTAAAATTTTTGGATATAGCTTTTTCTGGACCAAACGTAAATTGATCAACCGATAAATTTAATTTACCGGTAAATTACAAATACCTAAATAAATAATTTATTATTCGCCGTTGTCGTTTCAGTCGTACGTCGTCCACTGCTGGACCCCTCCCTCATTGATAGATCAGTCACCTGCCGCCCTCACCTAGTCGACAGACCTCCCACATGATGAACTGTGACGAGAACATCAGTTCATCAAGTGGGAGGCCTACTTAAACTGCGTCGACCTGTATGTGGCCGTCACACTAGGACTTTTGGGTTCCGGTAATTCTTCGGGCAATGTCGGTTACATTGCTTCTATTACGGAGCAAATAATTTCTTGTGTGATCACGCAGAGAGACTTTGAGCCGTCTAATAGTGATCGCAGTGAGGGGCCACGTCTAAATACCGATAGTCAAATTACATCACTAGTGCGGACAGCGGGTCGCAGCCTCCTTAAGATTTTTTCCACATTCATTGTTTACTTTGTTAAAAACAATCACGGAAGCACATCACTGATCTCATTAAAAAATAAAAAACCTGTCATCCGAGACGCTGGGAAACAAGATGTCGAGTCGGAAGTGTACACAATAGCTGACTTAGTTTGCAGTGAATGTGTTTGACAATGTAAAGTAATTGGGATTGAAAAGAAACCAATATGCATATGATAATTTGCATTCTGTGTAGTTAAGCGAAGCGCCCATAGCCAATAGGTTAAGGGTACGGATTTCGAAACAACAATATTCAATGTCCACTATTCGATTTTTTTTAATGGAAGATGGTGGCAAAACCTGATGTTAAGTGAGCGCTACCCATAGACATCAGTTACAGATGCGTTGCCTACCTTTAATAAACAGAGTAGGGAATAGACAGGAAAAAGGATTTTTCCTTTTCCCCGCCAATCCTCTCCCCGTTCCCATCTTATCCTTATAAGCAAAGGGTGGGAAGGGGAAGAGGATTCAAATTAGTCCTTCTGCACCTCACTCATCAGACGAAACGGAGAGTACATCCACTTCACCTGTCTTCTGTGAGGTCTTTGTTTACAAAAATCACATCCTGCTGTGAAACAAGGTATATTTATCTTATGATCAGAATCTCAGATATTGTTTTGTATGTGGGAATGTGCTATGACCGACGTCTTTAGCTTTTGTTATATTTCACAAGATGGCGCATCAGTGTGGACGAAATAGATAAATTTAGTACTTGAATTCACTTCTCACGACTTTTTTTATTCACTTAATTTTGATTATTTCTGTTAATGTTAATTATTCATTTACTGTGGCGACTTTCCAATCTGCTTTGAGTGTTCACTTGTCAGCAGTCCTTATGACCTATTAGGACTTAACACTTATTTCCATGCTGGGAAATTCAAAAACGGTACGAACTCGAACTCGACTTTGATGAAAAATTCGAACGTAAAATTCGATTTGCAACATTGGTAATTGTATTAACGAAGTGTATTATTGCGAATTCGAATTTTATTTATCCGTGCCTATTTCGACAGCCGACCGACTTCATGATATGGTACATACCGAGAACACGTGATCGAAAATCATATAAAATATCCGAGAGCCTAATGTTAACCAAAATAATATATAAGAAATATATTGAAAACAAATAATAAATATGACGGGCCGGTTGGCGTGGTGAGTAAGGTACTTGCTTTTCACAAGTCGTGGGATTGATTCCGACCCAGGAAAGACATTTGTGTGCGTGATGTCTGTTTATCCTGAGTCTGGGTGTATTCTATTTAAGTATGTATTTACAAAAGAAAAGTAGTATATGTAGTAGATCAGTTATCTGGTTGAAATAGCACAAGCTCTGCTTAGTTTGGGATCAGGTGGCCGTGTGTGAATAATGTCCCAGGATATTATTATTTATTGGTTTGTTTATATTATTTTGGTGCCGTGTCTGAGCGTTACTAAGTCTGCGCGACCTCACTACACACGGCCGCAGTGAAAGTAATTACTTGCCTTCAGTAAAGCGATACCGCGAGCTCTGCTAACAACACACGGACGGTTATCTATAAGAAGAGACAGGAACACGCCTGACGATCATTTGCCTGCCTCGGCAACATTCTTGTCACATTGGTAGAATCGCTTAAGTATAACCAATTATTCCCAAGGAGGATTGGCGTCAGGCCGCTGACCGGCCTTAAACTGTAGCCAGAACACCTATACAGTAACGGACTACGGTGTGCCGACCCCATATGAGTGAGAAAAATAAGTCGTAACATTCTTATTTCAAAAATAAATTATTGGAATTAGTTTTTTTTTATTCTGCATTTATGTCGCTTCTAAATATTACAGCTCTGTGGTCTGTACCAATTAGCGAACATCGAGTTATAATAATAAGTTACAAAAAAACTTTCAGACTCGATTTCACTTTCAGTTATTATTTAATTTTAAAGTTATGGAATTATTAGATTCGATCAGATAAAAGTATGTTAAATAAAGTAGAGAAAAATAAATAAAATAAAATAATTAACCACGCCCGTAACCCACAGGGGAAGGCATACATTGTAAAGCGATATGTATGGCCAACAACCATCACGAAGTCTTTATTTTCTACCGCCATATTGTCACCTTAAATCGACCTTTGCTTGCGTACTTAACTGATTAGGCACTTACAAAGGCTTTTGCTATTTTGAACCTTATTATTATACCAAGTTAGTATAATTTTCTGTCTGTCTAGTGATTTCGTTTCACAAAGTACAAGCCTACGACTTGATAAACGAATGAAATCTGGCAGAACCACTCAACTGTGTTCGCTAAATATTATCTCAATCTACTTTTCATAGGTTAAAGGATATTTCCCTTCCCATCCTATCCTTATTAGAAGAGGATGTAAAAGGGACAAAGGAGTATTATTAGGTCTCCGCCACATCTCTCATCAGGCGAAACCGGATTGCGGGTGCTCTATACATCCTCTCAGGTTCTAGAAGGAAACTCACTCACCGCTCTCCACGGGGGAAACTGTAACAAGTAATGAAATAAAATTATTAGCTATAATCTGAAATTCGTAAATTTCCTACTAATATTATAAATGCGAAAGTTTGTACGTATGTATGTTTGTTACTCATTCACGCAAAAACTATTGAATGGATTTTAATTAAACTTTACTATAACATAGCTTGTACACCAGAATAACACACGTCTGTCTGTGAGGTTGATGTTAAACAAACCTTGAAAGACTGACAGAACGAAGGATACGCGGTCAATACCGGGACGGGACGTGATCTAATAAACACTAACGGAGAATTCGCATACGTCCAGTGACAGTCACACAACACTGATGTCCTAGATCAAAGCTGTCACTGTGACTCAAATTGTGGAACTGACATAAAATGCGATGCAACACATCGTTGACCATGTTGTGACTGAGTGCCACATCCCGTCCCGTTCCGTTCCCTGCGGGTACCAGCTAGTTTCAAATAGACTAAGTGGCGAGTCACTACTGGCTAGCGACATAACTAATGCACGTAAGTTATTGGCCGTATTCAAGATTACTTTCCCATAAAATATGTCGTTGTATCTCGCAGCATCACGCGCGGAATGCGGATAGACAGAGACGTGCAATACTGATACATTAACATCATTTCGATATATATACAATGTTGGCCGCGGCTTCGCTCGTTTCGTTAGAATTTGTTTTTTTTGCCGACGTTTCGATTACTTTACATTCATGGTTACGGGGTTATCTGGTTGAGTCGTTACGGAGTCAAAGCGTAACAAACATAGCCGACGAGCGTGTATGCGTAGATGTATGGATGTACAAGAAGCGAGAGAGGCGTGTCAGGATCGCGCCAAATGGAATGAGCTCTGCCTACCCAACTGGGTTACGGACGTGAGCGCATATTGATTTATTTTTATGAATCCCTATTTCTTTTGGTCAGGACATCACGCGTGATTCGTTTTTTTGGCATGTAGTTATTGTCCGAAGAAGGTTCTTACGAAAGAAAAAATTAAGAAAGTTCCAGTTCCAAAGACCATAATAAGTTTTCTAATGTAGTTAACCTTGAGGCGCAGCTGTCAGTCGTTTGACAGTTGGCACGATCTACCAGGATGCATGATTTAAGAAACTAGTCGCGCGAAGCCGGGGCTGGTCGCTAGTTTAAAAATAAAATAATGCAGAAGTAAATCTATGCGTATTTAACACGTGTATTAATTTCCTCACATTTACCTACATTCGTGGCTGTAACGTGAAAGCTCATCTCGTACCGAGAGGAGAAAGTCGACAAGCAGATGACCCGACAAAGCACACGCAGACGCGACAGCCGTCTGATGTAACTCGATGCCTATTTTTATGGCGTTTTCTAATTTAGTTATATTAATAACCGCGATAAGTCAACTTTAGCCTCTCGGATGCACTTACGCAACTTTATATAATTCAATAGAGAAAGAACAATATTCTTTTGACTGTTTTCTAATCGATATAAAGATTCACAATAAGCTAACGCGAAGTGTGTATTTCCGTATATTTCACTTGTTAGTTAAAACTTCACATCACAGAGCAATTGTAATTGTGAATGGTTGTGTCCTCACGTCTCTATGTGTTGTACGTACTATTGTGGTCGCATGTCGATGGTTGTAGGGTTGGGAATGTATTTATCGATAATATAACATCAATTATTGTAAAATTAGAAGAAAAAAAATCTATTTAATCAAGTGTTTGGACCTGGTTAAAATTTATAACCTTACATTTTTCATATTGGTTTTTAAATAGGTGTGATTCACCGCATTATTTACAAATAACACGTCTCCCAACTGTGTCTACGTGTCAACAGAATATAAGAGTAGCTGAATCTGTTCGCTATACTACATTTTACAGTAATTATCTTTTGTATGAGCAAGGCAAAGGGCTCACTTGATATTAAGTGCGTAGGCACTTGCGACAAGCAAATTTAATTATGGTGTGTTACAGAGGATGGAAACAAAAATAGGATATTTCCTTTGCCTATCCATCCACTCCCTTGTCAAATACATTTACCATTTCCATATTAGAAAAGGATAGGAATCTGTCACTGTTAATCTGTGGGCGTAGCCAAGTCACTACTATAGATGTAAAACGGTATCAATAAACGAAGACTCAAATTATAGCCAAGGTATATCCACAACCAAAAATATGAAGAGTGGCTGCATAAAATAATTAAAACATCTCAAGAATGTATACTTCTTAGTGAGCAACTAAAGCATTGATGTTTCTGCCTAACCTCATTCGATTGGTCGCGCCTGCGCGTTGTTTATTCTTTGTCGACGAGTTTCCACATACGCCAATATCGGTAGAAAGTTGTCCGCTGTCCGGTTGCACTTTGTCAACACACTACCTTAGGGTCGGCGTTAAATATCCCCCTCCGAGCCCCTCACAATCCCCCTCTCCTACATTCCGTATGTACTTGACTCTATAACTAACTCGATAGAATTCTCGATGTGTCATATTTTCCCTCTCGCTTTACTGCAACCCTCTGGGAGTTCAGAAAGCCGGAGCGCGCGCTATTTGAATTGACCAATGAGCGTGCGCTATTTGATCGGACCAATGAGCGCTTGCGGTTCTAGAGTTGCCCGTGACCCAGGTCAGATGTTACACATTATATGCGACCATTAAAGCTTGCCCTTTTGACTTTGACTTTTCAAAGTCCCATCTATTTCTATGCAGTATCAAATTCCATGAAACGAAAGAAAACCCTTAAAGTCACAAACGACAATAATAATATTTAATTAACAAGTCATGGTGGGTTACAAGTACCAAGAATACTCGAATGATCTATAAACGAACGTGATTTGGCCATATAGTTGTGACGTCATCAGAACACAGCGAACTTTCGCTGGAAGCGGTCGTGTTTTAATTACAATAAGCGATCGTTAAAATAATTATAGCATTCATGATAACGACCGCCTCGCATTAGACCGTAGTAATGTTGTTTCGTCTCGGACAGTTTGATTGTAACAAGAGAAATGACAGCGCCTCAGTTTGTACACGTAAATGTTAAAGTTTTAGGTTATTTTCCTGTTAATAAATAAAATGTACGTATATTTGTATTTATTAGCATTTACTGACGCCAGTACACTTGTGAAACATTGATGTATGAATGTATTGTAACTTCCAGTACATTTTCTTTCCATTGGCTTTTATTTGTACGAGCAATGTGTCCTGCCCATTTTCACATGAATGTTGCCATTCTACGGGTAATATGAATTGCTCTGGTACTTCGGATAACATCAATTTTGATCTTGCAGTCACTCTGAGGTTGCCCATTTCATTGCTCTTTGAGTGACCTTGAGTAGCCTGGTGCTCGTTACCAGTGCAAAATTATATTTTTCTTACATGGAAGAAGATGGCAAACGAGCAAGCAGTTCATGTTAGTGACTGCTACCCATAGACATCCGCAACAAGCTAATGTGTTGCAGATGCGTTGCCTACCTTAATGGACAGAGGGCATATTCATGATATTTCCTGTTCCCCGCCCTCATCAATCAACTTCCCGTTTCCATTCTAACCGCATGAGGAAAGGGTGAGAAGGTAAAAATATAAGAGTGACGTCATACAAATATATCTTTAATAAACGTCTCACGCCGTTTGTTTTCTTTAAAGAACTAGTTTGTTCTCTATTACCATTGCGAATTGATTGGCTCCGTTGTCAACGCTCGTCGCTAATTGGCTAAGCGGCGCATAGTAATAACGACATTATTGGTGTGTGAAATCACGTATGACAATCTGCTGGGCTGCTACAATTGTCTAAGAGAACTCCGCACAGTCTCCACACCCGTCAGCTGTCATGAAGGAAGTAAAATCGCGGTACAGTTTTCGTTATAGCATTTTGGAGCGATAAGAATGCTTCATAATTTGATACATTACACGAATCTTAACCGAATACAGAGCCGTTTGCATGCATTCTACTGTGACCGATGTAATTTGATACGCTGAATTAAATCTATCACAAGATCTAGTTGATGCGTATTTCTTTAACTAATGCTTTTATGATGAAACAAATAAGGTTACCATGCAAGTATCAAAAAGTCGTGGTTCTCAAGTCTTTCAGCTTAGTTTCAAATATGACAGGAGGTGATCCTGTCGCTAGATCAAATGACAACCAGAAAAGAAAACAAATGAAGTGTTACAAACAAAGAAATTCTCGCTGTTTGCGTCATCAAATGTACTCACGTACAATTCAGTAATTAAAAAGTCATTTAAACGGATACAGTATTAATCTTTATTAACGTAAATAAGTTAGTTGCCTAAGCATTTCATGCATTATGGTAATCCTTGGTATCTTAGGAGTTATTACAAAACCAATGTGCGCACAAGTAAAGTCGCGGGGAACGGGTCGTACACCCGATGGCGGCACTGTTCGCTTGATGCGACCACCCCCGAACCGCGCACCTTGCTGTCCACTATTATGCTCAAACTCGATGTCGTCAATGTGCCCATTCAGCAGTTAATACCAAATGAATACAGCTAATAAGGCAACACAAATTAATTCTAACGCCGAGTCAGCTAGTATTGAGTAAATGAGAAAGCCACAATGAACGTGTGTTATAGTACAGTTTGTTATCTCTGCCTATCGCTTTAGTGTCGCGGATGTAAGGTTTTAGATAAATATATTGTTTGCTCTTTAAAACAATTAATTTGCTTGTCAAATGTCACGAAGCACTTTCTATTATAACAGGTTATTTAATATGGGCGCGCGAAAATAACCGGAAATATATTCAATTGAAATTCTATTAAAATCGATTCGGTTCTATTAAAATCGATTCGGTTCTATTAAAATCATTCGATTCGATTCGATAAAAATCAATGATATGTTATACTCATACAAAAACACCGGTCAAAAATGTTCCACAGACAAAGACAGCAACAGTCACACATGTCAAATAGTGTGAAAAGGATAACGTGATTAAAATAATAAGAAGAAAGAGGACAGCTAGTGTTTGTCAAACTCAAATGTAAACACATGATGTAACCTGCAGAAAAAAGCGTCCTAATTGGAACCTTCACTTTTCGACCGCTAATGGCATATCTGTTACTTTTTGTACTATAGTACTATTAGCTTTTGCCCGCGGCTTCACTTGTGTTTATTTATAATTTTCAGGATTGTTTTGTAAGGGTACCTTAGTGTAGGTGTAATAACTTCGGATTATAGATAATTGGTGTTGTATTGTGTTTGTTGCAGATACATATGCGTCGTTAGTTTCGTTTCAATTGTGTTTTTTTTGGTGTTGTTCAAACATTAAGAAATTCTAGATTATATTGATACACATATTTTAATATACGATCGATATTTGCCGTATCATGTTCCCGCCAAAATTACACGTCAATTTGTATTCATCCACAGTAGACATTTTAGACAACAGTTTACGTACATACAGCCAGTGACGATTTTGTATTTAAAAAAAACTAATTTTGCGCGTCATGTTCCCACCTAAATTACATGTCAACTTTTTTGACAAACGTCATATTTTAGTTTTTTTTTATTGTAAAAAGGCAACTGTTGTGTACGTTCAGCCACTGGCTAGATCGCATTCATCGTCTATGGATTTCTCCCAGTGAAAGTGAACACAGACCAGTTCCAATGTTGATTGAGGGGCGCGGATGGTTTTTAAGTTATGCAACCACACTCGGCGGCCGGAGTCGGGGTCAGCGCACTTGTTAAGAGGTCGTTCGTAACTCGAAATGTGGTTGAACGCGACTTGGCTTTTTTATCTACTTTTTGATTAAAACCTTTCACTCTTCATCTTTGTAAGTGATGCGGGATTCCAATGAAAGATTTCGGCAAGGAGTTTTATCTATAGTGCGTACCAAAAATTAGGAACTTGACATTCAACACAAGTTTTTGTATTATAACGTAGGCCTGCAACGTGGAATGATTTTTCAAATATCAACCTTTTTTCATCAATTACAGAAAGTTACATAACCTAAAATTATATTTTATTTATTAATAGAAGCCATAGAGCTATGAATCTTGTGATCGGAGGAGCGGAAACGCAGCTAACTAGGAAAATACGAGAAAGTATAGTAAGGGAAATTTGTACCCAGCCAGAGTCCAGGACCAGTCGTTGAAAAAGATAGATCAATAGAGCTGACAAGAAATAGAAATGTGAAGAGGTCGGTTCAAGAAGAGAATTAAAGCCAAATGGTATACATGTTCATGGCGAAGAAATATAAATTCCATTAAAATCGATTCGGTTCTATTAAAATCATTCGATTCGATTCGATTAAAATCATTCGATTCGATTCGATTAAAATCAATGATATGTTATACTCATACAAAAACACCGGTCAAAAATGTTCCACAGACAAAGACAGCAACAGTCACACATGTCAAATGGTGTGAAAAGGATAACGTGATTATAATAATAAGAAGAAAGAGGACAGCTAGTGTTCAAGGCGAAGAAATATAAATGAAAATGTTGTGAATTTTTTTTAAAATAATTATACATATAAAATGTATCAGAACAGGTGGTCTCAGTGTCAATGCTCTTGGTGTTACAGAGTAATAAACATACAGAGTAAATAATCATTATTTTATAAAATTAATTCTCAGTAATTTATACTAATAATTAATTTTATCGGTTTCCACTGGCGTATAAACTTGTCGCGATACTAGCTTTCTCTCTGTCTTTCTCTCTGAAAAAACTGAGACGACAATATGTTTTGTGTTAACGTTTTCCGCAGTGTAAACCCACGTGTACATTAGTGCAACTCGTGCACGTGTGACGTCACAGCGTGCAGTAAACAAAAAACATTTGTGTACATTTGAAATAATTGAAAAAGATAATCTAAAATTTAATACAAGATTAAGTCGTCTCTAAATGTAACCTGTACGTTTTCCACGTGAGAAACTGCCGTCTAAACGTAGACATTGCGACTGTAATGTGCCGGTAATGGGAAGGTGACCGTCAACTCTCCACGAACAATGGTCGTTAACAAGTGAATTGTAGCATTGTGTGTCTGACTATATGTAGATAATTGGATGGCTGTTCCGGTGTCGAAATAGTTGTTTGCGTTTGGTATACTAGTTGGTAATACCCGGCTTCGCTTATGCAATTGAATATTGCAGAATAATGTAAAAAGCCTATTTGCAGGCAAATTGTTCCAATCATTCAACAATCAATGACAATTAAAACTGCTTCGAATTCGGGGCATAACAACAAAAGAGTGGAGTCCATCCTTATGTACGATGGTAGAACAGAGAAAGAGATGGAAAACAAGAAGAAAGGAGTTGGAGAACTCTACTAGCAAGGTCTTCCTGCCAAACCCAGCTCACTTCCTGACATTAAAGTGGGGACTAGTACAGCATTGTGGTAGTAGTAGTGTAGTACAGCAGAGGAGCCATCGTAGACACATTCCGACTCCTCACTACTGTACCTATAGCCCCGTTTTCTCATGACACAAGGCATGTACAACACAACTAAAACAAGAATGTGTAAATAATTCACTAATTACCGTGAACCGAACGCACAAATACTTTCTACACTATTATCATAAATTATACATTTAAATACACAATCTCCATTATCTTTAGACAGGTGGTGACCGAGGAGACGCGGTCGATTGTAAACCGGATATCAACAGCGTCATATAACAGCTAGCCGGATATATCCTTAACCTGGTTAACATCTGTAGCACGTGGCCGGCTCGACCGGTGACATACCACGACCTCACAGAAGACAGGCGTGAATTAGAAGTGCTCTGCGTTTCATCTGATGAGTGACACGCCGGTATCTTAATTCTCCTCTTCAGTCAGTGGAAGGGATGGATAAGAGATGGAAATATAAGTTTATGCCCAATAGCTATTAATGGTAGGCAGCATCTGCAACCCATAAGCTTATCGCAGATGTCTATGGTATCACGTTTGTCATCGTCCATATAAAAGGTAAAGAGAAACCTTGAGGTTAAAAATTCTAAAAATTAAATTACTACTCGTGCACAATAACATCGAATGTTATGACGTCACAGCAGCGTTTGGCTTATTTTTCGGCCTAAGGTTGTTTTTTTCAATTCCGTCTTAAGTAATTGTCATGGGAGGCTCTATGTTCTTAAGTAAGCTAGGTTAACATTAAAATATCAATAAATTGTATAGCAATATATTTAAATTCTTGTTGAAATGTGGTTTATGTAATTAATAGGTCGTCCTAGACCGGCCAGATTGGTGACGTATTAAAGTAAGGCGGCATTAAGAGTACCCGTAACCGACGAGCATGTATGTGTAGATGTATGGATGTAGAAGAAGCGTGAGAGGTGTGCCAGGACAATGCTAAATAGAAAACGATATCGCTGCCTACCCATCTATGTTGCGGGTAGGTACTTTTAAAAATTGTACAAGCAATTCCTATGTACTATTTTTCGATACATTATTTACTTCCGTCGGTTGATCATAAATCTTTCTCTATTAACGATCGACGTTTCCAAGAAGGCGGTGTCAATGTACTCAATTAAAAAGCCTCCGCAGAGCGCGCTGGTGTCGCGGTGAGAGCTTTCCTCGCCGGAAGCACCGGATACTAAGTTGAGGACCGGTTTGTGCTTACTTAGTTTTTAACTAAGCTATTTAATAAGAACAGTTTAACTAATAACTTTAATTTAACAGGTCAAAAAGATTGTTTATTCCTGAGTTTGCTATCTTATGTAAAAATAAACATGGTTTATAAGTGTATTTACAACAACAAAAAACAAATATACGTAGGACATTACTTTTTAATACTTTAAGAAAAAATACCAAAATAGAATTAATTTAGTGAAAAATGGAATTTTCGCGTTTAGGTTATAAATAATTGATACAAATAAATAAGTCTGCAGTCTAAATAAGTTTCTGGAAAGTCATCCCTCAAGGTGGTTTGTTAACCGCAAATATTTTTCTTTTTATTTTACGAAAACGTAAAAATATGCACTTATTGTTTTTATAATTAAACAAATATACATAATAAAAACACAGAAATATTAAAAACACGAGTTAATACGAAAAAAAATTAAATAATTTCAGTGGCTGAATGAGAAGAAAGTCTTTGATTTTTACTAACCTATGGGAATCAATCGATTTAAAAAATAATTTTAATGTGGGCGATAGAAATATGATTTAAAAAAAACTACTCACCATTTTCCCGTACTAGAAATTTTTATCCCAAACACGAACAACCGAAGAGATCACAACACAAAAAAGTTCAACAGAAAAAAAAACACCATTCACTCACGAAGGTCCTATTTATTCCACGCGGAGTTTTTAATTGTCAAATTCGTCCAACTGTCAAACTTTTAATTGTCGCGTTTTTTTAAATCAGCGAGCAAAGCTCGCGACCGTACAGCCACGACTGTCGTCTTAAAACCTCTTCTGAAGAAAGTAGGATAGAGTGTGTCTTCTCATACGAGTTTACGCGCTACATCACTTAAACGAAATTAAACCTTATTGCTTTAAGATAGTGGCTATTTTTAATTTAAAATGTTCCAAATTTAATATTTGCGTCTCTTTCATGTGTTAAAATATAATCAATTGTCCATACATTTATGGTTTATTTTGCTTTGTGGTGCTAATTGAACTTTAGTTTCATTGATAAGTTCACAGCATCCCTGTTACGTATCATTCTAAAATGAACCCTAGTGGTTTGTGTTATGCTGCAAAATTGTTTTCCGGTAGTTTCTTCAAAGATAGCAGGACATTAAAAGCACGTTTTCTCTTTTATTTGTCGGAGATGTGTGTAGGTGCGGCCGGCGGAATTCATGACATTTGCATAACCGCGGAAAATCAGAAAGTGACAGTTTTTGATGCAAAACAAATATTTTGGCGCGGAGCGTGCGATCATTTTACGGCGTCGAGGCAAAGGCACATGGATTGTTTATGCCAGTCTTCGTAAAAAGAAAGTAGTTGTGTGAAAAAAAAATACTATCGAATTTTAATTACAACGTGTTTCACAACCAGTTCGTATTCACTTTTTTTGGTTCCAATATTTATAAATAACTTGTATACTTGTATATAAAACAGGTTCCAAATCTTTATAATAGTTTATCTTTACGCCATATAAATAATTTAATCTTTGCATCGGTCTGGAATTAAAAAAAATCAAAAGCGTAGAGTATGTAGCACTTTAACAATTATTTTCACATCGGCGGCTTAGATGTTGTTTTAACTGACATTAAAAATAATCTTTGCTTGATTTATGTATTTCATTTATATTACTTATATACACACAAATATGCTACATGCCTCTACCTAATCGGTGTAGGTACCAATTACGTGACTTCACGAATTAGTCGCCAATTGGCGACTTCATAATACGTTTCCCGCGTTATGAAGACATAAATCTCAATGTTAAGAATTAAAAAAAATGTCAGTAAGTGGTATAAAATCGTCCCAAAAGTGCACATCACGTTTCAATAGTAAATAATCAATTATAACGGAATAAGAAAATCAATTTTAATCTTTAAACGCTGTAGGAACACACCTAGATGTAAATAAATGTACGAGAAGTATACACAACCGAAACTCACTTTAACCCTTTGTCAGAGTTCGTATTTACAATATTTTTTTTATAAGAGAAGGGGGCAAGCGAGCGGTGGGAACACCCAGGTGATCAACGACGCCCATGGACACCCACAACACCAGAGGAACTGCAGATGCGTTGTCGGCCTTTTAGGAAAAGATTGGCTCGCTTCTTGAAGGACCCTAAGTCGTACTGGTTTGAAAATTGTACATTATATTATATATATATATATATATATATATTATTTAACAATACATTACTTACATATTACCTCATATCCAGTAGTAGAAAGACTTCTATAAAACCATATGTTTCAAATAAGTATGAACATCCGCCCCATATTGTGACGTCATAGCCGTTGAATTGAATAAAATAGGTAGAAATCTTCATGCCATTCCCGTATCCGTATGAGGGAAGGGAGGGAAGGGGTAGAAGACTTAAATTAGGCCTCCAGCACATCACTCATCAGACGCAACGCAGAAGCATACTTCTCGACGCCTGTCTTCTGTGAGGTCGTGGTATTTCTCCCGTCGAGCCGGCCACGTGCTGTTTATTCTATTAATTTCGTTATCGGCATTGATTGTCTAGACGCCTGACATTGTTGATGTCATTCTTACAGCACTATATTTTTTTATATATGTATAGGTGTTAATTATTCATAAAAAAATATAATAATTTACTCATAATTACGCAAATTTATTTTTGTTTCACTAAAAAATATTTACGTAACAATTTTTTTTATTACTATCTGTACTTTGACAGGTTCACTGTCTTATTTGAAACGAACGTCTAGTTGTTTTTTGGATAGCTCACGAATAACTAACATTACATAAAATGATTCACTGTCACATATAACCATATTATGACAAGGATATCCGCATGATTCATGTACATTACATACATAAAAACTGAAGTAAAAAAACAGAAAAACACACCGGCCGCATGTCACTGACTTTCTACAAAATTAAAAAGTTACATGATGTTGGCGGGAAACGATATTTTTAAAAGATGGCGCGTATCGCGAATGATTAGGCGGGCGTCGTCGTGTCGTTATTCGGCGACCTTTAGAATCGTAATAAATATAAATTTTTATTACATCGTGTGAAAGCTTTAGTAGTTTTGAATGGACTAAGTTTTATTTTATAGTCAATTTATTGTTTTTTTTTATAATGTATTTAATACTAATGAGAAAGTATGTTGATCTTTTTGTTAAGCAATGTCAACTTTATTATAGTTTCTAGGCAAAGATAAATACCTCCAGTTGGAGCATCCGGCACACAAGTAAAGCCACCTTAAGGCGCCAATTGGCGACTTCGTAAATTCCTTTGTTTCTGTTTTATATTGTAAAACATTCACTATTCAACAGTGTTAGAGCACGCAACAACAACATCTGTAGCACGTGGCCGGCTCGACCGGTGAAATACCACGACCTCAAGACACGTCAAGTATTCTGCATTCTGTATGCCTAATTCTAATCTTCATGACCTATTATTTTCTAATCAGGAAAGGATGGGAAAGAGAAGATTTGACAGAGAAAGGTTCTTAAGGCTCCTAAGATGAAAATATCTTTTTTTCTGTTCATCCCTTCCATTAAAGGTTGGCAAGGGATCTGCAACTCATTAGCTCGTTGCGGATGTCTATGGGCGGCGGTTCACAAGTTATGTTTCCACAAACTCGCTGAAGCTATTTACATATCCTACTAATGATTAATATATGCACCTTAATTTTATAATTGATATCTATAAATCTCTATGCAAATGGTCATTACTCATTAACTTACATTAACTTTAAGTGTAATTTTAGCCACAAAATATTACTTAAGAACTTAGAGTCTAATGTGTTACCTACCTCAAGATTGCACTAACACAGTTTAAAGTTCTGAAAGTAATTATTTTTGCATTTATGTTAGTTTAGGCCTACTTCTGACAAATATTCGGTTGAATAATCTAATAACGATTTCCGTGCTTCCGTAATGTTTCCCAGCATTGGCGGGCCGGGTCGACGGCATCCCGGACCTGTGTGTGATTACGAAACGAGATGCGATCATTTCGGAATGTCTGTATTGGGCTTACGCAACGTGCGCGGTGTCGGGTAGCCATCTCGCCGCTTTTAGCGGGAACGCCATTTTGACAGCTCAATTGTTTACATTCAAAACGTCTTCGTTATTACCCAATTGAATTAAAATTTCTGTTTTTAACTTAGAAAACTACGTTTCGTACCATCCCGTCGGAAGTAATTTGTGATTAAGTGGGGGGCTAATTTAGAATCAGCTAATGATATTGTAACACAATAGATATTCCATTAGCGGTTGAACAGCGTCCTAATTAACGCGCCTTTTCTATATCTTACGTCATATGTTTACATTTACGCTGAAGTGACAAACACTAGCTGTCCTCTTTCTTCTTATTATTTTAATAACGCTATCCTTTTCACACTATTTGACGCGTGAATGTTGCTGTCACTGTCTTCGGAACAGTTTTGACAGGTGATTTTGTATGAGTGTAACATGTCGTGTAATATAGATTTGACAGTTGACCCATAGATTACTACCTCCAGATACCTAATCCGGACGTAATGAATTCACTTAAGTCGCCAATTAGCGACTTCGTAAGATTCCACAGTCATGCGTATCATATATTTGTAATTAAAAAAAATAAAAGTCTGTACTGTGGACACCAACATAACATTTCACAAGTAAATAAGGCGGTATTAAGAGTAACCCACGAGCTTGTATGCTTAGACGTATGAATGTAGAAGCGAGAGGTGTGCTAGCATCGCGTCAAATGGAAATCTATAATCTCTAGCTACACCTGCGGGTTACAGGCGTGAGTGCATTACTATTTACTAAGAAAGAAAATAAAATTTGAGGTGAGGGTGAGGAGAGGTGTATAAATGTAACGAAACGATTGTGTCCCGAATTGTGACAGTCCAGGACTGTCCCTACCGCGGATAACATCATAGTTCCCCTAGCGTCCAGCCTCCGAGTGAAAGTCCATCTCGGCCCTACACGGCCTTGCGGGGAAAGTCCGCACGGGGCGCTCGCCGGACCGGACAGTGACGTCACAACTTCAGCAGGACACTGTGCTAAAGTGTGCTGGGTGACTGGGTGCACCTAGCATTGAATTTGTAATTTTTTATCTTATTTTTTATGGTGGTAGAGTCCCCAACATCTGTTGTACGTGGCCGGCTCGACCGGTGAAATACCACGAGCTCAAGACATCAAGGTATGAAGTGAGATTCGAATTCCGGAGGTCTAATTCTGATCCTCTTTCCATCCTAGGAAAGGGTCATTGCGTTGCGAAGGGCAGATGGTAATGGTGGCTCGTTTGGCACCTTCTAATAAATGTAAACTCGTGAAATCCTGCGACTTCGTCCGCTATTTAACGATGAACGTTTTCAATTTTCCAATCAACGGTTTTTTACCCAAAAATACACCGATGGTATCAATTAAAGTAAAGAGGAAGCTCTATTACTGGTTGCTAACTAGGTTTTCTTCTTCCGAATAAAATAATATACACAAATACATTTTCAATCCCCGTACCTTTTCCACCCCTACAATCCTCATACAACCACCATAGTAACTTTATTAAGCCGAAAAGCGAATCAAAAAGTTTCACTATGTTGGTTGTAGGGGTGGAAAAGATATATAAATATGCGCTCACGCCCTTAACCCAGAAGGGAAGGTGGAGCTGATAACATTTGACGCGATCCTGGCACACCTCTCTCGCTTCTTCTACATCAATACATCTACGCATACATGCTCGTCGGTAATGGTGCTCCTTATATCGCCCTTCTTTATGTCACTAATCGATATAAGTTCTCCCAGGGCGTCCCCTGTCAACACTGCCACTCACTGCCGCAACATAAATCTGTTTCGTTACTCTCTGTGCATTCATCCTTTCAACATGAACCACCGAAAAAAAGTATGCTACTTTCTCAATCCTAGTCACATAAACTTTTAAGCCAACACTTTTCCCTTATTAGGAAAAGATATAGGGGTTGAAAACGTATTATTTGGTATATCCAGCCAGTAGCCAGTGATGTAATGAAAAACTTAGAGGTTCGCTTTAAAAATGTACAGAGTTCGTTCTAACTCATTGCAATGAACTCACACATTAATGTAAATCTATACAGAGCTAAAGACGACCGGGCATTAGTTGACACGCATACCTCACGCATCTCCTCTAAGAGGGTGGACAGCTTTCACCGCCGACCGGACAAACCTCATTCCTTCCGTTACGTGCGTGTAAAACAATATGGCGGAGTTGTGTGCACATTAACTGACAAAGGCTTTTAACGCCTTTTAAGTGTTTACGTAATATCGCCACGCTTCTTTGAACAGACGTGGAAAATTGTGTTTGTTCACCAGTGGTAGAGCCCACAACTGTTGCACGTCGCAGGCTCGACCGGTGATATACCACGAGCTCACAGAAGACACGCAGACAAGTATTCTGCTTTCGTCCTAAGAAAGGCGTCGGATGCCTAATTCTAATCATCTTCCCCTTCCTATCCATTTCTAATAAGAATAGGGATAGATGGTCTGCTGGTCCATTAAAGGTTAGCAACGCATATGCAACTCATTAGAATTATACTTTTACAATATATTGTAAAACAACGTTTTCTCATGACTGAACGCTTTAAATTAAAAGTATTGAACTGATTTCTAATGGTTTTCACCGATAGATGGAGTGGTTTATGAGGATAGTTCGAGAAAAACTTAATATTATAGTAAATATTATAACTGAATAATAGCTTTTAAAATTAAAATAAAAAACACCCTAAGTTGCATTACATATTTTAGTATCACTTGTAATTTTAATTTTAACACCTAGATGGCGTTATTCTCAATGTTAAAAAAATCTCAAATCCTTAAGGTCCTGGTATGGGTAATGGGATTAACATTATTATATTGTCATTGGTGCTTGATAAGTGGGCAACGTTACAAATTTATCACATGCTTTGTAGTGGCCACAGAATCACGGTCAAAAATTTTTAGTGCGTTACGTACAAACAAACCCTAGTACAAGCAAGTCCCTAGTTATACATAGTCTTAGAGAGAGCTTATTTTTTAAATCATGTGACCTCATTGAGAGATGAGGTCATCGGAGAGATCTCCGGTAAAATAACCAATATTACCCAACCACTCAAACACGCGTGACACACAAACTGACAAGGAAAGTGCGTTTCCCATTGAACATATACGTAATAGAAATAAAACATGAAATATACGCCTTGAGGCATCAGAGATGTACTACGGTCATCCGTGATTTGGACGCGGAAGTCGAAACTCTGGACACGAGTTTGTCGCTCCCAGCAGCGCCCACAACAGTGGCAAGAAGCGACATCTTGTGCTTAAATGTTCCTCGACATGTGGAATACCACGACCTCACAGAAGACAGGGGTAAGGAAGTATTTTACGTTTCGTCTGATGAGTGAGGTGCTGGAGGCTTAATCATTGAACTCTTCCCTTTCCCATCATTTGCTAATAAGGAAAAGATGGGAAGGGGAAGAGGAATTAACTGTGGAGGGGATGAATAGGAAAGGAAAATATCCATTCTGTATATCCCCTCCTCCTTGAATTAAAGGTAGGGCAACGCATTATCTTGTTACAGATGCTTATATAAAAGAAAGTATCGCAAAATAAAGGAGCCCGGCTATAACTAAACGCCCGATGGTAGAGTAGGGGTAGATGGTGGAATATCCTTAAAGTAATGTGTAAAACACCGAAAGGCTAGGTATTTATAATCTGTGCTTAATTCTATATAGATTAAGGTCTTGGGATGACCGAGATCTCAGTTTCCAAGCGCTACACCAAATTAAATGTTTGGTTTACAACCAGACTGCAGTTTTAGTTTAAATGTGTAATTCCTATACACTTGATGATTATATGTAGCTTCACTTCCCTTTCTGTTTACCCCCTTTTGGCTTACTCCTTGGCTTCGATTTCTCTATCATTAAGAACTGGTCCTGCTTTCGATAGTCGAAAGTGTCTCGCGCGCCTCGTGTCGGCTGTTTGTTCATATTGACTTGTTACTTACACCATGTCGCTGTCACTGTCCGAACTTTGGACATTTGTAATAACGACTACAGTCATGATTGATGTTAGATCAATTATATTTTTTGTAATACAAAATCCCTCAACACTAAGCCAGGGTCTCTATACTTACAAAAAAACTCTAACATAAGTTTTATTGTGCCTAAAATTTGGGGAAATATTTAGAATTGAATGATTCCATAGAGATGTTATCCAGGAGATTGTTCGGTGACATAGCCTGAATATAGTCAGTATTAAGCACAGATACAAAATGGCTAGTCTCTCTGTATGTTACAGAATGGATTTTGGAGAGTGTGCGCAGTATTTACACGAGTTGCTTCCATCTCCATTCTACCATCGAACGTTTACACATACCATTGGTTTCCTTTTATAATGGATATACCGCGCGTTCGTAAAGCGATTCGAATCTTGATTCGTCATGCGTACGGTACATATTGTAACTATATTTCCTTCCTATCTTCAAGAGACGAGTAAATAGGTTGTATTAAACTAGAGCGTGCTATGATTCGACCACATCACTTAACATAAGGTTTGTGGTCACGCGCTATTTTATTCATTATTTTAAAATATATTATTATTGCCATAACTAAAAATTAATAGGATTTCCTTTTTCCACCTGATGTTAAGTGAGCACTGCCCATAGATATCCGCAACACGCAAATGTGTTGCAGATCCGTTGCTTACCTTTAATGGACAGAGGAGGAGTAGGGCATAGACAGGAAAAAGGATATTTCCTTTTCCCCGTTAACCCCCTCCCCGTCTAATCCTGTTCCCTTTCTTATCCATTCCCCCTCGTGAGGAACGGGTGGGAAGGGGAAGAGGACTGAAATTAGGCCTCCGGCACCTCACTCATCAGACGAAACGCAGAGTACTTCTACTTCACGCCTGTTTTCTGTGAGGTCGTGGTATTTCACCGGTCGAGCCGGCCCATTCGTGCAACAGATGTTGTTGCGGACTCTACCACTGTTAAAAATTCATCAAAATTGGTTCAGTTATACCTACAAACGTAAGACATTTGTGTATAATTTCACCTATCATCTTTATATAAACACAAATTTAAAATCGGACGAATTAATAAACACCAAAACTTCAATCCTAACTGCAACATGAACTTTATAATATTTCCTAACGATATCTAATCCAATTCCGATTACGTTCTGCCTCAAACTAGTTTTAACGGGTTATTAATATTCTCGGATAGGAAAAGTAGGCATATTAGTTATGTAACATAAGAAATCTGGTACATTTTAATATATTGATACCATAGTACCTCGGCGATGTTTTCGTTAGCGTTGGTCTGTCTGTTATAAAGTTATCTGTAAAAAAAACAATGTCCTGTAGCCCGATCCCAGCGCCACCTTCTCCAGTTCTGAGCCTCAACAGACCCGAGGCCCAGTCAAACTAACAAAAATTAATCAAAATCGGGTTTAGAACACCGACAGAACTATGTATGTATAACAGTGGGTTTCCACTGTCGAAAACATTCACACAAAAATATTATCATCTTAGTTGTTTTTTTTTCAGAATGATAGCCAATGGAAGCCCACGGTAAGGAAAGAATGAATTACAGAAAATTACCGCTCAAATCTTCACGCCAACGTCTAATTCATATCTATACGAGATACATGCATGAGTTCTTTTAGAATTAAAAACCATAAATAAATATTGATAACAACATTTGTCTAAAAAAACAACTCATTTTCCATCGAGTTTATTAATATTAAATAAGTTTGTTAATGTTAATAATAGTGACATCTAACGGTATATTAAAATGATACAAAATTAGGATGTGAAGTAAATCTTGATATGTCAAAAAAGTTTTATTTTATGTGTCTTCATTTATAAAATTTTATCTTGTTAACGTAAGAGATAGTATTTAATACCTTTATTAATAAAATCAAGACGCTGTATTCTCCAAATATTGCTTAAAAAACATATGTTAATATTCCTGACATCTAGCGGTGCATTTTATCAACATGTTCTTGTTTTTATTTTTTCGGAGAAATATGTCTTGAGTTTATATTTACCTTGATAGATGGCAATAAAATCTGTTACGGTACTAAAATTCAAAATACATTTATCATAGCCACGCTTATTCACTCCGAGCTAACTCCACGTTATTTTCATGTTTTTTAAAACCGGTTGTATGTTTTAAGTAAATAGCGACATCTAGTGGTAAATTTTAAAAGCGGCTTGAATTCTGGTAAACTATCACTAGTTAACACTCCTTCTAACAGATGGCAGCTCATACATTTTTATATAATTTAAAATCTAAAAATATAATATCATAGCTAGTCCCAACGACTTCTTTAACTTAGGATAATTACTTCAAATACTCAATTTTTTTTCCCAAACTTTCCTGTAACTTAATATTAATTTAATTTTCAATTAAAGCTTACTAAGATAATTAAAATTATAACCTATCTTGTTACGTAATGATATCTGGTTTTAATATCGTGTCAGAATTCTCCTAGAATTGGTTTTAGAGTATCCCTAATAGATGGCAGACATACAAAACCCAAAGAAACATTTTAACATATGTAGAGAAAAGTAGCTTGTCGCCACGCTATTTAATTTATCTTCAAGCTATCTATTATCATCATAAATATATTTTAAAATACTGCAGATGCAAATACAACAAAATAAGTAAAATTTACCTCAGGTTCGTTTGCTGAACGCACAATCAACGAAAATTCATAACGCTTCGTTAGCGACATCTAGGCCAAAAGGCCGGAGACCATCCTCATTTATACTTCGTTCTTGAGTGTTTTTACATAAAATAAATAAATAAATATGCATTCACGCCCGTAACCCAGAGGGGTAGGCAGAGATAATGGATTTCTATTTGGCGCGATCCTGGCGCACCTCTCTCGCTTCTACATTATTATTATTACTGCGATAAAACACTTTGAGGTTGAGTCGGCTTGCTGTGTGTAACATTTATTGAAACAACCTAAGAAACTATGTATAAATGTTTAGTATTCTGTTTGTATTTTAATTTACACAGACCTTTAGTTTGATAAAAAGCTGTAAAATATTCCCGAAAATAAAAGTATTTCCCACAAAAATAATTCTATTTTATTTTCTATGGGCTAATAGGATAGTTAACTAGTGTGAAGATTTTTTTACTGCGACAGTTTTAATTTATATGGTAGTTGTCGATTATTATTACTGCTTTGGTAAATCAATCACGTGATAACGAACGCCAATCAGAGCGCTTGACGTCACAGTCTGGTTTTTAACTTAAGAATATTTCGCCAAAATAACGACTGAAATGGATTTTACGATATACATACATAACTAAATAATTAATTAAAATACTCACCCAAAGTCAACGATCGGTGAAAACTGTGTAAAAACCTTGTAAAGGCAATCGAAAACGTATGAACAATAAGAAATATACCTATTTCTTGGATAACAGTAAAATTACAAAATTATCACAAAACACAACACGACTCAATACCGCGGCGGGTGACTGACCTTTGAGTCGTCGAATGGCGCGATTTATGTTTTAAAATGGCGTCGAATTTTCTTTCATTTCAACGTCTTATTAATTACGATGTCACTTAAATTAGAGCAAGCCAAAAAATACTCTATTCCCTTAAATATAAAGCATAAAATTAACACAAGTCGTCATGTATAGTACGGCGTTGGTGTAATTTTGGCACCGTGACAAGCATCACGATGCGGTACCGAAAAATATGTTTTTTTTTTAAATAATAATGTTTTGGATTACACGGACATTAAGCCACAATATAAAACTGTTTCTTAAAATTTATCAACTATCTGAGAATTAAGGACCTTAATCGTGGAACTTATGTTACCCATTATATGAAGAGTAGTTACTATGTTGTTATTATGTTTATCGAAGTGCTTAGTGAAATCGGTCAGTCGTATCGGGCGACATAATGTGAGCCTGCATGGGCCACTGCCCACCCCCTACCCTTAATTAAGGCTGTGAGCACACTGCAAGCGGATAGCGGGTAAAATCAAATTACTAAAAAATCAACGTATTTTAATGCGTGATATTCGGTAGCCATCAACATACATAAATGAAAATATATAAAATAAGAAACTGATTAAGAAATTTTAGAGATTATAAATTAAGAAACTGAACCAAACTACTGGGCTATGCCCGTTGACATAATCGATACATAACTTTAGGGGATCCCCTAAATAAATTTATTTGGTAGCTTTCTTTGTCTGTGTCTGTTTGACTGTCGAGTGCCTGCATCCAATGATACAGCAATACAATAAAATGGAACAGCAGCCGACTTCGTACGCGCACAAGTGGGGACACAGTGAGTGTTTTGTCGGCAATAAATAAAATCGAGTGCGGACTTGTGTGCAGTGAGAAATCGACCAGTAGTAGTGGTCGCAGAATTAGAAAGAAAGTAGATCGATACGGCTACCTATAACATTTCGCACTACCGCATAACTCCGGTCAGCGCGTGTCATGACGCGTGCGACTGTGCCGAAATATCGGGAGCTCAAGAAGGCTAATAATGGTAAGAATCACGTCTCCTACAAACCTTATATTAGAATTCTAAAGCAGTGGAATAAGATTAAATCATTTATCGGGCGTGTTGAAGGGACTTTTTAAGAAAGAATTAGATAACAAATTTATGTCGCAAGCAACTACCAAATAAAAACGCGTAGGTATGTTGAAACAGACAGACGTGTCTGTTTCAACATACATGTGTGTGTCAGACATATAATAAATACTTCTAATTTCATTCTACCCACTCCGCTCCTCACAGTGTCTATATTCTAATCCATTGAAGCGTATCTCAGGAGCAGCCCTTTAGGTCGCTCAGTTCGTCAGAGCCTGTCCAGCTGTGAACAGACGTACAGACAAATTTGTATAGTGTATATATAGATAATGAAGACGATGCCGTAAGATAGATTACACGTAAGTGTTTTTAGTCTATAGGAGTATTTGGCATAGACATCTACAACAGGCATCCATAGACATCTGCAACAAGGTAATGAGTTGCAGATATATATATATATATATATATATATTTATATATATATATATTTATATATACAATCGAAAACGTATGAACAATAAGAAATATACCTATTTCTTGGATAACAGTAAAATTACAAAATTATCACAAAACACAACACGACTCAATACCGCGGCGGGTGACTGACCTTTGAGTCGTCGAATGGCGCGATTTATGTTTTAAAATGGCGTCGAATTTTCTTTCATTTCAACGTCTTATTAATTACGATGTCACTTAAATTAGAGCAAGCCAAAAAATACTCTATTCCCTTAAATATAAAGCATAAAATTAACACAAGTCGTCATGTATAGTACGGCGTTGGTGTAATTTTGGCACCGTGACAAGCATCACGATGCGGTACCGAAAAATATGTTTTTTTTTTAAATAATAATGTTTTGGATTACACGGACATTAAGCCACAATATAAAACTGTTTCTTAAAATTTATCAACTATCTGAGAATTAAGGACCTTAATCGTGGAACTTATGTTACCCATTATATGAAGAGTAGTTACTATGTTGTTATTATGTTTATCGAAGTGCTTAGTGAAATCGGTCAGTCGTATCGGGCGACATAATGTGAGCCTGCATGGGCCACTGCCCACCCCCTACCCTTAATTAAGGCTGTGAGCACACTGCAAGCGGATAGCGGGTAAAATCAAATTACTAAAAAATCAACGTATTTTAATGCGTGATATTCGGTAGCCATCAACATACATAAATGAAAATATATAAAATAAGAAACTGATTAAGAAATTTTAGAGATTATAAATTAAGAAACTGAACCAAACTACTGGGCTATGCCCGTTGACATAATCGATACATAACTTTAGGGGATCCCCTAAATAAATTTATTTGGTAGCTTTCTTTGTCTGTGTCTGTTTGACTGTCGAGTGCCTGCATCCAATGATACAGCAATACAATAAAATGGAACAGCAGCCGACTTCGTACGCGCACAAGTGGGGACACAGTGAGTGTTTTGTCGGCAATAAATAAAATCGAGTGCGGACTTGTGTGCAGTGAGAAATCGACCAGTAGTAGTGGTCGCAGAATTAGAAAGAAAGTAGATCGATACGGCTACCTATAACATTTCGCACTACCGCATAACTCCGGTCAGCGCGTGTCATGACGCGTGCGACTGTGCCGAAATATCGGGAGCTCAAGAAGGCTAATAATGGTAAGAATCACGTCTCCTACAAACCTTATATTAGAATTCTAAAGCAGTGGAATAAGATTAAATCATTTATCGGGCGTGTTGAAGGGACTTTTTAAGAAAGAATTAGATAACAAATTTATGTCGCAAGCAACTACCAAATAAAAACGCGTAGGTATGTTGAAACAGACAGACGTGTCTGTTTCAACATACATGTGTGTGTCAGACATATAATAAATACTTCTAATTTCATTCTACCCACTCCGCTCCTCACAGTGTCTATATTCTAATCCATTGAAGCGTATCTCAGGAGCAGCCCTTTAGGTCGCTCAGTTCGTCAGAGCCTGTCCAGCTGTGAACAGACGTACAGACAAATTTGTATAGTGTATATATAGATAATGAAGACGATGCCGTAAGATAGATTACACGTAAGTGTTTTTAGTCTATAGGAGTATTTGGCATAGACATCTACAACAGGCATCCATAGACATCTGCAACAAGGTAATGAGTTGCAGATATATATATATATATATATATATATTTATATATATATATATTTATATATATATATATATATATATATCATCATCCTGCCCTTTTCCCGCTTTATGTGGGGTCAGCATAATTAGTTTTCGACTTCCATGTCAATCTATCATCCGTCATTTCAGTCGTCACTCACTATATATATTTATCAAAAATGGCCGCTGAAAGTATTTTGTTGTATAAAGCGGTATTCCTTATAAGGTCGGTACGAAACCGTCGTGAATGTCACGATTTGGACTGTTTAAATGTACTTTAGAAACTTCCTTTCAATATAAACCATCAAACAGTCCAATGAAATTTTAATTTAGTGACAAATAATACGGTTTATTTTAAAAATGAACGAGGCCCACATATGTAGGTACGAGGCTATTACCGAAGCAAAGGTGTACAAGAGAACAAAGATACTAGTCCATTTGTCCTTTCTTCTAGCACCGCGCCATGCAAAAAGGTGACCGTTGGACGGAAGATAAAGAGTCTGAAGGAGGGAAGAGTAGACCAACATCCCGGAGGAACTCCGCGAGCCTCTCCAGGCGCGGCAGCAAGGAAGAGAAGGAGCCGAAGAGAGTCAACACTGCGCCAGCGTCCAGCAACTCCACTCCCAAGAGACAGCCCAAGAATCAGAACTTCGATTTCGTGGTTACTGGAAGACAGATTGTTAAAAAGTATGAATTACACAATTCCTTGGTATCTCGATTAGAGTGGTCGACAACGACATCTGTTGCACGTGGCCGACTCGACCGGTGAAATACCACGACCTCACAGAAGACAGGAGTAAGCTGAATGCTATTGAATTCGGTACTGAAAACAAATAATTTATACTTTGTTTCACAACGAGATGGGATTTTTGTAAACAAAAATGTTTACGTTGAAATTCGCGATTGCCATAATACTTTCGCAAAACAACATTCTCTCACATTACCTTATAACAGCTATCCATATTACAGGATCTCACTTCACTTTGTCTCACGATTTACTCAAGATTTCCGATGAAAGTATAACAAGTGTAATTGCCGTCATATATGTGACGTTTGTTTGTTTACACAAATCATATCTTGCTATGAAACGAGGTCTTTCTACCGTTTCTCGATAAAGTAATAATAATTGGGAACAGCGCCACCTATTTAAGATTTGATAACTTTAATCGACACAAGCACAGAGCTTTGTGTTTTTTTTTTATCTTAAATATTTTGATATTTAATTTAATTTGTGAATAATAAGATCATGTGAACGAAGTCGCGGGCAAATTTAGTTTATATCCCAGGGCGGACCGCGCGAGCTCCCTCCCGGGCTCTCACAGGAGACCGTCCTTAGACTCCCTGCCCAAGCAAAGAAGGACCTTCGACTCTCCCAAGCGGCACAGCATGGCGCAGTCTTCTAGAAGTAGAGATACGTCCGTGGACGAGGATATGTCTCTAGAACTGTCTCAGGTATGGAACAAAAAAGAAATTTTTCACGTCAATGAAATACGTCATAACTCTAATATTATAAATGCGAATGTCAGTTGGTTTGTTTGTTACGCTTTAACTCGTTAACGACTCAACCGTTCATTCAAATTTTGCTCACACATTGTCAAAGGTACAAGAAATGACACGGGACACGTTTTATTTGTACTGAAAATAATACTATTCCCGAGGGATAGAAAATACATCATTAATGATATCGGTTGCCATGGTAACGCTCTATGTTTCGACTATAACAACGCGTGGCCTACAGCAAGTATGAAATATATAAATGAATAAAAAAGCGCTTGACCACAATACTGATGATTAGTTTGCGGTGATGTGGTCCTGTAAATCCTAAGCACACTCCCTAGATAGACAGCAAGCAGTAAAACGCAGACCAAACCTAACCTAACCACCAGTGTGCTTGAAAATGAAATGTCGGAATCGGTAGGGTTGCCAAAATGAGATCGGTATATTTGGACCCAAGATCGGTAAATGATGGAACAAAAAATTCTGTAAATTTGACCAATTCTCTTTTTTTACCGTTTGAAAAGGTTTCAGATTTCGAAGACATGAATTCCAAGTATGGCATCAAGCGACCCGCTTTCGCCACGTCCACACCCAAGAAGTCGGTTCAAAAGCCCAGGAGTGGGTCCCTGCAGTGTCAAGCGGCAGCTAGGGAGTTCAGGGAGCCCAGGCGGGGGCAGATGAGTCTGGATAGCAGGTGTAGCCGACAGAGCACCGTCTCTCGCAGCAGAGATAGCTACAAGACTTCATCCTCTAGTCAATATAGGTAAGCAGATTTTATAAAGTTTTTACTCTCTGCACTGCAACTGCAGATCCGTTGCCTTTAAGGAGTACACTTCTTCCTCAAAGGCTGGCAGTGCATCTACAATTCCTCTGATGTAGTGGATCTTCACGGGCGGCGGCGACAACAGCAGGTGGTTTCTCCCTTCTTCTAGAAAAAAAAAGTAGAAAACACCGCAGGCGACAGACTCCACAAGATGATTGAAATATCCATTAAGTTTGTGTCTATGGAATTCGAACTTCTGTCAGGAAAAGGAAGTGACTTCTGACTGTCTATTCTCCCTCTTACATCTTAGGAAGGAGGGCTGAAGTGAAAACAGCTTGATAAAAATATTATTTTCAGTGGTAGAGCTGTGATAACTTAAGTCCAGCCGTAAAGTTGAACGTGTCAGTGCCAGGATAGTGATTTAGGGAAGGGATAAATCCTCTTGAGGGTATGTCAGAAAGGTAAATACTAACAAGCAGACCGCATTTTATATAGTTTAAGTCATAACAAGTATAATGACTTAAAATTAAAATAGAATTTCTGAATAATTCTGATGATATTAAGAGGGCTCCAAGTTCTAGACTGACATATCTAGTGGGGTCCACTGGACCTGTCAGTCCCCGACTGTAGCACGTGCTCACCCCACCAGGCAAGGTGTCAGCACTGAGTTGGACTGCTCTTCAGTGTCCACTGAGTACTCCGCACCCTCATCCATCGGCTCGCTCGGGGTAGCCCCCGATACTCTGATCTCACCACGCTCACAGGACTTGAACGAATCCAGGTATATACTATTAAAGTTTTGGATATCTCTTAGAAGGTGATTCAGAACCACTTCAAAATGTCAAATTAAATAATTTTTTGTTTGAAAATACTGCCATCTATGATTGACTTATTCAAATAAATATATGTTAACATAAAACATGTCCCATCGACTTGAAAGTTTGCAGTCATATAAAGCACATCTTTCTTCTTCATTTGTCCTGATGAGGACTATGAGGCTAAGAAAAAAGATTTAATTTTATTATTGAGAATAACGCCATCTAGTAGTATACAATTACAATAAGTGCAGTGTGAACTTTGCTTGTTTTTTTTATAGGCAGTTTAATGTATGACACGATTGATACATAGAATTCTAACTAAGCAACAAACACTTGGAACACTGTTGTGTGCTGATCGTGTTAGAGGTTAAGGGCTAGCGGGTCATCGATATTAATAGCATTACAACTCCTGCGTAGCTGCTGCGTCAGCACGTGGCAGGAGTCAGGGCACGTTGGCCCGGCGGAAGGAGAGTGGGCCCACTTCTGGGCGCGGTACAACGGCTCCTCGCGGGCACTGTACGACCACTGTCCGACGCCATACCGCAGCGATGATTTGGACTTGCTGGACTTCGGTGAGTACGTCCATACAGATAAATAAGACCTGAGATGCGAAATAAGAAGAGAGATATGACAGTCATAAGAGTAATAGCTGACTGACTTTTCTAAATTCATTTAAGATCGAAATTTTGTATGTAATGTAAGTTGACCTCAGATCTGTATAATAAATATGAGTCAGGCTTAGACTGAATTATATTTGCCGGCTTAAACATGGTGTTCTCGAATCCAAGACCATGTTGTGTATATTTAACAGTCCCCTTAATCTAAAAATATTATTGTCGCAGAATTCTCTACAGATGGCTCTGTAAAGCGATCCCCAGAGAAAGCTATGAACATCCACGATATCATCAAAACAGAAGGTCTGCATTTAACAGCCAAAGAAACCCAAAACATCATCAAATGCGCGCAAATACTAGGCAGCGTCGTCTCCAAGGCCATAGACAGAAGAGCCAAGGACAAAGAGGATGTCACAGAGAAGATACAGGAGATAAAAGAAACAGAAGAGAAGGAGATCAAAAGGAAGACGTTGACTTTAGATCTGAAAGAGACAGTCTTACCTGTGGAAGTGAAGGAGGAAAAGAGACAAGAGACAGTGATGACTCAGACGGATATATCGTTGCCGAATACGAAAAGCGCGCCGAAAATCTTCGAGAAGATTCTACGGCAATTGTCTAAGAGTTCGTTGGAAGAGAGTGTAGAGAGGAAGGCGGAACAGAACGGGAAAGAAGATAACAAAGGTGATGCGAAGCCAGCGTTGTAGATTTTATTATTTTTAATTCCTGATTATCTTAAGCTAGCCTACCCGCGGCTTCATAAGCTTTCCTGTTTTCCACTCCTGGATTTTTTGTAATGATTCTGCATATATCTGTATAGATTACCATGGCAACCGATATTGTTAATGAAGGTTTTATTCTATCACTCGGGAACAATTTTGTTTTCGGTGATAAAAGGTACCCCATATCATTTTTTGTACCTCAGACAATGTGTGCAAAATGTCATTATGATCGGTTGAGTCGTGAAAGCGTGAGACACAAACAAACTGACATTCGCATTAATTATTTGTTTGTCCGGGATAAGCTAACTAAATACTGAAATTAATGAAATTTGGTCCCCATGTGGAATTTGATCCTAATGGGAAGATTTATATCTCGATTACTAACCTCAATTTCTTTTGCAAAATAAATTTTATAATTATTTATCAGTTCCATAATACTCTAACAGATGTCACGCATTGTCCTGGTTACTGGTTATAGATGTAGGAGCTAAGCTAGAATGGAAACACTTTATTTTCTTCTTTAAACGTGTTTAATTTTAATTATTTTCTACGCCGTTACATTATCGTCATATATCTTTCGTCATAGAGTAAGTATCTCAATTTAAAAAAAAAACAAATATCAAAGATTAATCGTACATAGATAATATTTATTTCTATAAGTGCGAAGTCCGGGTGGGTTGCTAGTATTATATATAATATTCCATTGATCTCCCAAATATTTCCTTTCCAATATATCCTGAATCCCTGGAAATAAATCTTTTACTAAATGTTTTCTTAAGATCTCTAATAGAAGTAGAAAAATGCGAATTGTTAAAAGAATAATACCCAACTCGCAGAATGAATAACGTAAAAGCGACTCATGTCCTCAATTCTGTTCGTATTACAACTTTGTGACCGTATTTCCTTCATAAAATCCGTTGCATTTCATTATTTAATAAAGATTGTACATTGTTATTGTTTATTTCATTTTTTTCTTTCATACAAGAACATCAACTTACGACATTCTGTAATCTCTAAAATTTTATTCTTCCTGTTTATGTTAAGTTAGAACATCAAAGTGTTGTAATTAACTAAGACATGTTTTTTTTGTAAATCGTGCAAATTATATTCAGATGTGAATTACATAATGATTAAAAATGAATTTATTAACGTATTCTATTTTGAAGGACGGTCATTTTTTTCGTGTTTTTTATATAGTTAGATTCGATTTGTAAAGTTAAGTTATTATTAATACCGGATTTTTTTTTTGTGACTGAAGGGTCACTGTTTGCCTTGAGGAGGCATTTACAGCTACACCGGGCACGAGGCAGCAGGGCGCAGAGGGCGCCTAGCCTAAGCCTCTTTAAGAGTAACTAAGCTCGAGGGCTCCCTCCGTAGAGGGAACCTCGGCTCGGGCCGTTACTTTAATATTATTACCGGATTGGAGTTAAACTAAACTTATCCTAATTCACATAGCACTTCTACAGCGCGTTCTAAAACAGAAGTGGTGCCATCTAGTCCTCTTATTATACGTTTCCGGCGTTGCTATACAAAATGAATGTGTCACAAAATGGGTAAGTCGTTGCGGTGGGAAATGATAAAACAATTTTTTTACACTTTCATAATTTATTTCAATTGAATATCTAAATTTCACAAATTATAAACTAAGATTAATAAAAATAAAATTACCATTCAAATCTATACGCGAATATATTATTTTATTTATTTTTCGAAGTAATGTTTATTAGAAGGCGTAAAAAATAAACAAAACGAGAGAAAAAAAAATTGCATTTTCTAATCTTCAAGATACAAGTGTTGCCAACATTATTCTCTTGTAATAGAATTTATAAAAATTATGCATAAGTCATAATAGACAAGTAAATTAACAAACATTGAATTTTCCAACCTCCGACACACGGAAGATTCGGTCAAAGTTCAGACAACTAACTTAAAACTAAGCCATAACTATATTAAGAATTAAAATCTATTTACAAAACTTTATACAATCTAGTAAGCGTATATTTCTCCAGGACGCTGTGGAGAAAGCTGACGTCAGTTCGGGAGATGCACGCGAGCTACAGATATTAGAGGGAGCGAGGTATGTGAGGGAGCGAGGTAGGTGAGGGAGCGAGGTAGGCAAGGGCCGAGATATGAGAGGGAGCGAGATAGGTGAGCGCATGAATTCGGGAGAGAAGCTATTCATTCCAATGCCCTTATATTGTAAATATGGTAATAACCCAAGAGTCAGTCAATAACTGAAGATGTGTCAATGAATTACTAGATACTTAATTTTCACGATCAGAGGACAAACTAAACTGAAAATTTTAATTATTCCAGAACTTTCGGTCCACCGCTGTGTACACGATGAAGTTTCAGTCAGATGACATCACTGTTTTTGTACACTGCACACTAAAGTTTACGTCGTGTGCAGGATCTAACGGGATCAACTAGCACAGTCTAGCTTTGGCGTTAGTTGCACGTACGCGGGCAGCGGGTGTTACTTACGGAAGGGGGGAGGGGAGGAGGAGGGGTATCACATTTCATGACTTTCTCATGCTATTGTTGTGTGTTATTATGGCAATTATTTTGATAATAAGATGTTTCTATATTTATGCTAGATTTTATTTTGTTTCTGTGCCGGTATAAATATAAGACCTCATTAAGACATCCCCGTATTTCTTACCTCTCGAATCGTGAAGTTCCGCGCACGGTTCTAACTAAGGAAGCAATGTATATTTCACATTGAACTCGCGCACAGGTTCCCGAACGATTTCATGTTTTTTTTATTGCTAAAAAAATAACTTAGTCAATAAAATAATATTCGTGAACTTTTTTTATCTTAAATCGTTTCTCATAATTTCTTTTACTTTCGTTAAATAAAAAAAAATAAAAATTCTTTTCATCTCCAACTTACATAAACTATATTAGAAGCGTAAAGTTAATATTGCAAATAAAATTAATAATAAAAGTTTGTTTTCACAACGCCAAATAAAAAAAACGCGAAGACAGCTTCGGCTCTGAATTTCGTTAAAACGGAAAAATAATTTATATAAAAAAAGGAAAAAATAAATAAACCAATCAAAAATATGTCACCGCTGTCAATTATTTTACGCGCGCTTTCCACTCAACTTTTTTTTTTGTTTGACATGTTGACGTAGTACTCGTAGAGCCAAAATTAAAAAAAAACGCAAAGAAAGATTAATTAACGAATTAATTTATGAAAAATTTAGGAATCAGATTAGAAATAAATACAATATGGCATTCATAGAATTAGAAATGATTTATCTACGAAACAAAGCGATATATTTTTTCTTGTAACTTCTAACTAGAAACCTAATACTCGACTACAATACTAAAGATATTTCAATGTGTGACTAATTAACCTAACTCCATACAAAATGTTATAAATTAATTACTGTTTTTAATCTGTTGAAATCTATCAAAAGTGCTAGTGATGTACCATGTAGATGGTTTACCGGTAATTTTTCTTCAATTAGAATTATTTTTCTAATTAAATCTAACTTTCTACTATACACATGTGTCTTTATATTAAGTCGTATATATTTTTTAATTTATCTTGCTAGTCTTAAATTTATCTTGGGTTTAAAAACGGCACTTAGTACGAAGTTTCTATTAAAGCTCATACAAACTGACGTATGTCAAACGAGTTATAACAAATATACTTCCATATGACCAGGTATGCTTTTCAGACGTCATTTTTTTCGTCATACTTGTTTTTTTAATTGACCTAGGCATGCTGAAAAAAAATCCTATTCTCATTGTTGATTATAAGCCAAAGGTTTTTTTTTATTAGGATGGTTTATGGGATTTGTCTATGGTTATACCAATTCTCATGTAGATTCGGAATATTTATAATTTATTGAATTGAGAACGGTCTTGTTTAAACACTTATATAAACTGTGGCCATAATTCGTATAATATTAGCCACATATCTTTTTTTATTCGTTATCTTGAAAAAAAATTATTTGACACGATGCGGGCGAGACAAACGTATACACGATAGCGAGATGTGCGACAGAGAAAGCATTTCTCTCGAGCTCTTGTAATCCTGTCACGCCTAGCATTATGCTTACATCCATCAGATGTGCCTTCTTTGGCACATTACTCTAAAGCGGGTTTTGTGTTCCAATTAGTTTTTTCGGTTTTACTGTTGTTTATAATTTGAATTTTGTCCTAAATGTAATACTAAACTTCTTTAAATATCTCCTAAACTTAACGAAATGTTCTATATACTAATACTTAGCAATGTTTAAATGGCAAACGAGATTTAATATTAAGAGGTGGGATATTGCTTTAAAAACTAACATTTGTACTAATAACTTAAGTTAATATTAGTATGGCATAATTTTTATATACAAGTACAAACTAAGCCGACAAGTTATAATTTTATCAGTACTTTTTATTACCAACTTATTGTCATTATACCGAGAAATTTAGAACAGAATAACTGTTTGACGTCTTTACAATAAACCAACAAGCAAAACGTACTACGGTCTACTCAGTAGACCGCGGTCTTTCGAGTAGACCATATATAATTCTATGTTGTAGAGTAGTTACTGACACAGTGGTATTGTTACCAAGTGATCAGACCGCGGTCTACTGGAAAGACCCCGGTCTACTCGAAAGACCATAGTTTTTCCGAGCACATCGTGGACTATATAGTCGGCTATAGCCTATTAATCAATTGGTCTTTTGAGTAAACCATTGACAAATCATATTTAAAACAAAATCAGATGTTAAAACATAATTATACTACACCGACCATTTGGTCGATGGTCTTTCAATAAATCTTTTCGCTGTACACGCGTTCACAACTAACTTTACCAACAAATTGCACTTCAAAAGCTCTATAAATTCAATCTATTTCGCCTATTGTGTATGGAAGACGATGGGAGTGTGATAGACCTGTGCTGGCGTAGTAAATGCCTGTGCTGAGGGTCTAGCATCGCTGTGTAGCCGGCTGGTGAGCACAGGTCGGGGTAGCGCTGGTAGAACGAGCGGTAGCCTTCGTGGAGCAGATATATCTCGGGGTAGTGCAGTGAGGGGTAGTTTTCCTGATTCTTGGCTCGGTCGTTGGAGCGCAGGAAACGTGATCTGTTAGCAAATGGACGGATATTTTTACAAACAAGATCTTTCAAGATCATCTCAAAGGTCTTAAATGCAGGTAATATGTTTCGTTACTTCAAGGTGGTGGGGATGAATATTCTGTTTATCCCCTCCTCTGTCCATTAAAAGTAGGCGACGAATCTGCAGCTCATTAGCTTGTTGCAGAAGCCTATGAGTAGCGGTCACTTGATATTGGTTGGTTGTTTTCCGCCATCTTGTATTTATAAAATCGACTATTGCTTGTTACAGCCTTTCCTCGCTTTTTAATTTAATTTTACAATGTACAGTGTACTCACAGCTTAGGTCCCCGTTCCAGAGAGAATTCACAGTGGAAGATGAGTATACTGCGTTTGTCTTCTGATCCTTTGGGCTCGAGAGGCTTGCTGACCAGCGTGAGGACCTGGGCTGGTGTGTACAGGTTGACGGCGCCCAGGATGTGCCCACCCTCGTACTCATAAGGGTATCGGCAGTCTATCACCTGGAAATTAATTATATTTATTGAAGAACCTTTAGGGTAATTAGACCACTGGTAAGCCCCTCAAGTGTATTCAACAGAACAACGCTATCGTCGCTCCATCTTTTGGGAGATCTAACAATACTACGTCGACCTGGATATGACCGCCATTTTCAGTCAAGCTCATTGGTCCAATGAGCTTGGGTCTGCGGTCCACCTGATTTAATCTTACAGACTCCGAGCAGTGCCTCTTCATTGTCTTTAGATTGACCTTGAACCGTTTTATGAGAGCCACGTATTTGTTGTTTTTGGGCAATTAGAATGGAAATTACCTTATTGGACAATAAAATCTGTTTATCTTGTCGGTACCAACAAAGATGTATGCGAATTTATTTAATAAAAGACGCACCTGGAAGTCACTGATGCAGTTCTCAAAGTCACCCCTCAAGAGTCCGGCGAGGGTGTCGCAGGATATGGACTTGAGGTCGGAATGATCACCACTTGTCAGCGGCAGCGCGAACGGCAGAGAGAAGTCACCGATTAGGTCGGGGTCCACCACAGCTGGAAGACGAGTTACATATCCATCTTAGTAAGAACTAATATTACAAATGCGAAGGTTTGTATGTATGGATGTTTGTTACTCCCTCACACCAAAGCGGTTGAACAGATCTGGATGAAATTTAGCACAGAGATAAATTATACCCTCAAAAATAATTACCCTCCCTTTAGTCAGACAAAAAACTCCAGAGTTAAAATACTTACATCTCGCAAGGGCTGACATAATGGATGCATTGTTTTCTGAATAGGCTCTTTGTAGAACAGGTCTCTGCCTATTCAGTTGGGGACTTCCACAGTTTGATTTCCTCCGCTTGCTGCATCCATTCTCCATGTCATTGACTTCGGAACGCTTCTGTGACTTCTGGGTTCCTGGCGATTCTGATATTGAAAAGAGGGCCACCCTGGCCTTGGAGCACTGGTTAAAGCTCATACTTCTATGCATTGTTGGTTTACGTTGGAAATCTTTGTTTGTTATTATATTTTCTTTGATAGGTCCCGATAGCAATTCGTTAAAGTTCGCCATTTTTGGTGAATTTGATATTTCCTCCAGCTCCAAGAATGGTTCTTCTAATTCTGATACGAAACCACTTTCCATGGACGCTGTAGATTCCGATGGAAACCGGATTTTGGTGGAGCAAGGTGATATTAAAGGATTTGAGTCGCTGTCTTGTTTGCTTTTTGTTGGTGTTTCTGTGAATTTGAGGGATTTCTTAACGGACATGTTTGTGGTTGACATCCTCTTTGTAGCCGGTGATGTGAATTCGAAAGGTTCATCTTCGAAGTTGAGCATCCTTGTCGCATTAACGTTCGGCCGGTTGAAGGAAGTGGATGCCTCATTATCAGCCAACGGTGCTCCAAACACAAAATCCTTAGAGCTGATCTTCCTCGATGAGGATCTCCCTCTGGATATGATGTCTGGACTGTCAGTTGATATAATCTCATATTTTGAGCACTGGTCGAAATTGTCAGCGTCGAATTCCTCCTCCAAATCGTGTAATGTCTCGAAACCTGTGTCCAAATTCGGTTCTAGATCTTTCTCCGGCACATAAATGTCCTCTTTTAGTTTCTTATTCTCTGTTTCATAGGATTTCTGCGGTAAAGCGTCTGTGAAGTCCAACTGAAAAGTTAAATAAACAAAATTATTTCTTACGTCCATGAGTTTATTATTTATTTACAAATTCAGGAAATCAAGTGTGAGTTTCATCAATCAAGCACGGTAGGAATTAAGCTTGGTATTCTGGTTCATTTGAAAGAGGAAAGAATGAGAAAGAGAGAGATTGATAAATTGAAGCCCTTGAAATTTGAAGTCACCCAGAAAAATTATAGGTTCCCAACCTATTATGGACTATAATTTTATATAAACGCAAGGGTGTTGCAATTTTTATGTTATAGTTAATTAATAATACCAATTTTATAAATGTGTCCATGAATAATAACATTTTAAATATTAATTCTCTCTCTAATTGTGCTCCTTGTTGTTGTGGTAGAGGGGTGAGATTATTAACTGTATTGACTTGACTGTCATAGCGCCCCGTTTGCATACGGACCAGCTACCACCCCCATTAAATGCTCCAGCACCCACTTAGGGGCTGTACCGGCCCCATTGGGAAATTATGAGGTAAGTGAAATGTGTAAAATAACTCCAAGATCTTAAACATACCTTAGCAGACCAATTATTAACTTTCTCCAGACACATTAAAGACTGGAATGTTTCTCCGAATGAACAGTCCCTGGTCTCCTCTTCCATATCCAACTTTATGAATGTCTCGCTCATCAGAGGAGGACTGTGGTTCTCCTTGTTGGACATCCTGAATACAGACCTCTCTTCGAAAATCCTTGATATTTTAGCCGAACTCCTCTTAGTTCTCTCCGATCTACTTGTTAAGGGTGATATAGTATTTCGATCAATTAAAGGCGACTTCTTTCGTTCCAAAGGTGAACTTTTCAGTCTCTCAATTGTTGGTGATGTGATCCGTTCTATGATCGGTGAGTTTATTGGTCTGTAGAGTGGCGAGTTTTGTAGTTCACCTAGAACTCTTCGTTTTGAAGGTGTGGCAATAGGCGAGCTGTGAGGTGATTGTTTGGTATTAAAGTCCAAGGAATGTGGGTTCATTTTAAGTTTGTAGTTGGTGGACAATGCTTCACTCTGTTTGCGTTTCTTTGCACTATTCCCCGAGTTGATTTTGAAGTTCTCTGTGATTAACCTGAAACAATGGAAAGGGCCATTTAGTTTTTTTATGAAACTCATCATTATCTCCTTGCCCTTTTCTGACTTATGTGGGGTTGGTAAAATGTGTTGTAAAATTTAGCCGATACTGTTTAGGTTTTGGCTAGAGATTTTATGGCCCGGGCACAAGCCTTATGCCAATCCTCCTGAGGGAGGAAACTATAGTTATCAAACATACATTTAAATAGATGCAATCTTCTTATGGATATCTCTTTTTGGTTCACCAAATGTTAAGTGACTGCTGCCCATATTTACAAGAACCAAAAGAATTGTAATTGTGCTGTCTTCTTGTAATTAATTAGTAAAAAGAATACTATATTTTTCAAGCAACCTGAATAAGATTTATATGGAAAAACAGATAGAAATATAAAATATAGCCTATGTTACTACCTGATACAAGAGATTTGTATACGCATGTGAAACAATTTATAAAATTGGTTCAACATTTTTAGATTTTATCTAGACCAAACAATTATAATATTAAATGTATAAATAGATTTTTCTATGATATTGACTTCAAATACATATGTTTTTCGAATGTTGATGTTTTCTTTTGATACTTCAACATTTAATTTTCAAGAGTTTTTTACACATGTAGATTATAAGGCTATTTAAGGAATCTATAAGTAATTAAAAATTAATCTTCTTAAAAAATATATAACATCGTTGTGAGTGAAGTTTCGCTCAATATTCTAAATTAAGGATAACAATGTGTCTTCACTTTTGTGAAGGGTGACATCACAATAGACATTTTTTTCATTCTTAACTACATTAGGGAGTCGATATAAGGTATCGTAAGCAATAAATACATTATAACTGGTTCCCCGTACCTCCAAGCCCTTCCCCGAGCTCCGAACACATTATTCAGAGTTCAAAACGCACAATGAATTCCGTACCAAAAGGTTATGAGAATCTACGATTCCCTAGTCCACAAACTAAAACGTTCCCATGTAAATCGTGCACAGAAATTATTTTAAGGTTTCATTTTAGTAATAATTATTAAATAACAGGTAGATTACAAGAACCGTATGAATCAGCTGAAGCGAACTGTTCGCGCGCTTTTAAGTTTAATTTGACAGCTGTTGTATCGCTGTGTGATTTGCGTTCAGAAATACGTGCGTCAACATAAAATGACCAAAACATTTTTTAGAACATTGTTAAATATTTTCTTTTTAATTAAAAAAACTGTAATGCTCTTATAATACTGTATTATATTAATTTATTATAAGATATAAAATTGAAAGAAGTATGTTTAGAACAAAAATAATAGATGTTTTTAATAATACTGTCACCTCAGATTTTTCAGAGGGAAAGAGAGAGATAACAACACATTATATGTAAATTTGTTCGGCAGTGTGAACATAGTTTTATACGGAAAAGATCAGTTTTTGTTACAACATAAAAACGTTTTTCTTTAGGTATACTCGAAATGTAAATAGATAAATAAATATCAACGTGTCTAAAAAAATTTAAGAGATCATGCGCATTTCTAACAAAAGATAAGCATCGTCGAGTAAATCTGATCAATATTCAGTAAATTAAACATTTTTAGGGATGGGGCGAATGTTGTATGAATAAAATATCGATTTTAACGGTTGAGATTTAACGGACACTATCGTTGTTTTAGCATAGCACATTGGTTTCAATTTATAATAACAATAATAGTATAATAATACGATAATTGTTTCAAATTAATTCTAGCTAGATTATGTTGTTTTGTAACAATTAATAGTCCTCTATTTCCTTAAAAAATTTTAGTTGTACATGTAAACATCCTGTTTAATAATTATATTATAAGTTTTTTTTCTATCTTAATTACGTACGAGTAACATGATCTTCATGTTTCAGCCAATTTATATAGAATCTTAGTAATTAAATGATAATACATCGAAATCTGCCTGAACAATTCCGTCTCGTGGCGAAGATTGTATTATAACCTTACTAATATTATAAATGAAAGTTTGTATGTACGGATGTTCGTTACTCTTTCACGCAAAAACTACTTAATGGATTTTAATGAAACATATAGGCTATAATTTATAAAGATATTGTGTGGATTGTCTAAAATATAAGGATAAGTGTCAAGTAAGGAGGAAAAAATTCCGCCATATCCGAGCTATTCTGGTTTGCACCGCAAAAACCGTTAGAGTTACACGTATATAATGTATAATGGAAATGTTTACCATAAGTAATCCTACAAAAAAGTCCGCGACAGTATATCTATCTTTTATGTGTACGCCATTGAGCCATCTATTGATTATAGGGCGGAGCGAAGTTTGCCGGGCCAGATAGTTTTATGATATGTAATGATGTCTTGATGATAACTTACTTGTCAACCGATGGATATAATTTTTGTATTACAGTTTAAGACGTGAATGTAACCAAGAAGGTTTTGGTTGCCGTTGCACCGAGCCAAGATATTCCCGTTCTGTCTCGGTCATTCATAGCCCACCCTTGTGCTTCAACAATGGGGCCCTTGCACTGAACCTTATCACGACGCATTGGTTTTTTTTGCCGACTTAACGGTACAACTGTACGGACAGACAAGGGGACTTTGTGCATGTATACGTTAAAAAACATGACGTTATGTGTTGTATAAATATATGTACTTTTTAAATTATACATATATGATTTTGTAATGTATGTTTGTTGTGAAACCGCTTGAATATTCTTTTTTTAAATTCAAAAGTCGAACGTCATACTAACGGCTATTTACTATAACTTATTCACGACTATCTGTGCCCTGCGGTTTCACCCACCATACAATTTAATCCAACCGACGTAGTCCAGCCTAAGCTGAACCCTATTAAATATGATTGTCTACTCCATACAAACTTTCATCCCGTACTTTAGACCGGAGATGAATTTATAAAAATCGTTTCTCAATACTCGCTTAGTTAACACCAGAAATCTCTGTGCAAAATGTCAAGTCTCTAGGTCCATTACTTTGGGCTGTGTGTATATATCAGTCAGTCAGTCAGTTTATTCATTTTGTATATTATAGATTAAATAAGGTCTCACTTCCTGTAAAAGTGGATAGGTTCTCAAAGTTGATTTATCAACCCTCTGGTCCATCACCTTATATCAGGGCTTAGTTATTACATAACAAATAAGACCAAGGTATGTTTTAAAGATTAAATTTATAAACTTCTAAAAGCTTATTACTTTATTTGGCAGCCAGCAACAAAACAAAGCAAACGATAATGCAATCTGCATGTTTTTGATTTCATGAGCCGAGTACATCGACCGGCACAACACTGCGATAATATCGGAAGTTGATAGTGTTGGCAGACAACTTGCAAAAATCGCCATTAATGGAGCGTTCGCCGAAGCGACCTAAGAGCTTGGCGGCTAATCCGATAATATAAATAAAATAGCTGCCCGAACGGAGCCCTCTTCAGAGAGCCCCCGAGCTAAGTTACTCTTAAAGAGGTTCAAGCTAGGCGCCCTCTGTGCGCTGCAGCTTCAAACCACGTGAGTCTGTAGATGCCAGACTGACATGTTAATGGTTTTCGTGGGTATTTATTTATGTGTGACCTTCTGTAGCTTGAACAGCTTCATCGAGTTCGAAGAGTGAGTTGTTGTTGGGTTCATATTCCGGTGTCACGTTTGGGTTTATTGGTTAAAACATCTCAGGTAAAGGGGGGTGATAAAAAACCAGGCTCGACACGGTGTCTGCGTCCCATGCCCGTAAAGTTGAGTTTTTTGACATAATTTAGTCATTAATACCAATAAAAAAATATTAAATAGTCGGAAATGTTGGCAACTTGCACCGATCCTTTGCTAAACGAGATATGTAATTTTTAGATTTCATTTACACTATTATTTAAACACTGTGTTGCCATGTTAGTGATTACTAAAATACCTTCAAAATCAAGAGTCGAGTAGAACTAATATATGGTTTTTACGTCTTGGTAACTGTCAAATGGTACAGGTTTTTGGAACATACGCATTGCACCCCAAGTTATAAAGTCGAAGGTCGTTTGCGGTACTTTCTTGAAGGGTTGCAGGGGAAATATTTAAATCAGGCAGTACGTTGCCCCCTTTTCTTATATTTTTCGGTCGGAGCGGTGCATCGCTTTGATTTGTGCCTTTTATTACGTTGGTGCACTAAGAAGCGAGTTTAAACGGTTTCTTGTGTTAAAGAGTATTTTGTAACAGACACCAGTCAACTTGAAGCAATTGGCAATGATTTTATCACGAATTACCCTTATTTTAATAGACTTAGACCCTTAGGCAGGGAGGCCACAAGTTGCCAAAGTACAGTAAAGGTAGGCCTCACTTGTGATACTCTAGAAGCTTCAGAAGAGTCAAAATTAATAAAAGGAGTAAAGGCCTAAATTTATATACGATATGTGTTGCAAATAAATCAAATTAGTAAAAATACACTATTCATATTTTACGGCTAACAGGTAGAGGTGGCGGGTACTGTCTGCTGCCCAACCTGCCGGAGCGTGATATCCACTCTGACAAGAGTGAGGCGACCAATGAATTATGATCCAACCACTGTACGATCACACTAGTAAACATTGATGTCACCTGTCACGTCCCTATACACAACCGGAAACAAAAAAATATTTCGCATAACTACCTAACCTCAAAAACGTCGTTAAGCAATACCGCATCTGTCACATCTATATATAGAATCAAGCCAAGGTTGCAGGAAGGATATCGGCTCAGATGTAGCGTGCGGCATCCGAATGATTTATTTCAGGAAATTCCTAACGTAACCGGATTTGTACATCGATGTTGCGGTTTAACGGTTTCTGGCTATTTTTTTCGGTTGATGTTAAGTTAGAATATCTCCATTGTGTAGATCATTTATTGAACTGGCTGGTGTTGGTTCGATAGTTATATTCCCTACTTATCTTTCGTAGCAAAAACTATTCTTATTTCATTCGCTACAATCATCAAGATAATACAAAGAATAAAGAATATATAAATAAATATATTACAATATATAAACAACCAGTTTTTCTAATGTCAAATCAATCGGAAAGTTATAGTCAGTTTAACTGTAAAGCCTGTAAAGTGACGCCCTAAAAGCGATGGAAATTAATCGATACAAAAACCGTTAACGGTAGAGCACCGGGGCGGTGTCACCACCCTATCGTTACATTAATGTCATTGACCGTTTCGTAATTAGAAAAGAAAGGTTTTTTTTTATAAAAAAAACAATAGTCTTTATCATAGAGCCACGGATATACTAAAATTGTTTTATTTTAACATTTTATTTATTTTGTATTATAATTTGTTTTTTAAAGTATTTCTTTAATTAAGCGAACTCAAAGCAGATGTACTTGTTTGTTTATTTATTAATTCATTTATTAAATACAGTAACAAAAAGTTTATATATAAGCCTAATAAGTACAAAATAAATATAAGTATTATTTTTTAAATTATCAATCACCATCAGAATTATCTTAAATTACGTTAATTAATATAACAAATCAACGTTAACGTCAAAACATCATACTACATATATTTTTATTATCTTTTCTTACATACATTTACTTCAATAAATGAATACACAGATATGAAATCATTAAAAAAATTGTCCCCATCAAAGGACGTAACGGGTGCGTTATCGATTTCTCGTAACCGAAAACATTAAAAAAACTAAATTGTCTATTGTCGAGTACTCCCTCGATTTGGCGCGTGCTAGGAACAAGGTGGGGGAGAGAACGGCTGCGCGTAGGTGTGTTTATTGTGGCATCACAATAGGAACGTGCCATCGCCTAGTAAAGTGTAAAGTCGAAAGGTAAAGATACTATTAGAGGGTCATGTTTATAACTGCATTAGTTAAAAGGCTCTTTCCTTTTCTTGTGGCTATCAAATGCTAAAAACTCTAAAACTGCTGAATTTTCATAAGATTTTGACATTTTAATTAGGCCCCGACTTACGTACTGTAGGTCGCGGACGACGAAGGAAAACATCGTGAGGAAACCGGCATGTTTTAGAACCACTAAATTCGAAAACATGTGACATCCACCAACCCGCACTGGGCCAGCGTGGTGGATTACGGCTCATTCCCTCTCCGAGAGAGGCCTGTGTCCCTGCAGTGGGGAAACATACTAAAAAGGTTGATTATTATTACTTACATGTAAATTAGCTCAAACAGGCCGTTCGTGTATTATATACTAGGTAAAAACATATAAATGAAAATGGTTGACAAGTGACATGACAGATCCACACAGTGGGTACTGACCAGACTGGTTGTCTTCGTAAGTAAAACTAGTTCAGATTCAGAACAATTTAAGCCATCTTTTAAAAGACCATTGCAGTACGTATAAGGTCCAAACGGGTCGGGATTGAACCCTCGACCGACACTTTGTATAGTCAGTTGAAGATGGGGGGAGGAGGGGGGGGGTAGTTAGTTAAATAGAAATTTTAGTGAATTTCTATTTATTTCTAGTGAATGAGGTGTTGTTTATAATATGCGTGCTTATTATGAAATACGTTGTAAGACGTAGCCTAATGTTTTGAGTAAACGCGTAAGTGAGTAAAAACCCTAAAACAAGTGGTAAAGGCGCAACAATAGTTTAAAAATTAATGATCAACGAAAATAAACTCTTGTGTCTGAACAATAAAATTCAAAATGAATGAATACAAGAAAAATAAATCGAATAAAGTTCGTCGAAACTGTTCCAAATTTAAATGACCATGTTCTGGAGCATGTTGTTCACGCGAAAATATAAGATTTCCCCTACCAAATATCAACGCGGCTAAAGGAGTTTTCGCTTAAAAAATTTAAGTATAAGGGAACCCTCACAACAATAAATGATATAACAGATATCTAAGAGCAGTAACGGTAGCGGACCACCGTTAAATTGGGTCAAAGGTAACAATAGATACGTCTTGTCGCGTGCGCGGGAGTCGCGCATCTGCGTCTGAGTCGCAACAAGACAAGTGCAATTTCAAATCTCGAACGCCAGCTGTGTTGCCAGCTGCGTGTAATTGCTACATATCGCACCTTTGCGTCTTGAGGCTAAGGCGTTGGCGTTCTGCCATATTTATTTAATTCGATTTTTTTTCGAACGTTGACCTTTATAGGAAGTAAGGGGGAAGTTGGCAGATGTCTGCCAAGACTTTGGTGTTAAAAAAATATGATTTGTTACATTTGATATCGATTGAAGTAATGGAAAGATGGAAAGGTAGCTCATTAATTCTCTTTCAAGATGATATTTGTTATCTTCCCATCCAAATTATTGTGTGTACTATGATTAGACATTAAGGCCGTCTTGACCGAGGTGAAGCGGGAAAATAGAGGTACATTTTTATAACTACACTTAGCCCTTTTTATATATCACCCATTCCAGCCTATCCTCCCCTTTTATATTTTATTTATTTACGGCCTAGATCGAAAAAGAGTAATAAAAAACGCTAGACCGAAATTTTTCAAGCCACTCCTGATCACCTAGGAGATATTTTTTTTACAATCGATTCAACTTGCCGTCAATTTTGTGAACATGGAAAAATATAATTTCAACGTTAAAATATCCTTTTTTTATTTGCTGAATAGAAACACCAATAAGATATAGGGAAAAGAACTCCGTTCCAACCGGGTCTCCATAACTCACCTCTCCCTTTTTTTTCTTTTTATATCCATTTTGATTCGGCTCTATATTTTAATTAAAACTGCTTTTCGTTTTTTTTTAATTTCGTTCAATACCTCAAATCCACGTGCTGTACTAAAAAGCCTGGATGTGACACAAAGATGTTTTTTTCCTAAATGATTGTTATACAAAAAGTACCGGAAGGCACGTGCGCCGCGTCCACAATGTGAACGCATCCGATTCACTTTCAATTGAACGGTGGCATTACGATTGTTTTGACGTCTTCATGTCTCGAGAAAGTGCATTAACATGTGAACAGCTTTGTATAATCTGTAATTTATGCTTTCAGAGACTAATTGTGAAAGTACTCTTTAAGCAAAGTATTAAAGTCTTTATGGAATAATACTTGTTGTAGATAGAAAGAAATCGACATAACTATTTCACACCGAATTAATTGTCGAAATAATAACCAGATATAGAAACTAAATAATCTAATGTATTTAGTTTATGTAAACAAAGTATCGAAAAAAATATAAAAAAAATAATATAAAAATATATAGTCTTTTTGTGTCATAAGATGAAATAAATATTTCCGAACGCACTGTCATAGAGTTTCCCGCGTGCGTGTTGTGTTATACTTTTAAAACAGCACCCGGCGAGGGCAAAGACCGTTACCGATCGATAGATGTCGTAGCTCACACGTCATTTTTTTTGGTTCGCTTAAATAATTTGCTAATTGAGTATTATTGAGGATAATTTATATATATATATATTAATTAGGTACGTTATTTTATAAATAATGCTTTTTATTTTACAAATTTAGGGTTATCTTAACGACATATTACGGCGCTGCGGTCGCGAGGTTTTTTTAAATATTAAACTGATAAGAACAACATATATTATTTCTTGAAAGTGTGTATATGTATGAAATGCAGTAGTTTCTCAGTGTTACCATTTTAAACAAATAAATCGACTTTCCTGTTACTAGCGGGTTTCAACGTTTTTCAAAAAACCAAATAATACATCTTGCAGTGATGGCAGCGCGACCTACCGGGTTCAATTATGAATCTAAGCCTCAGCATATTGTTGTCTCTGATTGTCTATTACCCGTATCCATTTATGATCATCTTTGTTGTCTGTATTCAGCTCTATGTTGATTATTTCCTAACGACAATTCTTGAATGGAGGAATGACGCAGTGGTATATCATTACGAGTGGCCGGAAGGAGCGTGGGCAGAGACAGGATTCAAGCTTGGTTTGCGTCTTGCGTCGTGCCTCGAGGTCACGCAAACGATTTCTTTCTGTCCTTTGTGTACATGTGATTATTAAACGTAATGTTGATAACATGAATTTAATACTATCTTCTTTTACTAATTTAAACTCTTAACATGCCTTTAGAAGTTGGATGCAGGCTTTAATAAACGGAATTTCAGCCGATCAAAAGCCTCGTATCTAAACAAAAGAGTTGCGACATGAAAAAAAAAACAATTTTGATTCTGTTCATTACACTTTGAATATGAACAGGGGCGTTGTATTCCAAACTTACTAAAACATAACCAAAAATATCATTGAATACTGCCCACATGTCTATAGTGGTTGAAAACTAACACCTCGGCGAATTTTATATGTGGCTGAGTCTGCCACATGTTACGACGCGGGAGGTGTATGCACTGGGGGTCTTAACACGTTTAATAAAAAATATACAATGTTCAAAATTTACCATATGATCAGTTCACGTTGGTTGTGCTTATAAGTGGACGACACAGGAGAGTTGGGTCGATTTTTCGTAAAAGCTTCGTATACAAGATGATTATGTATGACACCATCGATTGCGAACTTTATAATCGGACTAGTTATATCGAGAATTGTGAACTGACCGAATCATTCACAATTTGTCGTGTCGAAGTCAGATTGTGAAGTGATATTTTGATTGCGTCAAAGTTTAACTTAGGTTAGGCCTCAATGGTTATCTATAAAAGTTTGTTATTAATTATTCGTTCGGTTCACAATTTGTTGATAGTTTACAATATACTCAGTCACCTAGCGCCTCCCTCATCAGACAGAACACAGAAGAAATTATTCCCTCCCATATTCTGTAAGTTGGTTTGCTTCACCGGTCGAATCCATTCGTGAAAAAGTTACAACTAAAACTAGCCTAATCGTAGTTTTACTGGGGGGTTACGTATCCAAAATTAACAATGACTTCTTCATTGTACAACACGAGCGTCACGTAATTTCCGTGACATTGACTTTGGTCACGATACCACAAACCCAAAATGTCGTTTACGCGCCAATTTAGCTCCGTCATTTTTAATCTATGACCGACAAGACACGTTCGAAAGTTGAACGCACCCTAATTTGCATATTCTCGAATGCGTTCCGACGATAACCTTAAACATTGTTTCATTTAATGTCCTTGGCGATGGTATGGGATAGTTTAACAAAATCTCAACGCGAGCTCATCATATGAATTACTGTTCCTTTAATTTTTAACTAGGTGGCGTTATTTACAATGTAAAAATGATTTTGTTTTTTTTTTCATGATGATTCTGTAAAAGGTAACAAGGTTATGAAATATATATTTTCAACGGCTCTTGATACTAGTTCAAAGTGCAAGTCAGTCGTACGTCTTCAGGTTTGTTAAAATTAAATTGTGAGATTCCGTTGTATTGATACATACGAAGTTAATGAAAGCTTGTAAAAAGGGTCCAACTGGGATTTTATACGCTTAATACCGCGGTAGGTAAGGGTCAAAGGTCGTAGAAGGGAAGTGTTTGAATATTGACACTTGACGACCTAGCTAATTAAGCTTGATAAGGAACAGTCCCACTGTTTTCAACGTACATTCTATGAACGATCGTTGAATCTGTTGCAAGATATCTATTTGTCGCGGTACCTATGTGTCATCGTCAGATTGTAAACATCGCCTATTTATAAATTATTGATAATTGATCTTTCCAGCTTCGCCCGAGTAGCCGTTTCGGAATCTATAGACCACATCGCCTTTTATATACATACGTATGCACCTAAATGCACCTGTAAAAAAATGTATCCCACAGGAACTGTACATTTTCCCGTATAAAATAGGACTATGTGCTATTCCAGAGTATAATCTATCTCTGTGTCAAATTTTCTCCAGATCCGTTCAGCAGTTTTCGATTAAAAGAGTAACAAACATACATACAAACTTTCCCATTTATAATATTACTAGTGACCCGCCCCGGCTTCGCCCGGGTACCACTAATTATGTTGATCCGATCGCTACCAAACACAGGAACACCCGCTGTGCCAGTCTGGACAATCCCTGTAAATTTGATCGAAATCGGTCCAGACGTTTCGCAGTCTATATGTCTATGTTTTCATAAAAAGTATCCTACGTTACTTCTAACACCTCCAAGAATATGTGTACAAAGTTTCATGACGATCGGTTGATTAGTTTTCGCGTGAAAGCGTAACAAACAAACTTATATTCACATTTATAATATAATAGAAATAGAATAGATGTATGATAGATTTAAGATGTTATGACTCGATATTAAGAGCAAGTTTAAGTTGATGCTAACTCTAAGTTTCAAAGAAAAAAATTAGTTTGTCAAGTTGACATAATCTGTCAATAACTATCGTGTTTAACAACTTACGTGTGTGTTATTAAATTTTTTTCGTATTATTTTGGCAACGGACACTCAACTGACCGGATACTAATGAAGCCATAGAGTGCGGCAACTTCCGCCGATCGCATTACAGAGGCGGGCGGCCATTGTGTGTTATTTGTTTTTCATTTTGACAATGTTGCCATATTATTCAATTATACGCTTTATTAAGCGATTACCTCCAATCGGAGTTCGATAAGAAATTATGTACGTTTATATTTTATTTATACGAGGGCAATAATATTTTATACTATAGATATGTATTCATACAAAATTACCGTTCAAAAGTGTTCTAAAGACAGAGAGCAACATTCACAAAATCAAATGGTGTAAAAAGGATAGCGTAATTAAAATAATAAGAAGAAAAAGGACAGCTAGTGTTTGTCACGCTCAAATGTAAACACATGACGTAACCTGTACAAAAGCGTCTTAATTAGGACGTTTTCTAGTCTTCACTTTTCGACCGCTAATGGCCTATCTATTGTAATATCATTGCTTGACACATTTTGTTAATTCATTTCAATCAACTCCATAAATCGCCACAAGGCTAATCGTCTATTCAATAATTTAAAAAGTTTAAAATGAGTGTTTTCAAAAATGAACACAAGTTTTTTTTGTATGGTGTGGTAACTCGGATGTTATCAATGACCCAACTCCTGTGTCGACTATCACTAACGTATATGATCTTTGCCCTACGAATGATTCATAACGATACGTTGCCCCATTAAAGTGGCGTCTATTAGAAACTGGGACAAGGATATCTTCAAACAGTAGCTCTTGTTAAATTTGGACTAGTGAACTGAATACTGAACTTATTCTAGTGATCAGCCCCGGCTTCGGCCGGGTAGACGTTTCGGAATCTATAGGTAACATACATATATACCAGTAAAAAAAAATATCCGACGGGAACCGCACATTTTTTCGGGATAAAAAGTAGCCTATGTACTATTCCAGACTGTGATCTATCTCTGTGCCATATTTCATCCAGATCCTTTCAGCCGTTTTTGTGTGAAAGATTAACAAACATATATACAAACTTTCGCATCTATAATATTAGTAAGAGTAGTATAGATGGACGAGACAATGGAGAATTCGTGATGACGAATTGGATGGAATTGGATGGAAATGAAGTTTCTTCTTCATTCAGAATGCCCTCAATGCCCCCTTAATTCCTCAAGAAATTAAAAAAAAAATCTAGGACAAGGTGCTTGAAACTTGACCTTGCATTAAAACCTCTTTAACAAAAAGAATAAAACAGACTTAGGGCAATCTGCCTTTTCTTTATCAACCAAACTAAAGTATCACCGAAATCTAAAAATAAACTACAAAAACGACATAAAACCTCCTTTAACTCGACCCTCGTTTGCATCGTGAATGAACTAATTTAAAAAAAAAGTTCACTTCCCGCCGGCGCGGTTAATTTGTAAGATGGCGGCGTTTTTGACGGGTCACGCAAAAAACGCGCCAAACGCAACTTTTAAGAATAACCAACCCAAAAAGCTTAGTTTTTACCGAGAAACACTTAAAATGATTTACGGGATTGTATGTACAAGGTTATGTTAACTGTACTTTGGTAAGGCATACAGAATTCAGATGTTTTATACACTACGAGCGCCATATATTGAGCACATAATACAATCTACTAGTACCCGTAAGTGATACCCAGTTTGTTAATATTTTATGTGGGATCATACCAATAATATTGGATTATAAGTTGTTCCTCTTACAAGAAACAATAGATAAATTATTGTAAGTAAATCAACAGTTTTAGGTATTTCAAAATTCTTTGGACCATTTTTATACTGACGAGACTTCTCCAAAAGCGAAGTATCGTTGCCAATATCTCTCAAACTAAATACTCGACACTGACCCAATCCGCTAAGGTAGGCCATATTCAAGAATTTGATTGAAGTGATTGTTGTAAACAAACAAACGTCACTCACCGTACATGGCGGCCATTACACGTTTATAATTTCATCGGATATGTTTTCATTTTGTGGAAATCGTGAATTTGAAAGTAAAAAACCTTTGTTTACAAAAAATCACATCTAAATATTAAATAAATCTGTGGTATTAAGAAAAGAATAAAGCAGCGAAAAACACACTATATTGTCTATGGTCTAAAAACTTTTTTAACATCAACGACCAGTTATTTCTAACGCAAGCACCCTCAACTCTGACACCGACCTAAATAGGAGATAACCAAAAAAAAATAGTAGGCATTTGTACAGAGCCATGTTGTTCCAGATAGATAATGATCTTATACCGGACTGATTACAATTCCAACATATTTTAAATACATTTAACTAGTACCCGCCCCGGCGTCGCACGGGTATTTTAATAAAATAAGAAATTCTAATGCCTATGTTCTATCAGGGATAATGTAGGATTCTAATGGTGAAAGAATTTTTCAAATCGGTACAGTAGTTCGAAAATTCCTCGTTATAATATTAGTACAGACAAGTAGCATCCCGCGGTTTCACCCGCCGTAATTTTATTTAGCCGACGATGTCCAGCCTAAGCTGAACCTTATTTAATATGACTGATTACGAAGATATGACGTCAACTTAAATTTGATTTAAATTATTTTCCATACAAACTTTTCACGAATACTATACATAGATTAGATTATATAAAATTGCTATTATATTTTATAGTTTCACTAGAGATAAACTGTATTAAAATGATGCACTGACCTAAATGTTCTCATCAATGATTCCGTCGATTTGTAATATCCCTAGTGAGATTATAAACTTACAATAATTAAAATCAAACAGTTATTAATACAAGCACCAAACCCCGACTTCGCACGGATAGTAGAACATACTTTCTGCCATAATATATCTTAACATTACAATATGCGCTACCATCCCACTTCAGAACAAAAGAAACCAACTCATCCCTCTTCACCATAAATAAATACGTTAAAAATTCAATTTTTAAAATCCTAAAACAGGACACTTGCGTCTCAGATTCAATAGAATCTACACGTGCTTACTAAATAGGCTTATATCTTTATTACTAAAGCACTAAGGTTTAAATTGCTATGTGCACTCGACGCGCACTCGCGAAAAAGCCGTTATAATGACGTCACATGGAACTCGGTGAACCAAGCGTTGAATACTATTTTGTATTTTATTTGATTTCAGGGGGAATCATGTTTGAAGATTTAAAAGGTACTTTAAAAATTACCTAGTAAGAAACCTTTTAAAAAACTGTTGGCCTTTAATAAATGCAACAATTCGACAGTTCAGAGCTAAAAAAAATTTTCTGCGAAATAATATAAAAACACTCATCCGAAATGCTTTTAATTATTCCCTTTATGAATTAAAAATATTGTTTATTAATTTGGACTTAATAATTATATATAATATAATATATATAATTTTTTTATTTTATTTGGGCCTTTTAATGTCCATGGTTTGTAAAGTCCATGGTCTAGATGTATGCATTATGGTCACCCTATGCATTATCGCGGGAACAGTGTCGCGCCTTTATATAGAACAGAAATTAGAACACGTTTTATAAAAAGGGAGCAGTATTGTTTTCGCGCCAATTGGCTGTAATAGACATTTGTTCATTGTTTTAAGACGAAAAAAAATGGCGAATACTTTAAGGTTAGGTTATTGACTCTTTAAATTGTAGACGAATTGGGGCTTTTTGTTGTGAATGAGAATGTGTTGTTTATGTGTGAGAAAAATCACACGTCTGGCAATACAGTGAAATACAAGCTCCATTTTGTTTGGATTTTTTTCGTTACTGGTAATGGTAAAAAACAACTACAATCGTACGTACGGAGATGTACGAAGTAAGCTACGATGCCATCAGACATTTATATTATCGTTACGCCTGTAACCCTTATAGGCAGTATAGGCAGAGATTACGGATTTATATTTGGCGCGATCCTGGCCACATATATAAATATTCATAGATTATATTAGTTTTTTTTGTTTCAACCAAGGCACTCTGAAATATATCAACATGTATGTGTTTATAGTGAAATAAAAAAAAGTTGTGAGTACAAAAGCGTCGTCGTCGGTTTGTTACGTCACAGGCATAGTAACGGATTAAAAGGAACTAGGGAATTGGGGACGCATCCTTTTTAAGGCGACGCCGACAGGTTGGAACAATTGAATGAATTTCATGTTGTGTTGAAACATTTGAACGTGCTATTTCAAACGTAACTAAAAGGACGATAAAAGTACATTCTTCCTATTATGGGTAGGCAGAGGCAGCAGAAATACAAAAGTACAAGTTATAACTTACAAGTTAAGTGAAAATGCGGGGCAGTGGTGGACAAAACTTCTGGAAGTTCGGTGAATAATATATCAGCACGCCCAGAGGGGTAGGCAGAGATTAGGGATTCCCATTTGGCACGATCCTGGCACACTCTCTCGCTTCTTCTACATCCAACTCTTGTCGGTTATGGGTACTCTTAGTACAACCTTCCTACTTTTCACTGCATAATAAACCTGACCTTCACTGTTCCTAAAAGATAATAACTGAGCCGAGACAATCTGCAGTTACGTTAGTCTATATCACACAAAGTAGACAAGCTAGATCATTTTTAAATGAATTTTAATAAGCGACATGTTAAAAGCACCGCGCGGTGTAATCCGAAATGTGACCTCGTGGGAAAGGGCCCGTGTGTGTTGTCATAGACAAAAAAAACTTGTCCGGTTCATTTTTTTCCTTGTTTGAATTTGCATATTTTTTGCGTTTTATAATTGGGCTGAGTTATTTTTTTTGTGAATTATTCCTCTGTTCATTTAATGGGCTGTGGAATTTGGATTAGGAAATAACTGATATCGTTATCTTTTTATTATTGTATATTGATTGGTTTTTACAATAACGTTACTTAAAAATTGGAAAACGTACGAACCGTGCGACGCCAAGGTTAGTACCATATAAGCAAACTTTTCTTTTTGCCGGTTCGACCGGTGAAATACCACGATTTCACAAAAGACAGGCGCCAAGTAGAAGTATTCTGTGTTCCGTTGGATGAGTGTGGTGCCGGAAGACCGTCTATCCTTCCCTCATATGGGTCCAATCGTCTTGATCAAACGGGGGAGTGGATGAATAGGCTGCCTATTCCTTACTTTTAGTTCATTGAAGGTGGGCAAAGCCCTGGGCAGTCGCAGGTTCCATATTCTCTTTAGCAGGGACTAATTAGGGGCCAGAGTCAGGGTCTCGATGACCTCATCCACTTCGTTCGGAGTCAGTTGGGTGCTCCTCCGGTCTTCGCATGTGTACAATAACTGGAGGTTTTTTGGTATTGGCTTATTTTGACTGCCGCGGACTGTCATATATAAAAATAATAGAGTGCTTTATAGTAATAATTAATATGTATTTTATCAATTTGCCTATTTCCGTTGCATATAATGTATTTCAATAACAAACGGTTTGCTTCGTGGCTTATCGCTACTCAAAACAAACATGGCCGCCCAACGGACTCCGTTTCGCGGGAAAAAGGTTACAACTATCAAAAACAGGTCAATGAAATATTGTTCACAATACAGATAGTGTAACGGAAAGTGCATACGTCCATTCTTATTTCAAAATCGTGTAGTTAATTGAATTTAGTATTTGTTTATTTTAATTATACTAAAATGGAGGGAATACTGCACGTATTTCTGGGCAATCATTTTTTATAAATGAAAAGGCAAAATTTTTAATGATATACAGCCAGTTAAACAGTAGCATAATTGTAATAGTATGATGGTTACCTCTATATAGGGAGGTAGTAATATACAACCTCCTGTGGTGAACGTAGTAAACGTTTCCTTTTTAATATCGTAATGGCATTCGCTTGGCAGTAATAATCGCTTTTATTGTTGAAAAAGTAAATCAAGTCTCTTATTCCAAGTGACTACGCATGCAAACAAAATGAAATACAGATTTGGAATGAATTGAAACACATTTAAGCGATTTTTTTTGTGTTCGCTTGTGTCAAAGGCCATGAATGATAATTTATTTTATTTAATAAGTTAGTTTTTGATCCAAGGGAACTAGAACGCTCACTCTGGTAGATGGAATTAAGATAATGCCTGAAAAAAGACGTGAGTTTCTTCCATGTTTTTTACTCTAATTCTTCTTCTAATTTAAATGATTTTTTTTCATGAATTTTACATGGGGCACACAAGATTCGAACCAACCTACCCTCGTTGAATCAAACCGGGTGCACCAATACACTAACAAGGCCCGAGGTTATGACCCCATAGACAACAAAAGGCGTGACATTTCCCGTGCGAATCTGGATCATCTGATTGTGCATTGTTATTTTTTCGCATCTTCCCAAGCTTCCGCATTAGGGTGCAAGGGGTCCTATAATTATTATTTCTTAGAGGTCAGATATTCCCATGCCGTCTTATTTGTTGCGGTATCGATTCTTCAACAGATGGACGGACATATGGACACATCTGGAGTACAGCTGTATTACTATATTAATGTATTGCATAAGCGATAATGACGGTAATAACAAATGTGTGAAATTGTAAGGACAACTTCCGATATGCTTTAATAATCTTTTGATATCTAGAACACAACATTAAATGGAACAAATAAACTTTAAGTCAAAGTATATGAAGGCAATTTGTCATTGTTTTATCTACACAAAAACCGGTCAAGTGCGACTCGTGCACAAACTTACCACTACCTATAAAAATCACGTTGTTTGTATGGGAGCCCTCTTAAATCTTTATTTTATTCTGTTGTTTAGTATGTGTTGTTATAGCGGCAATAGAAACCCATCATCTGTGAAAATTATCAACTGTCTAACTATTACGGTTCATGAGATACGGCCTGGTGACAGTCGGACAGCGGAGTCTTAGTAATAGGGTCCCGTTTTAACCTTTGGGTACAGAACCTTAAAAATGTAGCAGATATTAGCGGGCGAAAAGTGAAGATTCCAAAACGTCCCAATTGGAACGTTTTTCTTTAATTCACGTCATTTGTTTATATTTATGCTTAAGTGACAAACACTAGCTGTCCTCTTTTTTCTTATTGTTTTAACTGCGCTATCCTATTCACACCATTTGAGATGTGTGAATGTTGCTGTCACTGTCTTTGGAACCGGTGATTTTGTATGAGTACATATCTTTAGTATAAAATATAATTCAGAACAATTATTTAAAGTTAACCTGAGATATAGAAATTAACATTTTAAATAAAATATTTGTAAAGGCCAGATTTTTATACGATAAAAGTGTTTCGTCATTGTCTCGTCTGTATACGTCTGTGGCACTATTAGTCTATGGCCACAATTATACTTGCAATAACCGTTGGCTAATTATCTTCGTTAAGATAGGCCGCGCTAAACTAATCCGGTCTAATCCGGTTACATCTGGCAATTGGCAAATGGAAATCTTCATCTAAATGCAACATTGTGAAGGGTACGCCTTTCTATGGTTGGATTCAGTTTTATTTTTCAAACTCGATAGAGATACCAGATTTTTTGTTTTATTTATGTTTTTAAACGTTTTTACTAACAGTCGAGAATGCAATCAACTCAAAAACTATTTAAACTAATATTCATAACGGTTTTGTGTAGATAACGACAGAATGTTGGCGTATATGCTGCCAGTGCGAAGTCGGGGCGTATTGCTAGTTCATAAATTAAAGACAAAGTGACGAAACAACAAGTTAGTACCGAGCGGGTACAGAGTAAAGACGTGGGTGGGGTTAAGTGAAGGAATTCGGGGTCCGACAGCGGCGGCGGCGGGCGGCGGGCCGGGCTCGGCGCGGGCGCGGCTCAAACACAGCTAGATAACCGAGACACGTGCACGAAATGTACAGTCGAGTACACATGGCATATTTTACAAATAATTATTATATTAGTTTATGAATACGAGTCTGAAATTAAGTATCTGAATTAGTGAAGTATATACTTCCATAATCACAATCAGTCTTGACGCTGGCAGCTTAACAGTGGTAGAGCCCGCAACATATGTTGCACGTGACCGGTGAAATACCATGACCTCAAGACACGGGTCAAGTAGAAGTATTCTGCTTTCGTATGATGAGTGAGATGCTGGAGGCCTCAGTTCACCTGTTTGTTGTGGATTCCTATAGATATTGGTCACTTTAAATCAGCTGAACCGGTTGCTCGTTTGCCACCTAATAACTAACCATAGCTATGAAACTAAAACATCTACCATTTGACAAAAAAGTACTAAAATCAATTAAAATAAAGAAAAGTATGCGTGTCTCAATGTGTTGTGTACATTTAATTACTTTATGGTCGCAAGGGTACTTATATATAAAATATATGCATATAAAAATTCTGTTGTCGGCTGTACACACGCAAGCCGGGTGGATTATGAAGAGCATCCTGTCGTGATAAAACAAGTTTAATAAGCCTCAAGTAAACAAAGCCGAGTTCAAGAACAATTACATCACATGCGCGTCAACAAAAGACGCTTCACGACCCTACATCCTTAACGGAGTAGACAGTATTACCAACAAACGTTAATACAGTTTGTATTAACGTCTAACATCTATCACTGATGTTAAAATTCATTCTTCAAAGTTACATTGAGTAAGTAAAGGTCCAATATGTTTGGCTTAAGTCACATTGTACTTTTACTAACTTATTACTTTACTACTTCAACTGATAGGGCCTTTAATACGCGAGGTATTCAAGCTGCATCTCACTAAATCTCACGTGGGGGGTACAGGGGTTTCGGAATATTCCATGTAATTTTTTCGGGCTAAAAAATAGTGGAAAAATGTGATAATTCAAAATAAAACATGTTTTTAGACTAAATATTTGAATGAGATTGATTGTATGGCCATACCTAAAAATAACAAGAACTAAAAGCATTAATGTAAAGATTGCGTCACATTTCCAAACAATAAACCCTGTGGTCTATACATATATAGATATACAATTAGACAAAACATCCGGAACAACTTTTATCTAACCGACTCGTAATCATTTTCATTTAAATAACCCTTTAGTTTAAAGTACTCAAAGAAGATGAAGAAAAAAAACACACCGGCATACTAGAAAACAAATCAGTGTCTTTAAAGAATAAAAAAAAACAACCTGCTCTATGGAACCCGCTCAACGGCCGCCGCCATCTTTTTCTAACGCAACGTCTTGTGAGTTTCACTCCCAATCAATACTGACACCATATTGTCTGGCAATTGACCACATTTTATTTTGTAGTTTCTCCCCGTTTCATTTTTTTATTTGCACCTTAAAACACAGTAGTCACACACTCAATATTTAAAATATAATAATTATGAAATAAAAATGTATCTCTCCACAATACTGATTTTTCAATCTAACATAGATCTTGTACCATTCGAATAAAAAAAAAATGTTCGCAATCTTTACAATTAAAGGTATAACTAGTTTCATGTATTATAGCGTAACTTTATAACAGACATGAACAATATGGTGACCCTACACGTCCATCGGAATAGTCGAAGGCATGTATTACCAACGGACGGCATACCGACATGTCAGACATCCGCGAGGAAGCACGGCCAAACATAAACTAGATTATACACCCGTATCTCCTCAAACATATTTAACGCATCATTTTTGGGAAAAAACGAAGAATTTAAAGTATTTGTTTAAAAGAAAGCAAAAAAAAATTAATTATGAAATTTTAATTACTTATTGTTATTTTTGCCATACAAAAATTTAAATGAGGGCAACACCGCAATCTAATATCACATGGGATAAATATTAACTTTGACTTTTTAATATTCTAAAAACAATCTTATTTTAAATAAGTTCCGACCGGAAACCTTTGAACTATTCAAGCTATCGACCCGATCATTTGGACAGATTATTAACACATTTAAAATTCTAATAAAATTAGCTTTTAAAATTACATCAACAACGATGCCATCTGCAATTCATTAAAAATAATTTACAGAAAATACTTAAAAAATAATATGGTTACGTACTTACGCACATGTCACGTCCGTAAACCAAAGGTGTCGGCAGACATTACGGATTTTCACTTGGCTTGACCCAGGCACACCAATCGTGTTTCTTCCGCATTCATACATACGCAGGGCAACATGTTCATCGGTTACAGGTACTCTTAATTCACTTTCGCGACATAATCCTCGTGCCAATCTGTTTATTCATCCTTTCAACATGACCTAACCACCGACGCATATCTTTCCAAATTGTAGTCAACGTCCTCTTTTAAGTCACACATTTATCTATTTAAATGATCGTGTCAACTTAACACACTCGTCATTTATCTAACGAAAAGAAACTAACTAATCACTGTTTTTTTATAACAAAATTAACTAAAACAAAACAATCGACTTATGTATTTGTCAAATTACAATGTAATGGGCGTTGTACGTATAATAAGTCGGCCATGTTTAAAATTTTACGCGCGAAAAAGATTAGTACAAGCGCTCTTGACAATGGCGGCTTCGTGATGACATATACGTGTCGTGCGAGCGAGACGCCGCTACGCGATAGTGCGAGTAGGCAGATAACGAGTGAATGAGAGTGTTTTTTTTATCGTAACAGAGAATATAATGCAGTGAAGAGATGACGGACGCGGGGGGCACACTGCGGTTTCGACTTGTTATGTTGCGGTGAACGTTGAAAATCGATACGAAATAAATACGCATCGAAATAACTTGTAAAGACACGATATAAAACATAAACGACGGATAAAATAGCAAGGACTCATAAGTATCGTATAAGGTTATGTTAAAAGTATTTTAGCTTGTCTTAAGGCTTTCTGAAACCTATTACAAGATTCAACAAGCCTTTTTCATGAAGACAATATGGGATTAGAATAATTATAAGAAACCAGACGCTCAACAGGCGTTAGCAAATCGCTTATTGAATTTGGAACTTTATTTAAATTATTTTTATTGTATTCAATTTTGAATTTTATTGTTGAAACTCAAGCGTTAATTTTTCGCATCTTTCTTGAGTTTTCACTTCTGTAGGTTTATGTCTGGTTGTTTTTTTTTTTATTTTGCGTCTCACATACATTCAACCAGCAATAATCGATTGCTATTCATACGACCTTCAATAATTAATCTTGTCAATTAAATCGACCTTAGTACGGTTTAATTTAACTTTGGTCTGTGCAAGTACAGTATTGGCAATTTGGAATGCGTTTGTAAACACGAGAGGATGTTATGATTGCCAATCTTAGAATAGCAGTTTGTTTTCTTAGTACGGATTTAGCGAAACCCAAAGGTCAACGGACGAACTTTAAGATCTATGGGATATTAATAATCGAAATTTTAAAGCTACAATTCTTAAATTACCTTATAACATTAGTTTTCCATATGACACAATTTCACTTCACTTTATCTCACGATTTACACAAAATTACAACATTTCCGATGAAAGTATAAAAAGTGAAATGGCCACCGTGTATGGCAAGTGACGTTTGTTTGTTTACAAAAATTCTATCTTGATGTGAAACAAGGTAGATGTTTTTTATTTTAGTAAAATATATTGATTGATTGCATTGTAAATTTAACGAATGATTACCGATTGCTCTATGCAACAAATTGGATGTAATACGATATGAAAAGAAAACCGGTACCTTCTGGTACGTTATGCATTTCGTAATTGGAATGCTACGGGACGGGTCTACGAGGAAAGCTCGAGACCGTTGGGGATTTGAATTTGGAACGGGACTTGAAGATTTTCGTAATTCCAAATTGTAAATAGAAAGCGCGCCCACGCCAGTCCGCCATCTTGATTGTTTTGTGAATTGACATTTGTCGATAAGTTTCTTGTGATGAAATATTTAACTGTAACTGTTAGTGTTAACGCAATGAACTTAAACTTGAACCGCTTCACTTTAAGTATGATTTGTTTATGGCCAGGTTGGCGTGGTTAGTAAGATACTTGCTTTAAGCGCAGGTCGTGGGTTCGATTCCCACTCAGAACAGACATTTGTGTGCATGAAAATGTCTCTTTGTCCTGAGTCTGGGTGTAATTATCTATTTCAGTATGTATTTACAAAAGACAAGTAGTATATCAGTTATCTGGTTTACATAGCACAAGCTCTGCTTAGTTTGAGAACAGATGGCCGGGTGTGAATAATGTCCTATATATAATAGGTAACATTACCATGGCAACTGATATGGTATGAATGTTATATGTAGCTCGGGAACAGTTTTATTATCGGGATAAAAGGTAAGCACTTCATGCCATTCTCTGTAACTCAGACAAATTTCATCACGATCGGTTGAGTCGTCAACGAGTTAAAGCGTTACAAACACACAAACATTCGCATTTATATTATAAGGATTAGGGTTATCAATACAACATTAAAACCAGTGAAGTGACAAGACAAAATAGCTTAATAAAATCACAGAGCCATCAACCCAGTTACAGTAAACTTTTACTTACAATATCACTTTCAATCCCAATCATTTGATGATTTCCCTCGGAGCAGTGATCCGTCACAATCTGTTGCACATCGTACTACTCGTACATCGATTTCTGACGCTTTATTTGCTGTCGTTACGCTCCGATCACTTACAACCGTCTTGTTCGCAAACAGTTACAACCGTTTACGTCCAACTTTTTACGCACAACCGCTTTAACTGATCTATCTTTAGCGGTTTATACATCATCGTTTCCAGGACTGTCGCTGGTGGTGGGGGTTGGAGGAACAAAGGAAATACTTCAAAAAGCATAACACATCCCTACTAATATTATAAATGTGAATGTAAGTTTATTTGTTGCGCTTTCACGCGAAAACTACTCAACCGATCATCATGAAACTTTGTACACATATTCTTGGAGGTACCAGAAGTAACAAAGGATACTGTTAATTAAAAAAAAATAGTATATAAAAAGCGAAGTATGTATGTTACCTATAGACCTAGAGACTCCGAAACGGCTGGACCGATTTCGATGAAATTTACAGGGATTGTCCAGATTGGCACAGTGGGTGTTCATGTGTTTGGTAGCGATAGGATCAACATAATTAGTGGTACCCGGGAGAAGCGGGGGCGGCTCACTAGTTTTATATATTTTAATGAATGTTTTGAGGAATTGGGGGGTTTGCGCCTCTTAATGTTATAATTCAACGAAATACCCGTACTTTTTTATTAATAGAATCAACAAGTCCCGTTCTTCATAGAATGCTTGGTCACATTATTTTTTACATGAACATTTTATGAAATACATATTACTGAAGCTTACTACAGTTTTACAGCAAAAACAACATATATGTTAAAAATACTTTTTCGAACGTGAAAGTTGGCTAGGAACTGTTTTAATACGGTAATTATTGGATAAAATTTCTTTAAAGTCAACGTCGCATCTTGCATCAGAGTCAGTGTGGATGTTAAATGCGTTTATTGCTGGCGTAGTGGGGGGCAATCAAACAAACGGGTTTCGGTGTACGACTGAGGCTTGGTATTGTATTCCGGATAACATGTTACGAGACTAGACGCGATCGTGATGGTCCAAAACTTTTAACACTTCAAAATATACACTGACGACGAATTAAGATGGTATTAAGGGCGTATACAGTTACATGTTTATGTTATCCAGTAGACTCCCTCAACCATGGCCATGGGTCCGTCTTGTTGGAGGTCTACCCATTAGTTGTACATGGACTAGTAAATGTACAGAATTTATTGAAGCTAGTAACAACGGTCGTTAGCTAAAAAGCGGTCATTTTTCTTTCAAAGTTTTATGTTTTTACCATGCATTAAGGATATTACGCGTTCTAGTGTTACCATCTTTCAATTCTTTCTTTTTAAAAACAGCCCCGGGGCTGCCATTACCCGACTCACAAACCCGTTCCCCCGATTGTCTACGGTTTTTTTGTCTATGTCTGACTCGATTTTAATGTACGTTGTATTATGAAAATAATATTAAAGTTACAAGATTAACCACATAGTTTTACTTAGCGCAAATCGATCTTTAAGCTAATACCGAAATAAATATAGTGAATTCGTAAGAGAATTTATAAAGAATAATATGCCACTAATCTGATCGATACAAGTTCTCCATGGACGCCCCCTACCAACACTGCCGCAACATAAATCTGTTTCGTTACTCTCTCTGCATTCATCCTTTCAACATGAACCACCGAAGCATACCTTTCTCAATTCTAGTCACAACATCCACTTTTAAGCCACACTCTCACTCAACAAGGAGGCATGAATTACACAATAGCTGAAGTGGATCGATAGGAAACCGCAAAAAATAAACAACGTACAGGATATGATCAACCATACGAATAAGGCTTTATGGTCTAAAATCCATTACAATGAATTCGCAATCAAAATGGGCAGGTGCAATCACACCCTAATAACACAATGTGCCATTTTAATCTCCCCAATCCAGACAATTGAATTGAGAACTGAATGTATTTTTATTGTTTTCACAGATAACATAAAATTTATTGACATATGTGGAATTGGGAAAATTAAACCTCTAGATATCGGGGTTTTTTTGCACAGGTCAACGGTGTTGTTGATTAGAAATTAATCGATTTTATTAAAAAAGGTCTCGGTTACAAATGAGACTGCATTTTAATAGATACCAAATATTTCGTCGTATTTCATTAGTATGCTTAAATTGTTATCCTTGGTCAATTAAAAAAGTCCCCAATAGCAAACAACTTATGTTTATTATTTATGGAAGCCATTTCTATTAAAATAGTGAACAATAAATATATTTTAATGGATATTTACGATATCTTTCATCCATCCAGATCCGTTCAGCAGTTTTTGAGTGAAAGAGCAACAAACATACATACAAACTTTCGCATTTATAATATTACTAGTGACCCGCCCCGGCTTCGCCCCGGTACCACTGATTATGTTGATCCCATCGCTACCAATCTCAGGAATGTGCCAATCTGGACAATCCCTGCAAATTTCATCGAAATCGGTCCAGTCGTTTCGGAGTCTATAGGGAACATACATACTTCGCTTTTTATATACTATTTTTTTTCATAAAAAGTATCCTATGTTATTTCTTATACCTCCAAGAATATGTGTACAAAGTTTCATGATGATCGGTTGAGTAGATTTCGCGTGATGTAACAAACAGTGTTTAACAGTGGTAGAGCCCGCAATAACAACATCTTTTGCACGAATGGGCCGGCTCGACCGGTGAAATACCACGACGTCACAGAAGACAGGCGTGAAGTAGAAGTATTCTGCGTTTCGTCTGATGAGTGACGTGCCGGAGGCCTAATTGTAGTCCTCTTCCCCCTCCTACCCTTTTCTAATAAGGAAAGGATGGGAAGAGGAAGAGGATTCGACGGATGAGGAGGGGATGGACAGGGAATGGAATTATCATTTTTTCTGTTTGTCCCCTCCTTCGTCCATGAAGGTAGGCAACGCATCTGCAACTCATTAGCTTGTTGCGGATGCCTATAGGTAGCGGTACTTATTTCCAGGGGCCGCTTGCTCGTTTGCCACTTTGTAATATAAAAAAAACAAACTTACATTCACCTTTATAATATTAAGTAGGGATGAATCTCGGAAACGGCTTCAAGGATTTTCATGAAAGTTAGTATGCAGGGAGTTTCGGGGGCGATTAATCGGTCAGGCTAGACTTCTCTTATTCAGAATGTGTCGTCGTCGTAAAAAAAAACAATAAGAAAAAGGCTCGCTCCACTACTACTTGTATTTTAAACAGATGAAAGTAATTGGTACAAATAGTTTATGTTTAAATTGATATAATTAAAACTGAAAAAAGTAAGAAAGTTCCGGTCGATTTATTTAATTAAAGGACCAAGGCACGCTGCATTGGGCAACAATGTTGTCTTGAATGAAGATAATACGTAAAGAACGCGTCGCTTATTGTATTCCTCGAAAATCTATCTCGAACACTCAATTTCCGAACGAAATTTCGTTGAAACGGAACAATAGCGTCAATTTTAAAAAGTGCGGTAAACGCAGTGTTGCCATTTTAAAAAATAACGTTAATTATATATACATATAATCGTACTAATGTACAAATTATTATTGGGGCACTTTTTAAACGCAATAAAAACCAAAACAATGATTATTATAATTTTTGTCTGTTTGTCTGTTAAACGAAATGATTATTACCTACTTAAATACCACCCTAACCTCATCATCACCCTTCCCTTTTCCCGCTCATGCGGGGACATCGACCGGACCGTAGCAAAGCTCAACAACCACATATGACTGTCTGTTCGCAATAAACTGCAAAACTACTATACGGTGCATGCCAATAGATAGAGTGCTTCATGAGGAAGGTTTCGGTGTATAATCTGTTAAGGCTTAGTGTGAACTTTGTTGAAATATACTATAATTGTTGAAAACACCAAGCGGCTTTAAGCGGGAACGCCTGTCTGATTCCCTTCGATACATAACAAAGCAATGTATGGTGAGCAATTACTCTTTTAAGGTAACTCAATATAAATTAATTCTTAAGCAGAACGAAGTTTGCCGGGTCAGCCAGTGGTATACTATGCGCTGTGCTTTGTCAAAAGAATATCAGGTAAATTATACTGATACGGATATTCATTTCGCACAGGTCTTACATTTGTTTTTTTTTCTATTGTTACTAAGCTTGATGGTACAAGGACGTCCACTACGAACTCCATTGCATTCTCTTCTTGTTTCTTATCTCTCATTTATCCTCTCAACATGGACAAGCCTGAATTAATCAAAGATTTATTTCTTCCGAGTCACATCAATAATTCTCAATTGTTACAACTAAGAACATATTTAAATTGCGACATTTTTACGATAAAAAACCTTATTTTTTCCTAATTATAGATTAAAATAGGACAAAACTCTTAAGAAAAATATGAAGTACATTTTGTGACGTCTAGTAGTACCAGTGTTGTCAACAACAATTCTAAAATTTCCCCAAATCTCCGTCACGAGCGGCTTCACCCGCCCTTTGCTATAATTACGGTGCACGTTGCGGGGTGAACAGGGCACATCTGTTGAGTTTGTTGAACTTCGAGGGTGGCTATCGATCGGACCAGGAAGCGATGGGGGCCGATGCGTTAGAAGCTCACATTTACAACTGCGCCGAACAAATTATAAATACTGAAACTAGACTTTATACTACGGTGTTAATAGATTTTAAGTGATCCCTTTAATACTTATACTGAATTTGTGAACATGTAATGAATGAATTCGGCAAGACACAAGATAGATAGATGATGTACTAAGACACAAAACAAAAACCACAGACAGTCATAAGGAGTGCACAGAAGTGAATACTCGAAACAGAAGGGAAGGTGTGACAATAGTTAAAAAATAAATAGAAAGTCAACAAAAACAAACCCTTGTACCTTGACAATAAAATTCAAAATTAAAAAGGAGACAAATAAATAAAAAAAATTCATGGAAACGGTTACAAATTCAAATAAGCATGTTGCTGACGCATGCAATATACTTTTTCTGTTCATCCTTTGTCGAATAAAGTAGCAGATGCTTATGGGTAACTGCCACTTAATATCAGGGGAACCATTTGCTCGTGTGCCACCTTCTTCCATTAAAAAAAGAAGATAGGATGCAGCGTAGTCAGGTCTCCCTCAAGATGAATGGTATGATCAGATCAAGGTTGCGGGAGTGCACTGGATGTGGTCAGGGTCAGAGATTTCTGCTGAAACGAACAAACGGACGAAAATAATTGAATTGAGAATTTACATTAACATTACATTTTTTAAAGATGAAAAAAATTATATATTTATTACGGAACCATACAACGAAGCATTGACCTACGGTCAAACGCATTTACGCTTATATTCTGAAGCGATCGTTTTAAATCGCAAAGGTCGCAGTATAAGGAGCAGTGGTCACGTTTCTTTGTTGTCTATGGCGTAACTCACTGAAGATGGCGGCGCGCGGGAAATAGGAACTGTCAAATATATCACTACGAAAGATTTAATTAGAGTGTACAATTTAAAATTGTTAATTTAAGTCAACATAACCATTCCCTGTTTATATATATATATATATATATATATATATATATATATATATCTAACATAAATATATATCCTTAATGCCTTTCAATCAATTTAAAAAAATAAAACAAGTGTTATTTATTTGTGTACACTTTATTACGTTCACAAAAAATGAAATGAAATGAACTTGGAATTGTAGGAAAAAAGCAAAAAAAAATTGTAACTGGCAACCCCGCTAGCCGCGTATGGCTTGCGGCCAACGTGCGCAAGCGCGGACCGTGAAGTTCCGTTAACGTAAACTCAACGTACTTTAACAAGATTACCGCATATGTTATCATTTACATAACATAGATAACGCCGTATGCTGTAGGGGGGAGGATGGGGGGATATGGATAGCTTTGTTATAGAAGCCAAGAAGCGTTTAGAATATTATCTAGTTGGGATATTATAAAATGAACGCAAATTATTAGGTGAACGAATTTTCACACGTAATTTTGCGTCTATTTATATCACTAGTGAGATTATAAACTGACGATATCTACAATTCTTAATTTCATAGTGGCTAACCTAAATTCCCAATGTCCATTCTACCTTTATATTTAGAAAAACATATGTTTGTATACAGATCAGGAATAAATAATAAATCAGCCTTTTTTAGAATGTTTCCCACTGCAGGGACGCAGGCCTCCTCTCCGAGAGAGGGAATGAGCCGTAATCCACCACGCTGGCCCGGTGCGGGTTGGTGAATGTCACATGTCTTCGAATTTGTTGGTTCTAAGAACATGCCGGTTTTCTCACGATGCTTTCCTTCACCGTTTTTGAGCAGTGGTGATGAAATAAATTACACAATAATAAAGCGCCTACCGAGGTTCGAATCCGGAACAGTACGTAAGTCGGGGCCTAAACCGCTGAGCCACCACTCCTCCTAGATCAGAAATACAGAGGTCTAAATAAAATATACGCTATGACATTTGTGTGGCATCATTTTTATTACTCTGCATTTATATCCCACATGTCAGTTCATTCTGCTGTCTTTAGTCTAATGTCAACTTGACAGTTCTCATCATTAAAATTGATTCGGTGCTTTAAGCGTCAAAACTTCGCTTTAATAGTATAATTTCAATTCGTACAACCGCAACCATGTCCTTGTCTATGGTGGATGAAGTCATAATAGTTTCACAAAACGATATCCCGGTATATTTTTAAAAAAAATCTATTACATGCTAATTTTACAACATTATATCGTAAGATGACCACAGACAATAGAAGCTAGTGATACGGGCTCATTGTCGGCCCCGTACCATAGACCGCAGCGACATAAAACACCCCGACCGAGCTCTATGATTTTTGTTTTTTTTTTCTACCAAGTTTTATTATAGACAAAGGTTCATTGTTAGGAATTCTAATGATAAGAGATTAATACAAATCAAATTGTTCCCTATGTTAAGGAAATCATTTTAATACATACCCTTCCAAATCACACACATATCTTGATCGCAAAAAGCAAAATTTCATGTTACTCTTCTTAAAGTCGGCAAAAATTACATAAAAATTTCCCTACATATACAGATAAACTTCTAACTATATTATAAAAGGGAAAAAATGGTTTGTTTGTTTGTTTGAATTGAATAGACTCCGAAACTACTGAACCGAATTGAAAAATTCTTTCACTGTTGGGAACATTCAATATGGTGACATAGCCTATATTAATTTTTAGAAAAAAAATTAGGGATCTTTAAAAACGCCTACATACTTAAAAATTGGGTCACTATATGAGGCGGGAGTGTATAGTACAAACTAATAAGAAGGTGCAAAAACACGATCATAGAAATAGTTCAGAACAGACAACGTAAACTGTTGTGAAAATTGCGTAGTTAACAATACTTATCTCTGGACATCCTATTTTATCAATGAGGCCGTGAGGCGAAAGTGCTTTTAAACAAATATGGCATAGTTAATCGAACAAAAGTAGGTAACCAATTTAAAAATGCATATATCAAAATGAGTATACTATTTATTAGTCAATTTTAAACTGTATCCCATAACGGATAAGATTCAAAATACAGCAGTCATTATTGTATTGTTTTGGGCGTACAGACGTATCTAGGATGTTTATCAATTACAACCATACACCACTAAATTAGAGATAATTTGTGCGTGTCGATTGGAACAAAAATAACTGGTTCACGGTAGAACAAAATTATACACAATGTTAGTCCACAGTTGACATACAATAGCTTCACTAATGTCATTCGATATCACTAAAAGTACACGTGTATAATAAACTACAAGCCGGACCGAGATGACGTCATAGCGTCTCTGTACAGCGCACAAAAAGTTCACGTGATTTTAACAGTGGTAGAGTCTGCAACAACAACATCCGTTGCACGAATTGGCCGGCTCGACCGGTGAAATTCCACGACCTCACAGAAAACAGGCGTGAAGTAGAAGTACTCTGCATTTCTTCTGATGAGTGAGGTGCCGGAGGCCTAATTTCGGTCGTCTTCCCCTTCCCACCCTTTCCTCATAAGGGTGATAGGATGGGAAAGGGAAGCGAGGAGGGGGGTAACGGGGAAAAGGAAATATCCTTTTTCCTGTCTATGCCCTCCTCTGTCCATTACAGGTAGGCAACGCATCTGCAGCACATTTGCTTGTTGCGGATGTCTGGGTAGCGCTCACTTTACATCAGGTGAGCCGCTTGCTCGTTTGCCACCTTCTCACATAAAAAAATTTATGTATGTATTTTGTGAACGTTTTCCGCGGTGCAAGCCCACGGTAAGCATGGGTCACGTCACGTGGCGTCACGTACCTGTCCTCACCTAGGACAACGGGTTTTGAGTTTAAAGCATACAAAACTGAATTTAATTATAAGCGAAAGATTACATAAACTTGTACTTTGTTTATCGTTTTACTAAATAATGAACTGATAAACTCCTTAGGAATTGGAATCGTTTAAATCAAATCGGTACATAGTTTAAATAATATTTACTCTGTTATTTATAAACCTTTTAGGATGAGTCGCCGTCGACCTCGAAGACACAGGCACTAATATTTGACCCAAAATAATATTTCACATGTGGAAACATCAAGCAAATGTTTATTTACACTAATTAAACTTTAAACCTATTAAGTACGCTTTAATAACATTATTTTCGTGTACGAACACTACTAAAAACCATTATAATTTAAACACAAGATTATCTTACAAAATCTAATGACATCTGTCATTTTCACTTTCGCCAATGAAATGGAAACTTTCGCGGGCAACGATCCAACTTTTTAAATCGCACACGTGGTCTCACGGCAACCGCTAGATACGGCCAAGTTCAAATATCAATTCAAAAGTAGAACGGCCTTAATTCCTTTTTTTTCTGTGGTTAAAATTTGTAAAAGCAATGACTCATTAAATATATATAAATAAGACCAAGATGTGATTATGCAAGACTTTAATATTTAAAACATTATTACAAAATTTGTAAACAATTCACTTATATTCTATTTTCAAGTACTTAGACTGAACTGTTCACGACCATAGTGGAATGCCGGATTTGAACGCGACCTTATGTTTCACAGTCCGTACCTTAACAGTTAGGCTACCGGCATTTCAAAAAGAACCTTTAATTCTGAAGACCTCAAAGTTGCAGTTCCTAGAAAATTTAAAATCCTAAAATTGAAAATGTCCGAATGTACACTATGCCTACATTATGTAAATACTTCAAGAACTCTGGAGCCAACCCAAATCTTTTTAATCAACGATGATGTTACAAGATCGTAAGACCAAAACTTTAGTTAACGCGGAGTTATGAAACAAAACATATTTACCAGACGGTAGATGTGGCACTTTGTGATATGCAAACTGTAAAAAAAGTCATGTCTCAATAAAAAAAAGTTCATCGCCCTAGACGATTCAAGGTCACAAGCTAAGGAGGAATGACGTGAACGAATTTCAAAGAAGTTTTTTTTCTCATAATTCTTCTGGCCAGGATTGTAGCGTATTCACACTAGGACTAACGTGACACGTGCTTAAAAACTATTTGAAGGGTAACAGTAAACACGGTGTATGTACAAGTTAACATATTGACACAATACTTATTTTAACAACGTTTCCTTACAAGCTTATTAAAACTTATAATCATTTCACTTTGACTACCCCGACAGCGTGACATGTCGATTTAAAACAATTATTTACAATAATAAAATAAATAAAAGCAAAGTTTATGATAAGACCATCAAAAAATTTAATGGCATTGTACCATAGGCTAGCCAAGACAAAAACCCGATAAACAAAGGCAAAGGTCTTTAACACTGCCCACCCTGCATTTACAAGGGTATAGTTAACTTTCATTACAACTTGTAAGTGTGTTTAATGAATTAACACTGTTTAGACACAAAGAAACCGTTGCGTTTCAAGTTTAGTACACCTCATCAACAAAAACGTGAATCGAAAATTTTAATACTAACGATGAAAATATTTTTTAAGAAGGCTTTTAACTTAATTACCTGGTTTTATGGCCAAATTCATTTTTCACAAACATAGAATTGATAATTAAATAAATTCGAAATAGGTAATCATTGTTATGAGGCAATCTCAATGATTATCTATGCCACATTGTCTATGAATTAACTGGTTAGAGAAATTATATTTTTGCTGTAACGCAATGGTCATAAGGATAAAGAATATAGAGAATAATCAATGCACAATAAAAGACCTTCACAATTTATCGTGTTCTACAGACTTAAAAGAGTTACATTAAAAAAAAACATAAGCTACAATTTGAATTTCGAACAACACATAACCGCCAACATCTGGGCATGGCGGTACCACATCTTTATCAGAATTTCGTAAGCTTACGAAATTGCTTATCTAAAGAAGTCGTTACAAGTTGGTTCAGCTTAAAACCATTTATTTACATGTTAAGCTTGTAAGTATAAAGACTGCTACGTACAAAATAAATACGTGAAACAGTACAAAATATGAACTAAACATCTTGTAAGTCGTTACGTAAGTCAAGAACTTGACGAATTAGCAAACAGGACAAATGGCCGATTCAAAAGTCAACGAAAAAATTCGATATCAATATTATTAAAGTACTAAAGAAACTTTAATTGCTTAAAATATTGTGATAGGTATGAATTGCATTCATTCTTATGATTAGTTTTTCAAAATTCTCTCACCTAACCTATAAATGCAATTAAATTTTGTAGCATTTAATATTGACTAATATTTATTTAGTTCAATATAATTAAGTTATTGTTATAAAACAAATATTGTATAACTGTGACACTATCAATACATAAAGCTTTATAAACATAATACTGAATTGGCTTACAGATTAAATGTGATTAAATGTACCATACGATAATTCATATGATAAACTGGTTAATTAACCATAATATTTATTAATATAAATAAACAAAAAAGATAAATATTAAAAAATGAAATGGTACATGTTCGCTACATGTACCGGCTACAACATAACCTCGAAATCCATACATTTATATATTATTTATAAAAACTCACCCTGAACATTGGCAGTTCATCTCACAATTTTTGCTGCTTTCTCCCCACATTATCGCACAAGTTCCAGCACAGTTTTACTCACGATGATAATCACAAGTCCATTATAAATAATCAGTCTTGTTAAAGCAGTTGTCGTTAGCGAATAGAACCGCGATGCGTCTTCCACCGCGGCCCGAAAGCGACTGACTGCTGACTCTAGGACTGTCACTGTTCCCCGGCTTCCCCAAGGGTCCGAACCGTTTTTGTCCCGTGACCGTGCCGTGCCACCCCTGAGTCGAATGTATGCCAGTATAAAAAATAGTACTAATTCAGTAGTTTTAATTAGGTATTGAATTTTTATACAAATTATTATAATTTATCAATCAATATTTAGTAGTGAGTAATACTATAAATAAATAAATAAACGCTCAAGGCTCAACCTAGAGGGGTAGTCAGAGATCATAGATTTCCATTTGATACGATCTTGGTACTTTTTCGCTTCCTTTACATTTATACATCTACGCATGCAAACAACACAAAAGTTATGGGTGCTCCTTATACCATCCATTTTTAGTAACTACCACTATATAAGCTCTCCTTGGGCGACCCCTACCAAAGCTGCCACTCACTGTCGCAACATAAATCTGTACCGTTATTCTCTCTTCATTCATCCTTTGAAACTAGTAAACACACCTAAAATCACCTTGTGGAATGATTTGTCTCAAGCAGCATTGTTGAAGCCATACGACATCCTTAATGGCAGGTGGTACCAGCACGTGTATCATAATTGACGAGGACATGACCGGTGGTAATTAATTAAGATCAAACGATTCGCATACTTTACGTCCGTATTATACTTGTAATATCTTACAGATCTCATAAAGTATCTATCTACAACATTTTTGTCTACTTCATTTATTAAGTAATGTACAACTATGTGATTTCGTTTCACAGAAACTAACACTTTGCTTTTTTGCTTAAATCTGGTATATTAGATTCTTCAAACTGAATCATTAATGATAAAATTTAATATTTCATGATTTAAATTTATAACGGTTTAATATTTTCAATTATTTCATTTCAAAGTTATTATATGAAAACTAACTGGTTAATAATTTCTTTACATTTAATTTTGGTATTCGTTAATCAATCGAAATATTTAATTAAGACTTTTTTCTTATTTTGCATATACATTTAAATAATTTAAGTCAGAAAAAAAGATAGGTTAAATGTACGTTAATAATAATTTGGTAGTTTTTTGTGTTATATCCTGGCAACAGAACACTGACGCAGGCCAACAATCCTGACCCTGCCGTCTAACTAGATCGCTTGTCGACACAAACAATCGAAGCAAACTGAACCTTAACTGTGAGTATATAAAATATTTTATTGAATTAATGCTATTTAAAAGGAATGTCATACAAAAATCATATGGGAAACGAATCCTGTTTCAACACACACTTTTTCTTAACATCCAAGAAAAAACAATCTTATCTACTTTACTTAGAGTTCATTTTTCCTAACTATGGACACATAAGCTGGTATCCTACGCACACGTCCACATATTCGATTCAAAGTTTAATCATATGGTTATATTACCGAACACACAAATAACGCGGTTAACTTGATGGGTTAGGATTGCATTTCGTATGTATGTTCGCAAGCATAAGCAAAGCCTCCAACCATATGACGAAGCAAATTTTAATTCCATTCAATACATAATAGGACACTTTAAATGCTTTAAGGATAAAGTCTAGGTTTTTGTTGGAGTTTTTTTAACACCTGCATTGTAAAGTTTGTCGTGGTGAAAGGCTATTCCCGAGAATTCCTGTCAAATCATATGGTCGTGTTGTGGAATGCCTTTTTAGAGCCGACACAAGACCGTTCGGGGTTTAGCGTCAATTATGACCTCTGTGGAGTTTTCGGCAACGGACAAGTGTATAGTTGTCTCGGTAACTTCCGCACTTTTTAGAAATATTTGTCGAGTATTCCTTTGTGTATTCACGCATCGTGTTATTTAATTTGCTTTCATAAGTTTGAAAACGTTTATAACCTTAAAATTGTTTGTTCTTTCTATTTTACCTGTAATAACCTAATATTTGTACTTATTTGAGGTTATTACATATTAGTTTATGATTCAAAATGGCGGCAATAATTCATCAAAACAAAATTCCGCAAAACTTCTCATCATCATTGTCGATTCTTGCAACATTTAACATTAAAGCGTACAAGGAATATTCTGTCAGAACCACGATACGGTCAAGTCGTTATTTTGAACACAGATCGGAGCCAAAAGGAAATAGAGATCGGATATCATTGATGAATTAAGAAATTATGAGATACTAAAGATGACCTCATGACTATGAGCTGACCTCATAGTCCGATGGGTACTTGGTTGGAAGACCTCATGACATTATCACAGTAAAGCTGAAAGGTATTTAACCTTGACGGATTAGCAACAAACTGTGTATGAAATGTTTTTAATGTCATATGTGTTGACTTCTAGTGAAAACCATATCAAAATCCGTTTAATAATAGAGGAGTTTATCGAGACCAGAGAGACGCGGCGAGGAGACCTTATGATATAACTAGTGACCCGCCCCGGCTTCGCCCGGGTACCACTAATTATGTTGATCCGATCGCTACCAAACACAGGGATGTGCCAATCTAGACTATCCCTGTAAATTTCATCGAAATCGGTCCAGCCGTTTCAGAGTCTATAGTCTATAGGGAACATACATACTTCGCTTGTTATATACTATTTTTACATAAAAAGTATCCTATGATACTTCTAATACCTCCAAGAATATGTGTACAAAGATGATCGGTTGAGTAGATTCCGCGTGAAGGCGTAACAAACAACCTTATATTCACATTTATAATATTAGTAGGGAATATAATGTGTAGTGGTAAACATATACACTAAGATTTATGGTTGGTGTTCGTTGATAAGGCCGATCCCTGTCACATATAAGACCTTTCTTGACCTTTGGATTATAAATTAATAGCCTTTTTTAGCGTTAAAATCGATAATACAGATTAATATATTTTTTTATCAATTTTGGTCGCTTCTGAAACTAAACTACCAAATACCAACAATAAATAACTGGCAACATTATTTTCGAAAACAGGAAATGTAATTCGTAGAATAGTAATAAAAATATTTAATAACAGTGTCTTTGTGTGAGGAGATTTACAATTAACACAACATTGTTCGTATTCAATCAGCTTTTTAGAATTATCCCAGTAATATTATAAATGCGAAAGTTTGTAAGTATGTATGTTTGTTACTCTTTGACGCAAAGACTACTGAATGGATTTTAATGAAACAAAGCTTATACACCAGAATAACACATAGACTATAATTTATAAAGATATTGTGTGAATTGGCCAAACTATAACGATAAGTGTCAAGTGAGGAGGAAAAAAATCCGCCATATGCGAGCTATTCCGGTGTGCGCTGGAAAACCCGTTAGAGCTACACGTATATAATGTATGGTGGAAATGTTTACCTTAAACAGTCCTACAAAAAAGCCCGCGACAGCATATATCTATCTTCTGAAATAGTGAACCATCTATTAATTATAGGGCGGAATGAAGTTTGACGGACCGATTTTATAATGACATGTGACAATTAAGACATAACCTCTAGTATTCCAGCACAAATAATACACAAGGCGCCTTAATTTAATTGATCGCTTATCCATAAACATTTATAACACCAGAGAAATTTCAGATGCCTTTAAGGACGGTGTAATAAATGCATTTCGAAGAGTCAATTTGGATATACCGCTGTGAGATAATTCCAGAAGGTTGTGCGAAGACCTCACGCTTGCGGAATGCCAACTATTCTAACAGTATGGATACAATGAGGCTTGTTATAATAAAACTATTTGTTAGAACAGTGATAAAAGTGTTTGTGTTAAGTCTTTGTATGACCATGTGTACAGTAAGTACCGTAACATAATAATACTCGACTAAATTAAATATTTTATTTCCGTAGGAGTTGCATAGTTAATCGTATTGAAATAAAATATAGAGAGATCTAGTAGAGTAGTCCTACCACAAGATGTGATCAACGTAATGGGAATAGACCCGGTGAGGTCCGTAAATTACCAATGTAACAACAACATTAGCACAGAGATGTCTGTTATTTAGTGGGCGAGCTCTAAGTTAAGATTTTCCTAAATTCATCCGCTAAAGATATAATGGGAAGAAAGTTTGCATGTAGAAATAAATGAGCACGGCAGGTGGAGCCGCGGGGATCAGCTTGTATAAAAAAACATATCCAATATTACAAGATTATAAAGAGATTGTTAATGGTGGAAGAATTCTTATAATCGGTTTATTAGTTTTTTTTTAAAGTGTATCCTCAAGCAAACAAATCATTTTTCGTGGATATTATTAGATGTATCTGTAAATAGCATACATGTTTCAACGCAACTCGACAGTAAGTAAACACTAACCTCTTTTCGCCCACACATGACAATATTCTACCGCAGCCTAACGTCTCCGCCGTTTAGGTCTCTACCAGCCTTCTATTATATTATATATTATATTATATATTCTACATATGACTGTTTCGGAATATAAAAATGCGTTTAATTTTATGAAACTGGTTTTCTCTCCGCCGCCGGATCATTACAAACTATTATTTTATGGCGTAACGGTTAAGTAACGCGTATCCTGACTCTAACATGGGACCAGACTAACTGTATAAGGCGTCGTACACACCATGTTCAGGTTACATTCTCTTGTGCTATTCAACTTTTCTTTGTTATACCATACAATCTATTATTTTACTAACAAACTACTTTTCTAACTTCTGTAGTGCGCAACAAATGTCCTGTTATAAGAAACCAGTGATCCGACCCGACTTCTCCCGGGTAGCGGTAATTTATGTTGGTCCGATCGCTACCAGCCGCCAATCTGATCAACGAAATCGGTAAGCCGTTTCGAAATGTATAGGTAACATACATACACACGCACACACATCGCCTTTGACTTATATAGATTCGCAATAGTTTCATTCGTTTGGTAGCAGCTGGGGTTATACCAACGATCAGACCTGGGGAGTACAGTGGTACAGGTGGTAAGGTAGTGACCTTACAGAAGATAAACAAGAAGAAGAATTCGTACTTCTGCCTTGCTGAAGCGAGAGCTTATTCCTTTTGCCACTTCCATTTCTTATCCTCTCTAACAAAGACGCTGGCTACACCGCAACTCTTCTCTTGAATATGGTTGAGTTGCGTTGTCTTAAAACATAAGGTGGTGGTTGTTCGCTTCTGACGTAAATGTGTGTCCACATTGTAGCCCAGGTCTTAGGAACGCGGAAAGTCCTGCGACATAGTGTGTACCCACCTTTAGCTTCATTATTTATATATACATTTGTACATATACCATCTCAAACACTTATATGCGACTCATAGTTTTAAAACATACTGTATATTAACTTATTAAATGATTGAATTATTGAAGTTCAAAGGTGACTTACTATTAGCCTTAACGGTTAAGATTAAGAAAAGATTAAGTAAGAATTCGTGTTTGTAAATTGATATGTTTGTTATCTCATCACAGGAGGTCTAAATAGACTGTAATAAACAGATAAGAAGGACAGTACAAAATAAACAATCTCTACCTCTCACTCTACCTGTATGTGTTGGAGAGGTTCCCGGGGTGGGGATTCACAATTGGACCTGGTGTATTTATTTGACTAATTAAGTATAAATAAATATACAGAATTCTCATAAAAAAAGTTGAAATAAAAACAGTAATTATCCTTAGATGTTAATTAAAATAGAAAGTAGCTCAAATAACTAGTTAAATAAATTATTAAATGAATACCAAATGTAAGGAGTTAAAAGATATTTCAATATTACTTAAATTCTCTTTCGTAACACAAAAATAGGTGAGGGATCCTTAAATTTAAAAATTTAATTTAAACGTGTGCCTTAACCTTTAAAAAGCTGAATTAGCATAATTCCCGATATCTCGATGTGTCATCGAATTGTTAGGAATTCCAAACACTGGCATGGCAACACTACACTCATACGTCAGATGTCTGACCAATCGGAAGCGTTCCCGCCAAATACATATCGAACCTCCTCAGTTCTATTCACAAGTGCACATTGAATGGAACGTTCCTTGAATAATTTTAAGCGAATTGTCCATTTCGGTGCGTTCATAATCAGCTGTTTCGTTTATAGTTTAGAATTAATTTGATTACGTCAATAATTCTAAGGAATCGGATACGCGAACGGAATTTTAAATGTCTCAGGAACGATGAGGGACTGTATAGGCATAAGACACGTTTTTTTGTTGCGAATAACAAATTTTGGTATAAATATATATTTTCAAATATTAATAGAAATAAGGAATAACAAGCATAATGAGATATAATGTGAGGCACTATTCGTCAAGATGGGCCGATTATCTCGTGAAGAAGGCGGAAAACGGAGGACCGTATACTGTGGAAGTTAATGCGAAAGGCCATAGTGGTGCTCACACTATGCATAACATCTGTAACCTTAACCTGATCATAGGACCAGATGGTGGATGTGGAAGACCTATCATTAAGAGGGTCCTTAAACTGCGTCCAGAAACCACCAGAGTACAGAACGCACTGCGAATGCCAACCAAGCCAAGAGTGGCGATTGTGGCACCCTCCCCCACATGGTGGCGACAAGAAATCGTTGATCTTTACTTAGAGAAGTTATAGAAAGTAAGGGGGATTTTTAGCTCTAAGTTTTAAGACTTTTAGCCTTTAGCTATTAGTTCCGTATTAAGCTTATTCGACTTTCCACCCACCAGGGCGATGTTACGCATTGTTCAGCCACGCCGGTGTTATGGCCACACCCGTAGTCGCCTGACGTAATATTTAAGAATGCAAGCCGCTGATAATTTACAATTATGAATCAAAACCGTCAAGGACACCCAAAGAATGTCATCGGACTCAGTCCTGCTGTCTAAGAGGGATGTTCATAAACAATATCGATATTTGTGAACGATATGTCGATGTATTTTCGATGATTACAAAAAAAATATTTATTGCGCCAAACAATTCAAAATTCTTTCTTGTGTAATGGCGCCCTAAATCAGAATTTTACATTTTTACAAGAAAAGTAACCTATACTGAAAAAAAATGGCATTTATTATACTGCTGGGACTGTGTGACCCCTGACGCTGACTAAAGCTAGACAGCTTACTGCGCTCACGGACCCGCCGCCCAGTGTGGTGAGAATGGGCTTACCTACCACATATCGGGGAGCCCTACGTCCAACAGTGGAATGGGATAGGCTGATGATGTGGGATTCTAGTTAAATAAGGATTACTTCCACAAAATGATGTCTTGCTAGTGCAAAAATTTGGTTTAAACGTAAATATATACAAAACAAGTAATTGTGGATGTAGGTAGGTTGGGTTTAATCGTCATATTTTTTCCAAGGGAATCTGTTCCATTATACTCGTTTCCGGACACCTGTATATAAGACTGTACGCGCGTGAGTGAGCGAGCGAGTAGAATAGATTGCGGTGGTATAGTAGGTAGACATGATGATGCAGCGTTCATAAAGAGCGATGTATTGGCGATGTTATGGCGTTCAACATCGATATTTATGAACGATACATCATCGATGTATCATTAAGTAGATAAATTGTCACTGTTAGATGATGAAAACATCACCAACGACCACGACAACGCTCCGCCACTCCCCTCACTACCCCCACCACATCCTCCTCCGCCTACCAAATATCGTCTAACACGGGTAAAGGAGTTTTCATGTAAAAAGTCCTGATATTAGATGGAAATTGGAACACCCTATTGTCAGTAAAGTACTGCATTGGGCGTGCGCTATGCGTGCTATTTCCGGTTCCCATCGCGGCGCTGTCTCCAACACTTTGTTGACTTATAACGATTTGTGTTAATCTCTTTATGTTGGCAAAACATATATTGCTTTGTTTTAAATTCAATTAGTAACGATGTATTAGATGTGAATACGTCTGTAATATACTAGTGTTCCGCCCCGAGTAGCACTATTTAATCGGATCGCTACAAACTTTGGGGGAATACCCACTTCACCGTATGAACATATCCTGAAAATGTCATCGAAATTTGTCCAGCCATTTCGGAGTTATAGACACATTATGTTGATCCGATCCGCCCCGGCTTCGCACGGGTACCAATTATTATATTAAACCGATCGCTACCAAACGTCGTAACACCCGCCGGGCCAACCTGAACGTTTTTTGAAAAATACATCGAAATCGGTAGAGCTCTTTCGGAGTCTATAAGTAACATACATACACAAATCGTCTTTTATATATGTAGATAGATAAATAATATATTTATATACTGAACACAGTACAATAAAAAAAAATATTTTTAATCTTACAATGTCACATGGCCAAAGCCCTCTTGGCTCGTGCAAGTAATGGCGTGAGTTTATTTCACAAACGCACTTATCTGAACGCTGTTCAATATCTGTGACGTCATAGATAACATAACGGTCGCCATGCGATGCCGGCCGCTGCTGACTGAAGCGATTTCGGCGGGAAACCTCGCTCATTGCTTATTGGGTTCTTTCTAGCGTAACGGGTATAAGAATTAGGTGTTTTTACGTGGTTACTTGTAATTTAATTTCTCACGCTTTATTTTTTTACGCTTTGAATGGTGTTATAATGTTTGTAGTTTTCTGTAATTTTACATTAATTACCTATACAATAGTTAATATCCTTATTATTATATTTTTTGCAAGAAATGAATGATTTTGCTACGAATCCTGAGATCGGTTTCAATACAACTGCTTGTGTTTGAAAATGGCAAGGTTCCATTATGCATAAAGAATGCAATAGATAATAAAAAGATGTGTTATACCGTAAAAGGTGCACTTTGCCTCAGTATGTCATACACTACATGGGTCAGGTCTCGTTTTTCACACGTAAAAATATTGATCATAATTCATCTGTATTTATTGTATACAATAAATAAATCGGCACTTGAGTCGATATCTTGACGCCCGATAATAATCGATTCCGCCGGAATACGGGAAGCGGCCATGTTTACCCGCCAGCCTGCACTTGACAGATAAGAGTTTTTTTTCACAATGGCGCCCGAGGCAAAGGCAAATATCAAGTTCGAGCCTTTCTAGGAAATGTAAACATTTCTATCCGATGAACTAAACTTATTTAGTTTGCAGTTGCACTGTATAACGGGCGAGGTTTTACCATTGTTAATTATTATTTCGGCACTGTGGTGGTTGCATGGGTGTGTAGGTGTAAGAGATAAGAAGGTTGAAAGAGTAAAATTCGAAAATAAACGCGACTAATGAAGTTATTAATTAAAAGAGAAAAAACCCAAAGAAGCAGGTGTTTTTTACGATACCAACAAAATTTCAATAGGCTAATTTTTAAATTTATGCCGGTTTCGAAGCCACGACCACATAACATCACAGTCCCTAAACAATTGATCTATTGGCGTTAGTCTTTCAACTTAAAAGTATCAACTTTTCAGCTTATGTCTTATAGTGATCCGCCCCTTGGCCCGGGTGGTTGTCTCGGAAGCTATAGGGAACACATACATACATACATACACATATCGTCTTTTATATACGTAATACACTTGTAAAAAAAAGTGTATACCACGGGAACTGTACATATTTCCTAGATAAAAAGTAGCCTACGTGCTATTCCAAACAGTAATCTATCTCTGTGCCGAGTTGCATCCAGGTCCGTTAGGCGTTTCGGCGTGATTTTGTAACAAACATCCATACATGCAAACTTTCGCATTTATGCTTCGTATGCAAAATATAATACGCTTCTGTTTGAAGTGGCGTATTTTGAACTCCACAGTAATCTTACAGATACATTAATTATTTTTAAATGTCAGATTGACTTACACAAATACAAGGCCTTTCCCTAAATTTTGTATTCAAAATTCAGATTACTGTGTATCGATCATATTAATTGAATAAAGGAGATAAGATGAGCTTTGGTTAACTTGCGAGACGCTTTCGTTCAGATTATAATTATCATGCAGTTCTTTTTACTGCTCTGATTACCCCAATTCATACGTAACGGGAGTTTAACCGTATGGGACGTGGACGGGACGGGGACGGGGACGGAGCGGGGACGGGACGGGGACGGGACGTTGTTTCGTGAACATCGACGGGGTATTTTATGCATACTCCGTGACAGGTACTCGAAAGAAGGAAAAAAGTTGTTTTTCGAAAATAATTCGGAATATACGAATAATAACGTAAAAACCTTTGCTTACAAGAATTCCATCTTGCTGTGGACCAAGGTGTAGGTTATATATTTTAACCTACCACTTGGATGATAAATAAAACACAATAGAATTTTCTTATGAAATGCATCAAGCAATTGTTACCGTGGTACGGTAGTAACGATCTGACAGACAGACCTGAAGTTGAAGTAGATTTACCTACCCTTGTGCGTTTCATCTGATGATTGAGGTGTCGCACGCCGGATCCCCTTAGCGATCCCCTCTCTTTCTTCCTAGAACATTTATAACGGATTCGGAAATTTACTAAATTGTGGAAGTAAACATTCAATGTTTATAAAGCTTCCTGTTCACCCCAACAACACATGTTTTGTTTATAAACATTGTTACAGTGTATGACAATGATTGTATATTTAAATTACACATTGGGCCGAGGGGGAAGTTTATCTTGTAGAAAACAATGTAAATCTTGTTGACATTCAGATGTCAATTTCCCGCTACAAGTGACAAGTCACACGTTACATAATCTGTACAACAATGTGTCGCTGCGGGAGCAAAAGGCAAAGGCTATTTATAGCTACAGCCAGTCGCTAGCAGGAAACGGCTCCGATTCGAGGATTTTACGACTAACGGCTCCTAAATTTTGTTTTCGACGGCTCTAAGAAATCCTACACTTGTCTATGATCAATCCTTTTATTGGTTGTCTTTTTTTGTTTAAGACGTTACGAGCGTTCCGATAGTAAAATTTTAAATTGTATTTTAATGTATGTTTTAACATATAATTCTGTTAATATTTTTATATATGTAGATACTATATTGATTGATTGATTACTATATTACCACTAATGTAACTAAAATAATATAACAGTGGTAGAACCCGCAACAACATTTGTTGCACGTGGCCGGCTCGACCGGTGAAATACCACGACCTCACAGAAGACAGACGTGAAGTAGGACTATTTTATACTTCTGCGTTGAATAGTAAGGTGCTGGACGCCCGGTCTCAGTCCGCCTCCCTTTCAAATACAAAGGATAGAATGGGAAGCGGTAGAGCGTTAGACAGGGAGGGGATGAATGGAAGGAAATATCCTTTTTGTTGTTTATCCCCCATCTTTCCATTCACATTTGCTTGTTGTGGATGTCTATGGGTAGCGGTCACTAACTTCAGGTGTACCGCTTGCTCGCTTGCCACCTTCTGGAATAAATCTCTACCTAGTCTATATTTTGATCACAGGCGTAAGTGCTTTTGTGTGTTGAAAAGAAAACAAACGAAGAAAGATTTCAGTTCTATGTAAGGATTTATCTCATTCGTACGAAAAGAAAAAGCGGTCGAAACTTTATTGTTTCTAGATGTTTCTATAGTCACAGAGTATAGTTACTACTGGGATTACTGTTTCTTATTATTCTAAAATATGCATAATTAAGATTATAAAAAATAAGACGATAATTAAATGTATAATTAAAATTGGATGTACATAAAAAAGAGCCCGATTTGTATCCAATGTCACAAGTCAATGGCATTTTTTAGCATAAAATAACTAGTATTTATTATCTGTATAGTGAAATGTTCTTTTTGCCAAAGAAATATTAATGTATTACTTGTTTTAAATTGATCGTCCGATTTTATTAATGTATTTTTAAATAAAAATATAATTATTACAAATCAATCAAGGGACTGGCTCGTGTTGTAAAAGCAAAAGCGCGCGAATTCGCCGCGTCCGTTGCGATACCGTTGCGCGGGCGTTAACTTTTAAATCTGGAATGTTATGCAGCTCCAGACGACTCCCGCCGAGCGACCGACCACAATATCACTCATACCATAGACAAATGTCATTAAAACCTTATCAAAATAAAAATAAGACCTCTTTTTGTTTGGGTTTTGATTATGTATCTACAAAACATTAATTTGCATTTTCGACAACTCGTTTGAATTGTCAAACTTAAATTATAACCATACAAAAGTCTTATTTTCGTAAGGAATAAGGTCGATTTGGGAGTCACGTGTAGGAAAATGTAATTTTGTCGCGTACAGTCGCCGACATGAGTGAAATGGTACAGTTTTCGTGAACGAAACGCAATAATGAATGCGAACGAGCAACGGGGTATTTCTATTAGCGCCTCCTAGGTTACATGTTTGTTTGGATTTCGACAGATTTGGACATTGTAGATGTTTGTGAAAGAATTGAATGGTATAGGTAGATACATTAAAGCATTCACACGTACATGTCAATACTTAAATTATTTTCCTGTCTTTAGAAAGCATTCATAGCTTTAACGGGGACACGAGTCCGATGTCTTTATGGTTGAAGGTTGGTAGGAGGTTGGGAAACGATAGGGCTCTTAGATAGGGCTAACTAGCCGTAATTATTGGCTTTGCATAGAAGAGGCAACGGTTCCATCGGGGTTTAGGTGGCAGAGCATCGACCCCGTATAAAGGTTTAATAAACTAAATTTATACGTAATAATTGTTATGATTGGGTGACGGTAGTTTTGGTTAAAGGGCGATATAGAGAGCACCCATAACCGACGAGCATGTATGCGTAGATGTATGAATGTAGAAGAGGTGTGCCAGGATCGCGCCAAATGGAACTCCATGATCTCTGCCTACCCCTCTGGGTTACGGGCGTGAGTGCACATTTATTTAATCTGCTAGTTTGTCGTATATATACAATGTTAGATAATTCATATTACAAGAAGATTTCAAAATAACTAATTAATTGAGCTTTTATAACCATAAACGACATGGTTATGTGGTAAATCCGTGTATTACGTCGTATAGTACGGACGTTCAACGACTTTTTCCCGCCAACAAGTCGCGGGAATTGCGCCCACTGACAGGATCGTACTTTACAGACTAAAATGGCGATACGGTCCACTCATCACGCCTTGTGCGAGCAAAAAGTGGACTCCGACTTTTCCGGATTCGATTCGTAACATGTCATCGCTGTAAGCATTGGTTAAAAAATGGTTTATTAACTATAGACAAAGTCACACGTAGCAATGTGTTTCCGGTATGCTTACAAGCTCCTAGAATCTAGATTGTTGGGAGTAGGATATGTCTAAAGTTACTTGCACAATGTAAATACTTCCATAAACTATCTGTTGGTGCCTGGTGTGGGTCGGATGAATGTCGACATGAAAACAACAAAGTCTATGTTACTTGTTTGAGGTTAGAAAGTTCATTCGAGTCGGAGCTATCTTCATAATGAAACATTTAATTCTCGATTCTCAAGGAATAAAACACTACATTATAATTATGTTCACATTTTCAGCGATTAATTGATATATTTTTTTGTAATTATTTCAAAAAGATTGACTTTCGATAAACATATAGCATATAGAAAATTAACGTAAATCTTAAATTATGTTTATTCTTATATATCCAATAATAACGTCCATACAGTCGCGTAGACAGCCCAGGCTGTATTCCTTATCTGTACTAACATTATGAAGAGATTTATTAACTATAAATGAACTCTAAAACTGCTGAAATGCTTTCAATAATTCTTTCAACATTACAAAGCTACCTTATCTAGAAATAACATAAGCTATATCTTTTATTAAAATGCTATTTTTATTCGTACTATATTTTACCCAAACGACATCACAAAACTATAGTATATAATTAATATGTTTTACAGTTGTTTATTAGAAATATCTTGAATGAATTCGAATTATTCAAATATTAAAACTAATAAAATATAATTAATACGGACAAATTAATGACTAAACCAATATGAGACGTTCACCATAAACCACGTGTTTATCGTTCATTGAAAAAAGCGCGCGAAATGATATACCATAAACACATTGTATTTTTTACTTAAAATAACCTCACGTTAAAATCGATTTTGCAATAACAACCTCTTTAGATCTTTTCGTAGCATTACAATATGGATCGTGAGAATTTTTTGTTGCGATTTAAATTTCAACTTTACGCGTACGCATTAAGGCATAAAATCAAATAATATGTCTTAGAATACCTGTTTCTTGACCGACAATGACCCCATGAAAAAGCGAGGGAAACTTCATTATTGCACGCTAGCTTTGTCAAGGAAATATCGACCTTAAAGCAATACATCAAAGTATAATTTGATGTGTTTTGAATTGTTATCTGACAGGTGACGTGGACATAGATTATGTAATACGACTTAAAAAAAAACTCGTTTTACGTTTTATAAGACGCAATTATTGGTTTGTGTAGTTATTGTTTAAATATTGATTATAGTATTTAAATGAGAAATAGTGTCATGGAATTAAAATGTATGTATTTTTATAGTTTCTGCCGTATTTTGTAAGGGGATATACTCGGAATACAGATACAGATATACTCTGGAATCGAACTTTATTGAGTGTATGATTTCAACATTGATTTTGATAATAAATTCAGCTTAAGATCACTTAGCATAGCCAGAAAATATAAAAATAAAATAAAATAACTAGAAAATTATTTTCAAGTTTCCTTCATAAGTGAGGTTAACATACTATTAGTTAACCGCTTAACTATTAAATAGTCGGAATATCAGACTTTGATGTAATTTTTTTTTTATATCTTGTACAAAATATTTTTTTACTTTTACGTCACTAACAATTTCGTCTAAGACAGTGATAGAGCCCACAACATTTATACCACGACCTCACAGAGAATAGGTGTCAAGTAGAAGTATTTCTATGAGTGAGGTCCTCTTCCTTTTCTCATCCTGCTCTGATAAGGAAGGGATGGAATAGGGAAGAGGATTTGACAGGGAAGGGAATGGAGAAGAAAAATATTTTTTTTTGTTCATCCCCCTCTTCTGTCCAGTAAGAAGAAGTAAGTAACGCATGTGCAACATGTTGTTGTAGATGCCGATGGGTAGCGGTCTCATGATATCTGGTACAGTGAAGGAGAACTGGTTCGCCACCTTCTTCGATAAAAGAAAACTATCTGACGCATGGGGAATTAGCTGGGTAAGGCTATTATTATGGCTTCAAAGTAGACTAGTTGTAGATATTCCCATAGTACGTAGTTTCTTTGTCAAACATTGCAACGATCCGCCTCCATCTTGTTTTCTTATATTCCTCTCTTGTTTCTTAATTTTTTACGGCCGCTAAATTTTTTTCTCGATTCCGTAGCCCGTTATTGATTGTATACTTATACAAGACCGTATCGTCCTACGCGTAGGGAATAATGTTTCATTTTAAGATTCACGCGAAGCGCACGGCACGCTACGATTTTTATTGCTGTCAACTTTTGCAGAGAATGTTAAATAAGATGCAAATAGAACTCCATGGAGGATATTCGTTTTTTCTTAATTTTAAATTACACAGAATAACATAGGTAACTGATATTTAGGGTTCCGTATCCATAGGTTAAAACGGGACTATTACTAAGACCAGTCACCAGGCTGTATCTCATGAATCGTGATAGTTAGACAGTTGAAATGTTCACAGATGATGTATTTCTGTTGCCGATATAACGACAAATACTAAAAAACAGAATAAAAAATTTTTTTTAAGGGGAGTCCCATGCCACAAACGTAATTTTTTCGCTATTTTTATAGACAATTGTACGGAACCCTTTGTGCGCGAGTCAACTCGCACTTGGTCTGTTTTAGTCGGCAAATAGCTAGCCGGTCGACAAATATTAAGTGATCACAGACGCCTATCAACATCCACAACAACAGACGAACTGCTTAATAGAGTTCTTAAATGGTATCTTGGTTACCTTGTTACTTTTATGAATGTAGGCAGATTTGAGCAAGCACGCTTGACATTCTAAATGTAATATTGCTTGGGGACATCTCATGAGAACTTATATCGATTACTTACTTTACTTACGACTTATATTATTGACATACTAAATTCGATATAAGGAGTGCCCGTAACCGACGAGCATGCATGCGTAGATATTTGGATGTAAAAGAAGCGAGAGAGGTGTGCTAGGATCGCGCCAAATGGAAATCCGTGATCTCAGCCTACACCACTGGTCTTGGGGCGTGAGTGTTTACATATGTATTAACTATTGGGATCTTACCCGCAATCTATAGTTTGTTCCATTAGTGCGTTCAAACAATTAAACTGTACATGTTTATTATATTAAGTGCAAAGACTTACCAAAACGGTACCAAAAAGCTCTAGATAAATGTAAATTAAAGTATCTCGTAAAATATTTAATGTAGTTATATATTGGGTAGCAATGTGGTATGCAAGAGGTTTATGACCTACTCACAGATGAATGTCTAAAAACCTGTCTCTTCGTTTAAAAAGATAAAAACTTGTATATAATAAAGAACTTTTTTTCTTTTATAATATTAAATTGAATCAGAATGTATTTTCACTAATCAATCCTAAAATAAGGAAATAATATCTTAAGAAATATAGTAACGAGGTTGTATCTAATTTAATTTTATACTTACATCTTAATGGTTATCTACTCTTTATTATTAGGCACAGATAACTCACGCGTTCAGCTATGCAGCCAGGCAACGACACTAGCTCTACAAAAAAAACAAAAGTCTAGTCTATACGTCACATGTGGCTATGTCCTTGGAAGGACATTCCGCACTACCTTGTTTCTTTTCTCGTATCGGAACGCGCTTTAAACTGTAATTTTATATGGCTATATCTAAGTGTTATTGCATTTTTCACATAATAAAAAAAAACAAGAAATTTGACAATGGTAAATACTTTTGACATTTCGATGACTCCGATGACGTAATGCACAAATAAACATATCGATCTAAAACGATTTATTAAAATCTTAAAGAATATTTAAAATCCATTCTGCTTTTGATAATTTGCATTGAGCGCTGTTTTGAAGTCTGTAACATGAAACATTGAACTCAAAACTAATTGGATCGGTTGGAAGATTGTTATGCCATGATATCGCATCTAAATTATAAAACTTTGTTCCCGAAAACATAAACGGTTAGACATAGATATATAGTCTTTTTATTAATATATTCTTTCTTAAAATTTACTTAAATCATAGAAGAAAAAAGTATCGAAAATAGGTAATAGGAAAAGGTTAACTTAGTTCTATTAGGTTATAAAACAATGTTAACCAGAAAAATACTTAAATTTTAATACTACATTTAAAAAACATAAAAGGATGAATGAAGAGAGAATAACGAAACAAATTCATGTTGCGGCAGTGAGTGGCAGCATTGGTAGGGGACGTCCAAGGAGAACTTATATCGACCAGATTAGTGACTTACTAAAAAAGGGCGATATAAGGAGAAGTCCATGATCTCTGCCTACCCCTCTAAGTTACGCGCGTGAGTGCAAATTTATTTGCATTTAAAAAAAACTCAATATTGCATTAATTGTGACAGGGCCGTTGCAGTCTTCTGATTTACAAGCTTTATTACAATCAATGTCAAATTTGGCAACAGCTGTCATTATGCTCATTGCTTGCTTAGTTAATTTTACTAATCTCTGGACTTCTATTGTATATATTCTACGTAGTCAAAGAACAAGAAAATAAAAAAAATCATTCCGCCTGGTTTAGAATGAAGTTCTAATCGATGAATCCAGCCTCAGGGCGCGGGCAGACAATCTCAATTACAGGCGCCATCCCGGTCCAAGGGTTCAGATCCCTATGCACCTCGAACAATTGTTCGTTCAAACCTACCTGCACGCCTAAAGGTCGCTTTTAAAAAAAACGTTCGCCTCTCCTACACTCCTTGTTCCCAGAAAACGTACCAAAATAAAGGAATGCGGTGCATTAAAGGCGCAAACCTGTTCCTCCATAATAATGAGCGAAAAAACAGCTCTGGTCAGCTGATTTGCCCGGCTGAGGCGCCCCTGTACCACCGTAGTCAGCTTTCAGACATATCGTTTTATTACCGTTTAGTTATAGTGAACGAGTAACAATTTGATATGGAATATTTATAAAAAAAACCCGATTGTATTTAAAAGAACAATCTAATTTAAGTACATTCACATAAAACTTTCTCTACATTTTTGTTCATAATTCCTATAATGGGACACGTAAAGAAGTTTTTGTTTCTTTATAACACCAACCAGTTGAATATCGCACTACAGTAACTTTCATCATTTTAAATGTTAATACAATAACAATACTATAACATTGGCTTAGAATTAAAAGGAGAGAAACATTAAAATACTGAATTGCGTTTAAAATGATATGTATAAACAGTTTTAATGTATAGTTATAAGTTAAAAGGATATCATTGGACGAAGTTGTTTGCGATAGTGCGAGTTTCATGGTAAAGCAACCAGTCGAACGTGTTTGTCTGTCACAGCTGATTCCCGCCAAATCCGGCGGCCGAACGTCAACCGGTCATAGAAATTACAACAAATACTTACTGATAATTGCCATTGTCACTTAAAACTCGTTGTATGGTTAACAATAGGAAAGGAGAAGTATTTTTTTATTGTATTTGTTGAGCGAAATTTTCAAATAAGATGCATTCTCTCACGTTGCTAACAGCTGATTTTGGCGGGAAGCACGTCCGCCATTTTGGCGCAGTTCGTTCGGAAACCGGTCTCTAGCTGCGAATGATTTTGTAATAATATTATGTTTAATTATGTTACAAGAGTATTAACGTATCATTCGTCTTTTTATCGCACAGTACGCATATTTGCGAAGGAAGTTAGAACAATTGTTTCGAACTTTTATGCGATTTAATAAGATAATTTAGGATTAAATAAACTTTACTAACATTCAATGTTTTTTCTTTATAAATACAAATGGTAGGATGTGAGTTTAATGAATCAATGTTTTTTTTGTTGACATATTTGGACTTTTAATGACTAGTTATCTACAGGAAGTTTTTGATTTTAAATTAGTACACTTATCTATTCTTGATAACTTAATCCAAATTTGGTACGGCATCGCGAACGTCTAGATTGTATGATGGTATGAACCTCACAACCGTCCGGTATTTCGTGAACTTTCTGCACCGCACAACTGTCTTGTTGAAAATTGGTATTTCCAAATTAATTTCATTTAGGGCTCTGAAAAAAAGAACGCCTAAGTAGTTAGACGACCCGCTGCTCGTTTGCCAACTTATCCGATTAAAAAAAGTATCCGAGTTTCGAGTTCGGTGCCGCCACAACACGGTAACCACATGATCTTATATATTTAGACGAATGTAAAAATTGCAAAATGAAACATTTTATTATCAAAAAAACCAGGTAACACGCCCACCCCGTGGGTCGTGCAACGCAACCTGATACCAACATCGATACATTCTAACCTTTACATTATGTCATTCGGACAACCTGCTTTTGTCGCTTGTTATTTTTATTTAGGGTAGCTATCCGTGACTATTTTTCATCGTCAATCCATTGTGCCATAGTTATATCTTGGCCTTGTTTTCTTTTGAGTGTCCATTTTATAGCACTTTTTTTGTTACTCTGTTTGCCTTGACTGGCAACATTCCAACATTATATTAAAAAGTTTATTATATTAGACTCCAAAACTACTGAACCGATTTGAAAAATTATTTCACTGTTGGGAAGCTACACTATCCTTGGTGATATAGGCTGTATTATATTTTCAAAACAATTAGGGATCCTTACTAAGACTCCAATAATATAACCCAAGCTGTAAACAAATTACCTAATTTGGTCACTGTGTGTAATTTCGTCCAACTTACAAGATAGTTTTTTTAAGTGCTACCCGTGCGAAGCCGGGGCGGAGCGCTAGTAAGTTAATAATGGTTGAAATCAAAGAAGTTAACAACAAACAATATTTGTTCCATTAGACTACAAAAAGCCGTAACGTTACAAAGCCGCGTGTCTCCTGAACACTTGCGAATTTCCATCGACGAAATAATTCAATTTGTTTTCCAGGTTAATTCAAAACCGTTCCAACCGTTTGCTCTGTTTGGTTTGATAGACTTGCGTCACACGACTCTACCTCGTTGTTTATCCATGTAGCAATGACATCAATTCGTCAATTTTGGCCACATCTGGAGATTGTTCTTTAGCAAACTGTGAGAAATTCTAGCAAGCAATCCCTAGCAAGCCTCCTAGAGCCATAACTACCTGATCACTTTGTATTGTCGATTCCCATAAAATTGACGAAAGAAACAGGCACGAGATTGTTTTAGCCTTACAGTTATCTATTATATAACATTTAGGTATCTCATTGTACATAACTATAATGACACAGATGTTAGGTAAATAAATAACAAAGGCACAAAAAAAACTTAACACACCAGTGAGTAAGAGAGATAAATTTCTTGATCTTGGCACACCTCTCTCGCTTCTACATCCATACATTCTACGTACATGCTAGTCGGTTACGGGTACTCTTAAAAAGAGCTCGGTCGTTGACGGCGCCCTTCGATGTATGTGGTCAAATGGAAGATGGATGCTCCAGCCCACTGCTGCGTGCAGTATTCCATGACGACAGCATACACTGGTCTTGAAGGACCTTATCAGTTTGTAAGTAATCAGACCTAGACACTAGATAGTTATGAATTCTCATTCCTTAGTTAATAATAGAGCGATGTTGCAGAATGTTGCACGAAGGGGCAGACTTGAACGGTGAAATACCACGACTTTACTAAAGACAGGCGAAAATTAGAAGTATTCTGCGTTTCATCTGATAAGTGAGCTGTTGAAGACCTAATTTAAGTCCTCTTCCCCTTCCCACCCATCACTAATGAAGATAGGATGGGAAGGGGAAGAAGATTGGACGGGATTGAATAGGAAAAGGAACTTTCCTATGTTCATATAAGGCAACTCATTGTTACAAATGTAGCCTTGCATGTTTTAGTACAAAAAGTTAGATTTTATATATATAAATTAACATTTCCATGATCTAGTCCGCAAGAGAAGTTAGATTAGGCAAGATCGGACAGAGACAGACAGTCTTACTATTTTATTTAAAAAAAAAAACTTTCTCGTCCCAGTAGTACACTGAGATAATGCGAAATTACTTGATGTTAACATCATCACAATAATATAATTGGCCATAATTATTTACAAAGAATCTTTTTATTTTTGAGCTTTTAATCCTTTGCGCCGTTAATAACAAAAAAAATGTAAACAAAGAAGACTAAAACGGTAGTTCGTTTTGACTTACAATACATAAAAGTTCATAAAAATTGTTCATCGTAAACTGTTACGCTTTACTTTGTATTGCGCCATTTTTTAAACTATAAAAGCTTAAGTATTAGGTTATATTAAGTTTAGGCATTTAACTGTTGAACATTTAGTTTCTAATTCCCATTGCTTACCTGGTTACCCTTTTCCCGCCCATGTGTGATCGCCACAGTATATACTCCATTCGAATCTGAATTCACTTCCTTCTTGTCATCACACATGTCATCTTTCACACAATCCATCCATTTTCATTACTTTCTTCGCTATATCTCCCTCATCCTTCCGCATAACGTGGAAAACGACCTAGTTTATTTTTTAATAAAATATAACAATTATTTACTGAATAGCGGATTATTCAATAATAAGGATATTCGGAATAAATTTGATAATATGTGTTTAAAGATAAAGTTTAATTAATTTAATTAAAATAAGAAATAGGTGGTGTAATATTTCTTTTCATTGATTGATATTTGTAATAATTTTTAAAATCGTTCGACATTTTATCGAGTGATATCGTAATATCTGACCTCATTTCTTATTCGCCAAGGCAACACACATTAGGTACGAAGATCACGATAAATGACGTAACAGTAGTCTTTCTCTTTCTAGCAATAATATAACCTAAAAGAAATAAAAACCTAGAATCATTAAATTAGATATTTTGTTTACATAATAAATGCTTTAATCTGCTTCTTGTACAACTTGCAATTATATTTGTTTTTTTTAAATTATTATGAAAGTTAAAAAAATATTTTTGTAAAAGAAAACACTATATATAACATTGCAAATATTATTATTATGTTTTCATATCACTATTTATTAATTTAGACTTCGACCTATTGCAATAATTTCCTTAATAAATAGAAAATAAATTATTTTTAAATATTTTTGCTATCATTTGAAACGTAACAAAATTACCTTTCGTTTAATATACCTCATTCCATGGTTCATTGCATTGAAAATGTGGGATTGGTTAGAGCAGCGTGCGATGAAGTAACTCCAGTTTATTGCTTCCTGATAACAACAACGGCAGATTTTAAAAACTTATTTATTACGATTTATTAAGTATTCTAGGCGGCACCTATCGTAATTTTATGACAGTTTTATAGCTTTTGTGTTTTTTTATTTATCTTCGTCTTTACCCTCGTGTTTCCGATCGAATTGATAAGGACCACACACGTCTTATAAAAGAGCCATCTAGTGACATATTTGAGCATCCTTGCAAAATATTCGTAAATGTTTTGTTCTGCTCAGAATCTGAATTCTCAAAATCAATATTTTTGGGCATAAAATAAACAAATTTTAATGTAAGCATCTTTAAAATTACACAGAAGTATTAACACTGGTAGACCCCGCAATTACAACATCTATCCCACGAATGTGCTGGCTCGACTGGTGTGAAATACCACGACCTAATAGAAGACTAGCGTGTTTCTTGAAGTGTCGAAGTCATAATTTCAGGTATCTTCCTAATAAGGGTAGGATGGGAATGGGAAGAGGGCTGGACGGGGAGGGAATGTCTGGCGAGGAGATTATATACTTTTTACTCTGTGGAGGAATGCAAAGATAAAAGGATATTTTCTTTTTTGTTCTCCTCTGTCCATTGAAGGAAGGCAACGCATCTGCAACTCATTATTCTCGGCCACATAGCTGGCAGGACTTCTCCCCTATTAATGAAACTTTTGTGCTAATTAGTAAAACACTTTAAAAGCTACAACGACCAAGTCCAGCCCCGTTTCGCGACAGCAACGTTTCTGTGAGAAACATCAATTTGTTCCGCAAATACAGGATAAAATTATTTGTATAGTTCATTCCTGAACGGATGTCGTGTTTGTTGGTAATGTTACAGGTACTTAGAGTGCGTCGGCAAATTCGCTTAAATACGCCATCTCTGCCGCCATTTTGTTTGTTTTGTTCGTCCACGCGTTCTCGGGAAGTTGCGCCTTCGGTGTTGCCATGTTACTTATCGTTTTCCGCGTTTGTTTAATCTGTAATTACCGTATGTTTCGCGAATATTTACACTACTGTGCTTGTGATTTTAAGTCAACTTAAAAGATTCGAGTTAAGAATATTGATAAGTTTAATTTTAAATAGTTGCACGTAGGTTGTTTAAGGGTATATTTATTTTATAAAATATAGCGACAGTGGTCTGAAGTGACCTTACAATGATTAAAGACACAAGGTGTAAAAACGAAGAGCTACGTTCTAAAACAAACGTTCGTGGGCAGCCCAGGATAGTTGTTTCAAAACGATGATTTCAGCTCACATATTTGGATCTGGGAACTAATACTGACGACTCATTTGATTGTATCATATCGTGTAGCATTTTGTATTATCATTGTATAGCATATGCTATCTGAAAGTACATTTTCACAAGCCACAAGAACAGTCAAAAGAAACGTTCATTCATTGCTGTACATCTATCTATCAGTCAGGAAACCTGACGTGACTTGTGACGACAGCCTAAATCACATACTATGTTAAAAAGTAGTGTATGTAAATGAAGTAATTTATTACACCACCATCCATTGAGGTCAATAATCGAGATGATATCCATCCTATCTTTTAATTTAGACCTACATACACATAGTAACCTTTTATGACGATCGGTATAGTAGTTTCGAAATTATTGCCGACAAACATCATGACACGAAATTTCTTGTGGATGTAAAATTCATGGCTTCGATTAATTGGATTGGTGGCAATATCACTAGAGTAATTTTGTTGTTAAAAAATTGTCCATGTTGCCTTCAACGTCTTAAATCAATTTTTATTAATTCCATTTCGTTACCAGCCCATAAAATCTTTAAAAAAATCTATTCGTTACATTTTTTTACTGGCAATCTCAAATAACTTTGACACACCTAGTAATACGGGTTATAAGTGTTTTTATTGGTTTCTTGTGTTATTTTTTGTGAAATAAAGTGAATAATCGTGATATATGCAATTATTTCAGTGAACGACTTGTTAATTTGTGTTTAATTGAGTGAAATACTGATTTAGTAAGGTAAGCCTGACAAGAATTTGTCAATATGTAGTCCTATCGAAGTTGAGAGTATTGAATTGAACAATAGTTTTTTAGATAACAGGTCTTTTTCATTTTGTTTGTTTTACTATGTTTTTTTTTAATTCCGAATATTACGAAGAGAAACAGTAACATATTCCTATTCTTTTGTCTCTAATTGGAAAGCAACTTTTATTTATAATTGAGAACAAGATGCTAATGGTACAAAACCATTCAGTGACTCATACTTTCACTCACAATTTTATCAGTAAACTTGTTTGTATGACGGTTTTCAATCCATTATTGAACTTGTAACATTTATTATAAATATATGAACAGTTTTGATATAAAATTAAGCATATTTTTGTATTAGAATTGTTATAATCACTTCAAATTCAAATTTGGCTTACTGCTAAACTATTGCTACGGATAAACAACATTTATCAGCAGAATTTTTTCATGAAAATAGTAGAAAGAGAGTTGTAAATACTTATGAATCACGCACATTGATAATTCTGCATTTTATCGTCCATCACACAAACCTTATTACAATTCTTTTTCTTTCTAATCCAAAGGAAAGTATTTCTATCAAATAATTTTGATTCCATACTAATACAGACATCCAGCTTATAGCATTACACAACTAGGAAGTTAAAAGAAAACCATTCAAACTCATTATACACTCAGATGAGCATTATTTTTTGGGACTATGAATTAAAAACAGGGTGTTTTAAATTGCTAGTTAATACAATTGGACAACAATAAAATGTTCTCTCCGACTAACATTGATTCCTAACGACTTTAAATGACTAAACAATTGGCAAATTAATTTACCATTAATAATTATTTCCCATCAATACTATACTGGTTCTATTTCCCGCTATATTTATAAACCTTATTGGTCTTTTAAACAAAGAGTTATTATCTGAACCTTATCTGGTACTGTGAGGGTACTAGGGTGAGCATTATGACTCAACTTCATGTGAATTATTATATCAGGGGTTGGCAAGTCTAAGTGAAGTCTGGATACAGTTGAAAACAATAATATAGAGGTGTATATACTGTTGTATTTTTTATTGAGGTCCAAAAATCAAGTTGGGGGCTTTCAAACATGTAAATATTAGACAATATTTGGTGGTCCGAGTTTTGATGTTCCGGTCTGTCTATTTCTGGCTCCTGTGTTATAAACATAATTATAGTAGGAAGAATAGAACATTTTGTTAGCAAACTAAAGTAGTTTTATAAAAAGGAACTGAATATTTTCAATAAGAACTCCCACTGTAGCAACACAGTAATGGCAAGATTTGATGACAGAACAACTAGCACATTTAAATAGTTCAAGCTTTAAGTTTTATTTTATAATTAGTGACATTAACATTGTGTCTTTATTAATCAATTCATTACAATTTTGTTTCTCTTCTGTTCCAATGTACTACTTGAATATGTATATGGCAATATCTGAAGAAGGTATTTTGTTACCTGAGTTACCCAGGAGGTTAATATTGTTCCCACATATATATGTATGCTCTATTGTGTCTTCTGTGTATTGAATTGGTGGTCTTTTCCGGAGTGACATAGGCTCATAGGTAACATGATGATTCAATGACTGATCATAAATATATAAGCTTTGTTTTTTGAAATAAGGGGCTTTGCACACGATGTTTAATGTGTGCACGGACGACGCGTGTCGAACGCAAGACCGTCGACGCGTTGTGACTACGTGTGCATACACCCTAACCTTGTTGTCTTCCCCTCACCATCAAAATCCCTCCATTTATAATTTTTTGTATTTCTCATTTTATTTTGTCTTACATAGAAATGGCGACACTAACGGACATCTATGGCACCACGGGGCAGCTGACACTCAAGTGGGACCCCAAGAACTTGGAGATCCGCACCACGTCGGTGGAGCGAACGCTGGAGCCGCTGGTGCTGCAGGTGACCACGCTGGTCAATAGCAAGGACAAGACTGCTAAAAAGAAGAGGCGTAAGTTGTAATAACACTAACACTGATTACTCTGCTTTCTTCTACATTGTTTTTTAAATATTTAGTGTATCCAGAACAAACAAACAAGCTTTGAATTTGAACATGTTTTCCCTTGACATATTAACATATTACCTACCAGCGGGCAAATCGAAGCGTGCCAGCGCGCTAGTGGCGACAGTAGAGCGGGCTACTGAGATCTTCATAGAGCGAGGCCAGACCATCGCGTATGAGAACCCGGAGATCACCCAGGAGATGCTCGCGGCGGTGGAAGAGGTCAGGAAAGCCGGTGAGTTGGAGCAATTTATATACTGTGCTGTTAGTCGATAGGAGTGTATGAACCACCTACTACACTACTGAATTGTGCACAAGTGCAGGCAAAATTATTGCTTTGCTTCGACTTCACATCTATAGTATATACTAATTTAGTATTCTTGGTTACTAACCATTAGTACCATTCGATATTCCTACCACTAGGTGCGGCGATGTCGCTGGCAGCGCGCGAGTTCTCGGAGGAGCCGTGCGCGTCCGCCGTGCGCAGCGCGATGGTGCGCGCGGCCCGAGCGCTGCTGTCAGCGGTCACGCGCTTGCTGATCCTTGCTGACATGGTGGACGTGCATCTCCTGCTGGCTAAGTTGAGAGCTGTGAGTTGGTTTTATATATTTGCTATCAGTGTTGCCAGGATCTTTCCAGAGGTCTAAAATTATAGTTCAGTATGTTAATGTACACTCGGTTGAAACAAAGTGCCTTTCGCTATAGTAATGATACTGAAAAAAGTTATTTAAAACGCTAATTATGAATGCTTTTGCGTATTGAAAGATTTAGTTTTGTAGATGAAAGGGAAGTGTCCCAAAAATCACTGCAAAAACGTGTCGTTTTTTGGTGGCATTTTTAGCCTCAGTCCGCTAAATAATTAAATAAATAAATATGCACTCACGCCCGTAACCCAGAGGGTAGGCGGAGGAAATGGATTTCCATTTGGCGTGATCCCGGCACACCTCTCTCGCTTCTTCTACATTCATATATCATGCATACATGCTCCTCTGTTATGGGTGTTTCTTATCCTTTTTTTAGCAAGTCACTAATCTGATCGATATAAGTTCTCCTTGGACGTCCCCTGCCAACGCTGCCACTCACTGCCGCAACATGAATTTGTTTTGTTATTCTCTCTTCATTCATCCTTTCAACATGCCCGTATGCTTCGGATACCTTACTCAATTCTAGTCACAACATCCACTCTTAAGCCACACTCCTCTCTAAACCTACTTCTTAAGGATTGCATCTAAACGGCATTAACTCGACTAGCATGCTTAATCTGCCAAACCCAGATCTCACTTCCATACATTAATGAGGCAGAAAACAAAAAAATATGCCGTTAAGAACTTAGAAATTATAACAGAGTGTACAAAAATAGATTTTTAGAGCGCCTTCTCTTGTCATGTGATATATATATTGCCACTGGTAACTCAGGTACCTTGAAATTCTACGAGATGTTGCTATTTGACGTTATCAAAATACTAAATATCATCAAAAAAAAACAAGATGTTACGATGACAGATGACAACGTAGAGCAGAGCTCGGCTATAGCACTTCAGTACTAACTTACTTGAGCTTACCTCCCAGGGTTGTTAATTATATATAAATAAGTCACTCCCTCATAAAATTTCTTCTAATATGATGAAGAGAATTTGTGAAAAATGAGGAAGTTCGGCATCAGGAGGAAGAGGAATCCTCATCAACCCGTACTTAGAAGTAATATGACTATCCCCAGGTGGAGACCGACTTAGACAAGCTGAAGTCAGCATCCTCTCAGTCTGAGCTGGTGGAATCCGCCCGTCAGTTCGGGCGTTCTGCTAACGAGCTGGCCGCTCAAGCGGCCAAGAGACAAAAGGAGTTGAAGGAACCTCGCATGAAGGATGAGCTGGCTGCAGCTAGAGCCGTGCTCAAGAAGCATTCCACTATGCTGCTCACTGCTTCCAAGGTTTGTCACTAATGAGTTAAGAAACTCGCTTTACACACACCTGTATTCTAGGTCTTAGATCCCTGTCCTTGTTTGCGTACAGCATCTAGATATTCGAGTTCCACGTCAATTAGCATTACGAAAACTTCCAGGTATACGTACGCCATCCAGAACTTGCCGCCGCTAAAGCTAACAGGGACTTCGTGCTGCGCGCCGTTTGTTCCGCAGTGGACACCATCTCCGCCGTAGCTCAAGGACGACCGCTGCCACCTGGTGGTGAGTCTAGAAGTATCTAGAAATATGAAGAAATAACACTGGGTCTTTGTTGGGATTGAACTCATATATACGTTATATATGTGAAATAGTATTTTATTATTTTATTTCCTTTTAATCCCCTCCCCCCGTCAAATCCACTTCCCTTTCACATTCAATCTGTATAAGAATAGGATAGAAAACTGAACAACTATGATTAGAGCTCCGACACCTAACTCATTTCACACTCATTCACACTTGTAATGGACGCGTGTCCTCTATGCCGTCGTGGTATTTCATCGGCTGAGCCGGCGCTGAGATTAACCTTATCTGAGAATTTATCCTAATCCACGGAAACCTAAGCGCGTTCTAAAACACAAGTGGCGCCATCTAGTCCACTTAATATACATTTCCGGCGTTACAATACACAATTAATGTATAATGTATTTCAGGCAACAACCGTCCTCCCATCGAAGGTCCCGGTGAACTGGCCCAAGCGCTCGATGACTTTGATGTAAGTGTGCCAATTTATCAATACGACCCCAGATAGATGGGAAAAGGGGTGGAAGAGGATGATTGATAGGTTTCAAGGATTGAATGTTGCTTAATAGCAAATAGATTTAAAAATATTGCCATAGGCCCGTTATATTTGTGCTAACAGTAATTGTTTTGTGTATGGCAATTTTCTAGTGATGCGACATCGCGTACCAAGTAGATATCGATAGTTTTTTTGACAACTAAATTGAAAGTTTATTATAAATAAAATGAAAATATAGAACGCCCTATCCAATGTTTTATTAATGAGGTAAAATACCTTCTAATCCTCTAATACTTTTCTGGCTGATTCAAGTGCTTAGGAATGATATTTTGGTGTAACACGTGACGACACAACTAAAGTCATTTTAATGGGTACACAACAACAATGAACAATGTAAGCGTGATGGAAATCAAGTCGGAGGCATAAAGCTAAAAAATTAAATCACCAGGAGCGTATGGTGATGGAGCCGCTGGCGTACTCGGAGCTTCGCACCAGACCCTCGCTGGAGGAGCGGCTCGAGTCCATCATCAGCGGCGCCGCGCTCATGGCTGATAGCTCTTGCACCCGGTATGTTACAGCCTTGTCGGCCTCAGCAAAAATATTTTGAACTAAGATGAGATGAAAAAAATATTAAAATGATGGAGTCTTAAGTCCTTCTGTTAACTTTATAGTATTACATGTTAAAGTACTAATTGCACCGGAACACATTGTCCGTACGAAGCGAATAACAAAAGGGATGTGGGAGTGACGTCATGACAATTATTTTACTACACATCGTGATACGCAAACACGTCAATAGATGGCGCTATACTATATCAAATATTTATGAACAGTATAATATTTACTAATAACTAAAATTACACGAATTAAAGATTTCTTGAAATCGTTTCAGTAGGTTTTGATTATATCCTGGACAAAAAAGCAATTAAATGACTTCTTACTAATATTAGTTGGGATATAATTGTATGTTTGTTTGCAGGGACGAGCGTCGCGAGCGCATAGTCGCTGAGTGCAACGCGGTGCGGCAGGCGCTGCAGGAGTTGCTCCACGAATACATGACCAATGTGAGACCTCCCGCACATACACCACACAAACACACTCATACAGCTTCCATGCGAAACATTGTTTGTTGTCGTGCTATCTGTCCATCCTATGATATCGCAAAGTATATGTAAAACGTTACATCGATCAGATTAGTGACATAAAGAAGGGCGATATAAGGAGTACCAGTAGCCGACGAGCTTGTATGCGTTGATGTATGGATGTAGAAGACGCGAGAGAGGTGTGCCAGGCTCAGTATCAGGATGATTCCGTGATCTGCCTACCTCTCTGTGATACTAACAAAAGCTGTTGTACCTTATGTATAAGTGGTATTGTATTGTTTTTATGAATAAATGGACACGACGTGTGTGTTTTAGGCGGGCAAGGCGGAGCAGTCTGAGGGTCTGGAGCGCGCCATCGAGCACATGTGCCGCAAGACGCGCGACCTGCGCCGCCAGCTGCGCAAGGCGGTCGTCGACCACGTGTCCGACAGGTGAGGGGCGGGGCTACGACGATAGGGGGCGGAGCTACCGTAATAAGGGGCGGAGGAAGATAATTTGACATAGGCGACGTTAATACAGGTCCGAATTACATAGTTCTAGCAGGGAATAGGACCTAGATGAACTGGGGTGGAGCTACATTACAAATGACTGATGTAAGTCGCTGGCTACGCAATAGGATAGGGGGTGGTCTAGTCTAGGCTAAATCGAAGGGAGCGGTGTTCTACTACATGAACAGTTGATGTAGTTCGAGTAGGGAAGGCTTGGCTGACACGTAATTTTATATCATTCCCATATTAACCTATTTGAATACCAACAGTTTCCTGGAGACCAACGTTCCTCTGCTGGTCCTGATGGAGGCTGCTCGCAACGGCAACGAGAAGGAAGTCGAGGAATACGCCATCGTGTTCACCGAGCACGCCAACAAGCTCGTAGAGGTAACGCAGGAGGGGGAAGGAAAGATGGACAGGCTCATGATATTAAGTGTCCACGAACAATGAACAAATTAATATAGTACTGTAGAAAAATACATTGTGTTTTTCTACAGTACTAGAGCCCGCAACAACGTCGCGAGTGGTCGGCTCGCCTGGCGAAATACCACGACCTCAAGATACGAATCCATTAGAAGTATTCTGCGTTTCGTATTCGATGAGTGAATTACTGGAGGCTTGATTTCAGTCCTGATTAAGAATGGGAAGGGGAACGGGAGTGGATGGGGTTGGGACGGAATGCGAAGGGAAATAACCTTTTCCTATCTATTCCTCCAATAGAAATAATGAACGTTGTGACCAACAGCTGTTTGCAGGACGAGAGTCAATAACCCATTATGACTTCTTGAATATCTTAGATTTGTAGTGAACCTTTACAAACAGCCACCAAAGATCTGCAAGACCCACAGCAGGGTATACAGGATCCCAGGAAGTTCATAACAAAATGACATCTTTAATTTGTTGATAATTCTAAGTTAAGGCTTTGTAGTGCTGTAGTACTTTTACATAATACATATACAATCTTCTATGTACATAACCTTGGATATCCTAGGTGGCGAATCTGGTCTGCTCGATGTCCAACAACGAAGACGGCGTGAAGATGGTGCGTCACGCGGCCGCGCAGATCGAGGCTCTTTGCCCACAGGTAAAAATTATAATATTAAAGTGGCCTTCACTTGTGATTTGTGTTAGACAGCTTCAGATAAAAACGTTTCTTTGAACTGGCCAATCGAGACGGACGCATACAACACAGCAAGTGGTTGTAGATAAAATCATGGACTGTATTATATTGACAGTAACGGCTGTATGATTGTCTGTCTGTGCGTAGGTGATCAATGCGGCGCGCGTGCTGGCAGCCCGCTGCAGGTCGCGCGTCGCGCAGGACAACGGCGCCGCGTTCGCCGCCGCCTGGGACGCGGCCGTGCGCCTGCTGACGCTGGCCGTGGATGACGTCACCACTATCGACGACTTCCTCGCCGTCAGCGGTGAGTATAGCACGCATACATACGTCCTGTGATGTCACGACTTATTAAGTCTGTGAGACAACACACAGTGGTCAAGGTTCAATAGTGATATACTAAAAAAAATAGAGAAGGTAGAAGTAGGTAGATAGATCGTAGTGCAACGAGATAATGAGTTGTAGATGGCCCTTAAATGGACAGAGAATGGTATAAATAGGAAAAAAAGATATTTCTTTTACCTATTTATCCCCACCCTCGTCAAATCCCCTCCCCCTTCCCATCCTTTGCTTATTAGAAATGGAAGGGGACGAGGAGAGAATTAGGCCTCAGATATCTCACTCGTCAGACGAAACGCAGAATACTTCTATCTGACGCGTTTCTTCTGCGAGCTCGTGGTAGTTCACCGGCGTGCAACGGTTGTTTTTGTCCCGGATCCACCATTGCTAAGTTGTATTATGTTTGTTTGACAGAGAACCATATTCTGGAGGACGTCAACAAGTGTGTGGTGGCGCTGCAGGAAGGCGACCCTGATTCGCTGGAGAGGACCGCGGGTGCTATCCGCGGGAGGGCCGCGAGGTAGGTCTCACTGCCTCATAGCTACTAAGATAAGGGAACGAGAGTCACTACATAGAAAGCACAAGCAATCATTAGGACAGTCGAAATTAACCCTTGTGTACAAACAATAAAATTAACCCTTGTGTACAAACAATAAAATTAACCCTTGTGTACAAACAATAAAATTAACCATTGTGTGCAAACAATAAAATTAACCCTTGTGTACAAACAATCAAATTAACCCTTGTGTACAAACAATCAAATTAACCCTTGTGTACAAACAATAAAATTAACCCTTGTGTACAAACAATCAAATTAACCCTTGTGTACAAACAATAAAATTAACCCTTGTGTACAAACAATCAAATTAACCCTTGTGTACAAACAATCAAATTAACCCTTGTGTACAAACAATAAAATTAACCCTCGTCTACAAACAATAAAATTAGCCCTTGTGTACAAACAATAAAATTAACCCTTGTGTACAAACAATAAAATTAACCCTTGTGTACAAACAATAAAATTAACCCTTGTGTACAAACAATAAAATTAAACCTTGTGTACAAACAATAAAATTAACCCTTGTGTACAAACAATAAAATTAACCCTTGTGTACAAACAATAAAATTAACCCTTGTGTACAAACAATAAAATTAACCCTTGTGTACAAACAATAAAATTAACCCTTGTGTACAAACAATAAAATTAACCCTTGTGTACAAACAATAAAATTAACCCTTGTGTACAAACAATAAAATTAACCCTTGTGTACAAACAATAACATTAACCCTTGTGTACAAACAATAAAATTAACCCTTGTGTACAAACAATAAAATTCAAAATTGAATACAAGAATAATATTCAAAAATAAGACATGTTAAACATGTTATTCTTTTGAACCCGTAAGATTTTCCCCAACTAAACGTCGTCTAAAGCGGCTCAAGATGTTTGCGCTTCAATAAATTATGCTTGAGATATTGTACCTCCAATTGTTACTAAATCTTTATGTTATTACAATTAAATATGTGATGTAGATCTTGAAATGTGTAAAGATAGATGGCGCTGTTTACTAAATGATCATTAAGAGAGTCATATGTATATTGTTATGTTATTCTGAAGCCAAACTTTGCACCATTTTATTAACTGATGCAACTAAAACTGTGTGCTGTCTGTGCAGAGTAGAGTGGACTTTGTAGGGAAAGAGAAATTCGGTACGTTTAAATCGAATCTCGGAAGTGAGTTTCCTCGAACTTGTATTTCTCTGCATTACTGGGCTACGGAAACAACTCAATTCAACTATCAATACCGTGTTCTAACATACAAATAGCGCCATCTAGTTGTTGTGTCGCTGGCGTTATGCTGTTTGCTTATAGCAGTGCATTTATATTCAGGGTGTGTTCGGTGGTGACCCAGGAGATGGACAACTACGAGCCCTGCATCTACACAAAGCGGGTTCTGGAAGCTGTCACCGTGCTGAGAGACCAGGGTAAGTGGAATTTGTCTTTTAGAAAGCCTAAGAACGAACAGATCTTCAATTCTGCTATTTGAATGCTGTGTCAAATCTATGACGCGATACCATTGGCACAAAATTTTGTCATCAGAATCAGGGGGGGATGATTGAAATACGAATATTTCTGTCAAAAATATTTATTGTCTTATAAATTGAACCTTGTCATGGATTAGATTATTTCAATGGAACGGCACTGTTTGGGAGCTCTTCGTACGTCATGACTATTGGTTTTTTAAAACTTGAGATGTGGAACATTTCGATTTTAGTTTTTGATTAGCCTTTCGATAAGGTCCATCCATCAAATTTCCACTAATTCTACACACCTTCACTGGTTTCAATTCCTTAATAAGCAACTATTCTTTATTTTATTTTACTTAAGTAATGCGCATTTGTGATTAAGATAAAATAAGTATTTAAGACATGATTTACAAGAGGTTTCCACAAGGCGTCATCTTAGGCCCTCATTTGTTCTTATTTTCATATATTTTGTAATTAGTTCTTTTTCTTGTTTGATTGAAGAAAATAAAGTCTTGAGACATTTGCTTGGATAATTTATAGTTAAATTTAAAACATAAGGGTCGATATAAAACTTATATTAAGAATCTGTTATCACAGAAGTCTTCACAGTTGGTTTACAACTTGAGTATTTAATAAAGAGAATATAAAATATAACTCCGATCGATTCGTTCCAATAAAAATCGATATGTATTTTTCAAAATCGATTTAGCGATTATCGATTCCTATTAGAATATTCGATTGTAGTATATTTTTGCATTGTCGAAGTTCTTAGTTCTTTTCTGGTGGTGGGGGGTGAGCCCTGATGTACTCCAAAGCCTTGAGGATGGCTTCCGGGATCGGTGGGGGAGTTGGTAAATGAGAACCCTGCGAACAAAGAAAATATTGAATAACTAGCTGATTCCCGCGGTTTCGCGTGCGTTATTTATACGCGCTACATGTTTTTGTAAAATAATTCCACGTGTAATAATTTCGGTTACATGTTTCCAAAAGATCTTACTGTCGAAACATGACACGTTACCATGGCAACCGATATAGTATATTATATTTCCTATCCTATCCCTCGGGGACAGTTTAATTTTCGTTATAATTATATCGATCAGATTATTGGCTTGTACCCGTAACCGACACGCGTGTATGCGTAGATGTAAGCCAAATGGAAAAGCATGATATTTGCCTACCCCTCTGGGTTACGGGCGTTCATCATCGGTTGTTTTTAAGCCGGTTTATTTCTTACCTGCGCCTGAAATCCGTTCTCGTCGGCTACGTACTGTATCTCCACGACCTCGCCGTTGGGCGCCGTCCACCTGGCTTGGCCTTGAGCTGTCTGCGCAGCGTTCTCCTGTAATTATTGTTGAATTACAACCGATTGTAATAAACCAATTAATGTCTTAAGTCATCTCTAGTCCGGTGTAGTAACGAGACGAGCTGCGACCGCGAACTAGTCGGTACATACACCGAACTCGAAGTGACTTGACCCCATAATTAATTACGTTATTAAAAGTGTTCGATATTGCCTAGTATTGTTGTATCAAGTATCACCAGCGGTATTTACCAAGTTTTATTTTAAACTAGTGACCCGCCCCGGCTTGGGTATTCGTTTCGGAATCTATACGGAATATCGTCTTTTATATATGTAGATATGCACCAGTAAAAAAACAAAACGTATCCCACGGGAACCGTACATTTATCCGGGATAAAAAATAGCCTATGTGCTATTCCAGATTATAATCTATCCCTGTACCAAATTTCATCCAGATCCGTCCAGCCGTTTTTGAGTGCAAGAGTAACAAACATCCACACATATAAACATTCGCATTTATAATATCATGGCGTTGAAGTAGCTAGATTTTTTTTCGTAAAAAGTTTTTTTTACATAAACAGTACCCTATGTTACTTCTAACACCTCCAAGAATATGTGTTCAAAGTTTCATGATGATCGGTTGAGTAGTTCTCTCGTGAAAGCGAAACAAACAAACTTACATTCACATTTATAATATTAGTTATGTCTACTCACAGACTGTGGATTGCTTAGTGCGCCCTTTTCTTGAGCTGATATGCCGTTCTCGGTCTCATAGGACCACGCGTATTGACCCTCGAGGCCCACATCCTGGTCCTGTCTTAGGATCTTGGCGGCGGCTTCGTCAGACTTGGCGAGGATGTGGGACACATCCGCCGCCGCGCACGCCACGAGGACTGTGATGATGAATAGTTTCTGAGGAAGAAATGATCTGATAAGTCTACCAACTACTTGTCATCGCTTATAGAAATTCGTAACTAACGATTTTCCTCGGCTTCGCTCGTGTTGATATCGTGAAAGCGTACGTTTTCGTATTTAGTGAATCTATTTACCTCTATTCGTTAAAAAGTCGCGATAGTTTTTTCATTCTGTGTAGCAACAAGTAAAGCCGCGGAATGCAATTATGCTGCAAGTAGATTGTTTCGCAACCTTAGGTCGCAAGTCTTGAAGATGTCATAAGCATAACCCGTTGTTAAGGTGAGGCCATTGCATAAGCGACAGCGGGCAGCTTATTAGAAATATCTTTTATTACAAATCGTATAACAGATCAATTAAGCTTCTATGTCTATTTACAGCGCTGGGGTAGATAGATATAACAAAAAACGTATATATATATATATATATATATATATTAAGTAAACGATGTATCAATACACAGACAGACAAAAGATTTGTGTTATGACGTAGGTAAATTCTAAACAAAGGATTTTACTAAATTCATCGTCTGTTGTAAAGCTGGGCATCAATGTTTGAATGGAGAATGTATGCTTGTACCTTATATGACCACTAGCGTTATCTTCCGCAATAACAATATACTATTAGCATAAGAGTATCAAACATTTTACGCACACAAATGTCAAAAGTTTTCGGTTTATTTAAAGTCATATATAAAGATAGTTTTGATATACCGCTCCGCTTATGAATGTGACCGTACCGCTATCGCTTAATAAATTACAGAATGTCAAGTTATGACCCGGCCGCGCCGGTACACACTTATCACGTGAGATTTTTAATAAAAAATATGAACAAATATATTATAACTTTTTTGCTAACTGTACACTCTAGTTCTATTTGTACTAACGATTTGCTATGACATGCCAAAGGAACGCAGGTTCTGGAAGGGTTCACAGTCATGGGACCCGGACGATGGTAGCTGAAATTTGATGGTCGGTTGAGACGTAAGCAGGAAGCGTAACAAACAAACATATTCCCATTAGTAATATTAGGCCCCGACTTACGTACTGTAGGTCGCGGGTTCGAACCCAGGCGCTTTACTTTGTGTAATTTATTTCATCTCCACTGCTCGAAAACGGTGAAGGAAAACATAATGAGGAAACCGGCATGTTCTTAGAACCATCAAATTCGAAGACATGTGACATCCAACCCGCACTGGGCCGGCGTGACGGCTCAACTCTCTCGGAGAGGAGGCCTGTATCCCTGCAGAGGGGAACATTCTCGAAAAGGCCGATTTATTATTGTTATTAGTTTCGACCACACCGGCACTTACCATCAGGAGGCTTTGTGGTCGACCACTAATTTTCTCTCAGCACATGTAAAACCTATACGAAATGTCCTCTCACTAACCCTTGTATAGATCTGAGTAACACATATGCCTATATTTGTAATTACCAAAGAAGTCTTATTTAATTCTGGTATTTGATCCGTTTCCGACAGATTTATACGTTAAATTTGGAACGCATTCGTGATTAGTGTTGTTCAGTTCATTATCGAATATCGATAAAAGTTTTTTTTTAATTTTATTGTTTAAATATAATAGAATAGAATATTAACACATTGTTTTATTTATTGATGAGTTGGATTGAATAGATTTTTATTAAAAACAGATAGATAAAATTAACTAAAAAATATTAAAGGTTTCTGTAGTGGCTGCTACAGGATCGCTTATACTTCGGACATATTGAGTTGTTTTTAATGGGTATCCGCGGCAGTATATAAGCGATCATTATTCTCACGACCCCATAGTCTATCCACTACACGAGTAGTTTGTCCGTCCCGTTGCACAAAACTAACTAAAAAAATAATAATTTACGTAAATCAATACGAGCGTAGCTACGAGTAAATGCTGGTATAATTATCTTAAAGCACTCCAATTCATAAAAATATTTTTTGAAATATTATCGATATAACACTGTCACATCACTATTAACTCACCATTTTGAGATAAGGCTTGGTGGTGACACGGCAGATCGTTCACAACTGTGGTGAGATCTCCGCTCACAACTTATATAGGGGCTCGGGATGACACTGCAAGGTCGGCGGTGATAGTATGGGAGATGAGTAGGGTGACCATTACATCAATTCTAGGAGGACATCTTTAAATATTTTGTTCCTACGAGCATATTATAAAATTAAAGCGTAAATAAGCCAATGTTACAGGTCGGACTGTACAACGTTATATCGTGGGTTCGAATCCTCCGAATACTGCGAACTAGCACAAGTTTTAAGTTTAGTGGGAATGGTTAAAATGTATGTACATAATGAGGCAACGTTTTGAATTAAAAGTAAAAGCTAGCTCTTTTTGCCCGGCTTCGTCTACGTAAATTTCAATATTGGTAGATAAATAATGTAGTTGTTTATTTCTGGACAAGGTCGCGTTGTCGTGGTGCAAGAAACAATAAAATCGATTCGATATTTTTACAGACATAACTCTTTCTGATATGACAAAAATGCACGAACTAACGAGAGTGGCGCGGTGACCCAAAGTGGGCCTTGGCCTGTGACAACAAGAGTCTCCACCCTCTCTGATCCCGCGCGATGCGTAGATGTATAAATGTAGAAAAAGCAAGAGAGGTGTGCCAGGATCGCGACAAGTGCAAATCCGTGATATCTGCCTACCCCTCTGGTTTACTGCTTTAGTCAAATGAGGACGTAAATATTAGTCTCGTTAAACTTCGCCACGTACACTTTAGCAGTCACTCAGTACCATGTTATTGTGCACGGATAGTACGTTTCGAGACAAATCCCAATATCTTCGTGGTTATACTAGTCATTTTATGTTGAAGGTATTTAACAACCCGTGTTAGTGTTCAGATCAAATCTGAGTCAATCCAGTCAAAGTTATGACCCGAACAAGACTTCCGAGGGAAAAGCCAAGCAAAGCGTATTTAAAAAGTAACGAGGGTAATGTAAAAAGACCTTTGTTAGAGGGCACCACGGTGTGTGTACGAATATGTAAGTGTGCGTGTGCTTATCAACCAATATGACTGGGCTGACTATCTCGCTCTCTCCTAAGCTCAACTCCCTCGCTCTGTTTCAAGTAAAACCAATTTATATACACTAACGCCGATAACGCGGAGGGGCGAGCAGGGATTACAGATTTCCATTTGTCACTCAAACCAATTTTATTTATTAGTTGTGATATATTAAAAGGTTTTAACAAATTGTAGCATTAATATAAGATATTAAAGACACGATTATTCCATAGCCGTTGCATATCTTATTCCACAATCATATAAAAACTATGCTTGCTTCACTACATAAAACAAAATCACTTCGTCCGTCAATCTGTTTAACTCGACAACGATAACAGTGGTAGGGTGGTAATGCACGTGAGCTGCTATCGGTGAAATACCTCAAGACACGCGACAAGTTGAAGTATTTCTGTTTCGTTTGATGAGTGATGTGCCGAAGGCCTGATCATAGCCGTTTCCCACTTCTTATCCTTTTCTGGTCAAAGGATGGGAAGGTGAAGAGGATTTCACAGGTGTATCCCCCCCTGTCCATTAAAGGTGGCAACGCGTCTGCAACTCATTAGCTTGTTGCAGGCTATGTATAGCCGATCACTTGATGGTGAACCGATTGCTCGTTTGCCACCTTCTAGTATTAAAAAACCGAATAAATGCGAGTCGGACTCGCATACGAAGGGTTCCGCACCATTGTCTTTAAAAATAGCGTTTGTTGTATGGGAGCCCTCTTAAATATTTATTTTATTCTGTTGTTAAAACTTATTTCGCCTTTACGTAATACATAATAAATTGTGTCCACGCGACGGCGGTCTGCCCTGCCGACCCCGTGTAGCCTACGGCGTGAAGACGTCACTGTCGTGACTCGTGACCCTATTCTAGATTACGACATCTTGTAGTCATTCATTTTTAATCGGTGTTTCTCACATGCCTACATATTTAACTGTCTAGTTTTTGTCCTGATGAATTTATTATAATACCAACAAGCCGAGTCCCGCGGGTTCACTCGCCGCGCAATTTAATTTTACCGACGATTGTCCAGTCGAACCTGAACCGTATTTAAAATGATTGATCATGTTTGAGGTCAACTTACATTTCATTTAATTTACTTCCATCCCCTACTTAAGAGGGGATGGATTTGGAAAAATCTTTTCTTACTGCTCGTCTTCAAAATTTTCTAGACGTACAAAAACTCATTTTCGCATATATATTATTAAGTTAGGATGTGTAACGAAATAACATACTCTCCCCTTTTACCCTGACTAAAATCAAATGGTAGCTTAAATCTTACTCATTACAAAAAATCTTTGCTCATCGTGCGTGCAGCGACGATTACATTTAACAGTGGTACGCAACAACATCTGTTGCACGAATGGGCCGGCTCGACCGGTGAAATACCACGACCTCACAGAAAACAGGCGTCAAGTAGAAGTACTCTGCGTTTCGTTTGATGAATGAGGTGCCGGAGGCCTCATTTCAGTCCTCTTCCCCTTGCCATCCGTTCCTCATATGGGAGATTGGAAGGGAAAGGGAATAGGATTGGACGGGGAGGGGATTAACGGGGAAAAGGAAATATCCTTATCTCTGTTTATGCCTCTGTCCATTAAAGGCAGGCAACGCATCTGCAACATATTTGCTTGTTGCGGATGTCTATGGGTAGCGCTCACTTTACATCAGGTGATCCGCTTGCTCGTTTGTAACAAGTCGCTGTTTCCTATGACGTAGATACCTTCATTAATGTCCATCTTTTTATGGTAGGCATACTATATGTACTAATCCCGTCCGCCGTCAATTCACACCCTCATACATATCATCATCACACAATCCATACCATACTTCTAATGATTAATTTGGTGTTACTCTAATAACCACTTGACATGTAAATGTATAAGATTGTACATAGTCTGTTGCGAAACTAGTGCGTACCATCTTCCGATCACATCACCACTTAACATGATTGAATTGTGGTCAAAGGTGATTCATTATAAAAAAAATTACTAGTCTTAACATTAAAAAGGTTAAGCAATGTACAGTTAATGTCGCGGATGAGTAAAAAATGTTGATAGCCGACCGCCCGACCGTCACCCTTCGCGTGGGTGTTGGGCCACTACACTAGCGGGTGGGGACGCTGACGCGGTTAGCGTTAGTAACATATTTGCTTTTCGCAGGTCGTTTGTTCGATCCCCATCCAGGTCAGACATTTATGTGCATGGACATGTCTGTTTGTCCTGAGTCTGGGTGTAATTATCTATTTAAGTATGTATTTATAAAAGAAAAGTAGTATATGTAGTATATCAGTTATCTGGTTTCCATAGTATAAGCTCTGGTTAGTTCGGGATCAGATGGCTGTGTTAGTAATGTCAGGATATTGTTATAGCTGGCCGGCAAACTTCGTCTCGTCCTTATAATTAATAGATGGTTCACTATTTTGGCGATAATGGTTTACACATAAAAGATAGACATATATTGTCGCGGGCTTTTTTGTAGGGCTGTTTAAGGTAAACATTTCCATTATACATTATATACGTGTAACTCTAACGGTTTTTGCAGCGCACACCGGAATAGCTAGCATATGGCGGACATTTTTTCCTCCTCACTTGACACTTATCGTTTAATTTTCTGTCAATTCACACAATATCTTTATAAATTATAGCCTATATGTTATTCTGATGTATTAGCTATATTATTGTAAAGTTTCATTAAAATCGCACATTCCTGAGTTTTTTGAATGTTGCTGTTTCGTGTTTTTTAAAGATGTCGCTTATTTCGCGGCCTCATCCGACAGTGTCGCAAGGTGCCGCGAGAGGAACAGCGGTCGCCTTGGCGTGGCGTCGCTTGCCCAACGCGCGATGATCTACAACGCGTTATTTGCTATTAAATATTACATACAACTGTTATAATAAAACTTTTGTTGACTGCCCATGTTACTTTTTAACGTGCAACCTATTTTTTTAAATCTTACAAATTTTAACGCTTACTTTTTTGGTATCGGGTGGCAATCTTCTAATCCTTTGGAGGTAAGACAGGATTATGTAAAATATTACCCACTAAAACCTTCTCGATGGCCGTTTTTTTATTCAAGAAGGTGGTCACTACCCATAGACATCTGCAACAAGCTAATGAGTTGCGGATGCGTTGCCTACCTTAAATGGACGCAAGAGGGGATATACAGGAATAAGGATGTTCACTTTTCCTATCCATTCTCTTCTCCCTCAAATCTTCAGCCTCTTCCCATCCTTTTCTCATTAATAATGGATGGAATTGGGTCTCCGGTACATCACTCGTCAGACGAGTCGCAGAGTACTTCTACTTGACGCCTGCGTTCTATCAGATCTAGGAGTATTTATTCAAAATAAACGCTCGTGTCTCTAAACTGTCTTAAAAATGAACTATCGGTTAAATATAAAAATAATCCATTACTAAAATATTGCCTGTAATGGTATTTACAATCCATTTTAGTATGTCTGTTAGAAGCGACGTGTCGTTAGCCGAACTAATCGTAAAGGTGACTTGCTGGCGCCCAATGCTGGTGGGATTGAGAGGTAAAAGGTCGTTGCTAGGGTTGCCACGGGAACGTATACTACGCGACTCAATTTTTTTTACATTTTTTTTACCCCCTTTCATTCCTCAGTGATTTGTAGTATATAATAATAAAATAAAGTAATTGTTGGAATTAAAAAAAGTTTTTTTTTGTTTTTTGGTTAGATACATTACAATAAAGATGTTGAAAGAGTGCGACGTCTATAGACCGATGGCTTGGCGAATATTTCCAATGTATGATGTCGTATGTAATGTGAATAAATAAATGTCAGTACTAAAGAAAAAGTAGTTACTGTGAGTAAAAAAAGAGATATTCCGTCGCGTACTTTTATTTAGCATATTTAAAGAGCTACAATTCTTTCATACATCAGTTTTATATATGTCCTATAATTTAGTTTGCGTAAGCCAATAAAGTAAAACCCAACTTTGTCAAAATACGCATTATTACGATCAACTCAAAAACTAATGGTCGGACTAAAAAAATGGGACTACGGGGCGAGCACCACGGGACTCCATGTGGACGACCACATGACGAGTCGAACAAAATAAGAATATTTAAATAATTGGTGTACATACATAAAAAAACAATCGAATTGAAAACCGCCTCCTTTTGGAAGTCGATAAAAAAAGAGTCCCCCTCCCCCCCTCTCTAGTTTTCACTTAGGAATTTATTAATGTGGGTTTCAATTATTCTTAGTCACCATGCAGTAAAACAAAATAATTTGACTTTATTAAGTGGCAATAAAAAGCGCTAACAGTTGGCAACCCTAGCGGTCGTGTCAGACGCATTCAACTAAACTATTAATAGAACTGTTTTGGTAATACAGATCAATGTAAATATCATAAAAATTGGAATGTCTGTTAATCCGTAAAGGTTGGTGTTTGCTAGGCCAGCTGCGTCGTTAACCATTTAAATATAATAAATGCAAAAATAACTCGGGCGGCGGTGGCACATTGGTTTAGGCCCCGACTTACGTACTGTAGGTCGCGGGTTCGAATCCAGACAGACGCTTTACTTTGTTTAGTTTATTTCATCACCACTGCTCCAAAAACCGTGAAGGAAACCGGCATGTCTTAGAAGCAACAAATTCGTAGACATTTGACATCCACCAAATCGCACTGGGCCAGCTTGGTGCATTACATACCCTCTGTTGGAGAGGAGGCCTGTGACATGGGGAATCATACTAAAAAAAAACAACTTTCATTGAGCGATCCTGGCACACCTCTTCCGCTTAACTTTAATAAATCCTTTCTATAGTGTGCCACCAATCTGGTGGTTTGGAACACTGCCACTCACTTTTACAATATACTTTTGGTCTTCACAACACCCGGAAGCATATTTGCCTTACTTGTAGTCACAACTGACTCTTTTAGGCCACACTTTTAAAATTAAAAACAAAACACGTACAGAGAATATGCTGTATTTAAAAGTCTAATGTCTTCTATCAACTGTTATGAACACCAATAATTTCTAATCATCATTTTCCTCGTAACCTATCAATAAGTGCTTGTTCATTGCGAAAAATAGGTCCCAGAATGCCATACGGTCATGGAAGGGTCTTCTCTTAAGCGTCAGTTCCTTGTCTATGTCGAGGTAGGTCAGGACCTCTCGAGTTACTGGTGTCCATTCCAGTGGAAGCAAGTCTGATGTTTCCGGAGTGGGGTCTCTGTGAAAATTAAAAAAAAATGCGGAAATAGATTTTAAAGTATCTATTTTATCTTTATTCTATTCCCTGTAATGAATATAAAACTAAAAAAAAACAAACTATACGAAATTCCAGGTTACAAAAGGATTCAGCATAAATAAGTGTAAGAGAAGTTATTTTTCCCTTTGTTTGTATTGAAGATACATACACTGTTCGTTTGTTGTGTATTACAAGGTTAGGGGGCTTAAACCGCACTTGCAACTCCTCCAATGCACTGAATGTTTACGGGCATCGGTTATCTTTTACTATCATGAAATGTTCTTAGGCCTTGAAAATATTTCATTTATAAGATATTCGAACTTACCCATATTTGACGAAGTTGGTCCACATAGTTGTCATTCTATCGATGACGAGCTGATCCTCTTCAGAAGGGGTTTCATTTAAAAATTCTACATCGAACAAATAGCTAATTTCGTCAGCGTGTCCAGCGCCCTCTTCCGTTATATTGTACCTCGTTTTGATAAAGTTTCTATCCCCCGAATACGAGAATATGTAATGATAGACTTTTCCAGAATTTTCTAAATACTTGTGCACGCTCCTATGCGCTGGATAATTAAACAGCAGATCCGATTCAAAGTCAATTAGCTTTGGCTTTATATATTGAGCTTCATTCTCATCTCCAATGTAGAATTGACGCGCCAACGTTATCAACTCCTCGTCGTCGTCTAAATTGAATGACATAGTTAAATATTTTTCGAATGTATTCACATCGTGGTTGCTTTCTAATAGGTATGCACCTACTAGCATTTCTCGATTGTTGTATCCTGTAAGTATTGGTATATTCCTAGACTTTGGTATTACATTATTTACTGGATGTTCAGCTACAAATCGTTCGATGCCTTCGAATTCTTTTTCGACACAAGGCAAGAAGCTTATATTCGAATCTAAAGCAACTGCTACGACAAGTTTTGGTTCAACTGTAACTAAGAAGTGTAACGCTTCCTCACTGTCTTCTGTTTCGAAGCCCAATTTATCTGCTAAAATAATAGGTACGTTTGAATTAGATTCGACAATCGCCCAAGGACCGAGGGTAGTACCACTTTGCATGATAGCTTTATCGAAAAGTTTCTCTTGCTTAGATAAAAGATGGAAATCTACCGAAGAGCTTCCAGCGCTTTCACCAAATATTGTCACTTTATTTGCGTCTCCACCAAATGCCTCTATATTTTCTTTGATCCATCTCAAGGCATTCAGTTGATCCTTCAAGCCTTGATTGCCTGGTACGTCTGGGGTATCCAGACACATAAAACCGTACGGTCCTAGTCGATAGTTGATTGTGACAAGTATAACATCATTCCTGACCAGATACTTGGGTCCGTACACGTATCGTCCAGCGAAGCCGATTTGGAAACCGCCACCGTATATCCAAACGAGCACCGGCAGTCTATTTGTAGCGGTTGCTTTGTTTGGCACGTATAGATTGAGATGCAGACAGTCGAGTGAGCCAGCTATCTGTAGTTTGAATTCCTCCATTTGCGGGCATATCGCCGAATCATCGGTAGCTTCGAATGTCTCTTCGAAGTCAGGGTACGGCAATGATGGCTGGAAGTAAACAGTGGCTGTACACATCATACAAAGTCGTTATATGGAAGTAGAAGTCTCAAAGAAGTATGCTATGTTATTGTAAAGGAAAAGTGTTCATTGAAATACGATGCGCTGACTGAAATTCAAAAAGGTTTACTTCTGTGGCTAGGCTGTGTGTCACCGTCAACTCTCTGTCCTTTTCCCACTGTGGGTTTGGCACAGTACCATCGTAGTCCAGCCGGCTGCTCGTCTGACGCCAACCCTCCTCGGAAATAATTGGTTGCACTTAAGCCGACTCTGTTTGCACCGGTTGGGTTACAATTGTTTCAGTATATCACTTACTTATCACTTTGAAGTATGTCAGTTTGAGATTACCCAATGCTTCATTCTTGCATCCATATATGAGGAAAAAGTAGCTAGCAAAAGATAGGCTTCATGAATCTTCGCACAAGCGTAATATTACAGTAATAAATAAAAATCTTACTCCAAATGGATTGCTGTCATTGACCCTGGCATATGGTATGCCTAGGAACATAGCGTAGTCCCCATCCGTCGCCTGGAGGCCCCTGATCAGACCCTTCTTGGTGACCACTAACGGGTCCAGTCTCGGGGAAGCCCACGCCACCGAAATGCATATAAGGTGCAATAGAATCACCTTCATGTTACCGAATAACTTAACACTGATAAAGTAGGTTATACTGTGTCTGAAATTTTTGTCTTGTCTTTTTCCAGAGATATATTTTCTCGAGTATCTGATAAGATATATTATTAGATAAGATATATATGTCACCGACCGTAAGGGCAGGCACTTTGTAATCGGGCTAGGCAAATTATAAACGGTCGACACATTGGCAGTTGATCGAATTATTGAGAATGTGCCGTTTCTTTTCTAGGCACTTTTCAAAGAGGCGACGTAAGGCAGGCGCCTATTTATCCAATAGACATGAATGTCTCTGTCTACAAAACGAACTTTGAGTGCTGATTGGTCGAAACTTGGGACTCGCTTTTTTGATTCGATGCCTTTAGTGACTGGAAAATAAACGTTATATTTTCAATGTTTCATTCAACTGAGAATATGCCGACCGTTTAGAATTTGCCTAGTCCATTCATAAAGTGCCTGCTCTGAGAATCGATCGGTGACATATATAAGAGTAGTTGTTTTTTATTTAAATGTATTGCTTATCTCGGTAGCCAATTGCTTTAACGTTAAAATCCGTTAAGAATTCAATCCTAACTAATAATATAAATGCGTTTGTGAGTTTGTTTGTTTGTTACGCTTTAACTCGTTAACGACTCGACCGATGTCCATGAAATCTTGGACGCACATTGTCATGGGGTATACACTACTATTCCTGAGAAACGTAATACAATATCGGTTGCCATGGCAATGTTTTGTATTCGCAATATATTAAAATATAATATTACCGTAGAATAATATTTGATGTTTCAAAGCTTATCTGTTTAATTATATTACAATACGAATGTAGCAAATATGTCAGTAGTGGTTGAAAAGTGAAGACTCGAAAACGTGCCAATTGAGATGTATTTTTCATATAGCTTCATGTGTTCAAACACTAGCTGTCCTCTTTTCGCTTATTATTTTAATCACGCTATCCCTTTTACACCATTTGATATTGTGAATGTTGCTGTCTCTGTCTTGTAACACTTTAAACAGGTGATTTTGTATGAGTAGCTATAGTATACAATACCGTTGTTTCTTATTCACTTTCAAATCCTTTAAAAACACAAGTTTATAAATACTTTATGTAATAAACGCTCTGAACTTAATTACGTAATACTTTTCTATTATTTTTTCCATTTCAGAAAAGGTTGTTCTGTTACAAGTTACATCATTTTAACTTGATCTTACGGAACCCTATTTATGTGCCTTTTGATTATTGTTTTATACAGTAGATTGTGTTCGGAAATCGATGATTCATAGTAACGTAGTCACTTAAAAAAAACTGCTAGACAAAGATAAGACAAATCTTACGACAGATGTTCGGCTTCCGATAATGCCGTTTGTTGACCAACCGTTAACTCGCGATAACTGAAATAAGTCGGTCAATGTGTAGCACTGTTTCATGTGTCCCGCAATGCAGACCTTTTAGCAAAGAAACTTCTAGAAGCAACTTATTTTTTTTTATCAATACAGATAGAGTACCTTATCGAGGATACCGGTATATATTTCACAATCTCAGAAAAGGCACGATTAAAAAGAAAACTAATGTATAGAGCGTCATCTGTTAGCCGCCGTCATCAATCTTCTGTGTATATAAAAAAAGAACCTGCCTGACTGATATTTCGACGCACACATCAAACTGCTGGGCCTAGAGGCTTGAAATTTTACTCGGAGACAATTATTCTAACATTGGCGACCACTAAACAAGGATTTTTCTTAATCCCCATCAAAGGCAGAGAATGTAAGTTTGTAAGGATAGAATAACAATGCGAAGGGGTGAATCACATCCATTTGAATCAACCCAAAATAAAAAGGACACTTATCACACGAAACGGAACAAGGATTTTTGAAAAAAACGCAATTTTACTAATACTTACATGAAAACGAGGAGAGAGGCTCGTTCAGCGGCTAGTTTATTCATTAACAGACATTGAGGTCCATCTCTTATTATTCCTAACCTCCCTTAATCTACTTCCCACTCCCTTTTCGACGCACGCAGGCAACATATTGTTAGTTTAGGATACGGATGCATAAGAAATTTATACCCTTATCTATTGTTTGGTCGCACCTAGAATATATGTTAAATCTGAGATTCACAAGTGGTTTGCATAGGTATATCGACCTTCAACAGTCCTTGCGGAACTCCTTGGGGTACATCAAGAAGCGAACGTACTTCATCCTTAAAGGCAATGCGTCTAGTTCCTCTGGTGTTGCGGTGATGATTTGACGGTGAAATTAATTTGATGTAGCTCTTACTTTAACTTGTTTGCTTTATTATTTCAAAACAAAACGTATAACATTGTGTCGTGTACTCATTCCTCACTTGTCAACGATTGGAATAAACTAATTGTATTATCAATTATCTCAAATCTAGATGTTTTGATGTAGCGGGAATGATTCCACTTGCATCGGATCTTATCTAAGTTCGATGGTAATTTTTATCGGCGATATTGATTTAAAGTTTTATATTTATTTACAGCTAGGTGTGTACGCAATTGGGGGTCTTAAGGCGAATGTGTGCGAGCTCAAAGCACTCATGCTCGTAATCCAGGATATTACGGATTTCAATTTAACGCGTACCTTGCCTTGTCACCGTTTAGGTGACAATTGTGAAGGACAAGCACATTTTTATTTAAAAAATCATCACAGGACGATTAACTAAAGTTCCTTCACACATTCGGACGTATAAGCGTCTGTCTGTCTCTCTCGCGCGCGGTCGATCTTATGAGTATAAAGGAGAGACAGTTGATATTTTACTTTTGCTACTCTGGTGCTATATGTTTTCACAACCCACCAACTTACTAGAACCAGAATGGACTGAATATTTTAATATTATTGCATTAATCAAAATAATTTAATTTTAAACATACTGTATAGTCAAACTACATCAGCGAGAGTACCGTGTACACGCCAGCTTTAGTTTACTGATCTATAGACTAGTCAATGTTAGTTCTTCTAATCGTCTCTCCTTCATATCCCTTGAGCAAGTGTTTGTTAGCCTTGTAGAACAAGTCCAAGAACGCCGACCGGTCGTGGAACGGTCTTCGGCTGATTGTCAACTCTTTGCCTATGTCGACATAGGTCAGGGCGTCCTCGGCGATAGGGGTCCATTGCACCGGCAGCAAGTCCGATGTTTCCGGTGTTGGGTCTCTGAAAGTTTACAACTTGCTTTATTTCAATTGACCAATGTCATGCCGAATCGTTTTCAATCTAACAGACAAAGACTTGATGATTTTACACTGATGATATAAAATTAAATTAATTATTTCCACGTGTCCTCTAGCTAGGATTTTAATGTCCGTTGAGCTACCATTGTATCTAAAATATTGTAAGAATGTTATGAGAGGGGAAGTGACGAGGAGACTTCTAACTCTATAAAAGAGATGGATGGGTTGCATGAAAGATGACATGATTAAGAAAGGAGTGAATGAAATCAAGGATGTTAGATAGATATGAAAGCCTAAAACAAATTGTGTCAACTCTAAATAAAGAGGCAAAATAACAGGGAGATTAATCATTACTTATTTATATGTTTTTATAATTATATTTTAAATGTTTCATACATCAACTATTTACGTGATTGTTTGATTGTTCTGGATAAACTCAAAAACTACGGAAATCATTTTAAAAACTCTTAGAAAGTTATTCTATGAGAGAGTAATTTAGAGTGCATTTTATTTAGGGGCGTGTGGGCTAGTCCAATAAATCAAAACATTTGACATTATACAGCTTATCGTGATTTACTTTTGATATCCGATACTAATTGTAGATTAAAAATCAATTATATTGCTTAATATCGGATCCGATACAATAATACCTTGCGCAAGTTGCAGGTCTTAGGATAAGATAAGTAGTACATTATTTATATATTTGCTTTTTAGAATCACCTATAACCTAATCGTTAAGGGTAACGGACTTCGAAACAAGAGGTCGTGGGCTCGAATCCGCCATGAGAATTTAATCGTAAACCATCTCCTAGCACAAGTTTAAGCTTGAAATGGTGAAAAAGTTTAATGTCACGGTAAAAAACCCCTTAAAAAATCTGCCCTTTTCCTACTTTATTTGTAATGACTTTAACAGGTCATCGACTTGCATATCGATTTATCCGTCATTTTAGTCGTCAATCCCATCTTAATCATGTCACCTTTCACGCAATCCGTCAATCTGTTCGTAGGCCTACCCCTACTGACATATCCTACGTTCTTATCTAAAACTCTCTTTTTCATTCTTCCCTCCTCATTACATGTCCATGCCATGCTAACCTTTTGCTCCTTAACTTTTCCACTTTTGTGCTACTTTCTGGCTTCCTGTAATACCCTAATTTTGTACCTTATCCATCCGTGTTACTCCACACAAGCCATCTCAACATTCGCATGCACACTCGAGGCATCACTTCTTGTACCGTAAACATTTAAAAAAGAGATAGCATTTGACAAGAGTCGATTTAAACTTACCCATATTTCACGAAGTTTGCCCACAGCGTCGTCATTCTGTCTATAATGAGCTGATCCTCTTCTGAAGGCGATTCCTTGAATATAGCGACATCGAATAGGTAGCCGATTTCATCAGCATGAGACGCTCCGCCTATTGTCACGTTACTCCTATATTTAACAAAATTTCTACCACCAGAATATGAAAAGATGTAATGGTAGACTTTGCCACCGTTTTCCAAATACTTGTTAAGGCTTCTGTGCACCGGGTGACCGAACGTAAAGTCAGCCTCGAAGTCCATTAGATCCCATCTGATGTCTTCGCTCACATCCTCGTCGCCCACGTAGAATTGTCGGACCAAAGTTTCCAAGTTCTCGTCCGTGCTCAAATCAAAAGACATTCCCAATTGATTTTTGAACACGTCTAAACTAAGGGTACTAATCGGTCTATTTGCGTAGGGAACCAGCATCTCTTGGTTATTGTACCCACTTAAAATTAAGGTATCTTTCGCTTTCGGTATCGGACTGTTAACGGGATGGCTCGCTATGAATCTTTCCACACCCTCGAGGTGTTTCTCAACGCAAGGCATAAACGTTTGTGGCATCTCTAATCCAGCTGCTATCACTAGCGCCGGTTCCACTGTTGCTAGGAAGTTCAATGCATCATTCATATCGTCAGTTTCTACACCTAAGCGTTGAGCTAGTTTCATCGGTACACTATTGTCAGATTCCCGCACAGCCCATGGGCATTGAGCGGTTCCACTCTGCAATATTACCTTATCGAATAATTTCTCCTGCTCCGACAGAAGGTGATAGTCGACGGAGACACCACCAGCGCTTTCACCGAATATTGTTATTTTTCTGGCGTCGCCTCCGAATGACTCGATGTGTTCTTTCACCCATCGTAAAGCGCTCAGCTGATCCTTCAAGCCTTGGTTACCGGGTACCTCGGGAGTGTCTAGGCACATGAAACCATAAGGCCCCAATCGGTAATTCAACGTGACTAGTATAATGTCGTGCCTCACTAAATATTTGGGTCCATGTACGAAGCGGCCGGCAAAGCCGATTTGGAAGCCTCCGCCGTAGATCCAGACAAGTACGGGCAGTTTGTTCCTCGTTGTGGCTTTGTTAGGAACGTAGATGTTAAGATGTAGGCAGTCGAGTGCTCCAACAATCTGACTGTCGAACTCTTCTCTTTGCGGACAAATCGCAGAGTCATCGTTAGCTTCAAATACTTCTTCGAAATCTGGGTGTGGCAGTGACGGCTGAAAACAGAATGAATATAAATGTTGGAATCTTCTTAAAAGGTAGATTTGAGGAGCAAGTCAGGCAGTGATAGCCACTGTTCAATCACGATAAAAAGGAGTCGAGATGTTTTTCACATTTCGTATCTACAAATCTTCTTCTCCCTGGTCTTCTCCCACCGTCCCCACCCCCATGAAGGGGGTGGGTACAACCGTAGTCAATATGTAATAGATTTTGGCTTCAGTTTTTGTACGGCCGGCCAGGCAGGCAAGGCCTGACGCCAAATTATTTTTGTTTTCTTTAATAATGCAATATGAATATCTTTCAAGATCTTCCGTGAAAGAAAATGTTAGGGTTAGTTTCGTAGAATTGTGGTAAAGTACCGGCGAATATAAATAGCATACTTATATAATGTAATTCAAAATGTTTGCAATAATTGCAATTTTAATTATAGGCGACCACTACACGCACCAATACAAAAAGAGACAAAAATAATATAATGAATAAACACAGAAAGAAGAGAGAGAGAAAAGAAATATAAATCCCTAGTAATATTATAATTGTGATTGTAAGTTTGTTTGTTACGCTTTCACGCGCAAACTACTCAACCGGTCATCATGAAACTTTGTACACATATTCTTGGAGGTATTATAAGTAACGTAGAGGATACATTTTATGAAAAAAAAAAGTATATTAAAAGCGAAGTATGTATGTATATGTATAGACCTATAGACCCATAAACGGCTGGATCGATTTCGATGGAACGGGGATTGTCCAGATTGGCACATTCCTGTGTTCGGTAGCGAGCGGATCAACCTAATTAGTGGCACCCGGGCGAAGCCGGGGCGGGTCACTTGTTAACATATAAATCAATTATTATTATTACCAAAATGTTATATATCATTAACATTTACCAATACATTTCGTTTGAAAGTAGATTCAAATCATGGATATAAAGGTCTAGACGCTTTATTTGCTTGCTTCTTTATATTGGTGTGATAACGCCTGGCTAGTAGTTCAGGACGCATCTGGAGGAAAATATATTATATATAATATTATAAACAATTAAATTATAAACACGAACTCACTCCGAATGGGTTGCTCGCGTTGACCTTCGCAAAAGGTATGCCCAAGAACATGGAGTAGTCACCGTCAGTCGCCTGAAGGCCCCTGATGAGCCCCCTCTTGGTCTCCACTAAAGGGTCTAACCTCGGCAACGCCCATACTGTGCCCAGTAAGAGTAAATTCACTAGGACGACCTTCATCTTGCCTACTATTCAATAGAACTGTCGCCTGTTAGCATTTGTACGTTCCTTTTAAGATGCGAACAAGTTCAAGAGCTTGATAAGATTTGGTATCATAAGGAAGTGGCCACCCGAGTTCGTTTGTGGCTTATCTTCGAAATTATTTCAAAGATATTTGCGATTGTCAATGTGCGACAGTTGATCAGCGGTAGAATAATCTGCAGTAGTAGCGTGGACGGGATTGGTTCGTCTGGGCCGTGTCAGATAGCTCAGAATAAAGGCGTGCAGTACAATCTTGCATTTATTCCGCTGGGCCATCCTTACGTCCATTGTCTTTTTTGACCATTTTGTCTTTACTATTAAAAGACAGACAATTGATAACTGTAGTTAATTTTGTATATGTTAACTTGTTAGTCTAAGTAAATGGTGATGTGTGTAAGTATGGTCTCTAAAAACTCTAAGTGGAAAGGTGCTACAACAGTTCAGAAATAAATAAATAACCAAGGTAACTAAACCCTTGCATCCTAACAATAAAGTTAAAGATAGTATACAAGAAAAACATGAAAAAACCGCCCGTCGAAACTGTTCTAAAATCAAATAAGCAAGTCGCTGATTCATGTTGACCATGTTCACGTAAACGTATAAGATCTTCGCCTACCAAATATCTAATGCGGGTAAGGAAGTTATCACTTCACAAACTTTCGTTTGGAAATATCTTAACTTCATGATGTGTACCACCCATAAGATGTTAGCAAGCGATACTGTATCTACGATCTTAAGATAACATGTTGCTTTGAAGATATAAAGTCATATCCTAAAGCGCTTTTCGTGTAAACAACATGACAAAGGTGTATTAGCGGTCGCTTGTTTACAAAGCGATTTAAATGACCTTTCATTGCATCGGAATCTTCATCGTCGATTTATAATAATGATAGAAGACGTTGATAATTACTAAAATTTACGAATATCCATTTGGCACGAGCCTGGTTCACTTCTATCGCTTCTGCACATACAAGTTCGTCGGTTGCCGCTAATGTTCGGCTTTTCTCTAGATGATTTAAGTTCGTCTCAGACGTCGTCATCGTTCATTCATTTTTGTCGCTGCCTTCTTCATCATGTCACCTTTCTCGCAATCCATCCATTTGTTCTTATCCCTACCCCTACCCATATATCACTCCACATTCACATCTAAAGCTCTTCTTGTCACACGCCATTCTTCCATCCTAATAACATGCCCATATCATGCCAAGCTTTAGCTTTTAAGAATATATTTTTTATACCGTGAAGCATACTTAAATTCGTTCTTGCTAAATTCTTTAAAATATTAATTAAGAATTACGAGTAATGTGATTCGTAGAGATAACCCATAAATTGTTCATAACTATATTTATTATCCCTTTAGATTGATGGAATTCACGCATTTCAACTGAGAGTATCGCCATCAAATGAAGAGATGTCACTGCATACATTTTTATATAGTTAGTTGTTTATTTAATCATCGCCTTCGTAACCTTTCAGCAAATGCTTATACGTCTCAAAGAACAAATCCAAGAAAGCCATGCGATCTTGGAATGGTCTTCTGCGAATAGTCAACTCTTTGTCTATGTCCAGATAAGTCAGGGAATCCTGTGCGATAGGGGTCCACTTCACTGGCAGCAGGTCAGATGTTTCCGGTGTTGGGTTTCTGCGAAAGTTTGTAAAATAGATATTACACAATGTTATATTTAGATACTGGGAATAGAATTGTTTTGTACGTCAGTGATGCTAAATGGGTAGCACCGTTGATCAGCTAGCACAAGACTTATATTAAATCTGTAATCAGTATGGAATTGAGCAATCATACGATAATAAATAATTACTATGAACAAGTACGGTAGACCTTACCCATATTTCACAAAATTGGTCCACATTGTCGTCATCCTGTCTATAGCGAGCTGATCGTCTTCTGAAGGTGATTCCCTGAAAATATCTGTATCGAATAGGTAGCCGAGTTCATCAGCATGAGACGCTCCGCCTATTGTGATATTATTCTCATATTTGACTATGTTTCTACCACCGGAGTATGAGAAGATGTAATGGTAGACTTTTCCACTGTTTTCCGAATACTTGTTAAGGCTTCTGTGCACCGGGTGACCGAAGGTAAAGTCAGCTTCGAAGTCCATTAGACCCGCTCTGATGTCTTCGCTCACATCCTCGTCGCCCACATAGAATTGTCGGACCAGAGTTTCCAGGTCCTCGTCCGTGCTCAAATCAAAATACATTTCCAATTGATTTTTGAACAAGTCTAAACTGAGGGTACTAACCGGTCTATTTGCGTATGGAACCAGCATCTCTTGGTTATTGTACCCACTTAGAATTAAGGTATCTTTCGCCTTTGGTATCGGACTGTTGATGGGATGGCTCGCTATGAATCTCTCCACACCCTCGAAGTCCTTTTCGACGCAAGGCATAAACTTTTGTTTTAATTCGTATCTTGCAGCTACCACCAGCTTAGGTTCAACCTTTGCTAAGAAGTTCAAGGCATCATTGATATCATCTGTTTCTAAACCTAAGCGTTGAGCTAGTTTAATCGGTGCGCTTCTGTCAGGATCTAGAACAGCCCATGGGCATTGAGCGGTTCCACTCTGCAATATTACTTTATCGAATAATTTCTCCTGCTCCGACAGAAGGTGATAGTCGACGGAGACACCACCAGCGCTTTCACCGAATATTGTTATTTTTCTGGCGTCGCCTCCGAATGACTCGATGTGTTCCTTCACCCATCGTAAAGCGCTCAGCTGATCCTTCAAGCCTTGGTTACCGGGTACCTCGGGCGTGTCTAGGCACATGAAACCATAAGGCCCCAATCGGTAATTCAACGTGACTAGTATAATGTCATGCCTCACTAAATATTTGGGGCCGAATATACTTCCAAAGGCGCCGTCTTCAAAGCCACCACCGTGTATCCATACGAGGACGGGTAGCCGATTGTTCGTGGTCGCTTTGTTGGGGACGAAGACATTGAGATGCAGACAGTCTAAAGACCCGATCAACTCTGTTCCATGGTCATCTTTTTGCGGACAAATTGCGCTGTCATGGAATGCCTCGAAGACTTCTTCGAAGTCAGGGTACGGTAGTGATGCCTGAAAGTGGAATAATTGTTAATTTATATCTTGTCCAAAGTTATATGTCTTTTTTACAGCCAATACTTTTCATTCTTTGAATTTTTTGAAGGATATTGAAAGTCGCCTCAAATTAATCTAAAGTATCTTGTTAAGGCAAAAAAACTGCATCACTTGGCATCGAAATCTAACTGATTGCCTGATACAATTGTGATATGGTATAGGTCGGATGGAGCTTAACAACATTGTTGTAGATTCCATTTATAGCATCTATATTTGTGTACGAACTTACCCCGAAAGGGTTGCTGTCGTTAACTTTAGCGAAGGGTATGCCCAGGAACTTGGAGTAGTCACCATCTGTCGCTTGCAGGCCTCTAATCAGCCCCTTCTTGGTCTCCACTAGGGGGTCCAGTCGCGGCACTGCCCATACTGTACATAACAAGAGCAAGGCCACTGTAATGATCTTCATAGCGACGAATCAACAGAAATGTCACCTATAATCTTTACAAGTTCTTTTTAAGATGCAATCGTAAGATACTTGATAAGATGTAACTTTATTAAGGGGAGGCTACACGTTGTCTTTTGGTACAATCTTTGTACTATCATCAGAAGTTTGCAGGAAATAGTTAAACATCAAAATTCTCTTTAAAGAGTAAAAAGCTTTTTTTTTAAAGAATAAAGTGGCAAACGAGCAAGCGTCACCTGACAATAAGTACCGCTACCCATAGGCATCCGCAAGTTCATGAGTTGCAGATACGTTGCCTACGTTTATGGACAAAGGAGGGGACAAACAGAAAAATGGATATTTCCATTCCCTCCTCAACCTTCAAATACTTCCTCTTCCCATTCGTTCCTTATTAGAAAAGGGTGGGAAGGGGAAGAGGAAACGCCTGTTTTCTGTGATGTCGTGGTATTTCACCGGTCGAGCCGGCCCATGCGGACAACAGATGTTGTTGTTGCGGGCTCTACCACTGTTACTGTTACCACCTTGAAATATTAATAATTGTAGTTTGTTTTGGGATTGAAATCTACATTACAGATCAGTATCGCGCCAAATCCATCTATGTCTACACCACTAGGTCACAGGCGTGAGAGCATATGTATGGTTTACGTTACCATGTCATATGTTGATTCTTTACGCCGATACTTTATCAACGACCTTCTGTTTAAATCTGTTATCGTTGACATTTCTTAGATATGCTCGTTAGATTAAAATGATCACCCAGGACTTGACAAGCGGACTTTGGAAACGAGAAAAGGGTCGCCTAAAGCCACGTTACCTGTACGCTGCTAAAAATCACTTTTGTTTATGGTTCCACTTATTTCGTCATTCATCGATGAATCCGCTACTGAGACACAGTATAAGTATGGAGACAGTATGAAAACTACCATGAAACGCTCAAAAAGGCACATTCACACAAACAAGACCCTAAGCGGTTGTCGCGGTGCTGTAAGTAGTGAGTGCCACTTAGTTTCGCTCGCCGTTGCGCTCATTAATTGACATTCAGATTGAACATGAAATATTTTCAACTACTTCTAATGTAACGCACCAAGAGCCTAATGCTCAAAGAATAGCTCGCATATGGCGGAATGTTTTCCTCCTTACTTGACGCTTGTTATATTTTGTACAATTCACACAATATCTTTATAAATTATAGCCTATATGTTATTCTGATGTATACGCTATAATACTGTAATGTTTCATTAAAATCTATTCAGTAGTTTTTGCGTGAAAGAGTAACGAACATCCATACATACAGACTTTCGCATTTATAGTAGTAATATTAGAGAGATGTATGAATTATCTCATGAAATTAAATAAATGTAAAAACTCCAGTCGGCCGCTTCCTTCGGGTGCCGGTTAGAGTGGCGTTTCTCTACCGGTTGAACTCACATAGCCAGAAAACAGATAACAAATACATATTTAAAAAAAAACACACACTAATTCGTCGAAACCAACGTCTTCAAAGAAACCTTGATATTTGACCCTCTCACAAATTTAAAATTGGTACAAAAACTTAGCTTCGAACCAACGTACCGAGTTGACGGCATTCATCCCAGACCTCTATGCGACCTTCACCTTTGATGTATTCTATAGCGACCCGCCCCGGCTTTGCACGAGTAGTATACTATGTACACCAGTAATTTTCAAGCGCCATAGTGTACCAGCCTCTTCTTTATATTAGCCAATTATTATTATTATCATATTTCAGCCAATTTACATTAAATTTTAATTAATTGTTCATATGTAAGTAAACAGCGAGCAGTGGTGGCTCTGCGGCTTAGGTTACTTACGTACTATAGGTCGCGGGTTCGAACCCGGGCAGGCGCGTTACTTTGTGTAATTTATTTCATCACCACTGCTCCAAAAACGGTGAAGGAAAACATCGTGAGGAAACCGGCATGTTCTTAGAACCACCAAATTCGAAGACATGTGACATCCGCCAACCCGCACTGGGCCAGCGTGGTGGATTACGGCTCATTCCCTCTCTCAGAGAGGAGACCTGTGTCCCTGCAGTGGGAACATTCTAAAAAAGGGCTGATTTATTATATAATTATTATGATTTAATGTAAATTATAGTGACTAATCCCAGACACTATAATGATTTCCTGTTTGTTGCACGCAAAGAATGTTGCATCAATACATAATTATGTATTGAAATGTCATAGATGTAGTATGTATTGAGGAATGTGGGTGAAGCAAAAGGTCAGTGCCGCGGTTTTGACTCCTTCAATCATTGTATTGTCACCTATTTGATACGAACCCTGACGTACAGAGAACATTTATGCTCGTTGCTGGCAGGCGTAGGCAGAGATTACGCATTTTATTTTGACAATGACCTGCCTTAATGGGTTACTAGCGTGAGCGCATATTTATTTATTTAATTATTTGTAATTTATTTTCTTATAAGTATAATATAATAAAACGAGATTGAATGGATGACGTCATCAGGTATTACCGAAATCACATAATGGCCTGTCGATTCCGGGTCAAGGCCGCCTCGTCTTGAGGTCAATGGGGACCCGAACGAATCTCTTTCCACATACAACCAACTTGGTTTAGTTCACTCTTTGAATAAGTTTCGTAACCTTATTTTAATAATCCATGTATGTAAATTTGGTGTAGATTTATTGTTACTCTTAATACCACCTTGACCTGGGCGTGGGTGACGTAGTTTAAGGACTTACTCATGTCAAGGTATGGTATCCATGCTGTGGGCTGGTACCTCACAGGAGCGTTGATATATTCTTCTACATGATATCTGGTCTGTCAGCTGATCCTTGTCTAACATTATTTTTTCCTCTAATATTCTATATCATAGGTTCCCTTTATGGACTACCGCCTTACCCCCCTTTCAAGAAAAAAATCTAACCCCTCCCCCCCCTTTACTTAATTCTTAACTATACCAATGTTATATGTCTGTGCTATCTATTAATATCTAAAAAATGAATTCTCTATCTCTTCGTGTTCTTGAAGTGTGTTCGTCTTGCGAACGGGGGCGCTTTAATTAATATGTAATTATGCATATTGCACGCACCAGCCGATAGATTGTAACTTGTAGTTTGTACGTTGTATTTTCCGTTGGACCAACTTTTGGGCGCTGGAGCTTTTCGTCGGGCCCTATGTTCTCTAGTCATCTCATTATTTAATGGACACTAAGGATCTATTTACATGTACAGGGTTGCCGTCTAAACGTTGGCACGTTGTTCCTTATATTACAAGCCGAAATTCATCCACTACGCGTCCCGTGTCGTGTTTCGCCCGTACATGTGGACGCGTGTAATCCATCGCGCCGCGCTGGCTGAACGTGTGCGTGTGATACAGCCCTCATATTGGTTTCTACTTTTGCTAACAAATCTAATCTATCACCCTCTTTCTATCCCCAGTGATGTCAAAATTCGCGGTCCGGGTTGACGCGGCGGTGTCGGCGCTGGGCAGCGGTGCGGGCGCCGGTCTGGACGAGAACGACTTCATAGACGCGTCCCGACTTGTGTATGATGGAGTTAGGGAGATCAGGAGAGCTGTACTGATGAACCGGGTAAGTGGGACGACCAGAGAGAAGGAGCAGATTGGTGGCTTAACCGTCTCCCACTTCTGATATGTATGAATAGTGCTTAATGAAATGACGTCTTCTGAGGTTATTGGATAGCAAAAAATATTAAGAGATAGCTTTAATTAAAAAATATTAAGAGATAGCTTTATTTAAAAAATATTAAGAGATAGCTTTATTTAAAAAATATTAAGAGATCGCTTTATTTAAAAAATATTAAGAGATAGCTTTATTTAAATAATATTAAGAGATAGCTTTATTTAAAAAATATTAAGAGATATCTTTATTTAAATAATATTAAGAGATAGCTTTATTTAAAAAATATTAAGAGATAGCTTTATTTAAAAAATATTAAGAGGTAGCTTTATTTAAAAAATATTAAGAGATAGCTTTATTTAAAAAATATTAAGTGATAGCTTTATTTAAAAATATTAAGAGATAGCTTTATTTAAAAAATATTAAGAGATAGCTTTATTTAAAAAATATTAAGAGATAGCTTTATTTAAAAAATATTAAGAGGTAGCTTTATTTAAAAAATATTAAGAGATAGCTTTATTTAAAAATATTAAGAGAAAGCTTTATTTAAAAAATATTAAGAGATAGCTTTATTTAAAAAATATTAAGAGATAGCTTTATTTAAAAAATATTAAGAGATAGCTTTATTTAAAAAATATTAAGAGATAGCTTTATTTAAAAAATATTAAGAGATAGCTTTATTTAAAAAAAATTAAGTGATAGCTTTATTTAAAAATATTAAGAGATAGCTTTATTTAAAAAATATTAAGAGGTAGCTTTATTTAAAAAATATTAAGAGATAGCTTTATTTAAAAAATATTAAGAGATAGCTTTATTTAAAAAATATTAAGAGGTAGCTTTATTTAAAAAATATTAAGAGATAGCTTTATTTAAAAAATATTAAGTGATAGCTTTATTTAAAAATATTAAGATATAGCTTTATTTAAAAAATATTAAGAGATAGCTTTATTTAAAAATATTAAGATATAGCTTTATTTAAAAAATATTAAGAGATAGCTTTATTTAAAAAATATTAAGAGATAGCTTTATTTAAAAATATTAAGATATAGCTTTATTTAAAAAATATTAAGAGATAGCTTTATTTAAAAATATTAAGATATAGCTTTATTTAAAAAATATTAAGTGATAGCTTTATTTAAAAATATTAAGATATAGCTTTATTTAAAAAATATTAAGAGATAGCTTTATTTAAAAAATATTAAGAGATAGCTTTATTTAAAAATATTAAGATATAGCTTTATTTAAAAAATATTAAGAGATAGCTTTATTTAAAAATATTAAGATATAGCTTTATTTAAAAAATATTAAGAGATAGCTTTATTTAAAAATATTAAGATATAGCTTTATTTAAAAAATATTAAGAGATAGCTTTATTTAAAAAATATTAAGAGATAGCTTTATTTAAAAAAATTTAAGAGATAGCTTTATTTAAAAATATTAAGAGATAGCTTTATTTAAAAAATATTAAGAGATAGCTTTATTTAAAAAATATTAAGAGATAGCTTTATTTAAAAAATATTAAGAGATAGCTTTATTTAAAAAATATTAAGAGGTAGCTTTATTTAAAAAATATTAAGAGATAGCTTTATTTAAAAAATATTAAGAGATAGCTTTATTTAAAAAATATTAAGAGATAGCTTTATTTAAAAATATTAAGATATAGCTTTATTTAAAAAATATTAAGAGATAGCTTTATTTAAAAAATATTAAGAGATAGCTTTATTTAAAAATATTAAGATATAGCTTTATTTAAAAAATATTAAGAGATAGCTTTATTTAAAAATATTAAGATATAGCTTTATTTAAAAAATATTAAGTGATAGCTTTATTTAAAAATATTAAGATATAGCTTTATTTAAAAAATATTAAGAGATAGCTTTATTTAAAAAATATTAAGAGATAGCTTTATTTAAAAATATTAAGATATAGCTTTATTTAAAAAATATTAAGAGATAGCTTTATTTAAAAATATTAAGATATAGCTTTATTTAAAAAATATTAAGAGATAGCTTTATTTAAAAATATTAAGATATAGCTTTATTTAAAAAATATTAAGAGATAGCTTTATTTAAAAAATATTAAGAGATAGCTTTATTTAAAAAATTTTAAGAGATAGCTTTATTTAAAAAATATTAAGAGATAGCTTTATTTAAAAAATATTAAGAGGTAGCTTTATTTAAAAAATATTAAGAGATAGCTTTATTTAAAAAATATTAAGAGATAGCTTTATTTAAAAAATATTAAGAGGTAGCTTTATTTAAAAAATATTAAGAGATAGCTTTATTTAAAAAATATTAAGAGATAGCTTTATTTAAAAAATATTAAGAGATAGCTTTATTTAAATAATATTAAGAGATAGCTTTATTAAAAAAATATTAAGAGATCGCTTTATTTAAAAAATATTAAGAGATAGCTTTATTTAAAAAATATTAAGAGATAGCTTTATTTAAAAAATATTAAGAGATAGCTTTCATTTAAAAAATATTAAGAGATAGCTTTATTTAAAAAGGTGGGGGAATTAAAAGTTCTAAATGAATCAACGAAGATTTACTGTCTTATGAATTATTTATATGTGAAAAAACCACGTCATGATTTGACATCAAGTCTTTATTTTTTTTCCAAAATTGACATACCAATGAACATTAATATTGGGATGTTAATTCAAGGAGCGGAAATATTTTTGATAGAAATAAACAGGTTGTAGTAAATTATAATTCTTTAGGTCCAGTAAACAATAGAAAAGCTTAGAAGAGTTAGAAATAAGCAGATGGTCAGAACATTGTAACTTCTAGAAAGTTGTAGGATATTTATACAGCAACGATATGTTCAGGACGATGACGACCTCGACCCTGAGGACGTGGAACTCGACGAGCACTACACGTTGGAGACGAGAAGCAAATGTGAGAGGACAGCCTGTCCGTTTGTTTGCCTGGGGGTGTTATAGCGTCCGTAACTTTCGTCCTTTGGGCCTTGTCAGTTGTGCTAAGCCTTTATTTGTTGCTTTAAATCCGTTCCGATTATTGGTGATTGTTACAAACGGCTGACATGTCCCAATCATTATTTGTGTACGTCATTTTGTTTAACTATTGTTTTTGTTACGTCCATGTTTGCATGAATTGTTTGACCGTAAACTGGATCACAATTTATTTAATTTACACCAGAATAGTTGGAAGATTCAAGCTGTATGAGATACAAGTTTGACTTAGATTTTTTGCCATATTTAAAGCTGTAAAGTTTTGGTCCTTCGAGTTGTGTGTGTGTGTTTGAGAATATTCGTTACCAGCTCTAAAGTTAATTGAAAGTTACTGTATTTAATAAAATATAGCAGCTCGACCCAGCTTCGCCCGGGATTGACAAATAAAAAAATATATCCAATGATAGTCGAGGTTTATTTTTTGAAATCGGTCCAGTAGTTCTTGTGTTTGCTCGTTACAAACATACATAAATACAAATCTTTGAATGAATTGAATGTCGGTTAATTGTGGCCCAGTTTTAGAAATATAAATGTTTGCACATAGATGGTGTCCCATTATTAACTTTATGGGAAAGCGCATACTCTTGTAACGGCAGTGTTGACATGGTGGTCGTTAACTAAAACTGTTCCGTACTTGAACCTTTATCAAATAGCGAAGTAACTTAGAGTTTTTAAGTTAATACAAATTGCATCAAGTCGTTTTATTCGATGCCATTGCGGTGTATATTTTTGCTCTTTTGAATGAGAGAAGATCGTTTATCTGACAGTATCACCACGTTTGCACTGCCTTCGCAACTGATCACCCGCCCACCATCGCATGCTAAATTTTGTCCGTCTGTCCGCTTGCATGTGTAGACCAGCGACGATCTAGACACCGATACGGAGTTCGAACCTGTTGAAGATATGACCATGGAGACGAGGAGTAGATGTAAGTACAAGAGGTTTAATACCCCCATCTCTTACACCATCGGACTAAACATTGTTGTTGGTAACAGTAATTGGGTCGGATGTAAGTCCATTTACGATTTGCTAGGGATTTTCCTAGATTCCTCGGTAACCTGACGAGCTGACTTCATGCTGTCTAGGTCCACTGTCAGACCTGTCTCTACCAAGAATACTCCTACCTCCATTTTTGTCAATGATACCTTGGTGCTCTCCATCCATTAGATTTTATTTAAATTTAAAGGTAAGTTATGCATGATATTACTGTGGCAACTTTATATGTTATTTGTGATATATTAGGGATATTGCACACTACGTTTTTTTAATGCGCTGACGACGCGCGACTTTTGGACGTTATCTGTGCGTTTGTAAAAATTCAAAAACGCGAGGATCGAACGAAGGTCAACGCGACGTGCTCGCGTTCTCACGGCGCTCGTCGCGTTCAACGCGCGTCGCTAGCGCACAAAAAACGTCGTGTGCGATGGCCCTAGTACGTTTTTTGTGCGTGCGGAAAACGCGCGTCGTTTGAGCGTTGTGTGATACAAAGTCACAAGCACCGACAAGGCGTACTGATCGCGTTTACGCGCGTCGTCAGCGCGCGACTAAATACTCTTTATGGTAATATAGTTGTTCTTTGTAAAGGTGTTTCTAAGGACCATTATTACGTATATGTTTGTTTTGTACCGTATATGTTTATTTACTATCTGAATTTGTTACCTGCAGCGAGCGCTCACACCGGCGAGCACGGCGTGGACGAATACCCGGACATCAGCGGCATCACTAATGCCAGGGTAATTTGTTTATACTGCTACTTACATCTTGTGTTTGTGTACAGACATTATTTCGTTTTATAATCTTATTTTAAGAAATTAATTTACTACCCTCATCTGTTATTTGATCAGGACTTAGATTGGTTAGTTAGTATGTACATTATACAATCAGAAGTGAGTTGCCGATCTAAATATGTGACCAACAATGTTAAATCGTAAAAACCAGATTAGGTTGAACCCTTGCGTACGTCTACTATTCTAGACTCTCGTGGTTAAGTTTATGTGGACGTCTATCGAACTCGAGTCCAACATTCTTTTGTACGGCAACTTGACCTCTGAATCGCATTCAGCGACTTCGTATCAAGTGACCAGCTCTTCCAATCTTGTTCTATCGCTTTCAGGAAGCTATGCGTAAGATGACAGAGGAGGACAAGCGCAAGATCCTGCAGCAGGTGGAACTGTTCAGACGCGAGAAGATGACGTTCGACAACGAGGTCGCCAAGTGGGATGACGCTGGGAATGACATCATCATGCTGGCCAAGCACATGTGCATGATCATGCTGGAAATGACAGACTTTACAAGGTGGGTAGACCTGCACAGACCTCGGACTTTTCAAGTTGCTGCAAATGACCCCTCTTGACAAAATTACTCAATTCCAATATGTAATAGTTTAAAAACTAAAATACCTTACTGAATGTAAACATGTAAATATGAAGGCTTTATTATATATATTTTGTTTGGTCCCGGTGCGCAGAGGTCGTGGTCCATTGAAGACCACTATGGATGTGATAAACGCAGCCAAGAAGATATCGGAAGCTGGCACCAAGCTGGATAAGTTGACACGAGAGATCGCTGAGCAGGTAAACATTTATTATACAGTTGGAACAATATAATACGCCTTTAAAAGCCAAAGAAACAGACAACAGAAGAAGCGAGAGACGTGTGCCAGGTTCGCGACAAATGGAAATCCATAATCTCTGCCTACCCCTCTCTGGGTGATTGATAAATACTCCGCAATGTTCCAGTGCCCGGAATCATCGACGAAGCAAGATCTGCTGGCGTATCTTCAGCGCATAGCTCTCTACTGTCACCAGATCCAGATCACCAGCAAGGTGAAGGCGGACGTCCAGAACATATCCGGAGAGCTCATCGTTAGCGGGGTCAGTATATCACGTTAATACAGGTCTATTGTTAATTAAATAATTACCGGTCGGAATTTTTTTTTTAATATTACAAAGTGGCAAACGAGCAAGCGGCCCCTGGAAATAAGCACCGCTACCCATAGGCATCCGCAACAAGCTAATGAGTTGCAGATGCGTTGCCTACCTTCATGGACGAAGGAGGGGACAAACAGAAAAAAGGATAATTCCATTTCCTGTCCATCCCCTCCTCATCCGTCAAATCCTCTTTCTCTTCTCATCCTTTCCTTATTAGAAAAGGGTAGGAGGGGGAAGAGGACTACAATTAGGACTCCGGCACGTCACTCATCAGACGAAACGCAGTATACTTCTACTTCACGCCTGTCTTCTGTGACGTCGTGGTATTTCACCGGTCGAGCCGGCCCATTCGTGCAAAATATGTTGTTATTGCGGGCTCTACCACTGTTAATAATGAATGATGAAATAAACGTTTTCTAAATTACAATATAAAAAAGCAACAAGAGAAAACATACGGAACGCAGGAAAGAGAGAGTGAGAGACAGATATGTCCACGCGAACGCATATATCCACACACAGGTTTGCGTGTTTAACTCAACTGCGACCCCAGATATACTAATACAGGGAGTTCTTGTACATGTAGAAGAAGCGAGAGAAGAAGAAATTTATAATCTCTGCCTACCCCTCCGGCTTGAACATATTTTTAAATGATTCAATAAAACAGTGTAATGAACCACATGATATGCGATCGTGTTCCAGTTGGACAGCGCGACGTCGCTGATCCAGGCTGCGAAGAATCTGATGAATGCTGTAGTCCTGACGGTGAAGGCGTCTTACGTCGCCTCCACCAAGTACACAAGGCAGGGAACCATCGCTGTGAGTATCTTATTATTATACAATCGTGATGATTGTGAAGTATTCCATGCTGAACTTTGCAGTGCAAAATTAATGTTCAACTTTGCAGTGTGAAGTTCATGTTGAACTTTGCAATGTGAGTTTACAGTGTACAGTTTATGTTGAACTTTGCAATATGGAGTTTGCAGTGTACAGTTAATTTTGAGCTGCAAAGTGTTGAATTTAAGTTGTGACATTTGTGTTGAAGTTTGCAGTGTGGAAGGTATCATTTGACCTTGAAAGGTCAAATTTTGATGGACATAATGGCTGTTTGCAAATGTTTGCAGTTTCAGAGAAAATGATAATTTAATTATTAAGTTTGCATTGGAAAGTTTTATTTTTTCAGTGTGACAAGTTTATTTTGTATGAAGTGTATGGAATCTCATGATTGCTTAAATTTATATTCTTATAAACGTCGAATGTGTTGAACTTTGGAACAATATGTTGTTCAATATAAATATGTTATGTTATATCGAGTCGATGAAACATACCATAAAGTCTGAAGTTGGGTGCAATTAAAACTGACGAGAGATTAGACATGCTCTCTCTGTCGCACCACGCGATATCTTGTATCATTTGTCTCGCTCACTTACATACATTTAATACTTGTATAGCTAACTTCAGATATACGATATCAAGCAGAGTCAAGTCGTGACAATATAACAGGACAATTTCGATGGTTGTCATTTTAGATTCAAAATTAAATTTATTGTTATTTTTATTTAATTTCAAGTTGCTTCTAAGTGTTTCATAGCTCAATCGAAATTGGTCTGTTATATTGTGGTGTCACCGTCACATTGCTGGTATCGTCAGTTTGTAATCCTACCAGGATTATTATATAAACTAACCGCAAATTGTGACCCTAACCTATTCTAACTTAAACTTTAACGTAATAATGTACGAAATCTATCTATCTATACACGAACAAACTGACTGACTGGTACATCAAGGCACACCTCAAACTACTGGACTAGGGGTTTGAAATTTTGCTCAAAGATTTATTGTTATTACGTAGGCGAGCACTACGAAAGGATTTTTATACATTCACCCCCTAAAGATTTAAAGCAGGGGTTGAAAGTTTGTATGGATATCCATTCTAAGTTGATCTCAGATGTATATAATCATCATAATAAGTAGGGTTCAGCTTAGACTGGACATTTGTCAATTAAATCAAATTGCAAGGTGGTGCGGCGCTCAGCTTGTAAGATTATAAACTGACGAAGTCGACAATCTGACGGTGACGGTGACAGACACAGTAGACGAAAGCTATCGCTCGTAAGTTAATAAGTAAGCTGGTAGAAAATAAGCGACAGCTGTAACATTTGATACGATTGGTTAACGCTTCGCTACGGGCTGACGCGGCAGGGCAACTACGTGAGTTTATTGACTTAGTACTAACTTAACACTAACTTAGCATGAACTTAGCACTGACTTAGCATGAACTTAGCACTGACTTAGCATGAGAGTATTGATATAATTAGTATCAGTCTAATTTCTCTTCGCTTTCATCTGCCTAAAAAAATTTAATAAAAATAATTACATTGACCAGATTAGTGACATACTACGGAAGGGCGATATAAGGATACTCAATACATCTACATGTATATATGTAGAAGTGAAATCTATAATCTCTGCCTACCCTTCTAGGCTACGGGCGTGAGCGTATATATGAATTAGAATGCTTGAATTGAATTGTCATTTGCTTTCTCCAGCTCATGGTCGCATGATTGTTTATGTTATTGAAGAATGTTTCCTTTGTACTTATAAGATATTAATAGTGGTATCTTATGCATCTAGTCCTGCTGTGACTGAGTACGGGCAGAGAGCCAGGACTTCCATTCGGAAGGTCGAGGCGCCCTTCCTGTTCACGGCTTGTTTGTTTTTGAGATGATAAATGTGGAATATGCATGGTATACATTAAACAATAACTTGAACATTTATTGTATTACTTGCTTTCAGAATTTATTTCTCTGTTCATTCTTTATCATTTTATTTATAATATAAACAAATGAATTTTAAAGTTTTCTAACTTGACCAACAGATGGCGCTATAATAAATTAATACATCTTTTGCCCAGTCCCCGATAGTGGTGTGGCGCATGAAGGCACCAGAGAAGAAGCCTCTGATCCGTCCCGAGCGGCCGGAGGAGGTGCGCGCCAAGGTGCGCCGCGGCAGCCAGAAGAAGCAGCCGAGCCCCGTGCGCGCGCTCGCTGAGTTCCAGAGCCCCGCGGAGACCGTATAGGTACAGCACTCTGTGCCATACCACCTTGCTTAGTTACTCCTACACGTGATCAGCTCTACCGGTGAAATACCACGACCTAAGACACGCGTCAAGTAGAAGTATTCAGCATTTTAACTGATGAGTGAGATACCGGAGGCCCAGTTCTGGTCCTCTTTTAAATAAGAAGAGGATGGGAAGGGGAAGAGGTGAGGATGGACTCTTCTATATCGTTACAGTGTTGTCGTGATCCTCAACGGTCTACCTCACGGAGGATCGCTCTTTTTCTCTATTTTATGTGGTTTTGTTATCAACTGGTGTTGCCAGTTCAACCTCTTTGTTAGTAACCTCCTTGACTACCAATGAAAGTGTTGAGGCTCCAAATACGATTCAAGATCTTTGTTCAATCTTTTTTTATCTATGTATGGAGTAGTATGTATTAATTGATGTATGTGCTGGTTTTTATTTCAGCTTGTGACTAGAAAGTGTCAAATGTAGAGACGGCGTTGTTTAAAAATGAAATTGTTTATAATACTAAGGTATTTTAAATGTATAATTTCATGAAACTTAAATTGGATATCTCGTTGTTAAGTTGTTGACACACTAGAGTGGGCTGTTGGTAATATTTTATAAAGTCATATCACACTGTTAGTAATTATTATAAATAATTTGACAATTTCTGCACTTATAGGACCGATGATAATGTAATATTATTTAAATGTACTAATTCTGACAAGAGTCATTACTGTAAAGAATAATTTCGTCATAAAATTAAGAATAGCGCCATCTAGTTGAAATACGAGAAATCAATTTTCTAAAGGGCTTCTGTTTTTAAAGTAGATAAAATTGAACAGATTAGTTAGATTTAAATGTAAAATTAAACCAATATTTAGGTAATAAAATAACTAACGCATTTGTACTGAAGCTTTAGTGCGTCAACAATCTTATATACAATATGTGTTGTGATTTTTACATCTAATTATTTTTTAATATATATCCGCCATTTTGATTTTTCTAATATGCATTTTGATGTTTTGGCGGGAAAAGTGCGACGGAGGAGGAATTGAAATTTCGATTAAATGTAACCCGAGTCTCTGACATAGGTTAGTTGGGGACGTGTGTGAGAGAAATGATATACAATTAGTTAATGTTGTTGCGAGACAAGAGATGTTTTAAGAGACCCGTCATTTTAACTCATTCAATTTCTAATATCACATTAATTATTTAATAACAAATAAATTATTGTGATATTAAAAATGTAATTATTATTTAAATAAATGAGGGGAATATTTTTTTAATCACGCTAATAAATAAATTAATAATAATTTCTCTAAAATATCTAATAAAGCGGTAAAATCAATAACTACTAAATTCATCAACAGATGGCACGCCATATATAAAGGTTTATAAGTCACTTACTGTACCCGAGTTTTAACTTGTTCGGTTAAATTTTAACTAAATTAGATGATCTTAGTGTGCCCACCGCTAAGGGTAGCGTAACCTTCTTTAATAGTTGAGTTACCAAATGTTAAAAGAAGTTTTCCAGATCCGTGAGTTATTTTTGAGATTAGCGGTTGTTACGCGTGCGAAGCCGGGGCCATCGCTAGTTCCCTTGCCTATATGCAGAGACTCGGTAAATAATACAAGTACTGGTCTACCCCAGTCTGGGAAACTATACAATAAGACGGCAGCCAAATTTATTATTATTGTAAGACAGTTTGTACTGGCTGTATAGAGTTTTGTATTCGATTATTGTATTTTTAGTATTACGTAGATTTGAAACGCCTCTTTACAATGTGTCCTATGAAAAGTTTGTCTATGGAACGTTTATGTTCAACTTCTCAATCTTAATGTTTAAAAAAAATATATTTGCCTATGGAATTTTTTTTATCATCTGAGAAATTTGATAACAACGCCATCTAGTGAAAAAATTTAAAACGACTTTGAATGTTGCCGTTTTTTTATATCGCTTGACATTTATACGATTTCATAGACAATAAAGTTTTGCATACGTCACGTTGTAAAGGATATTTAACGCGAGTATTTAACTAGAGTAGTGTAGTTTATACGTAACGAGTATTATAGGCAATATTTATTGATATTGTCCCGTGTTTATTTTAAATTGTATTTCAATTTAGCAATCTAAAGCGATGGCTAGAGAACTGCGTACCTGTAGAGTCGCTTGGCACGACGATTTCATTCATCCATTTATCGGTTACTTAATCAGGAATTGTGTTAGGCAACCTAGTTTTCTTAAATCTGACCATATTAAGCAATGCCAATAGCACAATGATTGAGTGTGCTGACCGAGGTCGTGGGTTCGAACCCGCAATTCAACTATAGTCGTGAACCATTTAGTTGGAAAGGTTAAAAGAAATATTAGTAAATTGTTTTAAAAATCTACGTTTTCAAAGTATTATTTGTGACATAAGTCCAAACCCACCGTATTGCCACTATCACAATGTTGTAGTTGAAAAATTTGTAACCATCTCTTTAGAGTGATAAGAACTGGGAATGGTTTTAATTATGAAAGTGTTTGAGAAAATCTCTTATCTAATTGTAGAAAAAAAATATTAGCCATATTCTAACGTACACCTAAATAGTTGCCATAGAAAATAATCACGTTATTTAGGGAAATATCATTGTACTGGCAACTTTTATACTAGCGCTCGGAACAAATTTTGTTCCTTTAAAATCTCTATCATATTTGATATATTTTTAAAATATTTAGATAGCTTGTAACATTTCCTTAGATTCCACCGCCAAAGCAAAAATTGGTTTTTAAATACGGCGACTCGTATAAAATTAGTATCCGTTTAAGGACTTAGATTTTGTTACTCAGTGAGTTCACCAGCCCGCGGTGCACTCCGCACCCCATTTATAACATTCTCGTCAGTATTTTTATGTGCTACCCATAACATCCATAACCTACCCATGAGATACCTTACGCAATAACTGGGCTTTCAAATGGATTAAGTTTCTTAAATCCTACAACTCCCTGAGATTAGCACGTTCATACAAACTCCTCAGTTTTATTCTATACGTATGTATGTAGTTTCTTTCATACACTTTGTGTCTTTAATATATCTAACGTCTTTTGTAGTAAGTAAACTTCAACCTAGTTGTACAGTCGGGGAAAAAGGTCCATTACCTTGAACTCGACATTTTTCTGCACCAGACACTGACACACACAATTAAAATAGGACATATTTGATTCGTACTTCATACTTACTTCAGTTCAGTGCTTTAGTTTCAGTGTCCACGACTTGATGAAGGAATAAATTTGCTGACGAATGTCTGTACGCCGACTGTACATTCATTAGATGTGTAAGGTTTGTTATACATTTCATAGTAGTTGTATTGAACGTGGCAACTTTACAAACAATATAAACTACGTTTATTTATTTATTTCAATTTTAAATAGACACGAAAGATTTTTTTTAATATTCGGTAAGTTTATTTTTTTAATTTTCCAGACGTGGCTGAATGGATTGAAAACCTTTGACTTTTTTGTTTATGAAATGTTTGACATTTGAAGTGTCACAGATTATGTTGTTTGTATGGATTGCGCGGAGTAGTAATAATGTTTTGTATCCGAACGAAGTTTTCCAGTTTTCTACAGATTTTAATAAAATAGAGTAGTGTAATATGAACTCAAATAAAATTGTATAACCATTTGGTGTTTTATTTCTCCCGTCTCAGTTTATTAACCTTATTTATAGATAACAAATTACAATTTTTGACTGAATTTCTGTTTGTATGTTTGTCTGTATGTATGTCCGTGTGTTTGTGCGCGTTAATCTCAGAAACAGCATAACCGATTTGGGTGCAGTTTTCACTAATGATGATGTTTTAGAATTGACGTATGTAATATGATTTGTTAGGTTAGTAGACAGACATACCCGACACGCACACGCACGGGGCCAGCGCGGTGGCTTACTGCGCCTCGGAGAGGACGCCGGTCGCCCTACAGTGGGGAAGCATACAAAAAAAGGCAGATTTAATATTATACTGTATTAATGTCGGACACTTATCCTCTTACAACTGGCGCGTTGATGTTTGTAGAGTACCAGCGCTGGATACTCTGCACTCAGCAGGTAGCTGAACTCCGAATATCCGTTCAGCATTGCAACAGCAATTATATACTAATGCATCAGTAATCTAGTGTTATAATATTTCAGTTTACCCCCCACGGCACAACACCACCTGGTGTTTAGGTGTATATACGAAAAGGGATATCTTATCGAAGGCTTACTCTGAGATAATATCTTCAATACTTATCGCGTAAGACAGATTGGGTCGAGCCGGCTTCAACAGATGTGGGCTTCTGTTAAAATATTAGAAGGAAGAAGAGGAACCCTATGATACTTCCAGCAGGTAACCCTTAAACTTTCGTCGAATTAAAAAAAGAAATAAAACGAAACACTGACAGAGAGATGTACACTTCATTTTATAAAAGTTTTCAAAACAAAAACTACAATTACATGGTAACATTAGTCAACACACACTTAAATCACTTTGTACTTGATATCACATTTATGTCACTAATCACTAAACAGTCACTTTAGAAGTCAACACATTATGTACTTACGTATTGTATACTTGGTTCCAAATCAAGATAGAAGTTTTGTAAACAAACATGATGAGGAACAAACTATACAACGGACATCCCATTTAATAATAGCAACAGGTGGTATCTTCCAATCGCCAGGCCAGCCGCGCGAGTCGCTCTATTTTGGCGATTCGGTACAGAAGTAGTAACCAATTATCAAAACATTTTAAATGTACGATGGGAGCAAGTCTGCGGTCTTGTCATTGATGGATGTTATGTTCTACATAAATGATGAATGCTCTTCGAATTTCCTTGCCGCGGAATGCCAGGTAATGGAGGGTAAATCATAATTATCTATACGATATGTTTGGGCGTCCCTATATTACATTTTTAGCCAAAACGTCCTATGTCACTGGTGGTTGCATGTGGATGGTTGTAAGGGTGTAAAAGATAACGAGGGTTGGAAACGTATTTTTCGATAATATGTTAATAATAATTGATTATTAGTAGAAAAACCAACGGAACAGCCGTGAAGTGCAGATTCAAATCCGGCTCGAAGGACCAAACGTTGCGGTTCATGTTAATTTATTAAAGAATTGGCACAGGGGACGGTGGGCGGCGGCTGGAGGACCCCTCTCCGCAGGCGGTTCAGTTGATAATGAACAGATTGAACATGAATGGAATATTTTATGATAGAACTACACCTACCTTTCAGCGTCTTAACTAAGCAATGTGTCCGTTTGTTCAAGTCATTCAACTTTCGCCTTTTTACTGACGTGTTCGCTTTCTTCGCCGAAGGCAATGTCCTCCAAGTCCCTCTTCAAGTTTCTCTTAGCGTCGTTGTTCGTGTCTCTGTTCGTTTTCTTCCCTTTTCCCTTTCCCTTATTATTCTTTTGATAGTACTCGTCGATCTTGTGACTGTTCTCGCCGGTCAATGGCTCCAATTCTATAGATTCATCTAGTTCTCCATTTTTGGGAACATCTTCCTCGTCATCAGACTCTATTATGTTACGTTTCGATTTAATTTTAACTATTTCTTCATCTTCTGATTCTGTTTCATTGCTTTTTGAGTGAGTTCTATCGATTTCTTTGTTATTTATTATAGTTTTACTGCTTCCTGTGAATAAATGTTGTTTATAAATTTATAACTCGATTGTTATGGAAAATAATTGGACAAAGTCTGTTTTCTAAGTATTTCGTTCGACGACTGAAATTAGGCCTCCGGAACTTCACTCATCAGACTAAGCCCATAGTAGTTCTACTTCGAGCCTGTCCTCTGTGAGGTCGTGGTATTTCACCGGTCGAGAAGACACATTCGTGCAACAGATGTTGTTGGACTCTAGCGCTGTTGGAACCACATCAGGTAATAGTTTATTCATTCTAAGAACTTACTGTAAGAGAACTTTTTAAAATCAATAAATACTGTCAATGTGACGGAGTTCCGCTGTGCACTGGACATATCATTTGGATGCAACTACTTCTGATACGAGTTTTTAATTGTTACATTTATATAATGTAGTCAAATCATTACTAAGTGGAATAAAATTAAATTGATTTAATAATACTTCAAGGAAACAGAACCCTCGGAGTGAACTGGCCAGCACTGAAACTTGACGGTCAAATAATTGGTCAATTGGAAGATAACAATTGCATACTTGGGGTATCATAAATCTGATCTTTCGCGTCACTTGCTGTTTCTTTGTTGTTGGTGACGATGAAATTGGTGATGGGCCGTTGCCATATCGGCGTCTCGCGGGGGCACACCGGGTTGCCGCCCGAGTGACTTCTGGAGGAACGGTCACCGCCACCTACAATTACAAAATGTTATTGTGAACCCAACACAGACACTTTAGTAATTCTTCCGGCAATATCTTGCCACAAGAAATTTACAAGATACATCTGCTACTTGATCAGGAACTAGGTTATATGTACATTGATAAACAACAAATGGGTTGCCGAGATAAATTTGAGACTAACAGTCATCATATGTAACAAATGAGTCGCATGAATTGCCTACCTTTAAGAGACAGAGGACAGAAGATACGGGAAAAAGGCCAACCCTAACCCGTCCACGTCCAATCTATTCTTTTTCGCTAACTATCTGAAATGATGGGAAGGAAAGAGGTCTGAAATTAGGCTTCCGGCACCTCACCTCCTCAGATGAAATGCAGAATATATCTATTTCACACGCCTGCCTCCTGTGAAGTGGTATTTCACCGGTGGAGCCGGCTCATTCGTGGGTTAGCGTCTGGCGGACGGCCAACTGCAGCCAAAACCTAAACAGTATGGACTACAATCATACTGTGCCCCACATGAGTGGGAAAAGGACAAGGAGATGAGAAATCTTATCCCGTATTTTATATTTGCAGATGTACTTTGCTCATTTCTGAACGAACGAAACAGAAGCAATAAATAAGTTAAATAACGTATAAATGAGATACCGTCAATCGTGCACATATCACTGACATATCTAAAAATCTATCTCTTAGCAAACACTTGACTTGAGATATGAAACGACCTTAAAAGTCCTCACAAACAGTTTGACTCACGTCTGCACCACCAGCGGGCATACAATGAGGGTCGTCATAAACTTGATATTGGTTTGCGCAGCGTGGGCGACGCCCAGACTAGATCCGCTAGTGGACACCAAGAAGGGTCTGATCAGGGGCCTACAGGCGACGGATGGGGACTACGCTATGTTCCTAGGCATACCATATGCCAGGGTCAATGACAGTAATCCATTTGGGGTAGGTAATATTCCTATTACTTATATCCACGTGGTAATATGTTTTCTCTTTTTACATTTGGGATGAGTCAATTATATTACAAAAAGTAGCAGATATGACATTAGCGGTCGAAAAGTGAAGACTCGAAAGCGTCCTAATTAGGATGTCTATGTTTACATTTACGCTCAAGGAACAAACACTATCTGTCCTCTTTTTTTGTTATTATTTCAATTACGCTATCCGGTGACTTTGTATGAGTATAACATGTTAACCCCCGTTAAACCCATTCCCATCCTATCCTTATGGGAAAAAGGTGGGAAGGGGAAGAGGACTGGAATTAGACCTCCGACACGTCACTCATCACGCGAGACGTAGAGTACTTTTACTTCACGCCTGTCTTCTGTGAGGTCGTGGTATTTCACCGGTTGAGCCGGCACTTTTGTGCAACAGATGTTGTCGTTACGGACTCTAAAAATAAAAAATAAACCATTTATTGAGTTTAGTTACTTTTGTTGCAGGCTTCTATGCCATACCCTAATTTCGAAGGCACCTTCGATGCATACGATGATTCCGCGGTGTGCGTACAGAATTTGCAGAAGACGGATCAAGTGATCGGCTCTCTCGACTGTTTGCGTCTCAACATTTACGTACCCAACAAGGCCTCCACTAGAAACAAACTTCCAGTTCTCGTCTGGATACACGGCGGTCGGTTTCTCTACGGCAATGGTGGGCGGTACCAATTCGGACCCAAATACTTGATGGACAAAGATGTTATTCTCATCACGATAAACTATCGAGTAGGCCTTTATGGGTTTATGTGTTTAGATACACCCGAAGTTCCTGGGAATCAAGGCTTGAAGGACCAACTCAGAGCTTTGCGATGGATAAGAGAAAACATTGAAGCTTTTGGTGGGGATGCGAACCAGGTGACAATCTTCGGAGCGAGTGCCGGAGGAGTATCCGTTGACTATCATCTTTTATCGAAGCAAGAGAGACTATTTAATAAGGCCATAAGTCAGAGCGGGACAAGTCTATGTCCGTGGGCTGTTGTCGATTCCGATAGGAGCGTACCGATAAGAATAGCTTCTCATATAGGTGAAGAAATAGATGATAGCGATGAAGCTGTACAATTCCTAGCAACAATCGATCCTAGAGAAGTTGTAGCAGCGGCATTAGAATTGTCAATAATGTGCGTACCTTGTGTGGAACAGGAGTTCGATGGTGTTGAGAATTTTTTCACAGACTACCCCATGAATTACGCTATACCAAAAGCGAAAGACATCCCGATATTAATAGGCTACAACAATTTGGAAAAGCTATTTGAATACGCAAACAAACCCGCGGAGAGTTACGATGAGAGGGAAGTATTTGAAGATAACCTAGCTCTGGCATTTGACAGTGTTGACAAGGACCAGGTTACGTTGATTCGACAATTCTACATCGGCGATGAGCCTGTAACCGAAGAGGTGAAATATGAATTGGCCGAATTTGATTCTGACTTCACATTTATTCATCCGATCCATAGAAGTTTATCGAAATATCTAGAAAGCGACGGTAAAGTGTACCACTACGTGTTTAAGTACGTAGGCGGTAGGAACTATGCGTCAATGAGGGAGAACATAACTATTACCGGCGCGATACACTCCGACGAGTACGGCTACTTGTTCGACATGGCAACCCTCACGGACGCTCCGACGCAGGAAGATCAGGTCATGATAGACAGGATGACGACGATGTGGACTAATTTCGCTAAATACGGGTGAGTACCTGGCGTACCTTTTTAACATGCTTTTACTAACTTGGTATGTTTGTGTGCAACATACTTTTTCAACTTGATTTTGAAATCTTTGAACGTCCGATTGATTTGAAATTGTACACTTGTCAAGGACTGATCACAATGACCTGTCTCATTATCTTTACCAAGATCTCCCGAGTTTAAGATTTTTGAATCTAGGTGTTAGTTAAATAACAATGGATGTTATTTAATTGAACCACGCTAAGTTTTCAAAACTGTGAATCAAGTATTAAAGTAAGCTGCAAACTTCCAAGCTATTCATCTAAATGATATATTCGAACTGTTAAATCGTGTTAAAGCCCGCCTCGAGAATCTAAAAGTGCACGTACACCACATTTCACAAGTAAAGAAAATGTTTGATATTTGAACGTTTAATTACTATCCAATACCTTATCTGGAGATGTATAAGTCTATGAATACACGGGTATTATAGTTATTTTTCCGAGTGCTATAAATAACAAGGTAATCTTATCTATGTACATATTTCTCTATCTGTGCCTCATCCAACATGTTCGAAATATCTCACTTCTGATAAGAGGTCAAGTTCCCGTTTTTTGTCCTATAAACTTAAAACTTCTCAACAGATGTTGATGTTGGTACTCACTCATCACACGAAACGCAGTGGTATTTCACCGGTCGAGCCGGCACATTCGTGCAACAGGTGTTATTGTTGGAGGCTCTACAAGTGTTAAAGGATAATCATGAAGTTTTAAATGTGAGGCCTCAATACCGATAATCGGGACGAAGACAAGTAGTGAATCAGGTCTATGCCCAGCAGTGATTTATTAATGATAGTATTTCGTATGATAGGATTTCGGTTAGTTTTAAAGGCGTGGGAAAAATTTACGGTAAAATTCCAGTCATATTCTATTCGATTAATATGAAATCTTTATTACTTTCAGAGATCCAACTCCCGAGTCATCGGAACTCCTGCCCTTCAAATGGTCGCCCATAACCAAAGACGCACTGAACTATTTAGAGATTGGTAGTGAGCCGGCTATGAAGAGGCGTCACTTCCACGCTCGCATGGCTTTCTTGGACCTCTACTATAAGGCGAACGGGGAATCGCTCAAGGGTTACAAAGATATTGAGTAACAGAGAAAATGTTTGTAAAATCTTTCCCCTATGGGCGTTCCTTAGTAATATATCTTTAAATATTAAATTTATTTTAATTGAAAGTGTGACTCAGACAAATTTCAAAAACCCAAAGAATAACGTAAAGTACCGTAACGTAGTTCTCTCTGTATAACTAAGGGTGGGACGTAAATGCGAGGTAGTTTAAGTTATTAAGAGATATGAGTGGACGGGCCCGGTCGGTGCCACGTCTGTACCGCGGTTGTTATACGGTCTCGCCCCGGCCCGCCACGTCCTTTCGTAATATGAATACTGTAAAATATACCAAAATATTACATCGAAATCGGTCCACCCGTTTCGGAGTCTGCATGGAACATACAAACATAGATTGCAGCGCCATCTGCTGGGTTTATTTGAATCTAAACCATCCTCGAATCCACTTGAGCCATTTAGGAGAAGTTCACTATCAACACACGTACAGAACAATTATATATATAAAAATAAACAAAAATTAGGGTTTTTATGACGTCCCAAAATACATGGACACTAAGTTCAAAACCTTCTATAATTATCGCTATCGCAATTGATGCCACATCCAGTAAAGAAAAGTAAATTATTATTAAATTACGATAATTGCGAACAATTCACATCACTACGTAAATAGAAAACGTCCACCGTGCCTTACGACCAATTGAAAGCACGTTGTAATATGAACACGAGACGCCGGCCGGCTCGCGGTCTCATATAAATCAACCCTTAAGAGTTACAGCGTAACAAACCGATAAGGTCGAACGTAAATCGTAAAGTCTAGTGATGTCTTTTGCTTATCTAACCCATGCCGCACAAATATGTTTGCGTGTAGTGCGAGGGTGGATCTTATCGATATCGACATACCATTCTTAAATAATATCTTTCAATCTTACTATATCAGGGCGATTAGATTTTGTAAAGCACACTCGTGTTTCAATGATAGTTAATAAAATTCGATAAAATGACTTTGATTGACGGGATGCAACATTGTGAAAGGAAAAGTAAGGCACTTAAGGGTGCGTCCAGATCTGGCGAATGCTCGCGAGCCGTTCGCGAACCTCCTTAGTGCAACTCGCACGTTCGCCAGATATGCATCCTTACAGTTAATCATAAGTTGGTGTTTAGCTGTGTGCTTGTTTTCGCGTTACATATCACTTACCCGTGGCTCCAGCGCTGACTGGCGGCGGTGCGGCGCTGCATCGCGCTTTACTGCTTTTACCAGATGATACTGCAAATAAGAAATATATTTAAAAAAATACAATTTGTGCTTCATATAAAGGAACAGAAATACAGTTTTGAAGCGCCAACAGCCTAATGGTTAGAGAGAGACAAAATCCAAAGAGAAGCACATTTGGAGAGAGAGTGAGATAAATAGATACAGATTCGTCGCGCCGGTGCTCACAGGTCACAAGTTTTTCAATAATGTTCAACTGCAGTATATGTTATCAACAAATAACTAACAAGAAGCATACAACTGACCCGTCACACAAAGGTGGAAGTAGAAGTTACTTGATAGCTCAGAAAACTCCCACAGCTACACCGGCCTCGAGGCAGCAGGGCACAGAGGGCTCCTAGCCTAAGTTTCTTTAAGAGTAACTTAGTTCAAGGGCTGCCTCCAAGGAGCCTCAACTCGGGCCATTACTTTATTATTATCACCAGATTGGGCACAGAGAGAAAACTTATCTCAGAACTCTTCCTTATTCAGGTAACACTTCTACAACGCGTTATTAAAACACTAGGGATGCCATCTAGTTCACTTATAATACAGTAATATTAATAATAATGCCATCCAATCCAATCAGCCAATTTCAGCTACGGCAGCTGCTTGTAGCTTAATTTATGGAGCATTGATGATTTGCTTTAATGTGGCTGATGTACCCAGTGTTGATAGTGAATGTGAGCACTGATATGTGAGGAATACACTAAACACCTAGCGCCACACAATTCACTTATTATACCGGCGTTACAATATGAAACAGTCTATAGCACTCAGAGGTAGTATACTCATCAGTATAATATCGTAACAGTGAAATAGTTTTCAAAATTGGTTCAGTAAAAAATTCACCTCAGATGAAGAGTTAGTATGTACTTCTACGGGGAAGAAAATGTCTAATTTTGTTCTGTGAGTTCATGTTCAATAGAACAAATGGGTACTCTTCATGTCAGTGTGTTTGTTTATTAAACCAACCAATGTTTGTTATGAACAGCAACTAAAGTGCCTCTGTGGCACATCGGCACTTGACTGAGATAGCTGTTAGGCTATCAGTGTGGCCGACTACAGAGTATTTATGCTACAGACTGTATGATTACATAATTTCATATCAAACATTAGATTTCTACAATCAAATATAGTAATTCCAGACAATATTTTAAAGTTGCTTATGGTGTGGCTGTTTCCATATATGTTTACAATGGCTAGGTGCAAATGATAGCATTTTAATAACAATAACTTTTTTTTACTGAAGCCAAAAAATCAACTATCGACATTAGCAACAGGTCACATAATGCTGAGTGATTACTCGTGAACATCTGCAACACCAGAGGATGCAGATGCATTGCCGCACTTTGAATAAGGAGTGCACTCTCTTTTGGAAACACTGAACAAAATTCTTTTATATCCAATAAACTATTGCAATACTACGCCCACATTCCATATTGCGGTTGTAAGAGGCAGGAGGTTGTGTTAAAATTGCCCATTTGCACAATGCATGTCTAGTCTGCTATAGCTTGTATTATTTAATCAAAGCCAAGTCTGTATATCAAATACTAAGCCTAATTTCGTTACTAGGGAGAAATATTCTAAATAGTAATAACTCATATTTCCTGAATTTGGAGATACTAACTTCTATATTCGTTCTAAGGGGTTCTATATACTAACATAATGACGATTTTGTTTAGTACAAAGATAACAAGGATAATAGACTCAAGAATCATTTCTCAAGCAGACCGCAACTTTTATATCAATAATATTTCATTAAATTTTCGTCATATTTTACTATTTAAATTCAAGTTTCTCATAAACAAAATATAACAGAGAGAGTTTATAGGATGGTTCGTTTAAAAATGAATAAAGTGATGTGAAATATTCGATAAATAAACCTTACCTTTTGCGCCGACCGAAGCTTTAGTTCTCGCCATTACAATATTTCTCTATTCTAGACGTTAAAATTAGATACACCACACTCAATTTACAAAATAAACAAGTGCACGTTGTGAGACAAACTTTTGACATTACTATGCAATTTCGGTAAAGTCACATTTTGGCGCCAACTATAGCCCAATCAAAACATTACATTTCTGTCTTTGTTCGAAGGCGCGGAGCATAAGGTTTTTGCCACTTAAAAATGTAATACTATCAATTGAAACTCGATTTGTTTTATATTTAATTTTATTACGAAATAAATTTAATTGTAAATGAATTGTAATAAATTAATTTACAAAAAATACTGGAGTGTATTTTTCGTAAAACTTCCGAATAGCCAACTTAAAACTCATCTATCAATTATATTTCAAGTTCAGTTTTGAAACATTAAAATTAATTATTTTTTTATTTTAAATATATTTTGTGTTGCGTTATATAACAGTTGTGTAACTGTAGAATTCTGGGTATTATTGGTACTGTTGCAACTTTGATCGCGCCATGCTTCAAAGTTTGGACCGGGAATATTTGAGCAGTTTGTGATCTCGTTCCTGGAAATAAAAACAAGCAATAACATATTTTTTTGGTTTAAATATTTTATCATACAGAATAATTAGAGATTAATTTTTTTAATGATACAATGATACAGTCATCTTCGTCAGCCAGCTACCTCATTATTCTGCAATTCTATGAAATTTATAAATATGTTGCTGGCCTTCAAATGTCTCATTTTGTTCTTTTTTTTCGTAAAAGAAATATGTTATTCTTTTTTTAGTTACCCGTAACTAGGAAGCAGGAAAGCAAACGGCTGTATGGAGTCTACGGCATCACCGTGTTCACAGATAATTCGTGCCATGGTCATCTTTCTTATTTCGTAAAGTTGTTCTGTAATGAAAAAAAATGTAATTAATAATCTATTTAAATGATAAGCGTGGTTTAAAAGTGGATGCTGTGACTAGAATTGAGAAAGGTATGCATCGGTAGTTTAGAAATGTTCCAAAAGTGAGCTCAGGGTTCACTAAAGTGAATTCAACGAAGACCTAATTAAAAAAAAACTCCGTTACGATCAAATATGCTACAAAAATATCTTTCCCAATATGATGGCGGTGGTTATATTTAGGTGACTTTTTTAAACGTTCTTTATACGTTGTTATGTCCGTCCTACAATGCAATGTGTCAACTTAATTAACACTTAAGTCTAACAATTCTAATAATTAACCTGGTGTGAATGCTCCTGGGTGGATGGAGTTTTCGTACCAGAATCTATCAGACCGCCTCCAGCGTATCAACTGGTCTATCATGATGCAGGCGAGTGTGGGACCCATGATTGCGCCTGGCATCGGCTTCTCCACCAGAATACCAGCCATGAGATCCACATCGTCTATGGACTCATAGCTTCTCGCTATCACATCCACTTGCTGAAAACAAACTTCGAGGTTATGAAAGTAAGTTTTGAAACGTTATGTTGTCTCTTAAATTTGTTATTAAAATGGTTACAACAAACTTAAGATTTAGTAGTTTAGCAATGGTAACGATGACAAAAATAACTCGATAATTCGCTTTTGTTTTCTGCCATTAGTCAAGTCTTAAGTCCTAACTTTGGAGACATACCGGAACCTTATGCAGAGTTTCCAATAAATAAATATATGATTTCTACCCCTTTCTTTCTCTCTCTTTTCCTCTCTGTTGTAGATTTATATACCTTAATTATGTTATAAGACTAAGATTTTTCTTGGCTGAATACTACAGTCTTTTTAACCGACTTCAATAAAGGAGGAGGTTCTAAAGTTCTTACGTTACCTCAGAACTTCGACGTTTATGAATCGATTTTGAGAATTCTTTTCGGAATCGATTCCTATCGTTATCTACTACAACTATCGTTTATCTTTCCGGATTGGTCCTATTTAATTTTTATCCCGATCAATAAATGTTGATTAGGATATTCCGTGAATTGAAGTCGAATTAAACCTTAACAATACAATATAGATTACCCACATCTTTCGGCATCCAACGGTAAAGGTCGTCGAAGCTTTTCGCCACGGGCAGGCCGCAGAGCTGCCTGTACCGGTTGTAGGAAGGTAGACCCACGTCACGGCCCTTCATGATGTCATTGGCTGTGACGTCAGACGCGCGCTGCAGTGGACCCAGGATACGTTCTCCCACCTGGACGATAATATTTATAGTTTGTTCCACATCAAGATAGAATTATTGTAAACAAACAAACGTCACTTAGCATACATGGCGGCCATTACACTTTTTATAATTTCATCGGAAATGTTGTAATTCTATGGAAATCGTGAGATAAAGTGAAGTGAAATTGTGTAATGTGGATAGCTTTTGTCATAAGGTGCTATGAAAAAAGTTGTTCTTAAAAAATATTTTGGAATTTTGACAGAATATGTAAGGTTTATAATGTTTGTTTACAAAAATTCCTTCTGGCTGTGGAAAAAAACATATTTACTAGCTAAGTAGTTCCCGCGACTGCGCTATGAGCAATTTCCATATATGAATATCATAAAGAAGAGCATTTGATTGTTTGTTTGTCCGTCATAAAGTGGAAAACTACTGAACTGATTTTAATAATTTTTTCTCCAATGGAAAGGTTTTCTATTAGCGTCTAACACAGGCTACGTTTTTACATACAACCGGACAAGTTGCTAGTTTATGATATTAGTACCTCAGGATCAACCAGGTTGTCATTGTCTGCACAGGGCTGTCTGAAGGCACCTTGTGTTACACCCTCTACCGTGTTGTTAACCCGCAGCGCCCCCGTGCGGAGCGCGTAGTCCATCATACGCAGCTCATTGAGCAGCTTGCCTTGGTTGTCGAACAGTCTACAAGGAATACATCAGAGCGATGACGTCACACCAGCGTACAGTGCACACTTTATTCTATCTTCGCTCACTCATATCCGGTTCGAAGGATCATGGAGAAAACTTGATTTTAATAAAAAAAGCTTATAGACTTTTAATGCTCTAATCGGAAAAATACATTAATAAAAAAATAAACAATAACGCGAAATATAAATGAATGTTCGCTTTGTACTGAACAGACACAATTAGAATGGGAGAATCTCCAGAATTAGCCAGTTAACCCGTGAGTTATTTACCATAATAAGCCTGCGGTTAGTTGCTATTAATTTCTTTTTCTCCTAGAACATTCTAGCACTTACTGAAGTCTTCCCTCCTGAACGCTGTGGAACCATCTGGTGCCGATGACGTATTCAATGCTGACCCTCGGCTCCAGGGAGTCGTCGTAGTCGTCGACGTGGCCGTACGTGTCGAAGATTACCTTGTTCTTCAACAGGATTTCATAACCTGATGATGAGATGTGGAAATTGAGATGCTTAACAAATTATTATAGGCTATTGATTGGTCAGTTGGTCCTTCTGTGCCCCGATAATCAAAGATTATTATGTAAAATAGACTAAAGACTTACCAAATTCGCGACCTGTTATTAAGTAAAGGTTTCTGAAGTGAATAAAAAGCACTAGCTTAGCTTTAGTCAATTCAGTCTCCTCTTAAAGATGTCCACGTCATAAAAAACACTGAAGACGGCAACTTATTACAACCCTTTGCTTGTCTGATTGCGTACACCCTAATAATTTACATACCTATAATAGCTGGCATCAGTTCATAGTATACTATTTGCTGGTAGAATGCCAAGTTAATGTCTCTGGCTGTCATGAAGAGACGGTCGTCTCCCCAGCATGGGTTTATCTGCGCGAGGGTCCTGGCGATCTGATTGTGGCTCCTGAAATGCCACAAGCCCACAGTTTGGATGCCGACGAGAGCGTTCATAGTGGGGTTCCCTGCACATGGTAGTACACTCAAATACAAAAGTGAACACGATGAAGTACATTCAATTACAAAAGTGATTTAGACGAAGTACAATTAAATACAAAAGTGATCATGACGAAGTACATTTAATTACAAAATTGATTTAGACTCAACTTCGCTCATCTATCCTTTAAAATCTTGTCACCTACTTGGTCAAACGTCCTGACTGTACCAATAAATATGTAATCTTATTTTTTTACCACCGTTGTAGCAATATGTCTCTCGCGGACGCTGATTGAGTATGCAGAGGGCGTTGCCATCTGGCGGCCACTCCTTGCCCTTGTCGAGCTCAGAGCGCAGCAGTCCCCCAGTTTGCTGCCGGGACTGGTTCACGCTGGCCTGGTCGGTACCGTACAAGTTCGTCAGGTCCAACATCGGTGGTGAAGTGTTGATCTAGAATTTATTAATCTGAACTAAACAGTTACATTCGTTGTACTACAGGGCTGGTAGCGGGTTACGTGCCACGACCTCACAGAAGGCGTGAAGAGGTATTAGAGATTATATATCTGCTATGTCGAACGTTATTCGTCTGTGCTAGGTGGGAATCGAACCCACTATAGGCGCCATGTTTTTACATCAATTATTGACATCATTTTTTTGACGTTTTCATGGACAAAACACCCATATAGATAAATTTAAATAAACAAATATATATTATAACATAATTAGATAATGATTTAGGGACCAGGCCTTAAATTCTGCAATATCGATATATAAATGGAATAGGATCACGAATAAACAAATAATTACTAAAATACAAATCACACATAACGGTGAAACAATTAAATGGTCGTGCTACGATCGTATTAACCGAATCGGAATTCGGAGCCAAGGTCTCATGATTAACGTGTTGTACTCACTCTCTCAGGCGGTAGAGCATTCGCCGCACAGCCTATCCTCTGGTACGTGATAGCCCTGGTCAGGTTCAGGCATCGTATGCCGCTTGTTCTCAAGTGCAAGTCATCAGGTGGTACTTCTATAGGCATGCACATCGGGTTGACTTCACCTAGAGGTGTACAGCAAGTCGTCGTGAAGAGAACGTAGTTGACGGTATCATGGAGTGACGTCACATCGCCTGTCATCATCAGAAGAAGATAGGTGATGAGTTGCGTGTATTTTTTATTGTGGACTCTTCCATCAGACATTAGGGAGACGCGTAACGTCCTGGTATTGGGTAGGGGTTCGCCTGTTGTTGATGTTCTGAGGCCACCGTTCATAGCGTGGTTTGGGGGTAGCATCCGGTGGTAAGGGGTGAAGGTAGCCCCACGGGAGGGGTACCGCAAATTGTTGCAGGAACCATCCAAGCGTCGGGGCTCGTACGGAGAACATTCTGGGATATCCAGGGTACACCATCTGTGAAATTAAAAGAAAAAAAATAAAGTTATATAAATCCTGATGGCTCTGGCAACTTTATGACTTTATCTATGGTATCTATGGTTTATTTTTCATATTATTGTCTTGTGTTCTATTTTCTTGTTTTTTTTTATCATACGTTACCGTTTGTTTGCGTTTGATTTGACATCTAGCTGTCTCAAAGACAGCTCATTCGTTGTTTTATCTAGCCATGCGATATAGAATTCCGTTATAAGAATATAAATTTGTGAAAGTAATAAGTTAAAGATAATAGATATAGAAGCAAGTACACAGACTATCTAAACCACAAAGGAACTCCGTTCTAACCAGCTGTCCATATACATATAGGAACGTACAGATGGGATGCGTAGATATTTAACTCCATCTTGAATAGCTCGGGTGTCGGGCGTTAGGGTAAGGGGAATGACACGAAGCGAAATACATTAGGACATTACAAAATATAATCTTAGATCGATAGTACAGTAAGTAGACTGGCTTCAACTGTAACGACACTGCACCAAACACGTAGCGCGTATCCAGGATGCAACCCGATTGCCGTCACTCCTCGTAATGTAATTTATAAAAAAAAATGTGGGCTTGTGTCAGAGTAACTGAGAGCTCGAACGTTTTACTCGTCAAGTCACTCTGCATTCGGCCAGTCCTCGACATACATATTAAATTATTTATTTATTTTCCCCCTTCACATTCAACAACTTGTACAGAAGAAATAATAAATGTGTGCTGAAAGACAGAAGTGAAACTCCAACGGACAAATGTCCTTTACTTTGTTACGTATGTGCATTTTTCAGTTGCGAGTATTTTTAAATCTTTTAATATCTTCTAAACTATTAGTCAGACTGATATAGTTAAATGGATAAGGATTCATACCAACGATAATAATAGCGTAGTAAGTTTCGTGTGCGTTTTAATTAATGTTTCCTAAGAAAAAAGTGGTGATTGTGAGACAACCATAGAAGATAGATATATGTCATCGCGGACTTTTATTTAGCTTATTTAAAGAGCTACAACTATTTCATACATCATTTTAATGTGAATCCTATAGTTTAGCCTACGTAAGACAAGAAAGTAAATTTTACGTTTTCATATTACGCATTATTAAAAATAACTCAAAAACTACCGGTCGGATCTTAACTAAAAAAAAATGGGACCAATCGGGGAGCACTAGCTCTCGAACAAAAAAATAATTATCAAAATCGATTCACCAGGAGCTGAGTTCTGAGGTAACAAACATAAAAACACACAGACGAATTGATAATATCCTCCTTTTTGAAGTCAGTTAAAAATTAATATCCTAAAACAGGGGCCGGATTGTGGAGGTCAAATGTATAAGAGAAGAATCGTGTACTCACGGTCGTATGGAGAAGAAAAGTAACATTTCACTTGTCAATACGATAGATGAGTTGGTCATGGGCCTTGGCGATCCCAACTCGCGTCCAGAAAACGTATCGTAAATTATACATGACGCAGGTGACAGTAACGTCACTAATAGCACCAGAATCCAGCCCATCATTAACGGGTACCGCTTGCCGTACTGACTTTAACTTAGGCTTATTTAAGTTATGTGTTAATGTTGCGTGTTTGATGCGAAGGTAATTTATTATAATTTATAATAGGCGTTGATTGTCTTCCGATTGGTATGACCTGGTATCCATTGGGGGTACGTGAAAATTATATTGATAATGGCGGCATTCATACCCCATCTGTAATCCAGAAGGGTAGGCAGAGATCATGGATTTCCATTTGGCATCCTCGCACACGTCTCTCGCGTCTTCTACATCTACGCATACACTCGTCGGTTACGGTTCTCCGTACATCCCCCTTTTCAGTAAGCCACTAATCTGATCGATATAAGTTCTCTTTAGTCCCCTACCAACTCTGCCATTCACTGCTGCAACATAAATTTGTTTCGTTACTCCCTCTTCATTCATTCTTTCAACATGAACCACCGAAGCATACCTTTCTCAATTCTAATCAGAACATCCACTTTTAACCGAGCCGAGCCGAAGCCAAGCTAAACATGACACCTAGTATCGGCAACGAAATCAGGGTTCAACCGAATTTGGTTTTTACGATGTAACAATGTTGGTCACATATTTGACTCGGCAATCAACTTGTGATTTATGAAAATATATTAATCTAACATACTAAGGTGCTGATCAAATAACAGATGATGGTATGACTCCTTTGTGGAAAAAACAATTAATTAGTAGGAAAATATTAGGCATATGATAGTTTAAGTATATATTGTAACTTATCAAGGGACGTTAAACGAAATATTGTTAAGTTTTTATGCCAGGGTCTAAGTTAGAACATCTAGTTAAATACATTAACATATATTTATGTAATTAACTTTTGTTTATTTCAGCTAAAAATGTTACAGTATATAATGTTATGTACACACTGGCGTGATTACGTTCGATCGTTTTAATGCCTAATTAAAATTAAATTTGTGAAGATTTACTTAAAAAAAATAAACTAGTTCTCCCCGCGGTTCCACCCGCCCTGTAATTTTACTCAAACGAAATGGTTTACCTACTTAATACTAACCTAACCTCATCATTATCTCTCTGCCCTTTTCCTGTGTATGTGAAGTCGATACAGTATGGCCGTAACACAGTTTAACAATCACATATGTTTTTATGTATGTTCCCTATAGACCTATAGACTCCGAAACGGCTGGGTCGATTTCGATGAAATTTACAGGGATTGTCCAGATTGGCACATTCCTGTGTTCGGTAGCGATCGGATCAACATAATTAGTGGTACCCGGGAGAAGCCGGGGCGGGTCACTAGTTAACGATTAGTTACAAATCCCGCTGGGGATCATTCCACAGCGCGGTTGTACGAGACTGGAAATTAATTTTAAATGTTGACTATCTATGTAAATGAATATATATATATATGTATATATATATATATATATATGTATATATATATATATGTATATATATATATATATATATATATATATTCACGCAAAAACTACTAAATGGATTTTAATTAAACTTTACAATATTATAGCTAATACATCGGAATAACATATAGGCTATAATTTATAAACATATTGTATGCATTGGCCCAAAAATAATCAAGAAGGAAAAAATCCTCCATATGGGAGTTACACGTATATGATGTATGGTGGAAATGTTAGCCTTAAATAGTCCAACAAACAAGCCCGCGACAGCATATATAAATATTGAACCATCTATTAATTATAGGGCGGAATGAAGTTTGCCGGGCCAGTTAGTATTTATTATTCTTATCTTTTTTTACAAGAATGCCCTTGTCTCCATCTAATTACTTCCAAACCGTTACCAGTAAAATTGTGGGACGTAAAAATTGCTATTCAAATTTCACAGGCGTACCATTATTACAATACCAACTTTAATTATTAACCAATAACCTAACCATCTTGTTATTATTCACTAGTTATGCGGCTTCACTTAGGTAGCATTAAGTATGTTGATCTGATCTCCGATCACTAAACATCACAGGGTCACCCACTAGGTCAATTTGAACATTTCCTGACTTTTTTATGGCGGCAAACCAGTAAGCGGTTAACTTGATACACATACGCATCTACTACAAGCTAATGGGTTGTAGACACGTTGTCTACCTTTAGTTGGCATAGGAGGAGATAGAAAGAGAACAAATATTTTCATTTCATATTTATCCCCTTCCCGATCAATCCTTGGCAGGAAAGGGTGGGAAGGGGGAGAGGATTGAAATTAGCCCCCGGCGCCTGACTCACCAGACTTATCACAGATGACTACTGCTTGGTCGCGTCTTCTGTGAGGTCATGGTATTTCACCGGTCGAGCCTGCCACATTCTTGCAATAGATGTTGTTGCTGCGGGCTCTACCACTGTTTAAATTTCATACAAATCGGTCCAACCCTTTCGGAGTCTATAAGTGCTATACATACGTACATCGCGCTTTATATATAAATGTTATTATTATTATATAAAATAATATAATTGAGTGATCACTATTGCCTTATAATCCCCTTTTTTAAATAAAACAATAGTATTTACACTAATTATTATAATATCCTTCCACAAACAAAAACACGTCATCGATCCTCTTTGTTTTGCGTTTTAATTATAAAACCTTTGCCACACAAACAGAGAAGCGTAAGCAATACAGAAGCTATAGTAATCATAACTAATAATATAAATTCGGACGTGAGTTTGTTTGTTACACTTTAACAACTCGAGCGACAATCATGAAATTTTACAAGAACATTAGTACACACATGGGGCATCTTTTATATCGAAAATAAAACTGTTCCGACGTACATAAAACCTTCATTAACAATATCGGTTGCCATGGTAACGTTACAATAACAATTTTAGACACATGTTGCCTATATTAAATATAATATAATATATGGAGGGCGAATTTCAGTCCTCTTCCCCTTCCCATCCTTTCGTCATAAGGATGGGGAAGAGGATTGGACAGGGAGGGGATTAACGGGAAAAAATAAATATCGTTTTTCCTGTCTATGCCCTCCTCTGTCCATTAAAGTTAGGCAATGCATCTGCAACAGATAATGTTCTTGGTTTAACAATCTCCGTGATTAATACATGAGCTAGAGGTATTTTATAGTACAAGGTGTCAAACGAGCAAGCGGGTCACCTGATATCAAGTGACAGCTACCCATAGACAGCAGCAAGCTAATTAGTTGCCGATGCGTTGCCTACCTTTGATGCACAGAGGAGATAAAAAACAGATAAAATATATTTCCTTTACATATTTATCACCCCTTCCCCTTCAAATCCTGTTCTCCTTTCCTTATGATAAATGGATGGGAAGACAAAGAAGTAGAATTAGGCCTCCGGCACATTACTCGTTTGACAAAACGCAGAATACTTCTAATTGACGCGTCTCTTGAGGTCGTGGTATTTCACCGGTCGAGCTGGCCTTGCAACAGATGTTGCGTGTTCTGCCATTGTTAATCACTTTTTTCCCATTCATTATGTATCCTACAAACCATAGTGACCAACTGACCGACAAAAGTTAGCAAATAGCGGTGTACTACAAGAAAGTAAACTATGATATAAAACCAATTTACTATAGATGACAAATGTACTAAGATAACCTGACCCCTAGAATTGCAATCGAGTCACGCGAGTTGTCAACGAGAAAGATTTATGACAAATCGATTATTTCTATACATAAATATGTTATGACTGCATTCAACAATTGACAATAAAACAAACATGGCCGCCATTCCCGGCCGGTGAACGAATGAACGCAAGAAATAAGGGACTATTGTACGAAATTTGATAGAATTTCGTATTGTTTTAATTCATATGACGCTTTCTGGTGTTCACAATAGTATATATCATGTGCGAAAACAATTAAAAATATTTATATTGAAGGGCCGGTTGGCGTGGCACACAAATGTTTGGTGGGTTCGATCCCCACCCAGGACAGACATTTGTGTGTGTGTGTTTTTTTTTATTTTACAAAGTGGCAAACGAGCAAGCGGCCCCTGGAAATAAGTACCGCTACCCATAGGCATCCGCAACAAGCTAATGAGTTGCAGATGCGTTGCCTTCCTTCATGGACGAAGGAGGGGACAAACAGAAAAAAGGATAATTCCATTCCCTGTCCATCCCCTCCTCATCCGTCAAGTCCGCTTCCTCTTCCCATCCTTTCCTTATTAGAAAAGGGTAGGAGGGGGAAGAGGACTACTATTAGGCCTCCGGCACGTCACTCATCAGACGAAACGCAGAATACTTCTACTTCACGCCTGTCTTCTGTGACGTCGTGGTATTTCACCGGTCGAGCCGGCCCATTCGTGCAAAAGATGTTGTTATTGCGGGCTCTACCACTGGAGAACGAACATGTCTGTTTGTCCTTGGTCTGGGTGTAATTATCTATATAAGTATGTATTTACAAAAAAACAAGTAGTATATGTAGTATATCAGTTATCTGGTTTCCATAGTACAAGCTCTGCTTAGTTCGGGATCAGATGGATAATGTCCCAGGATAAATGATAGTAATGGAATACATATGACTACATCTAAAAGAAGGAAGAATTGCGAACCTTGAGTCACATCGCATTGCTAGCAGAACGGATGGTCAGTGGGACCGAAGGGTCCTAGATTGGCCGGCGAGTGCAGATCGACGCAGCGTAGGTAGGCGTCCCACAAGATGGAGGGATGATCTTGAGGTTGCGGGAGATTGGTGGGACGAGAATCGACTGAAACAACAATAACGCGGACATCTGATCCCAAACTAAGCTATGTAAACCAGATAACTGATCTACTACGTATACTACTTGTCTTTTGTAAATGCATACTCTAATAGATCATTGCACCCGGACTCAGCACAGACATGTTCATACACACAAATGTCTGTCCTGAGTGGTAATCAGCACAGATAAATCATGTGTATTGAGTATGGAAATTTGATTTTGATATTACATACAGACATATCAATTTTATTTATCTGTATAAATAATTTTAGCCCTATCTAGCTTCTTCGTCTTGTAATGAAATTTCCCTAAGTTCCCCTTGAAATTGCAATATCCATTCTTTTCTTTTATTAGAAAATGTCGCTTGAATAATCTTTTGTTTGATGTCTGTCTACCCCCTAACGAAAACGAAGAGGGATAGTCTTAAGAGCATAAAAAGCTGTTCCTCGAAAATACATGTTGATAGTAAAACAGGGGGTGTATGGTACAAGTTACAAAATACACGCGATTAATATTATTTTTAATGTGTTATAAGAGACGAATGGAGTATGTTACAATGGTATACGCATGCTCAGACAACTTTTTAGGAAGAAAAAACTAGATAATGAAAAAGGGGGGTGATAATGGGTACCTTTGGAACCTCCATCGGACTTAACATAATGTAACGTAACTGCTGGCTGTATCACTATTTCACTCGAATAAAGCGTAGCCCACATACTCTTAAAGGCCGGGAGCGCATCGACAGTTACTTAACCTTAAACAACCGTAGCGCAGTTGCCTCCTTCTTCTACTTACATATAGAAATATGTCTTGTCTTATAAATAAATAAATAACTAACAAAAATAATCCCTTGTAACTTAATTACAAAATTCAAAACTGAATACAAGAACAATAAATGAAAAAAGTTCGTCGAAACTAACCTATAAAATTTTCCCGTGACAAATAGCGTGTAACGTGGCTCAAGAAGTTTTCACTTCAAAAATCAATCAAAAGTGATAAATACAATAATATAATTATTGCTTATTCCCGCTTCCACCTATGAGACGGGGCAAGCGACATCTGACTGCGTAGGTTGCATGTCACTTGCTTTAATGACGGCTAGGGTTGGCGCCAAAGAGTTTTTCGTTTATTATTGCGGTTAAGTGATTCATTAATTTCTTGTTAATGTTATTGTAAATTCATGGCTTTTAGTCTATCAGGTTTTTTCCTTTAATTTTACGCTTCAATATTACGGTAAAAAAGTTGTTACTAACTAAAAAATTACTAAGCAATTTTTTTTGTTACTTTTTAATGTTGTATTACGGTTCATATTAGTACACAGTACAGTTGAGTTTTAACATTTAAAATTTAACTAGTTCGAACTGGATCATCAAAGCAACAAGTGCTTTACAAAATAGAGGATTTTGGTCGCAGTTTTAGGACTTACCCGGAACCAAAAAATATATATGTTACTTTCAACACTTTGCTTTAAATTTACTACGTTATATTAAAAAACCTTCAAACTAATCTTAGAAATTTTCGTTATATGATTTCGCGCATGTTATACACATGACATTGAATTATAGGTTACGTGTCAAAATGTTGATATTTTTAAAACAAGAAATATTACCAAGGCAAACGATAATGTTAACAAAAGTTTATGCACGTCGGAAACAATGTTATAGAGTTAAATTGTAATAAACAAACAAAGATACATACGCATTTACAATATAAGTTAGGATACTCCATCCACTTGCCTTATTTTGTTTTAAAAAATCATCCAAAGCAAGCAAGCAAAAATTAAAGTAAATGAAGCATAAAATCCTAATTAAATACAAAACCCAACCAACCCTCACAATTCACTCTACAATACGTGTGCCATCCATAATAGCTCCGTTAAACTTGTTTTTAGCTTCCACTCCCCGCGAATTATTTCAGTATCATTACCAAACTCGTCAAAGGAACACGTCCTATCCGCCATCTTAGTTTTGTTTTTAATTTAATAATCAGTCGCGTACGGCTTGTGGTATTTTAAAATTGTTTTTAATCGATTTATAAATAACAAACAATATTTATATTGGCTATTTAAGTGTGTAATCTACTTTAATGGTGTATTATAATTTTTTTAATCTATATATTGTTTTGAATTGAGTGAATTTTAATACATGGAAGATATGTGAGTTAGCTTTTTTTATTTATACTTGTTCTAGTGTTGAAACGTTATGTTTTTAACGGTTTTTTTATTAGGTGTTTTTTTCGGTGTTTCCTAATGATTTGGTAAACTGTACAAACTGACTTCTACAATATTTTTGTACCAAAAAACATTTAATTGGAACTAAATGAGAACTTTGGACTTCCAGATGATTAAAAATGAAATATATTTGAGGTTATCTGTCAATTCTAGATATTAAAACCGCAAACCTTATTAACTTATGCTCATTACGTATGCCTTGAATATAAAATAGTAATTATTATGGGATTGTAGGGTTACATTCCAAGATCCTTAAATAAATAAAAAAAACGATTTTATATGTTTATTTAACAATAAAAACATATATTCCTACCATCATTATTGTAATTTTAAATTGAAGTAGCTAGTAAGCAAGCTGGTATGCGACCGCTTCCCATTGGCAATAACATAATGAGTTGCAGATGCGTTGCCTACCTTTAATAGACCGTTTCTGTTACGAAATACAAACAGAAAAATGTAGATTTCCTTTTTCTATCTATCTCCGCCGTCAAGTTCTAGTATTAGTAATTATGAACTCGTTGAATCATTCTTAAATAGACACACAAACGTTTTGTTTTTCTTGATGAACATCTTTTTAAGATAATACTTTTATGTAAACTGTCATGGTTAACTTAAAATTTAATGAATACAAGCAAACATCAGTTTACAATGTGACGATTTGTCTTCGACGGCTTGTAAATCATTTCATAATTAGTTGACAGTTTGTAATATACGGTCGGTGACATACAGACTAATTTTGTCGGTTCAATTTCTTTGTTCCGGATTCCATAACTCAGAGAAAAACCGAGCGTAGTGGCAATAATACATCATAAGAAATGTTTACCCTCGTCTGTTGTTTGATCAAGACCTAGGTTATATGTTAGAAAATATATATATTGATAAATCGTACTGATGGGGCTCCGACGATGCGATTCTGTAGTGCAAGTGGTGCTACTGGTGCGCTACCATGCGTACAGGATGTGTCCCTGGTGCGCAAAGTACGTGATCGCTAGTCAGCTGGGCTACACGAAGCACTGCGGCGCCATTTCTCATGGAATGGCGTAATGAGAGATAAATTTGTTTTCTTTATGCACTAGTCTATAATAACATTGTTAACAATAAAGTATTTATTATTTTTAGTCACGAGTGGGTTGTCAAGTTAAATCTACTGTAAAATCGTAAACTAGAAATTTAGAAGCTTAAGTAGCTCACCGTTCGCGATTCTAGGAGTCAAGTTTATGCGGACGTCAAATGGAACTTTTTCCATCGCTCGCTGTACGACTCTTGTCTCGACTCGTATTATTAGTTAAATCGTGAATGGTCCCAACGTTTTGTATTCATACTTATCTGTATCCAGTTTTATTGTCGGACAATATTTTAATCGAAGCTAAACGAAAACAAGTTCGTTGCAGAACTTGACAATCCACATTATTGAGGGAATTCATTTTAACATTTTAATGGCGCCTCCAAAAATAAGGTAAATTGAAAACAAAACGACAACTCGGGCGACCAGTTTCTAGAATCACTACATATTCACAAAGAAAGTCCCTTTGTCGCTTCCGTCTGTACGTAATAGAAAACAACTACTAAATGGATTTTCATCCGAAATCAAACCAATAGACGGAGTGATTAGTATTAAAAATTATGTATAACTAGTGACCCGCCCCGGCGTCGCCCGGGAACCATTAACTATGTTGATCCAATCGCTACGAAACACAGGAATGTGCCAATCTGGACAATCCCTGTAAATTTCATCAAAATCGACCCAGCCGTTTCGGAGTCTATAGGCAACATACATACTTCACTTTTTATATACTATTTTTTTTCATAAAAAGTATCCTATGTTACTTCCAGTACCTCCAACAATATGTGTACAAAGTTTCATGATGATCGGTTGAGTAGTTTTCGCGTGAAAGCGAAACAAACAAACTTACATTCACTATTATATTAGTATATAACCTATATATACCTATGAAATAGGGATATAACCTATGTCAACCTGGAGAGACGGGATTCTTACCACGATTAGACTTTTTGAGCTCCCTATATTTCGGCACAGTTGTATGTGCCATGGTCAAAGAGTGTTTTGTTTTGAGTGTGCAGTGAGAACTCGACCAGTAGCAGTGGTCGCAGAATTAGAAAGAAGGTAGATAGATACGGCTACCCATAACATTTTTTCGCACTACCGCATAACTCCAGTCAGCGCGTGACCATGGCGCATCGGTGAAGCTATTCTTAAGTTGTAACGGGACCATTCAGGTTGATTTTTTTTTAAATGGTAGTATTTATGTCAGTGAGTCACAAAAGGAATATTTATCGTAAAATTTTACAATAAAAACTTGAACGTACAGACAAACTACAGATGTACATATATACTGGTCGGTAAATGACATTTTATGATTATATATATTTTTAATTTTGAATCTGTGGCAAAGAATTCTGCTTATACCTGGGTTAGATTCTTTATCTTTTTTTACATTTTCGATAACCTTTAAAGATAAAAGATAAATTTTATTTTAGCTTTTATGGAAGAAGGCGGCAAAAGAGCAAGCGTTTAAATTAATGTCATGTGACCACCTAGTTACAGAGAATTTTGAATAACACTGAACATTTTTACTAGAGTTTTACTAAACACTAGATTTTTAACGCATATTTGTTATTAATGATATTATAATAGAAAAGATGTGCCATTAACGTTCGCAAAGTGAAGACTCGAAAGCGTCCTAATTAGGACGCCTTTTTTATAGCTTCATGTCATTTACGCCTTAAGTGACAAACACTAGCTGTTTTTGCGTATTATTTTAATCACGCTATCCTTTTTACACCATTTGATATTGTGAATGTTGCTGTCTCCGTCTAGTAACACTTTTGACCGCTTGTATGAGTATAACACGTCTATAGTATAAAGTATTATTGTAAAGTGTTATCTAAAACATAAATATACATTGACATTGATGAACAATGACATCCGTTGATTGCAGTTTGCGCGGGAAATTGTTTTGTGCTACACAATTTTATTTTGACCATACATTTGTGGTCATATTATAAAGCATAGTTTGTTTTTCAGTCTACATAAATAAAGCGGTAGAGCAGAAACAACATCTGGCCACGTGGCCAGCTCGTCTGGTGAAATACCACGGTTGACTATAGTCAGCGAATCGACAAAAGCTAAACAATGTACATATTACTCCATACCATCGACAATTTAGCAAACGTCAATCCATTGAAAAGCTTTGACAGATGATACATGTCTAAATGACAAGCGGTATCGTTAGCTAGCGATTGTAAAACCGATAGCGCAGTTCGTTATGGAATCGATTCGTAGTGAATGTGCTCTGTGTGTCTCAGGACTTACCCCTAACCATAGACTGCTATGACGCGTTTTAAATATGTTTAATATTCAGACCAGTAATTGTGGTTTATGATCTGTTTTGTCTTTTTAATGATAGGGTTAAAGTTAAAGTTATTCAGTAATAAATCTTTGATGAATAAGCTAACTCAGCCAAGTACAGTACCAACATCATAGATTTATATATCACCAGATATCGCGTTTCATACAAAGTCAACTTTCAAAAATGAAAATCGATTTTTGCCGCGAACGTTTACCAGCGTATCTGCGATATCCTAAAATTGGGAATATACTTAACAGATTTTTGTGTGAATTGTCCAAAATATAACGATAAGTGTCAAGAAAGGAGGGAAATAATTCCGCCATATGCGAGCTATTCTGGTGTGCGCTGCAAAAACAGAGTGACACGTATATAATGGAAATGTTTACCTTAAATAGTCCCACAAAAATGCCCGCGATAACAGTTTTGCTTTTTGTATTATAATGGACCTAAAGACCGTATCTTCAACATGTCTACAAACCTATCACTATAACAAAACAATTAAATAATATTTAAAACGTTACACGCTACTCCGCATGCGTAGATCGGACGCCATTCATCAATGACACATAAACTAAAATGGCGGATACACGTTGGAAAATAAAAGCATAATTTTAAAAGGACAACAATTTTAAATTTAAAAAAAAACATTAGTGATGTACCTGCTTTATTCGTTAATTTACCATTGCCGGTAAATTTGCCTAGATTACCGGTTTTAAAATAATTAATTAAAAATAGATCTTCCGACTTTTATGTATAATAGAGAACATTCTTCACTTTTCAAAACAAATGCGATTGATTCCTTCTCCATCAGGTCGCCTTTCACGCAATCCATCATGTTTTTGGACCTACCAATTCATACATTAAACTCTCCTTATCACATGCCATTCTTCCCTTCTCCCATACCATGCTAACCATTTGCTCCTTAACTTTTCTACGGTTATACTTTCAGACTTAATATACTCGCATGCTCTATCCCTTTTCAGCCTAATATTATTATTGATTTACGTATTGTTATCTCCGCTTACTGCGAATTGTTTATAACTAATTGGCGGTATTTTTAAAGATATGAAATGATTCACAACGTAATTTACATTTTTTTTTCACATTTCATCGAAAGGACCATTTATTTTTTTCTAGGCAACATTGAGTTCAAAGATTGCACAATAATTTGCGTCTTGACAGATCTCTAACCTACGACGTAGAGTCCCAGGTATTAGGTTATTAGTTATAAGCAGCTTGCTTCTGGGGCAAAAACAGGGTTATGCTCCACTAAAAGCCCCTCGGTGGCTGGCCATTTCGGAGTGAGATGGTTGGGGGCTCCGGGGTCTCCAATCGAACGCACCGGTTCTGGTGTAGTCCGCCGTAGTCATACAATGGTCTCCATACTTTGACCAGGCATTTACTGTACAAACAAATCAGCTTATACTCTTTCAACCCTAAATTCTATTAAAAGAGGTAGGTTTTTTAACATTATGTCAATGGCCTACCCTTCAGCGAAATGACTCGACGAAAAGGCAAGCTTAAAATAAGTCACAATTACCTTGCGTAAACATTTGTATCGACGTATTACACTGTCATCTATTTTTTTATATTGACGAACGTTAATTGTATGTCACCTAACGTCATTGTAACTGTAAAAGTCATTGTCAAACGCAACAGATCAATTTTGGCATACTTTTGTTAGGGGTCGCTAATTTATATTTTATTAAATTGAAAAGCAAAAAGACTAGTGGCAAACCTGAAGCAAAAAGTGACCTGGCAAATAACCATTTAATTCGAATATTTCGTACTGGCAACACTTTAGTTTGTCAGTTGGTCGCGAAAATGATTGGAAAGCTGGGTGGTAGGATAAAGGTCGGTTGGACATTCCGAATCGAGCTGTTGGACGAGAAGGTCGTGGAAGAGAGTATAATTGTGTTTCCCTTTACCTGGATTTATTCAGTACTTACCTAGGCATCCTGCACGTCTGCACTTAGTCCATAGTATCAGTGTCATATTATACTTTTAACATATTATTTTTATTATATAACATTTCATGTCCAAACTTACAATCCTTTATTCTAAATTAAACTTTATTTATCAACATCAGCTCATCCCAATCCACTGTCAAGCGTAGGCCTCCCCCATATGTGAAGGGTCATTGCTGTTCTGACCACGCTAGGCAGATGGCTTAGTGAGCGCAATAAACTGTCTTACTTAGTCAGCAAGGCCTCTTGTTAACTTGACATTTCATCAAGACAGCCATGTTCATGGTTTCCCGCCATCAGTCGTCCGGGACCCCTTAAATGGTAAGGGTCTCTTTTCCTTGGTCGCCTTTTACGACTCCCTTGGGCTGATATGGGGTAGTAATATTCTTTATAGCCGCCACTATACGTTAAAACTTAAGCTATGAAGCGAGATAATTATGAATGATCCTTTTAGTTCACAATGTATTATGCGCCTAGTCCGGTTATAAACTAACAAAGCTCACAGTCGATCGGTGGCATACATTACCGAAGACGTATTTTTGCTGCTATCGTTTTTTTGGCGACGGTCAACAAAAAAGAAAAGTCCCTGACGACAAACAAAAAAACCTAATTAAAAGTTACGCATTTAGTTACCCTCGCAAAAATTCCACACGAGTCCTAGGGTTACCATAATACAAGTTTATTTTGAAGGACATTTATAAACACGTTTATTATTAGATATGCTTAACCGTAATCCCTCATAAAATATATAAGTATGCACTCACGCCAATAACCCAGGAGCAGGCAGAGATAATGAATTTCCATTTTACGCGATCCTGGCACACCTCTCTCTTTTCTTCTACATCCATACAACATACACCCTCGTAGATTAAGGATACTATTTATGGTGTCACTAAATGATCGATATAGATTCTGGGACGTGCCCATTTTAAATGTGACGAAATGCCTACGAATATGCACCTTTTCAGGGTCACATTTCGTGGGTTCACAGTTTGCCGGGGACGTGCTCCTGGAACGTCCCCTGTTAACAGTACACTGATAGTCCCTGATATTATAAATGAATTATTCATTGAAACCCTTGCTTTAAATGTCCTTTTTCCACAATGGTGTGGCTTAATTTGTAAACACTAATATGTCACCGACTTATTCAATACAAAACGTCCCTTCCCAATCTATACACTTTTTTACATTTAAATCTCTCCTTAAAATTCTAATATATTTTATTTCACGACGGTTTTGCTAAAGTCTAGATGTATAAACGATTGCTTTGTGTACCTATGTCCCGGCTTATTTCGACATCGTATGGTCACTCTAGTGACAGTAGAAGGCCAACAACTTGTCCAAGGCACGTGGTAGTATACTATTGACGATACGCATACGCGTTCATTTATCATTGTTGTACACACTGATATTTAATAGTTTTAAATCCTAAAGAACACCTAAGTTCATTACATAAAGTATCCATTATTATTTAAATTTTAGCACCTAGATGGCGCTATTATCAAATATCAGGAAAATCCTTAAGATCCCGGTAATAAATTATTGCATTATTTGCTTATTAACATTTTGAATGGGTCCGAAATCAAGTTTAGTTACGCGTTACATACAAACACAACGACCTAACAGTGGGTTTCCACTGCTAAAAACTTTCACATAAAACATATTGTCATCACAATTTTGTTCAGAGAGAAAGCTTGTATCGCGACACCTTTATTCACCAGTGGAAACCCACTGTAATGATAGTCTATTTTGTGGCTACATCTTCTGTTCTAACATACCACAGTTACAGAACAACTAAGGAACTAAGCGAGTAGACTGTCTTGAATTTTTTTACGCGAATTCGTCAACTTTTTAAAGAATTCATTCGTTACCGGAAGAATCATCAGTGATTCACGTTCACCTTGAAGTTAAACCGAAGGGTTCTGCAGCTCGTGGTTAAGCTACGGCTTTAAATGTCACACTTAAAGCCAGTTTAAAGGTTAAATTACTTCCGCAATACCTTTCTCTTATAATCAATTGTTTTAATACGAAATTCTCCATTGTGCGGAACGTAGAATGCATCTTCAAAGATATTTACGCTGTTAAACCAGAGGGTGTCTGCGGGAATTAGGGATTTCCATTTGGCACAGTCCTGGCACAATTCTCCCACTTCTTATGCACCTCTCTGTTCCATTTAAAGTGAAAACTTATTTAGAACAGTTTCGAAGATTTTTTTCAATTTTGAATCTTATAGTTAAGACCAAGGGTTTATTTTTTAAGTTATTGTCGCGTCCCCTGCCCCCATCTCTTTCCCCTATGTTTTTATCACCTTTAGATATTTCAATCACTCTCTTGCTGTCTTCTTCGAAGAAGATTATATATTGGTATATGTTTTTTGCTGGTATATATGTATGTATGTAAACGGTTTGACTTATTTTGAAGAGTGAGGCATCATCAGATCTGTATTGTTCCCCGGAGTGTTACAGGGTCGAGTCAATAGGTTTATTGTTTTTTTATTATATATAATTTATGTGGTATGTATATAATTGCTTATCAATGTCATAAGTACCACCATGTGTTATTAATATTAGCATATTTTACTGAAAGTTATTTAAGTTAGACTGTAAAATGTATGTTAATGGACCAGATTGAATTATTCTAAACGAGTTATGACCCGTAGCTTCGCACGGCTTCGTGTTGTTCTAACCTAGCCGACAGTGGCGGATTAAAGCCGAGCTCTTAGGTCGCTTCGGCGGCTTCCCAATGCGGTAATAATAAAGTAACGGCCCGAGTCTAGGCTCCCTCGGAGTCCTTTAGCTAAGTTACTCTTAAAGAGACTTAGGTCTCTGCGCCCTGCCGTCTCAACCCCGGTGTAGCTTTAGCCCGCAAAGCTCATCTGTCCATTAAAGGTGGGCGCATCCACAACTCATTAGTTAGTTGCAGATGTCTATGGGTAGCGATCACTTGACATCTGGTGAACCGCTTGCTCGTTTGCCTCCTAGTACTATAAAAAAAAGAAAGATGCCTCTTCCAGGTAAATGGTAAAAGTCGTAATCGACTCTCTCTGGCTAGAGACAGAGTCCCCGAGTGAATTCGTGGCTTCAAATTGTCGTTTATAATATTAGTTAGCATGTTATTAAAATAAACGTTCAATTTAACGTCACCTCAATTATAATTGTTCTTCATAAATATTGAATATATATTGTGATGAGTTGAGTCACGTTTTTATTCATCATCATAATGCGAATCATTAAGTCATTATTCCGTTTTAATATACTAATTTATTACTAGCGGTTCGTCCCGGCTCCGCTGGGGTAGCTTTTGAAGGGAAATCTAAAAGTATCCTATGTCACTTCTAATACCTCCAAGAATATGTGTACAAAGTTTCATGATGATCGGTTGAGAATTTTTCGCGTGAAAGCGTAACAAACAAACTTACATTCACATTTATAATATTAGTAGGGTTAGTAGGGATAATATTTAAAGAAACAAATCGTCTGGCGTGTTTACCGATGTCATTAAACACGCTTACCGTGAGTTCACACTGCCGATAAAAATACACATAAATCTGTACTTTAATATTATAAATGCGAAAGTTTGTATGTATGGATGTTTGTTACTCTTTCTCCTTTCAACCATTTGTTATTCAAATCAAAATTCAGTTCAAATAAAAACAATGGCCATTGACATTAAGTGAGCGTTACCCAGACATCTGCAAGAAGCCAATGTGTTGCAGATGCGTTGCCTTTAATGGACAGAGGATATACAGGGGGATAGACAGGAAAATAGGTTAGGACGGGAAAGAGGAGAGGATGGGCACTGGAACCTGAATCCTTCTACTTGACGCATTTCTTGAGGTCGTGGTATTTCACCGGTCGAGCTGGACACGTGCAACAGATGTCGCGGGCTCTACCACTGTTGAAAACGTCTTTACAGAAGTATTTGAGTGCATGATTGTAGGCTTGTAGTTTTATTTATAACACGCATTCTGATATCAACAAGGTCTAAAATGTCAGACCTCTGTTGACCACAGATAATATATCTTACGCAGGATGTGATTTCCAGGAAGCGTGCATATATAGACACCACTAGTATTTGTGCCTGGCGTCGATCGTATGAATTTCAATATTGTACGCTAAAAAAACACAGTCAAAAAGACTACCGACACTAGTTTTCGCGTGAAAGCGTAACAAACAATCTTACATTCACATTTATAATATTAGTAGGATAGGAATTGTATTTCTGATGTTCAAAGAAATATTAAAATCGTATAACTTCTACCCGCAGCTTCGTTCGTATTGATGTCCTATTTTCATCGAAAATACAACGATTAGATTACTTTAAGTCCTGATCAGGAATACCAGAATTAAACTGGGATCTATATTCTTTTGTCGTCGGGCCTAGTTTAGTAATTACGTAAGCAATTTTACTCTCCCTCGGGAACACTCATTTTTAGGGTCTAATGTACCCGGTGTCTTTTTCTCTAACACGTTACTATTAGCTTAGTCTCGTAATTTTCACTACATTTTCAGTCATATAAAGGGTCAATGACAATACGTTTTTTTACTTTGTTTTAGTCCTGATGAGGATTATTGCGGTGAGAGATTACGTTTTTTAGATTGAGAATAACGCCATCTAGTGGTAGTGGTGGAAAATGAAATAACGAACGCGCTGTAGGTAACGGAAACATGTGTACCTTGTTTCACAGCTATATGTGATTTTTGTAAACAAATGTTTTCCGTTAAAATTGGTAAATTCCTAATTATTTCCAGAAAATACGTTTTTTGCACATTACCTTATAACTTTAGCTATTAATATTATACAATTTCACTTTAAAATATTAGTTAAGATAAAAAATAACAGCACAATTAAATTCTGCCTATATATAAATAAAATAAATAAATATGCGCTCACGCCCTTAGCCCAGAGATGTAGGCAGAGATCATATATTTCCTGGCACACCTCTCTCGCTTCTCGTACATTCATACATCTACGCACGTCTACATCTGTCTGTGTATATTTAATTTGGAAAACCCAGTGTTTCTGTTTATTAAAATGCAAATATTTCAAGTCAACGTTTGCGGTTACAATTCCGCGGTAGGGTATCGGCTTATTATATTTATCGAATGGAAAATTTTACAAGGAATACTTCTTGCCATTATAGTAATTGTTTAAAACTTTTACGCCGGAATTAGTCCGCATTAACTTCGATTTATTTTGTATTATTCGTGTTAAAAAGTAAAAAAAAAAATTTACTTCCACGATATGGCTTTATGCTGAATCACACCCTTTATAGGTCAAGCCGTTCAGACTACAGATCACAAATAAATTTACTACAAAACATTAACCTATTTCTGGGTAATTTGGGAAAAAAGCACGGTAACACTAAATTATCCAATTATATTACCTCCCAATACCACTCCCGTTGAAAGGAAAGTTTTCTGAGTAGATTAAATAATACATTTCGTATGCGTAGTATGCTAATTTCGCATACCGTAGAATAGGTTAGCAAGGGGCGGCCAAGGCATCTTCCGCCGTTCCGTTTCATCAATACAAGAGCTGTGTTCTTGTCAGTGGAGCAATCTCCAATCTCCCACAATGCCTTCCTCTAGACTTCCTGATACGACACGATGTCTGATTTCTGTTTTATCTGTTCCATAAAAGACATTCAAGGCCATCTTCTCTTCTTTTTCTCCTTCTATTTCCTTCTATAATTTAGTTTATACGAACTTATGTCGTGCCAGATGTCCCAACATTTTCCTATGGTTCTTAAGGTTTCTAGAGTGAAGGAAAAGGAGAAAGTTGATAGAAACATATACAGGGTGTAAATAATTGTTCTGTTTATTTCTTTCCCAGATATATAAAATGATAATATGGCCCGAAGCAGCAAATTCGCAACAATTGTTTACATCGCACTGTGCGCAGGAGTCCACGCACAGTTATATGGTAAGCATTGTAACATAAGCGATCAATGCATAGTAACAAAGTAACTTCAACTGTTTGTTCACTAAGATCTTACAAACCACGCAACGGATTTTAATTAAGCTTTAGTCAATACACAGAGTGATCCAAGAGGAAGGTTTACATGTATAATACATGCATATTGTAGCAGAGAAAAGCAAGGAATTTCAAAGATTTGTAATTTGATGTAAAAAACATAGTTTTGTGCGCTTACATTGCAAACTAAACCTTACGAGATAGATGGCCAAACCAAACTAGTCACAGGTCGCCTAAAACTAAGTGATCACCACCGGCCATGGACATCCGCAACACCAGAGGAACTGCAGACGCGTTGCGTTGTTTATTTTCGGAATAAAATATAACACCATGTCATTTTCTGTACCCCTGATAATGTGATTTCATGATTGAGTCGTTAAGAAGTTAAAGCGTACAAACTGACAAACAAACTTCCATTTCTGTCTTTATTGTACTTATATATTTAAATATTTATCATCTCACATTTCTGTTTTTCAGAATTCTTAGGAGCTTTGCAGCCTATCGTCAAGCCTTTCCCATCATTTGGTGACTTCCCCGCCTACGATAGTATATTTACAACAAAAAGACCGAAATCATCTAATAGACACCAGACATCACAGCATCAAAGCCAAAGAACAGAAGAGAAGAAAGACAGAAGAAAAATACCAGCCGCGATCTCCACACTAGAGAGTTACTTGAGGGATGATGCAAGAAAAAAGGAGAGACAAACGATAGCACAAGATTCCCTTTTAACATCCACTTCTAAACCCACACGCACACATAAAAATTCTAGTCACAGAAATGACGATCAAAATACCAAACTGACCAACTCTAGAGGTAATTCTAGATATACAGCCAGAGACATTCCTAGCAGTTCTAAAGAAAGTGCTAGAGGGAGTGCATCTTCTAGAAATAATTACAATGAAGCTCTACTGGTACTAAATGACTTCAACAACGAAAAGAGAAGAGTCAGTGAGGACAAGTTCACAAATCGAACAACAAAAGGCTATGAGAGTAGTACAACGAAACCAAGCTACAGCAGTCTATCTACTGACAATTATAATAAACAAGCATTCAATAATCAAAACGAGCAAAGCTCCAATAACCACAGACAACAATCTAGCAACCAAAACAGTCGATTCTCCAACAACAGTTCACCTTCTAACAATCAGAACAGTGCACCTTCCATTAATCAGAACAGTTCACCTTCCAACAATCAGAACAGTTCACCTTCCAACAATCGCAACAATCAGAACAGGCAGTCCTACAACAGTGGACCTAAAAACAACTACGCATTAACAACACAGAATCCATTCTATAACAGACCAGGAGTGAGACCGGCTGTGGTTGACGACAAAAGACCACCGATAACCAATAGACCGCCCTCCAGAAGAACCACGACTTTAAAACCTATACATCTATTACCAAAGGACACACGAGTCCCACCAGAATTGATCACAGTTCCAGGAGAGGACACAATGAGCGCAGCGGAAAGGCTGCGTTACATTGATATATCGGAGAAGAGTGAGCTTCTTTAGATTGTTTTTATACCATCATAGAGTCAACTGTTGATTTAATGTAGTTGTGTAGTGCGATCAAGGTGTATTCAGAGCTCTGCGTTATGTCTGGTGAGTGAGGCACCGTAGGAACAGACAAGTGACAGATCTTCGGTATCCGATAGAGCAAGATACTCCATGGATCTGACCTGCGTCATTTTGTAAGACCTGAAAGTTTCGGTTTGATATCTGATATCGTTCAAAGGTACCTCAAAGGTAAAGATAGTTAGGTCAAGTTTTATAAAATGAAGGTCGAACCGACGCCGGCTCTTGGGCTACGATGATGACGTAGATTAAACGCCGAGTTCATCATCTGATTACATTCTTAACCTTTCCGTATCCTTCTACATCTGTTGCACGTAGCCGGCTCGACCGGTGAAATACCGCGACCTCACAGAAGACACGCGTCAAGTAGGAGTATTTTATGTGAAGTGCCTTCGCCTGATGTCAGTCCTATTACCTTAGCATCCTTCCCTACAAAGGATAGTAAGGGGAAGAGGATTGGAAGGCATCAAAATCCTATCTGTCTATTAAAGGCAGGCAACGCATCAGCAACACATTAGCTTGTTGCAGTCTATGGGTAGCTGTCACTAACATGAACCGCTTGCTAATAAACAAAATCCATTGCAGTGTGTAGCAAATACAAGAAGATATATACGAAGCAGCTTCAGGCGATACCATTGGTCCCGTCTCCGGAACCTCTGGAGATAAACGTGACATCTTGCGCGCCTTCGAACATACCTCTCATTGTGGGGGGTAAGGTTGTCTCTGTTAAGGAGTTCCCACACATGGCGCTGATCGGCTGGCCGAAGTTAAATGTGAGTTATTCGCAGCAGTAACCACATGCAATCATCATTGCTCTGTGATGTGTGGTCGTATATAAATCACACACACATGCCCGTCGCCATAAGTTGGCCTAGCAAGTCTCTTGTCTTGTCACCCTCTCTTCATTCATCCATTCAACACGCCCCGATCCACCGACGTATTTCTAGAACCTACCCATCTCAATTACAGTCACAAAATCCTTTTAACACACTAAGCCACGCTTTTCGCCTACCATTTTTAAATCACGTCATCTCAGAGAGAGTCTCGTCAAAGCTTAATTTAAATAATAAGGAAAAAAGAGGACAGTGTTTGTCACTTACGCGAGTATGTAAACACATGGCGTAAGCTTTAGATTTTATTGTATACTTGTCATGGATCGCATCTCAACAGCATTTCTACTTAAAGTTGTCCAACTCAATACGTATTCCAGTTGGGCGGCTATGCGTGGCGATGTGGTGGGTCTCTGATCAGCGACCGGTTCGTTTTGACTGCAGCTCACTGCGCATACGATGAGAGAGACAACAGCATCGTCATGTAAGTGTTCATTTTATTTAAATCATAAACACATTATAGCTGAACCAATAGATGGCGCAGGCGGCAAATTGAAACACGGTAGAGACAGTACCTATTTGATAAAATCTACCACAGTCTTCCTGTATTTTGATTCTAGGGGCACTCCAAGAGCGGTACAGCTGGGTTCTTCTGTCCTGGATGACCACAATGCGGTGGTGATGAAGATAGCTGTAGTCATACGGCATCCCAAGTACAAGCTCCCAAAAGCTTATTACGATATCGCTCTGGTCAAGATGGCGTCTGCAGTCACGTGAGAGACTTTCCTATGATATATATAATACTTCTCTCGTCTTAAGCTATTTCTTTAAACTTTATTGTCGATAAACTTTAATATTAACAATAGCACCATCTAGTTGAAAATTTAAATGAACAAATACGACATACGGAAGTAATCACACAGTTCTCTCGAAGTCACAGTAGTGTCCTTTCAAATACAGATATTTCTAGAATACATTCACTTCACAGAGAATGACCATAGAGTAGTGAACTTTACCATTAATTCCTACATTCACTCCACAGATAATAATTTTATTTTAAGTCAATTTAAGAAGTCAATATCGGACTATTTAATTTATAATAAATTATATAATTTAAATAAGGATAAAAAGATACAAAAACATTTTGAAAACCGAAATCTAAATTTAACGCGCTTTATCATAATTTATTTGTTAATTCAAACAAACTTTCGCCATAGTGTGTTATTTTTAAAAACCTTTTAACTTTCTTTCTGTATTATAAATATGCGCTCACACCCGTAACCTAGAGAGGTAGGCAGAGATCATGGATTTCCATTTGGCGCGATCTAGGCACACCTCTCTTGCATCATCCATACATCTACACATACAAGTTCGGTTACGGGTACTCCTTATACCGCCCTTTAGTATGCCACTAATCTGGTCAATATACATAAGTTCTTCTAGGGCGTCCCGTGCCAACACTGACACTCACTAATATCTTATCACTTCTTTATTGTACAATTGATTACAATAAGAGTATACATAGATTTTAATATATAATTTTGTATCAAACAAACAGAAATACCTGTTTTCGTTTTAGAAACTATTGATTGGTTTCCAGTTTCACCGATGTGATCAGACCGGCTTGCCTTGGCGTACCGCCAGCGCCTAACGAGTCCTTCATCGCCACCGGCTGGGGCAGAACGGAGTTTGGTATGACATATGTACATTCGCCCCGGCTTCATTCGAATAGATATACAAAAAAAATATGGCCTATGTTACTCCCTAAGAGGAGACCTGTCTATTAGCGAAAGAATTTTTTAAATCGGTTTTGTAGTTTAAGAGTTCAACTGCGACAAACTATCAATTAGCATTGAATAAACCTTCCGCATTAAAAACTACATAAAGAAGGTAATATTTGTTATATTTACTTTACTTTTCATATATTTACTATACGTAATCAATTTTAATCCTACTAATATTATAAATGCGAAGGTTAGTATGTATGGATGTTTGTTACTCATTCACGCAAAAACTACCGAATGGATTTTAATGAAACTTTACAATAACATAGCTAATACATCAGAATAACACATAGGCTATAATTTATAAATATATTGTGTGAATTGTCCAAAATATAACGATAAGTGTCAAGTAAGGAGGAAAAATTGCGCCATCGAGCTATTCTGGTGCGTGCTGCAAAACCCGTTAGAGTTACACGTATATATAATGTACGATGGAAATGTTTACCTTAAGTAGTTTTACAAAAAAGCCCGCGACAGTATATAATATATAATAAATCGGCCTTTTCTACAATGTTCCCACTGCAGGGACATAGGCCACCTCTCCGAGAGAGATGAGCCGTAATCCACCACGCTGGCCCAGTGCGGGTTGGATGTCACATGTCTTCGAATTTGATGGTTCTAAGAACATGCCGGTTTCCTCACGATGTTTTCCTTCACCGTTTTTTAGAGCAGTAGCGACAGCATATATCTATCTTTTATGTGTAAGCCATTATCGGCAGAATAGTGAACCATCTATTAATTATAGGGCGGTGCGAAGTTTGCCGAGACAGTTAGTAGTTTCAATAAAGGTGTAAGACAGGGCTGTGTGGCATCCCCGTGGCTGTTCAATCTCTTTATGGATGATTGTTTGAAATCTTTGAAAGACGAAGAAGAGCATGTTGTAAAATGTCTCTTGTACGCCGATGAACAGGCGTCTGCGTCGTCTGCGGAGGACTTACAACTTATGCTGAATATAGAATTCATTAGAAGGTAAAGGCATGAAGTAATTTCTGCTCCGGTCCCAGGTGGTGACCAATCCAAGGAGCTCCGCAGTGTATCGTTACAAGTGTGGGACATGACGGAGTGCTACAGCGTGCTCGGCAAGTCCCGGAAGCTGCCCAACGGACCCTCGGGTGACAGCCAGATCTGCGGTGGCACTAGGGAGGGCGGCAAGGATACCTGTCAGGTAAATCCCCCAATCCCATTTAAAATACACAGGCCTAGTTCTGATGCTAGCAATTTTTTTTAACCGTTCCAACTAACCTTAAAAGACATGGATCACGACAATACGAATGGTGATTTCGAACCCACGATCTTATGATCGGAAGCCCGAACCCTTAACCATTAGGCTTTTATATTTTAAATTGATTAAAATTACCGTAATTTAATAACAAAAATTCGTAGGGGAAAGGTCAAATCAAAAATATATAATATACTATGAACAATTTTCCAGGGTGATTCTGGCGGTCCGGCACAAATCCAAGATGGCTGCTTATGGCGGGTAGTAGCTGTCACGTCAGTCGGCCGCTCCTGTGGCGCCCCCAACACGCCCGCGCTCTACGCTATCGCGCAGCGAGCCTTCATATCGTCAGTCGTCTTCAACGAACAAACAATCAGTTCGGAAAGCGATCAGATCGACTTAAACGAGCAAAGATACAGCGTACCGAGATCGACAGAGACATTTAACTACGAGACCAACAACTGGAAGACACAACAGCCCAACAACAAATATAACAACGCACCGAATAAAAACGACAATACGAGATATAACACGGGAAATAATCAAAATAATTACAATTATAATCAGCAAAATAATGATTACACCAACAATTACGAAGTGTACAACCAGCCTTACTACAATGACGCGCCAACTTGGTTCTAGAATTCTAGAATATTCCATCCACTGAACTGTCGCAGTGGGCCAGTTGCGATAGGAAAAAACAGAAAAAGTCGATGTGTTTTTGTTTCTAAACGATTTTCGATGTATCGAGTTTTTAAATCAATGTACTTACTGAAAAAATTAAAGAGATTTTATTACATTTTAATCTGCCTTTTTTACTTACCTTACTATGTTATTCAAATAACCTCAAAATTAAAGACGTTTTTATTTATATTATCTATATTTGTTCCGCATTTTATTTATTATAATCTTTTTATTCTTTAAATGAGACAGTTTTTAATCGAATTTATTAAATAGGTACAGTGAAAACATATTAATATCTAAAAAGTTAGTTGTATGTAAAAACTTACTTAAACTTTATGTACAAATTTATCTAAGGACTTCATTGTGTGAAATTTTTTGTTTTAATACTATTTTAAATTGTTTTAAACGACAAAATATTTATTATTTATATTGTATTTTTGTGTGTCAGCGGATTTATGATAAAAATTTCTAAATTATTTTTAAGTAATGAATAATGTATGTTTATTGTATAAATAATGTTAATTTAATAAGATTGAGGAAGAATTGAACATAATTACTTTACAATAAAAAATCTTTATGTAAATATATTTTTAATTTTGTTTTATTTTTTTATGAGATATCTTGAAAGATTTCAAATGATGGCAACATTTATTATATTTTGAAATTAACAATAATTAGCCGATTTATGCAATCTTTAGAAATAATTAATTCTTCCGTAATTTACCGGCTTTCATCTCACGGCTACATAACCGGCCAGCCTTATCAATCAAAGTCTGCACTAACGCTTTTAGTTCTTAGTATAAGATACGACAATACAGCAATCTGATCAAATAACAGATTATGGTATAAATTTCTTATGCTGTATCTTAGACTATCTAGTCCTATGATATTCTACAATAAACATAAACGTGCGTCGTTACTATAGGGTATATAGCATAGCTCCTATAAATTAGGACGATTTAATAAAATGTTTCCAGCCTATTTTGAATGACTATGTTAATAATAGTCAATCCTAAACTATGTTTAAACATATAGATGAAAGTTTAAGTCTAAAATAAAGAGATATCTTCTGTCTAAGAAATTCTTCTATTTGAGATAAAGATTTTAATTCATTGTGTTTCATTATTTTCATTTCATTTTATACATTATACGTTGTGCGTTGTATGGTTGTTAAGCCTTTGCCTTAATTTTTATTCGAAACGAAATTAACAAATGTCATGTTGACAACATTAGGAGTTGCCAGTTACCATTGATTAAGGAATATTAGTAGAGTTACAAATCCATTTTTGATTACACAAATATAATGCAAATAATGAAACTATATATCTGTCTTTTTCTAACATACTGACATTCTGTAATTGTTAGAAGAGTACAACGTTATGTTAGAAACTCCCATTATTCTGACAACATTATCGGGACGTAACCAAACTCAACCTTGAAGGTGTACGTATTAACATTTTAATTTATATACGAAAATGACGTCATTGTTGCTGAAATAAATCACTGGAAATGAAATTTCCTCACCTACTTATAGTAGAGTAGAGATAGTAATAATAAAGTAAATAATATAATAGAATTTTTTCGAAAATTGACGGTTTAATTTGTAAAATTCAGCGATAAAGCTCAACATTCTCAGCCTTGTCGCTATATATCAGTATATGAGTATCACGTAATCATCTCGAGAGTAGCGGGAAATTTAAAATATGACACTTGACTTGAAAAGAGTGTCGACCGACTGCTAAGAAGGCGCACCATTAGGAAAAAACCTTTGAAAAAAATCCTTATTGAATCCAACTAGATCTCTTTTCAAATAAAATGTTGGCAACACTGTTATTTCTTCATACCACTATCGGACTATCGGATAATCAATGAGTATGCTAATCTTCTCATAGTCTTCCGAGTCTTGGATCAATATTGGAAATGAATTCACTTCCTCCAATACAAATATCTAGCTGTACATTTTGTAACATAGCTAACAAATTAGAAAACACTGAAATATTGTATGAAGATGAAGATGTCTGTGTATTTCGTGATATAAGACCGGCGAGTGATTACCACACATTGACTATTCCGAAGAGACATATTGAAGATGCCAAGGCTTTGACGCCTTCTGACAAGGCTTTAGGTATGTAAAAGTTATCAATTCCGCCTTTAATATCATCATTTTAAATGATTATTCAAAACCATGGAAAATCTAGGATTCACAGATGCTTAGTCAAACTTTATTTAGTTAAGTGCTTAGAATAAAAGCAATGATATAAATAATAGAAAGGGGTTTGGGGCTCTGATTTAATCTGCATAACGAAACGTAAGAGGCTAAAATTTAGGAACATTTAGGCAGGTCTGTCTAGCCTAGCCTAATAGTTTTGGATTTGAAACAGGAAGTGAACATTACAAAATCTTCAAGTTGTAATGAAATGTGTTCATACTCACACTTTAAAATAAAAATTCTATTAGTAAAATTCATAGTAATGGACATAATTTATTTATATAATTAAAAATCTCTTAATTATGTATTAACAAATTAAAAAAAATGTACACCTTTATTTGCAGTTGACAAAATGCTATCTGTGGCTAAGGATCAACTTGCTAAGAACAATCTGTCTGAAGAGGATGCAAGGTTTGGCTTTCACTGGCCTCCGTTCAGGAGTGTACGACACCTGCACCTCCACACCATAGCACCCGAGTCTAAGATGGGGCTGATGGCTCGTATGATATTTAAAAAAAACTCTTATTGGTTTGTTTCGGTAAGATTTTTTTAAGATAATTCAATATAGGTAAAGGTGGTCACAATATAGGATAGGTCACCTGTTATGGGTGCAACTATAGATTTTTAAATTATAGTATTACCACAAGTAATATACCATGCATTAGGTATATTCACCACCCATCTTGCCGTACACATACTTAAGTACTGTTCGTACAGTGCTGCAGACATACTATAGATGTAGTGTTGTAAAGCAAAAATACATCTTAAAAAGCATGCAATTAAAAATGAAAAAGGTATTCTTCAGTGGGCTTAATTTATTTTTATGGAAGAAGGTGGCAAACTAAGACGGCATGTTGAAGTGGTTTTAGGATACTTGCTTTTCATGCCGCAGGTTGTGGGTTCGATTCCCACCCAGTACAGACATTTGTGTGCATGACCATGTCTGTCCTGGCACTCCTCATGATTGGTTGATTAGTTTCATGAAAGTGTACATATTACTCAGCTACATCTAAACTTGTTATGTCATCCATCCCACTCTATGTCTATACCATGCTAACCTCTAGCTCCACAATTTCTCTGTATTATTAGGACAAGACGTAATATACTAAGTTAAATACTATTTTTACTTAGTAATTTCGTTAATAAATCATTTTTATTTCGTTTTTCTTTCAGCCTGATTATGTTGCATCGAGACTATGTTGATACATTTATAATTAATAAAGGTGTAGGTTCTATGATGTAAAATATTGACAATAAAGAGAAAAACTTTAAGAGAGAAGAGTTGAGGTGCACAGCGACCGGTCCCCGACCCACGCGACCTTGATCAGATCTTCGAGTTACTGATGCATCAGTTTTGTACGTGACCGCCAGCCCAAGACCATTTGGCGCCGTCGTCTAGGTAACTGTACTTCGACAGTTTATTTATTGTTAATTGCATGAAAACTGTATCTGTAAAACATATAAGTTTTTATTGCGAGTTAGTTGTTTATTTTCTTTAAATTTGTTCGTGTTATCGTTTGTGAATAGTGCCATCTATTGGTGTAGATGCACACTAACATTTTCACAATGTCTATGCGACACGTAAAGTGGCGCCATCTGTCGCCGACTTCATGCAACCGAGCGATTAACAGTTCGTTTCGAAACAACTGGTATATTCTACAAAATAGTCGCATTTATGTCTAAATAACGTTTTTTTAAGCGGATCAGAATAATTTAACCTTGACGAAAATACAGTAACAAATATCTTAGTTAACAATGTTACCATGCAAATTTAATGTGTACACAAAAAAGGGACTAAGTAATAAACAGGTTTCTAATAGATCGACATTTTACAATATTATCTCGCCTCTTAAAACTAGACGAAATAAAAATTATTAGTTTTACCAATGTCTAAAATATTTTATCTATACTAATATAAAACAGAAAAGATTTGATTGTTTGTTTGCATCGGATTAACTCTAAAAGTTCTTGGTCGCGTCACTCTTGACAGAGTCGTGGTTGTGTACCCGCCGTACGACGTTCCGCCACCTCTGCGTGCTGGCTTCGGACACATTCGTGTACGGGAGCACCCACCGCAGCCTTCACTCGATCTGTCCATCTCATCTGGGATCTCCCACGTGGTCTACCACTTCCCCTTGTACGACAATACTGTCAATGGAATCGTTTCCACGTCGACCATGCCCAAAGAATTTAAGAATCCGACTGCGCACTTGAGTGGATAGGCGCTCTTTGATGCCAAGCTCATCAAGGATGGGGGAGTAGGTTCGGAATTCGGTCCAGGAGACCCCGAGCATTTTCTTCCAACACCACATCCACCACGTACGTCGACGCAGGGGTCGTACGTCTCCCACAAGATGCACCGATGACAAGGTCGCGATGACTGGATGAGGGAGTCTGGGGACCGATCTTTGTGGCGACCAGTGGGGGAGCCCTAAGTTCCGTGAAGACATAGAGAGTTCTAATAGCGTTCTTTCGTTCGTTTCTTATGCACGACGTATACATTCAAACTTCTGATATCTTTAATTCATAACAATTAAAAATCGGCTACTTATTGATATAAAATTGCTTAGAATAAAAAAAATGGACCTTTTGATTCCAAACTGGATACTTGTGACTCAATTAATAATTTTGATACTGCGTTGTTTTTAAAATGGACTAAGGTGAGAAACGAGCAACTCGCCTGAGTGACAAGTGACTCATCTGCAACAAGCGAATGAGTTGCAGTTATCTTGATGCAGGAAGGATATTTCATTTTTCCCATCCATTCCCTCCCCTTCCTATTCTATCCTAATTAGAAAAGTATGGTAAAGACACGACAAACTAAGCGGCACGTAGATCATCAGACTCAACTTGACGCGTGTCTTGAGCTCGTGGTATTTCACCGGTCGAGCACGACTTGATTTCATCTAAGTCTAAGGTCGATAACGTCATTGGCTAAATAAAATATTTGATTTTAAAATATCTATTTAATTAGATTCCATACATAATTTTTTTTCTAAAAAACTACCATAGCTTATTCATTCGAATTGGTTTTCGTACTAATTCGTCTTAAAATTATAATAATAAAAATAATAGATTTGATTTAAAAAGATCGATTCGATAAAATGATGTAGCACATCACTATTTTACACTTATAGATACAATAAAATACCTCCGTTTTACGTCATAGGCCACACGACTTCTCCATAAAAATACCAACGTTAATCTATAACGCTGCTCTCTGGTTCTTGTCTATAAATAAAAAGATCTATTTAAACCTTTCATTTTCCATAGACTAGAGTTATTCCATAGGCAAGTGAAATAATAGAAGTTAGTGAATATACCTCCTATTTAAATAAAAAACAGTGAATGAGTGAAATACAAATAATTTAAAAGACCCGAAAATAAGACTTGGCTTAAAGGTCTCGATACCAGGCCATAAAATCTTAAAAAAAAACAATTTTTGATGAAGACTCCATTTGTTCCATTCTATTCGGGAATAAATTTAAAAACATAAGGATCATTGCCTCCCCAACACACTAGAGCCTGGTCTGAACTTACCACATCTTTCAGATTATCTTTCGTGGCAAAACGAAATCTCTCCACAGCTTTCGCCGGGAATAAGCCTTTAATTAGCTTGAAACCTGCCGACATTATCCAGGGCATTTGAAAAATTATGCTATAGTTCACAAACATGGGATAATAGCTCTTCAAAAGGGTCACTAAGTACATTATCAGATCAATGTCCATGTTTCTAACACCACATTCATCCATATCTAGGAATAAAGAGATTGGATGGCCGTCTTCTTCCTTCTCCATTCTCTCTAACCAGTAGATGATCACCTTCTTTAACTCTTCAACATTCTTCTGTCCCTTGGTGTACAGCTTCCATTTAGTTACAAACAATAGAGAGCCTTCGACGTCTCTTCCGTGTGGGAAGAATATGCCTGATTTTAAATAATCAGTATTAACTCGTTCTTTAATATTATATACGTCATTCATCTTGCGCCATATCATTATCTCCCAGAGCATTTTTACAGCATCCTTCGTGTTGTTCTCGCAATGATCTAACACTCTTTTAACATATTTATCATTGTTCACTCTGTCCAAATCTCTATGGTCAAATTCTCCGGGTGGATTTGGTATTCCCACTTTTAGTTTCGCTTCGAACGCGCTTCTCACTTCCGATATCTTCTCCATTTTGTTGTTTAATCGTTTATTTAATTTGACACTCACTAATTCATTGTCTAACGTTTGGTTCTTCTATTTATGTTTCATTTACTTCTATTGTCTCTTGTGACAGTTCAGCATTGTCTTCTTGTCTAATATCTATAACAATTTCAGTTGAATTTAATTTAAGTTTAAATAATCAATAACACGTATTGCGCAGTTCATGTGATACAGTGTGACAGATAACTAAATGTAACTAACAATACTAAAACTCTTATCTGTTGTCGACTAACATGGGCGCCAGTTGACGTGTTTTTAAATTAATCTACCGGTTTATTTATATGCATTAAAATGTAAATAAAATGTGAGCAAGTCGAGGGCATAAATGGTTCTGTAGTCAATTTTAATACCGCCTTTTAAAAGGTCTTCGCTTAGACAGTGGTAGAGTCCGCAACAAGTGCAAGTGGTCGGCTCGACCGGTGAAATACCACTCAAGATACGCGTCAAGTAGAAGTATTCTGCGTTTAAAGGATGGGAAGGGGAGGAGGAAATGACAACACATCTGCAACTTATTAGCTTGTTGCTGATGTCTGAGGATAGCATAATTCCATAAAAAATAATTAACGAGGTTTTTTTGTACTAATACAAAGAAAATGGAACCCTAAATAGTTTTTCACACATTTCAAAGACATTGATACTTCGATATGCCATTTTAATACATTAAAATATATTATTTAAATAAATACAAAATGAATAGTGCTGTCATCATAGCAAAAGAAGTCACCTACAAATAAGGAAAAAATTGCAAATTGATTTTATTTGTGACAGTTAGTTATTGTCTTGGTCACATACAGTCCCAATTTAAATCTTGTTAATTAGTCATTTAAACTACTAGATTCAATGTTAATTACTAGCTGAACCGGCAAACTACGTTCCTCTTGAATCATTCTGTATATTGACGCAATTGAAAACCACACTAAAATCCGTTCCGTCGTTTGAAATATCTAAGGGAACAGACAGCGCAAGCGACATTAAAGAAGTGCAGACGATGTAAAATTTTCCCAAAATTTATGGAAATATCTTTAACTGGTAACATTAACCAATTAAAACTTCTATTTTTATCTATATGTCAATGTGATCAAACAGCTGACATTTTGTTATCGGATGACGTTATCGTAATTATTGCGTTTTGGATGTACATAAAACTTTTATGGGTCAACTACCTGAATCATCCTCGTGAAGTACTCCACCTATATCTATCCACTATGATCAAATGAAACTTAGTTCTTAGGGCTATAATCGCTGACCCAGTACGGGTGGATGTCACATGTATTTGCTTGTTCGAACCTACAACATTGCGTAAGTCAGGGCCTAAACCACTTGGCCACCTGCTCCCTAGTCATGAATATTTACTACGTGATCACAATAACAAGAGACTCGCGTGGAATGCGACGGACAGCGGTGTTCTTATATAGTACATTTTTTTACATCACCAGTAACCTTGTGATCCAACAAACATGGTCTCCGTCGCTCGCTGAGCCAGTAATGGTGCGACCGATATTGGCCATTTTCTGTGACCCCTGACAACATGGGTGCAAAATTTTATGATAATCGGCTGAGTCGTTAACGAGTTAAAATGCTACAAACAAACTCACATTATTATTTATTTACGTTAGGATATTTCGTTTTTTAGAACAGCCTGTATAGGAGTGAAATAAATTTTGCAGCTATCAGTGTTGTATCTGATAAAGATGCGATTAGACGGGCAACATTGAACTATACTGTTCAAAATATTGCAAATACTATTTTTCACCTTCGTTTATTGCGTATTGCGTTTAAAACAAAAAGAAATAGTGTTATAGTAAAATAGAAAAGTGAACATCGTTGATAGAAATCGAACAGTATATCAAAAGTGAAACTAAAAACGTATTTACTCTACATTGAAAACATTACGAAATCAAGACCGTGAGAAGTTGAACTGACGAAATATCGTACGATAAAGAAAATAATAATAATAACATTTTTATTTTATGTTAATAATTATATAATGCGAAGTAATCTGTGAGAATTTTTAATTAATCGCCATGAGAAAAGTGGATGAACTCAGATACAAATTTCAAGAGAAGCTAAAAGATGGCGTGCCACATCCACCAGGTGAATTTGACACAAAGGATATTGAAAGAGTCAAAGACGACAAATACATGGTAAGAGTATTGGAGCACTGTGAGGGTAACATCGATTTAGCACTAAAAATGATTTGGTCCACTTTCTTTTGGCGTAAGATTAACGATATAAATAATATTAAAGAAACTGTTAAGATGGAATACGTCAGAGAGGGATTGTTTATTCCTAGAGGAAGAGATGTTGACGGCTGTCAAATATTAATATTGCAATGGAAACTCCATAGTAAAGGCACGAAAAACATTGATGATTTGAAGAAAGTTGTTGTATATTGGTTGGAGAGGTTAGAAAGAGAGGAATGTGGTAGACCTCTAACTATATTCTTCGACCTGGAAGGTTGTGCTATTAATAATATAGAAATAGAAGTAGTAACTTACATGATATCACTATTGAAGAATTATTATCCTAAGTTTGTGAATTATATTATAATTTATCAAATGCCATGGATGATGGCGGCTGGTTATAGGGTTGTTAAAGGCCTTTTACCAGCTAGAGCAGTTGAAAAACTGCGAGTTATAAATAAAGATAAACTAAAAGATTTAGTGCCTCTAAATCAGGCTTTAAAATGTTGGGGCGGTACCGATGATTACGAATTCCAATTTGTTCCAGAAAGAAATTATAATGCGTACAAAAGAGTCACATTCAATGATAACGCTAAAATAACTGACGTTCAACTAATCCCAAACGATTATCTAACGTTTACCATAGATAATAACGATTTGAAATCGGAATTAACCGTTATTAATCCAAATAACGCTAATATAGCGTTTAAAATACGTACAACGGGACCGGAGAAATTTAAAGTGAAACCAACTTCAGGTATTTTAACGCAAAATGCTATGGAAAAGGTCTTAATTACAGTTTTACCTGGTTTCGACTGTAATGTAGCTGTAAAGGAGAGATTTCTCATTTTAACCACAATAATACCGGATGATAAAAATTTATCACAGAAGCAAATAGATGAAATTTGGCATAATCCAAAAGCTAAAAGCAGCGAGCATAGATTAAAATGCAAGCTATTAAACCGCGAAAATGCCGAACGGAAATCTTGTATAATCGAATCATTGTCCATTCTTGAAACAAAATTCTTAGATTTGGGCAAAAGTGTCGATATCTTAAAATTGTTCGAAATTTTAACACTAGGTCTTAGTTTAGTTTTGGTGATTTTTGGATATCTTTTGTATAAGCGGACTAGAAACGTGTATTGTGATGTTTAACAGTTGAAATACAGTATTGGAAAGATATGTTGCTAGTTATTTTTATAAAGCTTATTGTTTTATACAGCCTAATCAAACAAATAAACCAGGTGATGATAATTATACCAAATACAATAGAACCGGGTGCAATAATATAAGTAAGCAGCAGGCGCTGTTTGACCATTGTCATAACCTCACACCTCACAAAATACGCATGTGCTTTCCCTCGTTTCCTATCTATTTTACCTAGCCGGAATTTTTATTATTAACAAATATCTCGGTTATGACGAAATTTACACAAAGAACACGATGCATTGTAACACATTATAAATATATAACATTAAAATTATAATGATACATAAATTATTATATTATCCGAAGCGGGAATAACCTGAGCCCCATATTTGAGTAACTAAAATAACATGAATGAATAAGAATCGAATAAAATTAGCGAATGTACTTATACTTAAAAGGTTATAATTTTGTCACTTACTTTCAAAATGTTATTAACACAACTTAAAAAAAAAATTACTTACTTGAAAACATATAAAAAGGATAAGCAATCCTTAAATTTCTCAATCCAAGCATACGCGTTAAAAGAAACAATTACTTCATTACATTTAAACCTTAGTTATACAGTCTAACCTAGCTAGACTGTATATGTTTTTTTTAGTCAAGTTAACATGTATTTGGTTTCTCATATTCTTTAAATTGCTGTACACCAAAGAGTAAGTATACTCAATGAACTCAACTTTTAAAGTTATATTTAAATTGCGTGAAACACGTTTATTGCTAGGGATGTAACTTCGTTGAAATTATCATTATCACGTTTAAATTAATATAACAGCTAATAATATACTTATGGTTCATTGTAATCTTTAGAATGTTTTCGGGTTGTTAAAAATCGTGGTATATTCATATAATAGTAAGACATACGTCATGTAATAGTGGTGCATGTTGAAAGGATGAATGAAGAGAGATTAACGAAACAAAAAAATCCTAGGTGTCTGTGCGCAAGGCGCTTGGAAGCTAAATTCGTGATAACGTTTCCTAAAACAATGAGCATTATCTATCGGCGCTACTATCTCTCTCTCTCTCATGTCGTGCTCTCGCTCACACACATTCAGACACGTGGCACATAGTTCGTGCGTGATCGGTTACTCTCGGCTCAAGCGCAGCGGGACCCGATAACGTTACATTTCTAGCGAATGCCAACTATAGCCATCCATCAATTTATACGACGTTGTCACGTCAAAAGTTATTCCAAGAGTGAGTGGCAGTATTGGTTGGAGATGCCCCAGGAAAACTTATATCGATAAGATTAGCGGCTTACTAAAAGGGGCGAATGAATGTAGAAGCGTGCCAGAATCGCGCTAAATGGAAATCCATGATGCGTATATTTATTTATGTAAATAATGTTGGTAGAAGATGTCTAAGCGAAACTTATGGCTACAGTAAGAGTGCCCGCAATAGACAAGCATGTACATATGTATGTATAAATATCGATGTAAAAGCGAGTGAGGTATGATATGATGACCAAAGAAAATCAAATAGATAGCTACAATCATTGTCTAGCTTCATTCATTATCGGATGCGATGTATAGAAAAACAAAACAGTATTTCGAATCACACTAATACCGTGTAACCAATAGTAACCTTACAAAAGTAAAATAAACGCAGGCGTTAATTAGCATTCTTAGACCAGTTACGCATAACGTGTTAATAGAGCTATTTCACTAACCAACTTACGTCAACCACTATTTTTTTCTTGAGGTTCATTTAATTAAAACATTATTTTTGTCTGTGGTGCAACTTGGTTGGTAGTTGGGTGACATTTGAATGAAAATCATCTGTTTTATGCAAATACCGAACATCACATTATTTGCGTCTTCTAATTAATTGAGTATAATCAAATCAACGCAATAGTTCAACATTTAAAAGTGTATTAAATATTCACTAACATGGTTACAATAGCTGATGTAAGATCTCAGTTCGAAGCTAAATTAAAGGATTCACCAAATCATAATTTCCACCCTTTGGACCTAGAGCGAGTGAAGGACGAGAAGTACGTTCGGCGAGTGTTAAAACATGTCGACAATGATATTAAACAGGCTGTGGATATGCTATGGGATATATTCACTTGGCGGAAATCCGTCGGGGCTAACGAGATTAACGAGTCTAATATAAGGATGGATTACATCAATGATGGTGTGTTTTTCCCGCGAGGACGAGACGTTGACGGGTGCTTATTATTAATAATAAAGTCAAAAATGCATGTTAAAGGACAAAAAGACTTCGAAGAGGTGAAAAGAGCGATCATATACTGGTTCGATCGCATCGAAAGGGAGGAAAATGGTAACAAAATAACGTTATTCTTCGATTTAGATGGATGTGGCCTTAGTAACATGGATGTCGAACTAATTAATTACCTGATATCTCTATTCAAAAGTTACTATCCATATTTTTTAAACTATATAATAATTTACCAAATGCCGTGGGTGATGTCGGCAGCTTTCAAAGTTATAAAGTCCCTCCTACCAGCGAAAGGTGTGGAAAAAATGAAATTCGTTAGTAAAGACACATTAAAAGACTTTGTGCCCCCCGAACAAGCATTATCATGCTGGGGCGGTAAAGATAACTATACATTTGAGTTTATACCTGAAAACAAATTTAATTCTGAAATCATGTCGAAGAAGGTGACTTTCGCAGAGCAAGGAGACAACCAGCACTCTTTGGGTGAAATGCTACGCATTATCCCCAATGACACCATCATTTTCAAAGCCGAAAACGATGATATATCTGGACAAATTGCCATAACAAACATGGATGAGAGTGTAATATCCTTCAAAATCCGTACAACCTCACCAGAGAAGTTTAGAGTTCGTCCCAGCAGTGGTGTATTACCCAGCGGAGCATCGCAAACTATACTAATTGTCCTCCAACCTGGATTCCAATCACGTGCAGTCACTAAGGACCGATTTTTAGTAATGTCAGTACAAATACCTAAAGCAGATCTGTCACAAAAGGAGATCACGGATATCTGGCAGAATTCCTCGGGCAGTAAAGTCGACGAGTACAGATTAAAATGTCATTTTCCTGAAAAGACTGTATCCAAGAATGGTAACTTGCTAGAAAAGGAGCCGGAGAAATCTGATTCGGTAACTAATGCTCTAAACAATCTTCAAATGAACTACGAAATACTTCACAGGCAAGTAAATAAGCTTAAGGTGTACCAGTTCCTGACATTGGTGCTGACAGCCATTGCCGTGCTTCTCGGTTTTCTAGTCTACAAGAATACGAACGATGACAGATACTGCGAAGGTATTTAGCCATTACCATCTGTGGTATTTGATACCACGGTGAATCAACAATCTGTCTTAGATGGATTGATAATTGTTATTCTCATTATAAACACTTTTATGTATGTAAAGTATTGTCAGCTGATGCATAAAGTTGTTACGTTACACAATCACAAGTAGATATGAGAATAATATACTATGTGTGCACATTAACATGACAAAATGTAGAAAAAAGTTTAATGTCAAGTATTATCTACATAATCCATTGGTTCCCAACCCTAACAATACAAAAATAATACCCCCCCCCCCTTACATAGTAGTAAATTACAGTCATTTATATGTCATAATTACAAATCTCCCGTGTGGTCTGTTTTGTACTGATTTAACTGTTATACTGTAAGCTTTTGGACCAGCTACCATTCCCACAAAAAGCTCCAGTGCTCACTAGGGGGCCTTACTGCCTCCGTTGGGAACCTCTAATCTAAGACTAAAGAAACTAGTATAGTTTTCATGCCTATTCTATCAACAAGGGCACATTTAGTTAAGTGGGTGTGTTGCATTCAAAATGTTATTGTGCACACATTGTAACTGGTAGTTTTTTTAAACTGTGAATAATAATGGATACATAAAAAAGGTATTTCTCATAATAGAACTCATGCATCACAAAGTTGTTAGTAGTTGGGGTGTACTTTTCCACAACTCCATGATTAGCGCATATTGTGTATGTGAAGGTTCTTGGATCACTCCAGCCAGAGCTCACTGAAAAACCATAGCAACCCTTTAATATTGGTGCAATCTTTGGGTGTGATGCCGGTGAGCTGATTTGCAGTTGCGTCACTAGGTAACAATTAAGACAAAATATGTAGCATCCTTGGTCCATCATTCACCTGCCCTGCCAATAACTGGTGTCGGCACAACACATGTGCTTCTGTGCCATTCTATCAACCTTTTCTTGCTCATGTCATACCTCACGCAATCCTCCCATCATTCTTAGGCCTACCCCTACTAACATATTCCTCCACATTCATATCTAATTCACTCAATTTCACATGCCACTCTTCCCTCATAACATAACCTGGTAATATTTAGCTCTCTTTGTCCATTACTGTTATATTTAATCTTCAACTTATGTACGTACATTTAAAACAATGGATGTGTGTATTGTATATATTATTTTTGTTAGTAGATATATAATATTTAAAAGGCTTTGGTGTTTTAAAACAGTTTGGGAGAAGCTAGCAACACATAATGTGTATGTATGTGTATTTAAGTTGTAAAATTCTAAAAAGTCAATTCAAGATTTAACATAGATACAGCCAATGTCCTGACAATCTATCATTATGTTCAAAATACAATTAACACCGTACGTGGGGTAGTCTGACCATGAATGATATTTCTTACCATCCAATTATCTTTCTGTGGGGGGAAAAATAGATAAGGGAAAGGAAGGATGATGGGGACGGGGCTTGATGCAATTTACCTGTTTTCAAAATACAGAAGTACAATAAAAACTAAGTCATACTTCAGGGTAGACAACAAACAATTCAATTTTAATATGGCAGATTTTGTAGGTAAGCATCGGATTGGTTGAGATTAAGATTTAGTAAATCATTCAGTATGTGATTGTTAAACTGTGTTAGAACTAAAGGCCAGTAATTTTGTAGTGTGCACATCAGGATGGCGCCAAATGGTAATCCATGTTGTCTGCCTACCCTTCTGGGTTAAGGGCCTGCACGTATATATACTACACTTAACTATATTATTCTATCTTTGTATAATTCATAGATAAAGGAAGGCCTATTGTATGTAGGATATAATATAATTTAAAAAAGTATATAAATTGTTACTAGTGAAATATATTTCAAAAAAATTATTGCTAATTTGACAAAACCATCGTGTCAAAGATGTTTATAAATAGGCAATATCAAATATGCAACTTTTGAGCGTAAATAATAGAGTAAGTTTTTTAAAACCGTGTAGTGTCAAATATTGCTTAAAACTTTCTAACGTGTAACATTTGCTCGTACGATAACTATAAATGTAAAAAAAACCTATAGAATATACTAATTAGAGTGAATACTTTACCTAAATTATAATATTTACAATGAGTTCTTTTATAGAAAAAGACCGCGAAGTTTTATGTCGACCATAAACCGTACTGGCGTTTCTTTACGAGCCGCAAGGGAGAGGCAAAGGTCAAGGCATTTCGCAGCCATTATTTCGTATTATTCACTTGAAAGATTCTTGGCTAAAGTCTATGAACAGATCATATTAAATACTGCTGTAATTCGAAGTTTTCTTAAAATAATATCTCACTATATTTAATTGTTGAAGTGGGTTAATATATTTAGGCATTAATTAGAAAAATGCGCCATATTTAAACCATGACTCTTTCTGGCAAGAAGGCAAAGGTCAATGACGCTTGGAGCCACATTTGAAGTTTCTAGGGGATAAGGTGTTAAAAAATGTATATTGAGGTAGTTACATTCCAATGACATTGTAAAGGCATTTTTTTGCATTTCGTTGGGGTTATAAAATTTTTACACTTTTTATATTAACCTTATTATCTCATATATTTAAACATTGTAATTAAGATATTTTTGGTTGTAGTTAAAAGGTTTTTTTTCTGTATTTATATATTATTCTTGTTTAAACATATTCTGTGGTTGTTTTTAATAGTTCAACCTGAAAAAAAATCAAGGAATAGACTTCGATCAAGTGTTTTTGTAAGTAAATTTTGATATAATTTAGCGCTTTCATTAGAACCTCATAACTGCGGCTTAATATTTACGGTAAATTAGTGTTTCCAATGTAAAAATTAAAAATTTGATTGGCGTAACTTAATGTTTTTTGGTTGGTTTGTAAATGGTTTCATTTTAGTTGTGTAGTTTTCCTCCTTCCTATTTCTAGTAACATTGTGTATTACCCGCCAAATTGTTATTGTATATTATTTAATTTTGTAAAGAAACTTTAATATATACATATAGTAGATAACAAGCACATTGTAACTCATGTGACGCTCTCTTAGGGTTTTTTTTTGAATAACAATAATTGTAAAATTTAGAATTTTATTTTATACCTTTTTTCTAACATCATCGTGATTCGAAGGTCCACCACTATTTTTTTATGGAAGCACGCCGCAAACGAACAAGCAGATCAACTGAAATTAAGATACCGCCGCCCATATACAATCTAATGAGTTGCAAATGCGTTGCCTACGTTTAATGGACAGAGGATAGACAGGAAAAAGTATATTTCCTTTTCCTATCCGCACCCATGCCGGGCAAATCCTGTTCCGCTTCCCATTCTTTCCTAATTAGGAAAAGGACTAGATTTGGGCCTCCGGCACCTCATGCGAAATGCAGAATACTTCTAGCTACGCCTGTCTTTCTGCGAGGTCGTGGTATTTCACCGGTCGAACATCTATTAAAATAATATTTTAATTATTTTAATAGAAGATTTAATATCGCGAATTATCGAAATAATTGAAGAATATATCTAATAATCTTTCCAACTAAGCTTAAAGCTTGTGCCAGGAGCAGAACACGGTTTACGGCAATAGCCGAATTTCGGAATCGGTAGCCTGTAGGTACCATTAGACTAGTGCTGAAACTATTAAACATATGTCCCAGTGTACACCACGTTGCCATGGCAACCGATATTTACCGGTTTTCATTTTCTGACAATCTGTGTGCAAAGTTTCATGATGATAGAAAGTAGTTGAAACGTAACAAACAAACAAACGCGCATGTGCATTTATGATAAGGATATGTGATATGAATTTACCATGATATAATATATTGATAAATATTATAAATGATTCATATGTAAAAATGAAATTAAAAATATGAGATAATAGCAAGTGCTTCAACCTTGTTCTAAAAACTGGTTATTGTGTAAACTGTAAACAATTACCAAACCTACTGTTTTACATTACCTAAAATTATTATCGAAACCAATTTACCTAATTAGCCTTGGTCCAAAGAGAACCAGTATTACCGATAGGTGTGTCGATAGTTTGTCCGATTAGATGTCGAGCCCTGCGGCTTATCGAGCCCTTGGGGAGAGCTTCACACGACATTTTTAATAGGTGGATATAAAAACTGCTATTCGCAGCTTATTTAGCCAAAACGTCTTGTCTTGTGTCGATTTAAAAAGCTATGGATAAGCTATAGATTTGTAAAGCTTACCACAATACATTAGTGAAAACCGCATTCAAATGGGTAAAGCCGTTTCCGAGATCAGCGCGCACATTCATACAGACAAAAATTCTAATAATCCATGTATTGGGTTTTAAATCAAATATATTCCATGTACAGACAGCGATCAGTTACATTTTTATTATATCTATTGGTTTACGAATTTTAACATAATAGGTACGGTGTAACTTTTGTTTACTAAAATTCCATCTTGATGTGGCACAAACATTTATACATTACTACTGATGCGCCCGGGTAGCCGTTTCGGAATCCATAGGGAACATCACCTTTTAAATAAGTAAACAATTTTTTTTTAAACTATCTCAACCAACCTACGTACGTCTAACCGTACGTTTGTTCGGGATAAAAAAAATATATATATACTATTCCACACTGTACATAATATATCTCTGTGCCAAATTTCATCCAGATCTGTCCAGCCTTTTTTTCGTAAAAGAATAACAAAAAGCATACGCACGCATTTATAATATTAGAAGGATATATAAATGTATATTTTATTGCTATACAACATATACAGTAATTGATTAACTTTCATATTTGACAGATGAAAAAAACACAAAATGACATTTGTTTTTTTTTATTTTTTAACAAAGACAACGGACGACACCATGCCGCCAACTTTCCCGCCAAAAGTGAACTGCGGGGTCGGTATGATACATTTCAGCTTCATCTTCTCAGAGAACTGCCGGAGCAGTTCCTCTTCAGTCCAGTTGCACGATGTTATCACGAATAGACCTTAATAATTATTTACAGGGATTCGTTAATTAATAACAGGATTCATTAATTAAGAACTACCCATAGACAAATGTAATCGGCAAATAAGTTGCAGATGTGTTGCCTACCTTTGATGGACAAAGGAATAACCTCTTTTCAAACCCTCTTCTTCTTCCCATCCCATCAGTATATGATCAGAGTAGGCACATTAAAAACTGTCAGCATATTATGAACTGAATGAACCATGGACAATTTGACGTGTCACTATGGCGGTTGCATGTGGAAATGTATTTTTCGATATGTTATCCAATAATTGTATAAATAGAAGAAAAAAAAATTGAGAGGTCTTTTATGGACAGTTGTAACAGAGTTCTTTTCAATGTATCCCTGAACTTTACTGTTTAAATATCCTTTACTTATTTATATGAAAAACTCCCCCATTAACGCACTTCCACTCACGAATTCCCCCTACTCAATCCCAGCTACTCAGCAAATTTAACCTTTCCCTCAGTTGCCACTCATCCCATTCTTCTGATTGCTCCCCCACTCGCTCACCCCAAAAATAAAAAGGTCCCAGACTGACAGCCAGATGTCAGATATTACTGTTATAATTTTTTCGGTCTAACCAGATTGCCTTAAACAAATGGTAACGTGCGATAACGCGTTACAAGTAAACACAAATAAAATGGATCTTATTAACGAAAAAAATAGGTTTGTTGCCATAAAAAAGTCTATTGGTGTGACTTACCATCATCTGCTAGCATTTCGGTCACTTGATCGATGTACTTCTGTCGTTTCTGCTTAGCATCCTCTGGACTCAGACTGACGGCGTCATACGTGCCTTTGTCATGCACTAGGCCATACTTCCCGATAGTCCTTACATCATCATTGATTATGTCAAATAGCTGGAAAGACAAAATATATGAATTGTGATAAATGGAAAACCATAATCTCTACCTACTCCAGTGGCTTACGAGCTTGAGCGCATATTAAGATAATCATAATCGAATTATAAAAAAAACATATTTTTTATATGGTCATCTTAAACCATTACATCTCAGTATTAAAAATACCTGGAACCTTATCATGGGGAACTGTGTCTGGGCGACTTTCTCTGCCAGGGTGATAGCTTCAACACAGTAGTCCACTCCTAGGAGATTGGTGAAGCCTTCCCTGGCTAACTCCGTCAATGTGTAACCATTACCACAGCCTGAAAAATAAAAAAGAGAAATATATATATGAAACAGATGATATATGCATTATTTAATTACATTAGCAAGACCAAAAATTGACAGGGAGTGAGCCTAGTTCTACAAACAAGTATACCAAAGGTTTAGACAGAGCACACACATGAGACAAGCTAAGGCATTTGAAATACAGAGCTTAAGTATACAAAATTGATTTTAAAAAAAACACATGCAGTTAGGACTCCCAACAGAAGTGAAAACTCAAAACAGTTGGAATGGTGCAACAATAGTTCAAAAATAAATAAATAATCAACAAAATAGACTGACACAAACCAAACAAGTTTTAAACACAGTAACGGCAACATTCACCCTTGTCAAAAATTAAAATAATAAGTAAGGGCATCTGATGTTTGTTAGCAAAATTAAAAAGTAAACACATGATGTAAGCTATAGTAAATCACAATTGCAAAAAGAAGTATCTTTGTTCAACCGCCAAATGGCAGTTCTGCTACATTTTATATTATTGCCTTGATTCTTTGATTTACCTAAGTCAATTACAGCTGCGTCCTGTGGTATGCCGCACTGGCATATCCATTTAATAACGCGATACGCGCTGTCTTCCCCAAACCAAACATCACCTGGGTCACCGTGATCCTCGAAATTTATAATTTCTTTTGTATACGCTTTCTGCCAGTAGGATCGTGTACCGAGTTCGGACGGCTCCAGCTCTGTATCTTCCATCTTGATTGAAGAAATGTCGAATTTAATTCGATTCTATTCAAGTTTACTTCGTTTATAATCCTGTGACCTGTTTTACACTCTATACTTTCTGTATGTTTATTGAAGTGAAGTATTTGAAGGCAAGAATACAATCGGAAGTGACAACTTCGATTGTCAATGTCATGTGTCAGGCAAACTCAAATTGTCAAAATATTAGCAATGTGAAATTGTAATGTTAAGAACCGGAATCTTACAGTACGACTTTTTTCTACTACTACTACATCAAAATGATGACCTATAGCAGAACAGCCAATGATACTCCATTTTTGTGAGGATGCTGATAAAATTTTAATTACATATAGTAATTAGCAATATTAAATGGTCAAAGATGAAATATATATTTTTATTGGGTTTAAAGTGTGCAAGCTAGTAAGTAAAGTTATAAACATTTCATGACCGTACTAGATTGATCTTTGTTGAAATATTAATTTAAAACAAAAATATTTCATATCAAATCATACATACATGCTTTGACTTACAGATTTTAATTTACTTCACAACTCTACTTTAGTATACCATTGAATTGAAAAACATAACCTATTGTTTATTAATCGATTTTTTTTCACGTGTATAAGCTGATATACGATGCCTTTTTAATTAATTAGTTTTAAGTTTTTTGAATAATTTAAACGTTTCTGCGAGCTTTATTTTGACATTTATAATCGTTTATTAATTTAAGTGGCAGCACCAATGTTTAATCAACATTATGACAGATGTCAAATTGATTTCAGGCAAAAAATACCTATACTTTTTTCATATCAGACAGATCAAGTACAGATCGGGCGGTTACCGTGCAAGGGCGATTCACTGTCGCCCCTAGTGATTTTAGCTACCGCGACGTAGTCTTGTATCCAATTAACCATTTATTCTCAATAAAAATTATTTCGGTGATGACATGGCCTAAAATAACAGTTTTTTGAATTAAACTTCACATAGTGATCGCCTATATACCTAACACATATGATTGAATAAATTAATTTATGCCATCGACGGTGAAGTTCACCAATCGATAATTGTGTCATAGGATTTAAGAAATAAACATAAAATATATAGACCTTAGTTACGTACACGCGTTGCAATTTTACTGGTGCTGGTGTCTGTGATATTAAAAATTGACGATATTGCGAAAATTTAACGTAAACATTTACGAAATAAACTTGTAGTGGGTGCGTGTATACATATATGGGCCAAATTTAGTGATGCTGCTGCAACATTATCACTATCGGTGAGTAATCTATTTAAAAACTATTTTTGTAAACAGCCAGTATTTTTTATGAAGTTATATAATTACGAAATGTCATAAAAGATTTTTTTTCTTATAATGTATGAAATTTTTGTTGACTATAAAATGTTTTCTTTTTATTTGCCATTATTTAAATTATTTTTTTAATAAACAGAAGTATGCAATAAAATTTAAATTAACAGGGTATGTAGCGACTAGTGGCAATGTAAATTCTTAAATCTTGATTTGACTTGTGTATCAACATAATGGTTGGTTAAAGATGCTCATAAAATTGTAAGACTTCTCTCATCTGGAATGTAATCTAAGATCTTGTAATTCACTATCTGTGTTTAGTCATACAGTGTTTTAGTAAAATAAAGAATAATGACAAAATGCTACAATAATTTCTCCACTAGAAGTGTACTTCTATGTGTAAATGTTGTACAAGATATAAACATAGAAGCATTGCTGTTCATCTGATGGTATCCATAGCTATATAATACCTATATATTGCTGTTATTTTCTACCCAATCTGATTACTCAATGAACAAAAGGCCTGCACCAATATTCCCAAAAAGTTTGCCAAGGGTTTCGGCGAAAGACCTTTCGCGCACTATTATCTCACGCCTGGCGCAGGTGTAGTAGGTAAAGTACATATCTCAAGACAAACACTTGCTATCAGTTTGAAAGTATGTTTTTATTACATTGAGGTAATTCTCAGTTCAAGGTAATGAGCTCATTTATGGATCAACTATTCCGATTGTTATGTTGTAATTAAATAAATGGGTATTGTTTATTTAAAGAATGTATAGAGATTATAGATTTTATTTTACGTAACCCTAGCTTTGTTTGAATATATTTATATTATATAGGCAACATAAGGAGTACCTGTAACCAATGAGAATGTATAAGTATAATATAGATTTTTTTATAGCAGGTGGTTATTGGTCAATGGGTGCACTGCTGGCCAATATTAAGTTACCGCTACCCATATAAAATCTGCAGCATACTCATAAGTTGCAGATGCATTTCCTAACCCTCACTCCCTCTTCCCTGTCCAGAAGGAAAAAGTGACCATTAGACCTCGCTTGTCACATGAAATGCAGAATACTTATATTTCCCACTTGTCTTCTGTGAGGTCTAGGTATTTTCCCTTGTTAAGCAGTGTGAAGTGGGATCTACCACTATTGAAATGAAATATAGTCTGTTACTTTGCTATTTAAAGTGGTTTTTATCAGTGAAATAATTGTCAAAATCGGTTCAGTAGTTTTAGAGTTTATTGGAAACAAACAAACAATCAAATCTTCTGTATTATAATATTAGTTCTACAAAATGTCTGATCGTTGCAGGTTTTGATGAACAATGGTTGTCACTTAGCATGAGGTAATCTTTCCTTTGATGTCTTCTACTACAGATAAATAAACAGATTATCTTATAATTAAGAGAGATACAGAACCAGAGTGTTTTGTTTAATTTTAATCTATGTATTTAACTGGCGACCCGCCCTGGCTTAACTGCTGACAAAAATATAACGGACTTCACTAATCCATCTACTGAGATGTCTGTTGATTCGGCAATATAAGTTTATTTTGTATGCTTTATATTATCTATGTCGTAAAGTTTCGCTTATTACGTTGCGCCCATCAACTTTAAATTGCTTACATTGTCTATTAAACACTAGCTTTACCCGCGGCTTTGCTCGCGTTTTATAAACAATTAAGAATTTCAGTATACAAAAACCAAAATTGGAATATAATTCGGCAATGAAACAGAAAAAAACCTGCCAAGTTTGATTCGAACTCGCGCACGTTGGTTTCCGTACCATTATCTATTAAAAAATCACGTTTGTTGTATGGGAGCCCATTTAAATATTTATATTATTCTGTTGTTTAGTATTTGTTGTTATAGCGGCAACAGAAATACATCATCTGTGAACATTTCGACTGTCCAACTATCACGGTTCATGAGATACAGCCTGCTGACAGACGCACAGTGGAGTCTTAGTAATAAGATTCCGTTTTATTCATTGGGTACGGAATCCTAAAAATGGCTGCAAATTATGATATAAATATCGATTCCTTTTCGTTGTAGAATAACTCTTAGGCCAAATATTTATGGCAACAATCTCTAGGATCCCTCCCTGGGCTGAAGTCAAAAAAGCCGTAGGGTAGATCCGACCCTGATAATTGATCATGGTCTGACGTCACGATTTGATTACTCTGCGCCTGCTGCGCCTGCGCGATCGTATGTAGTAGTAGTGAGGATGTCAAATCGAAGTCGAGTCCATTCCATTGTTCGTCAACATAAACTTGACCCTTAGCATTGTCTACGTCAAATTACGCAGGGGTTCTACCTAATTTGGTTATAACGATTTAACGGTGTTGTTTTTAGATTTAGCTCGGCAACTGATCAAATAACAAATGAGGGTATTTTCTTAAGGCCGTATAATTTTGCTTTCTTAAGAATTATCATCCATCGCTCAAGAGATGGCGCTGTTAATATATTGTTTTGTGAAATTACACGATTTACTTTGAAAAAAAACCCTATATAAATGTATATAAATTAAATAAAAAAAACTATAACTATAAACATCATTTGATTCAAATTGCAAAACTCGGTTTGGTAATTAGCTGATGCAATTTTAATTAAAAATAATATGACTGCAAAATTTTTCCTCGTGTTCAAGTTATTACTTGCAAGCAGGAAACTAACGACAACTTGGAACCGCTCCAACTTGTAACAAAATATTCATCGCTTCATCAAGTTAGATGGAACACGATATGACCTTACCTCGCCAAGTCTAGACTAAACAAGTTGGGTGGTGAATTACATCATCACACTAAATGGAGGGTTAGGGTAGTACCCCTACAAAGGAATCCCAGGAAAATGAGAACATGGCACAGTCCTGTGTCCGTGGTTGTGCGTAACCTAAGTCCAGGGGCCACCGGTGTGTTCCACTAAAGATATCTCGTCGTATAGTATTCGTGGATGGTTTTAGTGAGTATAATGTCACCTTATACTTCTCCCAGGGTATTTTGTTTATGATTGTCACCCCCAAACAAAAAAGGGGGCGTCCTAAGTCGAACTCATATTGACCGACGAAGCTTGTATTCGTAGATGTATGTACGTAGACGTAGTGAGAGCGCCAGAGCCATGCTCAAAGGAATGTTAGTCTGTACAACTCTGGGTTACGGCAATTCATCGACAGGTGATTTCTTAAAACTACTAAAAAATAAATATGCCTGTAACCCAGAGGGGTAGGCAGGGAATGGATTTCCATTTGGCGCGACCCTGGCACACCTCTCTCACTTCTTCTACATTCATACATCTACGCATACAAGCTCGTCGGTTACGGGTGCTCCTTATACCGCCCTTCTTTAGTATGTCAATAATCTGGTCGATATAAGTTCTCCTTGGACGTCCCTTGCCAACGCTGCCACTCACTGCCGCAACATTAATCTGTTTCGTTACTCTCTCGTCATTCATCCTTTCAACATGCCCGAACCGAAGCATATCTTTCTCAATTCTAGTCACAACATCCACTCTTAAGCCACACTCTTCTCTTATAATGCTATTTTTAATCCTATCATTTAATGTCACGCCTATCATACTTAAGGATCGCATCTCAACGGCATTAACTCTACTAGCATGCTTTTACTGAACCGTAAGGATATACAAGAAGCATGGGATTTTGTATGTTTTGTCAGATGAAAATTAGGTTATAAATATTATACTAGCTATGTTCGTTGACAAATGTTAACACCGAAATGTTAAGGATGCTTCCTTAAGGCAAGCTACCAGGCAAAAGACGTTATTACAAGACAGCAAGTATTGAAAAAAATACGCAGGAAAAGAGTTGGAGTGAATAAGGAACTGAAACGGTTGGTCTTATTATTGTTAAATTGATGTAATAATCATTTCTTGTCCTCATAATTGAGGTTATTGGGTCAAAGTTTAGTATTTAATAATGACATTTTTGTTAATAATTGTGCATTGTTACATTATTTATGCACACACAAACGAACGTGATTTGAATTGTGTTTAGGTACGGTTTTATTTTTAAATTCATTTATATAGCTATTTCTCATTGACACAGTGGTATCTGTATTTGTTGCACGTGGCCCGTTCGACCGGTGTAATACCACGATCTCTTAGAAGACAAGCGTGAAGTATTCCACGTTTCGTCTGATGAGTGAGGTGCCGGAGGCCTAATTCTAGTTCTCTCTCCCTTCACACCCTTCTTTTATCCCTAATAAATACACTAATGTAATTTTACTTTCATGACATATTACCATGGTAACCAATAACAACGTTTTGACATTTACCTATACGTCCAAGTTCGCGAAATCAAGTTACAAAAATGTCCAGCGAGGACGATAAGAGACGAATGCGTGCGGAGCTGAGGGCACCTGTTAATTAGAATATACAAAATAAACAATATAATTAATGATATCATAATGAAAAAGTGAAGACTCGAAAGTGTCCTAATTAGTACGCTTTTGATAGCTGACGTCACGTGTTTACATTTACGTTTAAGTGACAAACACTAGCTGTCCTCTTTTCTCTTATTATTTTATTTTCGCTATCTTTGTCACACCATTTGACAGGTGAATGTTGCTGTTGGTGCTTTGGAACAATTTTATATGAGCGTGTTTAGTATGAAATATCATTGCATATAAGTTATTCGTACTTGAACAGAGATGTGTTATCGTTATAAAACAATTAAGTTATTAAGTCATCATGTTTTATGTAAGATCACAAAAGAACAATGAATGTTTGTACGAATCGTTTACGGAAGCATTTCGATTGGGAGGCGGCCGAGTTTTTAAGAAGTGGGATATTGAGAATGATTTAGAAGAGGCTAGAAATATATTATTGTTGATAAAAAAAAATTGCTTTATTTTTACTAATCTAACAGTGGTTACAGTCCGTAACAACATCTGTTGTACGTCGGCTCGATTGGTGAAATACCACGAGCTCAAGACACGCGCTAAGTAGAAGTATTTTATGCTTCTGCGCTTCGTGTGATGAGTGAGATGCCGGAGACCCGATGTCCTCTTTCCCTGCCCTTTCCTAAGAACAGGATGGGATGGTGAGGGGATAGATTGGAAAAGGAAATATCCTGTTTCCTGTCTATCGCCTCTTGTATCCATTAAAGATAGACAACGCATCTGCAACTCATTTGCTAGTTGCGAATGCCTATGGGTAGAGGTTACTTAACATCAGGTGTTCGCCTGATGCCACCTTTTTCCATTAAAACCAAATAAAAACGCTGGTACAACCTCGCGGTAAAATTCCGAGGTTGTACATTAAAAGAAATCTATTCATGGTTGTCTTGGAACATGCAAACAAAAAGCGTGTTTTTGTAGTTACCTTCACGCTTACGGTCGGTGAGGGTAGACGATTCAATCGTCAATTTCATACAATAAAGTGGCCACTGATATAGCATTATCATTGCATTATGTATATATGTTTACACATTATTTATTATCATTTTTTATTATGTATATATGGAGCAGTGGTGGCTCAGTGGTTTAGGCCCCGACTTACGTACTGTAGGTTGCGGGTTCGAACACAGCCAGGCGCTTTTTAACATTATCTATCCTTATTACACAATCTCACTTCACTTTATCTCAAGATTACCACAAAATTACGTTTCCCATGAAAGTATAAAAAGTGTAATGGCCGCCATGTATGACGTTTGTTTGTTTACAACTATCATACCTTGCAATGAAACAAGGTATAAATATAGCATTACGTTCACAATTGGTTTAACATTGAACGAAATAGTGCGCTTAGAAAATTTATGCCCGGTTAGCGCATTTAAAAAATAAAAACTCAATTTATGCTAATTTCAACGCCGCAGCAATTTACCGTCAATGTCAGACGGCCCACAGATAATACAGATATGTATGTCATCTGCCCTCATAATGCATAGATCATGCTACATATGTACATAGATAATCTATTCGGAATAATGTCAAGGTTTAAATGGTTCCGTATCCAATTTAAGGGTTCGGTACCCAAAGGTTTAAACGGGACCCTATTACTACTCCGCTGTCCGTCTGACAGCAGGCTGTATCTAATGAACCGTGTTAGACAATTTTCACAGGTGATGTCAAGAAAAGCCGAATTAAATAAATATTTAAGGGGGTTCCCGTACAACAAACGTGATTTTTTATAGTACGGGACCCTTCGTGCGCAAATCCGACTCGCACTTGGGCGGTTTTTAAACAGCGGTAGACCCCAGGTCTATCCCTCGGGAAGGTTTTTTCGGGATTATTGGTACATACAGTATTTTCTATGCTCTTGAAAATATTTGTACGAATTTCGTAATGATCGGTTGAGTAGTGTAGGCGTAACAAACAAAGACACATTCAAACAGATGCACACAATTCTATGGTCTATTCTTAATTTTTCTATTTACAAATAACAATAGCGATGGCATAATTATCTATTGAATCTTGTGTATTATTTAATTTGTTTAAGTCTTTGGATATTTCGGAAGCCGAATCGATGAACACACACTATTACAAAACTGTATATGTCACCGGCCGATTGTAAAAGAAGGCATTTTCTAATCGGGCTAGACAGATTCCAAACGGTCGGCACATTGTCAGTACAAATGCGAATGTATGTAAGTATGGATGTATGTATGTTTCTTACTCTTTCACGCAAAAACTACTGAATGGATTTTAATGAGTCTCCACAATAATATAGCTTATACATCAGAATAACATATCCCTACTAATATTATAAATGTGAATGTAAGTTTGTTTGTTACGCTTTCACGCGAAAACTACTCAACCGATCATCATGAAACTTTGTACACGTATACTTGGAGGTATTAGAAGTAACATAGGATACTTTTTATGAAAAAAAAATTTCGAAAAATTTAAAATCTAGCTACCACAACGCCATCTAGCTGTCCAGTAATGAAGTTCCAACCCTGAGTACTGTAATTGCAATGTATTGTCAACGGTCACGTCAATATCCAGTCCAATTGACTATAGTTTCAGCTGTTTGTGATTTTTCAATATTTATTTTTATGGAAGTTTTAAGGTTACATGTCATAGTATATAAAACATATGTATGTATGTTTCCTACAGAACTATAACTATTGTCCAGATTGGCACAGCGGGTGTTCCTGTGTTTGGTAGCGATCGGATCAACATAATTAGTGGTACCCGGGCGAAGCCGGGGCGAGTTACTATTAGGTTATAATTTATAAGGATATTGTGTGAATTGACCTAAGTAAAACGATAAGTGTCGAGTAAGGAGGACAAAATTCCGTCATATGCGAGTTGTTCTGGTGTGCGCTACAAAAACCGGTAGAGTTACATTAGCATAAATCAATTACCTGAAGATGTCAACACCAAACAGAAAGTTGCCAAACCAAATAGTTAACAATTACGTAAACCACATATCGGTTTTTACACACAAATATATATAGCCTAGAATAGCACATAAGCTACTTTTTATACCGGAAAAATGTCCCGTAGGATATTTCTTTTTGTTTTTTAAAGGCGATGTGTGTATGTATGTTCCCTATAGATTAGGATTATTAATTAGGAATAGTCCAGATTGGCCTAAGCGATGTTCCTGTCAAGTTTGGTAGTGACCGGATCTAAATAATGAGCGGCACAAGAGGGGTCGGGTCACTAGTTACCTATAACAGCAACCCGTCCCGGTTTCGCACAGCTAGTTTCTCCTTATATACTTTCATCCCCTACTTTTAACCTTTAGTGGATGAGTTTAGAAGAGCCATCTTTTAATGTTTGTCTACATAATAACATAAACCGAAAGTTTATATAAATGGATGTTTGTTACTCTCACGCGAAAACAGTTGAATCTGGATGAAATTTGGCACAGAGATAGATTACAGTCTGGAATAGCACATAGGCTACTTTATATCGCGGAAAAATGTCCCGTAGGACACATTTTATTAGTTTTTTGACAGGCGATGTGTGTGTGTTCCTTATAGATTCCGAAACTACCGGGCGAAGCAGGGGCGGACTAGTCTTATATAAAAACTGTATTAGGTATGGAAATGTAACAATTATTTATTTCGTGTCAGTACGTGGCGTGCGGCTTCGCATTTGTTTCTCGGTTTTCTCGCTGAATGTCTTTAAAAATATTGAGGACAATTTGTGATCAGCGATTTATTTAAATGAGGATTAATACAAGTTGATACTTTTAAGATGTAAAGTGTCAGTTTTTATAGTGTTATAACTTGAACAGTTGGACATATATCGCTGGCATTGTTGTAGATTTTGATGTTCAGTAATATGGTAGAATATTATTTTGTTCTGTTGTCTATAGTTTCCACAGCGCATGCGATGAAAGATAAAGGTTACCGGGACCCTATTACTAAGACTCCGCTGTCCGTCTGTCTGTCTGGTCGTCTGTCACCAGGCTGTATGAACCGTGATAGTTGGACAGTTGAAGTTTTCACAGATGATGTATTTCTGTTGCCGCTATAACAACAAATACTAAACAACAGAATAAATTAAATATTTATTTTACAACAAACGTGTTTTTTTTATTATGGTACGGGCCCCTCGTGTCCAACTCGCACTTTTTTTTATAAGAGAAGGGGCAAGCGAGCTGCGGGAACACCGAGGTGATCAACGACGCCCATTGACACCCGCAGCACCAGAGGAACTGCAGATGTGTTGCCGGCCTTTGAGGAATAGATAGATAGATTTACCGTTTTTTTATACCTTAAGTTATATTATTGAAGTTTTAATAGGGATTCTTAATTTTTTCTAGTAATAAATATAGCCTATCTTACTGAGAGATAATGTAGCATTTTAAAGGTGAAATCGGTCCAGTAGTTTTTGAGTTGATTCGTTACAGACATACAAACATACAAATCTTTGCTCTTTATGATATTAGTGCAGATTTAGCACGGGCGTAGAATATAGGCACGACTACTTTTGTTGAGCGTGAACTTATTACCATAACTAAGAGTTTTGTTTAGTTAACAATGGATTGGTCATGCTAGTACCAAGGTTCGATTCCAGTGAACAAAAAGACATACAGTATAATATGGTGTGTGACTAATTTTAATTGTAAAGTTATTAATATGTAAATCTACTACTAGTATTATAAATGTGAAAGTTTGTATGTATTGATGTATGGATGTATGGATGTTTGTTGACCCCCCCGGCTTCGTCCGGGTACCACTTATTATGTTGATCCGATCGGTACCGAACACAGGAATATGCCAATCTGGACAACCGCTGTAAATTTAATCGAAATCGGTCCAGCCGTTTCGGAGTCTATAGGTCTATAGGGACATACATACTTCGCTTTTTATATACTATTTTTTTTCATAAATAGTATCCTATGTTACTTCTAATACCTCCAAGAATATGTGTATAAAGTTTCATGATGATCGGTTGAGTAGTTTTCGCGTGGAAGCGTAACAAACAAACTTACATTCACATTTATAATATTAGTAGGGATGGTAAGGGGAAGAAGATTGGAATTGGACCTCTGGCATCTCACTCGGGCGGGAAAACTGTTCCCGAGGGATACAAAAACATATATTAAATAATAATAACAGTGGTAGAGCCCGCAATAACATCTTTTGCACGAATGGGCCGGCTCGACCGGTGAAATACCACGACGTCACAGAAGACAGGCGTGAAGTAGAAGTATTCTGCGTTTCGTCTGATGAGTGACGTGCCGGAGGCCTAATTGTAGTCCTCTTCCCCCTCCTACCCTTTTCTAATAAGGAAAGGATGGGAAGAGGAAGAGGATTTGACGGATGAGCCCCTCCTCATGGACAGGGAATGGAATTATCCTTTTTTTCTGTTTGTCCCCTCCTTCGTCCATGAAGGTAGGCAACGCATCTGCAACTCATTACTTGTTGCGGATGCCTATGGGTAGCGGTACTTATTTCCAGGGGCCGCTTGCTCGTTTGCCACTTTGTAATATAAAAAAAAAATAATATTGGCACATTCCTGTGTGGAGCGATCGGATCAACATAATGGTACCCGGGCGAAGCCGGGGCGCGTCACTAGTAGTATATAAATAACCAACAAAACTAAACCCTTGTTACTTAAAAATAAAAATTCGAAATGGAATATAATAAAAAAACAAATGAAAAAAGTTCGTTGGAACTGTTCTAAATTCAAATGAGCATGTTGCTGACCAATAATATTTTCCCCTAACAAATATCTGAAGGCTAGTGAAGTTTTCACTTCAAAAAAGCTATCGTGAAAAGGTAAAGACAGTTTGTTATTGTATCACCCGTCATCGTGTCGCCAATAATCAACTCGGAAACACGTGAATTATACACAACACACTACGGAATCGAATTTCGACACCAAGCATTCGCATAGAAAAGCACAACTACATTGTTGATAGGAAAATATCTATCGAATTGCAAAACACGTTGACGTCTGTTTCAAATACTAACTTTTAACCGCGGCTTCCCTCGCTTTAACTATCAGTGGGGCAATGAAAAGAAAATAAAATTACTTTGTACTTAAACATTAAAATGGAAGTCTTCATTCTCTGTTTACCCCTCTACGTTATGGTGTGAACGCTTATTTATTTAAAAAAACTGCTAACGTCCGGAAATTCCAACGAACCATTGATTTATTTTTATTTATTAAAAATACAAGACATCGTATGAGGTTTAATACCAAAAAGTTTAAATACCCAAAAAGTTTGTCCTAAAAAGTTGGTAGATATGGTAACACTGCTTCTATGTAAGTGTGTACGTGTGTACAGTTTGTTCCAAATCTAGATGACAGTGGTAAATCCCGCAACAACAACATGTGTTGCACGAATGGGTCAGCTCGACCGGTGAAATACCACGACCTCACAGAAAACAGGTGTGAAGTAGAAGTACTCTCCGTTTCGTCCGATGAGTGAGGTGCCGGGGGCCTAATTTCAGTCCTCATCACCTTCCCACCCGGATGGGAACGGGCAGAGGTTTGGACGGTGAGGGGGTTTACGTGCAAAAAGATATATCCCTTTTCCTGTCTATGTCCTCCTTTGTTCATTAAAGGTAGGCAACGCATCTGCAACATTGTTGCGGATGTCTATGGGTAGCGTTCACTTTACATCAGGTGATCCGCTTGCTCGTTTGCCACCTTATTCCATAAAAAAGATAGAAATTTCGTAAACAAACGTCATCCACTATACATGGCGGCCAATACTTACATACTTTTTATACTGACATCAGTAGTGTTGTAATTTTGTGGAAATTGTTAGATGAAGTGAAGTGAGATTGTGTAATGGATTATGATTATGTAATGGAATGGATATACTATCCACTGATTTGGAATAAACTATTTTTATTTTTTTATCTTAAAGCAGTTTTATTTATTGTGTACGTGTGTCACAAAAACTTCTCTGCGTTTCGACTGAGTTAGGAGTTTGTTTCAATTCTCTTTTCCTCTCCTCTTTAATTAAACTCTTCCTACTTACGGGAAGTCACAGATAAGGGGCCACTGTTGACCCTCTTTCTGCAATAAAAAGCAAAACTGAAAACATGTTGCTAAGGTAATATAACTTAGTCTTCAAAAGTAAAAAAGTTCGCCAACCCAAAAACCGGTAATATTGCATCGCATTACCGATTTTCACTTAAAATTAACCGGTTCTTAATAATTTTACGATAGCGCTATTGCAACTGAGTACAGTTGACGACAAATGTGTTATTTTTTAAATTATTTTTTCGTTAACTGTGATTTTATGGAGTTTTTAATGACACAGCCACGACGTCAATGTAGGCATGTCATTGCTCCTAGTATAAGATCTGGCGTAATAAATTTATACCGTCATCTGTTATTTGATCAGGACCTGGTTTATGTTAGACTAGTGACCCGCCCGGCTTCGCCTGTCTAACCGTTTCGGTATTCATAGGGAACATCGCCTTTTATATACGTAGACAAAAAAACAAATTATAAATCCTAGCCTATATTTAATTCCAGACTGTAATCTATCTCCGTGTCAAATATCGACCGGATTCATTCAGTAGTTTTTGCGTGAAAGAGTAACAACAATGTATGTTACATACTTACCGACACTGTTCAATCGTAAAAACCAAATTAGGTTGAACCCTTGCGTGACTCGTTTGCGATTCTAGGGGTCAGGTTATCTTAATACATTTGTCATCTATAGTAAATTGATTTTATTTCGTAGTCACTTTGTGCGGAAGCATACATCAACTCTCTTGTAGTACACCGCTATTTGCTAACTTTTGTCGGTCAGTTGGTCACTATGCCTTGTTGGATATATTATGAATGGGAAAAAATTGACAAGATTAACAGTGGTAGAACCCACAACATCTGTTGTACGTGGCCGGCTCGACCGGTGAAATACCAAGACCTCAAGAGACGCTTCAATTAGAAGTATTCTGCGTTTTGTCAAACGAGTGATGTGCCGGAGGCCTAATTCTACTCCGCTTCGTCTTCCCATCCATTTCTCATAAAGAAAGGATGAGTAGGGTACGGGTTTTTGACAGGGGAGGGTATAAGTAGGAAAAGTAAATAGCATTATTAGGGTTTCGTACCCGAAGGGTAAAACTGGACCCTCTTACTAAGACTCCGCTTTTCTTCTGTCCGTCTGTCAGCAGGCTGTACCTCACGAACCATGATAGTTGGACAGTTGAAATTTTCACACATGATGTATTTCTATTGCCGCTATAACAACAAATACTAAACAACAGAATAAAATAAATATTTTAAGGGGCTCCCATACAACAAACGTTATAGATAATGGCACGGAACCCTTCGTGTGCGATTCCGACTCGCACTTAACTGGGTTTTTTATGTTTATCTCCTCTATGCATTAAAGGTAGGGAAATCATATCTGCAACTCATTGCTGCTAAAGTCAAGCTGGTTGCAGATGTCTATGGGTAGCTTGATCGTTTGCCAACTTTTTCTATAAAATAGGGAAAATTTGTAATGCAAACTTGTGCTAAGTGTTGGCGGGGTAAGTCCTCGACGACACATATGTAACAGATTGGTGACGAAAGAAGGGTTGTATTAAGGGTACATTTAACCCACGGCCATGTCTAGTAAAGCGAATGTGCCAGGAGCGTGCCTAATGGAAATCCGTAGTCTTCTATTCGTCTGGGCGTGAATTTAATTTTTGTAAAAAAAATACTTAAGCGAGCGGGCTGGCACGTTTGCGTTGTTGATTAAAAATTATTTATTTTGCACAAATTAAACTGCGCAAATATAATGAACGATAGATATTTTGCATTCGATAAATGAAACCAGTTTGCCCCAAATGGTATCGCTAACCAATGACCGACGAATTTTTATCACCTCATTTTAAACCGCCATCGAAATAATTGTTGTTTTGTATTTATTATTAAGTTAAAAAAATACCACACTATAAGACATATATATACATAGCCGCGTTAGTTACAACATTTATAATCAATGATGTAATACACTAGATATGCCATTAGCGATCGAAAAGTGAAGACTCGAAAGCGTCCTAATTAGTACACTTTTAATATAGGTTACGTCATGTGCTTACATTTATGCTTGAGTGACAAACACTAGCTGTCCTCTTTTCGCTTATTATTTTAATCGCGCTATCCCTTTTACACCAATTGATATTGTGAATGTTGCTGTCTCTGTCTTGTAACACTTTTGATTGATTTTGGTACGAGTGTAACATATCTATTGTGTAAAATATTGATTTTCATGTAAATATTTCGTATGATAGAAACTTAAAAGATTATACAGGTATGAAATGTACATCCCGAGGTGCTCCAATAAAGGGAACGAGCCGAGTGCAACCCATGCGGCAATTAATACAAAATGAATGCCTAAAACAGTAAAATAAACAAACAAATATGCGTAACTTCGTAACCGAGAGGGGTAGGCAGAGATTACGGAGTTCCATTTGGCACGATCCTGGCTCGTCGGTTATGGGTACTCCTTATATCACCCTTCAGTATTTCACTAATCTGATCGATATAAGTTCTCCCAGGGCGTCCCCTGCCAACACTGCCGCTCACTGCCGCAACATAAATCTGTTTCGTTACTCTCTCTTCATTCATCCTTTCAACATGAACCACCGAAGCATACCTTTCTCAATTCTAGTCACATACACTTTAAGCCACACATTTCCATTATAACGCTATTTTTCGCATCTCAACCAAATTACCCGATAAAATAACACAACATGTAATACCCTACTCTCACATCAGAGATTTTTGCGGCTTTAGTTCGAGAGATTCGGTTCGATCTTACTATTGTCTATGGAACTTCAAAGATAATGTCATAAAGTTTATGTCAACGAGAATTGTTGACAGTTTAAAGTAAAAAGTTAATGTTAAGTTACTATTTGTTCCTAGTAGTTACAATCGAGTTGTGGTTGAGAGTAGCTGATGGTGCAGGAAAGTTCTGGAATGGCAACGGACAGGTCGATAGGTAAGCCTCCCACTGGAGATGGCAGAGCACAGATCTTTGCGGCTAACAATACGGGATGCCTCTATTCAGTGGGATGTCTATCTTTAAAGGGGGTGTCATATTTTAAATTTGATAATTAACTCCCATCTTATGGATTGTATACAAGTGAATTTGGAATTCAAACCTGACTACGTTGACCATTATTTTGTAGTATTTAAGGCTGTGTACAGGAATTACATCGAGTAAATTTCCCCTTCTACATTCTACTAGACTATTAGACTTACGGCTGGTCTCCATCCCCATGTAGTAGTAGTAGAAGGGGGCTACTTTACCGCAACTCCACTACTAGTGCGTATTTTGCGTGTGGGCGGGATATGGGTCACTCCAGCCAGCCCAACTCCCCGAAGAATCTCAGCAAACCCTTAATGTTTGTATGTTATCTCCGGGAGCGATCCCGGCGTGCCAAGATACTTAACCCTGTATTCGGACACTGCAGGGCAGTGTAGCATGACGTGTGACACCGTCTTCTCTTCCTCCATACACGCTCTGCATAGAGGGCTGTCAATGATCCCTAAGTTGAACAGGTGTTTATTGAATAAGCCGTGTCCTGTGAGCGCTTACAATACTTCTGCAATTGTTGTATTTGTTGTATGGGATATGACTTAACATTAACATCATCAACCTAGGCCTGTAACTCTCTTATTATTTTTTTCTTTTGTTACAGATTTCACATCCAATAGACCCCAACTCAACACACGTGCTCACACACGCAGGCATTAATAAGTTATGACGTTTGCACAAATTATGAAACAACGCCATCTACCGAGCTATCAATAAAGCTACGTGATAACGCCATCTAGCGGGCGTAACTACGATGCTTCGAGCTTCCAAAGTGTGAAGGATGCCCAGGCTAAAGTATGCCTCAGTTCTACGAGTGGTGGTCATCCTGGGTCTCTTTTGCCTGTGGGTGCAGATCATGCTGTCAGCTTCCAATGGCGTCATCGATAGAGATGGAGGTGAGTTCATCCCTTCGCATTTATATACTACTAACTTATGGGGTAGGCAGAGATTGCGGATTACCACGGTCCCGGCACTCGATTGATTGCCAGGTCCTCATTCTAAGAGCGTCATTGATAGGAATGGAGGTTAGCTCTTAACCATAATAATGAACAAATATCAATATCCAATAAGTCCTGTAATCCAGAGGGGTAGGCAGAGACTACAGATTTCCATTTGGTACGATCCTGGCACACCTCTCTCGCTTCTACACACACATGCTCTTTGGTTACGAGTACTCTTTATGTCATCCTTTTACTATGTCATTAATCTATCGTATATGAACAATGAATGACAAAAAGTTTATAGTATAAGATCCGGCATAAGACATTTATATCCTCATCTGTTATTTGATTAAGACCTAAATTATATCTCTGAGACCAAATAGCAAATACCGAATTAGGTAGAACCCCTGCGTAACTCGCCGTTAGCGTTTATATGTGTCAAGTTTATGTGGACGAATTAATGTTAGACTCCGGAACTTGACCCCAAGGGCGAGTTACGTACAAGGGCAGGGTTAGTTATCGATAGATTGAAATGGAGCGAGCGAAACAAATATATACATAAGGTAGTCGAGTGAAAGAGACAGAACGACGTTTACTAACTTCACGGTTTAGTGTGTGATTGCTCCATTTTTGGAATATTTCTCTCATTTCTCAAAATCATTCAAATCAAAACGGGTGCACGTGACGCCGCGATATGTTTATACTGGGTCGTGTTGACTCATAAAAAGACCGGTATCGTTTCATATTGTACATAACGGTCTATATATGCACGTATTAAACCGGTCTTCATTTATTACCATCAAATGAAGCGAGGATGTACGAAAACTTTCCACGGTTGCATGTCAGCGGACTTTTGGCACGACTGGAAAGGTGTCGCGGGTATGTAATGTTCATTCTATTGTGTAATTGTATGTAAAAAATATTACACTTATTGAGTCACACGGGTTTTTATGTCATGCCAAAAACATTAACACAAAACATATTGTCGTCTCAGTTTCTTGAGAGAGAAAGACAGAGAGAAAGCTTGTATCCCGTCGTGTCTCCGCCAGTGGAAACCCACAGTAATAATGCATTAAAAATTATAACAACATGGAATTACAGTTACAAATAAAATATCTACACAGTTAAAAATGAAAAGACCGGCCAAGTGCGAGTCGGACACGCACACGAAGGGTTCCGTATCATCTATATTTACGTTTGTTGTATGGGAGCCCCTAAAATATTTTTTTTTAGTATTTGTTGTTATAGCAGTAACAGAAGTACATAATCTGTGAAAATTTCAACTGTTTAACTATCATGGTTAAAGCTATACAGCCTGATGGACAAGGGAGTCTTAATAATAGGGTTCCCGTTTAAACCTTTTGAAGCTACGAGACTTTATCAGATAGGATGATTTTTTTTCGTTTATTACTTCTGTTTATTTAAGGCAACGCATCTGCAACCTATTAGGTTGTTGTAGATGCCTATGGATAGCTGTCCCTTAATAGGAACGAACATAAGCGTACTAGCGTATTCACTATTCTCTTGACGTTGCCTTCAAAATCGTCCGGAAACGAAGTTATCTTAAGGAACGGTATAAGTTTTCAAGATGGGTCTTCACGTATATTTTATTGATCGATGTAAGTTGTTTAGATTTCTGTAGATAATTTAGAATTGCTATCGTGACATTATCAAGAGATAACGTCAATCAACTAGCAAACGCCCGCGTATTTGTTCGTATAATGTCTTGTGGTACGTTTATCCTTGGTTTGGAGTACCTGCAAGATACTTGGTCGCGGCTTCCAATCCAACAATTTGTTGTTTTTTTATATAATATCAAAATAGACTTAAGGTAACCTTCAATCATACTACTTGGGCACAATAACATAAGACCTGAAACAGAGAGGCACATTCCTGTGCTTGGTAGCGATCGAAGCCGGGGCGGGTCACTAGTAATTGATAGATGGTTCACTATTTTGCCGATAATGGCACACACATAAAAGATAGATATATGTTGTCGCGGGCTTTTTTGTAGGACTATACAAGGTAAACATTTCCGTTATACATTATATACGTGTAACTCTAACGGGTTTTCCAGCGCACACCAGAATAGCTCGCATATGGCGAAATGTTTTCCTCCTTACTTGACACTTATCGTTATATTTTGTACAATTCAAACAATATCTCAATAAATTATAGCCTATATGTTATTCTGATTCATTAGCTATATTATTGTAAAGTTTCATTAAAATCCATTCAGCAGTTTTTGCGTGAAAGAGTAACAAACATACTTACAAACTTTCGCGTTTATAATATTAGTAGGATTTGTAAGGAATGCGGTATCTAATGTGTATAAATTTATGATTTTAACATAATCACGTGGTTGGTTGGTTGAGATTGTATGAGGAGTTTGACTCTGGTGTATTGTTCACAGTTGATATTGTGTAGACAGTGAGTTGTTGTGGTGTATAGTTTATTGTTACACAATCGCCACGTTGTTCTCGGACTCGAGCGCTCAGGTATTATCGATACTTTACATGGTAAGCACGTATTACAGAATGTCAATAAGGCGTAAAGCACACTAAAGCGATGCTATATTTTTATATCCCTACTATAATATTACAAATGTGAAAGTAAGTTTGTTACGCTTTCACGAGAGAACTACTCAACCGATCATCAAGTAACTTTGTACACATATTCTTGGAAGTAACATTTTTTTTACGAATAATATAATAAATGTTTGTCAAAAATCTAGCTACTTCAACCCCATCCCTACTAATATTATAAATGTGAGTGTTTATATGTGTATAGATGTTTGTTACTCTTTCACTCAAAAACGGCTGAACCGATCTGGATGAAATTTGGTACAGGGATAGATTATAATCTGGAAGAGTACATAGGCTATTTTCTATCCGGGATAAATATACGGTTCCCGTGGGATAAGTTTGTTATTTTCCATTTAATCGGGATTGCTCCCAGAGATCGCTGGCAATGAGGGGCTGCTGGTATTGAGCTGGGTTAGCTGAAGTGGTCCATGTTCCACTCACACGCAAAATAACAGATAGTTGTGGAGTTACGGAGAAAAGCCCCTTAGTAACTAACCCATCTAAATTTTTGTAGCCATGCCGTGTCGTTATATCACTGAGGACGATTGCGGCAAGCTGGTTTCCTTTATCGAAAGAACAATATTTTAGCTTTAAACCAATGAAATCAAAGCAACTAGCAGCTCTGATCTTGACCGGATACACTAGCTCGCCGTACACCAGCCCTGAAGTTTTTGTAACATGATTCCTCATATAATACTCGTAACTTGGAATTATGTAACGTGAAATAAAGTTTTTATTGTCACCATTTAACATTACCATGGCAACCGATATAATAAATGAAGGTTTTATGTACCTCGGCAGTTTTAATTTTGAGATAAAACGTACTCGATGTTATTTTCTGTACCCCTGAAAATATGTGTGCAAATTCTTATGACGACCGGTCAAGTCGTTAAGGAGTTAAAGTGTAACAAAGAAACAAACTTACTTTGACATTTATTATATTAGTTAGGACATATTGCCTCTTAGTACCTACGGAGCAGTTGCTCAGGCTCTCGGAGAGGAGGCCTGTGTCCCCTGCGGTGGGAAACATTCCAGAAAAGGCTGATTTATTATTATACTATATACCTAGTCGAATTAAAGTAACAGCTTTATATTTCATATTATAACTGTACGACAGTTTTATAGCATTCAATATTATATCTTGCGGTGTACATGCGCCCGGGCTATTGTCGTTTCGATGCGACGTCAACATACGGACCTTGTATGCTTGTATGCATATGTATGTATGAATTAATGTATGTTGATATGTTAAGCTTATGAAGTAGCAGATAAATATTTGATTTCAAGTTTGAACTGATATGGCGTCGCAAGAGTTTTTCTGGTTTTCAACGACCTTGAGTTATATTAATACAGATTATAAATAAACCTTAATTCCAGAAGAGCTGATGAACCTGAACGATACGTCGGAGCAGGTGCTCGCGCTGGTGCCGCCCGAGCTGCACAAGTACCTTACCGTACACAACAAGAACAACACGGGTGAGTGGCTTTTCAGTTAATCAAGCGAATAATTAATTGATTATTCATAATTTAAGCAACTGATTAATTAAAAAAAATAATTAAGCGATTAATTAATTAATTAATAAAATAATTAAGCGATTAATTAATAAAATAAGTTGACCTCAGATCTATCGGATCAATCGTATTTAATATCGCTCAGCTTAGGGTTGCCAATCGTCGGTTAAATTCAATTGCACGGTGGGTGGTTGGTTTCTGACCTTTTCCCACCTATGTGTGTCACTTTCATATCTTTCTATCAGTTACTGGAATGGATGGTGAAAATACGTCCTATCATGCCCATTAGGGGGAGAGTGAAGAAAAGATTAGGAAGGAAATGACTTGTAGGAAGTCAAGTGTGGTGAGGGCGGAGCCGAGCCATTCGGCCTTTATGACCTCAGGGTCGGCGGGGCCATGGCCCATCCCTGCATATAACGTTAACTCTTGCTCCTCAATTTCAGGTGCAATTTCCAGACGACCTCTATTTAAATAATCTATTAAAATTGTTTTCCAGCTAACGCAACTGAACGGGTCAGTCCAAAGAACGTGTCTGACATCAGGCGAGCCATCCAGAGGTACAACGAGGCGCAGACCATCTACAATGAAGACATCTTCGGCCCAGTGCAGAATGACACAATCATCATTGCCATTCAGGTATGTTTCATTATTTTCAGGAATGGGCCAGCTAGTGAAATACGACCTCACAGAAAGTCAGGTATTCTGCGTTTCGTCTGTTGTGTGAGGTGCTGGAGGCACAATTTCAGATTGGATGGGAACGGGAAGAGGATAAATGGGGAAAAGGAAATATCCTTTTTCCTGTCTGCCCACCTCTGTCCATTCTCTCTGTCCATCCTGTCCAAAGGTAGGCAACGCATCTGCAACTCATTAAACATCTGCAACTTCAAGGCAACTGGAAATGCATTGCCTTAAGGACCGCTGTCGTTTAGACTAGAAAAGCAGGAGTACCTACTGGTCAAGATTATGGAATAGCCCTTTCAGCTTCTTCCCGTTCTTTCCCATTTCTATCTCTTTCTCTATTTGATTTTGCGGACTTTTAAGAGTATAATAAAAACACATTTCCAAATGAACGTAAAATCTTAAGCATGTTTTATTATGTTCAAGGCATGAATTTAGTCTTTGGCAATTTCCTCCTGGCTAGCACCAGCTTCCTGCCACTCAAACCGGTCAGACTTACCCTCTTCGGTATCAAACTATCTGAGATCTTGACAGTTTTTATTTCTACTTTTTTCTTCTTCGGCTTCTCTTTCGGTGATGTATCTTCTATCCAGATCTTCTGCTGGGATTCCGTTATTCCGGTTAAGAGACGGAATTTTCGGGATACCTTTTTAGATGGAACAAGAAGTAATTAATGGTCTTTTGAAATATTATTGCAATATTACAAGAATCGTAAATCACAGAATTTCATTCGTATCTTAGACCACTTTGATAATATTAATGAGTATTTAATTTAATTTATTGTATTTGTAGCACATTAATTATATAAATTTTAAAATTCCAATTATAAAAGGCAAATAGCTGTGTCAAATCTCGGACACATCTGTGCTTTTTTATGTAAGAAGGTGGCAAAAGTTACCCATAGACATCCGCAACAAGCAAATGAGCTGCAGATGCATTGCCTTTAATGGACAGAGGAGGGCATAGACAGGAAAGAGGATATTTCCTTTTCCAAACCCCCTCCCCGTCCAATCTTCCCGTTCCCATCCTATCCGTACGAGGAAAGGGTGGGAAGAGAACTTAAATTAGGCCTCCGGTACCTCACTCGTCATACAAAACAGAATACTTGACGCGTGATGCCGTGGTATTTCACCGGTCGAGCCACCACTTGCAACTTTTCTAAAAATAAATCCTAACTAGATCGAGTTATCGCCTCTGAAACTTCCTGTTTACTAAACATTCGTTACCGAGCTTCATCCCTACTAATATTATAAATGTGAATGTAAGTTTTTTTGTTACGCTCTCATGCTTAAACTACTCAACCGATAATCATGAAACACATGTTTACATGTTCTTGGAGGTATTAGAAGTAACATAGGATACTTTTTATGGAAAAAAGTATATAAAAAGTGAAGTATGTAGACTGTAGACTTCGAAACGGCTGGATCGATTTCGATGAAATTTACAGGGACTGTCCAGATTGGCACATTCCTGTGTTTGGTAGCGATCGGATCAACATAATTAGTGGCACCCGGGCGAAGCCGGGGCGGGTCACCAGTATTATATATTTGTATATACAATACTTGTGAATTGTTCGTTTAAAGGTATTAGATAACAACCTTACCATACGTTCCCTGGACTTATCCCTGGTGGGTACGTAGTGTGGTATGTGCGTCATCTCTCTAGGTATGTGCACTCTGGCGAATTTAACTCTCGGGAAGTCTGGTCTTTGATACCTAAAGGAATGTAATTCATGAGCTACATTCGCCTGTGTTGTAATAGTTAAAATTGAAGGATAAAGTACTGGGGCATACAGAATTCTCATCAGTCATAAATCTGCCTTTATTTGGTATGTTTCCTCATTGTAGGGAGACTAGCGCGTCAAAACTATTCGCTATACAAGCTTTCTCTCTATCTATCTCTCTCTAAACACATGGTTTTATGTCAATGTATCGGCAGTGTAAACCCACAGCAAACTATACGCACCACACAAGATCCCAATGATCCAGATAAACAGGCTCCGGCATCATTATCTTCATCCAGCGGAGAATATCACATCTGGAAGTACACATTCATTTTATAGTATAAGATCCGGCATAACTAATTTATACCCTCATCTGTTATTTGATCCTGACCACATATGTTAGATATGTACGTTGATGGATCACAAGTGAGTGGTCGAACTAAATCTGTACAACCAAAACACTTGTTATATAACCAAATTTCCTTGAGCCCTTGCGTTTGAATTTGATGTTTATGTGGACTTAAAAACGAAGTCGAGTCTATTGTTTGTCAACATAACCTTGACACCTAGAATCGACATCGTCCGTCGCCAGGTCACCTCACCTGGTCCAATTCCTTCGTATGCCCCAACTGGGTCCGGTCTTCGAATTGAACCACGTGCAATGGGTCAGCGGTTTCCTTGGCGGTAGACCGACACTGCGGGCGAATCTGATGAAATCCGTGCCGAAGATTTGACGGACATGCGACGCTATCACCTGAAGCATAAGATGCATTTTAGATTACCAAAATATTAAGACTCTAGTATCGGATGATTGAGGTTCAGAATCAGGTTTACAAGTAACAGACCATGACTTGGGCTGCAAGTCTACACCGATAACCGTACTCGAATAGCATGGTCTTTTCCGTCAATAAACTTACTCGTATTCGAGTAAGTTGCATGCTATTGCATGGTCTTTTTCGTCAATAAACTTATTCGAATAGCATGGTCTGTTATGTCAATAAACTCGCTTGAATAATATGGTCTAATACCTTTATATGCTGGAAGTCATGTATGTTCATCAGTTGATGCTTCGAAGGGTCCTCCAGCATCAGGAGTCGTCTCCCGTTGATGGTATTGATTAGTATGCATTCCTGGAATGTTTGCAAATAGACCATTAACGATTATTATAGATACACTAGCTATTGCCCGCGGCTTTCCAGGCATTTTTGCAACTTGATTTCGCGTATAACTTGGAACTATGGGTAAATTTCCGAAACATGTTATTGCTTTCCATGGGTATGTATGTCAGAAGCTATTATCTTTTCATGCATTGCCATGGAAACCTCTATTCGATTTTATTTTGCTATCCTTCGGGAAGTTATTTTAATTTTTCGGGAAGAAGATACCCTATGTCATTTTCTGTACCCTTGACAATGTTTGCTAAATATGATGATCTGTCGACGCCAGTTCTTTGCAATTTTTACCTTCTTGACCATGGGGAGTGTTCCGAAGTATTATTTTGAATGAATCCCGTCGCTGAATCGTCATCGAACATCACGACAGACATCCAAATTCCTTCACCATCGACTTGTTGGTTGGCATTCCACTACCACGTGGTTTTGCCGTAACCTTCTGCAACCTTCAACCGCCTTTTGGAATGATCTTTCGCTAGCAGTATTTACAAACCAATACAACTTAGGGTCCATCAAGACTGGAGCGTACTCCTTAAAGACCGGAAACGTCTTTGCAGTTACTCTGGTCTTCTCTTAACATTATATGAGTTTCTGACCGCTGGCATCGTATCCTATGCTTTACCAACTCACTCTGTACTCTGGTAAGCCGACGACATCTGCTATCCAGTCGGCCACCTCTCCTACACTCCAGGCGAACGCCTCCGGGAATGGTAGTCGATCTACAACGCGTGCCGATAACTCGTATAAAGTCAAGGGCGTCTTCTGGCATGGCAGTAGTTTCCTGAAGAACATAAAAGAACACTCTCAGAAGAACAAGCAGGCTAGCTGGCCATAAAACAGTTTTTTTATAACGAATAAACATGTGACCACAATTACACCTGATGTTAAGGTGATGTGAAACTACGCCCTTGTTTAACATCTGTCTGTAGCCATAGAGTTAAGAGACTTGGTATTTTTCGCAGAGATTTCTGTTATGAAATAAGCGAGTAACTAAAAAGGAAAGTTTGTATGTAGAAATATTATAATATAGAGTGACCATCTTTCATTCAATCAAATAGGGTTCAGCTTAGGCCGGAAAATCTACACACTTGTTTTTATTGTATGGGTCTTCGTGAGGGAAGCATCCACATTCAGTGCAGGTCGTCTTGTCAGCTGTGATGTATATAGGAACTCTTTCCGGTACCACAACGGATGGCTTGCGACGTGGCATCACAACTTTTCGACTCTTAGTTGATTTCTGAAATATTTAATGTAATATTCCCAATAGCAATCATAGCATAGTCATAGCTTATTGACGAACGGTATGAGTTCATAAGTTTCTTTTGTGATGAAGGTGGGACCATAGACATCTGCAACATGCTAATGAGTTGCAGATTGCCTTTCTTTAACTGACAGAGGAGGGGAAGGGTATTTCCTTTTCCTCTCACCGTCTAAAAGGCCTACATAAATGCTAAGTGAACAACGAAATAACTTGTCCAACATAACTATTACTTAATTCGTACAATCGTTGCAATTAATAAAACTTACCGGTTCATCTTTTTGAATGATTTCTCCCATTTTTAATTAATAAAAATTGTGTTAAATATATAATATGCAATATAAAACATAAAAATAATTACTGACATTGACAGTTTGTCAATGCAATGATTTTTTTTCGTGTTAAAAGATAATAGTGTTGTACCAGGGCCCCTTAAAATAACCGTTACGTGGATAACGTACGTTATTTCAATATTTAATAGATTAGTTATTTATATGTAGCGTAACGGAATTTAACGGAGTTGGCATATTATTCACCCTTATTATGTAAATAAGGGTGAATTATATACCTAAAACCTTTGAGGATAAATGCATTCAATTATTCTCAGGGACTGACGTTAGTTTGTGCTAATACTACCTGGGGCACTCTATCTAGATACTGCAATGTCTGCGTAGAATATAATCGGAAAAAGAAAACAATAATTTTGTGGTTGTCGAGTAACTTGGAGCCCTCTCCTGGGGCCCTTATATCCGCGAGGCCCTGGGCTCCAGCCCTATGGTAGACCTGTCCCTGATTATTGTTAGTGTTGGGTGTTAACAAACAGATAGATGTTAACAGACAATATGCCATATCAGCCATGACTGTTATATTTATTATTGCTGGACAGCGCCTTCTATAAAAAAGAGCAGTGTGCATTATTATGACTTTCGTTAGCTTAGCGGTATCGTCGAAACTCGGCAATATTTCGTCATGGGTCGAACTAAGGTCATTTTTTTATGTATAACACAATTGACAACTAAAATTATAACAATTTCGCCCAACATTAATTATTTGTTGCACGTATTATAAATAGATTGCGTTATACGGTCTACTATCCATGCGTAGTAGACTACGGTGTCTATAACGAAAAAGAACAATATCCATAGGTCGCTGGTTCAAATCCGGCTCGAAGGACCAAACAAAACTGTTCAAATTAAACACTCACTTACGCCTAATAATCACTTTAATAGCACACACTGGTATTAACACAAGAATTCTTTATTAATAATTGGATTGGAACAAGACACATCATTATATGTAAAATTTTAGTTAGCGTGTTTTGATTATTTGCACTTTTGGCACAACGCCATATAGTATATAATGGTTGAACTAAAGTTACTTAACAAGATGACATACATATAAACTAATACTTGAACATCTTTCTCTTTGTTTCCAGGTTCACACTAGACTGACTTACCTTCGTCACCTGATCGTATCTCTAGCCCAGGCGAGAGACATCGACAGAACTCTCCTGGTCTTCTCTCACGACTACTACGATGAGGAAATCAACTCTCTGGTGCGCAGCATAGACTTTACAAAGGTAAGTAGACCATTGCTATTTGACAGGTTTTGTAGTAGGAAGCAAATGAGCAATCACAACACCTGATTGTACAAAAACATCTGTTGAAGTAGATGTGCATTTTGTCTCATGAGTGAGGTTTCGGAAGTGCAATTTCAGTATTCCCTTAATAGGATGGGAAGGGGAAGAGGATTGGACGGATGAATGGCGAAGAGCAAATATATTTTTTTCTGTCTATCACCCCTACTATCCATTAAAGGTAGGTAACGCGTCTACGACTCATTTGCTACGAATGCCTATGGGTAGCTGTCACTTAAGATCAGTTGATCTGCGTTGCCGTCTTATTCCATAAAGAAAAGATAAGGGAATGGACTTTTCACTCATCAGACGAACTACACCGGTGTTAATCCTTAAATTTCACATTGGTCTTCTGTCAGGTCTACTGATTCGACACAAGACTAGGAAGCGTACGAACTCGATGTGAACTAGATTTTACCTGCGGCTTCGCATGTCTTTCAAAGATTCTTTCCGGGTATAAGGAACGCTATATCGTTTTCTGTATGCTTGATAATGCTTGCGTAATTTACAATGATGTATGTCTTTGAAGCGTGACAAACAAATTTACATTCCGATTCATGATATTTACCTTACGGGGTAATGTTTTTAGCATGTTTCCATTGTGACCTTGGCTTGTACTGCTTGACCTATTTTGAAGAGTGAGGCGTCACTAGATGCTCCGGATTGTAAGAGGCAGTCAGTCGGGTGTACTGTTGTTTTTAATTAACTTTTATATATAACACTTCCAGGTGATGCAGATCTTCTACCCCTATTCAATACAAACACACCCCAACGAGTTCCCGGGCGTCGATCGAAACGATTGTCCCAGAAACGTTCGTCTTGAACAGTAAGTGGCTTTGGTACCATCACCAATACAAACGGAACCCTTGCTCTATTCAACTCAAAAGGCTTCATAGATCTATTCTTAATTGTTAGAATTACATCTGGATGTTCAGATGACTGGCTGACTGAAGACTGTTATGTGAAACTAGTGATCCGCCCGGCTTCGCCCGGATCAGTTTCGGAATATACTACGTACACAAAAAAACAAAAATGTATCCTACAGGAACTGTACGTTTACCCGGGATGAAAAGCCTAGCCTATGTTCCATATGTGGCCATAATATATTACCCCAAACCCCACGCTGCGCGGTCCCCACCGATATGTACGGGTAATCCCGACGCGTCAGCAATCACCAATGGATGGATATTTCACAATGGCAAATACGCGCGGTTTAAATAACTAAAAAACGCCTTTATTCCCAGAGCGATAAAGTTAAAATGCAACAACGCGCACCATCCAGACTTGCACGGCCACTACCGCGAGGCGAAGTACACGCAGACCAAGCATCACTGGTGGTGGAAGGCGAATCGGATCTTCAATCAGCTGCAGTGTACGGCCGGACACACAGGTACGGAAACCAGCGTATGTTCGGTTCAGCTTAGACCAGTTCGTGTACTGTACAGGAAACAAGTCTTGTGGTTTATTACACTAACAAGAGGTAAAGATAAATGGCAATGAGTTCATTACCATGGCAACCAGTTATTGGTTGATTAATATAAGATACTAGCGCACGAGGGGTTCCGTACATATAAAAAAATCACGTTTGTTGAATGGAGCCCCCTTCAATAGTTATTTTATTCTGTTGTTTAGTATTTGTAGTTATAGCGGCAACAGATATACATCATCTGTGAACATTTCAACTGTCCAACTATCACGGTTCATGAGATACAGCCTGCGGACGGACAGTGGAGTCTTAGTAATAGGGTCCCGTTTTATCCTTATTACGTACACGAGTATTATTGAACTGGTCTACATCCATACAGTGTACGGTTGACAGGTATGGTGGTCTTCTTAGAAGAAGACCATTACGTCGCTGAGGACTTCATCCACATCCTCCATCTGCTGCGAGCGACGGCCGACAAGAGCTGTCCGCACTGCGAGATCCTCTGCCTTGGCACATATCTTAAGACGTACCAGTACCACACTAATGGAGATAAGGTAAAATGCACGCTATTGTATTAGGCATAACGTCGAGTTTTATTAGAGCCTTTACACACGTAGTCTACAAACGAGCTGATAACGCGCTCGTGTGCGCGCACGAAACGCGTCGTTAAAGGCCCTTGTTTAATATTCTATTGTTGTAATTTCAACTCTACGGCATTGTTTTAAGATAGATATGTAAATACCAGACATTTTAATTGATTTATTCCTAATCGTTCTTTTCATTCATTCTTCGACTCATTCTCTTTATCGTACATCAATCCTTTTAAAGTAGCATGGTGCGGTTGACATTTCAATGGCACGTAAATAGATTAAAAAAGGCACACTGAAAACTAATTTGGTTGTATATTTAGGGAGATATCGTAAGATTTAAATAGATTTTCTAATCCTTTGGGATTATGAAATTATTCTATTGTCAACTGTCCTTAACAAGTTTTTCAACAGCGGTAGAGCCCGCAACATCTGTTGTAGGTGGTCGGCTCGACCGGTGAAATACCACGACCTCAAGGCACGCGTCAAGTAGGCGTATTCTGTGTTACGTCTGAAGAGTGAGGTGCTGGAGGTCCAATTCCACTCCTTTTTCCTTTCTCATCCTTTCCTAGTAAGGATTGGACGAGGAGGAGATGGTTAGGAAACGGAAACATGCTCTTTTCTGTCAATTCCTTACTCTATCCAGGCAACGAACCTGTGACTCGTTTGCTTGGAGCAGTTGCCTATGGATACCTGTCTCTCAGATGAGCTGTTTGCTCGTTCGCCATCTTGTTGCATAAAAAATAAGATGCTATTGAGGGCTCTATCATTTTGCCATGTCAATGAAGTTGAAGTCGGTGTCATACGTCAACAGATTTCGTTATCTTGATTCTAACGTCACACGCACCATGCTATAATAAAAGAAATATAAATGTTTTATTTTCTAGCCAAGGTTAGTTCCAAGGTAATATGTACCTAATTTCTTTGACTGAGAATTCATTTTCCTATACTGCTTGTAATACTGGGAAGTCTTCATTCGAATAAATAACTATACAATGTCACAGTAATACTATATTTTTCTTTGTCTAAATGGATGTAAGGGATTTTAAATCTTATTGACTAATCTTTAAGGTAAAACATACTCTAATTTTTACGTGTAAGGTTCATTTTTGAATACGAACTATGTTTTTTTGTTATAAACTAAAATGCATCTTGTATTCTTGGTAATAGGGTTTCATTTCGATCATTACCTTCGGCTAACGTTTCCAACGGTTTCCAAGTTCTAGACGCTTCTAAATCATTTTCTACTAACATTTTGGTGTTCACTTTAAATGCATCCTGGTAAAGTAATTTGTGCTGTATTTTCATGTAGTAAGTCGTAAATTCCAATGATTAGTTTCTTGTCTACTAATAAATGGGTAGCTTTGTCTTTATAGTAACTTCAATGCCATATTTGTATGGTATCAAAACTGGCTTTGTTTATTCATACACGAAAAACTTTTTTGTATGGCATCATACTTTTTTGCGGTATATGCCTATATAGTTCAGCGGTATCTGGGAGGTTCCGTGAATTGCCTTATTGATGCTACTCTGTCAACGGCTTATTCCACTTTGGGCACCTGAAATTTAAATCACCTAAGTCACGTGACTTGGCAAAAATTGGAATAATTCTCTGTCAAATTTATTTGGTGGAATCACATCTGAGTGCAGGATGCCATTTATTTTCAACTGTTAATTAATGACTATCATACCAATCAGTTTTTTAATAAAAATCACCTAGGTGATATCATCCAGGACGCAGTGGAATAAACCACCTCAATATGTGGCCAATCGAGCTGAAGCTTTGGGTTCTCCCATGATTTGTTCGCATACCGGCCTCTAGATTTCCAGGTTGTGGGTCTTATTATTATCTACTTTCATCATATGCAACTAGTCATATTATTGTGTGATGAGTGTCTTAGAGGAGCTAGATTATTTAATAATTAATAAATTCTAAAACAATCGTTAATTACCGATATGTAAATGGTGGTTCAGAGGAAGCAACTAAGCCTGAGCTACATCCAGCAAGTGAGAGCGGCGAATGAAGCAAGAAGAAGAAGGATGCAGGACACACAGTCGTGGAATTACCAAGTCTATCCGTTCCTCTACTCCAGCAACCAAAAGGTGCAAATAGATTCGCACAGTCTGGCAACACTGCGTACAACTTTAAATTCAGATATTTAAAAATCCGATTCCGAATTTATTTATCAAATCTATCATCAATGCTTTGTACAAGTTAAATTTAAAGAAAAAAACAATATTTAAATAATTTCGGTAATTATAAATTTACTAATGGCAACACCATCTAGTGTCGATATTAGATTAGTGTATTACGAAAAATTAATTATGCCAGTACACAGTGTTGCCATTATAAAAATTATAATTACCCAATATATTTAATTTCAGAAATGTAAGCAAGCTGTGCAAATTTATTATTACTGTGCAGACGATAATAGATTAGCACAGTGTCTGTGTCTCTAATACTATTATGTATATTGACCATTCCAATTACTAGAAATATAGTTTAAAAAACAAGACGCCAAACTGTGCAAGTTTATTATTATTATAAAACCGCTAGTAAGTTAGTATACTTCTTACAACCCTCTTGTATAGCATATATTAACACAATCCTGTATAATCTATATGCGACTATATTTCGAGAGGCAATTAAAGCATGAGAAAACCATAAACGATATTATTACCCGAGCTGAATAATTACTTGTTACTTTCTCTATAGATCTTCCCTTTCCCCACGTTGTAGGGTCAGCATAGTACAACCGTAGATTTTTGCTACAGTCTTATGACTGCCTGCCTGACGCCAACCCTTCCTGGGAATTATTGGTACTTAAGTCTTATTTTTTTTCTCTATGGGTCTTTTATCGTTCAAATATATAAAATGACACGAGTAACGATGTCAATTGACCATCGTTGTCAATGAATATCTGATACTATAACAAAAGTTATGGACGCGTTGCCGGCACGTGTGATAGAACGCGCCACTATGCGATCGCTATTTAGTTCAAAAATACACACTTCGATACTACCACATGAGTGTTTCGCGTCGCAAAACGTTTACTTCTTACGTAAGGGCTTAACCCAAAATCAATTTTTGCTGTGTAAATTTTTAATTAACTTGGTAAATATTATACTTAAATGTCTTTTGCCATTCACTATCCTGCTCTATTTATGAAACGTTGAAATTAACGCTTTCTTGTCTCTGAAATCTAGTCACAATACTGGCGCCAAAACACTTATGTCACACTGTAACAATCTGCTTTTGACAACTGTCAGTTTAACTTCACTAGGGATGTGAAATAAAAACCGGTAAAGGAGTTTATCGATTCAAGTTTAGTATTGGATTATTGTCGTTTGTTTAATAAAGTATTATTATGTTTTTAATATTTCTTTGTGTTTATCATTTGTCAAAATTGGCGAGTTATATTGTGACTTAAGTTACGCTTCAATTGACAGTTCGGTCAGAGATAATAGAATAATATATCTGTAATGTATTGCTAATATTGAAGGGGCTGTACAGCTAAAATGCTTTTGCATGTATTATTTTTAAATCTTATCTTTGTAGAAATGCTAGAAGGTTTGTGATTGTAAAAAAGCTCATTAAAAAAAACTTAGCTGGCATTGTATTATACTTGGATATACTTATGAAAAACATATAAAGTGCTAATATAGTATGACTTTCATATGAAATAAGAATTGTGCGTGCAGTATACAGGCTATAGAAGTCACTGATTGATATAGCAACGCACAGCCTAAACTACTGGGCCTAAAGACTTGAAAATTTGCACAAAGAATTCTGTTACGTAGGCTGGTACTCTAGGATTGTCTAAATTCACCCCCTAAAAGTAGGGGATGAGAGTTTGGAGAAATTATAAATCCATTGTAAGATCCCAAATCTATATTTTCGATCATATTAAATAGGGTTCAGCTTACGTTGGACATTCGCACGTCGGGTTTATCTTGCTACTGTCTCATGTAACGAAATGGCGCTGGACGTGACGCGTCCTTGGAATTTCGTTATCGATGTTCGTTCATTCAACGAATTTTCGATGGTGGTTTTTCAAAAGTGTGTTTGTTTTGATAGATTATTGTAATATATGTAATAATTAGCATGTGTACAAAGTGTTACAAACAAAATCTCTATGGACAATCTTGGCAAGAAAGAAATACGGCTAAATTCGTCGTGAAGGTCTATTGAACTCCTTGACAGCCTCTTTTTTTCCTTTTCCTCGCTAACTACGTTTATTTTCTTCTAAACATGAAGGCTACACACCAACTCTTCTTCTGTGGTACATTGACATCAGGCGAACTGTTACATTCCTATATCCTTAGAAAAAGCAAGTTATATTATAATAATCTTGTTTTTTTTTCGTAAAAATTAATTCTCAAATATGTAACTGGTGTTGAAATAATTTAATTGTTTTAGGAGAATTATTATTAATAGTAAAGTTTATACGAAAAGTAGCAGTTATTCCATTATCGGTCTAAATACTCGGAAGCGTCCTAATTAGGATGCCTTTTTGTAGCTTACGTCATGTGTCTACATTTACGATTAAATGACAAACACTAATCTGTCTCATTATTTTAATTACGCTATCCTTTTCACACCATTTGACGTGTGAATGTTGCTGTCTCTGTCTTTGGTACACTTTTATCTTTTTTTATTCTTTATTCTTGATTTGATCATTGTTTTGTTTGTGACATTTTATCTATTGTGTAGTCTGTAATGGCAAGCATGTGGTGGCGGTTTGAATGGCATGTGGCTCATTGCATGATTTTTAACCATGAATTGTAATTTGGTGTGATTATTATTTTTTAACTGGCCACACTTATCGATTCTACCGGTTGGTAGATTTTGGTAGAAAGATTTTTTATTGTGTAACTTTTCAAAGACCTTCAAATTTATTGTATCTATTTTTAAATACATATTTCTTTATATATTTTGACATAATTATGTATATTCTGTGAGTAGTGTTGATACATAATAAAATATTGTTTACCGTTTCAAAGAAAATTAATCCCAAAAACTATTTTACTATCTTCGTCTTATAACAATATAAAAGTCTGAATGTTTTAAGTATATTAAAATTTCACATATCTTAATTGAATTGATAAAAAATATTTTAAAAAAAACTTAAAACCGTATTTAAAATTTTATAATCCGTACTTGTAATTATCCGATGTATGAATGTGGAAGAAGCGAGAGAGGTGTGCCAGGATCGCGCCAAATGGAAATCCATGATCTCTGTCCACCCTTCTGGGTTCCGGTGTGAGTGCATATTTTTTTTGTAATTTTGTTTTAAAATTATTGTTACTGTAATCGTATAATTATAATTTAATAGACACATAAATATAATCAGATATTTTGTTTCCTTTCGATTTAAAATTAAATATATTTGTTACATATTGTTCAGAAAACTTTGACTCGAGTCAACAAGACTCCATTCCAAGTAGGCTTAGAATAAAACAATATAATATGTACATACATGTCCTTTCCTTATTTCATAATAATGCATGTACGTTTCCTTTATTAATTATCTTAAGCATTTATATTGGCATTAGCTTCCCGCGCATTCTGTCAAATTGACATATCAATGTTGCCATAATAGAAACATTTCCTACTTTCAGGTGGAAATTACCCCGTGGCATTCGAGTATGCACAACATGGGAATGGTATTCAATAGAACGGTATGGAACAATATCGTAGAGCTACAGGAGCAGTTTTGCGCCTACGATGACTACAATTGGGACTATTCCCTGCTACATCTATCCCAGAACCGACCGGGAAGGGACAAGTTTAAGGTGATCTTGTGTAAGGGACCCAGAGTATTCCACATTGGGGAATGGTAAGTAACAGGTTAACAGTTGTAGAGTCCGCAACAACATCTGTTGCACCTGGCCGGCTCCACCGGTGAAATACCACGACCTCACAGAAGAATCGCATGAAGCATTGCCATCTTTTAATAGGAGGGGTATAGACTATAAAAAGAGTATTTCCTTGTCCTCTCCTCTCAGATGAAACGCAGAATACTTCCACTTGGCACATGTCTTCTGTGAGGTCGAGGTATTTCACCGGCGGAGCCTGTGAAGTGCACCGGATGTTGCCAGTTCTCCCGCTGCATTATGTCAAAAATAAATTGTAACATTAAATATCCAGCGGCATCCACCACAAGAAGTCCAACTGCAACGCGTCAACTGTCATCAGCAAGGTGCAGAAGTTGCTCCAGAACGCCAAGTCGTACATGTACCCCGCCCGAGTGAGCGCCACCGCCAGTGCGGGCGGCGCGAAACATAACAAGAGACTAACTAAAGGCAACGGCGGCTGGGGGGATGTTAGGTGAGTGCACCCTACATCGTACGTCTCACGTAACCATCTCTTTATCCCCAGAAGGAGAGAATCTTTTGAAGACATGTGGCGCCACCTATGTTAGTTAAAGATGTTTTGATAACAATGCCATATTTTGGTGTAAAAACTAAATAATATAAATATAATAAATCAACCTTTTTTGTACGTTTCCCCACTGCAGGGACACGGGCCTCCTCTCCGAGAGTGGAAGGGGCCGTAATCAACCACGCTGGCCCAGTTCCTCACGATTTACCGTTTTTGGGGCAGTGGTGATGAAATAAATTACATAAAGTAAAGGCGCCTGCCTGGGTTCGAACCCGAGACCTACAGTACATAAGTCGGTGCCTGTACCACTGCGCCACCACTGCTCCAACTAAATTAACGATCGGATAAACTTTAAAATATAGTATGGACATTCAAATGTTTTTAAATCATCATTTTTCATTTTTTTTGTTTGGATTGAGGAAAATGTGTTATTTGCGAATAACGCCATCTATTGGTGGAAATAGGCTTTTGTATAATCTTCCTCAACATAGACTTTCTAATTACGCTTATATTGTTATTTATCAAGAAGTGAGTACAATGCGACGTCTCAAGGAAAACACTGGTCAGATAATAATATATAATGCGTGATTTTTTTCCATTTCCAGGGATCAAGAGCTTTGCACCAACATGACGAGAGTCGAAAGGCAAATGAGAAAGTACATACATTTCGCTTAGACAATCGTCATTCACTTTGTATGATACCAAAAAAATGACCACGTTTCATTATAGGCAATAATGTATTCATTAAATAAGGAAAAAAAACGTCACAGCGTACGTTGATAGAAACAAAAATTGCTTAAATTCGTGGCGGTATGAGGGTTACCTGTCACTTATGTGGACACAAATACGATATCTTTTGCTTTGCGCCCTCAACATTGTATTTTTTGCATCAAATGTATATGTCCTTTTTAAACATATTTAGTAATACTTTGAAAATCTCCCACAGTCTATAGACAGGGACTATAGTATCCATTTTAAATATTAAATAAACGCAGCGACGTGCAGTGAACTAGTTTTTCAATTGAGAACAAAGATGGCGCGTATCTCAACTTAAATAAAAAAATAATTGTAATGAGTTTTCTTGTAATTCTGTATCTTGTACAGGATTATTAGAATAAAGTTATGAAATTATTAATATGTCATCGGTATATAATAATTATTTATTTGTTTTTTTTTATTTAACCAAATCTTGAAATTTGTAAAAAATACGTTACATATACAGGTCAAGCTGAAAGCATAAACAAAAGAGTACTTAAATTTTATCTTTTCTGTAAATAAAATATCACGCCTTTAACCTACAAGTGTAGGCAGAGGTGTGTGGGTTTAAATAATTTATTAGTTATTATTAAATATATATTCAACTTTTACTTGTCACTTATTTGTTGAATCATAATACAATACAATAGACGCTGTGACGTTTGTCCGTGTAATTAAACATTAACTAGCACATAAGTCGAAAATGAATTTCCGACCCAAATATAATACGCGGTGCTTTTAACGTATAATTTTAATTATCTATTAATATTTTATAGTCTGTTCAAAAAGTCCAAATCGAATTGCCTTTAATTTTTTTTAATAGTCCGGCGTAAGAACTTTTTTTATCTGTGATTGTATTTTAAATGTAATATTGATTTTTAAACTAGATTCTCTTCATGTTATGCCCTAATATGGTGGGCTAATGTATTCATTTAATCATTATTTTGGCGTTGGCATGTTTGTGTTGTAAAATAATACTTATCAAATAGTGTTATTTTTTCTTCATATTTTATTATATAGCTGCCGTTGTTTCTTCAGCCAGCCGAACATTATTTTTTGTTCGAGTCCTTTGTCTATTGTTTGAAGAAAAATTGTTGTATCTGGCGTTGGGGTTGATTATTCAAAAAAAGACCTTTTGCTGATCTACATTCTGATTATATTCGGTCTATAAAAACTATTTTGAGGCACTGCACGAATTGAAACCGTTTATTTTTAAATATATTTCACTTAATAAAGTAAAATGTCAAAGTATTGGCGGGAGATTTTGACAGTTCCCTTACTTTTTTTCTTCGTATTTAGCTTGTGAACATCCATCCCGGAGGTGTATTCTTTGCAAGTTGCCAGTAACTAAAGTACTTATTATATGGTAATTTTAAATAAGAAAGTATTATTTAAACCAATCAAATTAACTTTTTGTAACAAGTTGATAATACCTCAAAATAATTCTAGAATGCGGAAAGTGTAGAAATTATTTTTGTATCTGTGTTTATTTTACAATGTGATTATTTTTCGAATATTTTTTGACGTCTGCGTCTCGTTTCTTTTTTTTCGAGTAATTTTTATGTTGATTTTGGTTTTTCTGCATTCTAGATAATATACAAAACCTCGAATATATATTTACCTAATTTGTAAGATATTAATATTGTGAGAATTGATTTAATTGTTATTTTAACAAATAGACGAAATTTTCCTACGGATTTAGTATAAAGACTAAACTATGTCATTGTTTGAATTAAATTTACGATACTTTCCTACATTCTTCAGGTAATTAATTAATTCTAATCGTTTATTTAACGTATATTCCATACAACATGATTTATTCTTTGTCCTATAAATAATTATAGACAATATGAAAGTGACGCGTGTTCTTGTGTTCTTTTAATTAATTTAATTGTTATCGCACGGAACATTGGCGCTTTAGCACCATGGGTTTCGTATTCAAAAGTTCGTGGAAGCGCCATCTATTGTTCGGCACAAAATTAAAATGTTTATTGTTCTTCGATTAGATGGCGCTGATTTAAATGAACTAGTGTCACTACATCGCTATTTGTATGTTTTATGATAAATTTGATTTCTGTCTCCTATTGTTGCCTATTTGTGTTATTTTATAACCAAAGATTTAAATACATAATAAAGGCACATATCTAACAGTTTTAATGTTATTTCCCAGTCAAATGTCATTAAAACCAACGGACCTCTAATGCTTTCGGACCTTGTTAACCCAATAAGATTATTAAAAAGCGAATAGCTAGTACTTTTTCTGTCTAAGCCAGATTTTACTTCCTCCTTCATGCTAGTGACACTTTTTGACATCATGAATGAATAGAGGGATGAGATAAATCTTATGTTGCAACTATTAGTTGCATGGTCAAGGGACGTCTCATATCGAATTAGTGACCTTTCTTTAGTCAAGGCGACATGATCCGTAACCAACGAGCATGTATGACTATGGTGTTCACTTCTCCATGACTGAATATTGAATTTCCGATGAAGTTACGAGACTTCAACACATAACTTTGTTGCTAACTTGAATGAGTCAAGTGAAATGATATAGGACTAGATATTAGACAATTAACGTTGGTTTTAACTGACGATTTAATATTTGTTCGTTTCATTGTGACCTGTAGCCTGAGACCAATTTGAAGACAGGTGTAACTGGATTCAGGGTTCTCTCTTATTTTTTTTATAGTACTAGGTGGCAAACGAGCAAGCAGTTCACCCGATGTCAAGTGATCGCTAGCCGTAGACATCTGCAACTAACTAATGAGTTGCAGATAAATATACTTTTTCCTTTTATCAGATGTCAGAAAAAAAGCTGACAATAAGCCTCAGATATGTATAATGAGGTCGTCATTTCAATTATTAAAATACAATATAAAGGAAAACCAATTTCTTTACTAGAATCACATAGAAAAATATTTCAAACATCTTGAGTTTATACACTTTGTATTCACAGAATATGCATAAAAATATTAACATGTGTGTCTCGATGTATGAATATATTGTTTTTTAGCAAATATGATTCAGATCAAAGCACACATAAATAATTCTAGGATGACAACAGATTTTAAATGACCAAAACTTTAAAATTGATTATTGTGAAAGTAGTTCAAAACAATAAGTCAGGCTTGGTACACAAAAGATGTAAAGAGGATATATCATGATTGACTTATGACATGTGAAATAGTGGATAACTCAGATCAGTCCAAAACTTGCCGACAGTTTACAATGTACCTAATGTTATAACAAACTGACAGTCTGTACAATCTGTCAATGACATATAATTTGTGTGACATTGATAGAATCCAAGTTTTTTGTTTCTAGCTTTTTTTCAGCTTCATAATTTTTTTTAAACAAAACCCTGTTGCAACAATTACGAAGACCGACAAGACATTGAAACACCATACACCACCATACCATACATAATAATTTAATGTAAAAGTAAAGTGTTTTAATGTAAAAGGACAACAAGATTTATTACGATATGGTAACCGACAAACTTCTTGAACAATTGACCTTGACTATGCAGAAGAGAATTCTCGTGGTGGTTATGAGGGAAGTGTGCGGGACACAACATTTTTAAATTCAATTTCTGACTTTCACAAAACAATTTCATCATTTTTCATAACAATTTGATAAGTAGAAGTCCCAATTTGAAATTAAAAACCTTAGCAAAACAATAGAAACAATTTAAATTCACTAACATACTTCGGTTTATGGCGAGTGGAGTCTGGGATGCTGTCAGTCTTCCAATCCCTTCTTACTGTACTTCCGTTTAGTGCTTAATGTCATCTCCCAGGTCTTGGCCACAGTGCAGTAAAGTTGCATCACCGCTTTGGCATCTTCTACGGAGCTGTGCTCGCCGCATTGTATATCTATCCCAAGTATCTCCTTGGCTAAAAACTTAAGTGAAGGTGTACTACCTTTTTTCATCTGGAATATTAGAAAATTATGTCTTTTAATTCATGTTGAAGTGAAAACTTCTTTGGCCGCATTAGACAATATAGATAGAGGGAAAAATTATAGGTTCGCTGCATGCACATGCTACAATAACATCAGTTCCGATAAACTTTTTTTCATTTATTTTTTATTATAAAAATTTAAGGATTTCTTTTTATTATTGAACTATTATCAAGCTTTCCCATCTGTATTGACTTTTCACTTCTGGCGGCAGAAACTATTTACCATTTTAATATTTATAACCTCATCAATCGGATAAACGTAATTAGTGGTACCCGGGCGAAGCCAGGGTGGGTCACTAGTTTAATATAAAAATTTACCTATATATTACCTTTCTAAATGGCTTATATTTAGAAGTATCTCTAATTTTAGTCTTGGGATGTGATAAAAATAGTACACTCAAGTCATTCTTCAATGAGTGACCGACCAATATCCGACCTCTTAGGATCTCAGCGACTTCATTTTGGACGACAGAAAACTCTTCTCCATTAATTAAATCTTCTTTACGTATACCACTTATTTCTGTTCTGTAGTCCTTAACTTCTTCTCTAGGTTTTACATACTTATCATAGATACAATCACCGAATTTGTTGACGAGGGAAACCCGAGCTAACATATGGTCTCCACCCTCATAGCCGATCCCAACCATCTCACAGTCTATAGCTATGAATTTCGTAAGAGAACCTTTTTTATCTACTGGTTTTCTATTGTGCATGACATCATTTTGTGTCTGTTTAATTAAAGGGCTAGAATCTGTTAAATTAATGGACGTATTTAGTTGCATGGATTCTAAATTCGTATTAACGGTTTCCATGTAATTTTTCTTTCTAGTCCGACGGAATGTGCCAGTGTAGGTTTGTTTCTGCCCTTCCTGGGTTGCAACTTCTTTACTTTTACTCATTAATAAGTTGCTGGATAATAAATTTCGCCAATTCGCGTCAATCAGCCCTCTTAACGCAACGGTTTCGGTTTCTCCATTTTGAGTTCTCTTATGTTTCTTCGTATTTTGAGTCATATTGGTGTTGAAACATTGATTTATTATAATTTTTAATAAATATACTACACAATAAACTGTTCCATATATAAGTTTTATTAAATAATCAACAATTATTAGTAAAATATTAGCAATTAAAGTTTGCATCGGACTACATCTGATCTGTCATCACTTTTGACAGAAGCACCAGACCACATGGCGAGGCGAATGTGTCATTAGTTCACAGATTATATAAGTTCTACAGATAATAGTCTACCTCTCTTCAGAAGGGAATTTATTCTCAACGAAAATTATATCAATGTGTCGATTTTTACTTTTTATTCACAATCAAAGTAATTTCACAATGAGCCACACACAACATCTGTTGCACGAATGGGCCGGCTCAACCGATGAAATACCATGAACTCACAGAAGAAAGGCGTCAGGTAGAAGTACGCTTCTGCGTTTCGTTTGATGAGTTCAGTTCTCTTTCCATTCCTAATTAGGATAATGAGAGAAAATGAATAGGAGAAAAAAATATCCTGTTTCCTGTCTATGCCTCCTCTGTCCAAAGGTAGACAACGCATCTGAGAGTCAATTGCTAGTTGCTAATGTCTACGTGTAGCGGTCACTTACGTTACTTACGTTTGCTACCTTGGTCCATAAGAAAAAAGTTTATTTCTTGACTCAATTGTTATATACCATTAGCGGTCGAAAAGTAAAGACTCGAAAGCATCCTAAGTAGGATTCTTTTTCTATAGCTTACGTCTAAGGCTTACGTCATGAGTTTATTCAGACAAACTAGTATCCTCTTTTTTTTCTTATTTTAATTACGCTAACTTTTTACACCATTGGACATGTTGAATGTTGCTGTCACTTCTTTGAAACTCTGACCGGTGATTTTGTATGAGTATATCTAATATCTATTGTGTAAAATATCATTGGATATAACGATTAAGGCGAAGAATAAATAGTATCTTAACAAAAATATAATCTTTGAAGCAGGTTTAACGCTCTTTATTCATTAAAGAAAATTAAGTACACGAATAATTTATATGGCATCACGTAGTTATTAGCGCGATAAGGTTTTAGAACTAAACTGTCTATCCAGCCCACGTCAAGCATTGACGTATTGTGTCAAATGAAATTACACGTACATTGCTGTTTTTGTATCCAGGAAAAATAAAACAACCAATACAGAAAGAAGCGTGTACGATAAAAATCGGTGACATAAGAATGTACAACCTTGAATGTAAATAAACAGAATGTCAGATTCTAGGCGACGTGTTTCGCTGTTTTCGGCGGCTGTACCGTGGTGGGAGAATCAACAGTGAAATGTCGGCGTCGGAGCGCGTAGCCAGTGTTCACTTTCTAATCGCGGCGATCGGACCTGATAAGATAGAACTCGCAGTAATTTAGTAATCATTTTAGTATCCTACAGCAACGTAATGTCATACGAAAGTCTGAAGGAACGTTTGAGTGCTCACGGTCAAGAGCACCTTATCAAGTACTGGCCGGAACTGAGCGAAAATGAGCGGGAACAATTGGCGGGAGAAATCGGAAAATTGGACATGGCCGAAATTAATACAATATTCCAACGCGCTATGGACGCTACTAAAGTGATTTTAGAGAAAACTGACGATGATTTGAAGCCTATACCACAGTCGCACTATGAATCGGTGCCCGGATTGACTAAAGAAAAAATTCAAGAGTATGAAAATATTGGTTTTAAGGAAATCTCTGAAAGCAAAGTTGGTGTCTTGTTACTGGCTGGTGGGCAAGCTACTAGACTTGGATTCGGTCACCCTAAAGGAATGTATAATGTTGGATTACCCTCAAAGAAGACCTTGTTCCAGATACAAGCTGAAAGAATACTCCGTGTTCAGAATATGGCTGCAGAGAGTACTGGAAAAGAGGGTAAAATCACTTGGTATATCATGACTTCAGAACACACCATGGGCCCGACTGCAGAATACTTTAAGAGTCATTCATACTTTGGATTGAATGAGGAAAATATTAAATTCTTTGAACAAGGAACTCTTCCATGCTTTGATTTTGATGGTAAAATATTTTTAGACAAGAAACACCACCTGTCTTCTACTCCTGATGGGAATGGAGGCTTGTACAGAGCATTAAAAACTCAAGGTGTGCTAGATGATATAAAGGGAAGAGGGGTTCAGCACTTACATGGTCATTCGGTCGATAATATTCTCACCAAAGTTGCTGATCCTGTGTTTATAGGATACTGTAAAAGTAAAAATGCAGATTGTGCTGCAAAGGTTGTGTCAAAATCTACTCCGAGTGAGGCAGTTGGTGTTGTTTGCAGGGTAAATGGGCACTATAAAGTTGTGGAGTATTCTGAACTAACAGACGAAGCCGCTGAACGTAGAAATACAGACGGTCGGCTAACATTCTCCGCTGGAAACATTTGCAACCATTATTTCTCAGCAGATTTTCTAACAAAGATTTGTGATTATGAAACGAAATTGAAATTGCATGTCGCCAAGAAGAAGATTCCTTATGTAGACGGAAATGGAGCCCGTCAAACCCCATCAGAACCAAATGGAATCAAATTGGAAAAGTTTATATTTGACGTGTTTGAATTTGCCGAGAAATTTATCTGTTTAGAAGTAGCTAGAGACGTTGAGTTTTCTGCTCTCAAGAACTCGGATGCTGCTAAAAAAGACTGCCCGTCTACTGCTAAGGAGGATCTATTGCGTCTCCATAGAAAATATATACGAGAAGCGGGTGGTATTATTGAAGATAATATTGATGTTGAGATTTCACCACTATTATCATACGGTGGCGAAAATCTTGAAGATTTAGTGAAAGATGAGGTTTTCACCGTTTCTCCATTCCATTTGAAGAGTATTCATGAATCTGCCACCAATGGGGTGAATGGAAACCATTAACTAAAGAGGTTTTGTCATCTTTGAATTTTAAGTACTGAAAGTTATGCAAAGTGTAATTTAATAGTTCATTGTAGTAATACAGCAATTACCTAACTTGCTTTGAAAATGCCCCAGTAATTCTTTTAATTGCTTAAATAGTATATTGGAAAATAAAAGTAATGTTACCTGCCATTTTGCTTTTTGAACTTTTGATGCCAAGTGCAGCTGCTACTTAATTTTAAACTATATATAAATAATAATCAAAATTATTTGTATATAAACATTTTCTAGTCTAGCGTAATTTTCCTATTCCATTAGGTTATGTCTAGCAATAATTATTTCTAGAAAATTTAGCTAATTAATGATATAGACGAAAAATTTGTAAATGTCAAAATTTCGCGCCAAATTCGGAATTTTTTTTTGGTCAAAATTATTTTAATGTCCTAATTTGTTATACAAAGATTATTATTTTGTAATATTTAAAACATCACAATTCGATATAGATAAAAAATATGTAAATTAATTTTGTAAATAATTTTGGCATTTGAAATGCATTATATGAAAAATTATATTTTGTTGCTATAATTTGAATATCACAATTCAATACAGATTAATAAACGTACTTCGGCTAATTGTTATTTTGTGTTTGTAAAAAATGTATTTATGGTTAATTCGCATTATGTATTTTTTTAATAGCAAAAAAAAATCTTATTACAAAACGTCACAATTGAATACAGATGAAAAAGTTTTTTTACTACATATTTGGTATTTTAAAAACATCGAAATGTGTTATAAAAGTTAAAATATTTCGTTGTTTTCATTTAAATTACTTTGGCTTTTAACGACGTATTTACAAGTTTCGGATCTCGGAGGTATTATATTACGTAATTGTAAGTTTATGAAATTGCTAGTTGCTTTTTATTATATTCTATTATTAAATAAACATGTATTCATACAATGAAGTTTTTTTAATTTGTCTTTTTTTTACATTATTACCGTGGCTTTACACCGCCAAAAACATTAACATAAAACATATTGTCATCTCAGTTTTTTTCAAAGTGAAAGATAGAGAGAAAACTTGTTTCGACACATGATTTTACACCAGTGGAAGCCCACGGCTACATTAACACAAAACAGATGTCAGGCGCAGGGACAAGGTGAGACGACAGATTTTATTAGGTCTCAGCTCATTTAATTGAATTTCTATAACGCTAAATACAAAATCAATTTAAGAAGATTCCGCATTGCTCGTTTGATTTTTAATCCCGCATACTCCTTTGGTTTACGGGCGTGAGCGCATATTTATTTATTCTCTTATGTATGTATGTTGCCCGTGGAAATGTGAGTCAATATATTGTTTAGAATAAAAGCCCGCGATTGTTTTATTGGTTTTACAAACACGATCCACGACAGTATTATATTTTACTTGCAAATTGCGTCATAGTGGTAGTACCTTGTAATACAACCTGCTTTCAATTTAGTTTATCTTGTGTTATAATTATTCACAGCGAGCAATTTAAAACACAATTAAACTTAAATATCGGCGACGCTCGGGTGGCTTTCAGTTATTTTTTTTAAAAGATTAAAATTCTAACTAGGTGGTAACCGCGGTTTCGCATGTTTTTAAGACGATTCCGCGTATAATTGAATACGCATTATTATACTGAACGCATCAGGGTACTAATGGGGATGGATTCTGTAGTGCATCAGGGATGTTTATTGAACATGGCGTAAACTGCTGGGGCGCTACCATGCAAAGGATGTGCATCCCTGGTGCGCAGAGTACGTGATCGCTAGTCAGCTGGACTTTACAGTTACAAAAAGCACTGCGGCGCCATTTCTCTTGGAATGGCGTAATGAGAGATGAATTAGTTTTCTTTATGCACTAGTATATAAGAACATTGTTATTAACAAAATGGACACCGCACTCTGAAATAAAGACTTTATAATTATAACTTTGAAATTATAGGTAGCATGTGTCAAAACGTTGTTATTGTGAATGAAAAAAAACATGACATATTACCATGGCAACCGATATTACAAAAGATGGTTTTATGAACTGCTCTCGCTTCTGCATCCAGGGACGTTGCGTAATTACAATACCGTTTTATTAATTGGGCTTATGACAACGACATTAAAAAAACACAGTCAGTTTGAGAATGACCAATCCGTCACTCGGTTGTCGACCGCAGCGCCATTTGTTAATCGAATCACGTACAAAGACGTTACCTTTCTCTGCGCTGTCCGCTCACTGAGATCAATTTAGACCAGTTCAAATTGCATTATTTCTAATTTTTTTTATAATAGAAGGTGACAAATGAGCCAGTGGCTTACCCTATACTAAGAACGGCAGGCATTTACAACAAGTTTATGAGGAAAGAATGGGAAGGGGTAAGAAATGAACGCGTATTATTTTTCCCCTAATCAATTCCACCCTCCCAAAGGCGAGATTGACCCTCATCGGGGGGCCATGGTCTCACCTGCCACTGGCTGTATGGCTTATATCTTATAATAGATAAGCCGGCTAAAGTCTCCACTGGCGTAAAATCGAGTTGCGATACAAGGTTCCCCTATGAAAAGACTGAGATCACAATATGTTTTTAAATTAACTTTTCGGCAGTGTGAACCCACCGTTGAGTTAAATTGCAATAAGTTCTAGTGTTACCTATACTTACTCTTTTTATTCGTTTTAAAAAAGATTTTAAAGAAGGAGTTTTTAATACCGTAATAACAGGTTTGTTTGTTTTGGGCTAATGAACTTTGTTTTGCAGACGAGGAAACCATTCGTGAGTTAATTTGACGCTCGGAATACTATCGATATCGATGCTGTAATTTTTTACGGCCCTTTATTGTCATAAAGCATCTAAGCTGGCAACTGGCTACAGAAATTTCTAACAGTATATAATATGGCCATTTGGCAAATATTAAAGTGAAGTTGATAGTTATACATTAATAGAACCCGCAATAACAAGTAAATAAGCCGGCTCGCCCGGTGAAATACCGCGACCTCAAGACATGCGTCAAGTAATCCGTTTCGGCGAGCGAGTGAAGTGTTGGAGGCCGAAACCTGCTCTTACCCTCCTCATACTTTCCGTTTTAGGAAAAGATAGGAAGGGGATTTGTCAAGGGAGGGATACATAAGAAAGGTAAGTATTCTACGTCACGCCCCTTGAGTGAGGCGCCGGAGGCCTAGTTTCAGTCTACTTTCCTTTCCTAATAAAAATGGGATAGATTGGAGTAGCGGAGACGGGGAGGGGATAAATGGGAAAAGGAAATATCCTTTTCCCTGTCTATCCCCTTTGTCCATTAAAGTTAGGCAACGCATTAGCAACTAATTACCTTGTTGCGGATGCCTACGGATAGCGGTCTAACAGGTGACTTTCTTCGTAAAACTTACTCGATCGCTAACTTTCTTCATAAAAAACTAAGTCAAGCCACTCCCCTACCCTAAATGACTATTCTGATTCCGCCACTGTTTACATTTTTGCATATAGATGTGGTAGTCTATTGTCACCATGTAACTTGTCTACCTCATTATCGGTGTGAGTCGTGAAGATGTTTGTTGCACCGCAGCCCGGCAGAGCGCGGTGGTTGCTATAAGGTTAAGAGAACGGGTTTTGTGAACGCAATAAGTTGCGTCACTTGTAGGGATGTGCATGGGTCGATATTTATATCGACAACTATTTGTCTATGTACCTTACCTTTCCACAGACAAGAGGTATACTCTTCAGAATCCTATATCCTTATATTATATCCTATATATCTCCCACTTAAATTGAACTTGAAGAATTTCACAGAGTTCAGTTCCAGATCCAGGATTGTGATTTGGGTAAGCTTGGTTAGGTTTTAGAAAGAAAAAACTAAAAAGTACACATTACATATGTGTAATATATATACTAGTGGCCCCGGCTTCGCACGGGTAGTTCCTCTATACAGACTTTTATCCTTCAATTTAAGACCTTTAGGGGATGAATGTAGAAAGATCCTCGTCTACGTACAAGTACAAATCTCCGTTCAAATTGTCAAGTCTCTAGGCCCGTTAGTTTGGGCTGTGCGTTGATACATCAGTCAGTCAGTTTCTTATTTTATTATATATGTATATAGATAGCTGATGTTTTTAAGAATATTTTGAACAGGGATGTGTGCCAGAGTCGACATATTATAGTTAACAAACTATTTCTGTTTAGTTAAAAAATACCGACCGTATTGAGAAGTCCTAATATCTTGATAAGAAGAGTACAAACACAACAAAGGGACTTCGGATCATGAGGTCGAGACTTCGAATCCAACATTTGATTATTGTACACGCGTTTTAATAATACAAATCTCGTCTTGATATCGATAACATCAGCACATCACTATTAATAATGCAATATTCGTACGAAACAAGCCCAACACTGTCGGCCTTGGGCCGAAATATCTGATAACCGCTAAACTCACTCCTTTCGATTTCTCTTTCTATCAAAATTATAATTGACATGAAACATAGACAGTTTCATGGTCATTGTAGACCAAGTGTTGCAAGGTATCATTAAATTACACGGAAGAAATTTGAATGTACGCTAGCAACCCCGATGTAATGTACATTCTAGAACGATTTCTTTATTAACGCCTTTCCCGTGATAATAGTATTCAGAAACATGCTTATGTAAATCTGCGTTTCTTACGCACGGGATAGCGATACGTCAACATTTTTATTTATTTATTTAATTAATTAAATAATGAAAAACCATGTCAGTGAACAATAACATCTGTTACACGTGGCCGGTTCGACCAGTGAAATACCACGACCTCACAGAAAATAGGCTGTAATAAATAAAGTTGAAGTACTCTGTACTCTACGTTTCGTCTGATGAGTGAGGTGCCGGAGGCCTAATTTCAGTCCTCTTCGCCTTCCCACCCGTTTCTCATAAGGGGGATAGGATGGGAAAGGGCAGAGGAGTGGACGAGGAGGGGGTTAGCGGGGAAAAGGAAATATCCTTTTTCCTGTCTGTCCATTAAGGTAGGCTACGCATCTGCAACACATTTGTCTGTTGCGGATGTCTATGGGCAGCGCTCACTTTACATCAGGTGATCCGCTTGCTCGTTTGCCACCTTCTTACACAAAAAAAATCAATGAAAGCTGTCAACGTATCAGCAATTCTTCGATTGGCATTGGATGTTGACTGTGGGCTGGTGTTCACTGGCTAAGATGTCGCGCGTATGTAAATCCGTTCCATTGTGACTAGTAGCCTAAACGAGACGAAAGTGATTGAACATTACATTCGTGAGATTTCCCGGAGTGTCATAGATAATGACGTAATGAATATTAATCATAGAGTCAGTTATGTTTTTTTTTAAATCAACTGTTTTAAAAAAGCAGACGACAATATATTTTATGTGAACGGCAGAGTGAACTCACTCACCTTTGAACAGCATCCAAATATGCTTAGCATTCCTTACGTCATGAACGTATGACTAAAATCAAGGTATTTTTCGAAGAATTCAGAAGCCTCCGCTTATAACTGTCCTATGAATCATTTATAACCAACGAATATTAATTTATGTACTCATTTACTCGTGCGAAGCCCTAGCGTGTCACTAGTTCATTTCATTTTTTTTAAAATTTAAGATTCGATCTATGAAGATGCCAGGAAGACATTCAGGGCACAAATAAATTTGAGTTTTACAGTTACACGAAATGTCATCGAGCCACGCGTAAGAAGCATAGACCATAGCATGCTTTAGAAGGGACATACAATAATTTGATTAAAATTAGGGTCGCACAGAGGTAATACAATGTCAAAAGGAGTGAAATAAAATACTGTTGTATGGAATTTGGTGACACTAAAAGAAAATTATTGATATTAAAATGTATATTAAAGTTTATTTTAATAACAAAACATGAGATTTAATGTTTTGATTTAAAATTGCCTAGGGAGACGGAACATGGGTTGAAATTTATATGTTGCCGCCAAAATTTATATTTTATATACTTCACTTTAGCATAAAGTTGTCCACCACTGCATGTAGGCCTCCATTGATCGTCAGAAAGATAGGTCCCCTGATCTCATCCAGTGGGCTCCCGCAACCTTGACCTATATGGAAATAAATGGAATACATAGAAATAATATTTGTCGCGAAATTGCGAGCAACATGTAACGCAAAAATCGGTAAAAGTATAATTACTTAAAATCACCCTGAATTTCAGTAATTACTGAATGATATGCATAATAAGTATTAATAATTATTTGTAATAGAGCGGTTTTCGTGAAATTTCTTACCTTCTAGAACCACGTTGAGGAATGATCTGTCGCCAGCGGTATTTCCAAACCAATATGGCTGAGGGTACTTTAAGAAGCGAGCGTACTCCTTACTTAAAGGCAACGCGCCTGCAGTTCCTCTGGTGCTGATGTTCATGGGCGGCAGTGAGCATTTTTATAATAGGTGACAACTCGTGACCCACTTTTGATATAAAAGAACTCTTAATTAATCACAATTTATTATTTTGAAAAGACAAAGATATTCATGTAGCCGTGTCTAACACTTTTATCCCTCTAGGTTACAGTTATGCATTCTTCAAAGTTCAGACGGAGATCGCGTCCGCCATTTTGAACTTTACGAGTCGTCCTTGACATTTGCGTTCCCGCCAAATGTACTTTGACATTTTGCTGTCAAATCGAAAGTTGTAAAATCTTTGTTGTTTAGCACAGCGTTACGTTGAGTAATGTTCAACGATTTTAGAGTTATTTCACGATTTCAACGTATAATTCACTAGTGGATATACTTATAAATTTTCCCAACCAAGCTTAAACTTGGTTGGAAATGATTCAAGACAATGTTCGAATGTGGGATTCGAACCCACGATCATGTTGTGCATGTATCGCAATCTCCTTTACCACTAGGCCTTTTATCTTAGAAAAAGATATAAATAAATAATTATTTTAAGCTTTGAATTGAGCTAATAAAATTTAAAATAAACAATTAGTCGAAAAATCAGATTAGTATTACTATAACCAATATGGCGGCGATAACAAAATGGCTGATTAGGCAATCGTCTTATCAATTTCCGTTAATGTCGTTGTCAAGGTCATCGCAACATCAAGTCTCACCCGACATCTACATTAGACACAAAGTGCAAAATTAATTTAATATAAGCCAATACACATGTATTTAAAATCACATTAAAACAAACGGTATATCTGTCTGTATTAACTAAAAAATTCGTTCAATATAGATGGAACTCGAATTAAATTTTCATATGATAGCAACCAACAGACGGAATGATTCATTAAGAAGGTATATATATCATTTTTTTATAGTAGAAGGAGGCAAATGGGTCAATATCAAGTGATCGCTACCCATAGACATCTGCAACAAGCTAATGAGTTGCAGATGCCTTGCCCACCTTCCTCTCTCTTCTGCATCATACATACATGCTCGTCGGCTGTACTGTGAAAATACTGTTTCTATAATTCTAATATCTCACTAATCCCTATCCTTACTAATATTATAAATGTGAATGTATGTATGTTTGTTGCACCTTCACACAAAAATTACTGAATGCATTTCAATGAAACTTTACAATAACATAGCTTATTGTGTGAATTGTTCAAAATATAACGATAAGTGTCAAGTAAGGAGGAAAAAAATCCGCCATATGCGAGATATTCCGGTGTGCGCTGGAAAATCCGTTAGAGTTACACGTATATAATGTATAACGGAAATGTTTACCTTGTATAGTCCTACAAAAAAGCCCGCGACAGCATATATATAATCTTTTATGTGTAAGCCATTATCGGCAAAATAGTGAACCATCTATTAATTACAGGGCGGAGCGAGCGGGCCAGCTAGTGAGAACAATGTTATCGTCAATACATCGGACTGCAATATAATCAATTAGCAGATAAGAGGACGTTTACAAACATCTTGCGCAATTTGATTTTATCAATAAATGATAACACCTGATTACCACAAATCTTACTTAAATATAATGGCTGACAAAAATCGAGACTCGCGTACCGACTAAGCGAACCGGAGGTTCAATGCCAATCCTCTTCCCCTTCCCATCCCTTTCTAATAAGTAAGGGATGGGGAGGGGTAAAGTAAATATAATTTCTGTTTACCCTTATCCTCTGTCCATCCATTAATGTCCATTACCAGATTAGTAACAAGGGCGATATACGGAGTACACGTAACCGATGGTCTTGTGTAGATGTATGGATATGGAAGCGAGAGAAGTGTGCCAGGATCGTTGGAATGTTACCAAATTATCAATATTTAACAGTTCAGTCCAGTGTCGTCCTGGTTGGTCAAATGCAAAAATGTATCCTATGGTACACGTTGACAAGAAGAGTACTCGTTGTTAGAGGTTTCTGTTAGTGAAAGTATTTTTGAATTCGGTCCATTAGTTTTTGAGTATTTCGTTACAAACATACTAAAATAAAAACCTTTCCTATTTATAATATTACTAGTGATCCGCCCCGGCTTCGCCCGCGATTTTGATGGAACACAGAAATGTGCCAATCTGGACAATCCCTGCTCCATCGAAATCGGTTCAGCCGTTTCGGAGTCTATAGGGTACATACATACATCGCTTTATATTGTGCTTTGGATTTCACATGTCTTCGAATTCGGTGGTTCTAAGACTTCGCTCATGATGTTTTCCGTAATCGTTCTTGGAGCGGTGATGTTAAAATGAATTACACAAAGTAAAGCGCTTGCCTGGGTTCGAACCCGCGAACGTCCGTAAGTCGGAGCCTATACCATGGGCCACCACTGTTCTGTAACCAACGTAATAACCTCAATACGCTATCGGCTTGCGGCCTATCTTAAGTGGTGTTCATTTATATCAATTCTGAATTATCGTAATATTTCTCGAAAGTATTAAGTAAGTGGTGTGATATAGTTGATGGCAATCGGTCAGTATCAAGAGACTTAGGTCGGAGTAGTTCGGCCTTGTCATATATTTATTTAAACTTATATTATCTTATTAAGCAAAGAGTGTTAGCAACAGTATTAACCAGTGGCTGATCACGGATTGTAATTTAGTGAGGGCTCGACCCCATTCGAGTAGATAGGGGTAGGTTTTAGCAAAATAAAAACTAAAAAAGCCGGTCAAGTGCGAGTCGGACTAGGGTACGAATGGTTCCGTACCATTATCTATAAATCATGTATGGAGGAGCCCACTTAAATATTTAATTTATTTTGTTGTGTAGTATTTGTTGTTATAGCGGCAACAGAAATACATCATCTGTGAACATTTCAACTGTCTAACTATAACGGTTCATGAGATACAGCCTGGTGACACACGAACAGGCGGACAGACGAACGGACAACGCTTTTACCCTTCGGGTACGGAACCCCAAAATGCATACATTTTGTAAAAAGGAACAATGTAGTGTAATAGTGGGCTACAAATTTAAATAGAATAATAATTGATGTTATGTTCAATTCATCTCACGGAAGAATTCTCTTGATTTGGAGGACTGAGGGGGAGGGGGGGGGGGCAAGCACAGTAGTTTCGTACCATTGAACCCTGCATCGAACGATTAAAAAAGTACCTTCAGTTTTGAGCATAACTAATATTATAAATTATGGGTTGTTTGTTTGTTACGTCCTAACTCTTAACGACTCAACCATTGTCACGAAATTGCCTTTTCGTAAAATAAATTGCAAGGTCTTATATAACCCTGACGACCCTGATCAGGGCTTAAAAACAAAGTTAATTAAGTATTGTACTTTTGATGGTATTTAACAAACGGATAAAAGCTAAATACCACAGAGATAAAATAAATTTTATTCACATTTTACGTGAGCTATACATTATAATAAATGGCGAGGAACCTTAGACTACGCATTCCTGCATTATAAATGTTGGGAAGGGACATAGAGTAGGCAAAATGTAGAGGATTCGTATGTCCGTTTGAGCAAAGTTACTATAATGCTCTAGGAAATTATTAGTCTCTAAATTAATGGTGCCATTTTAGTGTCATCACTACTGACATATTGTTATGACAGAAAAATGCGTGCTAGTAACCTAGACGGGTAGGCAGAGATTACGGATTTCCATTTGGAGTGATCCTGGCACACCTCTCTCGCTTCTTCTACGTCCATACATCTACGTATACACGGTAATCGGTTGCTGGTACTCCTTATGTCGCCCTTCTTTAATATGTCACTAATCTGTCTTGAGCCAACACTACTACTCACTTTTGCAATATAGTCTTGTTACTCTCTCTTCATTCATCTTTTTAATATAAGTATGTAAATGGTTAATAAAAAACCAACAATATTGATAGTCGATTGTTTTAGAAATACAAATATAAGCTAGGGGTTGTTATTAAAATTGCCCGGAAAATTCCCGTAAAAACTGTAGCCGAAATCTGTACAGTGTGGACTGCGGTCATACTGTGCCGACCCCGAGAAATGAGAAAAAGGGCAAGCAGACTTGTGAAACCATTGAAGATCTAAATTTATACTTGAGCTACGAAATACATATGAAGGCAATTAATTTGGAATACACACGAAGTCGAAAGCAACAGCTAGTTTAAAATATTTTTTTAAATTCGAATTACATGTCAATGTACCTATACTCTATGGTCAGATCATTGACAGGGAAAGGGTTAGCGCAGTCGCTCGCCTCGCCATTGCCGCGCCATTTTGAAAGTAAATGTCCTCCGCACAAGGAATTGACTTTTGTTCCCGCTACGAACCGGTTTAAATCAATTGTAATACATAATAAACGATAAAAATTATGGTAGGTTAACTGTGGCACTTAATTACAGGTTTAAGAGTTATAAAATTAAATTGTACAAAGACTTCGTTGTTAATAGTATTGGGAAAGGTCCAAACCCCTCCCATTACTACACCTTACTTTTAACTCATACATTTTCATAATCTATCCCCTTTTATGTCCAACATAAACTACCAAGTATATTTTTTTTCTTAATTCGTACACAGACTATATTCTGTTTGTAATGTGACTTTGGTGGGTAGGTTGAAAACAACGTATTGTGCGCATTGTAACGATCGGGCGACTACTGTCCAATTGTCAAAGATTGAATCAAAAGCAATCCTATTACTATTAAACAATAATGTACCATACCAAATGTATATCATTATCGGTAGAAAAAGTGAAGACTTGAAAATGATCCAATTGGGTTTCTGACGTTTGGCAATGAAGTTTCTTCTTTAAGTAACGTCAAGTGTTTACATTTACGCGGTATGACAAACACTAGCTGACCTCTTTTTTCTTATTATTTTAATTACGCTATCCTCTTTACACCAATTGACGTGTGTCAATGTCACTGTCTTTGGAACACTACCACTGTAATAAAATATCATTGATATCACGCTATTTAATTACTTTATACTGCTTATTAAAAGTAGAATAATCTACAAAAAAGAGGCCTAATTATTTTAATGTCGCTATGGGTTTGTGGTCAAATGCTAATTTTGTATACATAAAAAATAATATCCTAATGTCACATTACACAACTGGTTTTAGTTTTAAAATTAAATTTGTAATTCAAAATATAAATAATTATTATAATTTGTATTACGCGGAACCGATTTAACTGGATGTGACCTTGTGCAGACCGGTAGACAACTTTTATTTTCTTTTTTTTTAATGGTCTAGAAATATGGACAGTATTAAAACATAAACATGAGACAGTAATGTCACTGGTGATTGTAAGAAAAATAAAAACGGGAAATGCTGATTTGTTTATTCGTTTAATTAAGCAAAAACAAGTTTTTTTAAATAAAACGCAAACGGGTGTTCTATATGTTTTTATAGCTTGCCTATTTGGGACACAATACGCAAGCCATCATCATCAAAATTATATATTACATAAATCAAATATGTTACATACATACAAATGGAGCATCCGTGACGCAAAATTGAAACCACCTTAAGTTGCCAATTGGCATCTTCGTAAAATCCAGCTCAGTTATTCGTTTCCCGCCACATAAATACAAAATCTCCGTGTTTGGAATTTGAAAAATGACGATTTGTGCTATGAAATTTTGAAGAAACCGTACCTCAAAGAAAGATTCATTTCACAAGTAACTAAGGAATGTTATGATTTTATACACAACAAAATATAAAATTTCATCAATAAAAATGCGACGCCATGACATGTTATAATTGTTTACTAGATCAAAAAATTATGTTAACCCTAAAAATGAAACGAAAACGAACACAAAAATATGTTTTGTATATATATATATATATATATATATATATATATATATATATGCTGGCATATATTCGCTCCAATAACCGAGCTTTGAATGTTGGATTTGTATGGAACGCTCTATCTTGAGGTATTTATGTAATAAAAATACGGTTATAATTATTGCAAATGTTGACTTTAAAACCTTTGTATTCAATTAGACGATGTAACTCGACTTAATCTATGAAATGTTTACATTCTGCACGGAATAAGCGAAACGAATAACTTTGTTTATTTTCTGGAAATACACGCGCATATCCACCATTATGAGAAGTGCGTGTTATGTTAGACTCGCTCCTAATAAATATCGCGGCAGGCGCAAAGACAGCTCCATCCTTGGGAAGACCGGCGAGTAACCTAGGCCGTTTTTTTTTTAATTTCGCCTTTTCAGTATTACCTTTAGCCCAACATTTTTGGCTGTATTCAAAACATGCCTCGTGCGTGATGTGAAATTATGATATAAAAAGATAGGTTTTCAATATGTATGTTCCAGTGGTTTATAATCTGTGACGTCTAGCGCGCCACGTTCACTTTCGACCTTGACATTCCGAAAATGCTCGACCAGAGACCTGTTTATTTTACATAAAGGATAGTCAACGTTATTTTTTTATTATATATTTTAGCTAAGGAAGTTACATTATGATGTCAAGATTCATTTTTATAAAATAATTACTTAACAATGATAGAGTCCGCAACAACATCTGTTGTATGAATTCGCCGGCTCGACAGGTGAAATACCACGACCTCACAGAAAACAGGCGTGAAGTAGAAGTACTCTGCGTTTCATCTGATGACTGAGGTGCCGGAGGTACTAATCTAGTCCTCTACCCCTTCCCATCCTTTCCTAATAAGGAAAGGATGGCAAAGGGAACAGGATTTGACCCGCGAAGATATGGGCAGGAAAATGAAATATCCGTTATCCTCAGGGACACGGTGATTCTGAGAATTATTTATTAAAAATGTGGTTGCCTTGATGTTTTTTTGGAAGTAAAAGCTTATTTAGCCGCGTTACACGATATTTGTTAGGGACAAATCTTATAGGTTCGCGTCAACAACATGCTTATTTGAAATTGGAACAGTTTCTACGAACTTTTTTTTCCGTTTATTTTTCTTGTATTCAATTTTGAATTTCATTGTTGCATTTGCAAGTTTTTATCTTGGTTGATTTTTTATTTATTATCGAACTGTTGTCTCGTCGGTTATGAGTTTTCACTCTCGTCGACAGTCCTTTATGCCATTATAACTCCCATTAACCAAGCTAACAGTAAAGCTAAGCGTCCAAATGTTCGCATCGTATCAAATGGATTAGTTTATCGTAATGAATCTACTGTATCGGTAGTAATAGGATTTGGCGATGCAACTACCAGCGATCGGATTAGCAACACCACTTCATTCGGATTTTCGTAGTTGGATTACGTGCGGAATATGTTTGCGAGACAATGGAAGAAAGATAATAATAACAATCCCTCGTAATTTCTTCTTAATTCTTGTTTATCATCTCCCTGCCCTTTTCCTGTTTCATGTGGGTCCAAGAAACATGTTTTCTAGTTGTTGTTTCTTAGTTGTTGTCTACGTGGTTATGTATTCTAAATATTATGTCACATTGTATTGATATTAAAAAAAAACAATCGTTATTATTTAACCTCGAAAGAACATGTGATAACGATACGCTGTACGGGAATCAATTTAATTATGTGTCATTACAAATATATGTAAATAGTAATTAACATTTACTGTTATTCTAATGTAAATTGTAGTTATGAAAATGGTTTTGTTGAGTAGAAAGTGCTGCCATCTAGATGACTCAATTGGCATTAACATGTTTTCAAGAAATAATTAATGACATAAGTTTAGTTAAATGTATCCCAGTAACTTAATAATTACTTAAAGTAAGTCAACTTCAACCCAACAGCTTGTAATTTTCCTCTTAAATGAATCACAAGAATCTAATAATAGCATTAAATAAAGCGCTCAATAAAATCTAACAAACACATGCGCCATTCGCGAGATTTCTTCTATTCAATCGATCTAATTCAAGTCGGTCATTATGTTCGTATTATACTCAAGTGTTTGAGCACTCGCTTAATTTTGTCGGATAGTAGTTCACTGTGCCATCTGTCTCTTTCGAGAACATGTAATACAATATATGCTATTACTTTCCAACATGTACCACTTTCGTTTAAAAAAATAGTAGAAATGATTAATGGCGTTGGTTCTTTGACATTTCGTAGTATTTGTGAAAAATGTTGAAATTTCAGTTTTATTTGCCGATAAATTAGTTTTCATGAATAAAACAATATGCTTATTGTAAGGAATTGCTGTTTAAATATGGTGAAATGGGTGTGACTCTCTGTGCTCATATGTTATCGTGGAATTGAAATAGGAGTACAATTTGATCAATTTTGCTACATAAATATTAGAATACAATCAATATTTAATGGTTTTGTAATAAATTTCAAGTTCCTATTGAATATCGGGTTTTTGTATATTGAATAAACTCGGATAAAGGTTCATCTTAGAAAGTGCATACTTCGCGATAGGCGACTAAATATTTATAACAATTTATTCCTAATATAACATAAACATGCTTAAATTATCTAAATATTTACCTTAACAATTTGCGAAATACGTGAAACGTGATAATATAGTTATGTTGTAAATTGGATAATCTTATTTAAGATGAAAACGGTGAATTAATATTTTTCGAAAACTGTGCCGAATTGAATTTTAAAATGGTGACGATGAATTCTTCGGAAAAGGTGGGGCAGAAAGCCATTCAGCAAGGACCCTCTAGGTTTGTACTGATATATTTTTTATGCCGTTTTGTGTCACATCCTGTAAAGATATTGGTGAATAGGTCAACAAACTGTACTTGTAACTGCGCCGGTTGCATTTCGAGCTTATGCTATAAGAATATCACCATTCTAGCTGTCTCTGGGTTATTGATCACAAAATGTAGCATAAACAGAAAGCAAATGTTTTTTTATTGATAGAACGAGCCAACCAGTCAAGTGGTCACCGAATAATCTGTAAACTTCAGTTTTGTAGTTGCTAGCTTCATGGCCATATATCTGCAGTTCCTCTGGTTTTCTAGATGTTCATAGGCAGTAGAGAGGGCTTTCGCTACTTGTTCCCCCCTAATTATATAATAAAAGAAATAAACGAAAAAATTGTACTTAGGTGGCGCACATAGCCTAATGGTTAAGAGTATGGTAAGTAAAACATGCACAACTTGTGCATAGGTTTGAATTTGACCAATCAACTATCATAAACCATATCTTAACACAAGCTTAAGTTAATTGGAGGGGTTTAATAAATAAAGTAAATTACTATGATAATCTAGTAATATTAATAATATAATCCCAAGGAGGTTGATGTCAGACAGTGAACAACAGTTGTATTGTGCAGACCCCATATAAACGAGAAAAGGCTAGAGAGATACATACACACATGGGAAGATAGTTTCTGGTCCCAACTCAAGTTAACTGCATGATCTTCTCATACTTTTATCCACTTAACATCCATCGGGTAGTTGAGATTTGATGTTTTCCAATTCAATATTACAGAGAGTCAAAATGTGTGAAAGAAGACAAGGATATATATAAAGAGAAGGAGAAAAAAGAAGTTGCCATTGCCAACCTACCACCAAATGTTCAAGCTCTGATGTCAACCATCCCTTCCCCAGAAGAGTCGCCCAACTATCTTATTTATAAGAAGGTAATGCCTATATGTAAATTTAAATCGCAAGCTGAGTGTAGGGTTGAAGAGATTTGAATGGAGTACCCTGCTTCCTCCCAACACTGTTTTAACAGTGGTAGGGCCCACATAAAATAACATCTGTTGCACCAGTGGGCTGGCTCAATCAGTGAAACACCACAGCCTCACAGGCTACAGGTGTGGACAAGTATTTTTGCACTTCATTAGATGAGTGTGGTGCTGGAGGCCTTATTCTGTTTCTCTTCCCTTTATAAGGAAAAGATGGGAGAAGGAAAATATTTTTTTTCTGTCTCTCGTCTGTCCATTAAATGGGTAAAGGTCACTTAATATTTGGCCGTTACATATTTCCCAATTATTTCTATTAACAAAATGTACAGAGAGACAAACAAACCTTTCGACTTAAACAATCACTGTGACCAGATTACATAAATATCAATTTCAAGGTATTTATTTATGGCCTTGATGTTACCAGATGGAGGCGATCGTTGAGAAGATGCAGGATGAAAACACGGGAGTGCCGGTCAGGACAGTGAAGAGCTTCATGAGTAAGATACCTTCGGTAAGATCATGTTTATCATTTTTTGTCACACGTAGATGTCACATGTTGACCTACATTGAGGAAATTCAGATGTTGAGCTGAGTTTATTGATACCTCCATGTGGGTAGAGTTATTGGCAGCTAATTCTTGATATTCCAGACTATTTGGACCCCATATATTTAAATAAATGTATAGTGACATACTAAAGAATACATGTATGCTTGTATGTATGCATAGATGTATGAATGTAAAATCGTGCCACATAGAAACCAGTGATCTCTGCCTGCCCCTCTGAATCTAAACGGCCGAGATGGGTGTGAGTGCATGTTTTGTTTAGTATGCCTTTTGGTTAAAAAAAAATATTTTTTCAGGTATTCACCGGCTCAGATCTGGTAGCTTGGATAGTGCGTTATTTTCGTTTAGAAGAGACCTGGGAGGCTCAGCACTTGGCGCATCTTCTAGCGGCCCACGGCTACCTCTTTCCGATTGATGATCATTGCTTAACTGTGAAGAATGACAATACTTATTACAGGTTGGTCTTTTCTAGGTCACGATAGACGAGGTCCATTCGTGGGATATGGGTATTAGCAATAAGAAGTGGGATATAAAAGATGTAGGGTCAAGATAAGTCTAGCAAAATCGTCTCTTAACTCACCAACATAAGACTCATCATAAGTTGTCTTTTAGACAAAAAGGAAAGGAGTAGATAGGTAGTAGAACACAAAATACCTAATCCAGATTCCAAACTCAATAACATCCTGAATTAGTTGATCAATGGCTTAATACAATTAACTTTAGATTCCAGACCCCTTACTTCTGGCCGTCGAACCAATGGGAGCCAGAGAACACGGACTATGCTGTGTACCTCTGCAAGAGAACGATGCAGAACAAAGCTCGTCTAGAACTAGCTGATTACGAAGCGGAGTCACTTGCTAGATTACAGAAGATGTTCAGCAGGAAGTGGGAGTTCATATTCATGCAGGCGGAGGCTCAGAGCAAGGTTTGTGAACACAATATAATGGATAAGATTGGTTGTTGAACAGACACACATACACTCAAATTAATAAGAACAAATTTAGAACTATATTATGGGTAGAACCTGCAAGAACAACATCTGTTGCACGTTTCCGGATCGACTGGTCAAATACCTAGGACCTCGTAGAAGACACGCGTCAGGTAGAAGTATTGTGCGTTTCGTCTGATGAGGTGCAGAAGCCCTAATTGTGGTCCTCTTCCCAATTCCTTCTCTATTACTAACAAGAAAATTATGGGAAGGGTAAGAGTATTTGATGGGAGAAGGGATGGATAGGAGAAGGAAATATCCTTTAAAAAAATTACCTTTCACCACTATAAAAGATTCCCCATTAGTTAGTCGACTTTCTTTCTTCGTAGCGATAGGAGAAAGTGGTAGAGTCCGCAATAACAACATCTGTTGCACTGCAGGGCCGGCTCGACCGGTGAAATACCACGACCTCACAGAAGACAGGCGTGAAGTAGATTATTCTGCGTTTCGTCTGATGAGTGAGGTGCCGGAGGCCTAAGTCTGGTCCTCTTCCCCTCCCCACCCTTTGATAACAAGGAAAGGATGGGAAGGGGAAGAGGACTTGATGGTGGAGGGGGTGAATAGGAAAGGGATAGAACTATTTTCTGTTCATCCCTTCCTCTGTCCATTAAAGGTAGGCAACTCATCTGCAACTCTTGTTGCAGATGTCTATGGGTAGCGATCACTTGATACCAGGTGAACCGCGTGCTCGTTTGCCACCATCTACTATAAAAAAAAAAAAAGATGATCTTGGTGAGATCATTCATTTCTCCACCTGTCTACCCCAATTTGGTGAGTGACGGTAGCTTGTTTACAGGTGGACAAGAAAAGAGACAAACTGGAGCGGAAGGTGTTGGACAGCCAGGAGAGGGCGTTCTGGGATGTCCATAGACCTATGGTGAGTTACCGGACTCCATCAGTATTCTCATAAAGGTTGATATCCGAGGATTTTCTGTCTTTCAAAGACTGAATCTATGCGACTTATGTCAAGCGGTGAGCTCATAGCCATTAGTTTCTATACCTTGTTTCATAGTATTATACAACGTACACCATGGCACTGAATCTCATTATAGTTCATTTAACCCGGCTTATAAGTGTATGTTGTGACTGGAATTGAGAAAATAAAATATTGGCAAGGAGAATGGAAGCAAGACATGCGAATGACAACACGACTAGAAATAATTAAATTATATTAAAATTTTCTAGAATGTTCCCCACTGCAGGGACACAGGCCTCTTCTCCGAGAGAGGGAAGGCCTTAATCCACCACGCTGGCTCGATGTGGGTTGGTGGATGTCACATGTCTTCGAATTTGGTGTTTCTAAGAACATGCCGGCTTGCTCACGATGTTTTCCTTCGTCGTTCTTGGAGGCTGGGTTCGATCCATTGAGCCACCACTGCTCATCACTAGAAATATTAAATAATCTAATTAAAAAACCTGGGCTTACAAACATTTAGGATGACAAAAAACTAAAAAAAGGGTACTGCGGAATAACACCCACATCTAAATATTCAAGGTAACATTCCTAAATGCTTCTTCCAGCCGGGCTGCGTGAACACAACTGAGCTGGACCCAAAGAAGATGTCTCGTATCAACGCGTTAAAGTCAAGGCGTCTACGACAGTGCCAGGAGTTATTGCTCCAGCATAACTTGAAGGTGAGTCATCGCATGTTATGTCCAACTGATGGTCTTTCCACAAAGGTAACTCAACTTTGTCCGTGGTCCCACGCTTACAGTTCAGTGACACCAGCATGGGAGCATGATCAAAATTTCAAGGTCAAGGCAAGTTGGTGCAGAGGTATTGTGAACTCACCATCGGTACGCCATTGTGTTTTGAGAAGTTCTAAGTTATACCGATTATAGATCTTGGCACACTTGTCTTTTGTCTACACCGCTATATGCAAGGCGTGAAGGTTTTTGTATTTTACAGAGCAATCCTATAGTGACGATCACTAATCCACAAGAGAGTGAAGAGGAGATACAGAAGAATGCAGAGATTGCAGTTAATGCTGTAAAAGAGAATGGTAAGACCGTCTTCTTTCATCTGCTCAGTTAAATAATTCACAGATATTGCACATTTGGATCTTCCATCGTAGGTATATATCAGCAATAATGAGACAGAAGCAGGAGTGATTACCGCGGAGTAGGAGTCCTTCTATCAGCAATTAGACACCCTTTTGTAATTTAGACGCACTAAACATACCAACATATCTTATTTCTGCACCTCCTAGCAATATAGGCGTGATAGCAATAGTGAGTCAGAAGCAGGAGTGCTTACCGCGGAGCAGGAGTCCTTCTATGAGCAATTAGACACCCTTTTGTAATTTAGGCGCACTAAACATACCAACATATCTTATTTCTGCACCTCCTAGCAATATAGGCGTGATATTAGCAATAGTGAGTCAGAAGCAGGAGTGCTTACCGCGGAGCAGGAGTCCTATGAGCAATTAGACACCCTTTTGTAACTTAGACGCGCTAAACATACCAACATATCTTATTTCTGCACCTCCTAGCAATATAGGCGTGATATCAGCAATAGTGAGTCAGAAGCAGGAGTGCTTACCGCGAAGCAGGAGTTCTTCTATCAGCAATTAGACACCCTATCGTAGTTTAGACGCACTAAACATACCAGCATATCTTATTTCTGCACCTCCTAACATTATAGGTGTGCTATCAGCAATAGATCTGTGGAAAATTTTGATTAGCCTTGAGATACCAAATAAGTATTTCATGTTTTTTAAGATAGCTGTTAGTTTTCTTATTAAAATAAAATAAATAAATAAAATAGTGAGTAAGAAGCAGGACTAATCCACCGCGGAGCAAGAGTCAATCGAGGAGCAGTTAGGGTGTAATTTAGATGTAGTAAACTCGGCAATGTCAGTGACATATCTTAACTCCTGACATCATAGGTGAAACGTCAGCAGCGGTGAATGAGAAGCCGGAGTGCTCAACCTCCGAGCAGGAGTCCATCGAGCAGCAGATAGAGGCAGCGAGACGGCAGGTGTCGGTACTGCGCGCGAGACTAGAAAGACGTAATGTGCGCGTCAGTAAAGTGGCTGATATGTAAGTATACATATGTCTGTCTGTATATGTTTCCGAGCTAAATCTAGTCAACAATGTTTGTGAAAACCTAATTAGGTTGAACTCTTGCGTAACTCGCCGCTGGCGATTCTAGAGGTCAAGTTTATGTGGACGTACTACCGAATGTTAGACTCGAGTGCGATTTGTCGCAATCTATATGTGATTTATCAATGGTCATATTGTCTAATATATTATAATATAATATAGGTCCTTATCAATTAACAGATGATGGTATATATTTATAATGCCCGTGTTCAAATTAACCACTCACTTACGCCTAATAACCACTTCAATAGCACACACTGGTAGAAACACAAGAACCTTTTGTTAACAATTCGATCCAAGACTATATCATTATCGGTAAAATTTTAGACAGCGTGTTTTGATTATTTGCACTTTTGGTACAACGCCATCTAGTATACAATAGATGAACTAAAGTGATAATATGACGTACATGTAAACTAATACTTAAACAGCCCGTATCTTATACTATTTGTCTGTCAGGTTTATATCGTTCTGTGAGCAGTATGCTGAGTATGATCCCTTCCTGACGCCTCCCGAATGGCCCAACCCATGGATCAATGATACCACAGAGCTCTGGGAACAGGAGAAATTATGGTAAGCTCTAAAATATGTAGGTTGTTTCACATCAAGGTGGAATTCTCGTAGACAAACAGACAAAAATGCCATTCCTTTTGTGTAAATACACCAAGTTACATAATATTTTTGTAAACATTTTCTCTCATACACCTTATAACATTATCTATCCACATTACACAATTTCACTTCACTTTATCTCAAGATTACCACAAAATTACATTTCCGATGAAAGTGTAATGGCCGCCATGTATGTGACGTTTGTTTACTAAATTTCTAACTTGATGTATAAGAAAGTATAGGCGACATTTTCTATACTGACTGTTACCGACAGATTGTGAACTCCGTCAATTTATAATCCGACTAGCAATATGTACAACTGTCAGCGAGCGACCTGAACGAATCATTGACAATTTGACGTGGTAATTTCTCGTCACATTTAGAGGTTAGGTTCCTAAGATTGGACATCTGTGCTATACTATAATATTATAAATGTGATGGTTTGTATGTATGGATGTTTGTTACTCTTTCACGCAAAAACGGATGAACGGATGAACGGATTTGAATGGAATTTGTCAGAGAGATAGATTATAGTCTATATAAAAGTACATAGGCTACTTTTTATGCGGGAAAAATGTACGATTCCCGTGGGATACATTGTTTTATGGGTGCATATCTACGTATACAAAAGGCGATGTGTGTCTGTATGTTCCCTATAGATTCCGAAACGGCGACACGAGCGAAGACGGGGCGGATCACTAGTGACAGAAATAGCATTGCATTTGATACGTCAAGTTGTTAATGTGATTGGTACATTCATAATTAGTTTTTTTTTTCTTGTTTCACAACTGACTGAGGAGGGGGACTTTTTCTGTCCGTTTGTCCTTTCTATTGGGATCTGTAACCTTAACGACTTGTTGGTTTTGAAGACTGGTGTGGACAGATACAGTATTCCTCTCCGGAGTGTCATACAGTCAAGGTGTGTTTTCCTTCCAGCAAGGACCCCCTACCATCCCGCAGAGTGCGTCGCTGGGCCTTCGGTCTCCGCGAACTTCTTCAAGATACCGCAGGCAGGGACCATTTCGCTAAATTCCTTTCTAAGGAGTTCAGCGGAGAGAATCTCAAGTTAGTACAATTTTTATTATCACACACAACGGAAATCTAAAGATATTTAAGATGTATGTAAACGAGCCTAAATATTTGCAACAAGCTTGTGAGTTGCCAAATCCTCTTCCCCTTCTCATTCATCCCTTATTAGAAATGAAAGGGGCAGAGAATCAGTCATCTAGCACTCACTCGTCTAACTACTCACAGATTACTTCTACTTGATGCGTGTCTTGAGGTCGTGGTATTTCACCTATCGCTGGCATTGACATTGGTTTTACATCATGCCATTACATCATCTACAAATACAAAAAAACATAAAAATGCATAAACACACAGACAGACACGTTTTGCCGCATATGATTAATTTTGTTGATAACAGCTACTCTTAAATTTGTTAATAACTTTCAAGTATAATAACTTGTGTAATATTCTCTCCGACACAATAAATCTACCATTATTGTCTGAGAAGTCTAACTTCTATTACATTTGCTTAAACTTAAGTTAAACTTCTACTGTAGAAGTTTAACTTCTAGCACTTTGAACCTTTAATGAGTCAACTTTGGTTATTTTATAAAAATTACTACACCCAACAATATAAATGTAATAGAAGTTAGACTTCTTAGCGATAGAAGTTGAACTTCTCTCGTGTTTTTCAGATTCTGGTTAGCGGTGCAAGAGCTGAAGGCGCTACCCATACGCCGCGTGGCGACGCGCGCTAAGGACATATGGAAGGAATTCCTCGCGGCTGACGCGCCCTCACCAGTCAACATTGATGCGGCCAGCCGGTGAGTTACTTGAACCTTCTAGAAGATCGTGGACGTCACAAGCGTATCACGAAAGCTCAGTCCATCTCTTTCGCTCGCGGTCGAGTATGAAGGAGACAGTTATTCTTTTGATTTTGCTACTCGTTATAAATGTAGGTTCTTTTTGTATTCTATTTAATTTACGATTCTAATTAGAAGTAATAATTTAGTAAAGCATGATGTTTTACAAGTAACACATTTTTTTTTAAATATATTCACAACCCATTAAACTTGACTAAAATTAAATTGGACTGAATATTTTAAAATTAACGCATTCTCAAGGGAAATCATTTGACACATTACATCGGTGTGAGAACTGAGTACATGCTAAGTTAACAGAACCGTAGAGAAGCAAGGCTTCTTAAATTACTGGTTGGTAATTGGTTAAAAGACAACGACAGTGGCGCCTCCTACATAGTAGTTGCATATTTTATAACTACGCCATCTATTGGTGTGGTTTAAAGGGTTAATTTCTTATCAAAGCATTAATAGAGTATATCTTTTGTTGAATTGAGTAAAATGTATGTGAATGTATGGTTCCAGTTGTGTTTTGTTGTAAAACAGTATGCCATCTAGTTCTACATGTTGTCTACATAATTACTATTGTATTCGCTTGAGAGGTCGGATGTTGGTTGACATGTTTGTTATAGATTCATATAAAATGAAAGAGATAGATGTTGTCTGTCAGTCTCCACAAGGTTTGGTTGAACAGATGATATATATGTTTATATTGAACAGTGAACTGACGAGGGTCAAAGTGGAGTCGGGGAACGCGGACAGGTATTGCTTCGATCAGGCTCAGGTGAGAAATATAAATTGATATGTCATAATGACTTCTCTTCCCCTTCCCATCCATCCCTACTAATATGAAATGTGAATGTCAGTTTGTTTGTTACGCTTTCACGTGAAAACTACTCAACCGATCATATTCTTGGAGGTGTTAGAAGTAACATAGGATACTTTTTATGAAAAAAAAAGTATATAAAAAGCGAAGTATGTATGTTCCCTATAGAGCTATAGACTCATAAACGGCTGGATCGATTTCGATGGAACGGGGATTCTCCAGATTGGCACATTCCTGTGTTTGGTAGCGATTTGATCACCATAATTAGTGGTACCCGGACGAAGCGGGGGCGGATCACTAGTTTTTAAAGTAAGGATGGGAAGGAGGGGGGAGTGTTTGATCGGAGTGTCCTAAGTAAAGGACATATAATTTTTCCTGCATGTTCTGTCTAGGAAAGATGACATTAAGAAATCGATTTTAATTCGGTTTTGAAAGGGGTGGGATATTGTCCCGCGAGAGTCCCATTTGAATGGCATGTATTGCGAATCTGGAGAAGATTGTTGGTCACAATTCGCTCATAGAATCGACAATAGTGAGTCTTGTAAATGTCCCAGGGACATGTTACTTGCTTACTACAATTTGAAATCGATTTTATTATTTTATTCAGTTGAATCGATTACGTTAATGTCAAAAGTGATGGCTTCCCAGGCCCACGTGTACCACCTGATGAAGTCGGATAGTTACTCGCGGTATCTGCGCTCCGACATGTACAAGGAGTATCTGAATGGATCCAAGAAGAAAGTGAGTTCCCATGATTTATTCCTGTTCTACTATTTTCTTCCTAAATTTAGGGAATGTAGTGATTTACACCATACATATATATACTAGTTGGTCCAGCAAACTTCGTTCCGCCTTATAATTAATAGATGGTTCACTATTCTGCCGATAATGGCTTACACATAAAAGATAGATATATGCTGTCGCGGGATTTTTTGTAGGACTATACAAGGTAAACATTTCCACCATACATTACATACGTGTAACTCTAACGGGTTTTCTAGCGCACACCAGAATAGCTCGCATATGGCGGACATTTTTTCTTCCTTACTCGACACTTATCCCTATATTTTGTACAATTCACACAATATCTTTATAAATTATAGCCTATATGTTATTCTGATGTATCAACTATAATATTGTAAAGTTTCATTAAAATCCATTCAGAAGTTTTCGTGTGAAGGTGCAACAAACATTCATACATACAAACTTTCGCATTTATATTTTTAGTGGAATATGTATCCCTACTAATATTATAAATGCGAAAGTAAATGTATGTTTGTTACGCTTTTACACTTAAACTATTAAACCGATTTAAATGAAATTTGGTACACAGATAGACTAGAGCCGGAGAAAGGACATAGGCTACTTTTTAATGCGAAAAAAGGGTTGTAAGGGGTTGAAATTGGGGATGAAAATCGTATGACAGCTTCGTCATTTGATTTTTTCGGCTTTTAATTAAATATATATAGATTAATAATTAAAGTGTGCTTTTTTCAGACGTCAGTGAAAGGCATCAGATCGATAGTATCGTTTACGGGCCGCAAGGAGCAGTCCGCAAACTAATGCTGCCATCCGACTTCGCTTCTCCAACTCACCGCTCACGTCGTATACTGGAGACTGTATCGACGGTTCGCGGACGCACCGAACATTACTAATTGACAACGCCCGTGGAGCATTTTAAACGTCACTTTGACAGCTGTCAATCAATCGTTCGACGCTCGTTGGTTTGCGAATAGGCGTATTGTCTGTGCTACGATTGGCAGATGGCGTCAGCGCGTCAAACTGACAGTTGTGTGTAAAATTAATGTTAGATAAGCATTGTAATTTACAAAGTTAATATAGGAATATAGTATGTTTTGTTATAAATATATATATGTCGGTTGACTAAAGCTGGCACCTTCACACATTCACACGTTGCGCTTGTCAGCGTGACGTCACACTGCAAGCGCGTGAAAACACTGTCTGTCTCTCTCGCTCGCGGTCGAGCTTATGAGTATGAAGGAGACAGTTTCGTTTTCGCTAATCTTTTAAATACAGAGTGATGGTTTTTTATTTGTTTTCAATGTATTCGCAAACTATTCCAGTTTATCGAAATCGGATTGAATATTTTAAAATTATTGCATTTTAAACCAAATAATTTAATTTCAAACATATTGTAAAGATTACTAAAAATAGGGTCATGTGAGGAGCATACATGACCGACGAGCATGTAAACGTAGATGTATGGATGAAGAAGCGAGAGGTGCCAGGATCGTGACAAATGGATATCTATAATCTCTACCTACCCCTCTGGGTTATATATTCGAACATACTGTATAGTAAAATTGCATCAGTGAGTACTGTGTACAGCTTTAGTTAACACGTAAGTAAATAATATTGTTTAATAAATTTTGTTTTAAACAAATTGCATATATTTATAGCTTCTATATATGTATTTATTTTGTCCGTGTGTTCAGACGAAAGATTAAATAAATCCAAGCAACAACGGGTGTGGTGTTAGACCACAGTTTAAACAGTCACACAGCTGGGATTGGTGACACAGTTACTAGTAGTCGAAAATGTGTCAGGGTTGTCAAAAAAAAATATTATTCCTTTAATTATTTTTTAGTAGTTTGCGATTTATAGGACGCGTCAACCCTTAGCGTTCGAGTGCGCAAACTAAGGGAGATTGGGGGCCCGCGTACCGCCGTTGATATATGTAAGTACATTCGTTGGTTATGTGATTTGACTTAATAAATGGGAATGTAAGTTTGTTTGTCACTAACTCCTTAACGTCTCGACTGATCGTCATGAAATTGCACACACATTGTCGGTGGTACATAGGATATCGAGTGTAGTGTCAATTTGACAGTTTGACAGCTCTGAATTTGACAGGTTGTCAAGATCGATGAGGCTAATGGTTACTTTGAAAATTATGGCGATGCAATTTAAAGAGATTAAAATGTTAGTGACATATAATTCTGTAGAGAATCATAATTTAATACTCATTGCAAAATGTTCATGGATTTGAATGGAAATGATTGTAGAAGAGAATTAGGAAGTAAATGCGTCTATAAATGTATGAGAGACTTAAATTATCCTTAAAATGTATAAATATGTGTAATGTGTTTCTTTGACATTTATACGCATTTTCTGGTATAAAACTTTGACAATTTGACAACTAATTGAGATCACTGTTGTATGTTTTAGTTGAATTTATATTAATTTTAATGTAAGATTGTAGACTGCTTTACCGACCTTGATAACTGGTTATATCTGGTAACGTTACTGGTTATAACTGGTTGTAGCGTGTATTTGTTTTATCGACGTAACATGACACAAACCAAAGATAGCTTTCTAATTTAATTAGATTTATTTTCTTTCGACGGGAAAATTTCTAGAAGAAGAATGGCGCCGTCGTGTCACTTTGACGTTACGAAACTTAAACGTCAAATCGTCTCAAATTAAACCAGTGTTTTTTTTATTTCATTACTGTATTGGTTAATATTAACTTAATTTTAAGTTTTGTCGGGGATGTAGAATTAAAATTGGATGAGTTTTACTTTTGAAATCCATTATGGCGAAAGTTTGTATGGATGTTTGTTACTCTTTCACGCAAGAACTACTGAACGGATCTGTATGAAATTTAGCACAGAGATAGATTACAGCCTGGAATAGCACATAGGCTACTTTATATCCTGGAAATATATACGGTTCCCGTGGGATACATTTTTTTTACAGATGTTTATAAAAGGTTATGTGTGTATGTCTATCAGTAGTACATTTATAATGGTAGTATTTACATTTTTGATATTTCATTGAATACAAAATCGGGCTTTTTTAGTCTGTTCCCCTCTGTAGGAACCCAGGCTTCCTCTCCGAGAGAGGGAATGAGCTGTAATCCACCACGCTGGCCCAGTGCGGGTTGGCGGATGTCACATGTCTTAGAATTTGGTGGTTCTAAGAACATGCCGGTTTCCTTCACCGTTTTTGGAGCAGTGGTGATGAAATTACACAAAGTAAACTGCCTGGGTTCGAACCCGTGACAAGTCGGGGCTTAGGTTCAGTAGCCACCACTGCTCTCTTGCACAGCTCCCTACTCTAAAAAATTGTCACCCAATTGTTTCTTGGTTATAGTATTAATTTGATTTCATAGTCCTGATTAGATGAAGAAAATATTTAGTAACTAGGGAAATGTAAATGATACGGCTCAGTGGTTAATATAAAGGTTTGAGAGTTGTTGGATCTGAGGTTCGAATAGAATGAAATACAGATATATCGATAACTAGTAAGTAAAACAAATAATATAACGAAATAAATAAAATGACATGCCACCGAACGTTTGCGAACCCGGTCAGTTTGTGATTTCACTGGGAATATTATGAATTATCGGCAAATTGTGAACGGTATCATTGGCGTCGTTGACGTCATGTCAAACGACAAAAACTTGTTTTTTTAATGAACATTTTTTAAAGATTCTTATTTAAACTTGAACATAACGCAAGTAGTGTATAAATCACAATTTGACTTGACAAAAATGACGAAAAGTATATTTCGTACCGTTTACGATCTGCCGACGGTTTATAATATACCAGTGAAATTGCAAACTGACCAAAGTCAGAAACGATCGGCCATAGCCACCGATCTTTTTCCTTGAACACCTATTTTTTTCTAGGATTCGAACCTGATATCCCAAATCTTTTGGTTGACATTGTAATCGATGAGCCATTCAGATGTCTTTTTTGTCCCAGGTCATAGACATGTTCTTCAATGCGATTTTCTAATATATTTTTAATTATATGCTAAGTAATCTGTAGTTTTACATATAGTATATATGAGGAAAGACAATTATATTTGTATACCTTATCTCTTTTTGTAATATCACTATACTATGTATATATAGATCGGATTAAAGGATACTGACACATGCATGACAGGTTGTCAACTTATCACGGAATTTATGTTTTTAACTTTGAAATTGAATTATCAAGTTGACACGGTATTTATCACAATCCCACCTGATAGGTGATGTCCTGCTGTATGTCTGTACGTCTGTATGTAAATGGGGGAATTAATTGGTGTAATTCGTGCACATAAAATGCCTACACACCTAGAGGCTAGCCTTGCGTCTGTGTGTGGTGGTCGTCTTTGGTCACCTTTCAATATGTAGGTATCAAAAGATTTAGTCCGATCTAATGTTATTAAAATATTTTTTCATGTACTGATAAATTCACAAGTACATTATTACGTATCGTGATGGCAATAGGAGATTAATCTCCATTACTAAATAAGATGTAGATGTAAATAATTTTGTTGAGTAAAATTAGAATGCATTTATTAAAATAAGTCAACAAAACACTTCTAGTGTTGTAAATATTGTAATTATTCTGTAGTAAGAGAAAAAAAGTAGGGCGAAAAAGAACAACACTTCTATATTATTTTACGGTTTTAAGGTTTATTCCACTTAGATCACCTGGGTAATATCACCTACGTCATTTTATTTTAAAATCTGCGTGATAGACATAAATTAACAACTGAAATAATGCATTCAAATGATTCGATTCCACTAAAGGAATTTGATAGACAACTATTCCACTTTATTCACCCAGGTCACGTGACTCAGGTTATCAAAGTGGAATAAACCTATAATAATACACTTGACCTCTAGTAATCTGGATTCAAGATTTAATGCGAACAATATTATCAGTTATATAGTCTTATAATGTCTTGTACATTTCGGTGGCACCAACAGCCTTCTAGAACTTTCTACAAAATGGAATAATGCCGTTATGCTCGACACTTAATATAAAAATTAAATTGTAATATACGTCAATCATATCTATATACAAAAATTCTATAGAAGTATCTGTTAGTACGTTTTGTATATCGTAACACGTTGAACTACTTGAAATAGTAAACGTGTACAATAACGTGACATTTCAAACCGATGACGTCACCGTGGCGTGCTTGTATAGCGCACAAAAAGTTAACATCTCAAAAATGCGGGGAAGGAGTTCCGTAACTTGTTATTGTGTGCGTATTGTAACTGACGAAAACCATAGACGTAGAAATAGTGACGGAATTGACAGTAGAATTAGATGTAAAAAGTGTAGTTGAATAAGGAATTTATCAGATTTTCTCATTGTTCTTTGTTTGTGTAAATAAACACTACTTTGTGTCATGTTTGCTTAAAAAATATTCAAAATGGTAATGTCAATTGTCAAAAATTGGCGGGAATATCTGACACTGCTTTTTTTTATAATTGTAGCGATGGCACAAATTAAAAACTAAACTCGTTGAGGTTATAATAAAAACAATAGAAAAATAAAACCAAAATGATATTAATTCATCCTAAATGATTACAAGTGTACATCTCGGATGTGCGTACTCGTTACATTACAACATCAATAACATCATTACAATCCTTTGGTTTCTCTTAATGCCGCCTTGATGGATGTCGCCGGTTCGACCTCTTTGGTAATGTTCGACCTCCACGCTTACCAAATAGATCGAATGTGTTAATTATAAATTCAACATATTTTCTGAATGTTGTTTAAAAAGTTCCAATGTCATCGTAATTGGCGCCAATCTTGACACGTGACATTTTTTTTTTCTTCTCTATGGTGTTTTTAATCTTTGGAACTTTACCGTTTGTTCGGATTATAAATGTTTATAGATTATAAAACATTTTTTCTCGTTTTTGTAGTATTGTATTGATACAGTGAGGAATTTGATTCTAGTGAATTGATTGTATTGTTGTGAGGTAAATCTATTTATGTAATAGATATTCTTAGTTGATTATATTAGACAATATACCAAAGTGTATGAAACTTGATGAAACTCAGATATTAAATTATTTTAAACCTTTTTTATTGTATTATTCAATCTGTTCTAAATAAAAGAATTACGAATAGGCACATATCTTAACATGCCGAAGAAAGAATGATTGGAATTCATTTCATAGCAAGATATGATTGTTGTAAACAAACAAACGTCATTCAGCATACATGGCGGCAGTTACACTTTTTATACCAACATCGGGAATTTAGTAACTTTGAACTTCGAAATCGTGAGATAAATTGAAGTGAAATTGTTAAAATATTTTTGTTAACAGTGCCGAGAAGATAAGATGTAATATGTTTTGGAATTTGGGAATTGTAACGTAAAAACTTTTGTTTACAAAAATCACAACTCGCCATGAAACGGGGTCATATAATCGAAATCGTGCGTACGGAATGTAAACTAAGCATAACTGTGTTTAGTTTATGTTGGTGAAATGCAATTCGGCGCTCTGAACTCGATTAAATCGAGTTTCAATCGAACTAATCGAGTTTATTTTCAACGGTGAAATCTACCCTAAGTTTTGTGAAATATGTACGTGATATCTAATATAACGTGCGGTTCCACTGCCGTATATTTATTATACTAATCGTAGTTTCTTCAAGGAATACATTTTCAAAATCATAAAGCATATTTAAAAAAAATAGGCCCCTTACAATGAGTCCGAATTTATAAGATATGTAAATTATTTCATTACATAAATTGGCTTATTCGTTTGTTTAACGTATAAATTTTGTTCAGCTGCCATTTTATGTTTGTCAATCGATGTTATCATTCTTGTCGGCGTTGACGTCATAGAAATGTCTCTATTTAATTATCTTTATAACGCATTTCATATTGTTCCGGATATTATGGAATGAAAAAGTTTTTAATTAGCTTTTTTTAAATATACAATTAAAGCTCGATATAAAAATCGAATAGGAATTAATAAGCCTTCGAGTTTCGATTGTTCTAGGATTTTGACAGCTCGATTGGCGGGAAAGTACCATAAACACAGGCCGAGATTGAGACGTTACTAAGCCAAGCCTTAGCCAAAGTAAATGCTTATTGACGTTTTAAACATGACATTTCAATAGACAGTACAACTACTTTTGACTATCTGTTCCCGCGTCTTCGTCCGATATTTATTTTATTGTCGTCGGAACATGAACAATGCTGTTGGTATGAATTCAGTGATTTTATCAATGTATGGGGCTTAAGGTAAACCAACCAAATCTGGTTATTTCTACATTTGTTTGGTTTTCTTTAATGCATGACTCAAGGGTTTCAGTTAGTAAAGCCCAATGTAAATCAAAAAACATAATTCGAACAAATTGTACATCAAATGTTGTATTGAGTACGGAAATTTTATTTTGATATTACATACAGATGTATGAATGTAGAAGAAGCCAGGATCGCGCCATATGAAAATCTGTGATCTCTGCGTACCCCTTTGGGTTACGGGCGTGAGCGCATATTTATTCAAATGTCATGTTTAGTAACGGCAACCATTTCAGTAAGTGATAAGGAAAAAAAATACTAAATGCATAAAAACTTAGCTGTAAAGTAAATAAAAAAACGTACTAAATAATAAAATGGATCATTTAATAAATACTGAGCAGTGAAATAACTAAATGGGCAGTTGGCAAATCGGATTTAGTTGGTAAGAAACAGAGGTGGTAAACATTTCATGAGCATAGACTAACGTAACCTAACCCGGTCCCTTCCCCTATTAACACCACCTCCCCTTCCCATCTCATCCATATTGGAATATCATAAGAAGGGAGAAAAACTAGGATTAGGCCTCAGACATTACTTATAACTAGTTACCTAATTCATTTAGCAAATTGTTCCTCTTATGATGAAAAGACAGCGAGGTTATGCCGAGTCTTTGTTCACGTTTCCTTGAAGCAAAATGAACAATAAATAAAATATTAACTAATATTTTGAATGCGCATGTGTTTGTTTGTTGCGCCTTCCCATATCGAATGAAATTATGGCTGTATGTCAAGGGCACAGTAAAGGGCCATTTGTAACGAAAATAATCTGCTCGCATACAAAAAAACCAATATGGGTACTCTTTCTCTCTCTTTCGTCAGCCAATAGTCGTATTGCGTAGCCACTGCGGTGGTACGGTATCCCTCATTGGTCGACTGCCTCATCCAGTGAAGCTCAGAAACTGACCGGATCGGTCCATTGTGGGGACCAACGTATCGACCTGCCAACTGGATCTGGCCCCATCAAACGTAGTGCGAACAATGTATTGCCACATATGGCTTATAATTCTACGGATAAAATAAAAGAAAATTCGAAATGCATGTGGAGTCGCGGATAATGACTGGTTTTTAATAACTTTCAAGCAAATATTTTTTCAAGACGATATAATTATGTTTCAATTAGTTACGCGATTGGTTAGTATTTAATAGTTTGTTCAGGTGGTCTTTTTGTTTGGTTAAAACTTGGTATAAGTAGTGGCTGGTCCTGAAGCAGTCAGTGGCTTCAGATACGTCGTCTGTCCACTGACAGGCTTCTGCGCTGAAGATGAAGGTTCTATACGGAGGTATCGTCTTATTGGCGCTGTTAAATGTAAGTCATTTTGATTTAAATGCCTTGTTCTCTTTCTATAGTGAAACTAAAAAAATATATTTACTCATCTAATTTAATTTAAAAAAAAATAGGTACTTGTCTTATGAACACCATTTTGTTTGTGATTAAATAAAATGTCTAAAGTCCGACTAATATTATAAATGCGAAATTTTGTAAGTATGAATGCTTGTTATCCTTTCACACAAAAACGGCTGAACGGATCTGGATGAAGTTTGGCACATAGGTAGATTACAGTCTGGAGTAGTACATATGCAACTTTTTACCTCGAAAAAATGTACGGTTCCCGTGGGATACGTTTTTCGTTTTTTAGTTTACGTATGTATTCCGTAACGGCTACCCGGGCGAAGCCGGGCGGATCACTAGTTATAAATATTTTCGCAGTCATTCTCAAATGTGAATGAATGCAAAAATATCGATAGAAAAATGTTTAAGTTTCCTAGGTGATTGGGAAATATCTGCAAAAAGATGTCTTCTGGTGTCCTTTTTCATTGCTACACCTTTTCCGTTCTAGGCCCTCCGCCCGCAAATGAACTAATAACTCGCGATAAAGAACTCGCTCTAAAAAATAATTGAATACTATAAAATGTCGATAACAAATGTTGTATAGATATTTTTGGGCCAGGCTAGTAATCACTATTTAATCTTCTTTTATTACATCAAAAATTTTTGCACACGTATTCCGCAGCCATCTTAATTTTCTCTTGTCTATTATTTTTTACTATCATTCTATCTGTCTCGCTCTTTCATCCTACGTTCCGTTCCACTACCATTTCCGCATAACACACATAAACGTCATGGTTACAAAGGTTTTATAAATTTAAAAAGTTACCAAAATCTCCTACAAGATACAAGCTATAAATAACATAAATAAATAAAGACTTAAGAATCTAACAAAAAATGAAACATCCATTTAAATATTAAAGAATCTTGCATTTTACATTTATTAAACTAACTTGATTATTATTTATTTAATAATTATCTAGAATATGTTTATTAATATTTGTTAACGTTAATGTCTTGAATGTTAAATCATTTCATCACTGTTAATTAACCAAGGTAAAGGATTGGCTTGTGGCATACAAGGTAACATAGTTTGGGAGTCTAGGCTTTACTGAATTGTTTGTAAGTGCTCAATCTTTCCCTTTACAGATCTTCTTGACGAACGCAGTCGCCAGCCCACAAGGTGAGTTGATTTGTTTTTTCAAATGGTTTTCATGTAAGGTCAAAAGGCTTTAGTCACGTTTGATTTTATACGGTATTTTTGTACCGACATGTTTCGGACCTGTCGGAGGTCCTTCTTCAAGGTGAGTGAGTGAGTGGGATTAGCGAACTAATACACAACCTAATTGAACGCTTACATTCTTTATCGAGTTAATAACGTCTCAGAGTTTTAGAAATTTTATCGAGCTAGCTTTTACCTGCGGCTCCGCTCTCGTTGATCTCCTTTTAAAAACATTCGAGATAAAAGTAATCCTGACAATGTTTGCCCAATTATCGGTTGAGTGGCGTCACAAACAAACTTAAATTCCCATTTATTATATTCGTACTTCGAAAGGGAAGAGGTTTGATATATTTCATTAGACAATTCAGTACCGTAACCCTCAGGAGAGAGATTAGGGGGGGTTACTCTCTCTTAAATCTTCCTTCTAACTTGCCCGAAGCACCAAAGCATAGCTTTCCCAATCATAGTCACAATATTCATCTCAACGGCATTAACTCTACTAGCATGGTCTTCCTGCCAGCTCTCACTTCCATACATTAATGTGGGGACTAGCATTGTGTATTGCCAGACGAGCCTTCATAGACACTTGCTGACTTCTCACTACTGTATCTATAGCCCCATTCATTTTATTTCCTGCATTCACTCGTCGTTCATAATCTATGTAATTGTATTTAAATTTTCTTATAATATCCTTGTTTCAGACCAGCAAGAACAAACCGAACAGACACAAGAAGTGAGGGTGGTTAAACGTGAACAACAAGTAAGAGAAGTGCGTACAGAACAGCGCCAAGAGACGCAGGAGACCCGCACAGAACAATATGAAGAACAGAAAGAGTTTAGCACAGAAAATCAGCAGCAAGAAAGCAGTCAGCAACAAATCAGTCAGCAACAAAGCACTAAACAACAAAGTAGTCAGCAACAAATAACGCAACAACAAAGCACGCAACAAGGCAATCAACAACAGATCACGCAACAACAAAGTAGTCAGCAACAAAGCACTAAACAACAAAGTAGTCAGCAACAAATAACGCAACAACAAAGCACGCAACAAGGCAATCAACAACAGATCACGCAACAACAAAGTAGTCAGCAACAAAGTACTCGGCAACAAAGCAATCAGCAACGAGTACAAAACAAGCAGAAAAAAACTCAAAGCGGACAAAAGCAATTCTCACAACAGGAACATCATGAGAAGAGAGAACATCATGAGAAGAGAGAACATCATGAGAAGAGAGAACATCATGAAGGCCATAGAGAAGAACATCATGAGAGGAAAGAACATCATGAAGGCCATAGAGAAGAACATCATGAGAAGAAAGAACATCATGAGAAGAGAGAACATCATGAAGGCCATAGAGAAGAACATAACTCTGCTAATAAAAGACACAGGGGTAAGAACTTGTAATTTTCTATAGAAATGTAAATAAGAAGGCGATCGTGAAGTCATGATACATTGAACATTGTGTATTTCTTTTCCAGGTAAACTTCACGAGATCATTCTAAAACTGTGGGATGGTAAGTCGATATTACGAACATATAAGTTTCTTAAAAGCTTTTGTGACATGTACAGGTTAAGTAAAGCTAGTTGAGGTCCCACGACCTGTAATGCAATTTTTTTTTAAAGTAAAATAGAAAATTAACTGAATCCTGATTCCAATCAAAAATGTGTGTTTTAATTATGGTCTCTGGATTATTTCAGACGGCGAAAAATGGGACCAAATATTTTTCAAGTTTTGCAATATGCACGGTAAGTGTTGCTTATTTGTAAATGGCGGCATTGACTTTGTATATTATAGAATCGACCGGTAATTCCCAAACTATGGGTCGTGACCTATCAGTGGGTCGCGAGGGGATATTAAGTGGACACTAAAACCAACAATTATTATTTATGGCTTGACCATACATTGAAGCTGATGTAAAAAGAAAAGCGGATTTATATAAATATCTATTAATACAGGTGTTTCGATTGTTACCGTTCCTGTTACCTTGGTATATCAGCTGATTAAACTTTTATAATTAACAAAATGTTAACAGGAATTGTAAACATGAATAAATTAGCAATTTTAATATTATTACCATATTTGTCATATTACAATAGTCTAATTTTATTACGCAGTTACGCAATCATTCAATAGTTATTTAAAATGGCTTTAAAGGTTTTCAATACAGTGACAGCAACATTCACACATGTCAAATGGTGTAAGAAGGATAGCGTAATAAAAATAATGAGGAGAAAAGAGGACAGCTAGTGTTTGTCACTCAAGCGTGAATGTAAACACATGACGTAACCTATAGAAAAAGCGTCCTAAATAGGACGCTTTTCGTCTTTACTTTTAGACCGCTAATGACACATAGATTGTATAATATCATTGGCACAATATAATAGGTTCACTTTGACAGCTGTTAATGACACGTAATTAGTGATGTAACCAATCGGTATATTGATTGCCGGATTATGACAAATCGATTTAAAATTTTGATAATGTTGCGATGATTCGAATTATTTTCAAGCTTATTATTTTTAAAATGGTTTTATAATGTCACGGATACCTCTTATACTTTGCAATGCAATGTATTCCCGGGTTAAGCGGGTCATTATCGATAGGATCCGATCGATACCAAACAGGAACACCCCCGGACCCAACTGAACATACCCTGTATATTTCATCGCAATCGGTCTAGACGTTACTGAGTCTATGGGGAATACACACAAACACACATCGCTTTTTATGTATTCTTAATATTTTTTCTAATTACAGAAAGGAGTAAATCCATCGCTTACGTGAAGAAAATCACAGGCCTTAAAAGTGAGTATCAAAATACTAATTAAGTTAAAATATATGTTACATACATATCTACCTCCTAATGCAGCATCCTGAACCGAAACGTGAAGCAACCTAAGTCGCCAATTGGCGACTTCGGAAAGCCAAGCTCAGTTGTTTCATAGATCGTCGGAACGCTGGTAAAAATTCACGTTAATAATCGTGCTTCATTTGATGGTCCTCTGACCTGACCTCCTCTTTATGATGTTACGCCATCTTATTCTATCCTCAACTACTCGGAAATCATAGTAGACAGTGTCTAGTGTGGTGAGGATCTGGCTTTTTCCTTTCTTTGCCAGTAACTACCGTACTAGCCACTAGACTATCTCCACCTTTCCCGGTTTAGGATTCCCTAGGAATGTTGATTGATATATCAACAGCCCAAACTAATGGACCTAGAGATTTGAAATTTTACACAGAGATTTCTGTTATTAAGTAGGGGCGCACTGAAAAGTTGATTTTTGTAAATTCAACCCTTAAAGGTGTAGAGTAGGGTGGAAAGCTGGTATGCACGAACTACCAGTGCGAAGTCGGATTGGGCGATAGTCCTAGCTATGATATTAGTATGGACTATTATCTATTTGTTTGTTGTTCCGCAGGTGATGAAGATGTCTACAAGTTCATGAGGACTCTTCGAGGCTCCAGAGATTGGAGTTTCACTTATGACTTTCTTCGAACTCTTGAAGGAAACACCAGTGAGTACACAGACTGAGCTCAACTGTAAACTGTTGATTGATATACTGGGTATCGTTGATGCGGTTCCACTGACAATATTGTAACGGAAACGATCGAACGGTTGAGATGCGATCCTTAAGTATGTTGTGACTTTGAATGATAGGATTAAAAATAGCGGTATTAGGGAAAAGTGCGGCTTGAAAATGGATGTTGTGACTGGAATTGAGAAAGGTATGCTTCGGTGGTTCATGTTGAAAGTATGGGTCTAGAGAGAATTTATGTTGTAAAATTGAGTGACGATAGATATAGAAAACACACATTTGTTTACAAAAATCACATCTTTTTGTGACACAAACATCTATATGAAAAAGATGAAAAGAGGAGGATCAAACCATTAATTTTTTTCCATTATGTACTTTACCCGATTTACGAAGGACTAAACGCTGGTTCTCTGATAATTGACCTCTCAAGGAAATCCTTTAAAATGTTCGTGTACTTTTTTTCAGAAATAACAATATACGTCGAGTTGTTGTACCAACTAACAAATGAAAGAGGTAAATAAATTATAAATACACATTACTTTATATATATAAAAGAACAAACTGACTGACTGATCAACGCACAGAACTGCAGAACCTAGAGATTTGCAATTTGGATAGATTTCTGTTATTACGTTAGCAATAAAGAAAAATATTTCTATATTCAACCCCTAAACGTCTAAAGTAGGGGATGAAAATTTCTATGGAGAAATATTTAAATCCAACGTCAGTTGACCTCAGATCTATAACATGAGTTATATTAAATTCAGCTTAGGCTGGACGTTGGTTAATTTAAATTGCACGGCGTGTGTGCACCGCACAGCTTACGTATACATGTTTATAATACTGTATGTCTGTCATCTTGTATCGTTCCAGATGTCTTCAAAGCATATGAGGTAATTGGGCGTATCACTGGCCATCCGGACGTAGATGGTGTGTTTGAAATACTCCGAAAGATTTCTGGTGGAACAAGTAAGTACATTATATCGATTTTTTTTCGTTAATAAATTGGACAGAATTCGTCAAAGAATTAAAAATAATTTAGGGCGAGTTCACACGCGGTACAGGCAGGCAAACTAAACTGATTAATTTGTACCAGATTGAATGCACAATGGATGCGGTAATCAGAGAGAGATTGATCGACAATCTATTAATTGATTGAAGAAGGATGGAACAAAACAGAGGATGGTAGTCGTGACATTTTTTCGTTTCATATAATCCATTTAAAACGTCCCAAAAAATGTTTATCGTCAAAAAATTATTCATAAATCGATTCCTGTCTTTCGGAAGATCCCGTTGATTCTGGGATAGTGTAGTTTTTGACGTGACGACGTGTTATACATTGATAGGTGGCATTCGCTAGAAATGTAGCGTTACGGTCGGTTACCGCATCGATGTGCCGCGTGTCTGAATGTGTGTGAGCGAGAGGGCGGCATGAGAGAGAGATAGTAGCGCCGATAGATAATGCTCATTGTTTTAGGAAACGTTGTCACGAATTTAACTTCCGAGCGCCTCGCGCCCTGACGCCTGGGATTCTTAGAACGGGTGGCTTATGAAACGAAAAAGTGTTTCGGTTTTTTTTATATTGAATCGATTTTTTTTGTTATCTTCTAAGGTCTTTAATTTATCTATTTCTTTCTCTTTCTGTGTCGTTCTTTCTCAATTGGATGAATTCAAAAAAATGTCGATAGGAACATATACAATAATCTATTTTTTTTCTCCTGAATTTACATTAATGTTAAAAAGTCATCAGTTTTCAACACACGACTTCCACATGTCAAAACATGTCAAAACATGTTTTGTTCCTTTTAGGTAATAAAGTTTAAAAAATGTTTTTTTTATAGGTGTCCACCAGACTTGCGACTTTTTCCGACACGTCGTACGCGGCACCCATTCATCAGGTAAGCTTACTCCATAACATACAGTGTGTCCGGTAATAAACTGAACAAAGGAATTAATAATAAAAATATTGCCATTTTTTGACATCCTGTGTAACTTGTTATCAATGTAATTTAATTAAATTAAATTCAAATCACACTAAATAAAGAAAGCTTTTAAAAAAATATTGGACAATGTATGCATTTTTTTTATTTTACAGGCCTAGAGGGTGTAAAGGTGCAAGTGTTGAAGATAACGGGAGGCATCGGACCTGCGGAACTGCCGCTTGTGTTTGACGAATTGAAAACTGAAGTCGGTAAGTTTAAAAACATCCTAACGTAAGTGAAATACATCTATACTATTGTTTTCCACTCGCTGCACACGGTTCATAAACGTGGAAGCGGTGCAGGGAGTAAGTGATTTACTATTTTATGATTTAAAAAGTTTAAACAAATCGCAGAAGCACTTTACTGGACGTAAGTTTTCTATTCTCGCTCCTACGTGTTCGAAATATTTACAATTACAATATTTTTATTTTCAGATATCAAAGAGAGTTTCTCGTTACTTCTGTCAGGAACAAGAACTGAAGGTTTGTTCTTTTATACACTTACCGTAACCGACGAGAATGTGTGTAGATGTATGTAGAAGCGAGAGAGGTGTGCCAGAAGTCAAACGGAAATCCATAATCTCTGCCTACCCCTCTGAGTTACATAAGCTAAACATTTCAATGAATACTAAAATTCATTTGTGAGTGAATTGGTCAACCAATACTTATACGTTGTTTCACAGCAAGATGTTTGTAAATATAGGCTTTTAGGTTAAAATTCGTAAATACCAAAATATTTTCTAAAACCAACTTATTAAAACTACAAATCTGTATTAAACTGTTTCACTTCACGATTTCCACAAAGTTACATTTCCGATGATAGTATAAAAAGTGTAATGGCCGCCATGTATGGTGAGTGACGTTTGTTTGTTTACAACAATCATATCTTGCTATGAAACAAGGTATACACATTTTTTATAATCATCTTTTGACAACTGTCAGTGTAAATTTATTAGGGTTGTGACTTAACAAATTTGATTCCAGATTATCGATTCGCAGTTCGATGAATCGATTTAGAATTGTTGAGTTTATCAAATTACTTGAACGACGGTTATTCGATTTTATTCATTCATTCTAATTCGATAGCCATTTTTATAACTTTAAAATAATATTTGTACAGATATCGGCGTAGCTATTACCACTTTCAATCGCATCTGCAGGCAGAAGTCTTTCTCCGCCAGTATCAGAATCATTAAGAAGGTCACCAACCAGAAACGTAAGTCAAAATCACCTAATTTTAGTAATCTAGCAGTAAGACAGAGATTCCTAAACTGCGGCGGGACCAACAGTGGGTTGCGTGCGAATATCGAGTCCTACGAGCGATGAAATTAGATTATAATGATTTGAGACTATATCTACGCTTGTTTCGAATACGGCCAAGAGGGTCTCAAGATTGGAAATTGTCTGTCCTGGGACAATTAATTAGAACCTCCTTGTTACTTTTATGACAGACTGATTGTGAACTCCGTAAGTTTACAACATTACTCAACCATATTTGATACTTTGTTTTTGACGGCTTATAAATCGATGAACGATGGCCGCACGCACGAAAAAGTATGACTCATTGTCACGTTCCGCCTGAGCCGAGCGTGCAAGCGAGAGAGCGAAAAGCGATAGAGAGGCACGATTGGCTTGTGACGCATCCATCTCTCTTTCACTTCATCCGATGCGTCGGAGCAGATACAAAATGATAATTTAGTAATAATTAATTCAATTCATAAAAGTATGCAAATTTTAAATCACTTAAAATTATAGGCCATCAACCGACTTTACAGACAACCATTTTTTTTTCATTTCAGAACTGAAATACGCTTTGATTGAGTTACTGGAAGAGAGTGGAAAAGCCAGTGAGTATTGTTTGTTGAAGGAGCGTACCATATGAAACTGTTACTATTTAAAAGTGGTAGAGCGCGCAACAACATCTGTTGCCAGCTCAACCGGTGAAATACCACGACCTCAAGACATGCGTCAAGTAGAAGTATTCTGTGTTTTGCACGATAAGTGAGGGAGGCCTAATTCTGCTCCTTATTACAAAAGAAAAGGGAAAAGATTTGACAGAGGACAAGAAAAGATCTCCTTTTTTCTGTCTATCCCCTCATCTAACCTCTTAAGACCTTGCTTCAGATGCCTATGGGTATGGGTAATATCTGACGAAACGCTTGCTCGTTTGCCAACTATTAAATCTAATTACGATGCTATTTAAAAAGCATAATTGAAAGTTGAATGATAATCTAAAAGTGCTTCTTACTTCCAGACTTGGACTTAGTATTCGAGAGTCTGTACAAGGTCACAGGAGCCAAGGATCTTGAAGAGATTGTTATCATTATCCAGCGATACTTCGAGATAGACAGTACGTATAAATTCTTTCTAGGAAGATCACTAGATTAGCTCATTACATGCACATCATCTGACTGCAAGAAACTAGAACTAACTAGCGTTACAAGAGAAGAGAGTGGCTTAGAAGTGAATGTTGTGAGTAGAATTGATGAAAGGTATGCTTCGGTGGTTCATGTTGAAAGGATGATTGAAGAGAGAGTAACGAAACAGATTTATGTTGTAAAAGTGTGTGGCAGTTGGTAGGGGACGTCCAAGAACTTATATAGATCAGATTAGTAACATACTAAAGAAGGGCGATATAAGGGGTAACCCATAACGAATATGCATGTATGAATAAATATAATGCATGTGCTAGGATCGCGCCGTATGGCAATCCGTAATCTCTGCCTACCCCTCTGGGTGAGCGTCAATTTATTTATTTTATGTTCACAAAAATCTTTATTGAAACCGTCTTTAATATACCCCTTCACCCCCCTTATAAACAACCCCTTCTATTGAATTTGGAATGACAAGAAATATTATTACCTATATGTATATATAAAAGGCAATGTGTGTATGTATGTTACTTATAGATTTCGAAACTGCTGGACCAAAATCTATGAAATGATTGGATTGGTCTAGCGGGTTACCCTGGGAAGTTTGATAGCGATCGGATCAACATTATAGGTGCTATCTGGGCGAAGCCGGAGCGGATCACTAGACATATACATGGACGTAGACGCTGTAGAGTCAACGTCTCCAGGTGTCACTATGGTGATAGAAAATTTATTTTTGGAAAATATGTTATCCGTGATTGAATATTTCTCCTTTTTCAGATTTGATTATCTTCCTCCGAAGGGTCAATGAGGTGGTCAATTCTCCGAAGAAAGATCCCATTACATTCCTCCTGGTTATGCTAGAATTAACAAAGTCCAAGGATATCGGAGAAGTTTGCATCGTCGTCAAGAAGTTCACGACTAGAAAGAGTAAGTGATTCTTTAATTCTCTCAGTTTTATTATAAACTCTTATGTATTTTAATAAAATGTCGGAGCTTTTTGTCTAATCAAGTAGATTTAATAACTCCAAATTCGTTACATATATAGAATAAATCAAGAACCACTTATTTCACAGTAGCCGGCAGGCCGGCAGGCCGGCTCGGCCGGTGAAATACCACGACCTCACAGAAAACAGGCTTAACGTAGAAGTACTCTGCGTTTCGTCTGATGAGTGAGGTGGAGTCCCGGTGTCAGTCCTTTTTCCATTCCCATCGTTTCCTATAAATTATAGGATGGGAAGGGGAAGAGGATTGGACAGGGGAGGGGATGAATAGGCAGAAAAATATCCTTTTTGTTGTCTATCCACTCCTCTGTCCGTTAAAGGTAGGCAACGCATCTGCAACTCATTTGCTTTTTGCGGATGTCTATGGGGAACGCCACCTTCTTCCATAAAAATAATTTAATGTAAATAGTAAAGTTGTCAGCTGACTTCAGCCCTGCCCAGACGCGACGAAGTGAAGTTAGCACCACTCGGCTGACTTCCGCTTCCATTTAAAATAACGGAATGTGACATGCTTAACTTTATTTGTAAATATTTCAGTATCGGTCTTGGATATATTGAAGGAAATCCGAATTAAATCTAAATACAACGACATCCTCGGATTCTTCAGGAGGCTAATCACTTATACGGCAACTGAAAGTGAGTAATCTAATACCTTTAAACGAGCAACGGCTAGCTTACTGATATCTCATTATTCCTAGATGGCGCTATATTTAAAAACACATGAACATATATAAAAGACAACGCGGATCTAACTCGGCAAAACTATCCGTTCTTAATTGATTTTTAAGTTGCGAGTTCATAGACGACGTAACGTCTACGCTGCGTGTCGCAACAGTCATGAATTCGAACCCAACTGCAGATAGTTGCGGAAAACAGCGTCATATCCCAGTTCTGAATGGTCTGATGTGTGTGACACTACTAATCTGCGGTCAAGTGACGTCACGTCGTCTGCTTCTGTCTGCAGTCGGCTACATCCCGTAACTGTAGCGAAAGGCCTGTGCTATTGTTCATTATGTAACTACATTTTGTATTGATTTCAGCAATCCAAAGCGCATGGGAAGTGTTAATCTCTGTCACATCTATAACAGGTGAGACGACAAGCAATAGTTCGTTTATGAAACCAATAGACCTACTGACTGGAGTCTGTGAACACTCCGGGAAACAATACGGGTCTGATGACCCCTCACTCTTCGGAATCAATCAAATCGTTTAAGCTACAGGTCACAATGTAAGGGAAACGCGCAGTAAACAATATCCTACAGTCAGACGGGTTTATTACTATAATAACTAAGGCCGTCCAGATACTTTCAAACGATGATATAATACAAAAATGTGGTAAATATGTCATTTGCTGGCGAAAAGTGAAGATTCGAGAATGTTACAATTAGGACGTATTTCCTTTTTCACATTTACGCTTGACAAACACTAGCTGTCCTCGTTTTTTCTTATTATTTCAATCACGCTATCCTTGTTGCACCATTTGATATTGTAAATGTTGCTGTCTCTGTCTTTGGAACACTTGACAAGGGATTTGTATGAGTATGACAATTATATTTTATACAATAGACGTGCAAAAAGGATAGCGTAATTAAAATAATAAGAAAAAAGAAGACAGCTAGTGTTTGTCACTTGTAGGCAGACACATGACACAAGCTATAGAAAAAGCGTCCTAATTAGGTCGCTTTTCGATCGCTAATGGCATATCTGTAATGTATTCTGCAACTCATTAGCTTGTTACTATGGGTAGCGATCACTGGATACCAGGTGAACCGCTTCCTCATTTGTCACCTTCTAGTATAAAAAAATATTTTGCAGATATTTTCGTATTATTCGAGGAGTTGTCACTTTACACCAAAGTCAACTTCATCGTCTTCATCGAGACCATCATGAGGATCACCAACTCGACCAACCTGAGGGCCTCCGTCACCATACTCTTCAAGACAACAGGCAAAAGACGTGAGTATACTCAGAACAGAACAACACCCGTAGAGCCAACGACAACTGATTAATTGACAAATTGTTTTTTTTTCAAAAACTATATACTCTATTCCTTTTGATTTGGCACAAGTTACCACTAGTTACTAAAATTGTAGTGTTGCCTGATACAACAACATATTCGTAAATAAACTCTGTTTACCGATTTTTTAACAAGCAGATGTCATCTTTCCCTCAATGTGTGAATAAAAGGGAGTTATTAAATGTATTTTTGTTTTAATTTTAGGTCTTTTCGAATGCATCCGCGTCATCTACGTGATAGTAGAAGTTGGTAAGTATAAGTAAAACTTATATACAGCCATTTTTTTGTAACATCCTTCTTGTATTTCCTAGTTAAGAAGTCAATACCGCACTAAAATATTTATGTAATGTGTAATTAAAATTATTACATATCTATATAATCCCTACTAATATAATGTGAATGTAAGTTTGTTTGTTACGCTTTCACGCGAAACTACTCAACCGATCATCATGAAACTTTGTACACATGTTCTTGGAGGTATAAGAAGTAACATAGGATACTTTTTTTGAAAAAAATAGTATTTAAACAGCGAAGTATGTATGTTCCCTATAGACTTATAGACTCCGAAACGGCTGGACCGATTTCGATGAAATTAACAGGGATTGTCCAGATTGGCACATTCCTGTGTTTGGTAGCGATCCCGGGCGAAGCCGGGGCGAGTCACTAGTATTTATATAAAAGAACAAACTGGCTGATTGTTATCTTAACGCACAGCCCGAACTACCGGGCCTAGAGACTTTAAATTTTGCACAGAGATTTCTGTTATTACCTAAGCGAGCACTAAGAAATGATTTTCTCTTAATTCCCCTAAAGGTCTAAAATAGGGAATGAAAGTTTGTACAGAGAAATAATTATAATCCACTGTAAATTGACCTTATATGTATATGATTAATCATTTAAATAGGGATCAGCTTATGCTGGACATCGTCGGTTAAGTAAGATTGATGAATCTCATTTATTATAAAAAAAACAATGGCCTTTTTTGATTGCTTGAATGTTATTTTTCCTAGTTTATTTTTTGCCCGCGCGTTTTCATCGTTAGTTATGATTGTCAAAACATATTCGACATTAGTTGGTGTTGCCAAGATAATAAAACAATTTATGTTAATTTTTAGTATTTTTTGTTATTAATGACCTGTCATTTTTCAGATATCATCGAATTCTTCGAGATAATGATAACACTTAGCAAACGATTCCGTAAGTACAATCTCAATACAAGTAAACCAGGATTTGTCCTGCTTGCTTCAAAAATATTTCAATTTTCACATTCAAGTAAACCAAGTAGGACAAGACAGGAGAGAACAACATTTTAAAAGAACACAGGTAGTCTGCCGACTGTAGGACAAATTTAAAATAGGTGGACAGGCGTGGTCAGGTCATTCTACAAAAATATCAAATATAAACTTTGTATCTAAACTATAAAGTATATAATAATAATAATATACAAGTGTATTTATGTCTCCTTCTTTTTCAAGGAGCTTTCTCTTTCTCTTCTGTTGTTGAGTTTTAAGAAGTTTGAGACGTGTGTGGTAATTTTCAATGCAAATGTCTATTCTTTGCAGAACTGGAAGAGGTCATATCCGTTCTGGAGAAATTCACCGGAAGTTCAGGTAAAATTTTACTTCTCAATTCCAATTAGTCAGTTAGTCATTTACGCGAAGATTTCGGTATAATTTTAATATTTATTACCAATTAATCAGATTTAATCAGATTAGTCAGATTATTACCAATTAGTCAGATTCAGAGTTACGCGAAGACTTCTGTATAATTTTAATATTTATTACCAATTAGTCAGATTCAGATCTAAGCGAAGATTTCTTTATAATTGTAATATTGTTTTCAGGTTTATTAGAGTCACTGAAGAAGTTAAAACGAGTGACGGGACAGTCAGGTGATTATAATCTAAAGAAATATCGGTTACCATTGTCGTACAATTTCGCCAGGCCATGTGTAAGAAAGGGACAAACGCCTCCATTTTGCTATCTCTTTCGGCCCGTTTCTCATTTATATGCAGTATCCTAAATTAAATCTAAATTGTACAATTTTAATACAATATCCTTTTTAAAAAGCGTAGTATGTAGTATATATGGTTAGTTATCTGGTTTGCACACTACAAGCTCCGTGATCTTCAGATCAGATGGCCGTGGGTGAATAAGGTCCAGAATAATTAAAGAGTACAAATAATTTTCTTTCTTTGCCTAAATTACATTGCCGACTGCGTTAAGTGACGACCAATGAAATGGGTACAGCAGGTGATATAATGCATATTGTTCATGCTAACACTTTCAATTCAATAAGAAATATATCTTTTCACGGAACTCGAGGATATTTCACTGTTGTTTTAAAACTCATGTTAAATACCGTTTTTTTACAGACATATTGAAGGCTATTGCCTATGTTGAAAAGCACACATCAAAAGGTAGCAAGCCCTCTAATACAACCACAAAGAAACCTAACAACAGAACCCTAAGGACCGATAGACCCAATAAAACGAGAAGAACTAAGGGCCCGAAGGGTCCAGGAACACCGGGTACACCAGGTAAACCTGGTACAGACGGAACGCCGGGTACACCAGGTAAACCTGGTACAGATGGAGCACCGGGTGCACCAGGAAATCCTGGTACCGATGGAACACCAGGTACACCAGGCAATCCTGGTACCGATGGAACACCGGGTACATCGGGCAATCCTGGAACAGATGGTAAACAAGGAACAACACCGGGTACCGATGGCACACCAGGTACGCCAGGTAAACCTGGTCCCGATGGTACACAGGGCAATCCTGGTACCGATGGTAAACCAGGAACAACACCAGGTATAGATCGAACCCCGGGTACACCAGGTAAGCCTGGCACCGATGGCACACCAGGCACACCAGGGAAACCAGGTACCGATGGCACACCAGGTACACCAGGTAAACCTGGTACCGATGGCACACCAGGCAATTCTGGTACCGATGGAACCCCGGGTACACCAGGTAAACCGGGCACCGATGGTACACCAAGCACACCAGGTAAACCGGGTACCGATGGAACACCGGGTACAGATGGAACCCCGGGTACACCAGGTAAACCTGGTACAGATGGAACACCAGGCACACCAGGTAAACCGGGTACCGATGGAACCCCGGGTACACCAGATAAGCCGGGTACCGATGGCACACCAGGTACACCAGGTACCGATGGCACACCAGGTACACCGGGTAAACCGGGTACCGATGGCACACCAGGCACCGATGGAACCCCGGGTACACCAGGTAAACCTGGTACCGACGGAACACCAGGCACACCAGGTAAACCGGGTACCGATGGCACACCAGGCACACCGGGTACCGATGGAACCCCGGGTACACCAGATAAGCCGGGTACCGATGGCACACCAGGTACACCAGGTACCGATGGCACACCAGGTACACCAGGTAAACCGGGCACCGACGGCACACCCGGTACACCAGGTAAACCGGGTACCGATGGCACACCAGGTACATCAGGTACCGATGGCACACCAGGTACACCAGGTAAACCGGGCACCGATGGCACACCAGGCACACCAGGTAAACCTGGTACCGACGGAACACCAGGCACACCGGGTACCGATGGCACACCAGGTACACCGGGTAAGCCGGGCACCGATGGCACACCAGGCACACCGGGTACACCGGGGACCGACGGAACACCAGGCACACCAGGTAAACCAGGCACCGATGGCACACCAGGTAAACCGGGTACCGATGGCACACCAGGCACCGATGGAACCCCGGGTACACCAGGTAAACCTGGTACCGACGGAACACCAGGCACACCAGGTAAACCAGGCACCGATGGCACATCAGGTACACCGGGTAAACCGGGTACCGATGGAACCCCGGGTACACCAGATAAGCCGGGTACCGACGGAACACCAGGCACACCGGGTACCGATGGCACACCAGGTACACCGGGTAAACCGGGCACCGATGGCACACCAGGTACACCGGGTAAACCGGGCACCGATGGCACACCCGGAACACCAGGCACACCGGGTACCGATGGCACACCAGGTACACCGGGTAAACCGGGCACCGATGGCACACCAGGCACACCAGGCACACCGGGTACACCGGGGACCGACGGAACACCAGGCACACCAGGTAAACCAGGCACCGATGGCACACCAGGTACACCGGGTAAACCGGGTACCGATGGCACACCAGGCACCGATGGAACCCCGGGTACACCAGGTAAACCTGGTACCGACGGAACACCAGGCACACCAGGTAAACCAGGCACCGATGGCACACCAGGTACACCGGGTAAACCGGGTACCGATGGCACACCAGGTACACCAGATAAGCCGGGTACCGACGGAACACCAGGCACACCGGGTACCGATGGCACACCAGGTACACCGGGTAAACCGGGCACCGATGGCACACCAGGTACACCGGGTAAACCGGGCACCGATGGCACACCCGGTACACCAGGTAAACCGGGTACCGATGGCACACCAGGTACACCAGGCACCGATGGCACACCAGGTACACCAGGTAAACCGGGCACCGATGGCACACCAGGTAAACTGGGTACCGATGGAACCCCGGGTACACCAGATAAGCCGGGTACCGATGGCACACCAGGTACACCAGGTACCGATGGCACACCCGGTACACCAGGTAAACCGGGTACCGATGGCACACCAGGTACACCAGGTAAACCTGGTACCGACGGAACACCAGGCACACCGGGTACCGATGGCACACCAGGTACACCGGGTAAACCGGGCACCGATGGCACACCAGGTACACCGGGTAAACCTGGTACCGACGGAACACCAGGCACACCGGGTACCGATGGCACACCAGGTACACCGGGTAAACCGGGCACCGATGGCACACCAGGTACACCGGGTAAACCGGGCACCGATGGCACACCAGGTACACCGGGTAAACCGGGCACCGATGGCACACCCGCTACACCAGGTAAACCGGGTACCGATGGCACACCAGGTACACCAAGTAAACCGGGCACCGATGGCACACCAGGTACACCAGGCACACCGGGTACACCGGGCACCGATGGCACACCAGGTAAACCGGGCACCGATGGCACACCAGGCACACCGGGTACACCGGGCACCGACGGAACACCAGGCTCACCGGGTACACCGGGCACCGATGGCACACCAGGCACACCGGGTACACCGGGCACCGACGGAACACCAGGCTCACCGGGTACAGCGGGCACCGATGGCACACCAGGTACACCAGGTAAACCTGGTACCGACGGAACACCAGGTACACCAGGTAAACCTGGTACCGATGGAACACCAGGCACACCAGGTACACCAGGTAAACCGGGCACCGATGGCACACCAGGTAAACCTGGTACCGACGGAACACCAGGCACACCGGGTACCGATGGCACACCAGGTACACCGGGTAAACCGGGCACCGATGGCACACCAGGCACACCAGGTACACCAGGTAAACCGGGCACCAATGGCACACCAGGCACACCAGGTACACCAGGTAAACCTGGTACCGACGGAACACCAGGCACACCGGGTACCGATGGCACACCAGGTACACCGGGTAAACCTGGTACCGACGGAACACCAGGTACACCAGGTAAACCTAGTACCGATGGCACACCAGGCACACCAGGTAAACCTGGTACCGACGGAACACCAGGCACACCGGGTACCGATGGCACACCAGGTACACCGGGTAAACCGGGCACCGATGGCACACCAGGTACACCAGGTAAACCGGGCACCGATGGCACACCAGGCACACCAGGTACACCAAGTAAACCTGGTACCGACGGAACACCAGGTACACCAGGCAATCCTGGTACCGATGGTAAACCAGGAACAACACCAGGCATAGATGGAACACCGGGCACACCAGGTACACCAGGTAAACCGGGTACCGATGGCACACCAGGTACACCAGGTAAACCGGGCACCGATGGCACACCAGGTACACCAGGTAAACAGGGTACAGATGGAACACCGGGTACACCAGGTAAACCTGGTACCGATGGCACACCAGGTAAACCGGGTACAGATGGAACACCGGGTACACCAGGTACACCGGGAACCGATGGAACACCGGGTACAGATGGAACACCGGGTAAAGATGGTTCTGCAGGTCTACCGGAATCAACAAGCGTTCCTTGCAAGCGACCATATCCTCCGGGCAAAGGCGGGAAAGTTTCAAAAAATCAAGGGACCAGAGGTAATTAAATTAATGTATTTTTTATTACTCATTTTGTTTTGGCTGAAGCATTTCTATGTTGATTTTAAATCATTTAGATGAAAATATTTTCATCTTGTTAACAGTTACCAAGCGTACACAAACGTTTTGTTATCGCTTTATCCGAAAGAGGACAATTTTATATTAAAAAGTTTGGCGTGTCTGTGTGTTCATCTGTGACATTGTAGCAACTATACGAATATGCCGATTGGGTTGTATTTCATATAATAAAGTTGCAAACGTGCAAGGAGTCACCTGATATCAAGTGACCGCTTCCTACAGACATCTGCAAAAATCTAATGAATTGCGGACGGCTTGCGTACCTTTAACTGACATCGAATAGGACTAACAGAAAAGAGGATATTTCTATGTCCTATCCATTAACTCCTCATCCACTAAATCTTCTTCGCCTTCCCACTAGAATTAGGCCTCAGGCACTTCACGCTTCAGGGAAACCGCAGAATACTTCCACTTCACGCCTGTTTTCTCTGAGGTTCATTTGTGCAGTAGATTAATTCAGACACTGGACTTTTCCACTCATCTATAGGAAACATAGACAGGTGTCTTATGTATACCCGGTTCGTTTATATATTTTTATAAATTGTATTAAATTATAAATTTTTTTACATATTGTCTAGATTTCAATAAATATACGCTCACGTCCGTAACCTAGGGAGGTAGGCAGAGTTCATGGATCATTACGCTATCCTGGCAAACCTCTCTCGCTTCTTCCACATCCATACATCTCGACTGCTACGTGAACTTATTTATATTTATTGTTATTTTATTATTAATAATATTTCACAGATATCATGAACGCCTTGAAGGCAGATGTCAATATTCACTTTCTGATTCTACCTGACGGTCCTGGCAATACGAAGAATTGTTATTGCACGTGCGAGAGTCCCAACACTCCCAAGATCATTGCCCTCAAACAATTGCCATCACGTTTATCGGAATAAATGTACAATCCAACTTGACCGCTGAATTAATTAAATGTATTTCTTATATGTACCTTTGAATTTAATTTGTTTTTAAATTGCTCTTTGTATTTCATGTGTATTTTTCGATGATTTTAAAATAAATAACCGTTTCAACTCTGAGTGAGTCATTTTATTTAACCGTCATTTAGGTCCCTTTTGCGTTAAGCTAAACTTTACTTTATTAAAGAAAAACAGAAAACTAAAGTTAATTTATGTTGTCAATCACTTTTGACGTGTATGAGGCATTTGGAAAAATTTTGACCCAATGTCCCGTTACCTGAATTTTCCGTTACCTATGACTCATCGCTCCGTTCGATCGGCTGGGATGTATGACGCATCGTTTTATTGGCTTATATACACAAATTATAAGATATTAAATATTATATATGTCGGGAACTGGCCGATTGCAGAGTGACTTGAGTTAAGCGTTCGAGCTGTCAGTCACTCTGACACAGCCCCAAGCTCTAGCGTAACGGCGAACCTGGTAGCGGTCATTACATTACGAGCCAAGCCAGTCTACTTACTGTACTATCGATACAACATTATTGTGCAGGACGGCCGGCCTTAAGATAGTCCTGTAGTTATAGTTTATACTTTAGCCATAGAGATAGTACGTAGTTTAAATAGATAGAACAATTCCATATAATGTGTATAGATTTGATAGTTATAGTTAAATAGCCTCTTACGTTAGTATAATTGTATAGCCTCGTGGTATTTATATTGTATGGTAATAATAGCATAAGTTGTTTTAAATGTAAATAGAAATAGTTAAGGCATGACTCATCATGACCAAAATAAAAGAGACAATGAAAGGGGCGGAACTTGCTTGCCAGCCAGATGTGCCGCAACTTGCTTGCCAGATGCGGCGCGCAGACCCGTTTCTGCATGGTAAGCCCCTGTTGACTTGTTGCACCGTCCGAGGTAGATAAATACGGCTGCCTCGGGCGCATTCAATCGCGTCCTTCTCCGGCAGCGACTCGGAAATGGAGTTAGATTCTCCCCTGTCCCCCGAAAATCCGGAGGATAAAGGCGGCCTATTCACGGTCGTCGAAAATAAGAAAAAGCGCAAGAAGCGCTCTTCCCCCGCTGCCTCATAAGCCTCCTCTCCTGTGCCATCAAAGGCACACAAAGCAGAGCCCAACGCGGTAGCTGGACCATCTCAGCCCACGTCAGCCCCCATCCCCGCCCTTATGGCAATCCCCGTAGCGTTGCCCAAGCCTACCTCAGCCCCGCAGGTAAAGCCTGCCGCCCCAGCTGTATCACAAGGTCCCCCCGCGCCTCGCGCGCCGCAGGACAAAAGGCCCCCCCCAATTTACGTCCAAGCCCAGGACAAATGGCCGATGATACAGTCGGCCATGTCCAATAAATATAAAATAGCCGCTACAGCGACGGCCCAAGGCATCAAAATGCAGCTCGAGACTGCTGATGCTTTCCGGCACGTAACCCGCTTCCTCCATGAAAAGGAGGTGTACTTCCATACTTACACACTCGCTGAAGATCGCATTTTAAGGGTCGTTGTAAAACGCATCCCTAAGGAAATCCCGCTAGAGGAAATCGCCCAGTCCCTTAAGGACCAAAAACTCCCAGTCATAGGTGTCTATCGTATGACGAATAGACGTACTCGAGCCCCTATCGATCTAGTGCAAGTTCACTTAGAACTCACGCCTGAGGGCAAATCAATCTTCGACATCAAGTCGATCTGCGGCCTTAGTGGCTTGGTGGTGGTACCGCCGCGTAAAGGCGCTCTACCGGGCCAATACCACAAGTGCCAAATGTACGGGCACGCAGCCCGTAACTGCTTTGCCCGCCCTAGGTGCGTCAAGTGCCTAGGTGACCACGGCACCTCTGATTGTCCCCGCCCGAAGGACAAAACACAGCTGGCCACTTTTGGCCCCCCCGCCTGTGTCCTCTGCCAATCGCAGGGACACACTGCTAATTACCTTGGGTGCCCAAAAGCACCCAAGCGTAAACAGCAGCCCCAGCAACCATCTCGCCAGCCACTAAGACGTCCCCAACCAGTGCCAACATCGGCATCCTTCCCTCCTCTGCGCCCCGCGTGGCAAACAACCACTCCACTGGCCTCCGCATGGTTCAAGCCGAGCCCCACCGTTACCGCGATTCCTCATCACGCAGGTAATAAACCGGCACCCGCCAAGCCGGTTGCACCCGTAAAAACGGCAGAGACCAATCCATTCGAGTCTCTAAACAGGCTAGGAAGCCTAGATATGGAGGAGGTCCTCACCTTCGCCGACGAGTACTTAAACGCATCCGGAAATATAGGCACGCGTCTATATTTAATTCGTAAATACAAGCACATTGTTGGTGCTCTTGAGTTCAATTAGCCGTTGCAGAGAAAGATAAAACTAAAAGTAAAAATAGTCCTCCGACCCTCGCGCGCAATAATGGTCGAGTTAAACCGCAATCAATTAACGTAGCATTTTATAACGCGAACGGCGTCAAAACACAACGCGAAGAAATTTGTAACTTCCTCCGTGACCACCAAGTCGACGTACTACTCGTGCAGGAAACATTTCTTAAGCCTGCAACAAGGTCCCGAATGTCCCAAATTATAAAATCGTTAGGAACGATAGGGCCGGCGCCCCGGGCGGCGGCACTATAGTTTACTATAAAAAATCCCTGCACTGCGTACCGATCGACACGCCCGCGCTAACGCACTTAGAGGCTTCGATCTGCCAGCTAGCCATGACAGGCCATGCCCCCATAACGATAGCTTCGGTTTACCTTCCCTGTAGACCAAGCGCAACTATCTTGCGCTCAGACTTCGAAGCCCTTCTATCCTTAGGAGGAGCTACTATTCTTGCCGGCGATTTTAATAGTAAGCACATCCGACGGAACTCAACTAAGATCAGCACACAAGGTCGCGCGCTCGACTCGCTGTCGGACTTACTCGACTTCGAAATCGTAGCGCCCATAGAGCCTACTCATTACCCTCACACAGTGGAACATACACCGGATGTGCTTGATATAGCAATTGTCAAAAATATTAATCTCAACCTACGCGAAATAAAAGTGATTCACGAGCTTCACTCAGATCACCGACCAGTAATACTACGGCTAGGGCCTTCTGCGCCAGCCTCGCCCCAAACCAAGACCATCGTGGACTGGCACAAGCTCAGTGCTAAGCTACAGAACATTGACTCGCCGCAACTTGATTCCGTCCCCGACCAAATAATTAATGAGCAAGACATGGGCGTCGCAATCGGATCTCTCACAAGCCATGTCCAAAACACCATCGAGGACTGCTCGAGGCAGATCCCAGTGATGGACAACCATCGCTGGGAGCTGCCCCCGGACGCCAGGGACTTGCTGAGACGTAAGAACGCGGCCACCCGAGCTTATGATATGTATCCCACCGAATCGCACCGAAAGCGGCTACGTAAACTACAGCGTGAATCGAAAGCACGCATAGCCGCCCTCAGGAACGAAAGGTGGGATACAACACTTAATAATTTAAAGCCATCCCATTTAGCATTCTGGCGGCTTCCCAAATCACTTAAAGGCGACACGTATACCACGATGCCGCCGCTCTTACGCCCAGACATGACGCCAGCCATGCTGGACGAAGAAAAAGCCGAATGTCTGGCTGACAGCCTCGAGGCCCAGTGCTCTCCCAGTACCCTACCGGTCGACCCTGCCCACCTCCGAATGGTGGACAGCGAGGTCGATCGGAGAAAACATGACCCGCTTCGCGACTCCGTTCCCCCGGTAACATTCAACGAAGTTAAGGAAATAATTAAGAACTTGCGTCCACGCAAAGCCCCCGGCTCAGACGGTATCACCAATAGGGTGACCAAACTCTTTCCTGCTGCTATTATACAGCTACTAGTTCTTATTTATAACGCGGCAATGACCAAAGGTGTCTTTCCCAGCGAGTGGAAAGATGCTGAGGTCATAGGGTTCCTCAAACCCTCAAAGCCGGCCACGAACCCCACGTCATATAGACCCATAAGTCTTCTCAAAACGTTTGGGAAGATCTATGAGCGTTTAATATTAGCCCGCCTACGTACCTTTATGAACGCTAAAGGACTACCAATCCCCGAACAGTTCGGCTTTCGTGCCAAACATTCATGTACCAATCAAGTGCACCGCATCACGGAGCACATCCTTACAAAACGCCAACGCGGCTCTAGCACCGGAGCACTATTCCTCGACGTGGCGAAGGCGTTCGATAAAGTCTGGCACAACGGGCTCATATACAAGCTGTATGAGTACGGAGTGCCCGATCGTCTCGTATGCATAATACGAGACTTCCTCAGTAATCGAACGTTCCGCTACCGCGTCGAGGGAGTGTGCTCTCAAGCACACCCCGTTCGAGCCGGGGTGCCTCAAGGGTCGGTGTTAGGCCCAGTTCTCTTTACCCTCTACACCAATGATATACCGCGCGTACGCGGTGTAGAGCTTGCCCTATTTGCCGATGACACCTGCATTTTCACGTCGGGCCTTCAGCCTGACGCTATATGTCGACGCCTCCAGACCGCAGCCACCACTCTCGGTGCATGGTTCCGGAAATGGAGAATCGAAATAAATCCAGCAAAAAGCGCCGCCCTATTCTTTTCGCGACATAAGGAAGCTCACCTTCCGCGTCTCCCATCCATTAAGCTCATGGACAGCCCAATACCTTGGGAAGATAAGGTTAAATACCTAGGTGTCATCCTTGACCGTAAACTTAACTTCGCCGCTCACGTTACCCGGGTCAGGAACCGGGCGGCTTTCGTACTAGGCCGCCTATTCCCACTAATCAACAAAAAGAGCAAAATGTCCCTCCGGAACAAGGTGACACTCTATAAAGCTGTAGTACGTCCCGTTATGACGTATGCTAGTCCGGTCTTCGCGCACATATCCCCTAAACTTATTCACCGACTTCAGCTGATCCAAAACAGATTCTTGCGCAGGGCCACTGGCTCGCCGTGGTTCATGCGCAACATCGATTTACACGTGGATTTAGAACTGCCCACCATAGCTCAACACCTGAAGTTGGCGTCGCGCCGCTATTTTGACTCCGCCGCCGGTCACCCCAACCCGTTAGTCGTAGGTGCCGCCACCTACAAACCCATCGCGCTCGGTACGTTCCGTCGCGACTATAGACGACCTAGGCACGTACTCGACTATCGAGACGATGCTATAACGATCGCTCAGGCTAGGTTGAAACAATTTCGCAACAAAATCACATACCGTTCTCGCCGGCGAGGACGGCCATCGCATTCAAGATACGGCCACATAGCTGCCAGAGTCTTCTCCCCTACTCATGATAGAAGCATTGCTGGAGTTTCTTCCGCCACTTCTTCTCCCAGCGCTAACGCTTTCCGAAGTGGTAGTAATGTTAGTTTTTATAATACTTGTAATCAGATAATGGCTACCGATCGAGCCGAGGCTCGGCCCTCTCGGGCACCCTCGAATCGGAATGCTAAACGCGTAAAGAGTGACAGCCCAAGCCGAGGTCCCCTCTCGGGGGCCCTTGAGCCGAGCCACTCCATGGAGCGTCCACCGAAGCGACCTAAGAGCTCGGTGGCCTCCCAATCCGGTAATAATATTAAAGTAACGGGCCGAGCCGAGGTTCCCTCTACGGAGGGAGCCCTCGAGCTTAGTTACTCTTAAAGAGGCTTAGGCTAGGCGCCCTCTGCGCCCTGCCGCTTCGTGCCCGGTGTAGCTGTAAATGCCTCCTCAAGGCAAACAGTGACCTTTCAGTCACAAAAAAAAAAAACGCATTCAATAGAGTGCAACAACGAGAAGACGTGCAACAACGAGAGGACGTGCAACAAGGAGAAGACGTGCAACAACGAGAGGACGTGCAACAAGGAGAAGACGTGCAACAACGAGAGGACGTGCAGCAACAGGAGGACATAGACGTGCAACAAGAGGAAGACGTGCAACAACAAGGGGACAAGAGGACGTACAAATAGACTCGCGGAAGTACGTGCAATCCAATATAGACGAACATCAAGAGTAGAAAATAGCACGTGCCAAGCTATGCCCCCTAAAGCGTCAACTTGCATCTACGTGTGTGTCTGTGTGTGTTTCTTTTTCCGGCGATAACCAGCAACATAGGTGTGCATCGTGCACAATTTTATTTTGTAATGTCCTAATGTATTCCGCTGCGTGTCATTCTCCTTACCCTAATGCCCGACGCCCGAGCTATTCAAGATGGAGTTAAATGTCAACGCAGCCTATCTGTACGTCCCTATATATATGTAATTATCTAATCTATTATTAGTTGTTCTGTAATACATTATTCCGTACATAGAGCTTTTTGTTTTAGGTTTCATTGTCACGAGTTTAAAATCCGAGCACCCTGCGCCCAGACACCTGCCAATTTTTTAGAAGATATTTGTTACGCATTATCTCATATAGTGTCGCGCCGCGTCGCATCCCATTTGTCGCTCACCTAGACCAGCGGGTAAAGCGGTTTAATCACGTTTTTTCTAGCAGATGGTGGCGTGATATCAAGTGAGGCCTCCGGCACCTCATTCATCGGGGGAAGCGCAGTATACTTCTAATTAACGTCGTCTGTCTTCTGTCAGTTTGTGGTATTACAAAGGAGCCGAGCCGTCTATATATATAATACCTGTGTCCTAAAACCTAATTATGTTGGACCGATTGCTTCCCACCACAGGAATGTGCCAATCTGGACAGTCCATGTAAATTTCATTGAAATCGGCCCAGACGTTTCGGAGTCTATAGGGAACATACATACTTCGCTTTTTATATACTATTTTTTTTCATAATAAGTATCCTATGTTACTTCTCATATCTCCAAGAATATGTGTACAAAGTTTCAAGAGTTTCGAGTAGTTTTCGCGTGAAAGCGTAACAAACAAACTTACATTCACATTTATAATATCAGTAGGGATAACAAACTGACTGTTATCTCAACGCACAGCCCGAACTACCGGGTCTAGAGACTTTAAATTTTGCACAGAGATATCTGTTGTTAAGTAAGCGAGCACTAAAAAAGGATTGTTCTAAGTTCATCCCCTAAAGGTCTATAGTAGGAGACTAAAGTTTGTATAGAGAAATATGTGGAGGTAATTTAAGAGCCTTTACGCCTAACAGTGCTTGTCGTGTGGTACCATTTGTGTCAAGATCCGCCTGGTAGTTTTAGAGTTTCTTGCAACATCGCGTAAAATGACAGCGTCGAGTTGTACTGTTTCAGCTTACGGAGGTTTAACTACAGGATGTACATAAAAATGATGTATGAAAGAATTGTAGATCTCTAAAAATGCAGCATTTAGATATCTCTATCTTCTACGGTTAGCTCACAATAACGTTTTTTTTCTTAACAACGACCTGTTTTGTACCTTCGCTTCCATACCTGATTTTAAAGAATCCACAGACAATTCTTCTGGACAGTCTGATAATCAAGGTACACTTGGTTAAAAGTCAAATAGAAAGCCAAGGGCTAGATAAACATGAGCAGTGGTGATCCATTGGTATTAGCCCCGACTTACGTGTAGGTCGCGGCTTCGAACGCAGGCAGGCGCTTTACTTTGTGCAGTTTATTCATCACTGCTCCAAAACCGGTGAAGGAGAGTCATGAGGAAACCGTCTCAGAACCACTAAATTCGAAGACATGTTACATCCACCAACTCGATATAAATTGAGGTAAATGCACGTTCTTGAACATGTCGAAAAACGCAAACGAGAAGTACATACAGAAGTATGTACAAGTAGAAACTTGACGCGTGTCTTGAGGACGTGGAATTTCACCGGTCGAGCCGGCCACGTGCTACAGATGTTGCGGGCTCTGCCACTGTTAAACAACCTATCCTACAACTAAATTGCCTTTGAACAAGACCTTTTGTGCGGTGATCTCTCTAGCCTGTTTTTAGTGAATTTAATTAAAAATAATCATGCGTTTACCCGTAGACGTATAATCATTTAAAAGATGCCCTAGGAAGGCAACATCCATCATAAGCCATAAATTCAAGATCGTACACAAAATTCAATAACGTGTGTTCGTTATTATGGTGACGTCGAAGTCTGTTACTTTCACATGCAACCCTAGAATAGACCATGTAACCTTTGGTAGAAATCACGAAAAACTTACTTCCTGGTTAAAAAGTATTGTCATGATGTTATTGCTAAAATGTTCCGTAACAAAATAACTATTTTGTGACTAACAGGTCACTTTTTGCCTAGAGGACGCATGTTTTTTTATATGGCAGTAGGTGGCAAACTAGCAAACAGATCACCTGATGCTGAGCGTTACCCATAGACATCCGCAACAAGCTAATATGTTGCAAATGCGTTGCCTACCTTTAATGAACAGAGGAGGGCATAGACAGGAAAAAGGAAATTACCTTCTTCCCGTCAACCCCCTCCCCGTCCAATCCTCTTCCCAATTACATCCTATCCTTTTGAGGAAAGGGTAGGAAGGTACACCGGATTACGACCCTGGACTTGACTTACTGATTATTGAGTATCTTCTTAACGCTGGCGCTCATCTACCTGTACTTTTTAAGTTTCTTAATTTCTATGTCCGGCACGCCTACTTAGGGTAAGTCACTAAGTCACAAGTATCACTTGATGAGAAGCGTTGTAGTGCCAATTGTGACAATCGATCAGTGACGCTTCGAATGCAAATAACTATAGACGTATTTCGCCACGAAAGTGATGGACAGTATGCTCGAGGAGCAACAACTTGCTCTAAGCGGCGCACAGTACGGACTTAGATTTAATATTACTTAGATTTAATAATTAAACTTAAATATAATTATAAAATATATTATATATCATTATGCTACTCGCCCCCCCCCCCCCCCCCATGAACTCCCCGTAGTCGAGGAATGAGATAAGAGATGAAAATAGGATATGGCGCGTCACTTATTAGCAAAATCGTGAATTTCGATTTTACTGAATCGAATTAAAAGATGCCGGGGTTCAAGCCAAAAGGTAAATGATATATAATTCTTTGGTGCATAACCAGCATATGAGCAGTCGTGGCCCAATGGTGGCGCCGGCTTTCTGTTCTGTCTCCTGTTCCCGACAAAACGGTGAAAGAAAACTTAGAACCACCAAAATCTTCGATTAGTGACATCCGCCAACCCGCACTGGGCAAGCGTGGTGGATTACGGCTCATTCCCTCTCTCGGAGAGGAGGCCTGTGTCCCTGCAGTGGGGAACATTCTAGAAAAGGCTGATTTATTATATCAGTAGTTTAAATCGGAAGGTTAAAGTTGCACGAGTCCACTAGATTAGGGCGTCACATTTGTGGCGATCAATGACAACCGTTAACTGAAATGAAGGAGAGGAACAGTTCTGGAAGAAATCTTTATCTAAAGTCCGGAAACTGACACATATAATGTACCGCATCCGCGACGCTGCAGACCGCCAGACTGCACTGCTAGTATACACAGCGCTCTGTGAATCCATAATTATGTACTGTATAAGCTCGTGGGGGGGGAACCACCGTATCTGCTATGCTCGAGTTAGAACGAGCACAAAGAGCTGCATTAAAGGTGTTACTCAATAAAAAGAGAAGGTACTCCACAAAAGCTCTATATTCAGAGGCTGGTGTTCTCAGTGTGAGGCAAATTTTTATATTAAAGACGGTCCTCTTACAGCAAAAAGCTATAACGAAGAGCATCACTGACCGGAATTTTGAAGAAAAGCGAAAATTTAAGGTTCCTGTACCGAAGGTTAACTCCACATTTGCACAACGTTTTACACATTTCTTAGGTCCCTATATTTACAATGTAATTTTAAAAAAATGTGATATTAATCGAGACTCGGTAAACAAAGCCAAAATAAGGTTGAAGTCGTGGTTGTTGAAACTGACTTACGAGGACACAGAAGAAATCCTTAAAATAACACAATAAAATGTTAAAAAGTCATAATGATAATAAATGGCACTACTGTAAGTCTTTGTAATTTGTTGCCGTCTAACGTATGTGTTTGTTAATCCTACTGAGCTGGGTCCTCGCGACACAGGCTGCGCCTAGTGCGAGGATCCCGAATATTTCTTGAAACTAACCGCTGGTGTCCATGGAAATGTTCTACAGCATATTTATACCATTAAGTCTATTGTCTGGACTCAAATAAATTATTTTCATTTTCATTTTCATTTTTCATTTCCTCTAAAATATGACTTGTTGGAGATCAACTCTCTCTGCTTCCTCATTTTTGTTTGTCATTAATTGAGTACATTAAAATATACAATTCAAAATATTTAATTGGCCGAGTCATAATGTTGCTGAATTAACAGAACACTTGATTAAATTTATCAACTGCCAAAACGTTGTCGCAGTCTCGTGTATTTAATTACCATTGGTCACGCTGTTTCAATTTTAAGGCTAAGAAATGACATATCCCTTCCTTCCGAGACCTGCGTGTCAACAGTCTTTTAGTAGTCAGTCCGTTCTTGGTCATTTTTTGAAATAGAACAAGATAGCACAATGACTTAGCCAGTTACCCGATATTAAGAGACATACTTTGCCTACCTTTAATGCACAGAGAAGGGGATACACAAGAAAAAAAAATATAGAAGAAGGTGGCAAACGAGCAAGCTGTTCAGCTGATGTTAAGTGAGCGCTACCCATAGACATCCGCAAATCTTTTGTTGGAAACAATGGGAAGGGGAAGGAGACTGACACCGGACCTCCGGCACCACACTTATGAGACTAAAAGAAGCAGTATAAAATACTTCTACTTCACGGCTGTCTTCTGTGAGGTAGTGGTATTTCACCGGTCGAACTCGACCATTCGTGCAACAGATGTTGTTGTAGCAGGCCCTACCACTGTTAAATGTCATGTCATCCTTTATACAATCCATCCAACTTGTCTTATGTCTACCTCTACCAACAACCCGATTTAAGTGTCGATGTATTATAAATTTATACATGCTTCTTGCGGGGTCTACCACTGTGAAAAATATCTAATATTTACACTGTCGTATCAATTAGTATATCGTCAATGTTGTCTAAGGGCTCATAACCACTAATGCTGAGATTCAGTCAGCCGCTTGCCCCGGTTGCATCGGCGCACCGTCAACGGCCAAGTATGTAGCCTTAGCAAATGTTTATAGTTCTCTAATAATTAATTAAAAGAAAATAATACATTGAATCTAAAAAAAATGTTGTTCCCCTTAAACGGATCAAAATTATCCTGCGTCATTATTAAAATGTCAACATTGGAACAATTGTCAAGCATGTTGAAAACTTTAAATTATCTCTTAATATAGTTTTATTTGAACAGCTTCCGACGACGTACGTTGTTGGGCGGTATAAATGCGGCTGCCATTTTGGGGAAGCGTCAGTGGCAACGGATGACAAAAATCTGTCCACGACGGTTCATACCTTCTTGCTGTTATGAACTGTATAATTATTAGTGTTTATTTGGTGCTGCTGAGGGTAAGTCTTTATCATTCTTTCGGTATCTAAGAGGAGGGAGATATTTTAAGTGTATCCAGCAACGCCACCTATAGGTATCAACGATAACCAAGTGATATCCCATTAGTCATATCGCAAGTAGAAAAGAAAATGTATAGAACTTAACGTAACGTCCGGCCTCATATACCTTGCTAAGGGGAGGGAGGAATTTTTACCGTCTTTATCATGGGGAGTGTTCTTATGAATTGCTTGGAACAATTCAAGACATTGCTCAAATTTCCATCCACACCACCTTGATGGCCAGCACTCCACCACCACACGGTTTTCGTTAACTTTCTGCCTCGTACTTGTGAAATGTTCTGTTACAACTGGCATTTCCAAAGATAATGATTTGGTTTTAGGGTCCTTCAAGAAAAGACCGTACTCTTCTTAAAGGCCGGGTACCAGGTCATAAACCCGTTGCTCGTTTACCCTCTTCTCTAATAAAAAGGTATATTAATGAAAAGGTTCTTGCCTTTGTTATATACAATAATTGTGTGTATTTTAACTTGTATATATATATTATTTTGCAGATCACTTTAACACTAGCAGCACCGTATTCTGTAGGTAAGTCGTTTCGTTCTTCACTGCCCAAGGGTGGGGACAGACTTTCGGCATGCTTGGACCGCAGACTTTACTGCACAGGATTTGGGGTTATTAAGGAATTTACAGTCTCGTTAGCCAAACATAATCTTGTTACAATGGTCTCTAGGTTTGGGGAAGTCTGAAAGTTGTACCGATTATCAAAATGTTATGAGGAAGTTAGGCTTGTGATAAGGAGAGTTTTATAAATAAATGTGGAGGGATATGCTGGAAGGGGTAGGCTTAAGAAAAGGTGTGACATGCTCAGGAAAGGAGTGACAACGAAATGATGGATGATAGACCGAAGTAGGAGTCCAAAATCTGTTAGACTGACCCCACATAAGGTGGGAAATGGGCATCGAGGGGGTGAATGGTTTTGTCTTTGGTGTTTTTATATGATACTAGTGACCCGCCGCGGCTTCGCCCTGGTACCACTAATTATGTTGATCTGATCGCTACCAAACGCAGGAATGTGCCAATCTGGACAATCCATGTAAATTTCATTGAAATCGGTCCAGACCTTTCGGAGTCTATAGGTCATAGGGAACATCCATTCTTCGTTTTTTATATACTATTTTTTTTCATAAAAAGGATCCTATGTTACTTCTAATACCTCCAAGAATATGTGTACAAAGTTTCATGGTGATCGGTTCAGTGGTATTCGCGTGAAAACGTAACAAACAAACTTACATTCACATTTATAATATTAGTAGGCTCACTAAAATAGCGGAATTGAGAATCTGTTGTCATAGGTGTTATTGTAAATTACTTTAGGTATGTACCATACATAACTTATTTGTAAGGTAATAAATGGTCTAAGTTATTCATAAGTTTATTTTTTCTTATAATTAAATATATTATTGACACATTGTAGAGGGCAAACTTCAACGAACAAGTGGAGTCTTTACAGCATATGTAAAGTAATTCAAAAACAACTTGGAAGTTTTCAATAAAAAAAAATTAGACAAAATTACAAGCACTACCTGTCGTATAAAAAAAATATTTTTAAGAGAAAAGTTGTGGCAGGCAACAGTTACTTCACATTAAACTAGGTGGCGATTTTCTCAAATCCATTTTTTTATTAGAATAAAGTTTTTAATGTGTATGGTATTTTAAGATGTACTGATAATAGATATAATTCGTGATAGAAAGAGACTTGTATACATATACGAGTATATAGAACAAATAATATAATAATATACAACAAACAGGACAAACAGCAAACAGGACTTTCTTTTACATATACATATTAATTCAATAACAAAATTTTATTTGTAAACAGATGAGCCTAATGATGGACCTGCTGATTTTCAAAATGAAAAGTCTGAAGAATATATCAGAAATGCATCTGCACAAAACTTCCAACAAGAAGTACAACAAAGACAATTTCTAAGAACCGAAGATGCAGCCAGCGAATCAGTTAGAACATCTCAAGCTAACCAACAATATGACGCCCACAGCTTCAACAAAGAGATGAAATCCAGAGTAATAATTACAGAGGATGATAAAAATGTTTATCAAGAAGATGAAGCCAGGAGTGCATTACAGTCAGAAACAAAAGATTTTAATTCTGTAAGCGAAGAAATAACGGAACAGGGTACAAACTATGATAAGGAAGAAACCATCTCTTTTACACATTTCGCAACTCAGAACAGTCAAGAGATTTCAAATAGTGAAACAATAACTCAAAAACAATCGCGACTAACGCAAGATCAAAATTATGTAGCAGAATCTTCCAATGACAGTTTTGGAGAAAAATCAACATCGGAATTCCACAGTGCAGCTCTATTAAGTAAAGGTAGAGGAAAGATGGAAGAAGACAGTATCACTCCATCAGATACAAGAACAACCGCATCGAATAACGAACAGTCATCTTCTTCCTTATCATCAGATACAAGAACAACCGCATCGAATAACGAACAGTCGTCTTCTTCCTTATCATCAGATACAAGATCAACCGCATCGAATAACGAACAGTCGTCTTCTTCCTTATCATCAGATACAAGAACAACCGCATCGAATAACGAACAGTCGTCTTCTTCCTTATCATCGGATACAAGAACAACCGCATCGAATAACGAACAGTCGTCTTCTTCCTTATCATCAGATACAAGAACAACCGCATCGAATAACGAACAGTCGTCTTCTTCCTTATCATCAGATACAAGATCAACCGCATCGATTAACGAACAGTCGTCTTCTTCCTTATCATCAGATACAAGAACAACCGCATCGAATAACGAACAGTCGTCTTCTTCCTTATCATCAGATACAAGAACAACCGCATCGAATAACGAACAGTCGTCTTCTTCCTTATCATCAGATACAAGAACAACCGCATCGAATAACGAACAGTCGTCTTCTTCCTTATCATCAGATACAAGAACAACCGCATCGAATAACGAACAGTCGTCTTCTTCCTTATCATCAGATACAAGAACAACCGCATCGAATAACGAACAGTCGTCTTCTTCCTTATCATCAGATACAAGATCAACCGCATCGAATAACGAACAGTCGTCTTCTTCCTTATCATCAGATACAAGAACAACCGCATCGAATAATGAACAGTCGTCTTCTTCCTTATCATCAGATACAAGAACAACCGCATCGAATAACGAACAGTCGTCTTCTTCCTTATCATCAGATACAAGAACAACCGCATCGAATAACGAACAGTCGTCTTCTTCCTTATCATCAGATACAAGAACAACCGCATCGAATAACGAACAGTCGTCTTCTTCCTTATCATCAGATACAAGAACAACCGCATCGAATAACGAACAGTCATCTTCTTCCTTATCATCAGATACAAGAACAACCGCATCGAATAACGAACAGTCGTCTTCTTCCTTATCATCAGATACAAGATCAACCGCATCGAATAACGAACAGTCGTCTTCTTCCTTATCATCAGATACAAGATCAACCGCATCGAATAACGAACAGTCGTCTTCTTCCTTATCATCAGATGCAAGAACAACCGCATCGAATAATGAACAGTCGTCTTCTTCCTTATCATCAGATACAAGAACAACCGCATCGAATAACGAACAGTCGTCTTCTTCCTTATCATCAGATACAAGAACAACCGCATCGAATAACGAACAGTCGTCTTCTTCCTTATCATCAGATACAAGAACAACCGCATCGAATAACGAACAGTCGTCTTCTTCCTTATCATCAGATACAAGAACAACCGCATCGAATAACGAACAGTCGTCTTCTTCCTTATCATCAGATACAAGAACAACCGCATCGAATAACGAACAGTCGTCTTCTTCCTTATCATCAGATACAAGATCAACCGCATCGAATAACGAACAGTCGTCTTCTTCCTTATCATCAGATACAAGAACAACCGCATCGAATAACGAACAGTCGTCTTCCTTCTTTTCATCTGATGCGACCGCATCGAATGGCCAAAAATCTTACACTTCATCAACAGTCAGTCCAAAATCCAAAGTCTTGGTTACACCTGAAAACGATAATAACTCGGGATCACCACAAGTAGATTCTTATAAAACTGAAAATTTCACACCAAATCGTGCTAGTGATCAGAACGAATTACCAATCAATGCTAGACCAGGAGAAACGCAAGAAGATTTTAAAATGCTTCAAAATCCCAAAGATAAAGGATTACCTTTCGCAGAACCGGCGGATAAGACACCAAATGGAAACCAAAACCTAGGAAGTATTGGAACAACCGACAATAGTAATTTGGGAAAACCAAAGCAATCTTCACCAACAGTCGATTCTAAAGAAAATCCAAAGTCCACAACAGGTAGTCCTACTGATCAGAATAATGTATCAATTTATTCTAGACCAGCAAACAATCTTGACAATTCTAAAACGTCTCAAAATCCAAAAGATAGCGAAATACGAAATAAAAACCCAGATAGTTTGGGTATACCTGACAATAGAAATTTAGAAAAAGCAAAGCAATCTACGCCACTTTTTTCACCAGCAAAAGAATCCCTTAAAACTGAAGATACCACACCAGGTAGTCCTAGTAAACAGAATGAGCCAATTACAGCAGATGTATCTAAAGGACAGGTAGGACCTAAACGACAAGGAAAACAAAATATACCAAACGCCAAAGGATCTAAAACAATCGAAGGACCTAAGGAACCGGTCGGCTCTAAAAAACCGGGTGAAGTTCAAAAACTGGATACACCACAAGAAGCAGGCACGCCAAATATATCAGATAGACCCAAAGTACTGGAAGTACCACAAAAGCCAAGTAGGCCAGAAGCACAGGCTGGAAATACAGAACAATATGACCCACAAGGAATGCCAGGACAACAGTTAATGCCTAAAGGAAATGGAGGACGTACAGAACCAGGTTCCCCTAAGCGAAAAGGAGGACCTAACCAACCAGGTTTGCCTAAGGGAACAGGAGGACCTAAAAAACCGGGTTTGCCTAAGGGAAAAGAAGGACCTCACCAACCAAGTTTGCCTAAGGGAACAGGAGGACCCAAAGAACCAGGTTTGCCTAAGGGAAAAGTAGGACCTAAAGAACCAGGTTTTCCCGAGGTAAAAGGAGGACCTAAAAATCCAAGTCTACCTAAGGCAAAAGGAGAACCTAATCAGACAGGTTTGCCTAAGGGAAAAGAAGGACTTAATGAACCAGGTCAACCTAAGGGAAAAGGAGGACCTAACCAAACAGGTTTGCCTAAAGGAAAAGAAGGACCTAAAGAAACAAGTCTACCTAAGGAGAACGGAGGACCTAAATATACAGGTTCCCCTAAGGGAAAAGGAGAACCAAACCAACCTGGTTTGCCTAAGGGAACAGGAGGACCTAAAGAACCAGGTTTTCCTGTGGAAAAAGGAGGATCTAAAGAACCAGGTTTGCCTAAGGGAAAAGGAGGACCTAACCAATCTGGTTTGCCTATCAGAAAAGAAGAAACTGAAGAAACAGGTCTACCTAAAGGAAATGGACGACCTAACCAAACTGGTTTGCCTAGAGGAAAAGATGAACCTAAAGAAACAGGTCAACCTAAGGGAATAGGAGGACCTCACCAACCTGGTTTGCCTAACGGAAAAGAAGAACCTAAAGAAACAGGTCTTCCTAAGGGAAAAGGAGGACTTAACCAACCAGGTCTACCTAAGGGAAATGGACGACTTGACCCAACAGGTTTGCCTAACGGAAAAGAAGGACCTAAAGAAACAGGTCTACCTATGGACAACGGAGGGCCTAAGGAACCAGGTTTGCCTAAGGGAAAAGAAGGATCTAAAGAAACAGGTCTACCTAAGGGAAATGAAGGACCTAACCCAACAGGTATGCCTAAGGAAAAAGAAGGACTTAAAGAAACAGGTCTACCTAAGGACAACGGAGGACCTAAAGAACCAGGTTTGCCTAAGGGAAAAGGAGGACCTAAAGAAACAGGTCTACCTAAGGGAAGAGGAGGACCTAACCAACCTGGTTTGCCTAAGGGAAAAGAAGAACCTAAAGAACCAGGTATGCCTGAGGGAAAGGGGGGACCTAACCCAACAGGTTTGCCTAAGGGAAAAGAAGGACCTAAAGAACCAGGTTTTCTTAAGGGAAATGGAGGACCTAAAGAAACAGGTTCCCCTAAGGGAAAAGGAAGACCTAACCAACCAGGTTTGCCTAAGGGAACAGGAGGACCTAAAGAACCAGGTTTGCCTAAGGGAAAAGAAGGACCTAAAGAACCAGGTCTACCTAAGGGAAAAGGAGGACCTAAAGATACAGGTTCCCCAAAGGGAAAAGAAGGACCTAAAGAAACAAGTCTACCTAAGGACAACGGAGGACCTAAAGATACAGGGTCCCGTAAGGGAAAAGGAGGACCTAACAGACCAGGTTCGCCTAAGGGAACAGGAGGACCTAAAGAACCAGGTTTGCCTAAGGGAAAAGAAGGACCTAAAGAAACAGGTCTACCTAAGGACAACGGAGGACCTAAAGAACCAGGTTTGCCTAAGGGAAAAGGAGGACCTAAAGAAACAGGTCTACCTAAGGGAAGAGGAGGACCTAACCAACCTGGTTTGCCTAAGGGAAAAGAAGAACCTAAAGAATCAGGTGTGCCTGAGGGAAAGGGGGGACCTAACCTAACAGGTTTGCCTAAGGGAAAAGAAGGACCTAAAGAACCAGGTTTTCTTAAGGGAAATGGAGGACCTAAAGAACCAGGTTCCCCTAAGGGAAAAGGACGACCTAACCAACCAGGTTTGCCTAAGGGAACAGGAGGACCTAAAGAACCAGGTTTGCCTAAGGGAAAAGAAGGACCTAAAGAACCAGGTCTACCTAAGGGAAAAGGAGGACCTAAAGATACAGGTTCCCCAAAGGGAAAAGAAGGACCTAAAGAAACAAGTCTACCTATGGACAACGGAGGACCTAAAGATACAGGGTCCCGTAAGGGAAAAGGAGGACCTAACAGACCAGGTTCACCTAAGGGAACAGGAGGACCTAAAGAACCAGGTTTGCCTGAGGGAAAAGAAGGACCTACAGAACCAGGTCTACCTAAGGGAAAAGGAGGACCTAAAGATACAGGTTCCCCAAAGGGAAAAGAAGGACCTAAAGAAACAAGTCTACCTAAGGACAACGGAGGACCTAAAGATACAGGGTCCCGTAAGGGAAAAGGAGGACCTAACAGACCAGGTTCGCCTAAGGGAACAGGAGGACCTAAAGAACCAGGTTTGCCTAAGGGAAAAGAAGGACCTAACCAACCTGGTTCGCCTAAGGGAACAGGAGGACCAAAAGAACCAGGTTTGCCTGAGGGAAAAGAAGGACCTAAAGAACCAGGTCTACCTAAAGGAAAAGGAGGACCTAACCAAACAGGTTTGCCTAAGGGAAAAGAAGGACCCAAAGAAACAAGTCTACCTAAGGAGAACGGAGGACCTAAAGACACAGGTTCCCCTAAGGGAAAAGGAGGACCCATCCAACCAGGTTTGCCTAAGGAAACAGTAGGACCTAAAGAACCAGGTTTGCCTAAGGGAAAAGAAGGACCTACAGAACCAAGTCTACCTAAGGGAAAAGGCGGACCTAACCAAACAGGTTTGCCTGCGAGAAAAGAAGGACCTAAAGAATCAAGTCTACCTAAGGAGAACGGAGGACCTAAAGACACAGGTTCCCCTAAGGGAAAAGGAGGACCCATCCACCCAGGTTTGCCTAAGTCAACAGGAGGACCAAAAGAACCAGGTTTGCCTAAGGGAAAAGAAGGACCTAAAGAACCAACTCTACCTAAGGGAAAAGGCGGACCTAACCTAACAGGTTTGCCTAAGAGAAAAGAAGGACTTAAAGAAACAGGTCTACCTAAGGACAACGGAGGACCTAAAGAACCAGGTTTGCCTAAGGGAAAAGAAGGACCTAAAGAAACAGGTCTACCTAAGGGAAAAGGAGGACCTAACCCAACAGGTTTGCCTAAGGAAAAAAAAGGACCTAAAGAAACAGGTCTACCTAAGGACAACGGAGGACCCAAGGAACCAGGTCTACCTAAGGGAAGAGAAGGACCTAACCAACCTGGTTTGCCTAAGGGAAAAGAAGAACCTAAAGAACCAGGTATGCCTGAGGGAAAGGGAGGACTTAACCAAACAGGTTTGCCTAAGGGAAAAGAAGGACCTAAAGAAACAAGTCTACCGAAGGACAACGGAGGACCTAAAGATACAGAGTCCCGTAAGGGAAAAGGAGGACCTAACCAACCAGGTTTGCCTAAGGGAACAGGAGGATCTAAAGAACCAGGTTTACCTAAGGGAAAAGAAGGACCTAAAGAACCAGGTCTACCTAAGGGAAAAGGAGGACCTAACCAAACAGGTTTGCCTAAGGGAAAAGAAGGACCTAAAGAAACCAGTCTACCCAAGGAGAACGGAGGACCTAAAGACACAGGTTCTCCTAAGGGAACAGGAGGACCTAAAGAACTAGGTTTACCTAAAGGAAAGGGAGGACCTAAAAAACCATGTGCGCCCAAAAGAAAAGAAGAACCTAACAAACAAGGAACACCAAATCCATCACATGGACCTAAAATACAAGATGCGCATAAAGGAAAGGGAGAACCTAAAGAACACGATTTGCCTAAAGGAAAGGGAGGACCTAAAAAACCATGTGCGGCCAAAGGAAAAGAAGAACCTAATAAACAAGGAACACCAAATCCATCACATGGATCTAAAATACCAGATGCGCATAAAGGAAAGGGAGAACCTAAAGAACATGATTTGCCTAAAGGAAAGGGAGGACCTAAAAAACCATGTGCGCACAAAGGAAAAGAAGAACCTAACAAACAAGGAACACCAAATCCATCACATGGACCTAAAATACCAGATGCGCATAAAGGAAAGGAAGAACCTAACAAACAAGGAACACCAAATCCATCACATGCACCTAAAATACCAGATGCGCATAAAGGAAAGGGAGAACCTAAAGAACACGATTTGCCTAAAGGAAAGGGAGGACCTAAAAAACCATGTGCGCCAAAAGGAAAAGAAGAACCCAATAAACAAGGAACACCAAATCCATCACATGGACCTAAAATACCAGATGCGCATAAAGGACAGGGAGAACCTAAAGAACACGATTTGCCTAAAGGAAAGGGAGGACCTAAAAAACCATGTGCGCTCAAAGGAAAAGAAGAACCTAATAAACAAGGAACACCAAATCCATCACATGGACCTAAAATACCAGATGCGCATAAAGGAAAGGGAGAACCTAAAGAACACGATTTGCCTAAAGGAAAGGGAGGACCTAAAAAACCATGTGCGTCCAAAGGAAAAGAAGAACCTAATAAACAAGGAACACCAAATCCATCACATGGACCTAAAATACCAGATGCGCATAAAGGAAAGGGAGAACCTAAAGAACATGATTTGCCTAAAGGAAAGGGAGGACCTAAAAAACCATGTGCGCCCAAAGGAAAAGAAGAACCTAACAAACAAGGAACACCAAATCCATCACATGGACCTAAAATACCAGATGCGCATAAAGGAAAGGGAGAACCTAAAGAACACGATTTGCCTAAAGGAAAGGGAGGACCTAACAAACAAGGAACACCAAATCCATCACATGCACCTAAAATACCAGATGCGCATAAAGGAAAGGGAGAACCTAAAGAACACGATTTGCCTAAAGGAAAGGAAGGACCTAAAAAACAATGTGCGCCAAAAGGAAAAGAAGAACCCAATAAACAAGGAACACCAAATCCATCACATGGACCTAAAATACCAGATGCGCCTAAAGGAAAGGGAGAACCTAAAGAACACGATTTGCCTAAAGGAAAGGGAGGACCTAAAAAACCATGTGCGCCCAAAGGAAAAGAAGAACCTAATAAACAAGGAACACCAAATCCATCACATGGACCTAAAATACCAGATGCGCATAAAGGAAAGGGAGAACCTAAAGAACACGATTTGCCTAAAGGAAAGGGAGGACCCAACAAACAAGGAACACCAAATCCATCACATGTACCTAAAATACCTGATGCGCATAAAGGAAAGGTAGAACCTAAAGAACACGATTTGCCTAAAGGAAAGGGAGGACCTAACAAACAAGGAACACCAAATCCATCACATGGACCTAAAATACCAGATGCGCATAAAGGAAAGGAAGAACCTAACAAACAAGGAACACCAAATCCATCACATGGACCTAAAATACCAGATGCGCATAAAGGAAAGGGAGAACCTAAAGAACACGATTTGCCTAAAGGAAAGGGAGGACCTAACAAACAAGGAACACCAAATCCATCACATGCACCTAAAATACCAGATGCGCATAAAGGAAAGGGAGAACCTAAAGAACACGATTTGCCTAAAGGAAAGGAAGGACCTAAAAAACAATGTGCGCCAAAAGGAAAAGAAAAACCCAATAAACAAGGAACACCAAATCCATCACATGGACCTAAAATACCAGATGCGCATAAAGGAAAGGGAGAACCTAAAGAACACGATTTGCCTAAAGGAAAGGGAGGACCTAAAAAACCATGTGCGCCCAAAGGAAAAGAAGAACCTAATAAACAAGGAACACCAAATCCATCACATGGACCTAAAATACCAGATGCGCATAAAGGAAAGGGAGAACCTAAAGAACACGATTTGCCTAAAGGAAAGGGAGGACCCAACAAACAAGGAACACCAAATCCATCACATGTACCTAAAATACCAGATGCGCATAAAGGAAAGGTAGAACCTAAAGAACACGATTTGCCTAAAGGAAAGGGAGGACCTAACAAACAAGGAACACCAAATCCATCACATGGACCTAAAATACCAGATGCGCATAAAGGAAAGGGAGAACCTAAAGAACACGATTTGCCTAAAGGAAAGGGAAGACCTAACAAACAAGGAACACCAAATCCATCACATGCACCTAAAATACCAGATGCGCATAAAGGAAAGGGAGAACCTAAAGAACACGATTTGCCTAAAGGAAAGGGAGGACCTAAAACACCATGTGCGCCAAAAGGAAAAGAAGAACCCAATAAACAAGGAACACCAAATCCATCACATGGACCTAAAATACCAGATGCGCATAAAGGAAAGGGAGAACCTAAAGAACACGATTTGCCTAAAGGAAAGGGAGGACCTAAAAAACCATGTGCGCCAAAAGGAAAAGAAGAACCCAATAAACAAGAAACACCAAATCCATCACATGGACCTAAAATAGCAGATGCGCATAAAGGAAAGGGAGAACCTAAAGAACACGATTTGCCTAAAGGAAAGGGAGGACCTAAAAAACCATGTGCGTCCAAAGGAAAAGAAGAACCTAATAAACAAGGAACACCAAATCCATCACATGGACCTAAAATACCAGATGCGCATAAAGGAAAGGGAGAACCTAAAGAGCATGATTTGCTTAAAGGAAAGGGAGGACCTAAAAAACCATGTGCGCCCAAAGGAAAAGAAGAACCTAACAAACAAGGAACACCAAATCCATCACATGGACCTAAAATACCAGATGCGCATAAAGGAAAGGGAGAATCTAAAGAACACGATTTGCCTAAAGGAAAGGGAGGACCTAACAAACAAGGAACACCAAATCCATCACATGCACCTAAAATACCAGATGCGCATAAAGGAAAGGGAGAACCTAAAGAACACGATTTGCCTACAGGAAAGGGAGGACCTAAAAAACAATGTGCGCCAAAAGGAAAAGAAGAACCCAATAAACAAGGAACACCAAATCCATCACCTGGACCTAAAATACCAGATGCGCATAAAGGAAAGGGAGAACCTAAAGAACACGATTTGCCTAAAGGAAAGGGAGGACCTAAAAAACCATGTGCGCCCAAAGGAAAAGAAGAACCTAATAAACAAGGAACACCAAATCCATCACATGGACCTAAAATACCAGATGCGCATAAAGGAAAGGGAGAACCTAAAGAACACGATTTGCCTAAAGGAAAGGGAGGACCCAACAAACAATGTGCGCCAAAAGGAAAAGAAGAACCCAATAAACAAGGAACACCAAATCCATCACATGGACCTAAAATACCAGATGCGCATAAAGGAAAGGGAGAACCTAAAGAACACGATTTGCCTAAAGGAAAGGGAGGACCTAACAAACAAGGAACACCAAATCCATCACATGGACCTAAAATACCAGATGCGCATAAAGGAAAGGAAGAACCTAACAAACAAGGAACGCCAAATCCATCACATGCACCTAAAATACCAGACGCGCATAAAGGAAAGGGAGAACCTAAAGAACACGATTTGCCTAATGGAAAGGGAGGACCTAAAAAACCATGTGCGCCCAAAGGAAAGGAAGAACCTAACAAACAAGGAACACTAAATCCATCACATGGGCCTAAAATACCAGAGGCGCATAAAGGAAAGGGAGAACCTAAAGAACACGATTTGCCTAAAGAAAAGGGAGGACCTAAAAAACCATGTGCGCCCAAAGGAAAGGAAGAACCTAGCAAACACGGAACACCAAATCCATCACATGGACCTAAAATACCAGAAGCGCATAATGAAAAGGGATTGGAACATTTACCCAGTCACGAGAAAGGTCCATGCAAGTCGGGCGGCGTCCCTATCAGAAACAAAGGTCATTAGAAAGTAATCTTCCGTGTCTTCTCTCTGTACACATGTTTCTGTATGCATTAATCAGTTTGAATTCTATTAAATATAATGTTTAAATTAATTTACTTTAGTATTAATATACACCCCATTCTTACACTCTTCCTCCACTAATATTCTGGGTGGAAAAACGCCCCTCCGGGACACAAAGCGCGATAGGTCGCGAGCGGCGACGCGATTTGCCTCCCGGAATTCATACTTGCAAAATAATTTCACTACGCCTTATCTCACGATTTCCACAAAATAACAACATTTCCTATGAAAGTATATAAACTGTAACGACCGCCATGTACATATGTTAAGTGACATTTGTTTGTTTATAAAAATTCCATCTTGCTATGAAACAAAGTAAGATAAACTTACCTAGCATTGATTTGCCTAAAAAGTAAGAATTGGTAAAGTTAGTAATCGTATAAACTGTCAATTCTATATATGTATAAAAATGGACGTATGCGTTCCTATGTTCCACTTTTTAGCCAATACTACACGTCACAGAGCGATCGTGACAAGGTTGGTTGTAGCACCGTCCTCATGTGTCACTACGGTGGTTCCATGTGGATAGCTTTAGGGGTGTAATATAATGGGGTTTGTTAAAAATGTATTGTACTTTCTATGTTTTTTTAATATGTTAATTTATTATGTATTTTCGATCATTTAATATCTATGAATGGTATATATAAAATAAGAAACTGACTGAACAATGCACAGCCCAAACTACTAGGGCCTAGACCTCAAAATTTTCAGAGATTTCTGTTTATACGTAGGCGAGCAACAAGGAAGTATTTTTCTAAATTAATCCACTAAAGGTCTAAAGTAGGAGATGAAAGTTATAATAATCCAATAATAGTTGTAGCAAATGTAGTGGATCTAACCCAAGGAAACATTTTACCATCTTCATTTGCTGGTAACGTTATATTCGGTCAAAGCATACTGTACGCAAAACGTATGACTTGCAAAAGTATTCTCGTCAATAATATTAATACAGTAAAATTGTATATCACAAAAATGAAAACCATTTCAGTACAGTTACTCTCAAGTCAAGTTATCAAAATTAAGGGTATCTGTAAATCTCAGCAGCTAACCATCGTAAGCCTTAGAAATACTAAATTAATTAGTAATTGAATCTGGAAAACTCACTAGATAGTTGCTATTTTCTTCACAAGTCTTAATCGCCGTTTTCTAAGATAAGAGATTATCAAAATTAACAAAAACCCATCGAAAAAGGTATTCATACGTTGTGCTCGTGCATCGTCTGCCTGAGTTTCAGTACAGTGGTAGAGCCCGGAATAACATATTTTGCACGTATCCGGCTCGACGGATGAAATACCACGACCTTACAGAAGACCCACGTCAGGTAGTAATCTGCGTTTTGTCTGATGAGTGAGACGCCGGAGGATTAATGCTGACTCTTCCCCGTCCTATCCTTATAAGGAAAGGATGCGACATACAAAACCGAATTGTTTTTATATCGATATGAAGGTGAGGGGATAAAATCAATGAATACTTTATGTATGTACTTAGTTTTCTACAAAAATTAAATATATATTTTTTTTTAATATATTTGTATGAAATGTATTATTCTTTAAAATAATTGTGGGTTTATTTATTATAAGCAGTCTTATTTAGGTTATATATACCATAAGGTATGGATGTACACCTAATACTAATAAAAAAAGGTGACTTTGTAATATAAAATAAAAATTATTACAGTTCAATTCCTTACCTTTTGTATAAAGGACTCCACAAGCCAATCGCCTCTCACTTTATTTAGTTTCTAATAGAAACAATATATAAAACATAAATAAACAAATAAAAAATGAAGACGAATGTGGATAAGACGAAAGTAATGGTGTTTGAAAGAGAACAGAGTAAGACAGTAATTGAAATAAAGGTTAACGGAAATGTAGTGGAACAGGTGGAAGAGTTCGTGTATTTGGGATGTATGTTAAGTAGAGATGGTAGGCATGTTAAAGATTTTGAACGACGAGTGAGTGCGGGAAATAAAATGAATGGGGCTATAGGTACAGTAGTGAGGAGTCAGAATGTGTCTATGAAGGCTCGTCTGGCAATACACAATGCTGTACTAGTCCCCAATTTAATGTATGGAAGTGAGAGCTGGGTTTGGCAGGAAAAGCATGCTAGTAGAGTTAATGCCGTTGAGATGCGATCCTTAAGAAGTATGTTAGGCGTGACTTTGAATGATAGGGTTAAAAATAGCGTTATAAGGGGAAAATGAGGCTTAAAAGTGGATGTTTTGACTAGAATTGAGAAAGGTATGCTTCGGTGGTTCGGGCATGTTGAAAGGATGAATGAAGAGAGAATAACAAAACAAATTTATGTTGCGAAGTGAGTGGCAGTGTTGGTAGGGGACGCCCTAGGAGAACTTATATCGATCAGATTAATGACTTACTAAAAAAGGGCGATATAAGGAGCACCCATAACCGAAGAGCATGCATGCGTAGATGTATGAATGTGGAAGAAGCGAGAGAGGTGTGCCAGGATCGCGCCAAATGGAAATCCATGATCTCTGCCTACCCCTCTGGGTTACGGGCGTGAGCGGATATTTATATATTTTTTTATTTAAATAAACAAAATAAATTTTTGTTGAATGACGCGCGACGAGTTTAAAATAGGGTTGTAGCGGTTTCGCTCGGAACGACTTGATTTCGTTCGTTCAGCCCGTTCCGAGTCGACTCGTTCATTCCGTCCGTCCATTTTCTAACCGTATGAAGCGAGTTGGATAGATCGTGACTCGGTTCATCGAGTTACATTCAATCAGGATTGATTCGGATCGCCAAACCGAGTTGACACATCTTTACTGTCATCCTTTTTTGTCGTGATTACAATACGTAAAATATTCTTCAATAAATTTATTCGTTCGATTAATAAATCGATTTATTCAAATGTATCTGTGTATATATAATCTGAGTTTGGAAAATGCGTCGCTGAAAGTTATCTATACGTTTTCATTCGATTAAAATACATCGATACTGGAACACTCCGTTATCACGAGTAGGTAATGTCGATGGATGGATGGAAAACTACTAACTACTGAACTACGATTTTGTTTGAGGGTATTTGTAGCCTCAATGTCCCCATGTGTCACTGGTGGTCGTAAATTTGAAAAAGATACTGGAGTTAAAAATGTTTTTTTTGATATCTTATCATTAACAGTGGTAGAGCCCGCAACATCTTTTGCACGAATAGGTCTGCTCGACGCGTGAAGTAGAAGTACTCTGCGTTTCGTCTGACGAGTGACGTGCCGGAAGCCTAATTGTAGTCCTCTTCCCCTTCCATTCCTTTTCTAATAAGGATGGGAAGGTGAAGAGGATTTGACGGATGAGGAGGGGATGGCCAGGGAATGGAAATATCTTATTTTCTGCTTGTCCCCTCCCTCATAGGTAGGCATCACATCTGCAACTTATTACCTTGTTACGGATGCCTACGGATAGCGGTACTTGTCAGGCCGCTTGCGACTTTATTCCATAAAATAAATTACCTTATTAGAAAAGGAATAGAAAAAACCCAGAAGCGGGTACTAGCTAGCTAAAAAATAGTGTTGACAGACTGCTGGTGATTAAGTAGATGCAGTGTCAAGTCGCCTCCACTTCTCCCGCTGCCTACTGCCCCTCTGATCTGGTTGGTTCACCTCATGGATGATTTCCATGCCCTAGTGCCTTCTACTTTCCCTTCCACTGCCAAGCGTTCAACGGGCACATTGTAAGAATGATGAATTGCAAGAAATAAAAGTAATTTAAGGTGAAAAAAATTATTTAAATTTATTAAAACTTCACTCGCTTTATATCCGCCTTGTAAAATACATTTTATATTTCAACATAGTAATTGATTAAAATCTCTCAACGATATCGTACGGGCGGCAGCAACATTCATAGCTGAAACAGAAATAATTCAAAATTAAAACAAACATATTATAGATTTAAACATTTCCGCCCTATAATTAATAAATGGTCCACTATTTCGGCGATAATGGCTTACACATAAATGCTGTCGAGGGCTTTTTGTAGGACTATTTAAACATTTCCATTATACATTATATACATGTAACTCTAAAAGTTTTTGCAGCGCACACCAGAATAACTCACATGTAGGGGAACGTTTTCCTCCTTACTCCTTACTTACATTTATTGTTATATTGTGGACAATTCACACAATATCTTTATAAATTATAGCCTATATGTTATTCTGATGTATTAGCTATATATTATTGTAAAGTTTCATTAAAATCCATTCAGTAGTTTGAGCGTGAAAGAATAACAAACATCCAGACATACAAACTTTGGCACAGGAACTTATAGGGTCTATATCAAGATAAAAACTTCACTATCTCAAGCATGTATTACAACATTTTGGAATCCTGACTAAATGCTCCAACTTTTGAATTTACCTGCCAAAATAGCGTAGTACATTTTTGTTTCAGTACAGTCAGTTGAAGTTGAACTTAGTTGTTTGTACAAAAGTGGCAATTCCTTTACAGCTGAGGTAGTTGTGTTTTAATTTAAGAGTGTAATTTATAGAAGGGTTATTCCAGGTTACATGATTTAAAAAAGTAAGTCAGATTTGTTGTCCCAGTATTTGAACGATACATTAAAAAGATTTTTTTTAATTTTCCTAACGCCGTCACCACTTGGGCTAGCACAGGTTTCAGGTTTAAAAACTAATATATGTAATGTTGGTCACAAAACTTCAAATGTTCCGTTTATCAACCAATAAGAAATTTACTAACCTCATTCCATAGCAGACACATCTAAACTAATATTAACATAACTGGCCCCCATATTTTCCTTATGACGCGCCGACACAACATGCTTCTTAGCGTTTTCTCCTTCCTCCAAATCACCTTCACACACCCCACACTTCAACTTCCCAAACTCGTAGTAAGTATACTTGTTTCTAGCAAGCATATTTATATTATGCTTCAATTCTAAATAGAAACGGAATACATTCTCCGAAGTAGGCCTTTCAGCAAAGTGTTCCGCATACACCAAATGCATAAGCAAAGATCTAATCGAATTAAAAATCCCCTTGCATGGTTCACAATTGAATGAAGCACCTTCACTATGCAAAATATAATTGCCATGCATATAAACACTTATAATATCACCCTTGTTAGAACGGACTTTAACATTTGCTAAAGCACTCTGGTGGTCCAAATTGGATAGAATATGTTTCACAGCTTCATTAACATCGTTGAAAATCACATCACAAAATTCACACTTGAACACATCACCTGTTGTAATCTTATTCATGATGAATAGCCCCTCGTCAATATCGTAGAGTCCTGATCGGATCAATTTGGCAATGGTTTCGATGTGCAAATTGCTTTCAAAGTGTTCCACTATAGCCGCGAAGGAAGGCAATGCGACATACTCTGGGCAAATGGTGCAGATGTAATGGTTGCCGAAGCTAGCAAAATATTCAGTCGGTCGGCAATGGTTCTTATACAGCATGGTTAGCTTGTGCGGGGCTGCGTTACGTAGATGTTTCTTTTGACGTATATGATTGAAAAGGACCTGTCTTGGACCCTTTAATGTCATATCGCAGCAAAAACAGTAGTTAGTAATCTTTCCAGAAGGCTTTATAAAATTCTCGATGACCACATGATCTCTATTGTTCAAAGGTTTGCCTACACTAGCTAGGAATTTAGTCCAGTCGAGGGATTTCGGTCCCCACTCTTCTGGCACTGGCCCATCAGGATTATTAGCCTTCATCTTTCTGTATAGCTTATCGGAGAGCTTGCCAAGATGGTTCTCATCCAAGATGTGTAAGATAGTCGATTCATTATCTATGGATATTCTACAAAGGGTGCAATTCGGTCCGTTATTATCATCTGTAATGTAATGCTTGCGGAGGAAATCCTTGTTCATGTCCTTTATTTTGTCCATTGTAGCTGTGCCCATGGAGAATGGGATGTTCTTATCGGCTTGCATGATGCAGGCCAGGTTATGGATGTGGGTCTCACTGAAGACATGGTTCAATACACTATCGTAACGGAACCTAAGGGTGTAGTACTCGCAAGCTATGCAGAAAAAAGCCAATTTCCCAGTTCTATCATCAACCAAAGTCAGAAGTTTATGGTTCAGGAGTAACTTAACCATATTATTTTCAATTGGTCCGTAATAACGATATTTCTTGATCTGGTTCTTCAGAGGCTTCTCCGGTGTGTGATCATTTTCGTCATTATCGTAGTTCTTGTTCGAGTCTACCGCGAAGTTTTGGTTGACATTGTCGCGAATGCTCATAATAATAGGGGCAACAGAGCTTGTTTGAGTTGAAAAATCAATTACAGATATATTACTGCACAATTTTTCGTAGGCTTCTTGATAGAATTTCACAGCCGCGTCGATACTTGCTTCGGAGTTATCAGGGAGTAACTTAATAAGGTATGATTCTAGTATAGCAGAGAATGAACGGTCCAATTTCTCTGTGGGTTTCAACATTTGAATGATCTGCTCCATGTTCTGATTGTCACCGCTTTCTAGGGCAGATAGTCTGCGCGACATCTTGGGAAGTAGGATGGGTTCGGCTACATCGATGCTTTCTCGCTTCAGTTTCGGCAGATGAGCTTCTAAACTGAAGTGCTTCTGCAAAGATTCCATTAAAGGCACATCATCACATAGTTCAATTTCAACATTGCAATCTGTACAGATATGAACCTGCTTAGCATTGTCTATGGTCAGGAATTCTGCTTTGAGAAGCTCGGGCACCTCACTAACTGGAAGACTGTTGAAGCGCTGTCGCTGCATGCTGCTTTTTTTCTCCGTTGTAAATATATATTCGACATGCACACCTTCCCGTTTCATCAAGAAGATATTCTTATGCATTTCATCTAGATTCTTCAAGTAACGTAGCACCACTGGATTTCCTTGAGTCAACGAATGATTTATAACAAATTGGAAGTGCTTAGTCAACTTCTTGACCTCGTCTAACTTCCTGAAGGATAAAACAGTCAACTCGGACATATCTTGAGTGATGTTTTCTATTGATTTGTTCATCTTGTCGTCCATGTTGGTCAATAAAATAGATTTATAAAATATTTTTCCTTTACACTGATTTCTTACAACTAAGACTTGTCCTGGTATACACCAAGATTATCAAGTCAATATTGCCGAGCTTCTGGAAGCGTCTATGGCTGAATTTAAGCGGTTTGGTGTATATTCCTTTTTTCTATGCCCGTACTGGTACGCCAAATAACTTGTCGATTTGTGCGTTGTGATGGTAAGTGTACTTTTTGAAAGACCAGAAGTTGAGATGAATTGGAAAAATTTTGTAAGTAAAATGACTGTAGATTGTAAGATTATTGCCGCATTTCAAGATCTGGAAGACAGAAAAGGACAAATTATGCTCAATTTACAGTAAAATTTTCACAGTGGTAGAGCCCGCAATAACATCTGTTGCACGAATTGGTGAAATACCACGACCTCCAGAAAACAGGCGTTAAAGTAGTACTCTGCGTTTCGCCTGATGAATGAGGTGCTGGAGGCCTAATTTGAGTCCTCTTCCCCTTCCCACCCTTTCCTCATAAGGATAGGAGGGGAAGGGAAGAGGATAGGATGGGGAGGGGGTTAACGGGGGAAAGGGAATATCCTTTTCCTGTCTATGCCCTCCTTTGTCCTTTAAAGGTAGGCAACGCATCTGCAACGCATTTGTCTGTTGCGCATGTTCATGGGCGGCGCTCACTTGACATCAGGTGATCCGCTTGCTCGTTTGCCACCTTCACACATAAAAAAACTCTTTTCAATTTGGACTCTGGTCTGGATTCTAAAACTGCAAAGGTAGAGCCAGCTAGGTGAATCCATGAATGTGAAGGCTTAACCAAGGAACTACTAGAAAAATACTCGCCAGTCTACTACTATACTAACCACTAAAATATGTATATGCATACTTCTGCTCAGAAATTGCAAGGAATATGTTGGAATTGAGGCCACAGATGGAGACCAGAGAGTGTGAGGCGACTTCCATCCAGATGGATCAATTGACCTCATGATTACAACAGTAAGTCCTTGGATACAACTCCCCAAGGATATGGGGAAAGCCTATATTCATCAGTGGTCTACTCTAAATGATGATGGTGATGCAATGTGCCACAGGCTCTATCCCCTTTCATCCATTATCCACTCCCCACTGTTTTCTATAAACAGGCTTTCAACTTCTTTCAGTACATCCCTGAAATTCTTGGTCTACTAGTAGCAGCATTAAGTGGCCACCTAGCTTTAAAGTCTTGTCCTTCAGATCTTCAAACTAATAGTTTGGTGCAACCATGAAATACATTTTATCATATTAAACATGCATCTAACAAACTGCTCCTTGGTTTTTAATGTGACTCATATAGCAGGCACAGAGCTACTTTAAATTTGAAATAATAACAGGTTAAGTAATCAATAACATCCATGAACATGGACAACACCGTAGAGGGTATAGGTACCATTCTAGTTATTAAGTTTTACTTGTGTTGATGAACTTTAAGTTGGGTACATACAAAGGATACAATCATACTGTGCTGACCCCACCTTAGTGGGTAATGGACTGGCAGATGATGATATATATAGAAGGATGACTTATATATTTGATATTGTCATTTATGTTGTGGTAGTTTTTTCATATATTAAAGTTCATAACAGGATTCCCAACACTATAAAGTCTTAAGTTATGCATAAAAATGTTTAAAGCTATTTAAATCATTAGTGAACGTACTCCATGAGTGTTAATGTCATACAAGATAATTGACTGACCTAAATTAAATTTTAATTACGCCTTTGACAGCTATTAGGAACAGTACAATAGTTGTTTTGGAATTTTGTAAAAACGACTATTTAAAAGTTTTAATAGTAAACATTCATTTAATTACCTTTATTTTAAATCGTAGCATTAATAAAAAATAAACGCAAAACGAAACTCAATTAGCAACGCAACTTTATGCATACAAAGATAAAAATAACACGATAAAAAAACAATAACTTCGAAATAGCATAGTAAACTATAGTAGAAAGTTAGGTTATAGTGATGATGCAAATGTCGGAAACTTTTAAAATCTTGAAAATATATGTTGTAATTGTGAAGCTATGTCTGTAATAATATTGGAAATTACCTGCAAATCTTGATTTTGTGCATGGCAGCAAGGTACCGCTTAAATTGTGTGTACGGGCATCTGACAGTCTGGTGGTGACATGTTAGGCAATGGTAAATTGGGTGGCTGGCGTTGACCGTAGACAAAGAGATTTACTACAGATTAGGCACAAAACAAACAATAAAAAATTGGTTTAGTTTTTACTTTGCAGTAAATAATTTACAAGATCAGTGGGATTTTCTAAAAAGAAAAATAAGGATAGTAAACTTAAGGCATTACATTACATTGTGTACCATATCCAAAACCAATTAATAATAAAGAACAATCCTTTCTTCATTCAATAAAAATCAATTATACCTTAAAATGCAAGATGCCATGTCATCTCGGTTTTTATATTGAAATTAATTTTTAAGCAAATATGCAATCGATTTGTAGCCTTTAAGCAATTTTTATTCCATAAATAAATTCAAAATAATATTTATTAAAGTAGTTAAATTAAAATTACAGAGTATGTAGCAAGAATCAATATTTTTATACCTTTCTATATTCCTTAACTGTATTCGACTTTTTTATGTTGGCTACCTAATAAGTGTAAAATGAGTGTAGTTCAATTGGAGCGTTTTGCAGCTATTAAAAATATTATTCGTATTATTCTGTTGCAGCTTTCAGTCACGGAGCGTGAAAAGATGCCCATAATTTATGAATAGGGTCACCTTGAGTTGTGTACTCAGTTTTATTTATCGATTCAGTGACATCACCATCACGACTACCACGTGTAGATAGTGATGTGGAATGTCCGCTACAACAAAAGTAAGACAAAACTTACTTAATAATTAGATTTGGAGTACACAAGTTTTCGAAAAGGATTTATATTCCCAAAATCTCAATTACAAGGGTACTCCGTCATTGAGTGAATATGAGATGTTTTTTGTTGCTAACACTTGTCGGCCATTCATGTCGGTACATTCAACTGAATTCTTTTGAAAAAGAGCAATCTGTTCAGTGAAAGTGGCAGTAAGCATACATCACAAACCATGGGTATGAATTTGTCGCGATACAAGGTATAATATATTTTGTGTGACTGTATTCAGCAGTGCAAACCCACAAGGATAAGGATGTAATTAGGAATCAAAACTGTCTGTGTAAGACGGTGATTTCATTTATTAGTTACTTGAATACAACACTATCTATCGAGATAATAATGGTTGATCCGAATACATTATTCCAGGTTTCTCGATGTATATTTGAATACATCATTGACTTGCTTCAAGGGTACAACTCGGTTAAGAGCATTGGTTGGCCGTGACTTCTTTTGTTTGTTACCACAAGATTTTATTTATATCTGAAATTGAGTAATATTTCACTACCGCCATAATCTTAGAAAAAATATCAATAATTTTGACGTAAAATATAGACATATTTTAAAATAAACTAAGCCTAGTGTTATGGATGGCACCTGCGCAAAAGGATAAAGTATATGTTATAAATCGTCATTATCGATATTTTTGAATGTTGACTCATAAAATTTACCTGGAGGTGAGTTAAAAAGATAAATAAATACATAATTCATGTAGAATTTATTCAAGTGTGCTTGCTTGTTTCTACTATTGGTGTTTTTTTTTGCCTCCGGTTAATTACTAATAAAAGATAAATTATGTCACCGATCGGATAATCTGACTAGACATATAATAAACTTGTGCCAGCCAGCAATTTGTGAACTGAACGAATCTTTGACAATTTATATGCCGAAGTTATATTGTGAATTGATGAGTTGCGTTAGATTGCGCTATTATTATTTTAAAGTTTTAATTGGAATGAAATATAATTAAACATTATGTGACGATATGATAGTTATGTACAAGAATGGTATCTTAAAAAGATGTTTACAAAAATAGGTAAATATATAATAATAATAGGTAGAAGGTAAAAAGTAAAAATTCTGTGCATTGAAGACTAGAGTTCAGAAACACCATGGTTCCATATCCATATGCTACAGCTGTGGATCTAAGTTTTACAATTAAATGAAAATAAAAACAAATCGTTTTAAAAATTATCAATCGTTAGGCGATGCTAAAATGTATACATATATAAATATATATTATAGTAACGCATGTGTTTATAAGTCAACAAACGATTACGTACAGTAACGTTGTCGTGGGGTTCACTTAACGTTTTGTCGTTGTTCGACAAAAAATTAGAAAATCTCCTGTAATTCGACGCAGAGCCATCTATTGGATCCAATTTTGAATCTAAATCATCTTCGAATCAACTCGATCATGAACATAAGATCAAAATCGGTCCTGTCGTATTGGAGGAGGTTCAATCGCATACTCACGTACAGAAGAAATATTTCCCCATTGTCACCTATGCCCAACCATAGTTTACCTGTATTTACAAATATATATAAAGTAAACTAAAGTTGAGAATAGGTATAACAATGAGTAATTTTTTATGAATACATCTCACTCCCTCAGCAACTTTCAGCTGGCTCCTATATCCATGTTACCGTGGGTTTCCACTGGCGTAAAATCGTGTCATGATACAAGCTTTCTCTCTATCTTTTTCTCTGAAAAAACTGATATGAAAATATGTTATATATCAATGTTTTCGGCAGTGTAAGCCCACAATAAGTTCTTTAAGAAATTTCAGTTCCATATATTGTCATAGTCATTGGTGTTAGTTCTGTCAGTTGTCTTTGCTTGGTCTGTTGCTGTAACTGTCAATTCATTGATGCAAAAATATTTACATGTTTAAGAAAAATGTAATATTTTCATCCATAACTTGTTTAATATAATTGAAATCACCTTATCAAATCATGACGACAATCAACGAAAAGGACGGCTATTTTAGCGGCAGTGATTTAGAATCGTTTGAACTGCCGGAAACCGTATTATGTGTGGACACGATTTGTCATATTTGTTCTGCTGAATTTCTTGATGAAGAGGATTTGAAGGTGCACATCACACAACAACATATAACAGAGCAGAGTAGATCTCGATACTGTCAATTTTGCGCTTCAATATTCGCCAGTTTGGAGGATTACGCGCTTCATATAATTGACGTCCATGTTTTGTCTTTAAAGTGCTGTAAATATTGTATGCGCGCATTTACGATTTCCCAAGACGCGAAGACACATGAAAGGAAGCATTTAAGTTCCAGTTCCAGGTTCCAGTTGAGCTGCTCCAACTGTAATTTGACTTTTAACAATGTACCAAGTCTAGAGCTTCATGAATCCTCTCTACACTCTGATAGTAAAGATGGAGTGCTGTTACGCGATTGTTATTCGCTATTATCCTCCTTATTAAACATAAAGGCTCCAATGTTCCTTAAATCCTTAGGAACATTCCAGAAATATAAGTGTATAAGCTGTAATTTAGCAACATCTGATGTAGAGCATTATATTCAACATTTACAGCAGAAGAAGTGCAAATCATTAGCTTGTGATAAATGCTTCAGTGTTTACCGAAAGCTGGCAAGCTTACAACAGCATTTTAAAACCAATTCAGACTGTCAGAATCATGTTAATGAACAGTTGCAGATGCCATGTACAAAATGTGAGAATACATTTAACTATGATCAAATGCAGGAGCATACCAAGATTTGTCAGGCAGTAAAATGTCATTCGTGTGATGTTAGTTTTGAAACGGTGAACGAAAGAACTGAACACCAGACAAAAGTGCATCCATTGATGTTTTCAATAAAAAATTGCAAATATTGTCACCACGATTTTGTTGGTCAGGATGCACTAGAGAAGCACATGAAGAGGACCCACGAAAAGGATATGCACCTCTATAAATACTTTTGTATTTACTGCAATGATGTTTTCAAACATCCCAAAAAGTTATTCGCCCATTTCCTTACTAAACATAAAGATTTGAATCCTTTCACATGTAAAATATGTGATAAAACTTTTAGATTAAGAAAGAATTTTACATTACACATTAAGTTAGTTCATTCAAGTATCGGGACTGTCAAATTTGACGACAACTACCATGTAATATTTGAGGAAAGCATTGCCTTGACAACACAAGAAGGTAGCAATGAAAATCAAGATAAATGTGTAACAAATGAAACGGAAAAAGTTGTTAAGGATAATTCTCAATCATTAGTGCCAATTGAAAAAAATTTGCCACAGGAACATAACGAAGTTGATTTAGTTTTGTATCCAACAGAAAATGAAACCGATCAACCTGATAAAGAGAAAGAAAAGAAAATGGTTAAAAGAAGACGCAAAACAAGAAACAAAGTCGTTGTAGATTGTGTTGACTTGACCCTGGACGATGGCACAGAAGAATCTGATGATGAACCACTCATTAAGAAGAGGAGACGTGCGAAAATGCGAATGGAGAATTTCAAGATTCTCAAGTGGCATTTGAAATCAAAAGAAGTGTGGAGGAATAGACAGAAATTCACTTGCAAATTTTGCAAGAAATATTGCTACACATACCAAAACTTCAATCATCACATGTCTCTTCACCATAATAACCTGAATAAGAAATGCATTAAATGCCCCAAAGTTTTCAAGACACATGAAACACTTAAGAGGCACATAGCAAAAGAGCATTCTACTTCAAAACTAACTGAGACCTTAAAGAGTGTTCTGGCACGAAGAAAGAACATCAATAATCATATAGGACAAAAATCCGCTGAATTAGATAGAAAATCTATTACAGAGAAATTTTTAAGAACAATCAAGAAGGTTAACAATTGTGTTAGTGAAACATCAGTAAAAGTAACACCTGTAGTCAATAAATTATCTGCAAAGAAATTCATTGAGAATTTTACACCTGAATCAAATGGTATCAGTTGTAAAGGAAATACTATTAGCATCAATAACAGTCTTACAATCAAATCTCTTCAAACATCCAGAAAGCCGCTCATTAAATTAATAAAATCTGAACATACACAACCAGTATTCACAAAATTAAAGCAACCAGAAAGATTCAAGACTAAAATCACAGAGAAATATGAAGTTTCAATTAAAATAGCAGACCAATATGCAACACCTAAAATGAATTTTGACCCACCTGAGGAAAAATCAATTGAATATCAAGAGGTCTACGATGATGATTCATTAGAACCAGTGATACCTGAAGTGGCTGAAGAAGTATTGTTAGATGAAACCGAAGAGAAATCGAAAGTACTACACAACATTGTTTTACCAAATCTACCAGATTACAAAGATGTTCACATAGCCCATTTACTACCAGAAGCCCCGTACTACAAAATAGTCAAAATAGATGAAGTTTTAAATGAAAAGCCTGAGAATGAGGAGCTAGAGAAACATGTACAGCTACCAGACGGTACAAAACTTGTCAGTGTAAATCCATTAGCGCATCTACTCGAAGGCAAACAAGTTGATTTAAAAACAAATAAGTATTACAAACCCAAGTTGGTCAATTTCGAGACAGCTTTAGCTAATGCCCTATTGAAAGTAAAGACAACTAAAGCTTATAAATCAAAAAAAAGTAGGGTCGTAAATGAACAATAGTTAATAAAAATCATATACAAAGAATATAATAAATAAAACTATATTACTAACAGCCTTTCTTATTTCTAGTAAAACTATGACCCACCCTAAAACTATCATTAGAAAAGTGATAGTCAGTAGCAGTTACCATGCAAGGGGGGTCTTGTTAATTGTGGGGCTTGACCCTTTTAAAGGTTAAGAACAATCTGTAAAGTATGTTTTAAAATTTGTGAACGAATGGAATATATTTTGATTGTTTGGGGGAATGTATTTTACTATTTTTATTTCTGGTTGCTTGCGTCCAAGATACAGGCTAGGCCTAGTTTGGACGCTGTCACGAAATTGATTGAAAGTGATGTAATTTAAGAACAAAAAAGTCAAAATTGTCAAATTATCATTGTTCCTAAAACATTTGAAAACATGACATCGGCTCATATTTAAATGAATCTATAAGTTTTACGGAAAGACGCTTTAACGCGATTTTTGTCAACCGGTAGCAGTTATAAAAATAAATGTTTTATTGTGTTATAATTTGTTGATCAGTTTTGTTAATAACTATTTATTAACATTGTCTAACACGAAGACATTGTGATAAATGTTTTTAGAAAATAAAATGTATGGGCACATTTTCTAACAGTATTGTCGAAGAACCATTTTTTAAATTTATGTTTAGCTACTGCCACTTATGAAAGAAAAAAAGCTGTAAATTTAAATTTATTAAAAAAATATTAGGCTGTAAGTACTTTAAGGAATACTAAAATTATTATTATATTGTTTGTAAATATAAGTGTAGAGTTCTAACAAATTATAAACTTCCAACGCGCCAAAAACCTTAATGTGTCTGAACTGAAGACTTGCTGTATTGCGCAATACCTCAATACTGAAAAGAAAAAACATATTCTGTCTCTGTCTTGTCTTGTAGTGGATGTATGTTGTCTCTCATCCGTCAGTTATGCGTATGACACTCATGCTAGCTTCAAACACACAAAGATTAGTGACCAATGATTACATTCAATTTTTTGTTGGGTTGCTACTCTCCTAAGGCGTCGTAGATTTTATCTCGGTAACCGTCATATTCTGAAGAAGATTCTAGAAAATAAATTCTGTCATTCTCTTTTCTAAGAACTCGTTTGTTTCGTTTCCTTTTCGTGCTGGCTTTATTTTTCGTTGTCGTTATATCCGCCGATACGTCTTTGTATTTTATTTCCTCTGATAATTTCATTTCATCTTTAGATTCGTTAATAATGCTAGTGTCATTATTGTCTGTTGTATTTGTAAAGTTTAATTCGTATGAATCATCCATTAAAATTTGTTCAGATTCGAATAAACGCGCGTCTTCTTTGTTATTTTCTATATTATTCGAATTATTTTTTTTATCGAACTTGTTATTTTCTCTTTGCTTGGGTTTAGAATCTTCATCACTTATGCTGTCGCTGGTTGACATTTTTAATCTTTCCTCTTTCGATGACTTCCCTTTTTCAACAGTTTTATTCTTTTGTTGTTTATGGTCGATTTTTCGTTTTTTTTTCTTATTCAAATTGACTTCTGATGAATTGCTCGTTATTGAATTCTCTATACTTATTGAATCTTGTGTTGAAATATTAATATTTTCGTCTTTGGGCTTATTTTTAACAAATCTAATGTATTTTAAGCTTAAATTATCGAATGGTTCGCGGTTAATTAGTGTTTTTACAAAGTCATCGTCTAATATTGATTGTTCAAAAACATTCGGCGTTGTAACATTTTTTTCGCCAGAGTTTCGATAACTTAATTCGTTTTTAAGATTATCAATGTTCTCGGTTGTGTTGCCATTTTGCAAATCTCTTATTTTTTCGACAGCTTTTTCGGCTATTTTGTTTGCCAACTCATCAAATTTATCAGATTTGAGTAATTTATCGATTAAATCATCAATATTTGGATTATGATCAATTTTAAATGTCGAAATGAGTATACTCGATGGATAGTATAGACTCAATGTACCTAGAGAAAGCAATAAATAAATCGTACATTAAAAAAATTCTAAAGACAAAACCATGTGGACATGCTACTAAATTCAATATTCTATTAGTCACCGTGTGTAACCGTCTGATCCCAAACTAAGCAGAGATTGTACTATGGCAACCAGATAACTGATATACGACATATACTACTTGTGTTTTGTAAATACATACTTAAATAGATAATTACACCCCGACTCAGGACAAACAGATATGTTCATGTACACACACACACACACACAAACAGTTGTAGAGCCCGGAACAACATCTGTTGCACGAATGGGCCGGCTCACCCGGTGACATACCACGACCTCACAGAAGACAGGCGTGCGGTAGAGTATTCTGCGTTTCGTCTGATGAGTGAGGTGCTGTAGGCCTAATTCTAGTTCTCTCCCCCTTCCCACCCTTTTCTTAAGGGAAGTAAGGAAAGGATAACAAGGGGAAGAAAACTTGACGGTGGAGGCGATGTATAGAAATTGGAAATAACCATTTTCTGTTTATCCCTTCCTCTGTCCATTAAAGGTGGGCAACGCATCTGCCACTCATTAGTTAGTTGCAGATGTCTGTGAGTAGCGATCACTTGACATCAGGTGAACCGCTTGCTCGTTTGCCCACTAATATATCTGTTATCTGTCATTGGGGTCGAATCGACCTGCGGCGTGAAAAGCAATTATCTTACTAACCACGCCAACGGGTATATATCAAACCAGAGTAGGCAGAAATATAATAACCAATCGCTTTTCGCTAAGCTTACGTTATTTTGTATTCATAAGGGAAAACGAGCGGCTCTTCGCTTAATATCACAGAAGTCTTGACCACCACACCAAAGGTACTCCTCTAAGGAACTCAGTTGTTTAAGGTGTCTCGTAATCATAATTATAATTTAACTAAACAAATGAACCATTCATAAACTTACATAATATAGAAGATAATAAAAATTTCATGTCGAATTTATTAATTGATTTTTATGGCGCCCAACATCCTAACCATATCACGGCCAAACCTCGGCTTAGAGTGAAATCCATAAAATCTTGAAATGTGACATTTTTATTGTTCTATATTCATTGCATATAACTTTATAAAATCGTAAAGTATATGACGCAAATGCTTTTTTAGATAAGGCGATAACACGAGCTAGTGGTCGCCTTATTTAAGACTTGTTAAAGATACAATATTGACCTGGTACGGTTTAGGGCTACCAATCAATTTTAGCACCAGTTCACCGCCTGAGCGTTGTATTCCCGGCCCAAGGCATCACAACTTGCCGTCATCTTAGCTCATAACTGGGTTGTTTCATCTTCAGGATGGGGAGAAAACCTTCGGCTGGGTTCGTGTCCATTCCTTAAAGGGCCTTGCAGTCTTCTTTGCCACTTTCATCGAAGCTGTGACTAGTTATTTGTACAATGTATCGTAAGGTACTTACGTGGCAACACGGTACTGCTGAAGGAGGTTGGCAGAACACGCGTGATCGCATGTACGCACGTAGCGACATGATTCCGTTGAAGGAAGAAGTGGCAGAGCACGGCAAATCGCTGAGTTCAGCTTTCATATACGATATCTAGCTATCGAGAATAAATTTAAATTATTCATTCAGTTCACAATTTACCGTTAGTACTATTATTTATAAACTAAAGACGCTTATAATTTTACGATATCATTTAATTGGCTAGTTTTAGAATCTACAATTATGATTATTTTTGTTTTAAAACCCAATTGTCGGTATTTTAAAAATATGTCAATAAGACATTTGACCTTTGATGGTGGATGGTAATTTTTAAAATTGTATTTTTCGGTAGTCAAAGCAGGTATATATCTGCATTTTGTCATAAGTGACAATATCTTACTAAATAAATTAAAAATGTCGGTACCTCAAATACCAGCGCTTAGACGACCGAAGCAGTTGAATAAATCAAAAAAACTGAAGAAATACGATGATGACTACGTTATAATAACAATGAAGGATGATAAAAAGTTGGTGGTCAGTTCTGATGGTTACCACGGTGTGGTGACGACGTATGACAAGTTCGTGTGCGTGCTGTGCAGCTACGAGATTAAATTGGACGAGAAGTTGAAGGCGGACCATAAAATGAAAAAAAATCATTTGAAAGCTCTGACAGCTTATCCACACGTTGAAGGTTTTCGCGACAATCTCATACGTCAGGTATCAACATTATAAATTAACAAATTTTAATAATATAATTAAAATAAGCGCAGTGTTGGTAGGAGACGCCCTAGCAAAACTTATATCGATCAGATTAATGACTTACCCAAGAACTGCGATATAAGGAGCACTCATAACTGACGAGCATGCATGCGTAGATGTTTGAATGTGGAAGAAGCGAGAGAGGTGTGCCAGGATCGCGCCAAATGGAAATCCATGATCTCTGCCTACCTATGTTTACGGTTACGTGCGTTATAATTATTCATTTTATTTATAAAATAAGCGCATGTTGTTAAGTGGGTGATTTTAAGGACCCTTCTCTTGAAACCAATGTGAGCACCGGGTCCAATTGCAAATCTCCACAAATGCTCACAATCAGTAAAATTGGTACAGTAATTCGGAAGATCAGTGACATACAGATATAAATATTAACCTAAAGCAACATAATAGATAAACCAATATTAACAAAGTTCACTAACAAAGTAACAAAAGGGAAAATGAAGAGAGAGTGATGTGACAAATCTATGTTGCAAATGTGAGTGGCAGTGTTAGCAGGACACATCCATGAACATTTATATCAATTAGATGACATACTAAAGAAAGATGATATAAGGAGTAGCTGCTGCTGTAGCTGTATGTAGAGCATGTGTGTGTTGATGTATGGATGTAGAAGCAAGATAGATGAGTCATAATTGTGCCAAATGGTAATCTCTAGGTTAAGGGTGTGACTGCTTATTAACAAAAACAAAACTTTTAATGTAAATGTAATGTGTGGGTAAAATATAATTATTGGAATGCTGACTGCCCAAGGAATCTCAAGCTGGACTTTATTTATATAATTTTTGCATCAATCATTTGCAAAATTGCAACATTTTCTTTGTAACATTATGTTTTATTCTTACATTCAAAGTCATGTCTTATATATTTCTCAAGGATTGCCACATAACACAATTAACTCGCTTCTCCAGTTTAACCAAACTCGAGTATTCATTAATTTATCAACTAAACCAAATTTTAACTGTAAAGAATTTTTTTTTATTTACAGTTAGACAAAAACAGATGCTATTGCACAATTTGCAATGTTGTGGTGTCAACACATTACCTGATGAGCCATGTGGACGGGGACCTTCACAAGCAGGAACTTGAGAAGGCTGTAATAAGAGCAAGCATATACAAACCAAAGTGATTAATAAATTGTTCAACTATAGCTGTTTTATTTTATTAATAGCTGTTATCAGCAGTTTTCTCTAAATCATTACTTCCTTAAATTTGTGTGAAGGTAAAATAAAAATTTTGTGGAACTGCATCTACTTTATGCCAATTTTTCTTTATTATTCCAAGTGCCATCTCCTTCCTAAGGTCAGCTATCAATTCGGCTATTTGTGTTTTAGACATTGTTCCGCAGAACAAGGATGTAATCCTAAATTTGTACTGTGACTAAGATTTTCAAGCATTGGTCTCATTTTTTCTATCTTGCCCTTTATTATCTAGAGCAATTTGTATTTATTAAGCAAAATGAAAATCATCAACAGCCCAATTGTATAGTATGGACTGACACAAATTTGTAAAAAGTGTAACATCTCTGAAAAAAGCTGTCCGAAGTGAACACCAACTCCCATGAATGTAATTACAGGATGTTATGAATATAAACAAAAGAAAACGACCATGTTATAAAATAAAAGATGATATTGTATAAACTATTTTAATATGAAACAAGCATTAAACTATCGTCTTCGTTTCTTCATGCGCCTCTTTGTGTTTTTCTTACCGACCTTATTCAGTTTCGCTATCTTTCTCTTGTGCAACCATACGGGATACTGTCCGTTTTGATCCTTCAATGTTTTCGAACTGTAAATTCTCTTCTCACCATTTTCAGCAGACACCTCAACTTTCTCGTCGTCGGAGCTCATTTCAACATCTTCTACATCTGGTGGCGGTTTTTCCTTCTTTTTTCTCTTGCCAATCTCACCAGCATCCAAGAATATCACTTGTTCACTCTCCATAACCTCTTCGGTAGATGGTGTTTCTTCCTCTTTTATACCCAACATCTTCTTTAATCTGGCCAACTCTTTGACGGCGTATCTCTCTCGTTTTATAGCTCTGCATTTCCGCTTCCATTTGCTACGAATTGATTTTGCCATTTCGTAATGTTTTTATTTTGCGCACGATGCTTGTTTTTGGTTTTTACGACGAAACGTCAAAAAGGAAAGAAGAAATAAGCTATTTTTATAATAGACAAAAGCTTATCACACATACAGCCATGACATGATGATTGAAAATATTTAGATTTTGAATTAGCTTCTTTTGAGTGATTCTGCTAATACGTTCATTTTGGATTAAGAATATTATTTAAGATATAATCGGCATCGTGTACATAAGAAAAAAATCTAAGATAAACTGTGCTTAATTTTTTATTTAAGTCGGTTTAATTTATCAATAAATAATTATATCTGAGACACAGAAAGTATAATGATTAAAAAAAAACAAACCTTACATTATTTTGTAATGTATAAACAAATAAAGCAAAGATGATACAAGCGAATTCATTAAATATAGGTTGAAATAAATTAATTTGACATTTTTGACAGCGCAAGGAGTTCTATTGAAGTGCAACTGCAATCTTTTCACTCGTGTTCTCTTGCGCGATTAATGTAAGTTCGTCTCTTTCTATAAATCGTTTGCAAATACATACTTGATAGATCGTATTGTATTGAACGACGGCAAAACACAAAACGTAGTACCTAGTTCAGATACGACCGTCTTATTGTAATTGTATTGACTTATGACTCCTGTGTCAGTTTTTAACTTTTAATGTCCTAAAATAAGGGTGAAATATAATTTAATCGAATTGGAAACATTAACTTATATCCTGTTAAATACACTATCGTTTTGCTGTATTAGTAAGCGTTTTGTGCACCTCATCAGGATTGAGATGAATTAAACTGATTTTTTTTACTAAAGCGAGTGTAATCAATTTGAAATGGAGGCATTGCAGATGGGCGATGAATTGTCGGGAGAAGTTGATGATTCAAATATAAAAGATGGTAAGTTGAGTTTTCATTATAACAGCAAACCATATGTCTTATCTGTTGTTTAGTACTAGCGAAGAGGACTTGTCTACCTGTTGAATGCTTATGCCTTCCTACCCTATATTATGGTATTTTAAGTGTTATATAAACCATCTAAGATGGAGCCCTGTATGGTTTTTATGTGCTCAAGCAGTAATGTTGATCTGATTACTGACTAATTGCAAAGTCTTAACTAATTGTCTAAACTAGCCTACATTTTGTATACTTATGGTTAAAATTTCTTTTGTTGGAAAAACAATTGGAACATATTGCACCGAGTTGGACTGTCTGAGTGTTCTCTGTTCTTAAAAGGATGAATGATTGAATAAAGAGTGGTAAGACAAATTTATGTTGCAAAAGCAAGTGGCTGAATTTGGTTATGTCCTAGGAGAAACTTATATTGCTCAGATTAGTGACAACCATAAACAATGTATGCATAGATGCATGGATGTAGAAGAGGACAATGTATGCATGTATAGATTTATGGATGTGGAGAGTGGTGTGCCAGGATTGGGCCAAATGGAAATCTTTAATCTCTGCATACCTTTTTAGGTTATAGACATGAGTGGATATTTTTTGATTTATATGTTATGTAAATTTTTATTTATATTGTCAAGCTTTTTGTCTTTTCCAGCAGATGGAGAACCATTACCACTTAATGAAGGCTATGAGAATAGCAGATGTGAGAGCATAAACCTTCTAGACCTTTCTGATGATGTTCTGCTGTACATCTTAAAGAATCTGTCACCCAGAGATCTGAAAGCTCTGGGCTTGTAAGTAATATTTAACTTTTTGACCAGGTTAGAGTGCAGCTTGCTTTGCATTGTCATCTCTATTATGGTAACACCATGTTCATACACAAACATCCACCTAAAACATGTTGTTATTTCTCTATTCCTCTGATAAAACTAAGATGACAATGTGTTTTAGGAGAATGTTTTTGGCAGTCCATTTTTCATATATCCCATACTGCTAATTTGTGTGTATGTTGTATGCCAGTAGGATCCTATCAAATACTGCTTCAGATCAAAATATTAAACAGTTGTAAAGCGTTTATATGTTAAGATACCTGCCTTGCGATGTGACCAGTATCAGATATTGGTACAGAGGCTAATTTCAGTCCTCTTGCCCTTCCCACCCTTTCCTCAAGGGTAAGGATAGGATGGGAAAGGGATGAGGATTGGACGGGGAGGGGGTTATCAGGGAAAGGGAAATATTCTTTTGCCGGTCTATGCCCTCCTTTGTCCATTAAAATCCATAACTACACTTTTGTGCTTTTTACTAATATAAGGTTTGTAAGAGAAGGTATTCTTTCGACAATTAGACTTGATAAGCTCATTTTTTGGCACAGTAGCATGCGCCATGGTCATGGGCTGACTTTCACTGAGAGAGTCTGTGAGTCTATAGGGGTAGTCTGCGAGTCGTATAATGGTAGTCTGCGAGTCTTATAAGGGTTATCTGCGAGTCTTGTAGGGGTAGTCTGCAACAAGACATATTGCACAAATGTGCCAGTGTAGACATGCTTCAAGCGCAGGCCTAAATGTAGGCCTCATTTCCCCAAAAATTGGAAGGGCAAGAGGGATTTGACTCAGGTTGGATGGGATCCTTTTTTCTTATATTCCTTTGTGCATTAAAGGTAGTAAATACATCTGCAACTCATTTCTATGGGTCACTTAGTTCCAGGTGAAAAACTTGCTTATTTGCCACCTTCCATAAAAACAACATGTTTTGCACTCTTATCTGAACATTATATATTACTTACTGTTAAATTTTCCAATAACTTCTGATAATCAATGCTCTAATGTAGTTTATTCTGATTTCTTTCCAGTGCATGTTCTAGATTCGCCAATCTAGTATTAGAGAGGTCGCTCTGGCGTAAGGTTGACGCTAGAGGGCAGGCTTGCGGCACAGCGAGATTCAGATGGTTGCTCTCTCACGCGCTACATAATGATACAACCAGTCTGATGGTAACAGGATTCGCTGGCCAGAACCGCGGGTAAGGAATGTTTACTAATGACCGCTCAGATCATCAGGTGTCATTGATGCCTTAAAGCCCTTGCGTTGTCGCAGCGATTCAGCCTATATTAAGTGACCGCTACCCATGGGCATAATAAATAGAGGGGGATAAACCAGAATTGGATATTTCCTTTTCCTATCCATACCCACTCCCGTCAAATCCTATTACCCTTCTCATCCCTTCCATATTAGGAAAGTAAAGGAAGAGGAAAAAACTAGGATCAGGCCTCTGGCACCTCACTCATCGGACGAAACGCGAAATATTTTTGCTTGACTTGTCTTCGTCACTGGTCGACCCGGCCACTTGCAACAGATGTTGTTGTGGGCTCTACCATTGTTTAAATGACAGTGCATTAATTGAGCGATAGCAGTTGAATTTCGACAAAATGTTTTGTGACTGTCGTCGCACAGTGCAGCATCCCTCCCCGTTTCGTCTCTCAGGCGTGTGCGTTTTAATGCACCGTGACCTACTTTTGTTTTGTGTAAAACTGCGCAGCGTCAACGCTTCGGCGTTGCACCTCTCTTACCCTTGCGGTGAACATTGTAACATGAGTCCACGAAAGTCATTTTGTATTCTCGTCTAACATTTTCAGGGTCAGGTACCTTGTATCATACTTAACTTTAAAAATGTTATGCTGATAGTGATTTCAACATGTACATATATACCAGGCCTGACGTTTCTATTACGAATGGCCATAGCCATGGCCCTCTCATGCGGTGCCTGTTAAAAAAAATGTATTAATGTGGGTAGATACTGAATCTAGGCATACAATTGGGATACAGGTTTTTATTGATTTTCCTAAGTGGAAATACTTGGTATTACAGGTAAATGTCAAAGTTGTTAGTGTCATGTCATACGAATTTGACAGCCAATAGTAAGTTGTATTATTCTATCCCTTGGGAAGGGGTTTTTTTTTGGAATACAACCAAGTTTTTATTCTACTTCTACTAGAGCCAGACTCCGGCTCTTGGACCTAGTTTGAGCTCCAGTCTGTTCAATAGTCACATCATTCTAATTGGGGAAAGAATATAAATAAATTGATTATTTATTAACAAAAACTCACATTACCATGTATAATATTGGTTAGGATTCAAGAATTTTTGGTGTTAAAGGTAAGGTGTAAGCATTGTTTACAAACTTTCCATCTTACTTTGGAACATGGATTACTTAAAGCAATATTTCAGTTGCTGGGGCCATTGCATCCCGAAGCCGGGCGAAAAGGAACCAGAAGATGGCTCTATCAACAACCCCTTTGTACCGAGGGTACATGAAATGCAGTTCTGTGAGTTCCTTTCAATTATGTTTATTAGGTGGACAAAGGAAGCAGTTATTAAGTGACTACCCATAGACATCTTCCAAAGAGAATAAACGATATGCCTTTTACCTTTCCATCCCCTTGAGAAGGTCAGGTTAAGTTAAGTGGATTGGAATTAGGCCTGTATCAATCATCAGTCGAAACAATACTTCTACTTGACCCCTGTCTTGAGGCGTGGTATTTCACAGGTTGAACCGGCCACTTGCATGTTGTTGCAGTAATAGCTGGTCATTTGCTCCTTTAATGTTATTAAAGAATAATAATTTCAGATGCGAGGAATCCTTACAGACGTCAGAATGCTCTGTTCCGTTTTCAAGCTCGGCAGCTGCCAAGGTAAGGTTCCTCAGAAATGTTCACCCATTTATCATCTCATGACTTCCCCATGACACACCACAAATATCGCAAGTATATCTTTTGGGTGCGATCATAAACAAAAATCTGTCGGTGTTATTTTTTTAAAATTATGTCTTAACATGTCTTCACGTATAAATTTGTTACTCTCTCTCCTTTCATCCTCTCAACATGCCCTAACCATCTTAATGACGCCTTCTTTTTCTTTGTTCAGAGTTATGAGTAGTCCCGCTTGGCCTAATGAACCCAGATACGATACCGTGGAGCTGGTGGCCGAAGACTTCATATTGACTGAGAAGAATCAGGAGAAGGGGAAGTGTACTGGTCCCAGGTTCACTTTCACTCGTGCAATGTACGTCGGGCTGATAGATAAATGTCCCAAACTTACCACCCTTATGCTGGAGTACTGCAACATTAACTGTAGAACTGTGAGTGGCTTGAATTATTTGCTATTTGTTATTGGTCTCCGTGTTGTTTATAGCAATATTGGGGGTGTAGTGCGGGAACGTTTGTGCATTGTTCCCGAAGAGGCACGGAACGCAAGACTTGTCCACCGTGGTTTGGCACCGTAACACTAACGAGACTTAAAATTACTTCTACTATACTATTGTGTAGTCTATTTATGTTTCTGGTACAGTCGGTAAGAAAAGGTACGTCACCTTCATGTTGACATTTGATTGCACCACAGACAATTTGATTTGTACTTCGTAATTACCAGTAGTGTTTATTATTTTGAGACTTGTTGCCATATCAATTAAGTACAATGTCGTCTCATGACTTGATAAATCAATTAATTTGAAAACTGATGGAGGTTTTCGTATCCTGACCGTACCTTTGTCTTATAATAATAAATAATAAATCGGCCTTTTCTAGAATGTTCCCCACTGCAGGGACACAGGCCTCCTCTCCGAGAGAGGGAATGAGCCGTAATCCATCACGCTGGCCCAGTGCGGGTTGGATGTCACGTCTTCGAATTTGATGGTTCTAAGAACATGCCGGTTTCCTCACGATGTTTTCCTTCACCGTTTTTGGAGCAGTGGTGATGAAATAAATTTACACAAAGTAAAGCGCCTGCCTGGGTTCGAACCCGCGACCTACAGTACGTAAGTCGGGGTCTAAACCGCTGAACCACCACTGCTCTTTTGTCTTATGGACTCCTAATAGTGAGAGCCGTCAGCATCTGTTGCACGTGCAGGCTCGACCTCAAGTAAAAGTATTCTGCGTTTTGTATGATGAGTGAAGTGCCGGAAGACTAATCCCCCTCCTTTTCTAATAAAGATGGGAAGGGGAAGAGGATTTGACGGGTCAGGAGATGGAAATATCATTTTTTTTCTGTTTGTCCATTAAAGCTAGGCCGTTGCCATCTGCAACTCATTAGCTTGTAGATGTCTGGTAGCGGACAGTTGATAATTTTATGTCCGAACTAAGCTATGATGGTTTTCCATTCAAATTTAAACATTAATGTAACACAAGACAAATACCAGTCTTCAATTTGACTAATTTGACATAGACAGTTAACAAACTGTCGAGATTGGATTACTACGTAATAAACCTTTGACAGTATAAACAGTGTAATGGCCGCCATGTATGAGTGACGTTTGTTTACAATAATCACATCTTGCTATGAAACAATGAACAAAAATAGTTTTGAAAAAGCTGTGGTTATTGATTAAAATGGTTTCAGATTCACTTAAGTCAATTACCAACATCGCTGACTACTCTCTCGCTCCGGGGCGCGCAGTGCTTCAACTTGATGCTGGAAGAGTCCTTCCTGTTCAATATACATCAGATTCTGCCGGATTTGCATGTGAGTGTTGCTCTGCCGAAATACAGCATGCATGCAATTCCTCGGAGATCTCGGTGGAATGAATTAGACCGAAGTCCACATGTAATATTTATATAATCATCTGTTCATATTATTTGTATGTAATTGTATTTATGAACATGGTTTACACTTTGGGTACGGAACCCTAGAAAAACGAGATGGTGGTTTATTTGTTATTGTATTTTCTCAGACCTTGGATTTGAGCGAGTGCGACTGGCTGGATCCATCTTCCTTTCTGCCGCTTAGCAAGCTACGCAAACTCACCCGGCTCCGTCTGCGCGACTGCCCTCGCCTCTCAGAGTTCGTTGCGTACTCCTCGCTCGCTGCCAGATACGGCTTTAAGGTTCTACAGGTATACGTTGTCGATTATCAGAACTAATTGTGAGTGGGGCGTTCGGATGATCGGACTGTAATCAGTGGGAATACATGACACTATATTTTCCAGGAGTTGGACATGCGTGGTTGTCCGGTGAGCGATTCTGAAGTGTCCTCGCTGTCGTGGCTGCCTCACTTAAGGGTGCTCAGTCTCACGTCGTACGCTGTGGCCACAGTTCCCGGACATAAACACTTCAAAGTGAGCCGAGCGCCTGCAGCTTTGTCTCTGGAAGAATGGGAACTGGAGGTATGTGGCAACATCACATATACCATGTTTTTTGCTTGATCACAACCCCACCCGATTTTAAATGGTGATGTGGTCAAAGGATACACACTAGTTTACCATCAGTTCAGATTTCTCTTGAAGGTGTCACTTCATAGGTAACAATGACATCGGCGACTTGTTACAATCTTTTGTTGTACAATGACCGAACGATTACATTACGGTCACAGAAATTTATTATACCATGACCTCAAGACACGCGTCAAGTAGAATAATTCTGTTTTCTGAGCTGAATGTTCGTGTCATCTGTTTTTTTTATAGCTGAAGGTGGTGAACTAGCAAATGGTTCACACGATATCAAGTGACAGCTAGCCATAGACTGCAACAAGCTAATGAGTTGCAGATGCGTTGCCTACCTTTAATGGACCGAGGATAAACAGAAAATGGTTATTTCGCTTTCGATTCATCCCCTCCACCGTCACGTCCTCTTTTCCTTCCCATCCTTTATTAATAAGAAAAGTGAAGAGGACTAGAATTAGGCCTCTAGGCTCTGCCACTTCCTATGACTGATGGTCTAATAGTTTTCCTCTTCCTATCATTTTTCAATAAAGAAATGATAGGAAGAGAAAGGAATTTTAAGGGGGAGGGATAAGAGATGAAATATTAATTTCCTGTCTATCTCATTATATATCATCTCTCCATTAAAAGTAGACAATGCATCTGCAACTCATCAGCTTGTTGCAGATGTCTATGGGTCTTGTCTTTGTTTCCAACCTTCTTCTATAAAAATAAAGTCCGTGTATATAATCTCCGACAATCGGTCAGTGACACGTGTTTGTTCTCTCCTAGGAGCCAGAGTTCTTCAAGAATAAACTACTAGCGGAACGGGAAGGGGAAGGTGTGACAGACAAGGCCTTTTTAAACTCCTATACAGACCCCTATATATTGTAAGTTATTGGTAATATTATATATGCTGGTCTACACCAGCTACATTGGGCAAATAATTATGAATGTTATATCGGGCAATCTTCTTCTGGAAAGGAAAGTCTTGTAGTCGTGGTATTACCGGTCGAGCTGGTGCATTCGTGCGACAGATATGAATGTGGAGGCATAAGTTGGAGTAGACCTTACATGATGATGGATGGATTGCGTGAAGGATGACGAGATAGAAAGGTGCGACTACTGATAGAAATGCGTGGACGAAACGTGTTCTGGCGACCCCACTTAATAGGAACAGGAACGTTGTATGATAATGAACACGTAATCTAGGTTATATTTTATTTGTCTTCCCATAGGAAGCTGGAATTGCTAGAAATGTAAGAAAGTTAGTAAATTGAGGTATAAAGTTTGTTGTTAATTAAATCAAAAATATAAAACTTTTACAGCACAGACAGTGAGCCAGACGAGATAGGCACGGATGAGAACTGTACCGCATTCTTAGCGAAGAAGAGACAAGAAAAAGAAAAGAAGACAATGAAGAGGAGACGAGAAGACGGTAGCGGTGGTAGTGATGCTGATATAGACAGAGATGCGCCGTCCTGCTCAAAATATAAAAGGACAGAAGAAGACAACACGAAAGATGGTGATATGAAGAAAGATGAAAGGGGAAAGAAAGGTGGAAGAAATAAAGAAGAGAGTGACTCAGATTCAGATGATACTAGTACAGCAGTAATCACTGTCGTAAGACGAGGAAATACATTGGAAACAGAAGTAACTCCACCGAATAGACAAGAATCTCAGAATGCAGATGGAAAGATAAATGGAAAAAGGAAAAGTAAACGGATTGAGGAAAGAGAGGAGCAGAACGAAAATAAAGATAGCGGAGCAGATGGGTCTGTGAACGCTGGGGCCAGTACTTCCTGGGGGAGGAGCGGGCATGTCCGTGGCTTCATCTGTGTCCGGAGGAGCAGGAATCCTGAAGTTGAGGGCTCCCAGGAGAATCAGGTAGAGGTGCAAGGCCAAAGAGTCCACGGAACTGTGTACTTGAATTTCTCCTCGAACGGCCAAGAACGTTTTGAGAACAGACCAAACAATTCCGTCTCCTTCTACCACACACCTTGCAGAGTCCCAACAGTATCTCTGGTCACCGATACCTCAGTCAGACAGTTTGGAAGAGCAGACGGCGACGATATTACCTACGTTAATTTTGGACCAAACGGTCCTATACGGTTTCAAAGGATGTCCCCGGCCAGACCGGAGAGGTCCAGCCTCAGATCCTTGTCTATGGTCGGCTATATTAATATAACGGATAGGAGTCTAGTGCATCTAGCGACGGCAGCGCCGCACCTAGAGTTTTTGGATTTCAGAGGCACTAGAGTGACGGCAGAAGGTGTGGAAAAGTTCCAGTCTCTACAACCTGATTGTAAAGTGTTATTCGGGAAGATTGAAGAGTAAATGTGTTGACGGTGCTAAATTATCCTTCTGAACTCATATTTGACTGAGAAGTGTAGTGTTAGTGTTATTAGTGTTACTGGATGATGAAAGTATTTGGGACGGTCAATACTGAGTAGTCAAGGAATGCAAGGCATTGCCCGTAGGTATGTATTACTTTATTTTAAATTACCTATCAGTATAGTTTTTGTAGTTGCGTGACACTTTAATTTTATATTAATAGTATTTATTTAAATCGAGGGGTAAGTGGATGTAAACGAAGGGTGAATTCGTAACATTTGAATCGGAAAAATATATTATTGCATCTTTTTTTTATAATGAAACTAGTGTTATCGATCCTTGTTACAATCCTTTGCTGACACAATTGTATAATTCATACACTTTCAACGTATTCTAGGGAATACGTTGTTTTATAGCAAGATATGATTGTTGTAAACAAACATTCACCATACATGGCGGCCATTACACTTCTTATACTTTCATCGGAAATGTAATTTTGTGGTAATCTTGAGATAAAGTGAAGTGAAATTGTGTAATATGGATAGATAATGTGATTTTGTATTTTACGAATTTTAATGTAAAAATATTTGTTGGTAAAAGTTACATCTTGCTTTGAAAATAAGCAAAGCAGCAAGGTATAGAGCTAGGGTTGCCAATTCTCAAAAATATAATAATTTGAAGATGCAGGCTGGTATGAGAGAAACAATAGTTTAGCAAGTTTTAGTTAATTTAAAAATACCAATAACAAAGACTGACTGTACATTTGTGATACCCTCAGTCTTCAAAATTGGTTAAGCCGTCTTCTTGCCTTCAATTTTTGTAAACAAACAAACGTCATTCACCATACATGGCGGCCATTACACTTTTTATACTGACATCGGAAATGTTGTAATATTGAAAAGTAAAGTAGGTTATTTTTCAAAAATACTTTAGATTTAAAGAATTTTAACATAAAATATATGGTGTAACCTTTGTTTACAAAAATTCCATCCTGGTGTGGAATACACATATTGTTATTTCAACTAGATGGCATTTCTCTCAATATAACATAACATGATGTCTGAATTAAGTTATGAAAAATGTATTATCAACAATCTTTGATGATTGCAAAGTGTCATTTGCTATCGATCGTTTGGAAATGAGAGAAAATCGAGTTAAACGGGGTCTGATACATACATACCAGTTAAACTGATATAAGTGTACTAAAATTGCTGCCATATATATTATGATATCTGTAACAAACCTGGTTTTGTAGTTAATTTCAGATCAGTTGAGAAATTATTGGGAAATCGAGACATTGATTTCCCCGATTGATTCATGGAGTATCTTTTGGGAGTCGGCAACTTAAGACCTTGTATTTAACTTTTCGTTACTGATATTGTAAGTTTCATTGTTTTAGAAAGGCTGCTATAATTAAACTATTTATAAGCTATATGCCTATAGTAAATAATTATTGTATTGTAGAAAATTAATCCTTAACATGTATTAATATTTAAGCGTAGAAATACCACTTTATTTATGGAAATATAGTATGGTATCAAAACCATTAAATAAATGAGGTATTTCAGTTTTTTTTTTCAGTTTTCTACCTTTCCCAATATCACATCACTACAATACGTCGCCCTAGGGCACATTAGAATATGGGGCCCTAGGGCACACTACAATACGTCGTTCTAGGACACATTAGAATATGGGGCCCTAGTTCACACTACAATACGTCGCGCTAGGACACATTAGAATATGAGGCCCTAGGGCACACTACAATACGTCGCGCTAGGACACATTAGAATATGGGGCCCTAGGGCACACTACAATACGTCGCCCTAAGGCACATTAGAATATGGGGCCCTAGGACACACTACAATACGTCCCTCTAGGTCACATTAGAATTTAGGGCCCTAGGGCACACTACAATACGTCGCTCTAGGACACGTTAGAATATGGGGCCCTAGGACACACTACAATACGTCCCTCTAGGTCACATTAGAATTTAGGGCCCTAGGGCACACTACAATACGTCGCTCTAGGACACGTTAGAATATGGGGCCCTAGGTCACACTACAATACGTCGCTCTAGGACACATTAGAATATGGGGCCCTAGGGCACACTACAATACGTCCCTCTAGGTCACATTAGAATTTAGGGCCCTAGGGCACACTACAATACGTCGCTCTAGGACACATTAGAATATGGGGCCCTAGGGCACACTACAATACGTCGCTCTAGGTCACATTAGAATATGGGGCCCTAGGGCACACTACAATACGTCGCCCTAAGGCACATTAGAATATGGGGCCCTAGGACACACTACAATACGTCGCTCTAGGTCACATTAGAATATGGGGCCCTAGGGCACACTACAATACGTCGCTCTAGGTCACATTAGAATATGGGGCCCTAGGGCACACTACAATACGTCGCTCTAGGTCACATTAGAATATGGGGCCCTAGGGCACACTACAATACGTCGCCCTAAGGCACATTAGAATATGGGGACCTAGGACACACTACCATATGTGGCCCACGCGCACACTTGAATACATTTGTAGCCCTGGGGTACACTTACTTCTATTTTTTGGGTTATTTTAATTTTGGAGGATACAAAAATGCAGATTTATTGGTAATTAAATAATTACACGTCATGGCTCTACAAAGGTATTATACATTTAAAAGTTAACAAAATCTACTGTAAGTTACCATCAATTTAAAAATTCCTCGACGCTATAAAGAGCCTTCTGAATAAGCCAATAATCTAGTTCTAAAGGAAGGCTGGTAGCTGTGACGTGGTCGGGCGGGCGGCAGTAGACGGCGGGCCCCATGACGTGCGCCGTCTTCTCGGCACTCGCCCGTGACCGTGATAATATGGACCTGGGTCCGGGCCCCGTATGCGTGCTCAGAGACAGTAACGGTGGTCACGACATCAGGTTACCCGCTTGCTCGTTTCCCACCTATAACAGTATACGACTGTCTCTCGTTTAGAGTTCCCTTTGTTTTACTCAAAAGACCAAAGCCAGTGGAATACAGAAGCCTATAATAACATTGAAGATAAGGTGAGCTTGTTAAATTTAATAAACTGTAAAAATATTTTAATTACTTCGTTAGTTTGTCAGTATGTTGGGTTTTATTATACAACTCAATTAGTCTATGGTTCTAAGTCGGCGACGGCGCTATGAGAGCTGGAGTAATTTTTATTATTTTGAATTTATTCCAATATATAATCTGTCCGTATACACCGGTAAGTAGTTTCGATATGTGCTAAATGTCGTATAATACAGTATTGTACAGTATCCCCTAGAGGGGGAGGAGGGGATGAAACAGAACACCTAAGGTACGTTGCCTACTTTACCCAGTGGCCCAATGGCGTCGCAGTTAATCCTCCTCTAGATGAAAGTATGAATGTTTTGTGACCTTTACCCATAGGCATCTGCAACAAGCGAGTTGCAGAAAAAGGACTAATCTTGTTCCAATCCATCTCCTCCCCATTCAAATCTTCTTCCCATCCTTTCCCTATTAAAAAAAGAATACGTAGGGGAAGGACTACGATTCCCCGACACCTCACTCATCAGACGAAGCGCAGAATACTTCTACTTGACACGTAGTCGTGGTATTTCACCAGTCGAGGCCACGTGTAACAGATGTTGCGGGTTCTACCACTGGTAAACAGGTGCCCCAATCCTAAGACAATAAACGTGGATATGACCAAGAAACCACTATCTGTAATTGTGTGCATACGAAAATATAGTATTGCATTATGTTATTCCAGGGCGGAGATGATGTGCAAGCCGGTAGCGTATTGCTACCCGCTACCCGGCGCGGCAGGTACCTCGCCAACATAGTCAGGAGGCAGGCCGTTGTTAGTATTTAATATTCCTAGAATGGATAGCGCAATTAAAATAAAAACCGGCCAAGTGCGAGACGGACTCGCGCACGTAGGGTTCCGTACCATTATCTATAAAAAATCACGTTTGTTGTATGGGAGCCCCATTAAATATTTATTTTATTCTGTTGTTTAGTGTTTGTTGTTATAGCGGCAACAGAAATACATCATCTGTGAACATTTCAACTGTCTCCCGGCTTACGAGGTACAGCCTGCTGACAGACGGACAGCGGAGTCTTAATAATAGAGTCCCTTTTTAACCTTTGGTTACGGAACCCTAAAAACCACAGACGAATTTATTTGATTGGATTGTGTCAGGGCGTGCCCCGTAAGTATAAAACCGGGTTTCCGTCCGAAACCGCTAGTGAATTTTACATTATAAACAGTATGTGCACGTAATGAGAACATAACTGACGTGAGCTATAGCAGTGTATGTTCTTTCTCTGTCCTACTTTATCTTTGCGTATGCGTTCGTCTCACTCCTTCATGAGCTGACATAAAATACACAAATATTCATAGTGTTAAATTAACTTTATAAGTCTTTCGTTATAATTATATTTAGATTTAAAATGTTTATTCCAAAGGATGGTACGGGTATTAAATTCAACAAGGATGCCGATCGGGTGAGTGGAAAGTTCCAGAAACAATCCTTCCTAAAGCTTTTAAAACTTTACTATGCAATTATTTATACCTGTAGCTGGGAAATAGTAATACTAAGCGAATGATAGGCAACTGCAAATGAAAATGAGAGAAAAAACCTTTAATGGACAGGAGACAAATAAACATTGTTTTTCATTTTCCTGTCCCTCCCCTCCCCTGGTAAATCCCCTTCCCCTTCTCGTCATTTTCTTATCAGAAAAGGATATGGCAAAGGGACTAGGATAAGGCCTCCGACATCTCACCCATCAGACGAAACACAATACTTCTACTTGACGCGTGTCTTGAGGTCGTGTTATTTCACCGGTTGAGCTGGCCTATTCGTGCAACAGATGTATATATTCTTTCTAAACAAATGACTAGATAAACGCAGAAGCGAAGAAGAAGGTGGACGTACTCTCCGAGGAACTGCTGCCGTACATCATAGCAGAGCAGGAGAGACGAACCACTCTCTACCGTCGGATCATGACGGCCATCCAGAACGGGGAGAAGGGAGTCACCATTGCTGAGATTAGGAATAAACCGCCACTCATCATTAGGAAAGGTCAGGTTTGAAATGGATTCATTTATTTCAGTGATCCGCTCCGGTTTTGCTCGGGAAGTCTTTATGATGAAGTAGATATGCACCTGTCTAAAACAACAAAAAATGTATCCCATGGGAACTGTGCATTTTTTTTCGGGATAAAAAGTAGCCCATGTGCTATTCGGGGTTATAATCTATCTCTGTGCCAAATTTCATCCAGATCCGTTCGGTGGTTTTTGCGTGAATGAGTAACAAACATACATACAAACTTTCGCATTTATAATATTAGTAAGATATTCCCATGGAGGGCAGGCGGCTGGCCGTAAGAACTGCAGCCAAAAGCTATACAGTATGGAATACAATGACGCTGTGGCGATCCCACATGAGTGGGAAAAGGCAGATGGTGATGAACTGTTTGTATGTACGTATATACAAGGCGCATTACGTCTATGTCACACGGAAAGTACCTTAAATGTTAAACATAGGTTTTACACCCTTGTAAACAAGAACAAAGTTATAAGGGTAAGTGTAGCTTGAAATAGGAAGTTTTGATTAAAATTGTGAAATAAATGAGAGAGAGTAACAAGACAAAAAAAGTGAGTGGCAGTATTGATAGGGGACGTCTAAGGACTATCTAATATCGATCAGATTAGTGACATACTAAAGAAAGGCGATATAAGGAGTACCCGTAACCGACGAGCTTGTATGCGTTGATGTATGAATGTAGAAGAAGCGAAAGAGGTGTGCCAGGATCGCGCCTAATGGAAATCCATGATCTCTACCTAACCCTCTGGGTTATGGGCGTGAGGGTGTATTTTTTAAAATATATATCTGCATCCTTATTTCTAAGTTTCCTCCCAGGTCTAATGTACCGTTGTCCAGCCAACCGAGCGCCCAAAGAACCTGACGGCACGGGAGTACTGATGTGCGAAGACGATATCGAACCCGCCCAAGTCATGTACGACTCCTGTCTCAGTGCAGAGGATAAAGATCTTTATGTCGCTGAGAATAAGTACTTCTTTTGTAATAGTAAGTAATGAGCTGGTGGTATGATACAAGGAAAGATGTGTGCTTTTACAATGAATCATGAGACATTAAGGACAGTTTCAACAGTAGCGTATTATCGTTTGCCACTTTTTTATATAAAAAAGGGCTATTACCATAGTCCTTACTATGACGCTTCCTCTATCGAAAAGTTGTGGTTCTTGTTGCAGATGCTCAATGGGTAGAGGTCATTTAATAAAAAAAAACTAGCCCTGAATCAAATACCCATCTATTCTTTTCAAGGGCATAAAATCGAAGGTCCAGACCTCCCGCGCAATGGCTCTACGGTGATAGGCTGCGCGCCCATAGAGCGCACCTCGCTGAACTACACTAGCGCCAAGTGCGCGCTGGAGGACACTGACGACGTGGTTGTACACTACCGGTACTATCCTGACAGGGTGAGTGGATTAATTTTTTAGGTAAATATGTTATTCAATATAAATTCCAATCATAAGCCAAGGTAGAGATCATCAAACAGCTACAGAAGATGCACAAAAAGTTATGTTTTTTCTAGAAGAAAGTGCAAACGAGCAAGCGGTTCGCCTGACATGAAGTGACTGGCGTGATCACTCATCAGACGAAACGTAGAATGATTCTACTTGACGCGTGTTGCTGTCGTGGTATTTCACCGGTACAGCCGGCCACGTGGTACAGATGTTGCGGACTCTACCACTTTTAAACTGTTACCGACCCCTGACATTCAAGTATAGTTTCGAGGTTATGTTACCAGACTTACAAGTTCGTGACCGAACTTGACCCGGACCATGAAGTCTGTGACCACTGGAATCCCTGCCAGATCGGCTACATCTACTCGCTGCCCTCGCCGGACCAGGCGGTCCTCGCCAATGAGTTGTGGCGTAAGTAATCCCTTTAGCAATTTACCAATTTTAGTTGGTAGAAAAATTCAACAGGGTTCTGTTATATTTATTTCATTCATAAACAATTATAGGCCTATTCGTATTATTTTTACTTTGGGAAGAGGATCTGACGGGGGAGGGAATACATAAAGTGAAGTGAAATTGTGTAATATGCATAGCTAATGTTTTAAGGTGATTGGAAAATATTTTATTTAAAAGTAAAAACCTTTATTTACAACGCGAAGATGTACCAGGATCGCGCCAAATGGAAATCCATAATCTCCGCCTACCCCTCTTAGTTACCGGCTTGAGTGCTAATTTAATTAATGGAACATTTTTAAAGAAAAACCGCTTGACCACAATCCCACCTGATGTGATGTGGTCGAAGGATACACACTAATTGACCATCTGTTCAATCTTCTCTTGAAGGTGTCACTTCATAGGTAACAATGACTTGTTACAATCCTATTGTTACGAACAATGAACGAAGACTCAAATCGCTTTTTTGAATCTTTGTCACTTGACAATATTTCTCGAGACGTTATTAACTTGTTAATTCAATTCCTTTCAGACAATTATTGTAAGTGTCAATGTTATTGTTTTTGTTAAGTTTTACCTATTATTGAAGACCTAGATGTAAACAGTGGTAGAGTCCGCAACAACATCTGTTGCACGTGGTCGGCTCGACCGGTGAAATACCACGACCTAACAGAAGACAGGCGTGAAGTAGAAGTACTCTGCGTTCCGTCTGATGAGTGAGCTGCCGGAGGCCTAATTCTAGTTCTCTCTCCTTTCCCACCCTTCTCTTATAAGGAAAGGATAGGAAGGGGAAGAAAACGTGACGGTGGAGGGGATGTATAGGAATTGGAAATAACCATTTTCTGTTTGTCCCCTCCTCTGACCATTAAAGGTGGGCAACGCATCTGCAACTCATTAGTTAGTTGCAGATGTCTATGGGTAGCGATCACTTGACATCGGGTGAACCGCTTGCTCGTTTGCCACCTAGTACTATAAATAAAAAAAGTTTACGATTGAATGAAATTGTTAGTCTGAGGTAAAACTGCCTAATGTTGGCACCACACCAATTATTGGCACCTATTTTTTTATTAAAGAAGGTGAAGGAGGAAGCACTAGAATTGAGCCTCCCTTCAGATAAAATTTCGTCTTGATATGTATATATAAAAAAATGCACTTTTTATTTTTTAAGTGCTAACCGCGCGAAGCCGGATCTGTGACAGATAGATGATACGCTTTTTTTAAGATAGCGTCTGAAAATGCGTTTGAATGTGACGAATTTCTTAAACATTAACGATTTCTTCTACACGCCGATAAAAAAGTTTCACTTAAATACAAAAAAACATTTGTGTGTAATTGTGTACACACGTTCAACTTCCTTACTGTAGCAAAACAAAAATAAGATAAATCTTCTATGCCATGTGCCAGTACCAACTCTTTGTTTATAAAAACAATACATTTAATGCAATTGACAACGATTTAATGAAATAACTTGCAATTATACGTGAATATCAGAGTTGTTATTGGTTGCCATGGCAACGTCGTGAAGTCGATGTGGCGTATCGGGAAAACTCATAATTTTTCCGAAATGCGCCAAAAGAAGTATAATTTAAAAAACTGATTGAATATTTGTTTTATAGCTGAGAGTAAGTACCTTTCTATGATTTATTCTGAGAATTCTAAAATCATATAATTAATTTTAAATCTCAGGAGAACTTATATCACCTTGCTTTAGTATGTCACGTTAGTTTCTTTGTGACCTGTAGCCAAAACGCCTTATACAGTCAGTCGTTTATTGTTTTTTTATTCAATAAACATGCGGTCACGGCTGTAACCCTGAAGGGTAGGCAGAGGTCATGGATTTACATTTAGCGCGATCCCGGCACACACACACCCGGTACTCCTTATATCACCTTGCTTTAGTATGTCACTAATCTGATCGATCTAAGGAGTACCTGGTGTGCGTGTGCCGGGATCGCGCTAAATGTTTATCCATGACCTCTGCCGTCCCTTCAGGGTTACAGCCGTGACCGCATATTTATTAAATAAAAAAACAATAAACGACTGACTGTATAAGGCGTTTTGGCTACAGGTCACAAATAAACTAACGTACCCGAAGAACATTAGCATTAATTCAGTATACCATGGAGGATGGATGACCTTCCCTCAGAGCCCAAGGCGTTCCCATATTGTGTGTCAAAATTAATATTGTTTTAATTGATAGTTTTTCTCTGTACCCTTTAGGAGTTGACGGTAAGTTCAAATATAACTATGAAATATTCTCAGGCATGTTCCTTAAATGTAGTGAACGCAAATAAAACATGAAAGCATACCTATCGTTCAAGAATGCTATAAAGAAATGACAGCTGACAGGTGTGGACGTTGAGCGGAGTTTCCTTTGACAGCTGTCGCACTCCGCCATATTGTAACACGTGATATTGTATATACTACTTTGTGACTTTTAAGTATTTCTTATAGCAGACGGTGGCAAACGAGCGAGCGGTTCACTCAATATTAAGCGACATCTATCCATAGACGTCTGCAACAAGCTAATGAGATACAGATTCGTTGGGTACCTGGCACAGAGATAAATAAAACAAGGATATTTTCTTTTCCTATCCGTACCCTCCTCTGTCACATTCTCTTTCCCTTCTCATATTTTCTTTGTTAGAAATGGGAAGGGGAAGAGGAGTAGAATTAGGCCTCCGGCACCTCACTCAGTCGAAATGCAGAATACTTGACGCGTGTCTTCTGCGAGGTCGTGGTATTTCACCGGTCAATCCGCATTGCAGATTTTTTGCCTTAATACTTTTTAGAGAGAAGTCCTACTCCCAAAAGTAGGATAAATATCGGCGATAGCTATTTGCAAAATAATTAATTTTTATTTAATTTTGTAGAATACGAACGTAAGTGAATGTTTATTATCATTGTAGGACAAAAACAATAATTTTATTTAAAATGACATAACGAAAACTGTCAGCACTATAAGGGTACTAGGAAATTTAATTTTGAGTTTGAGAATAACGCCACCTAGTAGTTAAGTAGAACATTACAAGAAAAGCTTCTGATCGGGACTAAGAAAAATTATTTCATTTCGAGTTGAGAATAACGCCACCTAGTAGTAAAAGGCGAAACAAGAGCGCTTTACGTAACGGGAAGTATGGGTGTTTTAAAACGCAGATAATCAGTTATTACTTTTAAAAACGTATTCTTCCCATTAAATACATAGTGATGTAAATATTACTGGCCACAGACAAGAAGAGTCTGTAGCACTTAGGTATAATGTGTACTAACAGTGTGAGAATTTCCAAAATCTGTTCAATAAATCCAGAGATTACCCACGACACGACAACCTCACAAACTTTATTATTATATATTTTTTATTAAAATAAAATAAAATATTACAGGAGATGGTAAGTTCAGACATGAAATTAAAACCTTGTATGTTGATAGGAAGTAACATGAAAATCTCCATGCGTATATGTTCTTTCTTTATCTCTCTTAATATAAAGAAGAGAGAAAGAGAGAGCTAAATCCTATCCATACTCTCGCCAAATACTTCCTTTCCCATTCTTTTCCAATGAAAAGGAAGATACCTTTGAACCTCCGGCACCTCACTCATCAGACGAAACGCAGCACTTGACACGTGTCTTGAGGTCGTGGTATTTCGATGTTTTTTTTTTATTAAATCGGCCTTAGAATGTTTCCCACTGCAGGGACACAGGCCTCCTCTCCGAAAGAGATGAGCCGTAATCCACCACGCTGGCCCAGTGCGGGTTGGTGGATGTCACATGTCTTCGAATTTGGTGGTTCTAAGAACATGCCGGTTTCCTCGCGATGTTTTCCTTCACCGTTTTTGGAGCAGTGGTGATGAAATCAATTACACAGTGTAAACAGCACCTGGGTTCGGACCAGCAACCTACAGTGCGTATACAAGTATAAAACCAAGTTAAGATTTAGTGATATTGGTTTAATAAAGTTATTTATTTCATATGTTACAGAGATAGTGCCACGTGAGTCTACTTCTTCTTTTATTTGTGGTTAAAATTCTAACGGGTCAAATTATTAAAATAGTATAAATTTCTAATATTACCCTTTTTAATGTTACATTTTTTTTAAAACAGCAATACCGGGTAAGTTTTAGTTTTAAATATTACAAACTAGCGGCAAACTTCGTTCCGCCCTATAATTAATGGATGATTCACTGTTTTGACGATAATGACTTACACATTATATATATGATGTCGTCTATGGAACTATTCTATCTATTATTTCCTTATGAACTTGGGCTCCTATGGTTTAGAGAAGCGGGAAAGGGGTCCTGACTGTTATAGAAATGTGTCTTACTTTAGAGGATAGCTTGGAGGAGTGGGTACCGCCTACAGCGAAGAACTACACCAGCAGTCCTCGCAAGATCAGCATACCGGAAGGTTACATGTTCCACCGCATCAAGCATTCCAGCTTGCTCCGGAACTCGGGAACTGTGAGTATCGTTTTACGAGCAGAGGTACGATTGGATATTTTCTATATTATACAATCGGTTAGATAAACGGCTCTTTCCGTGTTTTTGTTTGTCATATATTATTAGTACAAGAGACGGCATAAGAATTTTATATCCTCATCTGCTATTTTATCGGGACCTGGAGATGCTGGGGACGTGGATGTAACAGTGTTAGTCCCAGATTTAGCTCGGCAACCGATTTGTGATTTATCAATGTACATATTATCTCACATAATGTAGGTCCTGATCAAATAACAGAGGAGAGTATATTTTTCTTATGCCCGTATCTTAGACTATACGTATTCGAACGAAGCTTTTTGATTCTAAATTTCATGTTAAATTGCTGTGTGATCGTAAAAACGTAGTAGTAAGTCAGTTTAGAAACAGCCTATTCACTCTTACGATGAACGAAGATTTAATCGCTGCGTACGTAAGTACGTACACGACATAAAAGGATGGACTAGTCGAATGTTCAGACACTAACAAATTGCAATCCCGCCTGTAATCCAAAGGGGTAGGCAGAGTGCGGATATCCATTAGGCGCGATCCTGGCACATCTCGATCTCTTAGTCTGCGCTGTGCGTTGATGTATCAGTCAGTTTCATTCATAAAGGTAGAAATAAACCTAATTACTTCGTTTTATTTTTATTACTTAAAATAAGTTATTTTTGTTACACGTGATTTTTTTTCAGTCTGTGTTACCACCTAAATACTACAACGCAGCTGTATCTGGCAACGTCGTCACTATCACGCTGAACTTCCCGACGTGGTCCAATACTCATGTGGGACCGTACTTCGCGAGTTTCATCAAGCCTGGCACCAAACGGGAGAAGGTCCTCAAGTTTTTGACCTTATGTAAGTTGGTTTGTCATTTACCCACTCAACAATCACATGTATGTATTGTTTCCAAATGATGACGTAGATAAAAGTGTGTGTGTAAAAATTTGAATTGGTATTTAAATGTTTCTTCAAAGCTTTTAGTATTTACGTTATTAAGTTTGAAGTAATGTTTTTGTTAAAACATGATCTGCAATTATTTAATCCCTACTAATATTATAAATGTGAACGTAAGTTTGTTTGTTACGCTTTCACGCGAAAACTACTCAACCGATCATCATGAAACTTTGTACACATATTCTTGGAGGTATTAGAAGTGACATAGGATAGGAAAGGAAAAAAATAGTATACAAAAAGCGAAGTATGTATGTTTGCTATTGACCTATAGACTCCGAAACGACCGATTTCGATGAAATTTACAGCGATTGTCCAGATTGGTACACGTTTGGTAGCGATCGGATCAACATAATTAGTGGCACCCGGGCGAAGCCGGGGCGGGTCACTAGTTACCAATAAATTTGTGTTTCTGTACTCAGTTAAGTGATAATAAAACAAAAAAAATCAAATCGATAAAAAGGTTATGATATAAAAAAAAATTATCGCGAATACTCGCAATAAAATTTCATTCACGGCCATATTTAATTTCAAATCACACACAAACACACGAATCCTTATGGCGTATCGTAAAAAATCACTGACCAATTTACTCAAAAAGCTCTGAAGAAGCATAACTTAAAAAAACATAAGCAGTCATAAGGCTGCCGCCAGACATGAAAACTCAAACCAGATGGCAAGATACAATAATCCATTAATAATTGTACGGGCTAAGACATAACATGCGTACATGTATGAATATCGAAGAAAAAAGATATGCCAAGACAGTGCCAAATGGAATCTGTAATCTCTGCTTACACCCTCAGTTGTGTGGAGCGTAACTATATATGTGTAAGTTAAACCACGGCTTTTTGATTTTGTAGCTCCAAGTGGTATGACCATAGTGCCCAAGTCCATAGAGCTGCTCCATGGGCAACGCGTCAACAGCACAGTCGTGTCCTTCAAGTGTAACCGGTGCCGCTTGCTAAATCTTATGGTGCGAGCGTCCGATGGCAACGTGTACAACGTCGACAATTCTAGACATAGAGTCAAGGAGTTCATAGACAGGTGAGAACCCCACCACCCATGGTCCTATTCATTCTCAGGTCCACAAGCGCGTCGACCTGCTCGTGGCCATTCTAGGACTTTTCAGCGCATTCCCACATAAAACTTGCAACTCTTCGGGTAGTGTCGGTTACTTTATTTATACCGAGGATCAAATAATTTCTGTTAGGTCTCGCAGAGGATCTCCGAGCGTTGCCCTCTCCATTGCCCTTTAAATGACCTTTGCTATCGAATGGAGTCAGCAAGGGGCCACATCTTAGTACCACGTGCCATGGTAACAGACAATTCAAAGACTAGAACCTTGAGACACTATTGGCACGAGAAGATATCTTGTGTCCATCGGTCAAATGCCATTCGAGTTGCACAATGCATTATCAACTTTTCAGAGCCGAGTTTTTTATCGCACCTTATTTATTTGTGGGCTGAGGGCTAGACCGACGATAGTGTGACAGTAACAACGAGGTCATTCATAAGCGAGCGCTTTCTTTCGGTTCACCTGATGTAACCGCTACCTATAGGCATCCGCAACAAGCTAGTGAGTACTGCTACTGTGTGTTTCCTACCTTTAATGCTATGGCAACAGAGAGTAGGGTATTTTTCTATCCCTCGGGAGGGTTTAGTGGCTGTTCTGCTATTTTAATATTGTCAGGTTGGCACATGGTATCCAATACTATACATTAAACAATCGTGAAGACATCGTGACACGATTTACTTTAATAAAACAGTAATTTGTTTTGTTTTTTATTTCAGAGAGGGCAAGCCGTAAGTAATTACTTTTTAACGTATGAATGTAGAGGGAATGTCGGTAGGGGTAGGCCAAAGAAAAGATTGACGGATTGCGTGAAAGGTGAATGGTTAAGAAGGGAGTGACGGATCAAATGATGTGGAAGATATTTTGACGGGTCAACTAGTACAGTTCATACTCGGTATTTATTATACCTTGTTTCACAGCAAGGTGTGATTTTTGTAAACAAATGTTTATACATTACAACTTCGTAATTTCCGAAACTTTTTCTTACGTTACCTTTAACTATGCAAACTACATTATTTTACTTCACTTTATATACATTTCCGATGTATAAAAAGTGTAATGGCCGCCATGTATGGTGAGTGACGTCTGTTTACAACAATCATATCTTGCTAGGAAACAATGTATATTTAGTTTTATTACCATAATTGCAGGAGACAGTTCCTTGAGATAGATCTGGAAGGTATGAAGCCTCAAGACTTTGGTGATTATTTCCTGGTCATCCAGAACGGTGATGGCCTTGAAGAGAGAGTCAAGGGTCTTACGGTCTTATGTAAGTTATTTTAAATGTTATTCTTACAGGATAAGGGTGAATGCAGGTAAGGTAACGAAACAAAATTATGTTACAAAAGTGGGTGGTCGCGTTGGCATTGGACTAAGGAGAACTTATATAGATCCGTTTAGTGACATACTAAAGAAGGGCGATATAAGGAGTACCCGTAACCGACGAGCTTGTATGCGTATATGTATGGATGTAGAAGAAGCAAAAGAGGTGTACGAGAATCGCGCCAAATGGAAATCTGTGATCTCTGCCTACTACCTCTTTGGGTTGCTAGCGTGAGTGATATTATGAGATGTTTATCTTATCTTTATATTTGTTAGTAAACTGTATAATTAACGGAATAATTTCTTTTTATATTTTCCAGCACCTGGTGAGTTGCTTTTACTTTTCTAGTAGTTATTTCTTATTACAATAATTTACGTTAAGACCAAATAGAACTACAAATAAACTACTTAAATTCTTGAAAATCCTGAATAACTTCTGAGGTAACAAACATAAAAACTGAGGTAACAAATATATATAAGTACAAGCTAATTGAGAACCTTCTCCTTGTTTACCGTCGGCTTAAAATAAATTATTATATTGAACACAATACAATTCATTTTATTTTTATTTTTGCAGAAAACGGTAAGAACTTTTCATTTAAGTTTATTTTATTTTATTTTCTTGACAATATGGTTAATGCGTTGTTTTGATTTGTTTTAGATATCGGTAAGAAAACATTTTAATTAATATTATCGTATGAAATGTAGTTTTACCGTAAATGTATACGTAGTATGCTCTGCAATAAAGTGTAAATCAATATTAAAAGGGGGGCAAGGGGGGGAGGGTGTATGAGGTATTTTTTAATTAAAAATAATAATCGATTACTGAAATTATTTATTTTAACCATTCCAACTAAGATTAAAAGCTTTTGCTTGAATATTCATAAAAGTAGAATGGCGTATTCGTACCCACGACCTCGTGTTCGGTAGTACGTATTTAACCATTAGGCTATTGGCGCTTCGAATTTTGAATTCTAGTGTATTTCGCATTTTGTTTAATTACATATTTAATATTATTAATTTTGTTCACAACTGTTTCAGAAAATGGTGAGTTAATATTTTTAATGCGTATTACGTTATCTGTAAGTTGGCAGTCACGCACGTTTTCAGCTTACCCTCAGTTTTGAGGACATGCTGAAGTAATCATAATTTAAACGATTAAATACCCCTTTTTGATTACATCATTCCTCAATAGAAACACATAAATGATATAGCGAAAGGAACTCCGTTCCGACCGCGGTGTCCATAACATACCTTTCAAAAAATTACTTTTTCCTTTGTTCCTTTTTCTTTATCTTTCTTCGTTCAGTGATCGACTGCCCGCGACTCACGGCATCTTTCGCGGTGGGCGGTCACTTCGACCGCACCATGCAGTACACCTGCGATGACTGTCAGATCACCGACATCCTGTGCAACGGCGAGAGCGTGTTGGCGGCGGGGCGCGTGTCCATCATCAGGGTCTCCAAGATGATAAGCTTCAACTTTCCCAGGTAGGCCTGGACTGTATGTCACGTTACATTCTGGATAGTGTAGCCAGGAATTACCCCATTCTTTAAGAGATATAATCTAGAAGAAATTCGATAGACAGGTAGAGTAGGAATTATTCTTAAAGAAGGATGGAGTGGCAATGGGCAGGTCACATCTGTCGAGATAGTGACGTCAGATGGGAGAGGAAAATCTTGGAATGGATGCCACAGTTTGACCAGAAAGGTGGAGTACGCTCCTTCCAAATGAACCGATAACTTCGTGGGGACGACAGCAAGGCCTGTAATATGAATTCTATCATCGGACCTTCAGACATGCTATCCTTCATGCTATTGTTGTTGATATACATTGCGTTCGCACGAAGCGATTTGAATCTATGTTTATTATTGGTGCAGCAATGGATTGTAACAAGTGTATCCGCATAAATTGTCACAGGTTTGAGGACAATCACTCCTGTGTGTACATGGGTTTCTTCAAGTCAAAGGAGAAGGTTTATAAGAAGATTTTAGCTGTCATTGACAGTAAGTAGTCCTTCAATTAGTTGTTTTGGATGCTAATTTAAATGAGTTGCCCGAGTTACGGTCGGTTTCTGAAAGGTTTGTCAAACGGTTATTCAACTGTCAAGTTAAACGCCATGTCAAATTACTTAAGCGTAAGGAAAACCTAAAGACGTTACCGGGCGGATCTATGGGCTTTATGGGCTGCAGCCCAGGGCTCCGTGGATATACCAGCCCCCAGGCGAACCCCAAGAGTTAGATCTCAAGGTAACAAGTGGCAAATTTAGTTTATATCCTTTCGTTCGGGATTCTTCAGTAGAAAAGAATTTCTTACACTATGCACCCGGTTTATGTTGAGGGATACACCGTCTGTCGTTATACTCTGTGGTACTCTGAGGCTCAAGTTTTCATATGAACTTTTCGTGCGAGTTATTTTGTTTATTAATATACCTTTATTTATTATTTTAGATGATGGTGAGTTACTTTAATCTTTTAAATACATAATTCTTCTTTTTTATTTTCAAATCGCTGTTAATCTTCTGGTTTGGTCACCCAACTCCTTATAAGTGTCACCGAATTGGATGAAATAGTGCGTTTCAATTGGTTCCTTGATCGTTTGAAAACACAATTGGACCCGGTAGGTGGCGCTGCCATCGGGTTACGTTACGTTAATATAAAATATATGTCCTTCTGGTTTCGCTAGCTTTATGTATTAATATTTAAATACTTGTTAGTACATTCAAGATATCAATTATTATTCATTGAATAACCAACGAAGAGTGGAACAAAAGGAACTGAACTTTGCTGGAACATTCATAAATATATCGACAGATGGAAGCCCTAACTTTTATACTGATTGATCAGTTTGGTCACTTACTATTGTCACTTTTCTTAATGTCTTTTCTTTTCTTTCTAGCCCAAGGTAACGTATGTTTTGTGTGTCTTACAGAAGTTGGCAAACGAGCAAACGGTTCATACATTATCAAGTGATCGCTACCCATAGACATCTGCAGCAAGCTAACTTTCGCTTTCGAACTCAGACATAATCCCCAAAGATATGTGTAGACATTTCCTTACATTAAAAAAAGACCTGATCACACGTCACGCGTGTTGTTCTGTTTTCCTGGCTATAGATAATCAAAGTGAAGCCAACAAGGGTGTCTAGTAAAATGTATTTCTTTATCCTGTGCTGTATAAAATTACTTCTGTCCTATGATTCTTCTCATAACTTCCAGGTGTATCGGTGCAGTTCCAGACGGTATCCCCTCCATCGCTCGGCGACCAGTTCGAGCAGGAGGTCACCTACGTGTGTGATGACTGCACCGTCACTAAGGTAAATTAACCAGGCCCCAGCATAATTAAAAATGAAGTAATTTCACAGTGGTGGAGCCCATAACTTCAAACAAAATGCTTTTGTACGAATGGGCTTGACCGAAATATCACGACCTCACAGGAGACAGGCGTTAAGGGGGAGTGTTCTAGTGTAAGATTGTTGCAGATGAGACAGACCAGGTCGATCTTCATTCTACTTTATTTTGTACAATCGGAAGTGACATTTCAATGCTCCCACAAAGACATATAATATATCGTTCTCTCACAGAATTTTCAGTCTTTAAAAAATTCACACAGATAATGTTCTGGAATGACTTGACCTTCTGGATCATTGTTAGAGGTGAAAATTTTCAACAAGGCGGTACTGTTCCAAATCTTAAAATATTTTTTTTATTCTGTTCCCTAGGGTTAGGGCAAGGTTACAAAATATGTATTGCCATCGATCCTTAATACCATGGACATTTCCAAGTCAATCGGACGCCTAGACTACATACAATAGATACAGGTGAAGCTAACAAATGTATTTCAAATGTCGACGTGTGCTATACATAAATTATGTTTTGTTCCAGGTCTTTGTCAATGGAATTCCTGTGCCGACGGCCTTGCGTAGGAGCAACTCTGGATCAATCGCTTTTTTCATTGTAAGTCAAATTCTTCTTATTATAAGTCAAATTGTACATTGTTGTAAGTCAAATTGTACATTGTTGTAAGTCAAATTGTACATTGTTGTAAGTCAAATTGTTCATTGTTGTAAGTCAAATTGTACTTTGTTGTAAGTCAAATTTTACTTTATTGTAAGCAAGGGATTGCAACAAGTTATCGGTGTCATTGCTTCTGTCGAATTTTGACACCTTCAAAAGAAGATTTATTACATTTATACTGAATTAATGAATGCCCACGCGGACGCATATCCGTGATGGCGATTGATACACTACTGGGTATAGTCCTCCTTAGATCGCCACAAACTTCAGTCAAAGTTTGGTCAGGTCATAGGCTTTTCTTGTGGGAGGCCTACCCACTCTGCGTCAACCTGTACGTGGACGCTTTTGTAGAGCTTTTTTTTGGCTATATATCACGTCCGCTCTGATATGTTTATAACAATCAAGTTTACAATAATAAAATGAATAAATGTGCGCTTACGCCCATAACCCGTAAAGAGATCATGGATTTCCATTTGGCGCGATCCTGGCACACCTCTCTTGCTTCTTCCACATTCATACATCTACACCAGCTCGTCGGTTATAGGTACTCCTTATATCGCCCTTCTTTAGTAAGTCACAAATCTGATCGATATAAGTTCTTCTTGGACATCCCCAACGCTGCCACTCACTGCCGCAACATAAATTTGTTTCGCTACTCTCTCTTCATTCGTCCTTTCAACATGAACCTCCGGAAGCATACCTTTAGCATATTAATAGATAGTATGATTATGTATGTAAGTGTGAGTAACATATGTGCTCTGTACAGGCTACAGCGACATCTATAAAGATCCGGATAACAGAGTATGCGTCGACATACGAGGGCGTCTATCAGGCTGTCTTCGCGGTCGGCAATGATGAGGTCACCAAGAGTATCATGGAAATCAAGTTAGTAGAGGATGCCGATGATATGAATATATGCGATAGATTTGTTACATTCATACAAAATGACCGGCCGAAAGTGTTACAAGACAGAGACAGCAACATTCACTCACGTCACATGGTGTGAAAAGGATAGCATGATAGGATGAAGGATAATTAAAATAACAAGAAAAATAGAGGACGGCTAGTGTTTGATAGTTATGCGTGAATTATGAACTAAAAAAACGTGCCAATTAGGACGTTTTCGATTCTTCACTTTTCAACCGCTACTGACATATTTGCTACATATCCGTATTATATCATTGATGAAATCCATACGTTAACTCATCAGTTATGGGTACTTTACTGGACATTTGAAAAGTATCGTTGTATCGGCAATAACAAATAAATATGGCCGATACCGATGTATCGGAAACACCGAAGTATCGCCTATATATCGGTATCGGATTCATCCCAAGGAATATATAAAACTTGATGTGCTTTTAGGGATCCAAACAGCAAATCCAGTGTAGCATTAACTACTGCCGGACCTGAAGTAGGACCTGAAGCAGCACCTGAAGGAACCACTGGTACGTTTGGAATCTTACATGTAAGCTGTTGCACCTTTAATGGATAGTGGAAGGGATAAACAAATAAAGGATATTTCCTTCCCCTCCCTCCCTCTTCTTCTCCTTACCACATTAGAAAATAATAGGAAGGGGTAGAATATTTCAAGTTGACCAGTTAAGCAGGGACATTGGGCACAATGTCAGTACATGCAATGGCGGTTTAACACGTGTAGAAAGTGTTAAAGTACACCTTGTTTCACTTTTGTAAACAGAGGTATTTACCGTTAAATTTGTAAATTCCAAAATGTTTTCGAAAAACAAACGTTTTCTAGTATCACCTTATAACATTAGCTATATTACACAGTTTCACTTCACTTTATCTCACGATTACCACAAATTAAAACGTAAATGGGCGCCATTTATGATAAATGACGTTTGTTTACAACAATCATAACTTGCTATGAAACAAGGTATAGATTGGTATAGAGTACTCTTGCATTACCGAAAGTTGATGCTTTATGCTAACGATAGATGGCACTTTTATTTATCTAAAAACATTTATTGAATTCTTATTTGCTAAAATACCATGAGTCCATAATATAGATGAATATACGTTCGTATAAAAACAAAAAATGGCATAAATATAATATACAAAATTACTTTGATTACATATACGTAGTGTTTACGATAGCCGCTACTAGATGGCACTGATAATACTACAAATGTTGGTAATGATTTTTTATAGTTACAGAAGCAGTCGCTGTTACTGGGGACGGGGAGGAGACTACCGCGCCAGCGGCGGAGGAGGAGACAGCCGCCCCGTGAGGTTACACAATCATTAGCATATTATTAGTTGTGACAAGGAAATCAAGTTCAAATGTTTATTCAATGTACGTAGGGCAAAGGATTGTAACTAGTTACCGGCAGTGTTTCCATGCTATCACGTGGTTACCTTCAAGAGAAAAGTGAATAGGCTGTGACTAAACGTCCTCATTAACGTCAGGTGGGATATCGATCAAGCGATGGTTAGTTCAATATAAAAGTGGGGGGGGGCTGAGGTTTGATTAATAGATCTTGATTTGTAGTTTTGAAAGATGTCCAATTAGGCTAAGCCTTGCTTGATTTAGCTTGCTTAGAAATAAAAAAACTAACCTGTTTTTTAATATTTTATTTTCAGCGTCAAGACTTATAAATTAGATAAAAAAGCTTATAAATATTACAAAATAAAAACGGTTTTTTTTTATTCGACAAACTATCTAAAGTTAAAGTGTGGAGATCGCGTTAAAACACCCCGCTTTATTTAGTAACGTTAGGTTTTCTTTCCTGAACCAGTAACGAATTTCGTGAAGACAGTTTGAGTTGAGTGTAACAAACTAACATTCACCTTTATAAGAATGAATAAATGAATGAATAAGGACATACATAATTATAAAAGAAAGGATAAGAGGAGGGAAAGCGCATTCAGACGACAAGCGACCGCTACGCGCACGCCCCGCTTGTCAGCAGTCGCGTCTAAATCGCGTTGAAATTGGTTGCATATAATTCGAGTCATTAATCAATAAATCATAAATTGCTCGCGCTGCAAATGGTCTACTAGACCGGTTGCAGTAGAACATTGTAACCTTTGCCGGCTGCAAGAAAACGTATAACTAGTCTGATACAAACCGGGAAAAGCCTGAGGGCAGGGTTAGTGTATAAAGGCCTTTAAAACTCGAATTCGAAGCGACTAGCGGTTTCTGACGCGCGTGACGTGCGCGTAACGTGCGAGTGTCTGAATACACTCTAAGAGTGAACGCGAAAGGAGATAACAAACGGAATTAAAAGTTGGTGAGCTGTTTGACACAGATAATGTAAGAGTAGGTCGTTTGTACATCGAATTAGCGCTCGCCTGACATACTGAAGCTATAATAAGCTCTCGTGCATACACACACAAAGGTCTCACATAGTATAAGATACGGGCATAAGAACTGTATACCTTCATCTGTTATTTGGAGACCTAGATTGTGTGTAAGATAATATGTACGTTGTACAATCAGAAGTGGTCGAGAACCAAATTAGGTTGATATGTATTCAAAGTTCTCGCCTTTGAATTCCAGGGGTCAAGTTTATTTGGACGTCAATCGAGTCTCGAGTCTAAGATTCTGTTATACGCAAAGGTTCAACCTACCTTGGTTTTTTAGATATAACAACGTTGGCTAACAGATAAGAGTATAAATATCTAATGTCGTATCTTAGTTAAAGTTCTTTTGAAAGTATAACAAACTAATTAATTAATTGAAGTAAATAAAATACTGTGTACTTTGAACCCCTCACCACCCCTAATTCACAATCTCCCCTCTTTCACAAAAACCTGATAATACTTATACATAAAATAACAATACACGAAGTCGGTCCATCCGTTCACGTTCAATGTCGTTCCCAAGGGAACTATTGATTCATAAACGAACTTTAAAACAATGCAAATGAACCTTGATGGGGGAGGGGATGGGTCAGTGGGTTAGTTACCACTTGTCCACTAACTCGACCGCCGTTATTCGAAAGCAGATCCGCGCTAAGTGGACTAGTTAAGGCATTCGTGCGAAGGCTTTGTGTAACATCCATACATCTATACTACCAAACTTTCGCATTTATAATATTAGCAGGAAATAGTAGGATGCATGTAAAATTAAACTGCTGCGCCCATGTGAAAGTGTTTGTATGTGTTTTGTATGGGTGTGCGACTTTGCAACCGTAAGTTTCCACTGGCTTAAAATCGTGTTAAGAAATAAACTTTCCCTCCATCTTTCTTCAAAAAAACTGAGAGGACAATATGTTTTACGTTAATTTTTTCGGCAGTGTCAACACACGGTAAGGGTGTGTATGTATGGGCGTGTGTGTGAGTGATTACTTTAGATAACATTCCGTTACTGAGCAGTGCTATTCCCAAAATCTCTACGACACCTCTTTAAAAATGTTAAATATAGGTTTAGTTAAAATGTTGTCTTGTCCATGACACGTTGCCATGGCAACCGATATTGTCAATGAAGACTTAGCTCAGGAACAGTTTCATTACCGCTATTAAAGTTACCCCATGTCATTTTCTATAGCCATACACAATTTGGCTGCAAAATGTCATGATGATTGGTTGTTATAAATGCAGTTGAGGAGTTAAAGCGTAACAAACAAAGAACTTCCTTTCGTATTTATAATATTAGTTAAGTTAGGCTGTAACTAAGACTAAGTACATAAAACCCAGACTTACGTACTGTAGGTCGCGGGTTCGAACAGACAGGCGCTTTTCTTTGCGCTATTTCATCACAACTACTCCGAAAACGGTGCAGGAAAACAGCTAGTATGCGACATCCACCAACCCGCACTGGACCAGTGTGGTGGATTACGGCCTTTCCTCTCTCGGAGATGAGGCCTGTGTCCTGCAGTGGGGAAACATACTAAAAATGGCCGATTTATTAATATAAACATATATAATAATAATGTCCTAGGACATTACACACGGCCATCTGATCCCAAACTAAGCAGAGCTTGTACTATGGCAACCAGATAACTGATATACTACATGTACTACTTGTCTTTTGTAAACACATACTTAAATAGATTACACCCAGACTCAGGACAATCAGACATGTTCATGCACACAAATGTCTGTCCTATGGGAATCGAACCCTCGACCTGCGTGAAAAGCAAGTATCTTACAAACCACGCCAACGGGCCGTCAAATATATGTCTAATCAATTAGTTTGTCTGTAACATAATGGTCCCATTTCATTAATTCGGCTTTAACCAACATCCAGTCGATGTGAACAACACTCGTTGATTTACTTTAAAATGTCAATTTCATACGAAAACTCTTAGTTCAAACTCAGCAGTTAATTAAACAATTAAGTGCTGAGTTTGAACTTTCAGAAGGTGTCGATACCACTACCGCGAAATGCAATGAATCAGTAAAAATAAGGTACATACGGTATGCCATTTACATATAAAATACTAGTGATTCGCCCCAGCTTCGTATGGGTAGCAATAAGCATGTTAATCTTTCTGAACATTTCCTAAATATTTCATCGAAATCACACCAGCCGTTTGGGCTTTTTTACTCTAATAGCTGTCCCGGCCAACTTCGTTCCGCCCTATAATTAATAGATGGTTTCGGCGATAATGGCTTACACATAAAAGATATATGTTGTCGCGGGCTTTTTGTAGGACTGTTTAAGGTAAACATTTCCATTATACATTATATATGTACGTGTAACTCTAACGGTTTTTGCAGCAGACACGACGAGACACAGAATAGCTCGTACACGGCGGACATTTTTTCCTCCTGTCTTGACACTTATCGTTATATTTTGGACAATTCACACAATATCTTTATAAATTATAGCCTATATGTTATTCTGATGTATAAGCTATATTGTTCAGTTTTTTCGTGAAAGAGTAACAAACATCCATGTTTATAAACTTTCGCATTTATTATATTAGTACGACAGAGAACATACATACATACATCGCTTTTTATATATATAGAGACCACCACCACTTTCACAACTAACTCGACCGCAAGTAACTGTTACGTTGACAATTCCTTAGTCGGGCAAAAACCGGTAACAGAGCTGGCCGCGCGCGTGCAGCTTTTGCCTTTAACATTTTTACTTCGAAAAAAAAAGCGCGTGTCATTATTTTGACGTTTTATTTAATTTGTTATTTTATAATTGGTATTAATTAGGTGTTTATTGTGATGTGTTTTGTTTCGTTTTACGTTTCTGTATACTCTCTGAATTAAACTGTCTATCGACAAAACAAGGAACTGACAAGTGGGTATTTTCATTTCATATGCTTCTCATTTTCCACGTCAAAAATATTTATTGTTTAATTTCAACCATTTGTCTTAACATCGCAATCACCTTCAGCTGACATTACTAGTGAAATGAGGACCACATTTATTTTCTCATCTCACACAAAAAAACATAATTTTTGGAAATTTATATATTCAACGAAAATTTACATACTAAATACGTATTATTATTTTAATATCTATACTAATATTATACAGATAAAAGATTTAATTGTTTGTTTGTTTACATTGATTGTGCTCCGAAAGTTCTGAACCGATTTGAAAAATTCTTTCACTGTTGGTAAGGTATACCCGGTTGACATAGGCTATATTATATTTTACAATTATAGATTTTAGGGATCCTTACTTAAACTCCAATAATGTAACCCAAGCTGTAAAAAAATTACCTCAAATACTATTTATTTTGAAATTTGGTCACTATATGTAATTTAGTCCAACTTACAATATAGGATATTATTTTATTTAGTGCTACCCGTGCGAAGCCGGGATGGATCGTAAGTTAATTAATAACACTCATTTTACAATTAGATCGAAAGTAAATTGATATTTAAACGACGTCGAAATGTCAAAATACGTCATTCATGTTAAAAAAACATCTCGTCAAGTGATGAAGAGCGGGAAACGGCTTAATTATTTTTAATGACAAAAGGCAACTGCACGTTCGCTTGCAGCCACCGACGATTCGACTCATTTTTTTTAATTCCATTTCATTAAATGACTCATGTTACTGCTGAGAGCAAATTTTAGTTTGCTTAAAAGGTTCAAAAAATTACAAAGGAAATGCGTTTCTTTGACGCTGTAAATTTTCATACGATGGTTCATAAGTATATGCAATACTTCGAATTATAGGTAACAAGTTATCAAGACATTACCATGGCAAAGTACACTGTAAATTAACTAGTATTTTCCTTTCCTTCGGTAACAGTTTTTATTTTCGGGATAAAAATACCATGTGTTGCACAATATGACCATAGTACATACTGTATAGATTTTGGCTGAAGTATTTACGGCTTGTGTGTGTATAAAACCTGACAATGTGTGTATAAAATTTCATGATGATGAGTTATTAAGGAGTTAAGGGGTAACAAACAAACTCACATTCGTATTTATAATAATAGTTAGAATATGGACCAGATACAGACGGACAGACATACCAAAGAAAGACAATACCTGAAACCAAGCGTATACCCGTATGGATGTAAGAAGCAAGGGAGTTGTGGATGGAAAATTCGTTACATCTGCCTACCCCTTTGGGCTTGTGAAAGATTAAAAATTTATCTACACACACAACTCACTTCTTTAGCGTAACAAAAGACTTTAAATGCGGCTTAAAAAAGTTATTGGTTGCCAAGGTAGCACAATGAAGTCAGCGTCGCTTTTATACACTCGTAATTTTTCCCAAACGTCCCAAAAGAAGTATAACTTTGAAAAACTTGACAAGTGCGAGTCGGACTCGCGCACGAGGGCTTCCGTACCTATAAAAAAATCACGTTTGTTGTACGAGATCTAAATAAAATATTTATTTTATTCTGTTGTTTAGTATTTGTAGTTATAGCGGCAACAGAAATACATCATCTGTGGAAATTTCAACTGTTTAACTAATAGCCTGGTGACAGACGGACAGCGGAGTCTTAGTAATAGGGTCCCGTTTTACCCTTTGGGTACGGAACCCGCGATCGGAGATTTATATTTGGTCTTTATGGCTAAAGTATTTTGTCCATTTTATCAATTTACTAAACTGTTGCATTTTGCGTGTACAGTGCGTTAATTTCCGAAAATCATTATTATAACATAAATAGCCCTGGTTCAAAGTACCAGTTAAATAAAACGCCGTAACTACTAGAGTTGAATGTTCCCACGGTTAGTTTTCAATGTAACGGCCGTAACAGATCTTGGATGACGTTGAAACCTTGAAAAGTAGAAAAAGTTTTCTGATCTGTGGTCAGTACACATTCAAAAAGAAAGAAAAAAAACTTAAAAATATACTTTCTAGGTTGTTACAATGATATTAATTCGTAGGACTACATAAATGGTGTTCATAAAAATTACAATTACAAAATAAAATGTCAAGAAACTCAAAAACTGACAAGTAGTTTTTGAGTTACTCTTAATAATGCGTTAAAAATCGTTTAAAGATATAGGATAAACTATAGGACTTACATTAAAATGATGTATGAAATAGTTGTAGCTCTTTAATTAAGCTAAATAAAAGTCCGCGATGACATATCTATCTTCTATGGTTGTCTCACAATAACCACTTTTTTCTTAGGAAACATTAATTATAACGTACTAACTGTTATTAGCGTTCGGTGTGAATCCTTATCCATTTAAATGTGTTAATAATTAAGAGAATTTAATGTAAATTATAAATGCTCTTTAAACTATATCATTCTGACCAATAGTTTAGAAGATACCAACAGATTAAAAATACACGTAACAAAGAAAAACATAAGAAGTCCGTTGAAGTTCAACTTCTGTGTCACAGAAGATATAATAACATAATATCTTCTAAAGATTTCCCTCACGAACAAAACATTACGCGTGCTTTAACAAAAACGTGTTGTCAAGAGTGAATCGTCAAGCCAGGTGACTGCTGACCCCACTTTGCAATTGTAATGAACGTCGAAACTGAAACGCTTGTCATGCACCGACATAGTTATATGTCGGACAAAACATATATATATCCACAACTTTAACATATTAAAAACTTTTAAGACCCGCAACAACGTCTGACTGGTGCAATACTAACATCTCCGTATCATTTGGATTCTAGTCCTTACATCTCCTTTTGTAATAAAGAAGAGATCTAGGGAGGTTGATGGAAAGGGAATAGATAGGAAAGGGAAATATCCTTTTTTCTGTCAATCCCTTTTTTTGTGACTGAAAGATCACTGTTTGCCTAGAGTACTCATTTACAGCTACACCGGGCTTGAGGCGGCAGGGCGCAGAGGGCGCTTAGCCTAAGCCCCTTTAAGAGTGACTTACTCGAGGGCTCCCTCTGTACAGCGTGCCTCGGCTCGGCCGTTACTTTATTATTATTGTAACCGGATTGGGAGGCCGCCGAGCTCTTAGGTCGCTTCGGCGGACGCTCCATGGAGTGACTTGGCTCAAGGGCCCCCGAGATGTGACCTCAGCTTGGGCTGTCACTCATAACGCGTTTTGCATTCCGATTCGAGGATGCCCGAGAGGGCCGAGCCTCGGCTCGATCGGCAGCCATTATTGGGTTACATCTGTTTATACCTTCCTCTGTACATTAAAGGTAGGCAACGCATCTGCAACTCATTAGCGTGTTGCAGATGGTAATGGATAGCGAACCGCTTGTGTGCCAACTTCTCCAATAAAACAATGAAATGTAATCAAATTAGGAGGACATTTCCAAGAATTTTTCACATAAAATGGAATCTCTGTACGTTAAAGCTTTCAATTCTGCTATAACGTAACGTTAACCAAATCTAATACTGTCAAAATCATGACACTATTGGTAAGAGAAATGAAAAATGGTCGGTTGCCATGGCGACGCATAAATAATGCCTGAACTACTCCCAACCTTGTTTCATAGCAAGATATGATTGTTGTAAACAAACAAACGTCATTCACCATACATGGCGGCCGTTACACTTTTTATACTTTCATGGGAAATGTAATTTTGTGGAAATCGTGAGATAAAGTGAAGTGAAATTGTGTAATGTGGATAGATAATGTTATAAGGTAATGCGAGAAAAAATTGTTATTCGAAAATATTATGGAATTTACGAATTTCAAAGGAAAACAACAATTTGCTTACAAAAATCACATCTTGCTTTGAAACAAGTTATAAGTAGACTTGAGCTACTTAAAATTACTAAGTAAAGATTCAGATTCAAACCTGAACCGCACAAGAGGTCACAGACATCCGACGCATATGCTTTAAGCCATTAAACCCTACGGAGTATAGCAGATCGTTGTTCTTCAAACAAAACTTCTTTGATACACTTTGCTTTATTTACAATACAGAGCAACATGGCGGGTGGTCTGAAGTAATTACAATTAATTTAATTGACCACCCGTTAGTAATTTTTTTTTAGTATGTTTCCCACTCCAGGGACACAGGCCTCCTCTCCAAGAGAGGGAAGGCCGTAATCCAGCACGCTGGCCCAGTGGATGTCACATGTCTTCGAATTTGGTGGTTCTAAGAACATTCCGGTTTCCTCGTGAAGTTTTCCTACACTGTTTTTGGAGTAGTCGTGGTGAAATAACACAAAGTAAAGCGCCTGACTGGATTCGAAACCACTATTATCTACTGGACAATCCCTTATTATTGGCACTTTAAAAAAATGCTAGTTTCGTGAAAACTGATTAAGGTAGCCGACGAAAAGTTAGTAGTATCGTGAGATTTGTCTTTTTCTCATAATCTATATATATAAAATGCGATGTGTGTATGTATGTTATACAGACATCAAATGGATGAACCGATTTCGATACAATTTATGAAGAAACGTTAAAATTGGCCTAGCGGTGGATCGATCGGATCAACGTAATTAATGCTATCAAGTGCTAATAGACAATTAAGCTAGGTGTGTAAGGACTCAACTAATTATTAGGGTGCCAGAATAAGGGGCTTTTACCCTAGATATTTTGTGATGTCAGTTTTCGACCTCGTATGAACTGTAGACAATTTTAAACATTTTTATCTGTATTTATTATCTCTGTTACGAGATGTATTCTAAAAATAGTTCATTTATCTTAAGACATGTTCGTTGATAACTGTCTCATTTGTATAGATTGACCAGCTGAGCCGGCAAACTTCGTTCCGCCTTGGAATTAATTTATGTGAGATAGTATTACCTTCCTAGTTTAATTGTTTATTAATTAAACACTATGTGATGTACGCAATGATTATTTATTCCAAAAACTGGCCAGGTGCGAGTCGGACTCGCGAACAAGGGGTTCCGTTCATATAAAATATCACGTTTGGGAGCCCCTTAAACATTTATTTTATTCTGTTATTTAGTATTTATTGTTATGGTAACAGGAATACATCATAAATAAATAAATAAATATATATGCACTCTCTCCCGTAACACAGAGGGGTAGGCAGAGATAATGGATTTCCATTTAGCGCGATCCTGGCATACCTCTGTCGCTTCTACATCCATACATCTACGCATACATGCTCGTCGGTTATGGGTGCTCCTTATATCGCCTTCTTTAGTATGTCACTGTCTGGTCAATATAAGGTCTCCTACCAACACTGCCACTCACTTAAATACATCATCTGTCTAACTATCACGGTTCACTAGATACAGCCTGGTGGAAGACGGACGAGGAGTCTTAGTAATAGGGTCATGTTTTACTCTTTGGGTATAGAACCCTAAAAATGTCTCATATATGCCATTAGCGAGCGTTAGTGTTTATATTCACGTATACATGACAAACACCAGCTGTCCTCTTAAAATACAGAGTGTTGCTTTTTCCGTTTGATAAAATGTACGATTCTCACAAGAATTAATATAGTAAATCACAATACAAGTTTTTTTTAATGTATCACCCATCCAACCTTAGTGAAACCAGAGAAGACTGTATATTTTTAAATTACTGCATTTACAATCAATACAATTTAATTTTAAACACCCTGTATAGTGAAATACAATCAATGTGTGTACTGTGAAGATGCCATTAGTTTACAGACATACATTTCTCGGCACACACATTACAGTGCTCGGAATATTCTTAAAAATGTTCCAGAAATAATGGCTTCACGTATTAAATACAATAAACAAGTTTTTATCATCAAGCAAGCCTTACGAATCTCTGTCCACCTCTTTGGTGGTACAGCGTGATTATATGAATGTTGGGAGACATCTCAGTCCATTGACCTGCGTTACGGTCTGCAAGCGGGAAAGTGGATCGAATACAAGCCAAAGACATTCTACCAAAGAAATGGTACGCGACATGTACTATCGGACTCATGTCCCGATTAAGTACATTTTAATATCGTAACTAAACTAGTTGTTGTCTGTGGCTTCGCAAGCATTGCTTTGTTATTGTTTTGGTTGGAACTTTTTGCGTATAACTTGGGCCGAGCTTCGCTGCACATTGTCTCTTGTATGTAAGATTTTTTAAATAAAGCGCCATCTAACAAAAATATAAGATATCAGTAAGTTAGTCCTTGACAACGCTCTAACAATAGATAATTCAAAAACCTATCAAAAGATGGCGCCCATGTGAAAACATTAATTATTTACATAATTTTTATTACAAAAAAAGATTCCGAAACGGCTACCCGACGAACGGACGAAGCCGGGGCGGACCACTAGTCATATACTAGATTTATCGCAGGCTTCACAACACAACAATCAGCTGTCGAATGTGCCAAATGGCATAGTCCTGCTGATCACTATACTACTATATTCAGACTGTGTTACTATATACAACTGAACCATTTCAACCATCTCTTTCTCATCACAACTATCTCCTTCTAATGTCTCTGTGAAATGGGTCTTGCAACTTATCTTGACCTACAGTTGCAAATGCGGAAATAGACAAAGTCATCAGAGCAGAAAATTTGATATAAGGTTGAGTACACACGATTTATAACGTTGTTTTAATGTTTAATAACAACGCCGTGAGATGGCGCTTACCCGAAACCGACGAAAATGAGTGTATAATTTGTTCCACATCAAGATAGAATTCTTGTAAACAAGCAAACGTCACTTTGGCGCCCATCACACTTTCATCGGAAATGTAATTTTGTGTAAGCCGTGAGATAAAATGAAGTGAAATTGTGTAATATGGATAGGTAATTTTAAAAGGTAATGTGAGAAAAAGTTAAAAAAGATAAGCTGTAATCTTTGTTTACAAAAAATCAATCTTGTTGTGTAACAAATTTTAGATGTAGAAGCGAAAGAGGTGTGGCAGGCCCTCTGGTTAACATGCGTATTTGCTTATTTTATTTTTTAATCATACACTTTCCTACACATGGCCTTACACCGTGGGAACTAGTTCTATCAGCACATTGCCATGCGAAATACGTTCTTATTGCCATATCAGTTTGATAAATTACACGATATTGTGCAGTGAATGGAGAAAACCTGTGTTAAGGCGTTATTTGCGTGACACATGCTCACATGAGACTTTCTTGCGTATGTCTCTGTGTCTTAACTTTGTCTATACCAAACTAGCGAAACGAAAGCGATTGACACAGTGTACGTGTAAAGACTTTTATAAAAATAAATATGCGCTCACGTTAACCCAGAGGGGTAGGCAGAGATCATGGATTTCCATTTGTCGCGATCCTGGCACGCCTCTCTCGCTTCTTCTACACACATCCTCGCATGCATGCTCGTCGGTTACAGGTACTTCTTATATCGCCCTATTTAGTATGTCACTAATCTGATCGGTATAAGTTCTCCTTGGACATCCCCTACCAACTCAGCCACTCACATTTGCAACATGAATTTGTTCCGCCACTCTCCCTTCATTCATCCTTTCAACATGCCCGAACCACGGAAGCATACCTTCTAGTCACAACATTCACTTTTAAGCCACACTTTTCCCTTTTAATGCTATTTTGAATGTCATTGAATTTCCACGTTATGTTATTTTTAAAATCCAAATGCCTTACGACATCCACGAGAAGAACAACAACCCAATGGCACCTAATTCTTCGAAATAGGTCAATCCGTTTTTTGTACAGATAACAATGCAGCGGACTACAGATACCTACCCTGGAAAACATTACCATCTAGTCAGGAAAAGAGAATCAAACAAAAACCTTGACTGCTTAAAACCACTTGAATGCCCCAACTTCTGTTAAAAGACCAAAGTATCCGATCTCCTCTTTATCAACAGAATGTTCCAGTACGAATACGAAAAGCGTCCCCCGTCAGCGAACTCCTGCGACAGCCGGGCGACCATGACTCAGGACTGGAGGGTCTACTCCTCGGGGTCCACGCCGCCCAAGATCAGTGCGGAGCGCGCGCGCAGGCCTCTCCCTCCCAGGCCGGTATGCGAGAGGATACCCACCAAGAATAGCGTAAGTATCCATTGGAGACCAGTACTTGGACAAAAGAGCAAGCGGTTCACCTGATATCAAGTGTAGTAAATCGAAATTTGGTTGAACCCTAATGTAACTCGCCGTTGGCTATTCTAGAGGTGAAGTTTATGGCGTACATCTAACTGGATTCTAACAGTTATGTTTTGTAATGTATAAAAAAATGTCGGGTACGCGAAAAACAATTTAGACGGTAGTTCTTTTTAATTGTGCAGTATTGTTCAAGCGTTTCGAATTATGAATTAGGCATAGACTAGCGGTTAATTTTTTATGACTTTATAACGGTGAAAGGTAACTAAACCATAGATTCTTTTATACGTTTTTTCTTAAAATCGTGTCATGCATAGAGTAGTTTTATGGTAGATATCTCACTATATTTAAACAGTTTATATATATATATATATATATATATATATATATAATTAAAGAAATTGGTATAATATATTGGTTTGACGCCCTCAATGGGATTATAAGCTCAGAGCTCAAAGCAGATGTGGCCAATCCCGAGTGTTCAAGTGAAATATATTCAATGGGGAGTGTAGCTGAACTGAAAGCGGAATTAAAAACGCATCTCCCGTTTTTTCTTTCGAACAGCCTTCACCCACAGGTTTCTTCGCAAAATTAAAAGCTGCACGGCGAGTCGTCATTAGGAATACGGTGTTTTGGCTTTGACATTTGTATGAAGTTTGACAGATAGCTGGCTAGACTCAACAGTAGCGACATATGAAGTGAACCAAAGGCAGTTTTCATCCCCATAAGGATGTTTGTCAATTCACCGTGAATGTAAACACATGACTTGAACAAAACAAAAAAAACGTGTCAATTGGCACGTTTTCCAGTCTTCACTTTTCGACCGCTAATGACATCTACTACATTTGTTTATTATAAGCTCTTAAAACTATCTATTACTTTGCGTTTATTTATATTTTTGCCACATAATTCATGAAAGTGATATCGCACACTGGACCGAACTATACTCTCTAGTTAAGTTATCAAAATTAAGGGTATCTGTAAATCTCAGCAGTTCATCGTAACCCTTATAAGTACTAAATAAAGCCGCGGTCTATTTTTACCGTGGCACCCGATTGGCAGTAACCTTTCAAGGCAACATTACGTTCACATTTAAGCACAAAATATTTATGACACAATCTCGCCAATAGAAGTCAGAACAGAAAATAGTAATTGAATCACCGCGATTCAATTTTCTTTACAAGTCGTAATCGCCGTGTTCGGTCCGTCTGCAGTGTGATTCGCACACTTCTGATGATATCGCACACTGGTTGTAGCTTAATATTTCCACTATATAATACACTGTACACACTATATACGACTGCTTATGACAATCGGTCAAGGCTCGGGCCTCAAGAGGTGTTGTCACGACCGTTGACATTACTACAAACAATCTCCTTCCTTTGACAAGTGCTTATAAAGACTCTTGCTGTCTAAAGTCAGGTACGCAACTTTACGTTTCACTACCGTACTCATACATTTCTGGCAAACCGGAAATGTGCGCGGCAACAAAAGTCAATTAGTGTGATAGTAAACCTTTATTCCAGGTACCTCTAAAGGTATGGATCACCGCGAGCGCGTCTTGCTTCGCGGTGTGCGCGGTGCTCGTCCTAGCAACAGTCGTCATCACCAAATGGGGGGCCACCGAGAGATATCCCACGCAGGAGGTCTTTGAAGCACCGGTAAGTAAGGAAGAACTACTTATGATTGTCAGCCAACAGATTTCTACTACCCAGACCAGGCGTTCATCAGTGGAAGAGCCCACAACAACATCTGTTGCAGGGATGTGAAATACCACGACCTCACAGAAGACCCGCCTCAAGTAGAAGTTAGTAGAATTCTGCATTTTGCCTGATGAGTGACGTGACGGCCTAATTCTACTCCTCTTCCCTTTCTAATAAGGTAAGGACGAGAAGGGGAAGAGGATTTGCCGAGGGAGTGGAGAGGAAAAGGAAATATCATTTTTTTCTGTTTGTCTTGTGCAAATGTCTATGGGTAACGGTAGCTTGGTATCGGGTGAACTGCTTGCTCGTTTTCTACCTACCCCCATAAAAAACAATGCTCTAAAATGTCACCACTATAATAAATAGACTTACAAATGTTGCCTGGTGTAGTAAACTGGGAAATAGGGAGGGACGGACGGGAAGAAAATGATACTTTATATGGTTAAACCAGCAAGGAAATAACACATATGTATTATAGGGGTACAAAAAGGGTTCGTCAGTGATGAAGTTGATTTGTAACAGCCCTAATTGGACATTAAAAGACCTATTATAAAATCAAGACACGACTTTTCATAAAAATCCTTATTTAATAGATTAAATGTTCTTCCTGCAGGAACCTGTCTACTCAAATCCAAGATCAGACCCAAGGAAACCGAAAAGAAAAACAACAACCGAAGAAATACCAACGGAAACGGAAATGGAGAGCGGAATCCAAAATCCGATCCTCGAGACACTATCAATATTCAAAAACATAGCAAGTAGAGAAAAGAGTGAGAAGAAAGATGAAATAAGCCTAGTGACAAAACCACAACTCCACCCTCTCCACGACACGACACTACATCATCCAGAAAAGAAAATAGAGAAGAAGGATCAAGCGAAATATCCAATACAAGAAAAACTACCGGATTTCAAACCAAACCTACCGGAAATCATAGACAATACAAATATACCTTTAGTAGGAATTAGAAAACACGATACAGACTACGAAGAATATTACAACGATGATAATATTTACGAAGATTACTTGGAGAGTAATTCAATGACCAGTTACTTGATTGAGAAAGTTCAGGAACTACACGATTGGATCACATCAGATCCGGACTTTGATGCTAATAATACAAGAAGGGAGGCCGGAAATCAATTCGGACAAGTTTTAAAAGCGTTAAACGAAAGCATAGTGGAAGGAAATGTTGCGATATTAATGGGTAAACTAAAACAGATATATTTCGGAGACAATTACACGCAAGTGAATCATTCTAGGAAGGTGATTTTGAGTAACAGTACGGATCTGCTCTCGTTCGGTATCCTGACGTTGGACGTCATGCTGCTTCATAACATACAGCTGATGGCTTGGGAGAATCAGGTAGGAGTTTTAATACACTAGTTCTGCAACTTTGAGTAACATTCATGCTTACAACTCTTTATGCTGTAAAAACTGTTTGTGTTTCTGACACTACAGATGCAAAGATATCTAAAAATTACCTGTTTGGTTTACCTCGCAAATATTAGATGGAAAAGTTGGGGCTAGCGACTCACACGATGCGAATTGATTACCGCTGGCTGACTTCCCATCGTTGAAAATCCTTGACAATTCAACCCATCCTTGGCCATCTACCGATCGCTAACCATCTTACCTATAGTTGACGTTTGCACCCGCCCTCACCATCCTTGACCTGACTGATCAATATCTAGTTGTTGACAGAAGAAACACAGATCTGTTACCAGACTTCATGTGGAATAGTTTGAGAGGTTGAGTTATATTCCAGGAGGCAGCAAGAGTGAAGATGATGAAAGATCCCGAAGTATTCGCTTTCAACGCATTGTTCCTCGAGCCCGGGCAAGTGGAGGCCAAGAAGAGCGAGATATATCACCAGGAGATGATCGCAGCGTAAGTTTGGACAAGGCTTTAGTAATCCTAGTGACAAATTACTGCAACTCCTAACAGATTTTGATCTTATTTCTTTATTATGGCATTTTCAAAAAACATATCCTTCCAGATTGTTGGTGCTATTTAGACCGATCAAAGATATTATTTATGGTCATAGATAATTTATTTGACACGTACCATAAAGCTTAATTGCTGATGTTATGTAACAACGGCTACAAAGAAATCTGGTTTTTTTTTGGCGGGTGGAGTGGAAATAATTCTCAGGTAGTATTCCCGCTTCGTCTCAACGCCACTCCCATGGAAAGGGAACGCATTGCTACCGAGATAAATATAAATAAAGTTCGTACACAACTTTTGGTACTCGTCGGCCGTTGTCGCGCGCTTCGATCGCTCGGCTCGTGTGTGTTGTCTATGGTTTAGAATAAATTGCAAACTAAGCTAATGTGAGCTTGTTGGTTTTGTATAGACAAATATGTGAAGAAATCAAAAAAAAATATCCGCTCCCGAATTGTAAAACGCTCCCTATTGTCTTCTGTGAGGTCGTACTTTCTAGGTTGGTTTTCTGTTGCGCGTGTATTTCGCTGCGGTGCCAAAAAGGTTACTGCTTTACGAAAATGGACGTTCGGAAATGCTTTCTTGTTGTCGACCAATCTCTGATAGATGGCGCTTTTGTTATGGTATTAACAACAGCCATTATAGTTTAAGGAATATTCTCTAGTGTAATTTGTATTCTTTCAATTGTGACAGGAAACGTCAGAACCGTCCGGAGACAGCTGAAGAGTTCGACTTCGGCAAGAATCTTATAGAAAATGTTCTAGAGATAGGAATGAGCACGGCGCGCGCGGCCATACACCTCGGCAGGGCTTACAAGAATACCAAGTATGTGCTGTCGTCATATCTGGTATTTTACTATTCTATTAAAAAAAACAAGATTCCATCGATCTAGTGTTACTGTCATCCTCAAAAGACGTTGAAAACGATTTAATAAAAAAAACATACAGACAGACAGACGCTCTGTTTTATAACATTAGATATAAACTCTTAACACCTAAGCTAGTAGCTGAACAAATATATTTAATATTACGTATTTATAACAACTCTTTTTCCAGACAAGTCCTAACACAACTGTCAAATAAGGAAAGCATTAATTCGAACATACAAAGTCAACTCTCTCGCAACATAGATGGCAACACTCAGGCGCTCAATCACCTGCAAACATCATTCAACAGAAATGACAGCCACGGTGCTGCCAGCAATAGCACTGAAGTTTATACCGATTTAGATTGCATCTGGTTTTTGTACTGCAAGAATTTAATCGCAACTTCCAAATTAAATGCTCCCTATGGGACTATGGCTAGAATTAATGGGTAAGTTAAAAAAATATTATTACAAAAAAAAATTAAAATATATTTTAAATTGCGTGCTTGTATGTATGTTTGGATAAAATAATCTGGTACAATCGTGTTACTTGTGACTCCACGACCTTCTTTTTGTCCAGTCTGGCGCTCCGAATGCTGACCGGGGAACTGTCCACTGAGCGCGCTTTGGACACGATGCTGTACGAAGCGCTCACTGGATGGTCTGAACTCAAGTGCCAACATATGTTCCCAAGGTAAAGCGTCATTTGAGAATATAAATAATCCTTTATTAAAAAATAATTAATCAAACAACACTTAAGCAACTTAACCCCCCCCCCCACCCCCTAACAACAGAAATTCTTTTGACAAATTTTTAACACAACCTTATAATATTTATAGTAAGATTTGCACCTATGAAATGTGTGTTTTTAGTTTTACATTGCTAAAACCTAACCTCAAGAGATTCAAACCCGCTCCCCCAATTGGGGGCTAAGTCCACCAAATCGTAATTCCGGATCGGCCATTGATACTATGGGTTTTGATATCCAATCCAACCCTTAAGACTTAGTAATATTTTGTTATATTACAGATGTAGTAAAGTGAACGCGGCTGCTGTGGTCGTGGATACCATAGTGCAATCCACGAAAAAGATGCAATTAAACAAAGCCCGATGAATTAATAAAATCTACTAAAACTGTAGATTATATTTTTAAATGGCAACATTATGACCAGTGACTTTAACTGTGTTGTCATGCTTAAGTATTTAAGAAGTTATAGATGTCATTATTGGATAAGTTAATCGTAATGTAAAATTAATTTTACATTTTTGTAACAGTTTAAATGTATATTTGGTATTACAAACGTATTTGACAGTCAGTACTTTCGTATTTTTCGACCATCGACTTCGATACCTCTAGATGCGATAAAAATTCAATGTTCATAAAATAACACCCGGTTTTTCTCTTCAGCATAAATATTTACGGTTTTTGTAACAGATAAAGTAACAGATATGCCATTAGCGGTCGAAAAGTGAAGACTCGTACACGTCCTTGGGACGCCATTTCTTAGCTTACGTCATGCTTACTCACGCTGAAGTGACAAACACTAGCTGTCCTCTTTTTTCTTATTACTTTAATCGCATCCTTTTCACACCATTTGACATGTGAATGTTGCTGTCTCTGTCATACCTTAGACCGGTGATTTTGTACGAGTGTATCATATCTTTAGAATAAAATGATTTTACTATAGACTTTTGTTTTAGGTTATTTCTACAAAAACTTAGCTGAGTCGAAGTATCAAATTGTTATTAGAAAAAAAAAACATAAATCGGAAGTCTATGGCGAATTGTTATTTATAATAAGTATAGATTATAATACATTTTATTGTATAGACTGAATAAATACAACTAAAGTCAGAAGTGTCATTTTATTTGCTTCACACGTCTTTACGCGTTATTCCAGATATTTTGAATTGATAAAATCTTTTAGTGTATCTAAAAGATTTGTGAGAAAATCAGCATCCGCTGAACAAAACTCAACGTATTACAATTGGTAACAGTGGGAAGCCCGCAACATCTGTTGCCAGCCGGCTCGCCAGTGAAATACCACGTCACCGTAAATCAGTCGCAGTCTGATGAGGTGCCGGAGTCCCGGTGTCAGTCAGCTTCCCCCTTCTAAATAAATAAATATGCACTCACGTTAACCCAGAGGGGTAGGCAGAGATCATGGATTTCCATTTGTCGCAATCCTGGCACACCTCTCTCGCTTCTTCCACATTCATACATTCCCCCTTCTATCCTGTTATAACAGGGATGGGATGGAAGGAGGGGAAGGAAACATCATTTTTCCTGTTTATCCCTTCTCTGTAAAAGTGGGCAAGGCGTCTGCTCATTAGGTTGTTGCAAATGCCTTTTTTTATTTTGATTTTTACGTCAGGAAATGCCCACGCACACCAGTGCAATGCAGGTTCGGGAGTCCCCGTTATAGTTACCTAGAATCGTGCTCTCACAAATGTTACATAATTGTTTACAAGTGTAGCTGACTAACACCATCACACTGTATGACCCCCACGATGCGGAGTGGGGAGATACTTGTTGTCTCGCTCACACATTGCAGTGGGAGTGCGTTATTATGTTGTAAACCCCCTTGTGTTAACTACCTTCCGCTCGTGCATATAAAGAGCGCATTTAGGCGAAATAAAGGAGTCAGTCAGCAGTCGGTCTGGAACTAGTCGTTTTATCGGTCGGCACCGAAGGCATGTTACACTTGTACATCCTGGACAGTCATGACAGTTTTAATTTTAGCTGTGGGGAACGGGAAAGTCTTTATTTACAATTCGTGACTCGTTGAATCCTTCAAAGTAAAATAAAAACCGAGGAGGGCGTTCAAATCGTTACAGAAGAGGTCCCAGCACATTACATTACTAAAGTTATATGCTATAAGGTCAACTTTAGATTTCATTTATTCCTTATACGAACTTTTATCCCCCACTTTAGACTTTTAGAAATCCTTTCTTAGTAACCTTCACGTAATCTCTGTGCAAAATTTCCCAGGCCTAGTAGCTGTGTGTTGATATGTAAGTCTGTCAGTTTCTTGTTTTATATATATATATTTGCAACGGAACAAATTGCGAGGTAATTGAAAATACAATGACTTAATAAAGTTATTATATTTGCTTATGTACAGTAGCAATATTTTAACAAAAATATAAAACCCAATACCTTTTAGATTCCTTTATGTAAAAGTTTGAAATTGTCTATGAATTGATTTTTCGTAGAATAACCCCTATTGGGAATGCTCATATCCCGATTGGAGTAAAACACTAAGAGAGTTTAACTGAAACATCTTATAACTGAAGGTATATTTTAAGAATCTCGAGAAATTAACCCAAGAAATTACTGAGTTCGCTCTCTATTTAGTTGATTTTTTTTGAGGATTCATAGAGTTAGCACTTTATTACGTCACCAAGGTCCGTCACTAAGCATCAAAAGTCCTCACTAAAGCCGTCCAAGTTAATCTTCTTCGGCATCAAACCTTCACCGATCTGCGCGTCCAGTTCGTCCATCAGCTTCTGGTCGTCTAATTCCATTTCCCTTTCATCCAATTCATAATTCTTCTGTCCATTGCTAATGTATACATCTGTATCTTCTGCATTTTCTTCTAGCTTCTTTGTATCCTCGACTTTATTTACAGCTCGCATTATATCAGCCTGATTTGAATCGGATTTACTACAAACATTTGTCACCGTTTCACTAACACTACCGAGATTTGGACTTATTTCTTCTGTAACAGAATCATTCCCAGTAAATACTTCTTGATTTCCACTCGTTTGTACATTTTCTTCTGTACTGTTAATATTTGATTTGTTACTTTCCATTTTAGCATTAAAATCCATTGAATCTTCTTGATATTTGAGACTTGATTCCGATCTTACAGTTTCATTTTGTGCAGGTAGTAAGCCACTCTTTGCATCATTCTGTTGGCTTTCCTTCAGCCTTGTGCCCGTTTCTACTTCTGTCTTGGATCTATTTACATCTCCTTGAAATTTCTCTCCGAATTCAACACTATCTCGACTTAATTCTGGATCTTTTAGAACTTCGGCGCCCAATAAGTCCCTTTCTGTTATTAATTCTTCTATATTTGGGACACAATTAATTGTTGCTTCTCTTTCTTCTTCCACTAACTCAGCGTCAGCAGTAGTTGTCGAAGAGTTGCTTATAATTTTATAATTATTTGAAATGTCTAGACTTTTTAGTTTTTGTACAGTTTCTTCTCGTTCTAAATCCAAATGATTGTTGGATTGAGTTTGACTTTCTCCTGTTCCTATCTTTTCTTCTTGCGGTAGCTCAACCGAGTCCACATTTTCCAAATCTCCAACGGCAGTATTCATTAAATTATCTTTCAGTTCTTCATTATTATTAATATTTGTTGGTGTAAGCTGGTTTGACTCGGCAGATTTGTCTACATCCGTAGACACCGGTTTCTCTTCAATATTACCTACTTCTTTATTTTCTATCCTCATCTGACATAAATCTGATTCCTGCATAGGTTCACCAAGATCCGCGACTGTATTACTTTCAGATTGATGTTCAGTTGTCGTATCAACTACTTCCATTGCTTCACCTTCAGCATTTGGTAGATTAGTAATGCCAGTTATTTCTTTTTCCTCTACAATATCTTCACTGGCATCTTCATTACCCGTAGTATCGCTACTATATATATTGGTTCCATTTAATCTAGTATCAGACAATTCACTTCTGTCTCCGTGTTCATCATTCTTCTCTTTATTTGAACAATCTTCTGTCAAATCGGCATTATCAGTTAATCTCTGATTAAGCTCACTGTCATCAAAGAGTTGATCGAAACTAGTGTCGTTCATCCTCTCCAAATCATGTATGTCATCGAAGCTGTCAATTACATCCAAAACGTTTATATTCTTTGTAACTTTTGGTATATCTTCAGTTTTATTGTTTCTGTGTTTCCTCCGAGCCCTGCCTAAATACCTCGATGAGAAGATAGACTTCAAAGTGAGCGTAGAAAGACTCATCAACTTCTTTTTCTTGCTGAATGGTTCACATACACTTTCAGATACGTCACTGCTGGATTCAGAATCCCAATGTACGGAATTTGCATCACCAATGACATCCGTTAATTCATCCTCAATTCTGACCATGCCGTCCCGTCCTGTGTTCAGTTCAGTTTTCATGTTTCTGGCTATATACGGATAGACACAGTTCTTGTCTAGCCCAAACGTCTGTGAATAAACATTTAATTTGTTTTAAATTCAAACAATACTCATACAAATATCGGTTTCCTTTCAAACTCGGACTTTACAACAACAATTTCAACATTTTCACACTAAAATGTATAGATATAAAAATTAAAACCGTATTTAAATACAACATTTGATTCTAAATTATATATATACAAGAAATTAGCTGGGAAATTAAGTAGCATTCAAGTTATTGTATGTACCTGTGGTATTGTAGTCACTGAGCATGTGTACTCCGACCCCAACAGGGGGTCACATCGCGCCACCCTCACTTGCACCGGTCGCAATTTGGACATCAGCTCGGGATCTATGTCCACTTCTGCAAAGAAAATACATAAATATATATTTTAGTAGGAATGCATCCGATACAGATACAAGAGCGATACTTTAGGTCTGCGAATACACCGATACTACCAAAGTAGTAGTAGTAAGTAGTTCGTACCAAACGTGGCACAGACTATTTTCGGGGAAACCCCGCACGCTGTGGCCTTGCGTATTCCACTAGACACTTTCGCTGGCTTCCAACTGCTATTGTGCGTACATTTACAATATATTAAAATACATAATCACATATTAATTAGTTCGTATGTATATCGTTTATAATTAGTTGGTTTAATCCAATTTAACTTACTATAAATTATTAAGTAATTTATAAAAAGTCTGTTTTTCTTATATATTTTTTAATTTAAATTCACTAAGCAGGCAAAAAGGCGCATCGTTTCATCTCTAATTTTTTTTTGTCTGTAATCTCTAATGTTAATCTCTGATTTTTACAGACAAGCAGAGGAGGGCGAGGACATGAAAAGGATATTTTTTTCCTCTTCATCCCCTCCCCCGTCAAATCTCTTTCCATTCTTATTCTAATATAAAAAGTATTAGTTCTCCGGCCCCTCATCAGACGAAACGCAGAATACTTCTACTTGACGCGTGCCTTGAGGTGGTGGTATTTCACCAGTCGAGCCTAGCACGTTGCGGGCCACTTAAAGTATTCCCGTTGATAGAATCAATAACTTACTTTCTCTCTTAACTGGGCACGTGATCTCGTGCCGACGAAGGCTGTGTCGCGTCAAGTAATCGCGGCCGCAGGTGCTGCAGATGAACGTACCGTTAAGCAACTTCAAGTTACGCTCGCTGCCTTTACCTGGAAAGTAAACATACCAGTCATTACACACTTCAATAAATCTCTAATTGAGATGATATGGGTGACTATTCATCATTTTAACCCCCATTAGTATTAAGTTAAAGTTAACCATTTTTGAGTTATATTTTTTAAATTCTATTCAAAATAAGTCAAATAAGCAACATTTAAAATTAATTTTAAAAAAAAGTATCAAATTAAAACAACAATTATCTGCCAACATTTACAAATTCGAGACGTGGAACGATATTATTTCAAGATTTTCCACTAAATGACTTAAAATTTAAAAAAAAAACATTAAGAAACTTGTCTTGTAGATTATTTTAAGAACAACGAATTTCTTACTTCTCCAACAGTGCAAAATAGACAAGTATATACTAGCTGTGGACCGAGCTACGCTTTGCTAAGGATATTTTTAAATACAGCGCCATCTATCGGAAATATGAGACATCAGAATTAGCCCTAAACAACGCTCCAACAATAATGCAAATACCTATCAATAGATGGCGCACATAACATTTGTGACGGTCTAATGGACAAAACACGGATAAATTTAAAAATAATAACCGAATCCTATACAAAACTTCATAAAATCGATAAGGCCGGTTCTAATAATTGCTTATTGAAAGGTTTTACATTTTCCGACGCTTTAAGCTCCCGCAACGTGTACGATTGTACTCACCAAACCAGTAGCATTGCAGAAGGTCTCATGATTTTAGAGGGGAGCGGGTGAAAACAGTTCGGATTTTCAACTTATTGGTATTTTAAGACGCACCTTTCGTCTGCGATCTGTCCGGCGCTCTTGAGGGACGCGTCACTTCGACGAGCGCGTGTCGTTTGTTCCTCAGGTTCCTGGAAAATTATATTGATAAAATTATTACATGAATATTTCTTGACCTGCCGTATGTCCAAACGTCTGTGAAATTAACGTCTTGGTCATCAGCCTTCAGGCCCGCCTCCACTCAATCCAGTGCCGATTCGGCTCCACCTGCCCAGATATGGCAGGAGTACTCCAACGGGTCCGTCCCTCAGCCACCTCTTACTCCCTTGGGATGAGATGGGGTGTTATTCTATATTTCCGTGTTAATAAATCAACTCACTTTTGTTCACTAGCGGAATGTGTCCGCATATGATTTGTTAGCGAAACCCTGACAGGGAATCCACGTTTGCAAATCTGGCATACGAAGCTCGGCTCCGGAGACTTGTTCCTCATTTTCTTCGACCGCGCCGGAGACCTGGATGACCGATGGGTATTGGATGCGGGAGCTATTTCTATCCTGAGGGAAAGATAATGTTTTAACATTAAATAAACTAGCGCTGCCACAGTACCAACTGATGGTAGAAGCAATGAGTTGCAGATGTGTTCCATCCGCACCCCCGTCAAAGCCACTTCTTCGCAGAATACTTCTACTTGACACTTGAGGTCGTGGTATTTCACCGGTCGAGCCACGTGTAACAGATGTTACGGACTCTACCACTGTTAAATGGCCGCTCTTCTTTTGAAGAACGTCATAGTTGTGGTAAGTTTAATCTTGTGTCAACCCTCCCGGAAATGGCTATCATGATTTGGATGAAACTTTGTAGACACGGTTTTTATTTTTAAATTTATGTATATAGGTATGGCTTGCCCGTGAACATTTAAATATTCACATAAAAACAAAAAATACTACTACAGCGCCATCTCTGATGGTTCCAGCGTGTCTAGATATCTTAGAACTCTAAGAGATGGCGCTGTAATACATTACTCACATTAAAAGCGCGTTATAATATTAGTATAGATTCATTACAACATTCTAAAACACGATGACAACGCAGAGCGGAGCTTAGTGGCCCAGGTATTGACATATTAATTATATTTCTGACAATTCACACAATATCTTTATAAATTATAGCCTATGTGTTATTCTGATGTATAAGCTATATTATTGTACACTTTCATTGTAATCCATTCAGTAGTTTTTGCGTGAAAGAGTAACAAACACCCATACTTACAAACTCTCGCATTTATAATATTGGTGGGATTATAAATAATATACATACTTGACTCTTTTAACTGGCAGGCCAGATCTTGTGTCTTTATCCCGTCCTCTTTTAGACTTTGATTTCAAAGAAGAATCTTCCTGTAAATTTATATCACAAAAATGAATACACATATATTTGGCACAGAGATAAATTATAGTCTGGAATAGCACAAAGGGTATCTTTTATCCCGGAAAACTGTACGATTCCCATACATACATATCTACGTATATAAAAGGCGATGTGTGTATGTATGTTCCCTATAGATTCCAAAGCGGCTACCCGAGGAAACCCGGTGTGGATTGTTAGTATAATATATAATAATTTGGACCTGATGACATAATCGTTCAAGTTATTTATGATAATATTTACCTTAGGGGTCTTCTCTTTCTTCAAAATAGACTTCAGGGGCTCCGGAACCTTCTTCTTAGACTGCCGGAAACAATAATTTATAATGGTAAACAAATATAACTTTTATTTATTTATTTATGCATGGAAGACTTACAGCTAAAATTTAACATGAGTAGCATTAATATAGCATTTGTACAGCTAATAACAAGTCTTCATTTATAGATACAGATTAACAAATTTAGAAATGTGAGCAAGCATTTTTTTTTAAATTAATTTTTTTTAACATTATAGTACTGTATAAGTAGTGTCGGTTTATCGAAATAGATGGCGTTAACTTTAAATTTAAAATGAAATTATTCCTTATTTTGATCTAAACTAAGACAAAGTTATGACAATACTAATCATCAGTTCTTGATATAAGTTGAAATTTTAAAGTAAATAAGAGTCAATTAAACTGAAAGATTCTGTTAAGGGTTTAGCCACACAGCGGGCGGCGACGCCAACGTAGTCGTAATGTACGATTTACAATAGAAGACTAGTAACCAGATCCCCGGTAGCACTAATTATATTGATATAATCGCTACCAAGCTACACAGGATCAACAGTGGGTAGAGCCCGCAACATCTGTTGCACGTATGGGCCAGCTCGACCGGATCACTTGACTTCTAGTGAACCACTTGCTCGTTTGCCACCTGATACAATAAAACCAATGAGCTGTATCGGAATCTTCTCCTGACAAAAAAATTAACTAGCAAAATTGGTCCAGCAGTTCACGCGTGATCTCGTCACCAGGGGAAATAGCAATACATTTTCAATGTGTGTGACATCTTCTATAGTAACTACATACACCACAAGTAGCCATCGTCGCGTCGTTTTGCCACGCTGGCCGCTTGTGTGGTCAAACATCCACAATCATACACTAGGCCTCTTGAATCCGCGTTGTAGCGGCTTAAGCCCTGAATTATAAAAAGTTATGTGCCTTCCAGTTTTTACCTAGTTAAACCTACCACTCAGGAGTGTTCAGTCCCTAAAGTTGGATTTAAGCGCCCCACAACATAATACCAGCCCCTGCATATATTAGTTAATTAATATTATTTTCTCAGGAACAATATTTATTTCTGGATGGAAGGTACCCTGTACCTGACATTATGAACTTCATAGTTAAGACTGGGATAGTTTTGACGGACCGGTTGGAGTTGTTCATAAGATACTTGCTTTTCATGCCGCAGGTCATGTATTTATTTACAAAAGACAAGTCGTATATGTAGTATATCAGTTAACTGGTTGCCATAGTAACAATCCCTGCTTAGTTTGGGATCAGATGGCCGGGTGGGAATGTCCCAGCATATTAATATTATTATTAGTTAGTGGGTTCCTTTTCCTTGGATAAAAGAAAATAGAGGCATGAACATTCCATTAAAGCTTCAGGGAGTCAATGTAACTTTATGAGCCCCCGAACTACAATAACAACTCACCTGTTCCGAAATCTTCTGGTCCTTGGAGCTTCTGTTCTTCAGGGCCAGAGTGTTTGTGGGGTTGGTGATTGAACCACGGGTGGTGCGTCTACTGTCTTCAGGAGATGGTTTGTTAGATCGAGAGTTGCGGCGATTCTCAGATGATTGTAACTAATGAAACATATAAAAAAAGTATAAGCATTAATTCCCATAAAAAACAAGTGTAGGCACAGTTCCCGACCCACTTTTTTAAGCAAACAGATTACCTGATATTAAGTGACCACCAACCATCGGCTTGTGTAACAATGTAGCGAGTTGGAAATGTGTAGTCTACCTTTAATGGACAGAGGGAATAGACAAAAAAGTATATTACCTTTTCCCATCCACACTCTAGCCCATCAAATCCTCAAATAGGGGACTAGATTTCGGCCAACAGCACCTCTTGCCGGCCATGCCTTGGCTGAGTGTCTTCTGTGAGGTTGTGGTATTTCACCATGGATGTTATTTACACTCTTATCACATTACACGCACATCTCTCACTTCTACTATGTCCATATATAAGCATAACACCTTACTTTAAGTTTGAAAGGTGGTTTTTTCTGTGATTTCCTCTTTTGCAACTCGGTCTGTTTGTGTTTTATTATTGGCTCATTGGAGTCTTCATTCACATAGATAGGCTCCGTCACGCCTAGTATACAGTCTCCTGCATTCGGCTGAAATAAAAATACTTTTTACTATAATTTCGAAGATATAAATTAAACCATTCACAGCCTTAAGCGGACCTGTTACACTATTTATACAATCATCGGAAATGTTATTTTGTAAATTTAGTGACATAAAGCGAAGATAAATTGTATACTATGGATAGGTAAGGTTATAAGGTAATGAGAAAAAATTGTTTTCCAAAATATGGAATTTACCCTTTGTTTACATACTTAAGGCCTTAGTTTGGAACAAACTATACGACAACCCTTACCAACTTTGCTGTTAAGTAGTTCAATATAGCAAACTCACCGCCCCTCGTGGTAATGTCTGTGGTGGTAGACCTAGCCGCAACCTAGTCCGCATGTTTGTCTGTTTACACATCTCTGAGAACTCGTAGAAGTCATTCACTTTGTCAACGCACAGCTCACATATTAGGGGCGGCATCTGATCATTTTGGTGTACCTGATAAATGGTTTAGTAGAACATAGAAATAATAATACTGTTTTATTTCTTCTTGACCACTGCTGAACAAAGGCATTATTGATTGCGCCCAAGCCCTCATCCAGTGGGCTCCAACAACCTTGACCAGTTCATTGGGCCAAGGCCATAAGGTTATTTATGCAGTTAACACAAAATAACAGTAAAATAGTGACTAGCCTAGAAATTTCTCATAACTTTTCATCATTAATCATCCGTCTCTCGAGACATGGTAATAGGAATTAAGAAAGTTTTTTTATAACTGACTTGTCACTGTTTGCCTCGAGGAGGTACCTACAGCTACACCCAATTGGAGTTTGCAGAGCACATATCATTTGTTAATACTTCATGTATAACTGTGTAACCAAATAATAATGGGGCCAAATGAAATCAGACAAGACACAAATCAGTCTGTTTAATTGTTTTAAATAGACCACATTCGATGTTTTTTTACGGTATAATTAAAATGTACCCAAAAATGGAGGGAGAAAAGCTAAGCTAACCTAACTTAACCTAATTGATAATATACCCAACAAACAACCTCTTTTATACAAACTGTTGTTTTCGTTCATTTGTGTAATACAAAAATATAATGTTAACAATTTTAAATTACACAAATACAAGGAATTCAAATATTATTTATATAATCATTGTTTTTTAAGTATTATGAATTTAGTATTAAGAATAATATTCTTTTAGGGTACATTTAAATTAATTCGCTATACTGCACCTGTATTTGTACACATTCCCGTATTTTCTGTGTGAGTGGGACATCTCCATGTATATCGACAACATTCTGAATTATCGGCATTTTGTAACCAGCACCGGCGCCACAGAGACGACATGCTCGATAAATCTCGTAGATCACCTCCTCCTCAAATTTAGAATGCATAAAACGATTCATTTTAAAATAAAACAACGCATTTAATATTGTGTGACGATAATCAATTGCCGCTTTTCCGCCATTATCAAAGCGTTTTTGGTTGTGTTGTGTGTCTTTGGTGTTGTCAGTTCCTAGTGATGTTAAACTCGAATTAACTCAGGTTGTGCTTAACTCGAATCAAATCGAGTCGCATTCTCTCCGAGTCGATTTCGAAACATACCTGCATAATAATGTTAGCCTGATTTTATTTAAAATAAAAACTGATACATAATTACATAGATTTATTGATAATTAATACTGTAGAAGTAATGAGTTTCGTCTCGCGAGCATGCTGCCCGACACACTAACGCTGCAGGCCGCACGACCCGGTAGTATCGATTAGAGTTTGTTGCCTGACAGACTTACATCAATGTTTTTACTTTAGTTAGTACAGCTGTCCTAATACGTCATAAATAAATATGAACGAATTGAAACATAGAAAAATATCATTTATCTGTTCCTTTTTTAACTAATGCGCAACTGAGGGAATAAATTGGTAACAATTCAAAAAATTAATATCTCTTCCAGTCAGTTAACTCGAGTTCAACCCAAGTTACATGAATTTTAACTCGGATTAAATCGAGTTTCGTTTTATCCGAATTGGTACATCACTTTTAGTTATCACTTGTCATGTCAATGGGCTATAGCCATTTGCTGTGGCACGAGTACGCAACGTAGAAAAACAATAATAACAGATAATAATAACTGATCTATTATGTAATAAAATATTTTGAACTGTATCTTTTATATGCTCATTGGCAATAAGAATGAAATATTGAAATAAAAACAAAGTATGATAACATTATTATGTTTACTATTGTTGATTAATAAGAAAAACAGGCGAAAAAACACTACCCTTGCAAAATTTCCAAGGCAAGGAAGCTTACCGGAACGCTAAACGTACCATTATAGTGAAATTTTGAAAAATCACCATCGATTCCATGGGTGAACATATTGTTATTTCAGGTCTTAGGTAAGTTTGCAATAGTTTTTTGGATTTTAGCTGGAACTTGTAGTTTATTGATGAATGTCGCTCATACGAAGATTGGAAATCGTTACTTTTTCTGGGAAAAAGCGATTCTGATATGTATGAATTTGTATTCTCCATAATAGGCACGTTTCCACACCACCTACGAGCCTACGACCTTGCGTACTTGGTGCGTTTTTTTTACATAACTAACGGTATAGCTCTTTTGATAAACTTGCATCGGTACATGAGCTTAGCGGTGAAATCTTTTGCTGTACTAACTTTTTTTTCGTGGTATAGGGTCTTTTGGTAGAACTGAACTTGTTGGAGTAACATAACAATTTGAATGATACCCATTACGTAAAGAGTATTATTACCGTCCAGTGCATTTACATTTATATCAGCAGTGCCTTCAATATATCAAATAAACGTGCCATTTTCTAGCGGTAAGATTTGAGGTTAGGGATACCACGATTAAAAGAAGTATAACGCGACAGGACTCTACCGCCGCCACGGCAACCGCCCACCGCGCCTGCGCGACTAGACCGACGGCGGCGTTTTCCATGTTTGATCGAGTACACTAGTTATTTATTATTATAAACTTAATTTAACAATATTTTTTAACTTCTCGAACGATTACTTGACCACTTACTCCAAAGAAACCCACGAAACAACTCATGAACATTAAAGAAGTGATTTCAGTAAAAGTTTGCGTCGCAAAAATTGATGTTTTAATATAGTCCATGTTGTAATAATTCTTTCGCACATGCGATAGACTTCAAAAACGTAGATTTGCTTTCTGCTGCACCAAAAGGCTAAAAGAGGCTTTACAATCGCATTAATACATCTAACAGGAGCTATCAACCTGTATAGCAAACAAAAAATCTTGAAATTAAGGATATGAAAAAAGCTGATTTATTGGACATTTTTGTATTTTCCGTTTCATATTCTTAAAGAATAAATTTAGAACTTTTGCGATTAGATAAATTAAGATAAAATAAAACGTATGTTCTCCCTTACTGCTTGTGCTACATCTTCTGTCATATTTTCCGCACCAATTTCCATAATCTTTATTAATTCAGCCCATATTTTCGAAATAATATTTCTATATTCACTTGAGCTCGTCCATTCCTCCAACTTTTTTAGTATTTCATCCCACTGTTTTGTATTTTCATGATTGCCAGGAATTGCTGTATCAAACTCATTTAAAATAGCTTGTAACACTACGGTCTTGTTTACTAATTTCATATCTTCAGCACCATAAATTCTTATTGGTTGATTTCTATTTGCTATTAAATTTTTTATAATTAAGAAAACTAATCTAGTTTCCTCCACATTCTGGTATTCCAAGCTGCGTATCAGACCTCTAAATTTTTTATGCGATTCCCAGTCCATTATTTTAACAAATATCACATCTTTCAATGCTTCGGTCAAAGCATCAGAAGCTTGTTTTAATTTACGATCATCCGTTTTTAAAATCATTGTCAATATTTCGGCCAGTAAATCGCTAAAACTTCTGCGAGTATTGCAAATATGGTATTGATTACAAAGATGAGTGAACTCAGAGTTAAGTTCTTTTTCTAACTCCTTTTGAATGGAACCGATCGTTGAGTTTGAATTTCTAAGGGAACCTCTTATAAAAGTGTTCATGTGGTCAAATAATTTCGTAATAATTCTATTTGACACACTCAGTGTATTTAAAATTGCTTTTTGGGTTCCCAATTTAGTTCTTAATGTTTGATTACCCAAGTTGTTGACGTGGTCCTCGAGTTTTTGTTTATATAGTTGTTTAATTTTATGAAATTTGTGTTTATTTATCTTGTTCTTAAACCTTACTTGCATATTTTCTAGAACGATTAGAGCTTGGTTATATAAATGGAGGATGTAACGTTGAACTGACTCGTCGTCTTTTATTTTACGTGGAGTCAGAATTTCTGCACGGTGTCTTAATATCGATGAAGATGCCGTATTAATATATTTCACGTTTCCAGAACTAATTTCTTCATTATGAAACAACAGTGATATATTTATTTTCGTTTCTCCCTCATCATTTGGATTTACGTCGTTTGTCTTTGTATCAAGTTTAATGTTACTTATTTCCAATAATTTTGGTAAGATATAAGTTTTTTGTTTACTTTCCGTTGTTGAGTTTTGTGTGTCAGATTGACGAGACAAATTTCGTTCTAATGAAAATTTAAATTTTCCCTCAGTTACTTGTGCAAGTTGCAGCTCATAGTTCCACTTCTTGCCTACATTGAGTTGGCCATCTAATTGAAACATGACGGCATTGGTGTTTGTGAGGCAACCTGGATTAAATAAAGTTTGTTTTGTTTCACGTCAATTATTTTAAACGAATTCTAAAAAAAAGCTAGTATAAGTAGACTATATATTTCTGTTTTATTTGTATATCTATATAGTCGAGCGAAGTCATAGCGGATTGCTACAAGAAAATATTTTAGTTTTTTTTATTACATTACAACAGAAAGGAAGACGGCAACACGGCGTGGCCCTGTGTTGCCGTTGCACTGCTAAGTGCAAGTGGATCGCCTGCTCCCCAGGGTCGCGTGCAAGCTCAGTGTAAGGGGCACCGGTGCGTTCCATCGGAGATCCCGGAGCCCCCATCTATCGCACTCGGGGATGGCCACCGGGGGTTTTAGTGAGTGAAAACCTCACATAACCCTGTCTTTCCCCCAGAAGCAGGGTATCTTGGTTAAGATTTCCCCCTCGAAAACAAAAAAAAAAGACAACAGAAGGCTGTGGTACTAGGGCTGGTCGTATGTTGTGGAATTTTCTATATAAGATTTTTAAACTGTGTATAACTTAATGTGCTACTTACAAAATATCAGCATCATATGAATAAGAAACATTTTATATTGGTAATAAAATATTTATGGTTATATATATCGAGTTTTATTATTGATTCTGAAACATTGGGACTGGCTTGTTAGTCGTTTTAGTTATTCGATTGTAGACAATTCGACTTCCATCGATCGACCATAACCAAACGTGGCTGAAAACTACACTCGAGAATATAAGATCTGTATGGCAATTCAAAAGTGTAAGCATTCTTAGCAAACAGGTCAAAAATCATTAGTTTTTTTTAAAGTAATAAACACGATTGCCTGTACTGTATCCTTTGAGAATTAATACAAATCAAATGAGATCTTACTCTAAAATCACTCGAGCTGTTTAGACTACAGGAGGCCTTATCAAACTGCCGCGCTGCCGCAAGAATTTCTACGCGTCCCCCGCCGCGCACGTTTGTATAATAAAAAAGTTTCTGAAATACATGAAGTTTGCCTTTTGCGTAATCATTAATATTTTTAATTTATTCGGTCTTCAAATTCGATAAGTCATCTTTATAACAGGTCGATGGTTTCCCGATATTTTTCTTACGTCACATTATCAAATTAATAAATATATTGTTTATATACACTATAAATAACGCTGAATTTCGCAATCATAATAAATTATGATGCAATCTTTGTTTACAAGCAGGTTACATAAGAGGAATTTATTAAGGAACATACAGTGGATAATATGCTTTAGCAATAAAAAAATAAGTAAAGGTAGAAGAAGTGACTTGCATTTTTTTTCTTTAATGATGTTGGAGCGGCACAATAACCACGTTGAGTCGCAGTGCGTAAATGCTGAATTTAAGCTCTCTATTCATACATCATATTATATATCCAATTGTCATCAAATATTAGTTATGACAAAAAAAGAAATTTACAATTGAGTAAGGTAGAAGAAAGTTGAAGAAAGTAATGAAAGCGTATTATAAAAAAGGTTTCTTTAGCTCTTTTCTATGGCAACACTGTAAATCTTGCAACATATTTTAACACATTGTGTATGGCAATTATAAATACAAAATTTGGTGTTTATAATCTATTTCCTAAATTTCGTTTCGCAGTGGTAAGTGGTAAACCGACGCACTGTAAAATTGAAACCGTTTTGCTTCCATCCTAAGTGTACAGTGTAATAATCAAGCAACCCCTGTAAATTATAAAGTGACTTTTCATTTTGGTATAGTTTGGTGTAATTTGGTGTTTTGCTGTGGTAAGTTTTTAAAATGATACGGTTATTTACATACGGCTTAAAATTTTCATTAAAGTGAAATTATCAATAGAAGTTTTCGACCGACAAAATATATTTTTGACTTTGACCGTTAACTGAAAAAGTAATAGGGCATTTTTATTAATTTACACGACTAATCTGTTTGCTTTCGTACATGCCGCTTACAAGGCTAAACCAAATTCTCTGAATACCTCGTGAATTGCAACCAAATGTCAAACCTCCCTTGATGTTATGATTTTTTTTGTAATCCAATCAACGTGTGTTTATTTATAAAATTCTTAATAATTAAAATCTTATTTTGTTGTATGCCAAAAATCAATACGTCGCAAAAATGGTTGTTAATACAATGACGTAGTAATACTACCATTTATAATTTGCGTTTTGGTATGCTTACATTTTAGTAAAAACTTTTTACAGTCAAAATTTAAATAAGTAGGTATTTTAAAATTTACACAAACATATTTGCCAACCAAGGCCTTATTTGGTTACTTCTGTAGCTTCATATGTGAACTTGTGAATTTAAACATACATCAGTCTAGGTTGTAGACTTTGAGGGGAAGAAGTAAATAAAAATAAAAGCATTAGGTCTTTATTTTAAGCCCAAGCAACTAGCCTTTGGTGTTCATGCTCACTTTGCTTGCTCGGCTTGTGCATTTATGCATAAATTTCAAGATCCTGCCTATAGTGACCTAATTCTAAAGTGAACCCAACATTCAAAATTAGGATGTTGTGTTGGGAGAAAGTTGAGATATCCCTTCTAATCTCTTCCCCTCCCCCTTTTTTTATTGTATATAACATCTAGGGTTCTAAAGATAAGATACAATATATTGTATACACAAACATAACATTTTGCATATTTGTTTCCTTGTGTCTTCCTGCTAATTTACAAAAAAGTATAAACTATGTCACATTTGAGTGTCACCATTAGCCTACTGGTTAAATTGGTATGGACTGCACCACATGCACAGGTTCAAATCTGCCATTTGAATATTGTTATGAACCATGTTCTTCCACAAGCTTAAACTTAATTTTAATGGTTAATAGAAATATTAGAAAATTATTTCAATATTGTACTAATATTTCATTTATTTTATGCCTAAGGTAAGACAGATAGTGGGCAGTAAAAAATATATGGAACCAGAATAGGCATATATAGGTTTCTATTGGTTTTGGTTCATTTCAGAGCTTACACAAACAAAGAAATGATTCCTCGGAAAATATAGGTCCTAGTCCTTTGAAAGCCCAACACTCTATGTGTTGGAGTGTTAGACTTTTAAAGGAATAGATGAAGAAAATGCAGCAGAAATGTATGTTGAGATGGATTTGGATACAGTCTAGTTGAGAGGAACATCAATAAAAAGTTAATTTGTTCATTTTAACAGCTCCATTACTATTTCCATTATATTACTAGGTGCATTATATTGTATTTATTTTTAGTAAAAAACAAATGCTGAAAAATAATTATAACAAATATTACATGTGTAAATATTGTGCAATATTATGATATGGAAAGTTGAAAGTAATACTTCTTGTATGACAGTATGTAATTGCTTGACCTTCAAGTAAAAATAAAAGTTAAGAAGGCCTAAATGTCGTAAACAAACAAACATCAGCTTTATCATTCCGGCAGAGATGACAATATGTTTTATGAGACGGTTTTCGGCAGTGACAACCCATGGTTTAACTTAACTAAAAATTGGCATGGCGTCCATAACACTTTTTATATTCTCATCGAAAATGCTGTAATTTTGTGGAAATTGTAAAGCTAATGTCTTGGTAATGTGAGAAAAAGTAAATATATAATAATAGATGAGGTTTATCCTGTGCTTACATTATTAAGGCTATCATTTGGAACACGGTATAACAATTCAAGCTCTGATTGGGTGACAGTTTACAATTCGTGGTCAGCTCTCCTGGGCTCCCTCTTTTAATCGTGATTTTTTCTTATTTTGTACTTTCGTGTTTTCTTTATTTTAATTATGGAGGTTTACCTTTTACATCTTTTTAAAGTATAAAGTATACTATGTTTTGTTTTAAAAATGATTTTTGTTTCTTTAAATAATGGCCCCTATGCACTCAAGTGGTACCACTAAGCCAATATACAGATATTCAACCGTGATGTAAATCTCAGATGAACATAGGAAGCTGTGTTAATTTCTTTACCTTGGTGACATCAACAAAATGGTATAATTTTTTTACATACTATATGATATGTTATAATGGTGCGCTTGTGCAGTTTATAAAAAATGTAAATTGTTAAATAATGTAACAAGATTAATAGATAAGTACACACAGTCATAGGTGAGATGTTAGCGGAGTGAAAGTTGTGCATTCCACATGAGTCTCATCTCATTGTACATTCATAGTATTTACTTTTTTATACCTTAGGGATTTTTCAGGTTCGAGATGTTGGGTGCCTGACAGGCTTTGGCATTGCATTACTGACTGAAGGACAGAAGATCAGTTTCTTTGACATCACAACAGAGAAGTCAGGATGTTTCAGAAGCAAACTTTCGGCGCAAGCACTTCTGCATTCGGTAAGATACATTACCATTATAATTTAATTGATCCTAGGCTATCCCATAGACCTACACTAAAGATCGGTTCCCTGCCTCATCAGTTCATCTTGTGGGATGCTTACCTAAGCTGTGTCAATATGTACATGGCCCCCATTCTAAAACAATTCGGCCTTCATGTCTTAGAGTGAACATTGTTAGGTTTAGTGCATTATATAGGCCCGGCTGGATCTGAAAATCATATCAGTTTTTAAAATTGCATTGTTTTTTTTACATTACTGTTCTAGGCACGTCGACTACGCCATCTTTCGGCAGCTTCAAGCCGACAACCGGCACCAATGCATTTGGAGCGCCCCCTGCGTTTGGTGCCGCTGCCACCCCACAACCAGCCACCGGTGGAGGTATGATACTTTGAACACTTGGTTAAATGTGAAAGATAGGAAATAGTATTAAAGTTTATTTTATATGCATTCAGGTCTATTCGGCTCCACCAACACTACTGGTGGCCTATTCGGCAGTTCTCCAGCGTCGACATCGACGCCCGCCTTCGGTGCAACATCCAGTGGCTTTGGATTCGGCGCCAGTACATCTACCGGTGGCCTGTTTAGCAACAACCAGTCTACTGGCCTATTCGGCAACACGCAGAATACATCGGCCTTCGGTGCTAAACCTGCAGGTATATTGACTCATCATCAGCTAAATGTCTATTATTTCATGTGCTATAGTCTATAAAGCCACAACCTATTACAGCACAAACTATGGTTGTGATGAACCGACTAGACAAAAAAGTTTCATCCCACCGTGGATACTCTGTACCGGGGAATGTGCAAGATATTGATATGATATCCGTTTCCGTAGCGCTTGGTTTGATTTTACTCTTGATAAATTTTCATACCTCGGGCTTATAAAAAAATAGATTCTTAAGTAGTATATACATACATACATATATACACATCGCCTTATATAAATTTAACACTACACTTACTATAATATCATAGTGACGTTTGTGCAGTGGCAACATAGCATAGCCTGATCGCTTGTGTCATTGGAAGATGAATTGTGTCTTCTATATTTCCCCATCTAACCTATTCAACTTGAATGAATCCCGCAACATCTGTTGACGAATGGGCCAACTCGACTGGTGAAATACCACAACCTCACAGAAGACAGGCGTGCAGTAGAAGTACTCGTCTGATGAGTGAGGTGCCGGAGGCCTAATTTGAGTCCTCTTTCCCTTCCCGCCCTGTCCTTATAAGGATAGGATGGGAGCGGGAAGAGGATTGGACGGGGAAGTATTCCATCTTCCTTTTTCCTGTCTATGCCCTCTGTTGTGCTCTAAGGCAACGCATCTCCAACACGTTTGTTTGTTGCGGATGTCTATGGGTAGCGCTCACTTAACATCTGGTGATCCGCTCGCTCGTTTGCCACCAATTCCATAAAAATAAAAAATTACATATAATTTGTTCAAGGCTTCGGTTTCGGGAGTACATCGACTACGGGTACAACCGGCACTGGCCTATTCGGATCCACGCCATCGACTAGCACGGGACTGTTTGGCCAGCAGAACACGACCCTAGGCGGTGGTGGCCTATTCAACAACACTGCCAGTGAGTATAACCTATTCAATTTTTTACCTATTATATAGAATCACACGATATTATTAAAAATGTTCCCAAAGTTTTGGCCTCAAATATTAATAAATATTTTAATTAACAGGTGCATTCGGTCAGCAACAAGCACCAACTGGGACAGGCCATGTCAAGTACAACCCGGTGGTGGGGACTGACCTGGTGGTCAAGTCCGGCACTTCGCAGAATGTCAACATCAAACATCACTGCATCACTTGTATGAAGGTGAGGTGGACATAATTCTTTTTTTTAAATATTGGACGGTGGCAAACGAGCACGCAGTTCACATGATATCAAATGACCGCTACCCATAGGCATCTGCAACAAGAGTTGCAGACGCGTTGCCTACCTTTAATGGACAGAAGAAGGGATAAACAGAAAATGGTTATATCCTTTTCCTATTCACCCCCTCCACCGTCTAGTCTGCTAATTGGCTAAACGGCGCACGAAATAACGACATTATTGGTGCGTGAATTGATCACGTGTCAAAATCTGTAGGACTGCGACAGTTGTCAAAGGCAACTCCGATCAACGTCCACACCTGTCAGCTGTCATGAAACAACTACAATCATTGTACAGTTTATAAGTCCCGCCCCGTCATTGTACAGTTTATAAGCCCCGTCCCATTACGGTACAGTTTATAAGCGCTGCCCCATTACGGTACAGTTTATAAGCCCCGCCCCGTCATTGTACAGTTTATAAGCCCCGTCCCATTACGGTACAGTTTATAAGCGCTGCCCCATTACGGTACAGTTTATAAGCGCTGCCCCATTACGGTACAGTTTATAAGCCCCGCCCCGTCATTGTACAGTTTATAAGCCCCGTCCCATTACGGTACAGTTTATAAGCGCCGCCCTATTACGATACAGTTTATAAGCGCTGCCCCATTACGGTACAGTTTATAAGCCCCGCCCCGTCATTGTACAGTTTATAAGCCCCGTCCCATTACGGTACAGTTTATAAGCGCCGCCATATTACGGTACAGTTTATAAGCGCTGCCCCATTACGGTACAGTTTATAAGCCCCGCCCCGTCATTGTACAGTTTATAAGCGCCGCCCCATTACGGTACAGTTTATAAGCCCAGCCCCGTCATTGTACAGTTTATAAGCCCCGTCCCATTACGGTACAGTTTATAAGCGCTGCCCCATTACGGTACAGTTTATAAGCCCCGCCCCGTCATTGTACAGTTTATAAGCCCCGTCCCATTACGGTACAGTTTATAAGCGCTGCCCCATTACGGTACAGTTTATAAGCGCTGCCCCATTACGGTACAGTTTATAAGCCCCGCCCCGTCATTGTACAGTTTATAAGCCCCGTCCCATTACGGTACAGTTTATAAGCGCCGCCCTATTACGATACAGTTTATAAGCGCTGCCCCATTACGGTACAGTTTATAAGCCCCGCCCCGTCATTGTACAGTTTATAAGCCCCGTCCCATTACGGTACAGTTTATAAGCGCCGCCATATTACGGTACAGTTTATAAGCGCTGCCCCATTACGGTACAGTTTATAAGCCCCGCCCCGTCATTGTACAGTTTATAAGCGCCGCCCCATTACGGTACAGTTTATAAGCCCAGCCCCGTCATTGTACAGTTTATAAGCCCCGTCCCATTACGGTACAGTTTATAAGCGCTGCCCCATTACGGTACAGTTTATAAGCCCCGCCCCGTCATTGTACAGTTTATAAGCCCCGTCCCATTACGGTACAGTTTATAAGCGCCGCCCTATTACGATACAGTTTATAAGCGCTGCCCCATTACGGTACAGTTTATAAGCCCCGCCCCGTCATTGTACAGTTTATAAGCCCCGTCCCATTACGGTACAGTTTATAAGCGCCGCCCCATTACGGTGCAGTTTATAAGCGCTGCCCCATTACGGTACAGTTTATAAGCCCCGCCCCGTCATTGTACAGTTTATAAGCCCCGTCCCATTACGGTACAGTTTATAAGCGCCGCCCCATTACGGTGCAGTTTATAAGCGCCGCCCCATTACGGTACAGTTTATAAGCGCCGCCCCATTACGGTACAGTTTATAAGCGCCGCCCCATTACGGTACAGTTTATAAGCGCCGCCCCATTACGGTACAGTTTATAAGCGCCGCCCCATTACGGTACAGTTTATAAGCGCCGCCCCATCCCGGTACAGTTTTCGTTACAGTAGTTGTGAGAGATAAGAATGCTTCCATGTTTTATTTGCTTTCACTGGTGTGTACATATATCTGTTTATCTAAGTCGGTGGGTCCCAAGATTGGAAGTTTTTGTTAGGTGGGTCCGGCCCTCAGTCAACTTAGGGAACTGTTGTGTATCATTGCGTTATGTCCAGGAGTACGAGGGCAAGTCACTAGATGAGCTCAGACTGGAGGACTACACGGCGGGCCGCAAGGGCGCCCCGGCCGGTATGTTCTCGAGCTTTCAACAGCCTACGGAGAATAAACCGCTGTTTGGTGGAACCAGTGAGTATTTTATTTTATTGAAGTCGGCATACGAACTGTTCACTTGGTATTTAGTGACCACTACCCATAGATATCTGCAATTAGCTAACGAGTTGTAGACATTTATACAGACGGAAGGAAACATTATATATTTTATTGTCTTATCCCACCCCATAATTAAACCTCCTCACTCATCAGACGAAACACAGAATACTTCAACTTGACGCGTGGTTTCTGGAGGTTGTGGTATTTCACTGGTCGAGCTGGCCACGTGCTACAGATGTTGAAGGCCTTAACAATGCCTATTAACTTGCAGCATTTGGTCAACCGGCTACAACCAGCGCGCCGCTATTTGGTGGCGGTACTCTTGGATCGACTGCCTTTGGACAGACAAGTGAGTTTTTTTCTTATATATATGTTTTTATGCATCTGAATTGCGCACGGGACGGTGAGCGACGGTGGCGCGTCTCACCGCAGGCACTAGTGCTGGGTCCTAACATGTTGAAAATGTATTTTTCGATAGTATGTTACTTTTATTCGTACTGCATTATTCTTGACTTTTCTAGAATGTTCTGGATTAATAGTTGTGTAATTAGAAAGGGAAAAAGCAGCTAGTTATAATTAAGCAAACGAGCAGCGGATAGCCTAATGTAAAATGATCACTTTATTTCCAGACACATTCGCGTTCGGTGGCAACACTCAAAATCAAACCCCTTCCACCGGTCTCTTCGGCAACAAGCCTGCGTTTGGAGCTACTAACACAGCCGGTAAGTCATGTTACCCCCGCAAGTTGATAATGCGCTGGGACCTTGTCAAATTTACATCCACGTGACGTCATGCGTAACTTAAACCTATACCTGACAAAATAATTGTATAGTAAATTACATTCATTAATTATTATTTTAAATAAAATAGGGGCGAGAGGGGGGGGGGAGGGGTTCGAGGTTATATCATCTCTTTGCATTTGCAAGCATGTGGTTCAAACGAACCTTTAAAGTTTTCCCGTAACAATTATCATGTAACGCGGCTAAATTTACACTTCAATCAAGGTTATTCATTATTATGTACTATTTTAGGTACTGGTGGTATATTTGGTGCAGCGACCACACAAGCGCCGGCCTTTGGCACCACAACCCCCAGTTTCGGTGCCTTCGGTACGACAACACAGAACCAAGTAAGCGACAATACCGGTGCAGTTTAGGTAGCCACAAAAATGCTTAGAACTTTTTTCAATCCGTAGCCTAAAAGTTATAACGACCCTATTACTAAGACTCCACTGTCCGTCCGCAGGCTGTATCTCATAAACCGTGATAGTTAGTCAGTTGAAATTTCCACAGATGATGTATTTCTGTTGCCGCTATAACAACAAATACTAAACAACAGAATACAATACTCCTCTTCCCACCCTTTTCTAATAAGGAAAGGATGGGAAGAGGAAGAGGATTTGACGGATGAGGAGGGAATGGAATTATCCTTTTCTCTGTTTGTCCCCTCCTTCGTCCATGAAGGTAGGCAACGCATCTGCAACTCATTAGCTTGTTGCGGCTGCCTATGGCTAGCGGTACTTATTTCCAGGGGCCGCTTGCTCGTTTGCCACTTTGTAATATAAAAAAATAAAAAAACAATAAATATTTAAGGGGCTGCCATACAACAAACGTGATTTTTTAAAATACGGAGCCCTTCGTGCGCGAATCCGAGTCGCACTTGGCCGTATGTAATATTTGATGAATTCTAACCATTATATTTCTGATTCCTTTCTAGCCAAATACCGGGCTCTTCGGCGCTAAGCCTGCTACCACGGGCTTTGGTACGACCCCCGCTAGCACTGGCTTTGGTGGCTTCGGAGGTGGTCTGTTCAATGCCAAGCCGCAGCAGACCACGGCGCCCACCTTCGGTACCGGTGCACCGTCAGGTAAGAGAACAGAAGCTTTTGTTATTTGAGGAATACAATTAATTCATTGGTACTTAGCGAACCCGTACTACATTTTTACCCCCTTTTGGCTTTCATTCTGCGACTCTAGCTGTGTCGTATTTCTATCTGGATATAAATGGCTTAATAATAACATCCCCTTGATTTTGGAAGAGACTGATTAGAGGAGAGGGGGGGGGGGTGAAGAAGGGAGGACGTAAATAAGTCGCTGTAATCGTTTCAGCTATAGGTCGTCTTTTGTTTGCCCCCCCCCCCTGCCGCCCTCATCCAGCATCCATGTGTAGTAGCAGCCATTCTACGACATCTGGGCCCCATGCAGGACCCCAGCAATGTTTCCAACTTTGCCACTTAAGTTTTTCAATTCCTCGGGCAATGTGTGTTGGTTGTACTTTTTATATAACTGTTGTACTGCGAGCATATCTATGTACATGTTATAACTTTGTCCCAGCATTCGGCAACTTGTCCACCGGCTTTGGTACGAACACCTCGAACTCCAGTTTCTTCAGTAACTTTGGCAAACCGAACACCACGCCGATGCTGGGGGCGCAGACGCAAAACACTGGCTTCGGTAAGTTAACGAGCTAGGCTGTAATCTATTCAATGATTTGTTAAACATAAGACTATGGTATGGGAGAATTGAATGGGTATTTTGTACTAGTTGTCTATTGAAATGCGACCAATAGTTTTTATATGTCCGAAAGTGGAATGGAGACAGGAATTATCTTGCATTCTGTAAAACATTTTATAATATTACAATTTAGAATTTCTAGGCAAAGGGATACATGTACTATACGCTAGTCTAGTATACTAGCTATTGTATACCAGCATACTTTTAACAACCAATATTCTAGCCGCAGATTACAAACGAGTCCATAACTAGCAGTTGCATACCACCAGTAATACTAGTAGCATACCATCAATATTACATCAATAGTAGCATACCAGCGACATCAATTCCAGCATACTAGCAGTAATACGTTTATAGTAGCATGCAAACAGTAATGCGTCTTTAGTAGCATACCGCCAGTAGAGTATACCACCCGTAATGATAATATACTTCAGCAACAGGTCTGGGCACGGGTCTGGGGACAACGTTCCAGGCGAAGCCGGCCGCTGCGCCAGCGTTCAGCAACCTCGGCGCCGGCTCGCTGTTCCAGCAGCCGCAACAGAATAATACATTCAGAACTGGTGAGCTTGTACTAAGTCTATTTCTCCTCCCATCTCAAATATCACAAAGTCATGGTTACGGGTTGATACTTCCTCATAGCATTTTGAGGGGGAGTTCCACTCTTTTTATCTGAAAATAATGCTTTTATATCGAAAACCCTTAATTCAACTGGTTAGTGATAGCTTCTCAAGATGTTGGTGGAATCTCCTCGTTAAAAGTCTATTTACCGGTTCCATAGGAACTTCTTTAATACTTTTTGTATGAAAAATGTATTCATTGTTGTTTTATTATTATTTAAAAACATATATGTGCTCACGCCCGTAAACCAGTGGTGTAGGCAGAGATGATGGATCCATTTGTCGCGATCCTGGCACACCTCTCGCTTCTACATCCATATACGCATGCTCGTCGGTTACGGGTGCTCCTTATATCGCCCTTCTTATTAGTATTCTATTGTATTTTTCTTGGCAGGTCTGGACAGTGGACTTGGCAACAGTATGTTTGGTACGACCCCTTCGCTTGGCACCGGACTGACGCTGGGCGGATTTAATGCCAATACCACGCCGGCGCTCGGGTGAGTTATATCCTGACATCTATCGGTTAAGTCTAGAACAGCGGCGCCGACAGCGACATCTGTTGAACGAAGACAAGATAATTTTTAATTCGGAAGAGAGATTTAATTTTATAGTAAACGGATTCAGATTGCTTATTTTTTACATATTTTTTTGTAATTTCTCCTTCTTTGTTCTTATTTCTATTTTCTGAGATTGTCTGGGATTTCTTTAGTGTAAATCTTAACAGTGTTAGACTTACACACGGCCATCTGATCCCAAACTAAGCAGAGCCTGTTACTATGGCAACCAGATAACTGATATACTACATATACGACTTGTCTTGTAAATACATACTTAAATAGATAATTACACCCAGACTCAGAACAAACAGACATGTTGTAAGCAAGTATCTTACCACCGGCCGTCAATGTTATCTATGTCCGTCTGTGTAGCGGCGGCAACGCGGCGGGTACCGGTGTGCACGAGCAGATTCTGACACTGGCTGCCAGGCCTTATGGTGATTCACCCCTCTTCAAAGACCTGCTACCGGACTCTGGTGAGTGTAATTGATTTATTACAGGGCGACAGTAATTTGATTATAAAGCCAAGCTAACTAGATAGATTAAATAAACGGTAATGATAAGTAAAAAGGTACTGGAATGGCCCCATACAGATCAACGCAACTGGGGCCGATTTGGTCAAGTTTGCCGGAGTCCGCTGGATAAGGGACAGGAAACTGATAAGATGGATCTATCCATTATACTGGTTGAAATATGAGCTCGCAACAGCGACATCTGTTGCACGAATGTGCCAGCTCGACCAGTGAAATACCACGACCTCACAGACGATAGGCGTAGTAGAAGTATTCTACGTTCCGTCTGATGAGTAAAGTGGTGGAAGCTTAATTCTAGTCAAACTTGACGGTTGATAGGAAAAGGTAATATCTGTTGGTCTATCCTGTCCTTTAAAGTTGGGGCTTGTTATATAAAACGTCAACGACAAAGGTAGACCTATGTCAGTTCGATTATTTAATTTAGGTGCATCAGCGGAAGAGGCGCTCAAACCAACAAACCCTGCGGCACTCAAAGCTGCCCTAGACACCGCATATAAGGTCGCCTCGCCCACATCTGGGCGGCTACGAGTCATCCCACGGCCAACTATAACCCATGATAAGGTATGTTCATGTTTTGATTTAGAACGGAAACCAATTTTTTGGTATAGGGGGCAAACGAGATACAGGTTGCGTAAAGTTAAGCGATGGCTGCCCATGAACATTGCAACGCCAGAGGAACTACAGATAGATTTAAGGAAGAAGTACGCTCTCGAAGAAGACCCGAAATCGTATTGTACGAGGCAGTAAGTTCGCGACAATCGTGCCGTAAAAATGCGAATAAAAAGCAGTTCCCAAGAGAAACACAATACGATACAGTATGAAAACTATTAGGTATATTTATCCAATATTTGCGAAGTCATTAGTTGGCGCTGTTCAAATATAAACGTGTGAGAAGACACTTTCTCACTGAGAACTGTGTTGCTCTCTTTCTCCACCTATATCACATCTTTCGGCTCTTTCATGTACCGAAATGTGATGCAATCTTGATAGTTCACTCACCTGATTATATAAACGTCACCTAAGCACGTGTTACCTTTTGCCGATTTCCTTCTGCGTTATCTTCCGTCTCTCTCATGTAACGAAGTGTATCTAAACGTTACACGTTCCTGAAAAAATATTTTGTTTCTCATTATTCAATTATTACCTTCCTCAGAAATCACTATTCGACGGCCTGGAAGAATCCGATCCGAGTTTGGAAGACAAGCTATCGCTGAAGCCGAGTCGCAAGCGGCTGGTGCTCCGGCCCAATGCAGTCCGCAACGACGCGCGAGACTCTAACGAGAATACCGTTGATAGCGTAAATAGGTAAGAAGCCTTGGCGACGTTTTCCCTTTTGTTAGCTGGTCTTCGTTAGATTTCTTTATCCGGATCGAAGGACCAATGTAACGCACTGCTTAGATCTTAAGCATGGAGGCTGGTCAAATAAAACACGTCTTGTTTCTTCGAAAGTTGAAATCAGAACTGGGAGAATTTACAATTACAATTTCTCATATTAACTACTGCGTCCGACTCGCCGGCGCCGCCCATTGGTCGAGAGTTGACTACATATTACGATTTGGCAAGTTTAATAGAAAGATTTCGGTGCAAGTGGGCGGCTCGACCTGTGAAATACCACGACCTCACAAAAGACAGGCGTGAAGTAGAAGTACTCTGCGTTTCGTTTGATGAATAAAGAGGCGGAGCCTAATTCTACTTCTCTTCCTTTTTCCACCCATTTCTAATAAAAAAAATGAAGACATCAATTAATATTTAATTATAACCCCTTGAGCTCTCGGGCGAGGGTGGACTTCACAACCCTGTGAAGTAATGGTATGCTTCTTTTTAAAAATAATTTATTAACAAGTGATCCGCCCCGATTGGCACTAATTACGGTGATCCGATCGCTACTGAACTTCACAGGAACATCAACTACACCTATCTGTATTAAGAAAATTTCAACGACATCGCTCCAGCCGTTTCGAAGTATATAGCGAACATACATTCATACACACATCGCTTTTTATAATATATTAATTCATCAGGTCATTGGAAGACGCGTCGCGAGCGGACACCGAGCGTGCGGAGGTGGCGCCCTCCCACGGGTCTATACCGCGCGACGTGCACGACGGCCCGCCCTCAACTTCTGAGCCCAGGAACGACCTCACTAGTATGTAATCAATGTCCTGTTCACACTTTGAGGGCAACCGTTACGTCAGTAGCCACAGCTTTGCTCATCCATCTTCCCTCCGAATAACATGCCCATAGCGTTTTAACAAAGGCTACGTTCCACTAAGCGTTCATGACATTCATGCTCTCATGATCATGTTCCACTTGTTTCCGAGTGTTACAATTTTTCAGCGTTGACGTAAATAAAACAAAATGGCCAGGTAGAAAAAATTAAGCAACAGATTAAAAACTCGATTTATATGAAAAAAATATATATTTAATTTACAATATAATTAAAAAAAATTCTAGGCCTTCAGCCTTATTTATCGCAAAATAAATAAGGCTTAACTAAGTTTGCCGGCTCAGCTAGTAGTTTATTTGGCGGTTGAACTTTCGAAGGTCTAAACGGTCTTTAAGACCGCATGTTGCCGACCCCTTTTTCGGAAGAGGGGTGAAATGTAACTTTTTTATATTAGTAATTAAAAGGCTGATATATATTTTCCTTTTTTGTTACAGATTCCGAAGTAAATATTGAAAAGCACACCAATTGGTAAGGTTTAGAACTTGACTCCATACCATGTCTTCTTTTTACCTTCGTCTAACTTCTTTCTTGTCAATAGGCTAAGTGGAAGCAAAGTCTCGTGGGCAGAAAAAGAGAAGCCAGCTGATGGCGCGGACACACCACGACTGTATCCCAACTTGGGTGAGTGTTATCTTAATTTGGTATTACACTAACAGCCTGTCCCGGTGTCAAGATTAGATATACAAGTAGGAGGGGGGGGGGGGGGTACGCACGATATAAAGCGGCGCGTTTTATTTTTAATTCCCTTCAGAAAGAGACAGCACTGCGATACAATTACGCCCTTAGGGGTCTTGTCGATGCGCTTGTTTGTTTACTGTCTCCATATTTATACTGTGCCTCAGTGATAGAGCCATAGACATCTGTAACGAGTTAATGAGTTGCAGATGCTTTGCCTGCCTTTAATGGATAAGGGATAAACATGAAAATGGATATCCTTGTCATACCAACCATCTCACCCATCCAATCCTCTTTTTTTACCACCCTACCCCTATTAGGAAAGGATGGGAAGGGGTAGACCACTGGTAATATATTTATTTTGTCTTACAGATAAAGAGTTGCCCGAGGTGTCTGAGAGACGTGCCAGTTGGTAAGGATAGCTTGATATTTGTATTTATAGTGTTTGACCACCACCATTACCCATACCTGATAAGTTAAGTCACTTATCAGGTTATCCGCTTGCTAATTTAGGTAAATGTTTCTGTGTTTTGGTTTGTAGAAATTATTTCAAACACGAAACACTTTGTTTAAAAAATCCGGTTCGAAGGACCATTTTTCAAATCTATGTTTAAAGATATCTCTAGTATTATACCAATTCTTCTTCTGTTCTTAGGTTGACAACTAAACCACTGCGCAAGCCATTAGCTTCCAACTCCGAGGCGGCGGAGAATTCAGTGCGGGAGCTTGCGGTGCGGCCCCAACGGTCCCTGGATAAGGAGAATGTAGACTCCAGTTCTGGTGGGTATAGTACCATTAATGGGCAAGTGGAGTTGAAGATTAAAAAGGAGAGAGGTCAATGCCCAACCAAGCCGCGACCCCCGCTCGCCTGTGGTCTAAAATACGACATAAGAAATATATACCCCCGTCAGTTTTTTGATCAGGTTAGATACATTGGTGCATACAATGGAATGTGACACTCGAGCTTGATTTCCGTCCACATAAACTTGACACTTAGTATTGTCAACTGCGAGTTACACAAGGGTTCAACCTAATTTGGTTATCAAACAGTGTTGGCCCCACTTGTGTTCATCAATGTACATATCTATCTGACAGAGATTCCCAAATTATGGTCGATCCAACAGTGGGGATTCCAAGATTTTTGTTGATGAGTCGAAGTCCTGTCAACTTTGGGAACCTTTGATATATAATCTAGGTCCTGATCAAATAACGGATGGGTGTATACATTTCTTATGTCCGCATATGCTACTAGTAGACTATCATGGCAAGGCGAATGCGGGTTGCGTCCGGCGGGTGGGGGAAAGTTAGTCGGCAAAGTAGCGCCCTCCTAAATTCAACGTGGGACATTCGTCAACCGTACTTAAAACAGGATTTAGTTTCGGTTCGGTATATCGGTAATAAATTGCATACCTTTCTCAATTCAGGTCCTTATGAGGCATATAAAAATCCTTTAACGCTATGTTCTGATCGTTCATAACTTATATGTATGTGGCATCTATATGTAAAAGTGGAGAGGATGTACTACCAACTCAACAGAAGACTTATTTCCTCCGATTCAGGTGAAAGATGACTAAAGACCCAATTTTCTACCCCTTGTTTTAACCCCCGTCTTACAAAAAAGAATTCTTCCCTTGCAGACCTTTCCATAATCACTTTTAGGGTTTTACCACACCTTGTATTCCCTTCTTCCCCTCTTGATCCTTCTATCTCCTCCCAGAAGGTTCACCGGGGGAGCTGTTCATCTTCTGCTGTCATCGCTTGGGCCAGGAGCCAGGATGCTCTCGCTGCGAGAGCCTTGCCCAACAAATAGCAGGATTATACGGTTTATTTAAAATTAATTGTAGGGTAGTTCACACGAGTAGTGTAAAATATCTGACTAGAATTGAGAAAGGTATGTATTAGGTTTATGTTGAAGGTAGGACTTAATCATTTCCCATCAAATTCAATTGTAGGGTAGTTCATTAATACTTTCATATGAGTAGTTCAATAGTCGCGTATTTGTAACGGATTTTATATAATATTTAGTTTTGTCCGCTTCGCCATATAAATATTGACTGTAACTATATCTCTTGTCATATTCTTAAAAAAAGTTCCCAAAGTTCCTTAATATTTGAAGCATTTTTTGGCAATAATTAGGATTTTTGTTGTCAGTATCTGAAGAGGAGAACGTGATAGAACAAGAAGCTCCGCCTCACCCGGCCGGTATCAAGCTGCAGCGCCCCGGATACTACACTGTACCCTCGCTTGAAAACCTTAAGGGTAAGCTACTTCATTATATCTCGATCCTCGTGTTACATAACAGCCGACCACATCATTCGAATGTTGTACAAATTAACAGGACTCTAAACACGCCTATCCCCAATACTAGATAATTAATTATCCATAGATGAATAGAATTCCAAACAATGGTCCTTCGAGCCGGATATTTTTTATTTAGCTTATGTATTTTGTTTGTTCATTCGCGCTGATTTCAGATTACATACGTCCAAACGGCTCTTGTGTAGTCCCGAACTTCACCATCGGACGTAAGAACTACGGCAAAGTATTCTATGACTGCGAAATGGACGTCGCCAATCTGGACTTGGATATGTTGGGTGAGTTTTTTACACTTAGAGAAGTGAGAGAGGTGTGTCTGTAAATGTAAATCTTATATTTGCTTACCCCTTTGTGTTCCGAGCGTGGTTTTTCCTTCTACCATTTATGGTCATAATGTAGACATATCCTGGCTTATACTGTATCGGGAAGCAACATATCCATGTGATCTTCCAGGGTAATAGGACGCTTGCGCCACCTAACAACAGAATATTTTTTCAGTGCACTTTTTGAACAAGGAGGTGATCATATACCCCGAAGACGCTGACAAGCCGCCAATAGGGCAGGAGCTGAACCGTAAAGCTGTCGTCACGCTGGACCGCGTGTGGCCGCGCGACAAGACTCAGCGCCGGCTCATTGTCGACCCTGACAGGCGAGATTGAAGAATTGTATTATTATTCTAAGCATTCGTGATAAACTTATACTGCGATCGCAAATAGACGTCTCAAGGTCACGCAAAGGGCAATGATCGGTGTAGCGAGATCGCATCAGCAATGATGTCATCCGATGTATCAAGTAACCGACATTGCCCCAAGAAATGCAAACCTTAAGTGGTGCAATGTTCCTTACAAATTGATGTGAAGTGATGGCTGATGGTGCTGATGGGTCTTAGAAGTGCTGCCATGTACAGGTCGACGCTGTAGGTAGAACACGATGGACCGATGATCTGGTCAAGGTTGCAGGTGTCTACTGGATGAGGGTGGCAGGGGACCAATGTTTGATGGGTTAGTTATCGCCCAATGGTTCAAATTTGGCCGTAATCCATTCAGCCATTATGATCGCTACGTGCGCTCGTACCGCTAGATGGCGCTGTAATTAAAGTTTAGCTTTCTTCCATTACTTAACACAACCTTTAACTCTGACATGTTGCCAATGTTCTCGAAGATTTAGTAGTTTTTTTTGTTCAGTACTAAAATGTAGTTTTGCACAGGCTCATGAAAATGGACTACGAGGGTAAACTGAGAAGAGTTTGTGAGAAACACGAGACCAAGTTCATTGAGTATCGACCTGAGACCGGCAGCTGGGTGTTTCAGGTAGGTATTGAATTCTAATAGAAACCCTAATATAGGAGAATCAATGTCTGTTCCATAAACAATTAAACCAAATCAAGTAAACAGTTTCACTGACATTTGTCAACAGAGATACAGCCTAAATAATGAAATACCACGACCTCAAGACACGTATCAAGTAGAAGTATTTCCTCCGCGTTTCGTCTGATCTGTGGTGCCGAAGGCCCAATACTATTCCTTATTCCCTTCCCATCCTTTTCTAATAAGGAGAGGATGGGAAGGTGGGAGGATTTGACGGGGGAGGGATATTAAACGAAAACATACTTTTACCTGTTTGTCTCATCACATCAGGTGAACCGTTTGCCTTATGTATTGTCAGTTCCCTGAACTATTAGCCAATTGCCGCTTTAGGATATATCAGAACTGGAAGGTTGTACTTTCTTCCAGGTGGAACACTTCAGTAAATACGGTCTGACTGACTCCGATGAGGAGGACGAACCGACTCCGGACGTGTTGAAACGTCAGCTGGTGAACCAGTCGCTGCAGAAGGCGGCAGCTCCTGGTTAGTTCCCTCTTCTTTTTGACTCTCCTCTATATTGATTTTGATTCACAGCAAGATTGGGTTTTTGTATATAAAGGGTTTTACGTTAGCTATGCATATTACACAATTACACTTGACTTTATCTTACTATTTCCACAAAATTACATTTCCGATGTAAGTGTAATGGCCGCCATATGGTGAGTGACGTTTGTTTGTTTACAACAATCATATCTTGCTACGAAACAAGGTATAAGTATGAATATTGGGAAATCTCGTCAAACCCCGTTCCTGTATCCTAAGTTTGAGTAATTTTGAAAAGCGTTTTGTGTTATGTGTTACAATCAGTTACTATGGTATACTATTTACCTGTAGAATGTATATTTTGGAAGGATACAGTGTTACCTACATTAACTTTAAAACTTATTTAATAAAATAAGAGAGTAACGAAACGAATTCATGTTGTGTTAGTGAATGGCTGTTGGCAGATGTCCTAGGAGAATTATATCGACCAGATTAGTGACATACTAAAGAAGGGCGATATAAGGAGTACCCGTAACCGACGAGCTTGTATGCGTAGATGTATGGATGAAGAAGCGAGAGGTGTGCCAGGATCGCCCCAAATGGATATCTATAATCTCTGCCTACCCCTCTGGGTTACGGGCGTGAGCGCTTATTTATTTATTTGAAACAATTGTTTTCAGCACCAAAGCAACCGGTTGCCGTACAATCGGCAGGACTTGGAGGTCTTGGAGGTCCTGGCGGTTTAGGTCTTGGTGGTCTTGGAGGAGGCCCCGTGGGGTTGGGCGGTCTATCTTCACTGCCGGGAACCAGCTCTACTGCGGAAGATATGTTCTCATTACATCGGTCTTCTTTCGACCTCCTGAATGGGACTGAGAAAGGTATGATTTATTGACACTTCTCCTTGTTTATTCCCCAAGCTTCTGAGGGTCGTCATGTACGTATCGTCCTTATTAGCAAAGGATTGGAAGGTGAAGAGGGCTAGAATTACCTCACTCATCAGACGAGATCCAGAACACTTCTACTACTTTACACATGTCTTCTGTGACGTCATTAAGATCACGAATCTAGGGAGATGATCCATCTTGGAAGACCCAGAAGTCTCACTTCTAATTTAAAAGAAACGTCTATAATTTGCTGTTTCATCAGGATTACATTTGTTTGTGGTTCTTCTTCGGGGCGTCTTGGAATGAAATGTACTATGCCGTGACGGCAGACGGCATGACGCCTCTCCGCGCGACTAGTCTACAGATATCTATCCATTGAAGTATATATGTAGTCCTATAAGTATTTATGATTCCTGTCTACCATCTTTTTGATTAGACATATGTTATTTATATTTCAGCTTACGAAATGGATACCACAGAGGACTGTACGGAAGCACCGTCTCTCTATCCGGATAGCCTGGGTAAATATTGTTGTACATACTGTTAGCTCTTCTGTCTGTATGTAGTCGTTTCAATGTAAAAGATTTGTATTTATTGACTAATGGACTTTTTTTGGTTCTATCGTGAGACTTTACTAATAAACTTTTTATAAAAACGGTTCTACTCTGAGAGGCGGGTCGCGACCCCGAATTAATCCTCACCCTGGACCTCCGACAGGTCGGAAACTTGTCGGTACAAAATACTGAAAAGACGCGAAAAATCCGTTTTTATAAAAAGGTGTAAAATTAAAATGTATGAAAATACACCGTAAATTAATTTGTTTTGTTTTAAAATTGCGTTCATCTATACTGATAAATAAAATTGTAGTGTCTGTATGTATTATCGAAATAATATTTCCATACTCAATACACATGATGCATATACGGTACTTATAACGAAAATACGATTTTAAAATGTTTGTCTGTCTGTTTATTCCGGCTAATCTCCGAAACGACTGAACCGATTCGGATGGGACTTTTACTGGAAGATAGCTAATATTGTCGGGATTTAAATAGGCTAATCTAAGCAAAATATTTTGGGTTCCGCGCAAATTTTTATTTTGTTTTCTCAACTTTATTTCCACGCGGACGAAGTCGCAGGAAACAGCTAGTCCTTTATGAATTTTTACAAAGACCAATTCACTCCAGTTAACTGAACTATTAATTAAATTCAAGTAATCTTAATAGAAACATCGATAAAGGCATTTTGATATCAAGTTTATTAACCAGCTTACCAAGACACTATAAATTATTCATCACAGCGGGGAATTAACATGGGATGATAAAAAAACACCAATTTAACTGACAGACTTCAAAAGTAAACAGATTATTAATTATTAATATACCAATTATTATATAGCCAATTTATTGACAATTATAAAATAAACTGTTTTGTTAACTATACTTTTTAGTTGCGGACGTCACGTGGAAATTCACATTTCATGATAAAATTATGTAACTGACATACATTTATCAGAAGAAAACAGGTTCTTAATAAAATAACCGTTTTATAGATTTGAGATACAAAAAATAATCTAAAATGTAATTTATTACACAAAAAAAATACTTAAAAAACAATATTTAGGGTAAAAGGTCTTCCTTTTACCCTAAATATTGTTCCTCTTGGTTCAGCTGATGCTGCTACTAGTTAGACACTGGAAGCCGCGCTGATTTTCTGCCTCCAGTATAGTTCCAGTCAGTCAGTAGAGTTTATTTATTTACAATACAACAATAGACATATCACTGTACGAATACAGTGAAATGATAGTACAAAAACTTTCAACGTAATCCTTACGAAAGGAACAAGTGACTTATTATAAAATAGCTAAGTCTTTAATTTTACTTTATATATATATATATATATATATATATATATATATATATATATATATATATATATATATATATATATATATATATATATATATATGTGTGTGTGTGTGTGTAATTCAACGATAATCCATAAATAAAAAAATTTAGCATGGTTTGTAAGATACTTGCTTTTGCCGCAGGTCGTGGGTTCGATTCCCATAGGCAGACATTTGGTTACATGACGTCTGTTTGTTCTGAGTCTGGGTGTAATCTATCTAAGTATGTTTACAAAGGGCAACTAGTATATGTAGTACATCAGGTATCTGGTTGCCATAGTAACAAGCTCTGCGTAGGGATCAGACGGCCGGGTGGGAATGTCCCAGGATATTATTGTTCTTTCGTTATATTATACTTAAATTATTTATGAACCTCAGTGGGTTTCTTACTGGTTCTTCCCAGAAGGGGTTTTTGTTCCGAACCAGTGGTAGAATTTAATTTTAATTTATTTTTAGTCTGTCCCTTTTTGTAATCGTCAAATACGTATAAAAATAATTAAGGCAATTTTTAATTGATTAAATAAAATAGCATATTTCGTAATGTATTACTGGTATTGTTTATTTAGTTTATCTAACCTAAAAAAACTTTCAAATATTAATAAAATAAAGTTTATATGAATTTATATGCATTTTTAATCTTTAATTATTTTATTTTTGTAGGAAAAGTATTTTAAAATAATCATGAAATTATATATATATATATATATATATATATATATATATATATATATATATATATATATATATGTTATGTTGTTTGTTACTCATACAAAATCCATCAAAAGCGTTACAAGACAGAGACAGCAATATTCACACGTCAAATGTAAAAAGGATAGCGTCATCAAAATAATAAGAGAAAATGACGGCTAGTGTTTGTCACGTAAGTGTCGTGTACTAAAGAAAACGTACCAATTGACACGTTTTCGAGTCTTCACTTATTTCGCTAATGGTATATCTGCTGCATTTTTGTATTATATCATTTTTTTAAATAATTCTCTCAATATTAAGGTACACTTACCAAAAACCTTTATTTTAACATGATATTTAACTGAACTACTCAGAGCAGAAATCCGGTAACAAGAATCAATGTCATTATTTTTTTTATGGAATAAGGTGGCAAACGAGCAAGCGGATCACATAAGTGTACGCTACCCATAGACATCCGCAACAAGAAATTATGTTGCACATGCGTTGCCTACCTTTAATGGACCGAGGAGGGTATAGACAGGAAAAAGGATATTTCCCTTTTCCCGTCAACCCCCTCCCCGTCCAATCCTCTTCCCGTTCCCTTCCCATACAAGAAAAGGGTGGGAAAGGGAGGAGGACTCAAATTAGGCCTCCGGCACCCCAAAATTAATTATAAAAATATTAATAGATAATTTATTATAATGCTTGTTTTAAGCAACGCCTTGACCCCTGGAATCGCAAACAGTGAGTCACGCGAGGGTTCAACCTTATTTAGAGTTTACGATTTAACAATCCAGATTCCAGATCCATCTAGGCTGACGATTTATGAATATATTCTTATCTAACATAAAAACTAGAGCCTGATCGAATAACAGATGAGGGTGTACATTTTTTAAGCCGGATCTTGTAGCAAGTCATACCGTTTATAATGAATAAAAGCTTTTTTATTACAATCGCAACTGGATAGTAATAGCAACATTAGTTAAGCATCAACCTATTCACTAACAAAAATGATGTTCCTGTTCTCATCCTTGCCTAAAAAGGGTAGGGTGATTTGACGGGGGTGGGGATGGGGAAACCTGTTGCGGTCACTTATGTAGTCTCTGTGTTTTTGTCAGCGTTTGGAGTGAAGAGTCCTACTAGTGAGTTGGCAAAGCTGGAGCACCGTGGTAGCCATAGTGTGCAGCTGATGAAGGCATCCTTGTACACCGATATTGATGGTAGGTTTCATATTTTTTCTCATGCTGTAGTTGAAATGATTTAATATTCCTGTTTTGTCATTGACACCTTTTTCCACAGCAAGTTGGAATTTTTGTAAACAAAGGTTTTGAGGTAAATTCCAAAATAGATGTTCTCGTAGTACCTTTAAGATACCCATATTACACTATTTCACTTCACTCTATCTCACTTACACAATTGCAGAGAGTAGGATGTATTTGTGATGTTATTATGGTATTCCAGGTGATTTAGATGATGATATGTCCCAGTCTACGGAAGACCAGCTGGTGCCGTTAGGCGGTAGTGGTTTGACGATGTCACTAACTTCCATCACCCAGCAACCGTCGCGTGATGATCGGCCCATCATCAGCCAACCGCCAGTGGCTACTGAAGGTGTGTTACAGACTCCAACTTCTATAGCATGGACCTCAGTCTAAACGGACAATTAATTCACGAAGTCATAAACACAAGGCTTGCGGATACACTTATTCTATCTAATCTATACATATAAAAAAAATGTAACGGATGTCTGTACATGGAAGATATTTGACAAAAACTATAGTTGGGGGCCTTTAAACGCAAAAAACCCAATGATTATTAGAATTTTTGTCTGTTTGTCCGTTTGTGAACTCTAATCTCAGAAACGGCTTAACCGAAGCTTCACTTATAGTTTAGTTGCAGACGGGTGAAACTGCGGGGCACAGCTAGTTCTATGAGCTTAAGTTTTCGTTACTGAGTCAATATCCTGTGGGGACATCTCGCGGTAACGGTTTTTAAACCCATACTGTATTAATACAATTGCGGGCCAAATTATTATTTTACTTTTTGTTTGCAGCCATATTTATGTATTACTAGGTAAAAAATAGAGGGGGGAGGGATGTAGACATATACTACTGTTGGTCGTAATGTAAAAAAATGTAAAAAATAGGTTACGTTACCTAAGTCCTGTCGCAGTCATTACCTTCCAGATGTATTTTTATTTGCAGAGGCAGTCATGAGACCGCTTATGGTTCGACCGCAGAGTATCGTCCTCAAATACCACAGGAAGGTGCCTCCCTTCAAGAAAACCATAGCAGGTAATTTACACGTTTTTATTGCACATACCACGACTACGCCAAAGAAGTATAACTTCTAACTTGCGTAATAATACACGCATATTTTTATTATATAATTGTACTTTGCAGGTCGCTTGGGTGCGTCGTGTTTAGCCGACATGTCTGTCAGTCGGGCGCGACATTCCCGAGTCGGCTTCGGGCCGCGAAACACGCTAGCGTACGTCACTACATACGATGCGGTGTCCAACCTGTCTAAATGTGAGTCAAACATATACATGCAGCGTTGAATTTGTCGAATTTATATCATTATAACTAACCAGGGACCCGCCCCGGCTTCGCCCGGGTACCACTAATTATGTTGATCCGATCGCTACCGAACACAGGAATGTGCCAATCTGGACAATCCATCAATTCATCGAAATGGGTCCAGCCGTTTCGGTGTCTATAGGTCTATAGGAACATCATACTTCGCTTTTTATATACTATTTTTTTCATAAAAAGTATCCTATGTTACTTCTAATACCTCCAAGAATATGTGTACAAAGTTTCATGATGATCGGTTGAGTAGTTTCCGCGTGAAAGCGGAACAAACAAACTTACATTCACATTTATAATATTAGTAGGGATATAATATTCTTTTATTAAGTTTTTTTCCCGAAATCAGAATGCTAATGAGTTTCTCTGTAAAATAACAATCAAATCTTATCACAAAATGTCATAACTAAACGGTTCTTGTTCATCAATGAGATCAGATTTTGATTAACCAGTTTCTGAAAGGATAGTCAAATGTATATTCAACTAAATTCCTTGTCAATTTTACTGTTTTGTTAAAGCAATATCAAACTCAGATGCTATTTGACCAATTAGTTAGCTAATTTTTCTATTGATCAGCTTTAAAAAACCCGGGCGTCATCATGCTAATTGTAGATTAAGTTAATGCTGTTATGTTTCAGCCGCGGATTGGAGCGACCTCGGCTGCTATGTGCGGGGCCGCCGTGAGGACGACTGGAGTGAGCCCGCGGTCACCCGCCTGGCTATAGGCCGCGAGGCCACGTACACGGAGGTATGTACCGATGCCAGCGCCATTTAAAAATCATCTCAGTCTGTACTAGCGCCATCTGTTGTTGAGTAGATGAAACTGATGCATGTAACTACATATTAAAGTTTCCTTGACACTATGTCTAAATGCGATAAACTTGCTTAAAAAGTGTAATTTATTTTACAAGAAGTCTGCCGACCCGTTTTTCTAGGTGACCGAAAAAAGCGGTCGTATCATGTCGCAAGCGCCGCGTCGCGTCGCGTATTATAAAAGAAATACATTTTTACATGCACAAATATTTTACAGCACATTATTTTATTGTCCTCCCAAGTCCATAATAATTACATTCATAGGCATTACTTATATCATTATCGACACTTGCCTTTAACGTGACACATTCAGGATGCTTTGCCGCGACAAATGGAGAGTCTCCTGGAGTTCAGTCGTGCGGCGGACGCGGAGGAGGGCGGTTGTCCGCGTCTCGAGCTCTCCACACAGCCGGAAATCCGACGGAGGCTACTATCGAGGTTGTTGGAGCATGCGCAGGTGATACTCATACTCTTATCTTCTCATCATCTCCCTTTCCCATCTATGTAGGGTCTGTATTGAAATAATGTACCTCTCTTCCGTAACAGTGGTAGAGCCTGCAAGAATGTGCCGGTGAAATACCACGACCTCACAGAAGACACGCGGTCAAGTAGAAGAGCGCGCTGAGGCTTAATGAGACGTGTTTTTTTTTGCATTTTAATTAAATAATACATAAATGATGTATTATTTATTGTACCAAACGATAACCTAGAAATATAAAGACCCATTCATTTATAGAGTAGAAGTAGGGTAAGGGTAATTTATATCAATATCTAAATATAAATTCTAATTTGGTTGCTTTCATAATTACCACTTACCGTCTCTAGTTTTTATGGTAAATAATTCTCAGTGTGAAGTTGGCAACACGTACAGACTGCAAGTGTGGAAGTTATGCGACGCGCTTTGGGGAGCTGACCTGGACAATGGAGGTGAGTTCGATTACTTATCACCACCTCCAACATCATCACCACCGACGTCACAAGGCCAACTACCGTCACCACCACCACCATTGTCTTAGTAGTAACTTACATAGTCTATAACCTTCCTTAATAATTGTTCTATCGAATGCCAAAAATACTATTCAACTCCAATCGATATCTCGTGAGATCAGCGCGAACAAACTGTTCAGCTTTCATTTGAATATGGCATTCTCCTCATGTGGGCCAGTGTTAGATATCTGGGATTTATGTCTGGCTCATTGTCGATGGTTGGTCTCTAGGAGTACCGGGCATGGATGTAGCCTCGATAGTCCACAGACACAAGCAACTCCTCAACTGGCTGCAGGAGGCGGCTAATGAGATCACCCAGCAGGAGTTGAAGATGCCTGTACCTGCTGATCCGTTAGATGGTGAGTGGTTTTCATTCCTTCCTCTAATTTTTCCTTAATCTTTTATATAAGCACTCAAACCCGTAACTCGGAGAAGGTGGCAAACGAGCAAGCGGAGCACCTGATGCTAAGTGAGCGCTACCCATACACATCCGCAACAAGAAAATGTGTTGCAGATGCATTGCCTACCTTTGATGGACAGAGGAGGGCATAGACATTACCTTTTCCCTTCGAAACACCTCCCCGTCCAATCCGTTTCTAGTTCGAATCATATCCATATGAGGAAAGGGTGGGAAGGGGAAAAGGACTGAAAGGCCCCCGGCTCCTCGCTCATCAGACGAAACACAAAGTACTTTTGCTTCACGCCTGTCTTCTGTGAGGTCGAGGTATTTCACTGGTCGATCTGGCCCATTTATGCAACAGTTGTCGTTGCCGGCTCTACTACTGTTAAATGTGTATAAACCGGTAATTGCATGAGTACTGCCACTCTTCTGAGTACACTGTGCTTTGAAAACAAAATTAACTTGGTCCTTCGAGCCGGACGTGCACAAACTGCTTTAAATAATACAATGCTACAAATTTCTTACAGCGTCGGATGGTCACAGCGCGCGCGTGTGGGCGCTGCTGCTGGGCGGGCGGCTGCTGGAGGCGTGCAAGGTGGCCAGGGAGAACGATGACCTGCACATGGCGATGTTGTTGGCACAGGCGAGCGGTAAGTAACATGTACAGGATATCCCGAAAAATCTAATCAAAATAATTCAGTCCAGCCGTTTCGAAGTCATACATAAATACATAAATCGCCTTATACACATAAATGTATTTTAAATAAATTCTATGAACATAACAGCAACTTTTCATAAATATTTCCAGGTGACCCCACATTCCGGGCTCTAATCGCCAAGCAGTTACATGTATGGCGGGAGTGCGGTGCCATCGAGCTGGTGGCGCGGCCCCGGCTCGCGGTGCTGGAACTGATAGCCGGGATACGACCCCGCGGGGAGCTGGAGAAGTTGGACTGGATCAGGGCTCTGCATGCGACCGCCAAGTCAGTTTTTTATTTCGAAGTATCGCTACAGACCCTTTGACATGATGAGAGATTTTATGTAGTATTTGGTCTCTACTTATTTTGCTATTATCCTACTAATTATAATTATAGGTACCTCTGCCCGCAAGTGCCGCATCTAGAACAAGTGATCAGGACATACGAGGGCTACTTCAAGAAGTCTGCCAGCTCTGATGATGATGATGAAGTGGATCTCGGCGTGATAGAAACGGACGAGATGGGCATGGCGATACCACAGCCGCCGTACCTTGAAGATTACGAATTGAGCTTTAATACGGTTAGTTCAAGAGCAAGATGTGTTGCCTACCTTAAATGGAAAAAGGAAGGGATAAGCCGAAAAAAAGATAATTCTTTATCCTCCCCATCCCCTCCCCCGTCAAATCTTCTACCCCTTCGAATTTTTACTTTATAAAAAAAGAATGGGAAGGCGAAGATGACTACAATTAGGACTCCGGCCTCACTCATCAGACGAAACTTAGAATACTTCTGCATTCGCACACTCGTGCAACAGATGTCGTTACGGTCTCCCTCTCTCGCACTATCTTTTCATCGATGAGTCGTCCACTGTCTTGACTATTTTGTGAGAGGTCTACTTTAATTAGTTTATGTACCCACAGCAGTGCAACAGCCGTCGTGTGTTGGACCTCCGCTACGAGTTGCTGCGTGCGCGCGCGCTAGGTCGCCGGCCCCGGCTGCAGCCGCAGGCGTACACCGCCGATCCTATGGACTATAGCCTGAGGTAGGCCCGCCCCGGCTTCGCCCGGTTACCACTGATTATGTTGTATTCTGACCCTAGAATGTTCCCCACTGCAGGGACACTCCGAGAGAGGGAATGAGCCGTAATCCACCACGCTGGCCCGGTGCGGGTTGGTGGTTTATTTAATATGTTGACTCTATCACTACTAAACTGCACAGGACTCCCTGCTGGGGCAGTCTGAAAGGTTCCTGCATATTTAATTGAAATCTGTGTAGGGGTTTCGGAGTCAATAGGGAACATACACACACGTAGCCTTTTGTATATATAGATATTGTACACCGTTTTCATATTTGTAAGACTTTTATTTAATGGTAATACATTGTTAGAGTGATATAAAAAAAGGAAGAAGCACTCGCCATCTCACTCGTATTTACGAAGCGAGGGAGATGCTTGCTTTCTCGCACACACATTATAAATAGGTCACATTACAGTAATTTCATAGGCTTTTCTTAATTATTCGACAAGGATTTTTAGGTTTGAGAATAGCGCCATCTAGTTAAAAAATACAACTTATTTTTATTTCAATTAAAGCTTCGCGTTTATTTAACAGTGGTAGAGCCCGCAATAGCAACATCTTTTGCACGAATGGGCCGGCTCGACCGGTGACATAGCACGACGTCACAGAAGACAAGCGTGAAGCAGAAGTATTCTGCGTTTCGTCTGATGAGTGACGTGCCGGAGGCCTAATTGTAGTCCTCTTCCCCCTCCTACCCTTTTCTAATAAGGAAAGGATGGGAAGAGGAAGAGGATTTGACGGATGAGGAGGGGATGGACAGGGAATGGAATTATCCTTTTTTCTGTTTGTCCCCCCTCGTCCATGAAGGTAGGCAACGCATCTGCAACTCATTAGCTTGCTGCGGATGTCTATGGGTAGCGGTACTTATTTCCAGGGGCCGCTTGCTCGTTTGCCACTTTGTAATATAAAAAAAAATCAATTTGTGACTGGCGTTACTTTATAGTCCCCTTTGTAAGATCGTAATTTTTTTTTAATTCTCTTTGTTCCATGGAACTACATACAAACTGTCCAACCGAGTCTACCGCAGTGGTTGTATGTCTGGATGTTTGTTACCCTTTCACGTAAACAGGGCTGATTGGATCTGATTGAAATTTGGCAGAGACAAATTATAGTCTGGAATAGCACATAGGTTACTTTTACACTTCCCGCGGGGCATTTTCTTTCGCAGATGCATATCTGGTCTGGGTATTTAAAAGGCGATGTTCCCTATAGATTCCGAGATGGCGACGCCGGCGCGGATCACTAGATAATACTATTATTATTACCCATAAGCACTAAATTAAAAGATATTTCCAGCTTTTTGTTGGGATGTTGGCTCGGCAACCCCACCACCGACAGCATCACGGGCGTTGCAAATCAACTGGAGGCGAGAGGGCATTGGCAGCTGGCGGTGCAAGCGCTGGCGTACCTACAGGACACCACCATGTGAGTCCCACTCCCACTACTGGACATAAACCTATAGATAAATAGACTAAATCATTTTACAAGAGACTGCAATGTCATTTATAGTTTGTTTCAAATGAAAGTGATTTTTTTGTAAATAAAGGGTACTTTACTGTGGTAGAGCCTGCGACATCTGTTGCACGCCTCAACTGGTTAAATACCACGACCTCAAGACATGCGTCAAGTATTCTGTGTTCAATACTTCTAGTATTCTGTGTTTTGTATGACGAGTGAGGTGCCGGGATCCTAAGTCCAGTGTTTTCCCCTTTCTATCCTGTTCTAATATGGAAGGGATGGGAAGGGGAAGGGAATTGGACGGACAACCTCAACAACGTGAGATAAAGAACTTTGTCCTATTGTGCTTATCCCAGGCGTGGGCATCTTATCCGTGGGGTGCTGTCCCGCAATGCGCCTATCCGTCGTGGAGAAGACGAACCTCAGCTGACTTTGCTGGACAAGATGCGGATACCTGTTAAATGGATACTGCTCGCTCAAGCTGATAGAGCCAAGTACGAGGTGAGTGGTCTACGTACAAGCGTCCTGATGTTCTAGAGATAACGTCCCTCGCTTCCCTTCTAGGTTGAGGGAAGCGAGGGACGTTATCTCTGATGAAATTGCAACTACAAAATGTGTATTGCTTATGCAACAATACGAAACATGTCGTATAAAGTGCTTCAATAAAGCGAATACAGTACATAAGTACCTACGTGACTCATTCCTGCTCCCTTCCCTATATATATATCTTTGTGTGTTGACAGTGAACTCCTCCTAAACGGCTGCACCGATATGAATGAATATTTGTGTATGTGTGTTAAGTGGATTCGAGGATGGTTTAGATTCACAAATAAACCCAGCAGATGGCGCTGCAATCTATGTTTGTATGTTCCATATAGACTCCGAAACGGCTGGACCGATTTCTATGAAATTTAATTTACAGGGATTGTCCAGATTGGCACATTTCTGTGTTTGGTAGCGATCGGATCAACATAGTGGTGCCCGGGCGAAGCCGGGGCGGGTCACTAGTCTATAATATTCTCCCGTAAATAATATTGTGTATCGCCTCTAAAGAATTTGTCACTTCAAATTTGCAGCTAGTGAATAACACAATGTATTTGTCTTTCAGCATCAACCAAATCTCGAAGTGGAATATCTAGTGGGCGCTGGTCAATGGAACGCAGCTCACCGCGTGTTAGTGGACCAACTGCTCGCTGATTGCATTCTTTCCGGTGAGACTTACATCTTTTGGTCATGGCGGTACCGGCAACATCTGTTGCACGTGGCCGGCTCGATCAGATACCACGACCTCAAGGCACGCGTCAAGAAGTATTCAGCGTTTCGTCTGATGAGCGAGGTGGCGAAGGCCTAATTCTGGTCCTCTTCCTCTTCCCCTTCCCCTTTCCTATCTTTTGATAATAAGGAAAGGATGGGAAGCGGAAGAGCACTTGACGGTGGAGGGGGTGGTTCTTCGTTAAAGGCAATCTGCAACTTGTTGCAGTCTATGGGTAGCGATCACTTGATATCAGGTACTACCTAGGTAACTTATTCTCACATTACCTTGTAACATTATCTATCCATATTACACAGTTTCACTTCACTTTATGTCACGATTTACACAAAGTTACTAAATTCCCGATGGTGGTATAAACAGTGTAATGGCCGCCATGTATGGTGAATGACGTTTGTTTACAACAATCATATCTTGCTACGAAACATGTATAATAGGTTAATGAATGTCCGTGTGATAATTTGCAGACAACATCCAGAGCGTACGAGGTCTCCTACTGAAGATGGGCGAGGCAGCGCAGAGGCATCAGATCAGCGGCTGGGAGTCCGGAGGGAAGGCTTTGTATCACTACATGCACGTCTGTGATGAGGTGACAACTTAGCAACTGGTTTTTTATAGAATGTGGCAAACCAGCAAGTGGTTCACATCTGCAACAAGCTGAGTTGCAGATGCGTTGCCTATGGATAGATAAAAGGACAAACAGAAAAAAATAAGTCAATTAAGTCCCCTACCCATGCAAAACCTTATTCTTATTAAAAATGGATGGGAAGGGTATAGGACTAGGTTCAGACGAAACGCAAAATACTTCTACTTGATGCTTGTCTTGAGGTCGTGGTATTTCACCGGTAGAGCCGGCCACGTGCAGATGTTGCGGGCTCTACCGGTGTTTACAACTGTAGCTGTGTTGTGGAGTTGTTTGCGCTTAATATGTTAAGAAGGGGGTAAAGGTAGTCGTAATCTTATGCCGATATATATTGAAATTGTATTAAAAATGATCCTTCGAACCGGATTTTCTATTTTAGTCTACTCCACAGTTTAAGGATACAACTACAAAGATATGAACTAGCAACCTTGAAAAAAAACGGATTAGACTCCAAGATATTTCTTCCAAGTCACGAATATATGGTACTTCAGGTGCGTGGTCTGGTGGCGGCGGCAGAGGGCGGAGCACCCGCGGCGGGTGGCGCGCTGCAGACCCGGCTGGAGGCGCTGCGCCCCACGCTCGCCGCGGCCTGCCTCGCGCTTGAGAAGCTCACGCCCAAGTAAGTATTGCCTTCTCATTTTCCTTTCATAGTCTGAACACAATAGTGATCATCTTCGCGCTGGTATCACTTACTTTTGCTATTAAACTTCACAGGGCCACCCGCTCGGCCAATCTGAACTTATCTTGAAAATTTCCTAGCAATCGTTCCATTCGTCCCGGAATCTATCGGGAATATACATTCGTACATACACACACATTGCCTCTTATGTGCATGAAGAGATAAACGAGGTTATGTGTCAGGTAGCGCAATAAACATTGGGAATAGTCGCGTTTTTCTGTTCTGTAAGGTAATGATAATACTTTCCCGGTAGTCTCTGATGTTTTCGCAAGTTTAAAATTACTGTGTCGTGTGTCAGGAACGGGAGACAGGCAGCCGCGCGCGCTGAGATGGGCGGGCGGCTAGTGCAGCTGGCGCTAGCTGGCGGGCAACCGCCGCGGCACCTCGCCGCGCTGCTGCGTGCGCTGCACTTACCTCCGGACTGCACTGTGCAGGCGCAGTACAAGGTTACCAGTTATATACTGAAACTACCACATCCTACTAATTCCTACGACACCTAACCAATTCCTACCATATCCTTATTGTACCTAAGTATGTAAAACTAAACTAAACTGTGCCCGCTATATAACCATAGCTTAGAACTCGAGAATAGATTTCGTGTCTCTAATCTAATCTCTAATTAATACATCAGTAAGTCCACATAAACTTGACACCTCGAAGCGCTAATGGCGAGTTACGTAAGGGTTCTACCTAATTTGGTTTTTACGACTTGTGTTGGTCATAAATTTAGCTTGGCAACCTATCAGTGTACGAATCAAGGTCTTGATCAAATGAAAGGGTATAAATTTGTTATGTCGTATCTTAGACCATTATAAATGATGTTCACAGATCACGACAGACTTAGCGGAGCAGGCATCAGAACTATGCATCGACTCTCCGCTTTCATCGCAAAGAAGTCCAACATCAGCTCGTTGCTAGACCTTTCACACGCATAGCAAGACATAAGGAAACATAGATACAAACTTGTGAAGTCTTAACATTGTTTAGTGTTACCAGATCAAAATTAATAGAATCTACAGCCCATATTCAATTCAAAACTAAAATTTGTTAATCCGGTTTCCGATAGGGAAAAATTAACTAGTCGAATGTTTGAGCTGATGGTAGTGCAGATTTTAAAAAAAAGTTTTTCTAAAAAAAACGGTAGTGTAAACATTTGTCTTGATTAAATAATTCATAATTAATATCCTTAGGTAACAGGGAATTTGAAATTTGAATGTAATGTTAAGAAAATGTACCATAGACAATCTGTAAATGAAGTGTGAAGCATAACTCGATGATTTGTGTAAGACTAACTAAACACAAAGAATCCAAGGTCCATTCAGTCTTTCACACGAATACGTGCAAAAAATTTTTTTTCCACAAATATATTTAAATTTGGAGCCTTAAAAGTCTACAAGACAGATTTAAAAAAAATGTTTCTATGTTGGGATTGAAACTTCAGCTTACTCTAGATTGAAATCACCGTTGAATTAATTATGACAAGTAAATCCCATATTATTAACGTATAAAACATTAGATAACTCATCAGGTAAGTGCCAAATATTTACTTTTTAATTGTGGTAAATTTAAAAATCTACCAATGGTAATTTTCCTACCAATTTATGTTTACATTTTTAAATTGTACATGGCAACTGTAAGTGTCAATGTCAGTAAATATTCGATGCGCATACATCATTTAATTATATAAAAATCAATCAAAGAAATGTATTTTCCCTACCCAATGTCTTGTTAACCATCTCCAATAGTATTTATTTAGTTAATGTGCGGTCTGATATCGAACCAACAATAAAATGTTAATTAGTAAAATACAGAATTTTTCTTTGAGTTGGTATATTTTTAACATTTTTCTTTGTAAAGGTGCTTACACATTGACGTTGAAAAAATCATATTAATTTTTCTACTCTATAAGAATTTCAGTTGTGATGTAAGCCGAATAATAACTCAACTTCCTACTTTAAAACTAAATAATTAATTAACATTAATTAACTTAACAACCACAATCACGTTCAAGTGGTAGTGGTACCGACTAGTTTCGGTCTTCTGGAACTCCTTGGTTGGAGTGAGTGGGAGTTGCGCTACTGCACAACCCTACCTACTCCTCATTACGGGTGAGGCGCGAACTTAACCCACTCACCCTGACGAAGGACAGGTCCAAAACTAGTCGGTACCAATACCACGGGAGTTTTTATAATTTCATTTAAAACTCTAAAGTTTACCATGAGCAACATGGTTTTGAATGATTTAGGTTATTGAGAATTAATCGTTCAATAGTATGTGAGCACCTTTACCGAACCGATGTACTTTCAGCGATAATGAAATGTTATGTTTGTAATTAATGTAAGAATATGTTTCGTATGTAATAAAGAATATTTTTTGAATGAATTCTGTTTGTCCCATTATCTGTGAGCCTTACCCATTGTCGTATATACATCCGGCTCGAAGGACCAAAAGGATGTCGGGCTTCCGCCGTTGTTTCCCCGGTAGTTGTTGCGGCGTAGTTTTAGGTCAAAATATGTTAATATGTATTTTTTATAGCTATTAATTATTTCAATACATTAACTCTTGAAGTGAAACTTCTTTTGGGTGTGAATTGGATTTTAATGTATTGGGCAAATAGTAATGTTAATTTTAATGTATGATGTAATTGTATAAATAAAGAAATATTGATAACAATGTCCCCCCCCGCTGTCATCGATCCACATGAGTCATGCTAATTAGTGATGTGTGCCTCATTCGAGGTCTTCGCGATGGCAGATTGAAAGTTATTTGAATTTAAACAATGAACCACCTCATTTGTTGTTCATTCCTCTTTATAACAGATACATAAAATCAACGAATGTGCTCACGCCCGTAACCCAGAGGGGTAGGCAGATATGGATTTCCATTTGTCATGATCCTGGCATACCTCGCGCTTCTACATCCATACATCTACGCATGCATGCTCGTCCCTATGAAGAGGAAACTATGTATTGGGACACGAACCAATTCATAAAATTGTTGTTTGTCTCTGTTCTGGCTAATCTCTCTCGATTTTAATAGAACTTTTGCTGGTAAATATCTGGTGTTATAAAAACCCTAAGACTAATTTAATTTCCACAAAAGAATCAGAATTAAGTAAATGACCCACGGAATTATGAATGAAATCATATGTATTGCACATGGTTGTAGCAACGAAATAAGAACATTTTTATAATAAATCATACAACGTGAGTTCGGATGTGAGTTTGTTTCAAATATGGAATTTGAAAAAATTATAGGAACCTCGATAACCTTACATTTTATCGATATCGATAACCGAACTACTTCACTATTTAGCCCGTTAGGTTGGTAGCATCGTTTTTCCGTGTATGTCAGAAAATACGACGTTAATTATTTGCTTATTGGTTGAGATTGTATGCCGTTTATTAAGTGAAATAACATATTATTATTAGCATAACTCTTTTTCTCGAAGCCAACTCTCTTATTAACTTAGATAATTTATATATTCTTTTTGTTGCAAGTGACAGGTGTGTAAAGTAAATAGTAAATCTCTGCATTGTGGATACAGACACAGGTAAAGTGTAGTTATTTTGTTTATTGGATTATTCATCGGTTGAATTAAACATTATGTATTAAATTGATGATACATTGAAAGCTTTCAGTACATAACAACTGAAAAAAAGAATGGCAGATATGCACGATGGTCCAATTTTCATTGACGTGGGTGAGGACGAGCCGGCAGAGGTGTATATTGATTATACGGAGAATTCTGATCAATTAAACGCCGACACCAAAATGGAAGATGATCATGAACCGATGTAAGTTTGTTCTAACCTTACTTAACTACTACTGCATTGAAAACCAATTCCAGGTCTACAAAGTTAAAGTTAAATTTCGGTTTGTCACCGATCAATTGTCGACTTCAGCAGTTTAAAATCGGACTAAGCTTATTATACGGTCAGCAAATTTTGAACTTGAATAATTGACTTGACAATTTGATGTTTGAAGAATGCAATCTTTTCACTTCTTCACTTCTCTTCAAGATATTAGTTAAGGTTAGATTTTTCAATAATTATTTCCACTAACAAAGTGGATGGACTAGAATTGAGAAAGGCCATGTTGGAAGAATGAATGAAGAGAGAGTAACTAAACAGATTTATGTTGCAAAAGTGAGTGTTAGTTGGTAGGGAACGCCCTAGAAGAACTTATATCAATCAAATTAGTGGCTTATTTAAAAAGGGCGATATAAGAAGCACCCATAACCGACGAGCATGTATGGGTAGATGTATGAATGTAGAAGAAGCGAGAGAGGTGACCTAAAAATGAAAGAAAACCAACTCTATGTAAGACACCCTAATAGTAATAGAACAATCATATTTTGATAAATATGTTATTTTATTTCAGCTCTGATAAGAAATACAAAGATGTGTTTCTAAACGTGCAAACACATCGGATACGTTGTCCGGAATGCAAGAGATACACAGCAGAGAACGAAGAGAAAATGCAGCGTCATATCATGAAAGTACATCGAGGGGAAAACCCATTCCAATGTTGTATGTGTGACTACAGTACTTACAACAGTTCAGTATACGAGGAACATTTACGCGTTCACCAAGGTATTAAGCCATACAAATGTTCCAAATGTCCATACAGAAGTGTATCTAAGAAGAATACTAAAAAGCATGAATTAATCCATCGTCCAAATAACCCATTAAAGTGTTCCCATTGTGACTTTATTGCTCGACACTCCCGATCGCTACTCAATCACATACGAAAACATGACATAGAAACTACCGTATCTGAGTACAAAGAAGATACAAAGGCTATAGAATGTAACAGATGTGACTATATAGCATGTTCTAGAAGTGATCTGTCACAACACAAAATCAAGATGCATGCCGATGAAAGAAAGAAGAGATATCAGGAGGAGGCATTCACATGTGCCATATGCTGTTGGTCTTCTAGGAATCGACCAAAGATTCTGCTTCATTTAATTCATCATCCGAACCAATATATTGATGAGACAGTCATAGATGTAACTATTTTAAAGAAGCATGGTGTATTACATTGAAAGTTGTTCTTATTTCTACCCATACCACTTAAAACCCAGAACAAAAGTACCATGGGTCTATGGTACCATGTTTTTTTTAGAAGAAGGCAAACAAGTAAAGGATTCATCGAGATGAAGTGACCACTCCCCATGGACACCTGCAATAAGCTAAAGAGTTGCATCGGCAACTCTTATTGCAGGTGTCCAAGGCATCAGCCTTGCCTACCTTTAAGAGACAAGGAAGGGATAAACAGAAAAAAGGTTCTTTCCTTTTTCTATCTCTTTTACCTCTTTAAAATAGGATGAGGAGAAGAGGACCAGGTTTAGGCCTCGGTCCACACTCATCAGATGGTATGCAGTATTCTGAATTCTACCCTCAGGAGGGTCCAGCTCCTTCCCCCTAAATCGAAATACTGCAGAAACCAAAAGTACCATAGGTCTTTTCAGTGCCATGGTGGTCACATGACATCATGTGAACATGGTGTGGTTTTGTTAAGCCTAGTAGGTGACAAGAAAGTAAGCAGTTTAACTTATTAAGTGATCACTAGTGGAATGTAGAACCAATAAGTTACACAAAGCATTGTATAGTACAAAACTACAATATTTGATTCTGATGATTTAATTCAGTAAAGTATATAATTTTTTCCAATATCCTTTATTTTCCATACCCCTCTATTCTCTCATGTGGTTCCATTATGTGAGAATATCTGAAATAATAATTAGAAAATTGTACAAGATATTGACAATATGGTCCTAAAACCTTAACTAACTCAGTGCTGAGATCCCACTGGGGATCAAGCTACCGGCTTAACAACTTTAATCAACCAATAAATCTAGGGGCTACCACACCTACCAGCTACGAGCTCCAGGACCCACTTTAGCTGAAGCTCTTTCATAAGCAAGATTTCAACGTACATAGACCTTAGGGTCTGAACCCACCATCTCATGCTAGAACTTAAATAACTGGTTACTAGGAATATCTTGTAGCCAGTAAGGTAATTTCTAAGTAAATAAACGTCGTATCGTATCAGGAAGGTACAATGCTTGCAGTAATGGAGATTGTACCAGCGACAAGAACAAAAAAGCTGATTTACCGATATATATTATTAAAAAACAGTCGTTTGAAAGAATGTGCTTACTTATAATTTCCCGCCAACCATCCGTAATGGCCCATAGATGATGTAACCTCGGAGAAACGGGCGAATTGTAGGTATCTGTCGGTAAATTGTTTACTAAAAGCAATGTTTTGTAATCTATGTTTGCAAAGAAAAGGCAAGGACCAATTTAAAAACAATATTATTTTTTAACTGAAAACTTGTTTATCCGCTTGACTTATCGTTAAGATTTAAGTTCCTGTTCTGAGCTGTCACTTCTGTCGGCAGTTCTTACCACTGCTATTTTTTTAATAAAAGAAAACTAACTTTTATATCTTGGGAGCTTGTTTTGGGGGAAGGGAGGAGGGATTCGATGCTTGCTCCTACGATGACGCTGCACGTTAAGAATTATTTTAAGGTTAACTACAGACACAAAACTTTGTAAAACCTTGTTGAAGCAAAACACTCCACTGACCTAGACGAGCCACAAAATGACCAGCCGAGGTTGGAACTGACTACATTTTCATCTTCATTTGGCGGTGGACTGAATTCTAAAATATAAAATAAAAATATATTTCTTGTAGCTATGTAGGGCACATTCCTTGTAGTTACAATTTATACCCTCATCTGTTATTTGATCAAGACCTAGATTATATGTACGTTTATAAGTCACTACTGCGTTGTGGAGTTTCACATTCACCATATGTCCGACGATGCGACCGTAGTTTGGAAATCTCTGATCTAACATATAATCTAGGTAGGACCTAGATCAAATAACAGACGGAGGTATAAATTCCTTATACCGGATCTTAGCCAATTGTATAAGAGACAATGGCGACCACGGTATGTCAGATTATTGTATAACTACGTACCCTGCCAATGCTTGCAGTAATACAAATCCCCGGAGCAATGATTGACAAACGTGTAGAACTTGAAGTAACTGCCAAAGCCTCTGTTGACACTGACGCAGACTGGAGCGTATGTGTCAGGGCAGGACATGGGGCAGGGGTGATAGTCGAACGCGGAGTCCACGTCATATAGAGTGCTGAACTTGGAGGAGCGAAGACTTAGTTTCCGTGCTGCGAATAATTTGACAATATTTATAACAGTAAGGGAACGTACTACGTGACCATTTTTTCCTATCATTCTCCCATCCCTTTACGTTAGTAAGTCGTAAGTATGATTTTATACAATTTTTTGCAATCGAAAATAAAAAAATGCCTCAATATTCTAAAATTAGAAAGGACTGCGCCATATTTATATACATAAAGGTCGAATGACTGCGAGACGTCTTTAAAAGATACTATCAACGTGACAGTTACTCCCCACTTACACCCCCTGTGACCAAGCGTGCTATTAAAAATGGTGTGGGTGCGTTCCCTTACTAAAATTATAATTGCAACATTACCAACCTGTATCATTATTGTTCGGTGCAATTTTATCTGTACTATTTTTAACCGGCAACACCCTGTTGGCGCTATTTCTACGCGAATCCAAATATTGTTCGCAAGTTCCACTGGTAACGATGGAGAATTCTGCAAATCATTGCTTTTTATTTGATTTTTATCTTTTTATAAAAATTGCACAGAAGGGGATGAAACAAAATATTTTTTTTATTTAAAAAAGTAGGAACACTACATCTAAGCATTGGTAGATTTGGGGGGTGGGGGGCTAAGGGGTTCAGGTATCTGCGACTAATTAGTTTGTTGCTGATGCCTATGGGTAGAGGTCACTTAATATCGGGTGAAACGTCAGTTCGCTTGCCACCTTAAATAAATATGATGACGCAACAGCGTACAGAAATACCTTGTCCGGGATAATTGCACATATTACTCATAAACAAATAGCACGAATTCCCAAAGTCTTTATACTGAGTTATACCATCCGCCATTCTTATTCCGCAAACTCTAACGCTGTTACTGTTACATATCACATCTGCGCTCGCGCATCGTTTCTTTATGTGTTCCAATTTCAAATGGCTGTCACTCGAAAAAGTCTCTTTTATTTCCGGTAGCTTCATATAGAAACTTTTTGATTTTACGAAATTTAGTAAGATAAAAAATGTTGCCACTTTTAGAGTAATCATACTAATGTAAGATTTTATTATTTTACTGATATAGAGTCGAGCTATGGTTATTAACTTTTTAAATTAGTGGTTCAAGTACAGTGAACACAAAAAACGTAATCACAGATATTAAATTGTACAATATCACTAGTTGACAGGATCAATGAAGCATGAACAATGAAGACAGGTTGACAAGACGAATTCATGTTGCAGTGAGTGGCAGTGTCGCCAGGGGACGTCCCAGGAGAATTTGGACCGCTACTGACGGGCGTAGATGTATGGATGTAGAAAGAGCAAGAGAGTTGTGCCAGAATCGGGTATTCGGAGTTTCGTTGGTTGTGATGACTGGACAATCTAGTCGGAGTAAACAAGGTTCGTCACTTTAAAGTTGACATTTGCTTGCATCAGGGTCATTGACACATTTTTTTCGAACTTCTGGTGTTGGCCGTACTGAACCTTGTTATCTTTATTGATAAAGGACTGAATGTGAAAACGAATGAAGGTTTATGTATTCCGACTGTACATTCAATAAAACAGAATAATGGCTTGGCTTGGCTTGTCGTTTTAACACAATACAAGAACACCGTCAATGTAGTCAAAGGCAGTTAAATAAACTTTATTAAATAATAACTCAAATACAATTGGACAGATCTTGATTTATATGGGAATACATGATAACAAAGTTTTAAGCGAAGACAATTAAATAAAAAATTTCATAGCATCGCTATCGCTAAGTAACCGCAAGAAATCGCTTGCGCGTAGTTTTTGCGGTTCACCAGGAGCCTAGTTCTAAAGTAAGGTAATAATAACCATAAAAAGGAAACATACAGGCGAATTGATAACGTCCACGTTTTTGAAGACGGTTAAAAATAGACAGTGTAATTGTTAAAAGGACACTGATGTGTATAAAGGAATCCCGCCAATGGAGAGACCCCCTTCCTCCCACGCCCAATCAAATTGTAAAAAGCCCGCGTGAGTACGGGGCTGATTCAAAAATATTTTCCAATTACTGATTAGGTAGCTAAACTTTAAGACACTCCTTGTAATTGTAATACATACCTACGTCAAATTACTTCAATTTCCACACATGACAAATGATACTGCGTTCTAAAATCGTACAGCGCCATCTGTTTTCGAGTCTAGAAAGTGTACAAAAACTAGTTTTAACAATTCACTTTTTCTCCCTAGCTCTAGCTTTTCCTATTTTTTGATGTGGGGTGGGTACAGTACAATCGTAGTCCATACTGCAATAAGTTTTGACTATAGTTCTTTATGGCTGGCCTTTCTCGGGCAAAGCAATTATCTACATAAAGAAGTAAATAAAGGTTTTTGAACTAATGACATAAGATATCTTAGTATAACCTACGTAACCTAAGACTAACTGGAATGAAGTTAGTGGCTACCGAACTTGGTTCCTGCTAAAAGGTTTGGTTTAAGCGCCATCTGTGCCTTAAGCCCGGCGTGATAGACCAGGGATGTCATGCATATGAAATTATTTAGAAATTATTCTATAGTTTCGGATACAAAAGCAAGAAAAATACAAGTAGGTAGATTATTTATTGTTAATAAATAGTTTTTCATTTCAAATATTTTTTTTTTATTTAGTCAAATTCACTTCTAATTAATATAACATCTCGCCTCTCACTCTTTTAAGTGTTATCTAATTAGAAATTCTATAAAAATATGACAAACCTAAAAAGCAGCCAAAAACCAACTTTCATTAGATTCTGATCCGAAATTATATGAAATTAATAATTCCGTATTCGGATACGTTGTGGTACGGTGCATAGCATCCTTGAGTCTAGACAGCCACAGTACTGCCTGGGATTGGTATTTGGCTCCAGACCTTGCCTTATTTTTAAGGTCCAGTATAATATGGATGACGTCGATGTCGATGGGGGGGGGGGGGGAAATGACGTAACAAATATTGTAATGAAACAAAATACGTAATGAAATACGAAATAAACAATTGTAGAGTTAAAATTCTAACACGTAACTAATTGTTAATAGGTAGAAATTGAATATCTCCACTCTCATTGTTTAATTTCGATATAAAAACTTCCCCTAAATATTAGAGTAAAAGTTATAAAAATTGTTTGTTTGTTTAATAAATCAACTACAATTTACACCGAAGTTGTTTTTAAATCTAGATGAACTTCGGTCGGTCGGCCGGTTATTAGTATTACCGGATTGGGAGGCTGGGCAAGGGCCCCCGAGAGGGGACCTCGGCTTGGGCTGTCACTCAATACGCGCTTAGCATTCCGATTCGAGGGAGTCCGAGAGGGCCTTATTATTACTAACATTACTACCACTTCGGAAAGCGTTAAGCGCTGGGAGAAGTGGCGGTAAAATCTCCAGCAACGCTTCTATCATGAGTAGGGGAGAAAACTCTGCCGGCTATGAATGTGGCCGTTACGGGAATGGAAACCGAAATCTGATACAGATACGATACCCAGAAATAGAGATAGGATCACTCATTGCTTAAGTCCCATAATAAAACTTCCCCTCAACGGGGAACGTTATAAAAAAATTGTGTCTAAATTAATGACAACACAATAAATTAAATATAACACAATAAATTCATTAGAATTATGAGCTTATTTGGTTGATTTAAGCATGGTAAAATGCCCTCCGCTTATTATATTCTGTGGCGACACAAGCGATACCACGATATTAATTCTATACAGAGCCATCTAGCGCCGGAAAGTATACAAAACGTAGCGTTTAACAACTTACAGTAAAAAACTGAAACCTTATCACATACAGAAATAGCAGGCATACAACACAGAAGACTACTTCTAAATAAACTTTCTTAACAATTTAATTAAAAACTGCAATCTTATACCTGGCGTACTGTTAACTTAACTTACTTGCACTCAATGTTAAATTTAGAATTAAAATTAAATGGCTTTCGGTTCACCTGATATTATGATGTTGTCTAGTCTCCACAACAGATGGCTCTGTACGAAAATATAACAACCCTGCGAAATTATTCGAGCTGCACAACTTTAGTAAAGTAATTAAATATCTCAACTCGTGTGCTGTGTGGTCCGGTGGTGGTTTTGAGCCCTTGGGGTCGCGCTACCTCAGGATGAGTGGGACTGGGATTAGTTAGTCAATAAATATTTTTGTTTATTAGCTTACAAAAAGTTTTTGCGCCACTTAATTTCTGTGGTCGTATATAGCCGCCTTATTTGTTATTATTAATTGCGCGGAACAAGTATGGTCTCAGTTGCTACCAATTGTGTTACCAGTGTTTACTAACCTTTAAAGTGAACATCGAGAATGTCAAATGTGTATTTCTAAGGTAACGTGCGCAAGGTAACATATTAAGGAAGACAAATATGAACTTCAAATTATTCTTTAATTTGTTGCTATTTGCAAAAAAACATTTAAAACCATGTTTGGCAATTACTACGTGAAAACTAGAAGGTGAGGGGGGGGGGAGGTTTCGGCATGACGTCATCGAAACCGCGGGAACTAAAATTAAGTAAGGTCTAAATGCATTTATTGTGGGTATCTTCAATTACAAAAATGGAACTATTTTTACACATGTAAAGTTTGTGTGGGGAAAGATAAGTTTTTAATGAGACATGTATGTTACAAATAGATTAAATTGGCCCATACTTGTGGCGATTACTGGTTGGCTTTAACCGTGGACGACGGTTAGCTGAAAAAAGAGATTAAATTAAATTAAATTAAGTCTATATACATTTGTAAACGCTCAGCCCAAACTACTGGGCCTAGAGAATTTTTACGTCTAAGTGGTAGAGCCCGGAACAACATCTACTACACGTGGCCGGCTCGACCGATGAAATGCGTCACAACTAATTTGCACAAGGTTACTAGATGTAATTTTTTTTTATTTTCCAGAAGAAGTAGGCAACGAGAAAGCGTTTGACCTGATATTTCATTGCGCTATCCATCCGCAACCCTAAATCCATAATTTCCGGTATCATTACAGTTAGAAATATACCTTTAAATGATTACTTAAGTAACTTCAAAGTTGATGTTTGATTAACATTTGCTTACATACTTAGTTGAAGCAGTAAATCTACCTGGTATATAACGTACCCGGTAGCTTCCGTCAAAGCAATCGTCAGCAAATTAACTTGGGACTTCCCACTATTTAACTTAAGAATTCACATAAGTGTAACGTCCTAGGTCCGAAGCGAGTGTGCCAGGATCGGGACAAATGGAAATCCGTTATTTCTGTCTACCCCTCTCGATTACGGGCGTTAGTGTTTATTAAAATCTTTATCGAAAAGCTTTCTTTGAGGAACTTCCTACTAAGTAACTAAGTAAGTAAGTAAAATCTAAGACTATTGTCTATCGATCCACCTTGCCGTCAATTTTGAGGGCCAATTTTAAATGAACTTTTTTATTGAATCATTTCTTAATACAAACACAAAGGAGACATAGTGAAAGGTACTCTAATCTTCTAACTTCACTTTCATGTCTTATCCCACTTCTGCAAATAAAATCCTGCCGTACTAATTTGACAACTGTCGATTTGACTTTCTAACCAATAGCGACATAGATTTGACAGTTTATAAGAATTGAGGCCTTCCTATAGTTTGAGTTACATCAAGATGTAAAGTTTGTAAACAAACGTCACTCACCATACATTACACTTTTTATACTAACATCGGAAATGTAATTTTGTGGTAATCTTAAGATACAGTGAAGTAAAATTGTTTAATATCTAATGTTATGAGATGATGTTGGAAAGAAAAAGTTGGATTCCGAAAATATCTTGGAACTTACGAATTTTAGCGTAAAAGGTGAAAGGTGAAGGTGAACCTTTGTTTACAAACTTTACACGTTTAGTTGGAACAAACTATAACTATCAAAGATCACGTTAATATGCTTCAAAAGCTTTTAGTTTCAAAGCCTAAATCCAGACGAGTCGCATACACTTAAATCGATTGATTAAAGCTTCCGAGGAAGGCTTTAAAGCTAAGTGCTGTGGCGTGTTCTCTTGGCAGTTTTATAGAGCCTTAATAAGAAGTAGCATAGTGTTTATGAAACCAGCTTTTACCCGCGCCTTCGCTCGCGTTTACGTCTCGAATTACTCGTCAGATATCAACGTTATATCTAATTACTTTGTTCTTCTTTCCAGACACGGTTTTCTTTCAGGGTAAAAGATACCCTATATCATTTTCTGTACCCTCAAGGTGTGTGAGAAATTTCACGACGATCTGTTGATTATTTAAGCGTAACAAACAAACAAATTCACATTCGCAATAATAATGTTAATAATTGAGCATGAAGGTGTAATATTTTTTGTTATGTGAGAAGGTGGCAAACGAGCAAGCGGAGCACCTGATGATAAGTGAGCGCTACCCATAGACATCCGCAACAAGAAAATGTGTTGCAGATGCGTTTTTTTAACCTTTAATGGACAGAGGAGGGCATAGACAGGAAAAAGGATATTTCTTTTTCCCCTTCAACCGCCACCCCGTCCAATCCTCTTCCCGTTCCCATCTCGTACTTTTAAGGAAAGGGTGCGAAGGGGAAGAGCCTATTTTGAATGCTGAGTTGGGTGAGGTCACTCGTCAGACGTAACGTAGAGTACTACTTCACGCCTGTCTTCTGTAAGATCGTGGTATTTCACCGGTCGAGCAAACTGATTCATGCAACACTTGTTATTGTTGCGGGCTCTACCACTGTTAAAAATACAAGTTTTATGATATTTAATAATACAATTAAAAAATTGTATTATTAAATAAATAATAAACCCGGAGTATCAGGTTTTTATTTCAAAAGTTGATTCGATAAAATCTAGTTCCCAAAAGAAAAAAATGTAATGATAAGATCAGACAGATTAAAAATGGATTCGGTTTTTTTTAAAAGGAAGATAGAAGAACGATATAGGTAATGTACTAAAATAGTGGCAGAGAACTGTTGCACGAAGCCAGCTGGACGGGTGAAATACCACGACCTCAAGATACTCGCCAAGTAGAAGTGTTCTATGAGTCGTCCGATGAGTGAGGTGCTAAAGGCTTAACTCTAGTCCTTTTTCCGTTCCTATTCTTTTCTAATAAGGGAGGAATTAGAAGGGGAAGGACATGGAAACAGTAAAATGAAATATTATTTGTCTGTATCCATTCTTCTGTTCATTAAGGATGGGCAACGCATCTGCAACTCATAAGCCTGTAGCCTATGGGTAGCGATCACTTGGTATCGGGTAAACCGCTTGCTGGTATGCCACCTTCTTCTGTATAACAGGGTTTGTCAGGAACCAGTTATCACATCACTCGAGGTCAGTGATCCTTTTGATATGTAGGGGTTGTAAGTTGTAAATTAAAAGCTTCAATCGTGATATCAACCCCAGAAGCTACATACATTTTTAGAAAATGTCATTTTATTCGTGTTTCCGGTGTAATAAAAATACGCACACACCAGCTGCTTTTAATAAATCATAGACGAGGATTTTCCTTAAGGAGAATGGAAGGGTTGCATAGATTAACAAAGTCAGGGGCGGTGGCAAACTGTTTGCTTTTAATTTCCCAACTCATTTCTTATTCATTAATCTTCCCCTTGACTTGTTGAATGATTTATTCATAAAAAAATACTATTTTTTATCTCTTATCCCAAATGGTGTAGGCGAAGATGTCATTTGTTCCCCACTAATAATATTATAATTAGTATAATAATGCGACAATAGTTCAAAAATAAGTTAAAATTCAACGAAAATAAGCCCTTGTGTCTCTTAACAAGAAAAATGAATTAAAAAAGAAAACGTTGGAGCTTTGTCAAATTCAAATGAGCACGTTGCTAACGCATCTCTACCGTGTTGTTTACGTGAACCTATAAAATTTTCCCCTAAAAAGTATCGTCTAACGCGGCTAAAGCAGTTTACACTTCAAAAGCCAGTCACAAGGAATGACGTCAGAACGTTCATACAATAAAACGTAATATTAAATCAATATGAACTCTATGTGAAAGCAATACAGTACACAATGAATTGATTGATTACGAAAAATACAATTTAACATAATAAGCATTGGAAATGTAACGTCCAAGAACTTATACCGATCAGATTAGTAACATACTAAAGAAGGGCGATATAAGGACCCATAACGGACAAGCATGTGTGTAGATGTATGGGTGTAAAAGAAGCGAGAAATGTGTGCAACGATTATGCCAAATGGAAATCCATCATCTCTGCCTACCTCAGTGGTTACGGACGGGACCGTATGTACTTTTTCTCAATTCAATTTAGCTCCCCCTCACTAATTTAATAACCAACTCAGACGCTCTCGACCAATTTTCAATTGTTAGACAAATTATTTCAGATTTTTAATTATGAACTCTGAGAGTTCCGACTCCGGTGGCTTTAAATTGTATTCAAGGAAATTATTTTACGCATTATAATGTCAATAATTCATAAACAACTTCCCATGTAACATACATGAGTTTGAATCAATGATATTTAATACCATAGATTTGTTACATTCGTACAAAATCACCAGTCGAAAGTGTTACAAGACAGAGACAGCAACATTCATTACGTCAAATGGTGCGAAAGGGATAACGCGATTAAAATAATAAGAAGAAAGATGCATCGTAACTATAAAAAAACGCGTTATTTTCGGTAGCTTTTTTTTCATAAAACACACAGCGGGAACACCGAGGTGATCAACGACGCCCATGGGTAGTCCAACACCAGAGGAACTGCAGATGCGTTGCCGGCCTTTAAGAAAGAGATCGCTCGCTTCTTGAAGGACCCTAAGCCGTACTGTATCTAACCACGCTAAAACATATTGTTAAGGTGATTCCGTGTATTGTCGTCATTTTAGTCGATATCATTGGAAGACAAAGATCGGTCCTCTGCCATACTCATCCCGCTCCCGTAACTTTGACCAGATGCGAGAGACACCGAGCATTCCCCTCTCCATTGCCCTTTGAGTGACCTTGGGCCGTCTAATAGTGTTCGCAGTGAGGGGCGACCCGGGTACAAGTCGTTAAACCGCGTTCAAACCATCAGAGGCCGGACACCGGCGTCCCTTTTAGTATGACGTGGCGAAAAACAACATGGCGGATTCCCCGTATAATAATTCCGAGTCAAAAGTAACATATTGTGTCGACGTTGTTATTATCCGAACATAAAACATTACCATGGAAACCGGTATCCTACTAACATTATAAATGCGAAAGCTTGTAACTGTGGATGAATGTACGTTACTCATTCACGCAAAAAATACTGAATGGATTTTAATCGCATTTCGTATCGGATTGGTAACTCTCCCATAACGGGGAGTGTTATGCAAAAAATGTTGCAAATTTAAATTTCTACGTCTATTTAAAACGCATGACTCTTGGAATTATGTCTCGTCAAATGACGAATGAAATGATTCTCCGACTAACCAAGCGATACCATGATTTACAATCGTACAGCGCCATCTGTTGTCGATATTAGAAAGCTTACAGAACTCTGTGTTTAAAGTTGTATTTTTGTTTATTATTACTTTTTAGTGCAATTTAGATATCTACAACAAGCTAAACATAACTTTAATATTGATTAATGACGCACTTGGCATTTCATGCCAAAAGTAAGAAATATATATAGTCACCCCATTAATGAAATAATAATATCCTGGGACATTCACACACGGCCATCTGGTCCCAAACTAAGCAGAGCTTGTTACTATGGCAACCAGATACCTGATATAACTACACATACTACTTGTCTTTTGTAAATACTTAAATAGATAATTGCACCAGACTCGGGACAGACATCATGCACACAAATTTCTGTCCAAAATGGAACCCACGACTTGCAGCGATAAGATAAGATACTTCATCTTACAAACCACGCCAACCGGCCCGTCAAATGGCCAATCGTTGGTTAACATATTAAGTCGTCAAGGAGTTAAAATGTAAAAAACAAACAAACTTACATTCGCTATATTATAATATTAGCTTTAAAAGAATAGTTACGTAAGTTCAATTAAATTATATTTTTCACCTAAACCTATTCTAGAATGAATATCAAAACAACCTGTCATTTTCAAAGATTTAAGACATCACCACCCCTTATTGCAACCCCTTACAAGCCCCGGCTACCCTTCGATAAATCATTGACAGGTCCACGGATCACCTTTAAATCCGTTACTCTGCACGCCCTGTCTGAGATAAAACCGAAGTGTTGATACGGTACAACTTTGATAGATTTATTACTGCAAGCGCTGCCTGAACTTATGTCTACCTACCATCTTTTTCCGAACGGGTGTAGGCAGAGAAAACATTTTATTCTATTAGAAATATCTCATCTGAAAACTTAGTTGAGAATAATTAATTTATATTGTTATCTTTATTAATTTCTGGATGTGTTACACCCGGGTCGATCCCTCATTGAAAACATCGTCGGAACACAAACGTCGGTGAGAGACCCGCGCTTGATTTTATTTTTGCGCGCGTTAGTCTTTATTCCGCGATAGCTTCCAAGATAACCACTTATATATCGGGTAAGGATTACCATAATGTGAATGAAATACTCAAGACAACTAACTTATTTACGTCGATAAATATAAAACTGAATCCGTCTATAGCTTTACAAATACCGCAGTTAACGTGACCATTTTTAAAAACGTTAGAATGGGTATAGTGATCTATCCTTAAAAGATAGATGTATGTCATCGCGGACTTTTTTGTAGATCCGTTTAAGATACACAATTACGTTGTACATATTTTTAGGTTCTCTTAAGGTTCAGCCAGCGTTTGCAATTTAAAGCAACATACATACATAATAATCTTTCTCTTGAGGCACTCTGTGTATTGATGAAAACCGAATTAAAATCCGTTACGTGGTTTAAAAGATCTCAGGGAACAGACAGCGGAAGCTACTTTGTTTTATACTTATGTAAAGTAGTTAGCTTGCGGTTTCACCGTGCAATTTAATTTAGCCGACATTGTCCAGCCTTAGTTGAGCCCTAATTAATATGAGTGATCATATTAAATATGGTTCAGCCCCCGGCTTCGCCCGGGTACCACTAATTATGTTGATCCGATCGCTACCAAACACAGGAATGTACCAATCTGGACAATCCCTGTTTCATCGAAATCGGTCCAGCCGTTTCGGAGTTTATAGGTCTATAAGGAACATACAAACATCGCTTTTTATATAATTTTTCTTCATAAAAAGTATCCTATGTTACTTCTAATACCTCTAAGAATATGTGTACAAAGTTTCATTTTTTTATAGTACTAGGTGGCAAACGAGCGGTTCACCCGATGTCAAGTGATCGCTACCCATAGACATCTGCAACTAACTAATGAGTTGCAGATGCGTTGCCCACCTTTAATGGTCAGAGGACAAACAGAAAATGGTTATTTCCAAATTCTATACATCCCCTCCACCGTCATGTTTTCTTCCCCTTCCCATCCTTTCCTTATAAGAAAAGGGTGGGAAGGGGAAGAGAACTAGAATTAGGCCTCCGGCACCTCACTCATCAGACGAAACGCAGAATACTCTATTTTACGCCTGTCTTCTGTGAGGTCGTGGTATTTCACCGGTCGAGCCGGCCCATTCGTGCAACAGATGTTGTTGTTGCGGACTCTACCACTGACAATCGGTTGAGTAGTTTTCACGTGAAAGCGTAACAAACAAACTTACATTCACATGTATAATATTAGTAGGGATAGGGATTGCAATGATTTCACCGTAGAAACTTTTATTGACTACCTTAGACCTTTAGGGGCTAAAAATTCGTAGTACTAATCACTTAGGTAATAACAGAAATCTCTGTGCAAAATTTCAAGTCTCTGGGCTTGTTTGGGCTATGCGTTGATATAACAGTCAGTCAATTTGTATTTTTATATATGGATGTGTTATAAAGTTTTAAAATAAAACTGTTGAATCAAATAGTAGGTAGGTATATATTAGGGTATATATTTTATTACTAGAAAAGACACTAGATTTTACTGTGGGTTCACACTGCCGAAAATATTGTCATAAAATATATAGCCGTCTCAATTTTTTGTTCAGAGAGAAACCTTGTGTCGTGACAAGTTTAAATGTCAGTGGAAGCCCACGGTTACTATGACGTGACGTGTTTAAAAGTCCAAGATAAGTTGCGTAGTGGTATGAAAAAATGTTAATATTTATTCGGGCACACTAGCTTGCGTAGAGGAATTTATATCAAAATCCTTTTTCGACTATTATTTCAGTCACATTTCAAGTGGACTTTAGGGTTGTAACCTGTGATATTCATAAGACGCTGAGTTTCTTATTACTTGTACGTGAGACCGACTTGCGCACCCCTGAAATCTCAAGGGTTTGAACATAAATTTAGATATTATTTTTACCTTTGCATAAGTACAAAGCTTTGGTATATTAAAACGTATTTTTTTTATCTTTTTCTTTTCATTTTGTTTTGTGTGTTTATTTCATTTAAATTCAAATAAAATTTCAGAAGCACATGTAGATGAAGCGAGAGGTGTGCCAGGATGGCGATGGGAATCCGTAATCTCTGCCCGGCTCCCTCCAGCACGGGCGTAAGTGTTTATTGTTGCTTGTTTTAATATCGTAATTTACCCTAAAATATTGAACAAAGATTCCTAATTAACAGCATAAAGTAATTTCTCGAACAATTTAATCCAAACCCCTTCGCATTTAGAGGGTGGGAGCGCGTAATATTATAAAATGAACCAAGGGGGATGAAGTTCAACAAATAATTTACAATTTAACACCTTTATACATTTAACCCTAACGCTGGTATAAGGTTACCACTACCCATAGGGAGCCAGCAAATGAGTTACAGTACCTTTAATGGACAGAAGAATGGTTAAGCAGAAAAAAGAATATACTCCCTCCCCTGGGAAGGGGTAGCGGACGAGAATTAGGTCACTGCTACTTCATTTATCAGACGAATTTTAGTACACTTCTACTTGACGTGTGTCTTGACGTCGTGGTATTTCACCGGTCGAGCTGGGCCATTCGTACAACAGATGTTATTATTGCGGGCTCTACTACACATTGTTAGGAGAACAGATTAGGATACGATAAATTATGTACTGAAAACAAAACGCGAGCAATGGCCAAATATTACTGTCATTTTAAATATCGGTTGCCGTGGTAACGTTATATGTTCCCAGATTAATAACATTTTTGACATAATTTTACGTATAACTCTAAATTATTTTAGTAAGAAAAAAGAAGTTTGTATGGACTAGCCATGCGAAGCCGGGCGGGGTCGCTAGTTTTTTTTTATAAGAAATACGACATTCTTTCGAATGGACGCGTGGTTCCTTTTCTTGGGTGTTTCTTATCTAAGTCCCCCAGCCGTGTTGACCCTCGGCTTGTAATAATCGTCTAACTGGACCACTTATCAGCGGTCAAGCAGACGTGTCCTAAGAAAACAAAACCGGAACCCATTTCGTTACACTCTTCAAAGGGTATGTTACTGTCAAAGTGATGAATTGGTCGTAATAAATAATGGCCGGTCATATATATTTCTTCCCGAACTCATTTCTTTATTTTTTTCACTAGTTGTCACCCGCAGCTTTGCACGTATTCCTCGCCCAAAACAAACAAAAATATGTTACTGCCGTGTCGTTACCATAGCAACCTGTATTAAGTTTTTTCCTATCCCTCGGGAAGTCTTTTTTTCCGGGATAAAGGTGCCCCAATATCATTTTCAACAACAAAATGACATTCAAATTTGTAAAGTTAGGATATGTAATAAACTTTAAATTTTTTAAATAATCAATAAAATAAACTAAAAGAAATAAATAAAATAATTAATTTTGCAGACCAGCAGATTCATAGTGTTTTATGTGAGACAATATAATTTATTAGTTATTTTAGTGAAACAAAAGTAACACCACGCTCACCGGACCCTTACAACGTGTAGGTCGGTGATCCTGCCAACCAGGGCTGAGTCAAGTCCTGCACGAACCATCCTCAGAACTCATCTGTGTTAGCCGACTTTCATTCAGTAATGCGAAAGATTGCCTTGCTGGTTTACAAGCTGCAGCTAAGTTCGAACAATCTTTCGCATTACTGAATGAAAGTCGGCTAACACAGACGAAACAAAGCCCTGGTAACTCGAACCTAGGACCTTAACTTGATAAGTGTGTACACTTAACCGCTGAACTATCGGGGCCTCTGTTCTACTTCCCTAATTAATGTCGTCTCGCTTCTATCTACAGATTAGTCGGGGCCATCTCTACGCAGATTTCCTCGCAAATTAGAAAATGTTCAGCGAAACTGAGGGGACATTTCGTGTTCTAAAGCTTCAAGAAAAGCTTTATGGGGAAAGTTGGGTTTTTATTTTATGTATCGTGACCTTAATTTAAGTTTATAACTTGAAGTTTAAACGCGGAATGTTAGATGTTATTTTAACTTAATTGATACGCACTCACGCTAGTAACGTAGAAGTGTAGGCAGAGATATGTATCTACGTATTACCTCGATTACTGAATTTCCGAGGACAATGGAGCTGTGGATAGACGGGTCCATTGGAGCTGAGCGGAGTTGTATTTAAAGTTGATACATTTCGAGGAAGCGGAGCGGGGAAGTGGAAAAATTAAGCTGTCCACTCCTTTCGTATGAGCCGTCATACACTCGGCCTAGAACTGCGCTCTGCTCTAATCTCACTCTCCTCTCCGCTTCACGAAAATTAAGAACCATAACCCATGTAAGCAACAACAAGGTTTTTGAAACTAACACTAGATGGCGTTGTTTTTAATCTTAAAATAAAATTATGTATTTTTTACACATGTGAGGAGATTTTCCAATTAATCGGACACCGGTGCGGTGGAAATCATCGCAAGTGTTGCGTTGATTGGTCAAAGTTGTTTTCTTTCCTAATTATAGCTACCCGTATTCCTCCCTCCGACGATTAGGGGTGGGCATTTTGTAAAACCCATTTCTTTGCAAATTAGGGATCTTTTAGACACTTAACGGGAACTTTTCTTTTGTCCTTTTTAAAGTATTAAAGAGAAAGCCTTATGAGAAAAGTTACGAGGAGGCTTTACTGCGATATAAATATCAGAAATATCCATATAATCTGACTTTAAGGTTTCAACAGTTAGTAAATGTGTTAAGAATCAATCGTAGCGACCAGACCAGTGTGTGTTGCCAGGGAGCCCCCCCACTGTAAGCACCAATAGAGGACTCAAGGTCACTCAAAGGGCTAATTGCTCGAAGAATTGCCGATGGGGCTGAAAGGTTATAGAATGGCGGCCACGTACACGACGCAGTGAGTAGGCCTTTCACAAGATGGATCGATGATCAAAGTTGCGGGAGTCTACTAGATGAGGGCAGAAGACCAATCTTTGTGACGATCAATGGGGAGGGCTACTTCCAGCAGTGGGTGAGGTACCTAGTCATAATACAGACCAGACAAGTTACGTGTTAAAGTTTAAAGTTAAAATTCATTGACAGGCGTTTCATCCCCTAAAGGTCTAAAGTAGTCAATAAACGTTTCTACCGTGAAATAATTGTAATCCCTATCCCTACTCATATTATAAATGTGAATGTAAGTTTGTTTGTTACGCTTTCACGCGGAAACTACTCAACCGATCATCATGAAACTTTGTACACATATTCTTAGAGGTATTAGAAGTAACATAGGACACTTTTTATATAAAAAATAGTATATAATAATAATAATAATATCTAGGACATATTCACGCACGGCCATCTGATCCCAAACTAAGCAGAGCTACATATACTACATACAGCTACACATACTACTTTTCTTTTGTAAATACATACTGAGATAGATAAATTACACCCAGACTCAGGACAAACAGACATGTTCATGCACACAAATGTTTGTCCGGGGTGGGAATCGAACCTACGACCTGCGGCGTGTAAAGCAAGTATCTTACAAACCACGCCAACCGGCCCGTCGTATATAAAAAGCGAAGTATGTATGTTCCCTGTAGACCAATAGACTCCGAAACGGCTGGACCGATTTCGATGGAATAGGGATTGTCCAGATTGGCACAGCCGGTGTTCCTGTGTTTGGTAGCGATCGAATCAACATAATTAGTGGTATGAGATAAAGGTCTTCATCAGTTGAAATAGTGTCAATAACTAAACTTAAAACAGTCAGTCGTCGATAGTTCCCTTCAAAGTAATATGATATTTATGTCCAAAGCTTAAAGTACATAATGGATTGCTCGATTAGACAAGTTTGGAAATTCAAATAATTTTGATATTTTTTATTTCGTTTTGATTGGTTCTTACTTGTATTATATTTTAAATTTTATTGTTAAGACACAAGGGTTCATTTTCGTTGATTGCAAATGGATTGACGTGTCGTGGTCACTCGTGAATGAACCCAATTGTTCATCACTCGACGCAACTGAAGAAGTTTACACTTCAAAGTCCTAACCCGTGAGTTAGGGCTCAGTCACTAGGGTTGTCAACACGCTACAGTATTATTAATTGTATCACGAAACCAACCCTTCACCATGATGGTACAATTTACCTTCAAATCCGACTTGTGCGATCATAAAACGACCATTCGTGTAAATTGACCCAACCACCGTTTGGGTCCCGGGTAACTTTTATTACATATTACAGGTCCTTTACTTAACTTAAGGGATAATTTGATTCGACTGAATTGAGACTATCGTATTATTATTTTGCACGCATTTTAAATTTAGTGGGGTAGACAGTGTTTTATGTCGACCAAAAGTCTTGTTCAGTATAACTCCCGCGAGTTGATAATGGACCTGGTGTCGATTATCGTGACGTAATTTCGTGACATTGAACAGTCAGTACCGTAAAGGAACATAAATACAAATATCGCCTTATATATATATATATATATATATATATATATATATATATATATATATATATATATATATATATATATATATATATATATATATATACATAGATTGATAAAGAAAAGGAAAAAAATAATTCTATACTTCAAAGACTTCAGACATGTCTTACTTATTTGTTACTTAATCTTGTCTTGACCTCACAGTAATCCTCTTACCGTCTCACTTATCAGGGGTCAAGCAGTCGTCCTAACATAACTGATGACTGTTTAAGTTAAGAGTATATTAAAGTGGTATTAACTTAATGGTTTTGGATACCGCACAAGTAATAATTGGTCAAAGTAATAATTTCAGAACTGTCAATTAACTTAAATTAAAAAATTAAACGCGAAATCAAGTTCTAGCAAGGAAAATAAAACGAAAACGTGCGAAGCTCCAAGCAATTGAGTATTGAATTAAACTGACATGGGTACCTTCAAGAGAAGACTGAACAGGCCTTTACTAGTGCGCACTCTTTCGACCAAACCATCAACTAAAATTGTGGGAAAGCGTTTTAATAAATTATGTATGTTTCCCCACTGCTGGGACACAGGCCTCGCCGAGAGCGGGAAGAGGCTGTAATCTACACTAGCCCAGTAGCGGGTTGGTGGATGTCACATGTGTTCGTATTTGGTGGTTCCAAGACACGCCGGTTTCCTGAAGATGTTTTCCTTCACCGTTTCTGAAGTGGTGACGATGGTTCGTAAGTCGGGGCCTTCTTTCTTCATTATAAAAAAATAGGATGTTTTTTCACTTAACATATTCCTTATTTTTAAAGAAGGTAACACCTTCTGTGACGTAGAGTGCTGGCCATTTTTGTTTTCTTATAACGAAGCGCGTATTTTCGTCTACGTAACCTTTTAAGTGATAAATCTTCGGCGCGTACGTATAAAACCACTTAAAGGGACCGGACTTAAGGCATTAATACATCGCGGAGATTAGGGCTTTTAGTTACTGACGTTGGGGCATGTTGAAAGAATGAACGAAGAGAGAGTATCGAAACAAAATGTTACAAAACAGTGGCAGAGTCCGCAACAACATCTGTTGCACGAATAGGGCGGCACGACCGGTGAAATACCACGACCTCACAGAAGACAGACTTGAAGTAGAAGTACTCTGCGTTTAGTCTGATGAGTGAGGTGCCGGAGGGCCAATATCATTCCTCTTCCCCTTCCCACCCTTTCCTCATAAGGATAGGACGGGAAGGGGAAGAGGAAAGGATGGGGAGGGGGTTACTTATCCTTTTTCCTTTGTCCTTTAAAGGTAGGCAACGCATTTGTCTGTTGCGGATGTCTATGGGTAGCGCTCACTTAACATCAGGTGATCCGCTTGCTCGTTTGCCAAATTCTTCCATAAAAAAATCGATATGTCTTTCTCTAATCTAGAGAGAAGACTTTATAGCGATTTAAACTTATCGACAAGGAAAATGGTAGGAAAATGATTTATCAAGCGAAGGGGAGAGGGGCCCTACATAGTTTATTAATAAATAATCAACAAAAACAAACCCCTGTTTCTTAACAATAGAATCCAAAATTGATTAAAGAAAAATAATTTTAAAAAAAATCGTCAAAACTGTTCCCAATTCAAACAACTTCCGATCGCCTCGCCCGATCACAGTTTTCGTACTGCTCTCGCCGCATTCACCAGCTTACTCCCCAAGTCAAGCGTGTCTAAAGAAGTTTTCACTTCAGTAATTGTTAATATTAAAAAAAATTCACTAATAAAAAGCTTTTATAAGCTTAATATATTTTGTCCACAATCGATCCGAGCGCAGCCGGGGCAAGTTGCTAGTTTCTTATAATTTAAATGAGACAAATCTATTCACACTATTATAATTGGTCAGATGAGTTGTTAATTTGATTGTTGAGTTGTTAATTTATTTGTTGAGTTGTTAATTTGATTGTTGAGTTGTAAATTAAACCTTGTGAATTTCTCTTTTTCTGCCCCAATTCCAGTAATATACTAGAATCTAAAACACAGACAGAATATTGTAAAACGTTTTTTTTAATGCAAATATTTTTTCACGTCACGCCCTCCATTAATATCCATTCGTCTGGAATATTTCTCGCTCGAGCAAGTTGACATTGTTCAAACTTTAACTTCTGTATCGCCTTTGATTTAGTGTTCTTGATACTTTAAATATTAATTATATTTTGTCCTAGGCCTACATCCCTTGGTTGTTGTACTTGTATTGATGAGCTGTGGTGGCTCAGTAGTTTTGGCTCCAACTTACGTACCCGGTCACGGGTTCGAAGCCAGACAGGCGCTTTACTTTGTGTAATTTCATCACCACTGCTCCATAAGCGGTGAGTGAAAATATGGTGAGGAAACCGGAATGTCTTAAAACTACTAAATTCGAAGGCATGTGACATCCACCAACCCGCACCGGGTCAGCGTGGCGGATTACGGCCCCTGCCCATTCTCGGAGCGGAGGCCTGTGTCCCTGCAGTGGGGAACATTCTAAAAAAGGCCGATTTATTATTATATTATCGGGCCTCCGGCACGTCGCTCATCAGGCAAAGCGCAGGAGGATACTTTTACTTGATGTCTGTCTTCGTTTTTTTTCACCGGCATATTTGTGCACAATGTTATCGCGGGCTCTACCACTGTTTGTTTATTTATATAATATTCGATTATGTAAGTATCAAAGTGTGCGAGTCGCTGTACATCCGCCGCGAGCGTCTCTATCGCGGCCGGGGCATGAATTCAAATTATTTAATTAAAATCCTGACACCGAAGAGTTTTAAACACGTGCTGCACAAATCCCGACAACGCGAATAACGCCATTCCGTTTTACAGTGGATTATGGATAGAATAGGAAGCGACACAACATACGATGGATACTTAATATCCATCCTAAGTATTCATGCAGTACTTCCATGGATATTTGCGTATACAGATATTAAAACTTAAGTTTTTTACTACATGAATGTGCATTCGTGTCGTTACCATGGCAACCTTTTTCGGGATAAATACCCTAGCCTATTTACCCCTGACGTGTTTGCAAAATTTCAAGATGATCGATTGAGTTGTTAAAGCGTAACAAACAGACACAATTTTAAAATATCTGTTACGATTTACATAGTCGTATATACGGTAAATGCATTCGGAATGACGAATGAGTAATTGTACGGGCAATAAATGCTAAGCCCCCCTCACCCTTAAGTTATTTCACGTGGCGTATAAATTGAGACGGTATTGCAATTTTATTCATAGCTGTAACTGCCTCTAAATCTCCCGGCGCTTCTTTAAGTCCCGGATTCGAAGAATACTCAATGCATTTTATCCGTATCACAAAAACCATAAGTGTATACTGTACTAGTGATCCGCCCCGGGTTCACACGGGTACCACTTATAATGTTGAAACGATCGCCATAAAACTTCCCTGGATCACCCGACAGGCTAATCTGAAGATTTCTTGACGATTTCATCGAAATCGGTACAGCTGTTCAGAAGCAGAACTTGTGCTATGGAAACTAGTGCTTTAAAAATTTTGCATCACTGCTGTATCTTTTTTTTTTTTCGTTTGCTTGAAAATTGTCATCCGAGCTCGCTATTCATGAAGGGTTATTATAAAATTACTTACATTTTCATCTGGAATTCACCGTATTCCATCTTTATAATATTAGTTCATAATTTTGTATTGTATTGTGTAAACCTTATTATTATCTGTGTACTTTGAATTGTGAGTTTTTAAATAAAACAAAAATATTATGAAATGTATTCCGTTTCAATTACCAATGATGTGATACAATAGATATGCCATTAGAGGTTATAAAGTGAGGACACGAAAAGCGTCCTAACTAGGACACTTTTTCTATAGGTTACGTGTTTACATTTACGCTTGAGCGACAAACACTAGCTGTCCTCTTTTTTCACACCATTGACATGTGTGAATGTTGCTGTCTCTGTCTTGTAACACTTTTGACAGGTGATTTTGTATGAGTGTAAGATATAATTGTCTTTTACCAACTTTTCATCCAATATACGCAACGCATAGCCGAAAATGTCTGTCCGTGACAATAAAAGTGGTTATGCGTGAATTATGCACGCCCGGGGGACAAAGCCGAGTGGATTTATAAGTTATGGGCACCACACCCTTTGAATGGAATGTCGGTACCACCTCTAAAGTATGAATTAATATTAAGGGTAGGTAAAAAGTCAAAACAGTAGCTTAGCGTCCGGTATTCAGGGAGTTATTAACTTACTTACAACTTAGTTTCCGGATTCGAACCTAATACATATAAATAACTATGCGCTTATCCCCGTAAACCAGAGGGGTAGGCAGAGATTATAGATATCCATTTGGCTTGATCCTAGCACACCTCCCTCGCTTCTTCTACATGCATACATCTACGCATGCGAGCTCGTCGGTTAGGGGTACTCCTTATATCGCCTTCTTTAGTATTTTACTAACCGATATAAGTTCTCCTACGACGTCCCCAACACTGCCACTCACTTTCGCTACATAAATCTGTTTCGTAACTCTCTCTTCATTCATCCTTTCAACATGCCCGAACCACCGAAGCATACCTTTCTCAATTCTAGTCACAACATCCATTTTTAAGCCACACTTTCCACGTTTCCATCTGTCAGTCACGCCTAACATACTTCTTAAGGATCGCATCTCAACGACATTAACTCTACTAGCATGCTTTTCCGGACAAACCCAGCTTTCACTTCCATACATTAAAGTGGGAATAGTACAGCATTGTGTATTGTGTTATATATTTTTTCGTCTTATCTTATATATAAAAAAATCTCCTGTCACAGTGTTAGTCGCCATACTCCTCCGAAACGGCTTAACCGATTTCAATGAAATTTTGCATAAACATTCGGTAGGTCTGAGAATGGGCTTTTATCTATCTATCATCTATCTATAATATTATAAATGTGGATGTAAGTTTGTTTGTTACGCTAATTTTAAATTTTATAAAAACGCTATAAGGATGTTCCACGTTCTGATTCAAGGATAAGGACATTTTCTCGACGCTAGAATTGCAATATAGATATTAGAGGACACCACATGTTACGGGCGAAATCCAATATTCACAATGTGTTTTACATGTCGAGTGAATAGGATGGGGTGGCGGATACACTGCCTAGTAAATTATAACGGGGAGTAAGAATATCCACCCCCGAATTGTGAATAAAGCTGCGAAAAATGTAATTTTAGACTTGTTATAAATAGCTTAACAATTAATACTAGCTTTTTGTTATTATCTATAGATATAACTAGTGACCCGCCCCGGCTTCGCCCGGGTACCACTAATTATGTTGATCCGATCGCTACCAAATACAGGAATGTGCCAATCTGGACTATCCCTGTAAATTTCATCGAAATCGCTCCAGCCGTTTCGGAGTCTATAGGTCTATAGGGAACATACATACTTCGCTTTTTATATACTATTTTTTTGTCATAAAAAGTATCCTATGTTACTTCTAGTACCTCCAAGAATATGTGTACAAAGTTCCATGATGATCGGTTGAGTAGTTTTCGCGTGAAAGCGTAACAAACAAACTAACATTCACATTTATAATTAGTTTAGTAGGTATGACATATATCGTGTTAAAATTAAAATTGCAAGAGCGCGAGTGAAGCCGTGGGTTAAAGCTAGTATATTTGTTTTATCAGTCATATGTCTCTTTCTTTCCTACGACTATCTCTGTCTGGTACAAGACGACATTGATTAGCGTGACAAGAGTCCCCTTTGTATATTTGGGATCGTCAGTACACTTCACCGGGTTCTCCCCCCTTTATTATTCAAAGAAAAGTTTAAAAAGGCATGTTTTTGTAATATATTTGATACTGTTTCATCAGAGTTAGTTTTTCCCACATCGAGATGGAATTTTTGTAAACCAAGGGTTAGCTTAGCTTTTTTGTTACAATTCGTAAATTCCAATAAGATTTATGTTAAACAACCTTTTCTCACATTACAATACACAAATTTACTTTATTTCACGATTTATTTAGACGATGACAGTATAAAAGTGTAATAGCCGCCATGTATGACGTTTGTTTACAAAATTTCTATCTCGATATGAAACAAACTAACTCTCTCGTTGCACGTGTTACGTGTTGACATTTAATTAGTAAGAATTGCTTTAATTATTTAAGAGTTTACTATGAAGTAATATTTTAATGTGTGAGTGTTGTAATCTCTGCACACCACTGGCTTACGGTCGTCAGTTTCGAACGAGAATTGAACGTTGGACCTCTGTAATGCCCACGTTTTGTTCCATTGGGGTCGTTCAAATAGAATCAGCGATTTAAAACAATGGGACATCGTTAAGTCCGTGTTGATTTTGCAACTGCTTGAGTTGTGTTCGGAATTTTAAAGATATTTCGCTAAATGAATTGATTTGAATTGACTCCCTCGGTGTTTAACATTTAAAAGAAACGCGATCGGAATATTAATTGAGCATTGAGATGGAAAATTAGAGGGAGTTTTTGATTTTAATTAAATTGTATTTAGTTGTAAGTGTGAGAGATAGAGAAAAAAATAGCTTTATAAGGGAAAAGTGTGGCTTAGAAGTGTATGTTGTGACTAGAATTGAGAAAGGCATGCTTCGGTGGTTCATGTTGAAAGGATGAATGAAGAGAGAGTAACGAAACAGATTCATGTTGCGGCAGTAAGTGGCAGTGTTGGCAGGGGACGTCCAAGGAGAACTTATATCGGTCAGATTAGTGACATACTAAAGAAGGCCGATGTAAGGAGTGCCCGTAGCCGATGAGCTTGTATGCGTAGATGTAGGGGAAACGAGAGAGGTGTGCCGGGATCGCGCCAAATGGAAAGCCGTGAGCCTACCCCTGTTGGTTAAGGGCGTGATGCGTTGTTTTTTAGTTGTAATTAATAGAATTAGGCCTTTGTCGCGACGAACTGTTTCGCAAGGGGAGATGTAACTTTCTCTTAATATATTGAGAACATATAGGTTATATATGGGTTTTGTAAAAATGTATTTAAAAGTTGTGATTCAATTAAAATGTACATTAAAATTTATGACTTAACTTGTAATTGAAAACACCAGTAAAGACGTATGTTATTTTTATTGGTTGTAATTGAAAACGATTTCGATAGACTAGTAACCTGCCCCAGCTTCGCTCGGATAGAATCTAGGTGGTACTTAACAATTCGAAAGCGTATTACAATACGACATCAGTATATATATTGAATGTATGATATTTTTGTTAACGTATTGCGGATGTCCCCCCATACGTTGCGCCTTGCCCTGTTCTGTTGCAAATGGACAAATTATTGCTAGGGGTCTGGACACTTAATGGACGTTTACTGGATTCTGTTTTTTTTTGCAATCTTTATTGACAACGGAGAGAGACGTAAGTCCGAATTTTAAAAAAAATGTACTAAAACGAATGATATTTTATCCTATCGTAAAATACTCGTACAAAATCATTAGTCGAAATTGTTCCGAAGACAGAGACAGCAACAGTCAAATTGTGTGAAAAGGATAGCGCTATTGCGATAATAAGAAAGAAGGTGACAACTAGTGTTTGTCACTTGACTTGAAAAACCGTGCTAATTAGGACGCGTTTCGAGTTTTCACTTTTCGACCGCTAATGGCATATCTATTTAATTTGTACGTAATACAGAATTTTGTTTTTTGCTTGTGACAACCATTTTCTGTTCGCCTGTCCATTAAAGGTGGGCAACTCATTAGTTAGTTGCAGATATCTATGGGTAGCGATCACTTGACATGGGGGAACCGCTAGCTCGTTTGCCACCTAGTACAAAAAAAACTGTTGCCGAGGTACATCGGTTGCCATGGTAAAGGGTGATGTTTTGACAATAAGAACTTGAGACATGTCGCCTGTATTTCAAAGTTACAAGCGTAGAAAATGAAGAACAAAATGCGTGCGAAGCGGTGGGTGCCAGCTAGTACTATATAACGAGGCTTTACGTAACCAAAGTGTATTTCTCGGTATGGGAAAAGTGGAGAGTATGTACTTATCGCTTAATGTAACATCCTAAGGCTAATTTCATAGCCCCGCTGACCGCTAGCGCGGCTGGCAACCGCGGTTACGACCTGTGCGAAACTTTGAAACGAGTTGACATTATATTTACAGATATAAACCAAGGAAAAAGGCGAAGTGAATTGAATTCCACGTTTATTATTGTAATGTAAAACACTCTATGCATTTTCTGTTTCCGATCGCGTCTACCGTGTTATAAATTCGAGGCCATCTGGTCGAAAAACGAGTAAAAAATTAGGAGTCAGGAGAGAGGGGCCGCGGTCAATTAGTGCCGTGCGACCCCTGGCGGTATTTCCTAATCACTCCACCAATATAACTGATTAAGCAATGTATGCATTTGAAACAATAATTTCTGTTGAATTTGCGGTTTTAAGGATACGTTAAGCATTTTATATTAAGCCAACGAGTCTTTACACAATACGCGAACTCGGCAATGTATGGAAGTAATGTATGTTGCGATAGTGTCTGAAGATTAGTGATATACTAAAGAAAGCGGTGTCAAGAGCAACCGTAACCGACGAGCATGTATCTACCAGTGGTAGAGTCCGCAACAACAACATCTGTTGTCGTGTTGAAATACCACGACACAGAAGACACGCGTCAAGTAGAAGTACTCTGCGTTTCGTCTGATGAATGATGTTCTCCCCCTTCCCAAACGTTTCTTATAAGGAAAGGGTGGAAAGGGGAAGAGAACTTGACGGTGAAGGGGATGTATAGGAATTGGAAATAACCATTTTCTGTTCGCCCCCTCCACTGTCCATTAAAGGCGGGCAACGCATCTGCAACTCATTAGTTAGTTGCACATGTCTATGGGTAGCGGTCAGTTGTCATCGGGTGAACTTCTTGCTCGTTTGCCACTTAGTACTATAAAAAAAATGTTTGCGTAGATGTATGAATGTGGAAGAGGCGACAGAGGTGTGCCAATCAGGCCCAGTTTATAAATAATTGTTCACGCACCGGCCGCAGGGCTGGAACTTTCGTTGTGTACGCGACACTCTCGTTTCCGGAATTCAGGTCAACACATCTGCGTGTTTTATCTATGGACATGTTATAAACAAACGAGTGACAAATTGAGAAAATAGTTCCAAGGAAAATAGGTATGCTATGTTGAATTCGATTGGTTAGGAACCAACATGCGAGGGATTCTGGCGAAATTCTTTGAACTATAAGGTTTGCACCCGACCAATAACGTTCACGACATTTGACCATTACTGATTTTTCTTAAATATAAATAAATATAATAAAACCTCGGATGTAACGCTGGCGACAGAACATTCCGCAGCACGTTTGTACAAGGCGGGAATCCTACTTAATATTATAAATGCGAGAGTTTGTAAGTATGGGTGTTTGTTACTCTTTCACGCAAAAACTACTGAATGGATTACAATGAAAGTGTACAATAATATAGCTTATACATCAGAATAACACATAGGCTATAATTTATAAAGATATTGTGTGAATTGACAGAAATATAACGATTAGTGTCAAGTAAGGAGGAAAAAATTCCGCCAAATGCGAGCTATTCCGGCACATTCGTACAACAGACGTTAGTATAGTGGTTTTTCGTTGTAGTCTTAACACCTCCATGTGACACTATGGTGGTTGCATGTGGTTGGTTGTATGGGTGTAAAGGATAATCAATAATTGTATAATTACAAGAAAAGAACCCAACGAATAGGGTATTTGACTGTTTGTGTGTTCCGGATAAACTCAAAAACTACTGATCCGAATTTAAAAATACTTATACCTTTAGAAAGTCCTATCGGTGGTTATTAAATATAACCTAAAATATATTTATTTATTTATCTATGTGCAAGTAAAGCTGGGGCGGGTTGCTAGTGTTTCTATAAAGAATCTTTTCAGGGAGAGGTCACAAAATGTTCGTTAAAAGAACTACAAACTAACAGTCGCGAGTGACATTGGAAATTTGGCTATGCTTGTATGGTGTGAAATGACGCCTCAGATACAAAACTACACAGTCATACCTCCAACAAGGAAATAACCTTAACATTACTCCGTCTAGACAGTAGAATTATTAAAATAGAACCTTTCGGGGGTGTGTCCTCACTCCGCCCAAGTAACGCCTCCGAATTCCCACACAGCCTTAGTCTCAGACGAAAGCCTTACGCGAGAGGACGCATTGAACGCGAATACGATTTTTTCGGTTGCATTTTTAAATAGATTTTCATTATTACATAATGAAGAACTAACAATCCCAATGTGTTCGTAATCGAATACGTGTAATCGATTTTTTATTGATAAAAATCGATTATTTGGATTTGTTTGTACGATTGTTTGTTTACCAATTTGTTTGTAAACATTATCACGTGGTCGGGTCAAGGTCAAACTGAGGTCGTTTGGATTTCTCTTTTAGTGACATACAGTGGTCGGCCTTGTTCGGTGATTTTGTATAAAATAAAAACCCGATAAGTGATTGTGATATTTAAATGAACTAAATTAGTTATTTAATGACATAAAAACAATTAAAATTTGAAAGTCCATTAAACAATCAAGTTGGATTCGAAAAGGCTTTCGGAGGCCTATAGGCCTTCGGACCTCCCGAGCAACCGTAAAACTCTACTCGTCCAACCGTTCTCACGTAAAAACCAAACAGAGAAAAAGCCGTATCTTCTAGAAACACCTGTAGAACTCAAAAGAAAACCAGCTCTGTTAAAAACTCCAGAAGATAGCAAAAGGCAGAAGATAAACAGTGACAGCGGTAGCTATACTGAAGCAGTTACAACTTCCACGCAGAAAGAATCTTCTACCGAATCTCCTGCCGAAGGTAGTGGCAGCAGTTGTCACCACTGCTGTTGTAAGAGGGTAGAAGTGGAAGAAAACTCCTGCGCGTGCAGTAAGCACCTGCCAGTAGTCTTCGCTCCAGTAATGATTCCTCCTGCGTTTGGTGGTATTGGAGTACCTTACATGATCGGACAGCCTCTCAAGGTGAATAAGAAGGTTAGTGTGAACGTAAAACATGTTTAAAAAATAACGGGCCGTGTATCAGTAACCCAAAATATGAATCCTTTTAATATTTGTATGTATGTATGTTTGTTACTCTTTCACACAAAAACTACTGAATGAATTTAAATGAAACTTTACAATATTATAGTTGATGCATCAGAATAACATATAGGCTATAATTTATAAAGATATTGTGTGAATTTTCCAAAATATAAAGATAAGTGTCAAGTAAGGAGGAAAAAATTCCGCCGTATGCGAGCTATTCTGGTGTGCGCTGCAAAAACCGTTAGAGTTACACGTATATAATGTATAACGGAAATGTTTACCTTGTATAGTTCTACAAAAAAGCCCGCGACAGCATATATCTATCTTTTATGTGTAAGCCATTATCGCCAAAATAGTGAACCATCTATTAATTATAGGGCGGAACGAAGTTTGCCGAGATAGCTAGTAATATTTTTATTATTATAAATTAAATACTATAAGAGAGAGAGAGAAAGAAATACTTATGATCGAAAACTCAATTAAAAATTATAGATCATCTTTATATGCCAGTAAAGTGTTAACTTAGCACTTTATCAGTGGTAGAACCCGAAACATCTGTAGCATGTGGCCGGCTCGACCACTGAAATACCACGACCTCACAGAAGACGTAAGGGTATTTTTGCGTTTCGTCTGATGAGTGAAGTGTCGGAGACCTAATTTAGGTCTTCTTCCTCTCCCCACCCTTTTTCTAATAAGAAAAAGATGGGAAGGAAGAGGATTTGTCATAGGGGGAGGTGAATGGAAAAATAAAATGTAATCTTTTGCTTATCCTCTGTTCATTAAAGGTAGGCAACGTATTTGTAACTCATTAACAGATACACGTATATGACTAGTCTTTTAGATTCAAAGACTGGACATTGTCAAAATACGCAGCACGTTTTCTTTCCGTGCTGCGACTCATGCACTACGGGTTCTCTTTGTACTAAAACCTGTGCAGATGTTCTGAGAACCCACCCTGCTCCGTCAAAACTAGCATCAGCACGGGTAGGACTTATACTTCGGCCTGATATTTTTTTTCTAAAATTAAGACGAGTACACCCGTATACGTATTTATCCGTTGCGCCTGCAGGAAAAATAGCTGCAACAAAATTCAATTAGAACTTATCCTGCGTGATAATTTATGGCAGGCGTTAAGGAATCCATTACACCCGTATCGACTTGCGGTCGTGATACGGCAGAGAAAGGCAATAAATAAATGTGGTAATGAACGCATGACTTCCCGTTATAGATCTTTTGAGGATTGTGCATTAGATACCGAGAATATGATTGCCATTGAATTTAGTAATATTAATTTTGCAAAAAAGCAATAGAAGAGTCGCGTGGAGTAGACATGTTTAATTTCAAAGTTTTTAGACAGTGGAAGGTTCGCGCAACAACAACATGTGTTACAGAAATGTGCCGGCTTGACCGGGGAAATACCACGACATTATATAAAACCAGCGTGAAGTAGAAGTCTGCGTTTCGTCTGATGAGTGACGTGACGGAGGCCTAATTCTACTCCTCCCTTATTAGAACAAGGATAGGGTAAGAAAGGGGGGGAGGAATAGACGGGGACGAGAATGTTGAAGAAGGAAATATTCGAGTTTCTGTCTATCCCCTCCTCTGTCCATTAAAGGTAGGCAACGCATCTGCAACTCTAAAGCTTGTTGCAGATGTGTAATTTTTCACGCGAAAAATCGACTTCAAAACAACCATAAATGCAATAAAAAGCAAAAAAATATCGGGTCAATCTTGACAGTTTATAAGCTGTCGAAGTCGAATCGTCAAATTGTGAACTGATTTCTGCTTGCAATGTACCTACCCCATTAATGTTTCATTTACAATAGAAGGTATGTATGTTGTATTGTATCACAGTAGGTTGTCAATTTCCATTCAATCGTAGAATCCGCATGCTTACAGCTTATAATATGCCCGTCCGATTATAAACTAACACAGTCAGTCGGAGACAGAGACGCACAACATGATCGTAAGTTTCGGTTATAGATTCCCTTAAAAATATATAATTAATTAAAAAGGGCGATATAAGGAGCACCCCATGAATGTAGAAGAAGCGAGAGAGGTGTGCCAGGACCGCGCCAAATGGAAATTCATGATGTCTGCCTACGTGGGTTACAGGCGTGAGTGCATATTTAATTAATTACAATTAATTACACACGGAAATGCCTGGACTGGTGACGATACAATTTTCAGGAGATCTGCCTAACGGCTGTTCCTGTACAATCGTGTCAATTGTCTCTTTCGGCAATTATAGTAATTTGCAATTACAATTGTAACTCTGTCTGTTTGTTACACTTTCACACCTAAATTACTATACTAATTTAATTTTTTTTTAAATACAGCTTGAGAAAGGGCATACGCTACTTTTGGTTGTAAGGGGTCATTTTTGAAGCATTTTATTAGATGTAAATAACGCTGGCATTCAAAGTGTGTAAATTACTCTTAATAAAAAAAAATCGGAATGAAAGTTTGTATGGAAATGTGTAAGGCCATCAGAGAAATGCCAAGGAGTCATTACAAAATGTAAGCCGAAATAAAAGATACTTGCCGAGCGCCGCCGGGGTTAGCTAAATTTAATGTATGTATGGATTTTATTAACAAAATAATGACCCTAAAACATTAAAAATACTGTCCAAAGTCACTATTCACATGCGGACGAAGTCGCGGGCACAGCTAGTAAATGATAATTAAGAAATTTTTATGCTTCCAAAGTTTCAAATTATGTCTTCTCTAAATAATACACACAATATCCCCGCTTCCCCTCATTCAAAAGCAGGTGGATAAAGCTACCCCATTTCACCTGAGGCACATTCATCGCGCTAAACCAACAGGCCTCCCCCCCTCCCCCTACAAAGTAAACATTATTGTCGTTTAAAACATACTCTTGTATGCTTCGAGACGAATGATGATGGAAAACGCTAAGGAAATTAAAGGACACAATGTTTTTAAATATATGTTATAAGACAATTGTGTATGGAGTTGCTTATTAGCCCTACTAATATTATAAATGTGAATGTAAGTTTGTTTGTTACGCTTTCACGCGAAAACTACTCAACCGATCATCATGAAACTGTACACATATTCTTGGAGGTACTAGAAGTAACATCGGATACTTTTTACATAAAAAATAGTATATAAAAAGCGAAGTATGTATGTTCCTTATAGACCTATAGACTCCGAAACGGCTGGACCGATTTCGATGGAACAGGAATTGTCTAGATTGGCACATTCCTGTGTTCGGTAGCGATCGGATCAACATAATTAATGGTACCCGGGCGAAGCCGGGGCGGGTCACTAGGTTAAAATAAAATAGTTTTTATTCAATCTGTAATATAACAACATGGTCTGTTTACAATTACAATAGGTATGTAGCAGAGTTTTATAAAAGTTACGGACTTTATCGCGGTCACGGGGCGGACGAGGTGTCAGAATGAGCTCACTGTATCTTGAGGTCTGGCAGTTGTGTCCTTGGTTTGAGATTTAATTTTTTTAATCACGGGATCCCAAGCTAGGATGTTTTTTCAATAGACTCACTTACCATCCTGGGTAGGAAGCGGTGTTCTTTTGCGAGGACTTGTGGTTTATCAAATCGTATATTATGTCATTGGCCGCACGCCTCCACCAGCCAGCACCTTATTCCCCGAGTCAAGCGTGCCTAAAGAAGTTTTCGCTTCAAAAATTGGCTAAATTGACATATGCATCTAAAGATGTTTGGTTCAGTTAACAATCCTCCCCTTTATAATATATTCATTCGTTTTACGATCTCCTTCAAACAGGATAACCAGCTTCAGGGCACTGAATATTTATAAGACAATTAATTCACTTGCCGCTTTTTTTCCTCGCCTCCCAAGTCGTTTAAATTTTACACAAAGTCGTAATTCCATCGAATACGAGACGTGGAAATAATAAGGAATTCCATTTGTCACAGTCCTGGCACACCCGATTCATCCACAACCATACAACGTCACGTCCTCGTCGGTTACGGGTGCAATATTTTTTCCCATATTGATTCCCATAGACATCTGCAACGAGCCGATGAATTGTATTTATGTATTAATAATAGTTAACGTTAAAGGGGATTTCCATCAACGCTTAGATCAGAACTAAAATAAAACCGGCCAAGTGCGAGTTGGACTCGCGCACGACGGGTTCCGTATATATCAATAAAAAATCATGTTTGTTTTATGGCAGCCCCCTTAAATATTTATTTTATTCTGTTGTTTAGTATTTGTTGTTATAGCGGCAACAGAAATACATCATCTGTGAATATTACTGTCCAACTATCACGGTTCATGAGATACAGCCTGGCGACAGACGGACAGCGGAGGCTTAGTAATAGGGTCCTGTTTTAAACTTTGGGTACGGAACCCTAATAAAAATGAAATAATGACCAATGGCAATCCACGATGCCGCGCACACGTTCCAATTAGTCCAGAGCAAACATCGAACGTTGGCGTTGTGGTAAGATTATTGTTTATTTTATATAGATGGGGTTGTTTTCGGTTAACGGTGGAAGTTTTATTATAAGGTCCTTGGCTTGAGTTAGTGTCAGAGTTCAACTTTGAAGTCGCTGTCACAAGCGGTAGGTGACTAAGTTGTAATAAGTACTATGTAAAAACTGAGTATGTTAACACTAGATTTAAAGGAATTGAGATATGTTATGTATGTATTTATATATCTTTACTTAATATTATAAATGTGAAAGTTTGTATGTATGTTTGCCTACTCCTTTGGGTTACGGGCGCAAGCGTATATTTATTTATTTATTCTTTACTTGATATTGATTATGGAATATGTTAAAAGTATGACAAGTAAACGCCGAGAGTATGATTTCTACAGACTAGCTACGCACAGAGACAATATTTACGCACCCCTATTACTTAATGAAGGACGAGAGTACAGAATAGCTACCTACAGAGTGTTAAGTGACGGAGTCTCCCAATTAGCCAACACAAACACCGGCTCAGTTGTCATTATTCAAACCACCCCACACCCCTCTGCCACCCCTAAACGTCCTTTCTACACCTTTACACGAATACTATATTTAATATACCCAATACCTTTCTGTTGTATTCAAGCTTTCTTTTTGATATATTGTCATATTTGTGCCAATTTTCACCAAACTAAAATAATAATAACAAATCAGCCTTTTTCAATATGTAACCCCACTGCAGGGACACAGGCTTCCTCTCCGAGAGAGGGTAGTGCCGTGGTCCATCACGCTGGCCCAGTGGCAGGTTGGTGGATGTCACATGTGTTCAAATTTGTTGGATCCGAGACATGTCGGTTTCTTCACAATGTTTTCCTTCACCGTTTTTGGAGCAGGCCACCATTACTCTTTCACCAAACTAGAATGAGCTATAAAACCTAATGAAACTCATGTATCACTACGTCAATTCATGAAAACCGCATAAAAATAATTACAGTATTTTTTTATAATATTCATTAAATATTTACATTGAATAATGCTCATAATCGTACATTTTGTTTGTTTGTTACATACGAGACATTAACTCCGCCCATTCTAGAAAGAACAACAATCAAGAGCGAATAAAAATATAAAAAAACTTCATATACAACGCTATCTTATATCGCTTTTGTGTTGTGTGCCCCGTCTCTCACTTTCGCTCCGCCTGCGTAATGTTCCGTCTCTATCATGTAACGAAATTTGTAAAAACGTGACGCATCGCTCCAATCGCACTCAATTATCAAAAAGAGTTGAGAAAACCTTAAAGCTCACCTTTTTGGTATTTCGTGAACCACTCCTCCCCCTCGCTGTCAGGACAGAAACATTTAAAATTAATTCCTTTATAAATATTCATAACATTAAGGTCTTCCATTGTTCTGTTATCTCTGAATAAAGTTAAGAACAAAAAGCTACGTCTTTAGTTATCTTTTTTTAATTTCTACCACAATTTCGGCTTATTTGAAAGCAGGCAATGATATATTATACAAAATCACCAATCAAAAGTGTTCTAAAGACAGAGACAGCAATGTTCACATGTTAAATGGTGTAAAAAGGATAGCTTAATTAAAATAATAAGAAAAAAGAGGACAGGAGGTGTTTAACATTTAAGCGTGAATGTAAACACGTGACGTAGGCTCATAACTAGAGACTTGTATGTTATTTCTTATGTAAATAATAATTAATAATTTAATTCCAAGCTTATTGTCACCGAAACTAATATGTAAGCTAATCTTAGTGTAAAGGTTGAATTAAAAGGGAGACGTCCATTTTTCAATTGCTTTTTGTTTCTTCAACCAATGACAAGTCAAAGTTCTCACCATAGACAATGTCAAAACAAATTTAAATTCAATTATTACTAATTTAAATTAATACAAGTTTAATTATTAATTTCTTGGTTTCGCGCTAATAATTCAAATGTTATTAATATTGTAGTTTGGAGTGTGTAGGAGACAGGGGTCTCTCCTCTTTTGTTTAACGTCACGTCTTAAAGATAGGATCTGAGAAGGGAACCACTTATATCTAATATACGGGCGCTCTGCCGATGTCCCTATTTAAATTGAACCCATTCTTAAAACTGATGCTAGTGACCTGCTACAGCTTCGCATGCATGGCAGTATATGCCTTTATCTGCTGTGCTGTGCGACTTTTACGCCTTTTTAAATAATTCATGTGTCAGCCATCTTTAAAAGAACGTTATGCTTCGGTTGTTCGGCCATTTTCAAAGGATATATGTAGATTAAAATATAAAATTTATGGTGCGAAAGTGACTGGCAGTGTTGATGTCCAGACAGATTGGTGACATACTAAATCAAGGCGATATAAATAGTACCGGTAACCGACGATCTTGTATGCGTAGAGGATATAGAAGAAGCGAGAGAGGTGTGCCAGGACCAAGCGAAATGGAAATCTCAGATCGACAGCTTACCCTTTTCCGTAAGGTGGAGTGCTTTTTGAAGTGGAAACTTCTTTAGCCGCGTTAGACGATATTTGGTAGGGAAACATCTCATAGGTTCGCGTAAACATGCTTATTTGAATTCGGAACAGTTTCGGGAATTTTTTTTTGCATTCAATTTTTTTTGTTATTGTTGTAATTTTTGTTATTAGTAAATATTATACTGTTCATAAATATTTCATATAGTATAGCGCCATCTATTGACGTGTTTGAGTATCATGATGTGCAGTAAAATAATTGTCATGGCGTCACTCCCACATCCCTTTTGTTATTCGCTTCGTACGGACAATGTGTTCCGGTGCAATTAGTACTTTAACATGTAATACTATAAAGTTAACAGAAGGACTTAAGACTCCATCATTCTATCAGAAAAGATAAAAGGATTTATTTACGTTGATAATTAATAAATTTTTGAACTATCCTGCCTTTTCACCTGTTTTATTATATTTCCATAAAAAATCGTTAAAAGTAATTCAATATCAATAATTTAATTGTTTATAAAAGTATCAAGACTATTTGATACTATAAAAATATTCAATGTAAGGACAGACGTCCTCTCTTGTCCACGATACCGGCTTGTTGCATCCAGGATATGAATCTTCTATTTTGCTGCAAATCCGCCCTCCTGCCCCCCACGCAGTGGGAGAGAGGTCGAGCATGCCACACTGCAAGAGAAATACATACAGAATCAGACAAAGAATGAGTTGCTGTCAAAACACAAGACAACATCCATTGCACGCATGTGCCGGCTCGACCGGTGAAATACCACGACCTCCCAGAAGATAAATGTCAAGTAGAACCTGTGTTTTGTCTGATGAGTGAAATGTCAGAGATTTAGATTTACTTCAGTCTTGTTCTCTTTTTAACCCTGTCCTTATGAGGATATGATGGATAGAAGAGGAATGTGAGGTAAGAGTGTATAACATACTTCTTAAGGATTCTTCTCGACAACATTAACTCTACTAGCATGCTTTTCCTGCCAAACACAGCTCTCATAAATTAAAGTGGGTCTACACCGTAAAATTGTGTGTTGTTTTTTTTTATAGTACTAGGTGGCAAACGAGCAGGCGGTTCACCCGATGTCAAGTGATCGCTACCCATAGACATCTGCAACTAACTAATGAGTTGCAGATGCGTTGCCTGCCTTTAATGGTCAGAGGACAAACAGAAAATGGTTAGTTCCAATTCATATACATCCCCTCCACCGTCAAGTTCTCTTCCCCTTCCCATCCCCCATCCCACCCTTTCCTTATAAGAAAAGGGTGGGATGGGGGAGAGAATTACAATTAGGACTCCGGCACCTCACTCATCAGACGGAACGCAGAATACTCTTCTTCACACCTGTCTTCTGTGAGGTCCTGGTATTATATTTATTTTATATTAACAATAATGATTAAAAACCATATGCGCTTTGATAACGCCGCCTGCAGGGGAACCTTCCAGTTGGAAAGGCTTTATTAATATTCAATTATAACTTGCGAGCGAGATCTACAAAGCGGGGGTTTACCCTGCGGTCGATACGCCCGCGGCGGGGAGTCCCCTACCACAGATCGAGTTGTTTCTTTTCCGTTAGCTTTGTTTGGTTTAGGTTAGCACGTACGGACGGACAAAAATGAATTGTCCCTGTACAAACAGTGAAACAAACGAGATATCGTACAAAGGGTTCTGTAAGCCTTTGTTATGTGTATGCCACCGTAAAATTGACAACTTCGTCAATTTACAATCTCACAAGCGATATAACAATTTGACGGCTTCAGGTCCAACCTAAGAAATGAATGTTTTTCTTTCCTAGACATCTTTATAACATGTTAGTAATGAAGCCTCCGGCACCTCACTCTTGGCAAGAACTCTTGGTCGAGATCTTTCACCGGTTGATCTGGCCAATTCGTTTTATAGATTTTTTTATAAGAGAAGGGGGCATACAACCGATGGGAACACCGAGGTGATCAATGACGCCCATGGACACCAGAGGAACTGCAGATGCGTTGCCAGCCTTTAAGACAAAGATAGGCTCGTTTCTTGAAGGTCCCTAAGTCGTACTGGTTAGGAAATACCGCTGAAGACAGACTATTCCACAACGCGGCTGTGCATGGCAGGAAATTTCGCGAGAAGCTCACAGTCGAGGAATGCCAGCCATCAGCCAGATGGTGCGGATGGTACCTGGCGGTCTGTCGTGTCGTCCGATGATGAAACTCGGCAGGAATCGTTCTAAACAGTTCTTCGGAACATGTTATTTCTGCTACTATATGATGTGTATTGTAAACCATAGGTTCACACTTTTACGGTGGCACATATGTCCTTGTCGGTGGAACGCGCTTTTGAGCTCAATTGTTATCGGTATGAACTATTTGATTGACAGTTCTGGGTTTGATTACTGATAAGGGATATTCGGACATTTGACAGAAGCGGTAGAGTGACAGGAAGTTAATTTTTCCTTACTCTCTTGTTACGAAATGTGTCAAACGTGAAATGTGTACGTCATCGATTAACACGACGTAGCTCTAGCTATTTACACCATCTTGATGACATTTCACTTCAGTGTGAGCGAAATTTAGAAGGTAAATTCAGTCAGTCAGAGTCGCCGATGCAGCTCACCGGGCAGTAGTGAGAGCAGGAGATGATTCACCTACCAATCCTGTACATGCAGGAGTTGAAGTCGAGTTTGCAGTGGTTTGCGAAGACGCGTGTCTGCCCGTTGGCGGTGACCGCGCACCGTGGATCGTAGTCATCAGTGCAGCTCACTGGGCAGGAGTGTGAGCAGAACTTGCCGTCGATGTCGATCATTAGTGACCTTGAAATTTGAAAGAATTTTAATGTACGAGAACTTCCTATATGAGCTCATGCCGATCACATTAATGCGCAAATGTGCGCTCACGCCCGTAACATTAGGCAGAGATCAGGATTTCCATTTGGCTCGATCCTAGCGCATCTCTCTCGCTTTTTCTACATCTATACATATCGCATACAAGCTTGTTGGTTACGGGCGCTCTTTCTATCGTCCTTCTTTAGTATATCACTAATCTGATCGATATATGTCCTCCTTGGACGTACCCTGCCAACGCTGCCACTCACTCGAACCACAGAAGCATACCTTTCTCAATTCTAATTACAACATCTAATTTTAAACCACACATTTCTCATACAACGATATTTGTAATCTTATTCAACGACACGCCTAACACACTTCTTAAGGATCTCAACGGCATTAACTTTACTAACATGCTTTTCTTGCCAAAACCAGCTTTGACTTCCATAAATTAAAGTGCAGTGGTACTGCATTATGACAAGGAGGAAGGTGGTGTTAAAGGTACCCGTAACCGACTGACATGTGTGAGTAGATATATAAATTTAGAAGTGAGATAGAATGCTCTGAAACGAAAATCAGATATCTTAGTACCTTAAGACAACATACCTTCTAGAAGAAAAAGTCCTTCTTGTGTCGTTCTCCTTGTTTTGAGGCAGCGGCTTGATCTGTGGGTTCTTTAATTTATAGCTTGGTTTTTCGAAATTTAGCGCCGCAACCTGTTCACATTTCGACGAATTAACTTTATGGTACTCTGAAACAGACGCACCTAATATTAGCTTATCCACATAACAGTACGGGCTAAGAAATTTGTACCTTCATCTGGTATTTGATAACAACCTAGATTATTGTTAAATAATATATACATTGATAATAATAAGGGAGTCTTACTAAATCAGGGTCTAAAACATCAAATTATTAGTTATAGCTGCAAGAAATCAAACAAGCTTTCTACTCATAACTATACCAATAAAAATTTAGATCCTATTTCTTTTTCTCGTCTAGTTAAGCTTTATAAAAGTATTTTTTTATGGAAGAATTATACAGCATAGACATTCGCACCAAAGTTCCAACTCATGCGTTGCCTAGTTGGCAACCTTTAATAGACAAGGAGAGAAAAGACCATTCTTCTTATTAGAAAAGGGCGGGAAGCGGAAGAGGACCAGAATTAGGCTTCCGTTACATCCGTCGTCAGACGAAACGGTAGAATTGGTGGAAAACGGTTGACGGCTGTCTTCTGTGAGGACGTATTCCACCGGTCGAGCAACAGATGTTGTTACTGCGTGCTCTACTTTATTGTTTTTCAAATATGATAAGAAATTAAGCATACATTGAATACTTACTGTTATAGTTGTATTTGAAGGCGCAATTTACTTTATCGAAGAAGCATTCGTTGAAGAACAGCCTGTATTTGATTCTGTTACGTTCAGCTTTGCCGCCACAGACTGGGTCCTGGGTATTATTGCAGTCTAGGTTGGAGCAGTCAACCTTCTTGGTTACAACCTCTTCAGATTTAGCATCTAATTTTGATTTTTGTTTGTTATTCGGTTGAGTTTCTTTTTTTATTTTAACTCCTTCATCGCCATACTCTTTGTTCTTTCCAGATATGAATACTACATGTTCGTTTGGGGAATCTGCAATACAATTGATTAGTTCATTTGATATAACTTTAATAGTGGTAGAGTCTCAACATCTGTTGCACGTGGCCGGCTCGACCTGTGCAATACCAAGACCTCGCAAAAGACAAGTAGAACTATTCTGCGTTTCACCATATAACTGAAGTACCGGAGGCCTTTTCTAGTTTTTTTCGCCTCCTGTAATTATTAATAAGGAAGGGATTCTACTCTAAAAAGGGAAGAGGATTTGACGGGACATGAAATGGATAGGAAAAGGAAATATCCCTTTTTCTGATCGCATTAAGCGACGCAGCAAACTCACAAAACAGAACATACTCACCAGTTTTTACAAGTTTTCTATCATCAAGAACATTGCTCTGATATTTTCTGTTTACCAAATCATTAATCTTGACCTCTCCATTGCCAATGAAATCTTCATTTCTTAGCACCGGCTTCTCGTTTGGTACAAAAACAACATCTTCGGATGTTCTACCATAATCTTCTGTGCCTACATCTGTTTTAGTATCAGGTATAGCTTTATTTTTATGTATGTCTTCTCCTTTTGCTGGTTCAGGTAAGAATATTTGCTTATCATTTGTCAAATCGCTATGTTTTAGAATAGTTATAAATACATCTGAATTGTTTTTTGGCGTGTGACTGTACACATTGGTTATCAGTGTTGAAGTTAGAAAAACTATTGAAAACATATCCACTAATCTATTTTAGCTAAGACTAAGCTAAGATTTTTAATCACAATTTTATCTGTTATCTGACGTGATCGGATTCTAATATCCTTTTACTTATTTTTTGCAATTAAATTCGAATTCATATCAACAATTCCTTATTAAATATTTGATGATTGCAAACAAATTTGCTAGTCCCGAATTTAATTCGTTAGTTTTTTAACAGCCCTCTTCTGGCAATACCAGTTAAGGATCCAACAACCTAAGCGACCAATTGTATAATGAATGAATTTTTCTACACAATGAATAGAACAATGCCTGTACTAACTTTGCCTCTGTAACTAATGGAAATCGCAACAATAGTGTTTAGGGTTATGAGAGAAAATCTTTACAGATTGCGAACTCATTACGTAAATAATATTTTGTAGTAGTTAAAAATAGCATTATGAGGGAAAATTGTGGCTTATAAGTGTATGTTATGACTGGGATTGAGAAAGGTATGCTTCGGTGTTTCATGTTGAAAGGATGAATGAAGAGAGAGTAATGAAACAGATTCATGTTGCGGCAGTGAGTGGCAGCGTTGAGGATATCCAAGGAGAACTTACATCGACCAGATTAGTAGCTTACTAAAAATATAAGGCGATATAAGCAGTAAGAATAATAAGCTAGACCGCGCTCGCGAGAGAGATGGACAGATTTTTCATGATGCGCTTGTTCACAGACATTAAACAAGCGCAATGGCGAAAGTGTGAACGTGCCAGCTTTAGTTCACCGACCTATATCATTTCTTACTTTATCTCTCTCTATAAGTCATTTTGTGATGACTCTTACTCTGTTTTTGGGCAAACTAGCAACGGATCGTCTAATGTTAAGAAATCACCGCAACGAACATCCGCAACACAAGAGCGATTGCAAGAAGAGCCCGCAGAAATGACAGCTTTGACCGTGGAAGCTGTGACCGGTGAAATACCACGATCTCATAGAAGACACGCGTTTAGTAGACCTATTCTACGTTTCATCTGATATATATTAGAATAGACTAGAATATTTACTGTACTCTCTTGTCCCTTTGTTAAATATTTATTAGTGCATATTTTTTATTTATTTAAATCTTCTACGCGTCACACTCAAATGTTTTTATGTATAGTGTGTAAGGCCCTTAATTTACCTTGTACAACATCTAATGCAATAATAATCATTTGAAGTCCCTCTAACCGCCGTTCCCTAGGGACCTGCGTCTCCCTTTCAGAATCAAAAGCATTTATCTCTGAGCTGTTATTCCTTTAGCAGAACAAAGACTTGATTTAATATAAAGAGTAGTTTTTATTTTATTATTTACACTAGATGGCCGGCAAATTTCATTCCGACCTATAATTTATAGATGGTTCACTATTTCGGCGATAATGGCTTACACATAAAAGATAGATATATGCTGTCGCGGGCTTTTTTGTAGGACTATTTAAGGTAAACATTTCCACCATACATTATATACGTGTAACTCTAACGGTTTTTGCAGCGCACACCAGAATAGCTCGCAAATGGCGGAATTTTTCCCTCCTTACTTAATATCTTTGTAAATTATAGCCTATATGTTATTTTGATGTATTATTATAAAGTTTCATTAAAATCCATTGAGAAGTTTTTGCATGAAAGAGTAACAAACTTCCATACTTACAAACTTTCGCATATATATTATTAGTAGGATTATTTCCAATAAAATGTAACTCATCGCTCTGTACTAACCAAGAACACACACCAAGAATTTCTATTGGGCCTGATACTGGCGTACCTCTTTCATTTCTTTTACATTCATACATCTACGCATACTTTACGTATTTAAGTAATGAATTACTTCAACATTGTTTATGATATTTGTTTTATCTTTAGGATTTCATTCCAGAAAACCACTAATAAATTAAATTCTATCAATGATTTGAGCGCCATCTATTATTGCCTTATCGTACTAGCGTGAAGTTTTGTCTTCTACATGTTCTAGTCACTACTACTTTTGCAACTGGTACATAGATGGCGCTTATCTTTACGTCTATGGTATTGACGTTTATGGCTGAGTTAACGCAAAATTATGTGGACTTCATTTATGTTTAGTAATCGAATTTATGTTAAAGTTGCTTGATGAATAATTAACTAACAATAAATTGAACTGCGCAACCCTTTGAGTTACGGGGGCGAGTGTTTATTTTATACATTCAATGGCCTTTGTGTTATTGTTTGTCAAGTCTTTATGGTTAAATGAACAAAAAATTCGCTTTATAAAAATAGTATTCCAACATAAGTCGTAACAGAAAGTCATACCTTGCTTATTACATAGTTTTCATGGGACCATACAAAGAATGGGTAGTTCTTTCCAATTGTCTACATCTCGTGGCATTTCTTCGCCCATCTGTGATTCCAGACGGTCAGATCTGTCAAGTTGACAGCTGTGCCGTCCCTCCCTCTTATCTCTCCAAATTAATGACTTGAAGAACGATATTACTTAACGAACGATAGTACTTTTGTCTTACTTTGATGTGTTTAATCGATGGAGGTACAAGACCTAGCGTGTCATAATCCTGCGGATGTACAAACAACGCATCATCCGCAACATTCAAAGGTTACTGTCGTGTCTTTTTAAGAGGATAAGGAAAAAGAGACGAAAATGATAGGAAGGAAATAGTATGTTTGACATCTCATTCGTAAGAAACGTAACAGAGGTCAAGTCATCATGTCACTATGTCGAGTTGGCTCAGTCCGGCAACGTTGCGTTCCGTGTTGATCTTTGTTAAATTGCTTCCTTCCAAATTCGATCCCTTTCTATATTGAATAATTAAATATGCACCCCATCACGCCCATAAACTAAAGGCGTAGGCAGAGATTACAAATTTCAATTTAAAGTGATTCTACATGTCTCTCGCTTCTTCATCCATAAATCGGTCGTATAATGTAACGGTCACTTGATATCACTTGCACGTTTGCAGCCTCCTACTATATAAGAGATGAGAAAGGAAAAAGGTCTAGAATTAGGTATTTGGCACTACCTTTACCAGATGAAACGCTATGGTGAGGTCGTGGTATATAGGCACGTTGGTGAAATAGTTGTTGCAGCGAGTGATACCAACATAGCTGGCAGTTGTCAACTATTTATATTGTAACAGTATAGCACAGATACAGCGGAAATGTTTAATATTTCAATTTCCATAAAAAGCATTCGTTCTTAGCTTGTAGCAGTGCTACGAGACTACGTAGCGCTACGAGCGTTCGTAGCTTAATGTACCGTGAATGTTGTCGTATTGTGAAAGTTATGCTGCGTAAAAAAACGTTGAAATTGTAACGAAACATACAATTACTAAGAATAATTTACATGGAACATTACATTAGTGATTTAAAAGAATCTGTGATATTATACAAAAATGATATGTCACTAGAGGTCGAAAAGTGAATAATATGTCTTGGGAACAGTTTATTCAGCATAACTTATCTATAGTACAAAATTTTGATAGGAATCATTTCACATAATTATATACTATACTCGCAGGTGCCCGCGGTTTCTACCGCCGCGTCGTTGACTCTATACAAACTTTAACCCCATACTTAAGACCTTTACACACACACCTCTCTTGCTTCTTCTACATCCATACACCTACGCTCACATGCTGGCCCCTTATGGGTGCTCCTTATATCGCAATTTCTTAGTAAACTGGTAACATGATCAATATAAGTTCTGCCCTACCAACACTGCCACTCACTTTTAATAAATAAATTGGTTTCGTTACTCTCTCTTCATTCATCCTATCAACATGGCCGAACCACCGAAGCATACTTTTCTCAATTCTAGTCACAACATACACTTTTAAATCACACTCTTCCCTTATAATGCTAATTTTAATCCTATCATTATGTAATGCGTGGCTCCGTAAGAAGTATGTAGGCGTGACTGATGTCACGGATCTCAACAGCATTAACTCGACTAGCATGCCTTTCCTGCCAAACCCAGCTCTCACTTCCATACATTAAAGTGGGGACTAGTACAGCAGTGTGTATTGCCAGATGAGCCTTCGTAGACATATTCTGACTCCTCACTACTGTACCTATAGCCCCATTCATTTTATTTCCCGCATTCAGACGTCGTTCAACATCTTTAACGTGTCTACCATCTCTACTAAACATACATCCTAAATACACGAACTCTTCCACTTCATTACCGTTAAAATTTATATCAATTACCGTCTTACTTTGTTCTCTTTCAAACACCATAACTTTCGTTTTATCTACATTATTCTTTATACCTCTACCTTCCAATTAATCATTCATTACATTAAGAACAGTACAGTGAAATATCAATCCTGCCTCGTCTGGATTGATAACACGACACCTATACTAGTATCCCGGTATGTTCGAGTAAGGTAGCTTGTAGTCCGTTCCGTAACATCTTATTACTCGCCTGAGGGCTACACCGCCTCTAATTACGGAGTTTGGTCTTTGAGCTATATGAGTGGTCGTTTCCATTGCTATACGTCAGGGCTCAAACTTGATCCGCTGGCGATTTACTGAGTGAAGTGTAGGAGGCCTAATCCTGTTACTAAAAACTAATAGGGAAAGGATTGGAAAAGGAAGATTTGACGAGGGAGGGGATGGACAGGAAAGGGAAATATCAATGTTTCATTTATCTGTCCATTAAAGGTAGACACATCTGCAACTCATCAGCTTGTTGCATATGAGTAGAGGTCACTTAACTTCAGGTGATCCGCTTGCTCGATTGTAACCATCTTTTATACACAAAAATGAAAGTAAGATACGTTTTGTCGTGACGTATATACATTGGACACGCGCATCGCCCCGAGCGTACAAGAACCACGGTATCATTTATTGTTTAGCTAACGACGACCTGGCCAAGTCTGGGTAGCGACTGGTTCGTGAATACCTCAATTGAAATACCTTTTAGAATGAATAAGAGAGTGAGAGAGAAAGGAGGTTGGGAGGGAAATTATTTATTTAAGTTTTAATATCCAAAGTTAAAGGGAGATTCAACATTAATTATTTTTAGTGAATAGTACAGTAGATAGTTGAAATTTTAAGGTTTCGCCACACCGCCGGCGAGACGGGTCGGTGACGCGACCTCGAACAGACCTCACACAGAGCCGTCGCGCTCGGCGCGGCGCGTGCAGTCGACACAAGTGATATTTTCTATAGTGACTCATGCATTACCGTACGTTTCCACTGGCGTACAATCATGTATCGAAACAAACTTTCTCTTTATTTTACAATATGTTTTATTGGAATGATTTTGGCAGTGGAAACCCACAGTTACAACTACGTTGGTGTCGCGTCGCCGACCGCTGTGTGGCGAAACCTTTATCTGTCACTAGCGACCCGACTCGGCTTTGCACGGGTAGTTTCCAGTTTCCAGATTAGTGACATACAGAAGAGGCAAGAGTACAACTACAATATGAGGCGAGATAGGTCTGCCAAAATCGCGCTAAATGGAAATCCCTGTCTCTGTGTAATCTTCTGGGCTACGGGTGAGCGCGCACATCATTTATTATAAAATTTATTGGCTCTAAAGTTTCGTAATATTTTTAACTAGGTCGATCAAAAATCTTCTGAGTAATTCTCGGTGGATTGAATCTTTGTCAAATAAAACTCAAACTTAACCGGGTGAGTTCATTCGGGTACAACCGTCAAGTCAAATTTAGTTTATTTTGAAATTTTCTGACTCGGGTTAATTTTGCTATAAATATTTAAAATTAAATTAATAGGCTTTCTAACTGACTAATACAACTAGTTAACAGTTTATAATCTCACTAGAGGTATTATAAACTGACGGCTGGTTAAATCATTTACTTTTTAAGTTTACCACAACGAGCTAATAAGTTGCAGATGCGTTTCAGAATAGACAGAGAAGGGACTTTTAGACAAAAAAACTTGTTTTTCCTATCCCCCCCCCCTTCCCCCTCGTCTAGTCCCTTCGCATACTTTATTTATTAGAAAATGATGGGAAGGAAAACTATCGCTTGACATATCCCATCTTACATAAGTGGTGATGGGTATATTGCGCAATATTTCAGAAATAGCCTATTCAGTCTTCTGTTGAAGGTGTTCACTTCATAGGACACACTGACGCCAGGGGCTTGTTTCATTTATTATACGTGCAATGAACGAAGATCCAAATGGCAACCAGAAAGAAACAGTTTGTTATTAGTCTGCCTACCTCTTTGTGTTATTATAAAGCTTTATAAACTTCGCAATGGTAGCAATAATATAAAAGTAATACACAATAAAATAACAAAATGTTACATTTCTTACATAATTCATTGTATTCTGCAGGAATGCGACCGCGTCTCGGTCCTCTATTGTGAAAATATTAAATATAACTTGGGTTATTATTTCTTAATAGAACTGGAGAATAAACATCTTGTGAATACTTGATGGTTCTTGCACATTTGCCTGTGTAAGGTCTTACATCAGGGCTGTGAATTCTATCCACGTTTACTTCCCTTTGTCGCTTAGCTAAGATGCTTAACTCAGGATACTTAACAGTTACTCCTATATCAACTTAAAATATTGGATTAAATCATTTCTTTTGTCAACAGATGCAACCGTGCGCCAGTCACACAAGTACGCCGAAAGTTGCGAATGGACAGACAACTGCACCGAGCAAGGGTAAGTTGTTTAGTAAAATAACAGGAACTTTAAAAAAACCCTCACAAAAAGAAGCCAGAAGAGATGAAACAAGAAGGCAAAGACGTTTCAGGCGCCCCCTGACGACGAAAAAAGGACAAGTCACCGGTCTTCTTGATCAGCCACACTTGTAACACTTACAACCCAATGTTCGATCATACGGAAAGAAAAGCTCATCGATGCTCTGAGCACAGTTATGTGACAAGGACTTCAGGACGGCGATGAATTTTGGCGCCCTCAATTTCCGCGTTGCGCCCTAGGCACGTGCTGACTTGCCTTAGGGATAATCCGCTTCTGGGTACCCCTATGACACCCTCGAAAGAATGCAAATGCGTTTAGGCTACAGGATGTTACAATGACGAGAGAGGGGTGTCTTGTACTGGTAGTCCTTGGCCGAGCAGAACTTTGTTCAGTGGATTACGTATTCGTAGGCTTAAGGTGGGATACGACCAGCAAGGAAACACTTTTAAGCCACTATGAAGTCACAATTTCTCTATACAAATGTGTACAAAGAAAATGGGCTAATGATCTTCGAACGCCTGAATAAATCTTTATATAAACTTTTAAACTGTCCCAACAGCAGCAGCTGAAATAAAAACAAGATTTGATAAAATTTGCCTGAAATTTTGCTAAACAAATATCTCGGCTTCGTTCTTACCTAAATATGCAATATATCCTCCTTATGTTAATGTTTAACAAATGTATGCATGAGAGAGGATTTCTGTATAAATATGCAATGAAAATTCAACTCTCAGCTGTTGTGTTAAGGTATAAAATCCTTTGTTATTCATAATCGTGTTAAGCACCAAGGTAGAATGTTTTAAGCCGAACTCCGATAATACTTTCGACGTTATTTCAACTGGGATAAAGTTTAAATTCGCTTGAAAGCTTCCGAGTTAAGCAATGTAGACTAAACAGATAGTTAACGCAAAGTTCATAGTTTGTAGTGATGTGAAATACCTCGATATTTTTACATCGATATTTGTTTTAGACAGAACAAGCTACTGCCCGTTGCTTCGTTTTTATTTTCTTGCATAAATACGTAGTCCCGAAATATATATAAATTGAATTAGGTGTTTATACTGTTTGAATTAATGAAAGCTAAAACGAACATGGCTCTACCTCACGTGCTAACTTACTGATGATGTACAAAGGCTAGGGAACTTCCAGAAGGCCTAGAAGGCTGATATTTGGTAAGTAGGCTAGGAATAGTGCATAAACAACATAAAAAATTACGAAATCGGAAATCTTCCCCCTCCAAACCTAGATTTAAAGAGTGCATAATAATACAGGCTGCGTAGTAAACCTTATTTGAGGTTGTCAAGGTTCGAACCTCATGAAGTGTGTTGTATTCTTAACTACTAATGTACGATATATATAAATTTTGGGTTGTGATGAGTTACTGTTTATATTGAGAAATATATAAACTATATAATTTGCAACTAAAATATAAATTTATCGATAACGAAATTAGTAACGTCACATCACTAAAGCACGTTAAGTTTTCTAATGGCGGCTAATACTGCTACATTGCAGAATGCGTACATCTTGTGTCTTATTGAATTATTATACGGCAATACATTTTAGTTTCTAAATTTGTGGCAAACGAGCAAGCGGGTTCACCTGATATCAATTGATCGCTTCCCATAGGTATCTGCAATAACATACGAGACGCGTTGCCTACCTTTATGAACAGAGGAGGGGATAACCAGAAAATTATTATTGCCTTTTTTTATTTATCCCCTCCACCGGCAAGCCCTCTTCCCCTTCCCATCCTTTTTTTCCTTTATTGGCAAAAGATAGGAAGGTGAAGAGGATTGAGCTTCTGGCACCTCACTCATCAGGCGAAACGCAGAATACTCCACCTGACGCGTGTCTTCTGTGTGGTCGTGGTATTTCACCGGTCCAACCAGCACGTTCGGGTAACAGATGTTGTTGCGGGATAAACCACTACGACAGTTTACGGTACAGGAGGTCACAATGGAATGAACATATAAGCGCCGAAAACATAACCCTGCTTCTGGGTCACTCGAATAAAAATATTCCCATGTTCATTTAAATAAGCCACAACTTTTAAGCCATCCTTATATTAACAGAGCAGACATTGAAAACATTTGTTAATTACTCGAAGCATAGGTTCACAACATTTCGGTAATGTTTTGTTTTTTTTTTCGAAACCAATGAACGTTTTACAAATTAGTTACCGGAATATTTGATAAGCGCAAAAAATGTTTTTTTTGTTCTTTAATAATTACGAGGGTTGATTGTTTAATAACAAAGCAGTGAGAGCGTCGGCCCACTGAAACAGTTTAATGAAAAACAAATATCAAGGTGTATTGATCTCGTACACAAAATAACATGTCCTTTTTTCGTACGTTTATTAAGCGGCGTGTTTTAATTTGTGAAAACATTTGGCGTATAACATCGGACAGACAGCAAACAATTTCATGTTTATACACATTATTATGTATCTAGCTGGTCACATTTCGGTCCATAAATATCTACGATAAAAGTGATGCTAAGTGTGTATAAATAGAATAAATAAATACATATTTATTACAGATATATTCAGATAAGATAAAGATAAATGGAATAAATAAATATTTATTACGGAAGTTTCATTCATGCTTAGCAATGTTAAAACTTTGAACTATTAATAATAATGTGTTATATATTTAATAATGCACACACGGATCATATAAAGATGATATTAACATGGTTTATTAAAACTTGAATTGGAACAGCGTGGCTTGGGCACACGTGCGAACGAGCTCACGGTTTCGAACGGACTCTTTCCCCCGCAATCCTGCGCATCCGCAGGACGGTGTGCGGCTTAGACGCCACAATCTGTTGCACGTGGCCGGCTCCATCGGTGAAATACCACGACCTCAATACACGCGTCAAGTAGTATTTTGCGTTTCGCCTGATGAGTGAGGTGGCGGAGGTCTAATTGTAGGCCTCTCCCTCTCTCTCATCCTTTTCCAATAAGCATGATATGAGAAAGGTTAGAAGATCAAGCAACTCCTTAAAGGCAGGCTATCTGCAACTCCTCGTTGCGGATGCTCACGGGTAGTGTTCGCTTAACTTAGGTGTTCCGTCGCTCGTTTACTATTGAATACTTATTTTGGAACGCTTGGGTAAAATTATGTGTGTGAAATTTCACCACACCTAAAAGCAAGAACATGAAGTCAATTGCTAATTTGTTATAAAAAAAATTATGACAATTAGTCTGCAGTTTTATTGATTTCGACACGATTACGTTAGAAGAATTAAGGGGAAGATCGTACTTTGGCCCTTGAATCAAATATGCGTAGTAAGATTTACCACATCTAGGTGGTATTTAGATCCATGTGAGCGGAGAGATTGGCACGTGGCCTCCGACTTGGTGACATTTACTGGAAAGGGCATCGGGTTACTCTCCGTATGGAAAAGCGCATGTGAATTTTATAATAGCCGACAGTTGTACCTTTTTCAGTTTTCAAAATCGTTTCTTTAAAATAAGACTCTCAGTACGTTATGAAACTAAAACACTGAGGAGACAATTGCATATAAATTTAGACTTAATTGCTATGGCGGCAAGGTTCAAAATAGTAAACTGTTGTTCGAATAAAATGTCTTCTATATAATTGTCAGTCAGTGGTGCAAGAAAATGTCAACTTTAAGGTAACGTACCTTTTTTTACCTCAACGTTGTTCTACAAATCACTACTCTATTCTTTGTCAAGTTAAAACATTAAAAGGCTTTATTCTGTTTTATTTATTTTTATATTCTTTTGGTAAGTTGGTAACAGCTTCTCACTCAGCTTAAACCATCAAGTTTAATTTAATTCAATTTTAAGTTAAACTCTAGTTAAAGTGCGCAGTGGTGCCGGGCCTCGATCCACTATTAATTAGGTTGATAGCGAGCCTCGGAACCGGAAGCTGAATATTTAATCCCACAATTAGCACAGCGCCAGCGCCCACTTTGGCAAGCTCCGTGCGTAACGCTATACAAAAGTAAGTACCTAATAATTAACTGTAGTGTAAATAAATGTATTTCAACTTTTTTGTACACAGTAGTTAGGACTTGAAAAGGCTATTATGTATTCGGTCTATTAACATATTAGAACCAGGTTTTACCACTGTTTTTGATAGCGGTACACCCAAAAATAGATGTTGCAAAAATCGGTTTGCTCCAATTACGAGTTCCAATACAAGCAACGGAACCGAGTGCTTTGCGAGCGGTTAGTTGGTCAGCAAATCCTAAGTAAGTCATGAATTTTGCAGTCAGTCGCGTTCCCTCGTCAGTGTGTGCGGTTGAAGCTCGAAACAATTCATAAGTGATAGCGGATCGTTATTTCTCATCATCTTAAAAAAAAGCAATATTTATGCACCCCTCGATATTTATAAATGTATACAATGTACAAGAATTGGCCATTGGTGAGTGATCTTACTGCTAAGACCACTCTTCCATACTTCGCAGAAACTTAAAAAACACACTAGATTTAAGAACTCATCGAAAATTATGTGTACCGCAGTAGAACCAAGGCAACCGACATTATCAAAGAATCGCAAAATTTATGTGCCAGACATATTGCTCACAAAACGGGCGGTTGATGGTGCCGAAAAGTCTTGGAATAGCTACCATTTACAGGCCGAAGCAACGTAGCTAGGCCTTCCACAAGATGGATCTTGGTGATGAAGGTGGGAGTCTCTGATCACTGGATGAAGGAGACAGGGCACATATACTTATGACGAATAGGACAGGGGATGAGCTGAATGGAAATCATCCTAAATTAAAACAATACAAAATTTGCAAGAAACATATTCATTCAATATTTCAACTGTCGTTGATTCGAGGTGTTATAAGCTCTCGTTTTACGGAATTTCGTCATTTTCAACTAAATAACGAGAACATTGCCTCTGCTTTTGGCGATTTTAATTAAAATTCCGTATTTTGATTCCGTTCCAATTGCCGAAGTAATTATTTTCAATTGAGGCAATTAGTTAGTTTGGATTGTGCCATTTAGTTAAGTGGCCCTGCGCAATTTTATTTGTCGCTGCGAAATTATTAAGTTGAAGTTCGATGTGTTTCGAATCGCTTAAACTGAGCAGTAGCAGAACTTTATAGTTCTTATGAACTTAGAAGTGTCGCAATTCCTTATAAACGATTTCAGTCGATAGTTCACTACTAGACGTAGGCTTCCCGCATTGATCACTATGGACAGGTTCCATGAAAGTCATTCAGTGGGAGTCCTCAGCCTTGAGCAAATCATCGGTCAATCTTTTGCGAGCCTGACGCACTGTGCGTCGACCTTTACGTGGCCGTCATTGTACGACCTTTAGGCCTCAGTCATTCATTCGGCGAGCAATGTGTCTAGCCCATTACCAGTAAAGGTATGCAATTCTCCCGTATTCTGTCCAACAGATGATGTTGTTGCGGTCTCTTCCTCTGTAAGACTTATATTATTGGTCGGTGCGTTTTATAATTTTTATTAGTATTAGCCATTGAAAGAACTGAGAAGTATCAAGACATTGTTTAATGACACCAAATAACATAATACACCGTAATTTGTTTGAAAAAAAACCAACCGCTTCTCACTTGTACCATCCACCAAAGGGCTCGTATGTGCACAGAGCTTACGCGTGTGTGCGTGCGGAGTATAAACACACCTTGATTTCCCAAATGGATAGCCCACGGCGTAACTTTGGCCCAGCGTGCTATACCTGCGTCTGTGATGATGAATTCAAATTGTCTGGATGCTGCGTTATAAACTCGTGTTTGGTTCATTTTAGAGGACCGGGCGTTCAGTTAGACTTTTTTTTATTATTGACAAATCTCGTCGTAAAACAAACAAAAGCTGTGTACACCGTGTACTATCCACTATTCTCTTGAACCCATCTCATAATCTGACGGATTATACAGAACCTGGCTGCCGCTGGAAATAGCTTAAATCCACTTTCGTACGATCAATCGTAAAACAGAAGAATGAAAAATTCTGCCACTCCATGTTTAGACGTACTAGCCGTGTCCAATGACAGAATTAAAATGGAATTACCTGTTGCATTTCAACTTAACTTGTCCACTATTGGTGCTTTCAGGCTTCCTCTAATATACTCGTTTCGTACCTTATCCGTATTATATCCACGCATATAATTCATGTGCACACGTTTATATATGTAATCTGTAAACGAAATCTAGTTGGAGAAAGAGGTTAGTGGTGAAAACGGGAACTACACAGAAAATACAGAAGTTGAAATTCTAGAAGTGTAATTCGCTCGTCCATCTACAAATTCCAAAAGGAGTTGAATCAATTGTACGGTGTTCGTTTTTTTCGTAGGTCTATATTGTTCAATTTATTACGTAATTTAATTCGACATATACGTACTTTTGTAGTTTCGTTCAATATGTATTTACAATATAATAAACTGTCATGTACATGTACAACGTTATAAAAGATAATATACAGGGTGTCCCAAAAAGAGTACGCCACAGCGACACTTTTTTTTTATATTACAAAGTGGCAAACGAGCAAGCGGCCCCTGGAAATAAGTACCGCTACCCATAGGCATCCGCAGCAAGCTAATGAGTTGCAGATGCGTTGCCTACCTTCATGGACGAAGGAGGGGACAAACAGAAAAAAAGGATAATTCCATTCCCTGTCCATCCCCTCCTCATCCGTCAAATCCTCTTCCTCTTCCCATCCTTTCCTTATTAGAAAAGGGTAGGAGGGGGAAGAGGACAACAATTAGGCCTCCGGCACGTCACTCATCAGACGAAACGCAGAATACTTCTACTTCACGCCTGTCTTCTGTGACGTCGTGGTATTTCACCGGTCGAGCCGGCCCATTCGTGCAAAAGATGTTGTTATTGCGGGCTCTACCACTGTTAAACTAACTCTGACACTGGCAGTAGGCTAGCTAATCCACAAAAAAAAGGGGTGAAGAAAATTGAATTAATTGATTTCCAGATATTAATTTTATTTGGAAAATTACCCGTTTTTAAACCTTTTTACAAAATAACGTGTACGTTTACTATTTTGTGTGTTCTGATACGAAGTTTTTTATCATTGCAAGATAAAAATATTTACTCCCTATTCGAATTAAGCATCTTTAATGTTACCCAATAATTAAAATCAGAGACATCTGGTAATAAAATGACATAAAAACCGAATTTATTAATTGATTGTGTACTTTTCATACCATTTATAAATCAGCATAAACTGGGCGAATTTTTAAAATTAATTGGGAGTCCAGCGTAGAACTTTTTAGCGGCAGCTGGTCAAAGTTGAACTTACAGTTTTTGTTGTTGGACTACGATATTTTAGCACCAATTACCGACCAATGATTACTGTACTGAAACAGCCATAAGTAATAAGTACAGAATAAAATAAATAAACGTTAAGTAGTTACCTAAAATATTTACTATCTCGACATTGAGATTGCTCCATTTTTTTTTGTCAATATTCCTAGTGCTAACACCTCGGTGTGGCGTGCTACTTTTGGGACAGCCTGTACATACGAATGTATATATATTTTTCATTGTAATCCTAATAAGTTTATGGCGCTGGCAGTCGCCAGCGGCTACGCTTGGCTACGAAATTACTAAGTTATCTATACTAATATTGTAAATGTGATAGTATGTATGTATGGATGTATGTTACTCTTTCACGCAAAAACAACTGAACAGTTCTAAATGAATTTTAGCACAGAGATAGATTATAGTCTGAAATAGCACATAGGCTACTTTTTATCCCGGAAATTCACGCTTCTCTTGGGATAAACTCTTTTTGTTATAAAACAAGTGTCGCCCCGGCTTCGCCCGGCTACCACAAATTATGTTGATCCAATCGCTACCAAACAGGAATGTGCCAATCTGGACAATCCCCGTAAATTTCATCGAAATCAGTCCAGCCGTTTCGGAGTCTATAGGTCTGTAGGGATCATACATACTTCCCTTTCTATATACTATTTTACTTTCATAAAAAGTATCATATGTTACTTCTAATACCTCCAAGAATATGTGCACAAAGTTTAGTGATGATCGGTTGAGTAGTTTTCGCGTGAAAGCGTAACAAACAAACTTACATTCACATTTATAATATTAGTAGGGATTGCTTTCTCAACATCCCCTCAATGGAAACTTTAATTATTAAAAATCTGATCATAATAATAAAGCCGTTCCCGAAAAAAATATATATCGTGTTTTTTAATAATTAAGTTAAAGCTTAATGGACGTTGTATTCTTCACAACAAGAACGCAGAGCAGTTTTTTTTTAAAAACGAATGTTTTGAAGCAAAGTACTTTGTTATTTTTTTGCGCTTTCATAATTTTAAATATATAATTCTGTTTGAGATGTACATTATTAAATAAGCTTTTATCTTTTTATGTTTTGCTTTAATTACAAACTGTGTTTCTGTCGGAGGAGGGATGAAGGCGTCATGCCTTTCAGAGCATTACAAATAAATATGTAATTGGTAACTAATATTATTTACTTAGTTTATGTAAGTCTCAGTCTGATTCTGAGCTTTCGAGTTCGTCTGCTGAGTGCGGTGCAAGAAGGTCCAATTTCAATCCTGTTCCCTATTCCTACTTAGAATATTTTCACAGTGGTAGAGCCCGCATCTGTTGCACGAATGGACCGGCTCGACCGGTGAAATACCACGACCTCACAGAAGACATGCGTGAAGTAGAAGTACACTACGTTTCGTCTGATGATGAGGTGCCGGAGGCCTAATTTGAGTCCTCTTGCCCTTCCCACCCTAAGGAGGATAGATCGAGATGGGATCGGGAAGAGAATTGGAGAGGGGGGTTAACGGGGAAGAGGAAATATCCTTTTCTCCGTCTATGCCCTCCTCTGTCCATCAAAGGTAGGCAACGCATCTGCAACACATTTGCTTGTTGCGGATGTCTATGGGTAGCGCTTACTTTACATCAGGTGCTCCGCTTGCTCGTTTGCGAAGGATAGAATGGGAAGAAGACGGAGCAATACGTCCTGTTTCGGAGTCTATAGGTAACATGCACACATCGCGTTTTATACTCATATCATCATTATATCGATAACAATTCTGACAGCGCTACGAATTTTTCGTAGAGGATGGAAAACGAATAAGGTTTCGTTATAAGATACCATGGAAATGCCGCGGAGGTCCAAGCTGGGTCCTCGCGACGACAAACAAATATCATCCGCGCCGGAATACTCATAAATAATGGGAACAATACAACCTTAGTACTTTAAGGAGCGTCAGCAAAACAATATATACAGTTAATTTGTTACGATGAATGATACGATTTTATTACCTTGACCTGTATTCATTAATCTATATAGGTTGCCAATCTTTTTATATTTTAGAAAAATCCAACGCAGGAGGCGTTTACAAGATAGTAAATTATATATATCTTTTTTATTTATAGTACTAGGTGGCAAACGAGCAAGCGGGTCACCCGATGTCAAGTGATCGCTACCCATAGACATCTGCAACTAACTAATGAGTTGCAGATGCGTTGCCCACCTTTAATAGACAGAGGACGGGACAAACAGAGAATGTTTATTTCCAATTCCTATACATTCCCTCCACCGTCTAGTTTGCTTCCCCTTCCCATCCATTCCTTATAAGAGAGGGGCGGGAAGGGGGAGAGAACTAGAATTAGGCCTCCGGCACCTCACTCATCAGACGAAACGCAGAATACTCTACTTCACGCCTATCTTCTGTGAGTTCGTGGTATTTTATCAGTCGAGCCAGCCCATTCGTTCAACAGATGTTATTGTTGTGGGCTCTACCACTGTTAAAACTATCTGTATTTTGTAATCATATTGTACATTTATGATGTACGAGTACAGCATTGTGTATTGCCAGAGGAGCCTTCATAGACACATTCTGACTCCTCACTTCTGTACCTATAGCCCCATTGATTTTGACTAAGTACACAAAATAGTGCCCAAAAAATATGATCCGATTTTTTGCTGACAGTACCATCGTCACGCGCGCCGCCGTGACAATCTGTTTGTTTGTTCATTATTAAATATGTCCCGTCCTTCCTCCTCCCCGCCCCGTTCCCCGGCTCCTCCCGCGCGCAAAGTATGCGGGGACACGGCACTGCGAGTATCGCTTCACACCGACGTTTGTAAAAAGATAAATAAAAAACGAAAAAAAAACACTCGAAGCTCTCGTTACGTGATACTGTTGCAAATTTTAACTAGATGGCGTTATTCTTAATCTTAAAAATATAAAAAAACTACATAAAATTTTCAATCACGACCGGAAATCTTAGCTAGTTATATCACAACATTGATATTAAATAAATGAATTCTTAATATATCCCTAAAGTTAAATAGGTGTTTAAATGTTGCAAGGAAAATAAAAGCAGCAAGAATTGGATAGTAAATTTGCAATTTGTTTTTGTCATTTCTTTGTGTCAGTCAGTAGGGGTCGCCCCTGACGGAATTGACTTGACCGGAATGGTGATATACAAAGGCGTATAGGAGTACCCGTAACCGAGGAGCATGTATGAGTAGATGTATGGACTTAGAAGAAGCGAAAGAGGTGTGCGAAACGAGATAACATACCAAGTAAATTGAACAATATTACACGTAGAAACATTTAAACGAGAAAAAATTTACTTAAGTTATCTCGCTTCGAAATTCGGTGTCATAATAGGAATGGGACCTTACTTAGTCAGCCACAGACCCTATAAACGAACGGGATGTACACAAGTTAAACAAAGTTTAGGGACGTACTTGAATTTATCACACCTTTACGCGACGTTACTTAGTAATTTGTTGCTTGCTTTTAAGTTACTTGAAGGAACCAGTACTTAACATACAAAATTTAAGTTTGTAACTTAAAAATATGCTTTGAGTTTAGCCTTACATAAAAAGCAAACATACCATAGCTCTGGTGACACGATACACATACTAACTATAATATTTTAAATGTGTATGTAAGTTTGTTTGTAAGTTCTTATCGACTCAGCCGATTGTCATGAAATTTAAAATATACATTGTTAAATTATCATTGTCAAATTACAAAAAATGAGGGAGGAAAATGTGAATTGAAATGCATACTAAAGAGTACCCGTAGACGACGAACTTGTATACGTAGATCGCGACAGACAGAAATCCATCATCTCTGCCTACACCCTGCGGTTACTGACATTAACATTATTTATTTAATTGTTATGTACGTAACTCATTAATTTATATATGTACTTAATTTGGTTTAATTATAAAAAAGATATAAAAATATTCAAATCAACACGCTCTGATTTCGATCGAATTGAATCAAGCTTTCTATAGGTGAAAGAATTTTAAAATCGCTTGAGTAGTTTTTGAGTTTTTCCAGAGGAGAGTTGGCGCCAGGCTTGCGGTCGTAAAAACTGTAGTCCTAACCTTTTCAGCATGGACTAAGGTCATGTTGAACCCATATAAATGGGAAAAAGGGCAGTGAGCTTTTGAGTTTATCCGGAACAAACAAACCTTCAAACTACTTATAATATTAGTATAGATACTTTAGAACTCAAGACAACGAAAGTTTAGTTGCATGAAACAAGAATTTTTAAACGCAAGTCCATGGAACGTTCAACCGTTTATGTGTCGACAGCACAGCTGTCACAAAATGGCTGCACGGTCCTACACGTTTCGTTTAATCCCAAAAGTTTGTGCTATAAAATGAAATTTATTCATGGACAAAGGGGATGAAGCCATGTTGCGTGTAGATGTGCAAGTTTTTTATAGGATATAAATGGGCAAACGATTAGCAAATTGCCTAATACTAAGCAATGACTTTTGCTCATGAACTGTATTGCATTTTTTAAAAAACACGACGATCTGAATGTACGTATCTTTCACCGACCGATCGTCAGTTTATAATCGGACTAGGTATATTTCAAACTTACAGCAAATTGAGAAGTGAACGAATCATTAAAAAATTGGTCGTATCGTAAGAGACCCGTTGAACAGAAACCGGTCGAAGCAGTTCGCTCGCTCCAGATACAATGGTACTGTCTTATCCTGTAGACATAAGGGACTAACCCTAGAGACCCCTTTAAGTTACGGGTGTGAGTGCATATTTATTTATATTTATATTAAACAAAATTTGTGTGCTTTTTTATATTACTAGGTGGCAAACGAGCAAGCGGGTCACCCGATGTCAAGTGATCGCTACACGTAGACATCTGCGACTAACTAATGAGTTGCAGATGCGTTGCCCACCTTTAATGGACAGAGGAGGGGACAAACGGATAACCTTCCCATACTTTCCTTATAAGAAAAGGGAGGGACGGGGAAGAGAACTAGAATTTCGGTGGTCAAGGTTTTTGAAAAGTGGGTCTTCGACTAACATAACTCACAGATAGCAAACGATATGTAGCATTAGTAAACATTTTGAACGAATGATTAATGACACTCGAGAGTTTCCGTTAGTTAAAAATAATTGCTTTCAGCGTCAGTTCTTTTGTACAATTAATAATGCCGCCTCGCTTCTAGCGGAAAAAAGAAGATAAAAAATATACACTAAAACAAGACTTAGTGGAAACTAGTTCGCTAAAAGATAAAACTAAAATCAAACGTAAGGTCTAACTTCTTGTAAATAAAGCACTAATGACCACCCCCAATTCTGCCTACACCATTTTATCAAAACGGTTCTATTGTTTGACATCTTAATATTTAATTTTACAGTGGTAGAGCCCGTAACTACAACATCTGTTGTGAAATACCGCAACCTCACAGAAGTCACGTCTCAATTACAATTTTCCTCCCCTTCTCATAGTTTCCCAATAAGGATAAAATGGGAAGGAGAAGGTCATTGGATGAGAAAGGGGTGAATAGGAAAAGTAAATCTTTTTTCTGTCTATCCCCTCCTCTGTCTACTAAAGGTAGGCAAATCATCTGCAACTCATTAGCTTGTAACAGATGCCTATGGGTGGCGGTATTAATATCGGGTGGATCGCTTGCGGGCTTGCCACCTTGTCCCATTAAAATAAGTTACTTGTGTAATTTCTATTTGACATTGTAAGGTCATTATGACCCTGTGATGATGCTACGAATAATTACTCTGTGATTATGAATGAAATATCTGGTGGTGTGCAAGGATTATTAAAAATTTAAATCTTTAAACCTCTGCCTACCCTGAAAGCGTGAGTGGTGCATTGACCCTTAATCTGCGTCTATAAGAGTCTCTCTCCGATCCTGCATCTTCGCGCGCCAGTTTTAAAACTGAAGCTCAAGTGAGCCCTGTTCAGCTTCATCTTTCCAGCGATACCTGGGACAGCTGATTGAACATCAGCCACTTGACCGTCCCAAGTATGCAGGCTTCACGTTCCTTTCGTAATCTATTCTTTGCAGGCCGAGCCAGCGGAGTCTGTGTGCATTTAATCTTATTTTTTATTATAAAACTAAATAATAAAATTGTCAGTATGCGTCTAATTAAAAATACAGGCTGAAAAGAATTTTCAACGTTCCGACATCGTTTTTTTTATTGCTAGAAAAAAAAATGATTTGGCTCTACAAGCGGAGTACCTTTGATTTAGTAATCTGTACGTAACGGTAGATAGAGAAAAAAAATATATTTCAAAATGGCGGCCACCGAGGTCATTGCACCCGCACTCAAAGAGACGTCAGACGTTACGCGAACTTTTTAATAAAAAAACGTTACTTCATAAATACTGGCAGCTCGAATTATAATTATACCTTTTTAAACTGTATAATTTTTAGATTGCTTATACCGTGTTTCATAGCAAGATATGATTGTTGTAAACAAACAAACGTCATTCACCATACACGGCGGCCATTACACGCGACTCTGACTACACCATCATGACCACAGAGTCGTGGTTTTACGTATTTTTTGTTGTATTTTCTTCACGTTTACACGTGCACGTAAAAATTTACACATGTTACAATAGATATAAAAATACGTGGAGTTGTTAGTGCAATCTGTCTCTAATAGAGGTAGCAACGTATATTGGTTTAAAATATATAACCGTTATGTGTTTTTCCAAATATTAATTTAATACATGATGCCAAAATAATATTATATGTATGGATGTTTGTTACTCATTCACGCAAAAACGGCTCAACGGATCCGGATGAAATTTGGCACAGACATAGAGTATAGTCTGGAATAGAACAAAGGCTACTTTTTAAACCAGAAAAATGTAAGGTTCCCGTGGGATTTTTTGTTTTCTATCGGTGCATATCTAAATACTACTGTTACGTAAGTAGAAGTTGGCAAACGAATAAACTGGACACCTGGCGCGCCTATCCATAGGCATCCGCGACAAGCACAGGAGTCACAGTTCCTTTTTCTATTCATACTGTCCCCGTTCAAACCTTTTCCCCTTGTCATACCCCTTATTGCAATACGCCCCAGGTAAATCACTCATCAGACCAAACGTAAATATTCGCGGTATTTCACCGGTCAAGCCGGCCTATTCATGCAACAGATTTTATTCCAGGCTCTACCACTGTTAAACGCGCAGATGTATTAATATAGAAGCGAGAGAGGTGTGCCAGAACCAAGCCAAATGGAATGGAAAACCTACCTTTAGTAATCTTTCTAGATCACTATTAGATAATTTACTATTATTATTACCTCTAGAAGGTACTATTCATAGCTCCATGACAGAAGGGTATTAACCTAAAGCCAGCTTATAGCCAAAGTTTTGGGCTTAATAGAGGCGCGAGAACTTCTCTGAGTCGTTTAGTGAGAGAAGCTACCCAATTTAGGGACATGAGGGTCTCAGAGGTAATTGTAGGTGGTCTCTGGAAAATCGAGATGGCCTAGCGGATAAGCTAAACGTTTTGATACAGACGTGCATGAGTTCAAATCATTTCACTTCGAGAACAGTTTCTAATCAACTTAAAAACGGTGGTTCGCTATTCATACTTTGTTGACCGATATTTTTTGTTTTTAAATTGGTCCCATCCCTATCCCGATAAGTATTTCTGGAGATTTTGAGAAGTGACGAAGGCTGTACCGCAAATGTTGTCTTTGCATTACTCTTTTAAATAATATTATAAAATAAAGACACAAACTTAGCTCCATCCCTAACAAATATTACGAATGTAAATGTAAGTTTGTTTGTTTGTTACGATTTAACTCTTTAACAAAACCAACCGTTCATCATGAAATTTTGCACACACATCGTCAGGTGTACAGAAAATGACATGGGGTGCTTACATTTCATCCCGAAAAAATTCTTTTCGTCATTTAAATATTTGATGTAAAAAGATGACGCCATATTTTGACAGGTTTTTGCATTTTATATAGTTGGAGCGTTGTCATGGGCTAACTTACTGATATCTCATATTTTTGTTAGATGGCGCTATATTTAAAAATACAACGCCGAGCTAAGCTCGGCCAAAGGTATGCACATAGTTTAAATAATTATGCATATAAACAATAGTGTATTTAATGTTTCTTACTTGACTTTTGTAATATTATCGGGGTTATGTTATTTTTTACTTGATAAAGTAAGCTGCAATGATCACCTAGGATTACGCGGGGTATTTGTGAAATGAAAGGCTCCGTCCGTGTTGTACAGAGGCCCAAGCTCCCTTCAAAGCTTACATTCTACGAGGTAATACCATGTAAGAAAGCAGGTTTTAAAGCTTATTACAAAATGAACACGCCCGTGACTCAAAGGGGTGGGCAGCACATTAATGTTACAAGGTATTAGGTGTTACAATATACTAAAATAATAAAGATATTAACACGAATACAATATGATAAATAAATATGCGCTATATTTAACAGTGGTAGAGCCCGCAACAACAACATCTGTGGCACGAATTGGCCGGCTCAACCTGAGAAATACCACGACCTCACAGAAAACAGGCGTGAAGTAGAAGTACTGTGCGTTTCGTCTGATGAGTGAGGTGCCGGAGGCCTAATTTTAGTCCTCTTCCCCTTCCCACCCTTTCCTCATAAGGATAGGACGGGAAGGGGAAGAGGATAGAATGGGGAGGGGGTTAACGGGGGAAAGGAATTATCCTTTTTCCTTTCTATGTCCTCCTTTGTCCTTTAAAGGTAGGCAACGCATCTGCAACGCATTTGTCTGTTGCGGATGTTCATGGGCCGCGCTCACTTGACATCAGGTGATCCGCTTGCTCGTTCGCCACCTTCTCACATTAAAAATTAAAAAAAGGCTAGAGGGGTAGGCAGATATCATGGATTTCCATTTGGCACGATCCTGGCACACCTCTCTCGCTCTTCGACATCCATACATCTACGCATACTGTCTGCCTACAACCTACAACTCTGAGAACATGGCGGGCGTCATTTTGTCAACATTGCCTTCGTTTTTTCCTTCATTCATCCTTGCGACATGACTTGACTTAAAAAAAATGATTAAAACAATTTTTTTTATAGAAATAAACATTGAATAGGAATTAAAATTATAATAATTCAGCCTTTTTAGTATGTTTCCCCACTGCAGGGACACAGGTCTCCTCTCAGAGAGAGGGAATGAGCCGTAATCCACCACGCTAAGTTCTAAGAACTTGCCGGTTTCCTCGCGACGTTTTCCTTCACCGTTTTTGGAGCAGTGGTGATGAAAAAAATTACACAAAGTAAGGTGGCGTAAGCAGGAAGTCATTTCTTTTCCACAGTTCATATGTGAGTTTTGACTCGTCTTTGAAAAGGCCTTGTAACTGAAAAGCGATGCCGTAGAAAATTTACTTCAAAACTTAAATAAACCTCTTTAAAGCACTTGGCAACGCAATCAGTACCGGAATACGAGATTCGGAGCGATTCGTCGAGACGTCTTGGCAATTGCCAAAAAAATGCCAGTTGCCAGAATAATGCCAACGTACTGTAAGTTAATCTTGGTTTTACAGAAATTATATTAATCATTATAGTCTGTTCAATTATTAAATGAAACAAATAGGGTAAGCAGAAATTATGAATTTACATTTCACGTGATCCTGGCATACCTCTCTCGCTTCTTCTACGTACATACTTCTAAGCATACAAGCTCGTCGGTACTCCTAATATCGCCTTTCTTTAGTATGCCACTAATCTGATTCGTATAAGTTCTCCGTGGACGTTACCAACGCTGCCACTCACTTTTGCAATAACAGTTTGTTTCGTTACTCTCTCTTCTCCTTACTTTCTCTTTAGCTAACTCAATTCTAGTTTCAAATAACTTACATCAATATTACAAAGAGAAATAAATAATATCAGGTACAAATAAACAAACATATATTTGGGAACGGAACGTAAGAGTGAAGGAACGGAGCGGTTGATTGATGAATGAATGAGAAGTGGGAGTGGGTGAGAAAGAAAAAAGGTGGCGATACGGGCGGTGTATGCCTAACTAGTTGTTAAAATTAAAGTGCTTCTTAAGTAATCAAAAATATCTATTATTCGCCTGCGCGATTCACTCCCACATATGTATATTTGATTGTTTGATCTGGATAAACTAAAAAACTACTAAACTTTTTGTACCAATGGAACTCTTATTTAGCGAGTAATTTGTGTATGTACCTGACCGAAGCTGAGGCGCGTTGTTAGTGATATATAAATACACTAGCTACCCACCCCGGCTTCACTCGGATTGATAGGTAGTAAGATATAACTTAGATTATTTGCTGATAGAATAGCTTTCTATTGGTGAAAGAATGTAATGTACCTTAAAGCCTAAGGCTATATGATGTCCCAATGGTTTTGACATTCATACATTTATACATTATGGTTATATATTAGACATTATGGTACTTAAGAGAAGGGAAAATAATGAAAGAGATGGCATGATGATGTAGTGAGAGTGGCTGGTAATACTTGGACCAGGTTGGCTAGGAATAGAGAAATTTGGAAAAGATTTGAGGAAGCCTTTGGCAAGGAACACACGGAAGCAGATGAATAAAAAAAACGATTTGTAATTTGTGTACATTATTTCTGAAACGGCTGCAAAATAAAATAACACGCACACATACGTATGTATGTCACGCCAGCGAAAAAATTACCATCCTGTCAGTCGGGCGAAAAGAAAGTGTTTCTAGTAATTCCAGGTAGGGTTCAAGTTTCGTGGGTTTAGTAATTTACTTTTATATTTAGATTAACGGAGACGAAGTCACGGGAACAGCTTGTATTCCAGAATTGGTTTTGTTTAACATCTGTGTCTTAATTCTGCTTTTTGAATTACTGTCATAATGATACGTTTGTATAGGAAATGTCAATTGTGACACAAGTGTGCTATTAGAATCGGGAGGCAATTTAGCCGCGCATCTTTGTTTTCACTGAGGTAATACGTGTAACTGTAGTTTTAATTATTAAATTCTATTGATGAAATTACATAGTCTCCAATTTTTAATTATCAACTCGTAAAATATTCTCGACGAAATACGACAGAAACGACAACGGATTCTGTGGCGTAAGTTTCGCTGGATAGGACACAAAATTGTTTCCAAACATATCTCGAGTGTGCGATAAATAAATAAAAATATATATTTCGAATTAATACGTGACGACGGAGGAAGGTTCATTACAAAAAATTAACGAACGTACCACGTTTTCCGCCTACAAACACTTTGTGTACATAATGAAGTGAAAATTGACAGTATACAAACGCGAGGATCGATGCAAAAAACTAACAAATATTAATTAAATTTGCCGATGTTTGAGAACCATAGAGCTTTTGCAAAGCCAAAATTCGTTGTAGTAATGACTGGTTAGCGGTGCGAAAGAGAGAAATGATAAGTAGGTTAGAGTGAGACGTATATAGGGAGCGAGCTACGCCTAATCAATGCATACAACCTTCTGAAGCCTGCAGAGTCTTCAGTATGCCGCGTACCTCCGTTGAGAACGGCGTGTTTTTTCGCCTCCGGGAAAATAAAATTAATTAATCATATAAACCACTGAAATCTAAATATATTTTATCTGTAATTATCGACGTTGACGATTCAATTCTAAAAAATATATAAACAATTGAATTAGTCTCTTTTTCGAAGGAAACCGCGAACAAAAGACCGCGCGTAGTTGTGGCCTTTTTATTACCTCGAGAGATAAAAAAACCAACCCCCAAGTAAAGAAAACATTCAGCCAGTGTGATACCTGTTTCGAAATACCGAAAGTGACAATTGCTTTCAGGAAAATAAAACCTTTATTAATGTACGAGTGGATTCAGAGACAAGGAAGGCTTCTAAAGTGCTCATCCAGTTGCTTTTTTAGTATGTGAAAGGGGTGCGCGGGGGTCGGAGGCTTGCTCAGGGGTAGGGAGGGGGTGCAAAACGGGGATCCTTTGTTCCCAGCTGCACTGTGCTCGTACCGTGCGGCCGCGATCCCAATGGAAAAATGCAGTAAGTCAAATATTAACTAGTATAGTTTTTCAGTCATTTTGATGTTACGGTTTGTTTACGATTGGATGCATCGTTTTATTTTTAATGTAACTTTATGCGGAAGGTCAACGCTATATGCAACAATTCTATTGTTACTTGTTTCCCATATTTACTTAATAAAATAAAATAAATTAATTTATAAAAAAATAAATCCAGTGAATATTTGAATTTCAAATAAACACATTTTATTTGTTATCTCAATTATACGCAATGTATTTATTTATATATAGAAAATAGAACACGCAAGGAGTCGAGAGCGGAGACATTGAGGGGACATCACGTCGTGAGAGTGCGTCACGTCGTTTACCGTCACGGCATGCTGCTCAATTTCACTAGCAAGGCACACATCTTGAATTTGATTCATAAAAGTGTAAACATTAATTTGAATGATTTAAAAGGTTTGTATGTATGAAGAGAAAAATCAAGAATGATTTAATGGAGTCTAATCTAGTGAGATCTAATAAAACATTATTTTATACGATAATTAAAATAAAACAATTAATAAACCGGTACGCGGTACTTTTAAACCAGTACGCGGTACTTTTAAACCAGTACGCGGTACTATTAAAAATAACTTTAAATTCCAAGAGATATAAAAATACAGGTCAAAATGTTACCGTTTCAAGTAATATTTCCAGCCTCTTCTGAGGACAAGTGGCGTAAGCTTGTAGCGAAATATTTAATTAAGAAACTAACAAAAATGAAAGCCTGTCGTAGGCTTTTGAATGTGGAAGATAGGTTTAATTTAAATGACATAACTATCTTATCAGAAAGAGAGGCGGAGTAACCCAAAATGAGCTTTAGTTTTCTAAAATAAGATCTCATCTCTGATCCCGCGCCATCTCCCGCTAGTCTTGCACGTAAAGCTCAAGCAAATCCTTCTAAAAGATTTTGCAGCATTTTTTTTAAATACATTGGTGACAAGCAAGCACACCTGCAATAAGCTAATTGAAGCTATGTACCTTGCCTGCTGCGTTGCGTGGAGGAGCTTGACCATGGAGGGTGTTAACAAAGTGAAAACTAAACTAACATAACATTGCAACAATATAATAAATAAATATGCGCCCACGTCCGTAACCCAGAGGGGTAGGCAGACATCATGGATTTCGGTTTGTCATGATCCCGGCACACCTCTCTCGCTTCTTCTGCCTCCATACATCTACGCATACATGCTCGTCGGTTATGGGTCGCCCCTTTTTTAGTATGTCACTAATCTGATCGATATAAGTTCTCCTAGGACGTCCCCTGCCAACAGCCACTCACTTATACAATGTAACATTTTATATAGTTCAAATCATAGTAAGGTTGGTTAAAATTTTAATTGAAATAATTATGATTAAGTTGAACCGTAGAATTATAATGACTTGGGGGGGGGGGAAGTACCTTATTCCTCCCCTTGACAACAGTTGTCTACTAATGTTGTACTCCTTCTACCTAAGACCTTTACATTATCAGCCATACATTATTAGGTTGAATTTAACCATTTTTTAATAATAATATTTAATATTTATTATTTTTTAATAAATAATAAACGGGCTAATTTGGGACATAAGAAAGTCCAGAGCGTTCATAGAAAATTACCAATCTAAAGAATCGTGTTTTTATTTACAATTATCTCTGCAAAATTTAAAAAAAAAGTCAAAATCTCGACGATCAAATACGAAGCGATATTAACTTCTTTCCCTCCTTAAATTCCCTTTGTGGAGGCCGCGGCGAGACAAGAAAAAAACAACAAACGAGAAACGCCGTCCGAAAAGATATCCGACAAAGGAAAAAGTTTCAATTGTATCTAAAGCGCCGGTAGAGGGGGCTGCAGCGGGGAGCGGGGGTCGGGGGAAGATAGGATTGTCTGAAAGCACACTGCCACCAATTACTCGAGTTATTTTTTTGTCTACTGTAACTTTTTTTGCTAACGTTACAATGAGTTTGAAGAAACCCCATCAAATGTAATTTTAAACTTAAATATAATAACAATCCCTCCTGTAACCCGGAGGGGTAGGCAGAGACTACCGATTTTTATTTGTCAATGTCCTAGCACACCGCCAGGCACTCTTGATATCGCCTTTTATTATTAGTTTCGCCTTTAATTAATACATATCTTACCAAATTGGTCCATATAAGTAGAATTTTCCTTCTCTTCGTAGGTAGGTAGTAGTGTAGCCGTGGTAGAGCCTGCAACAACATCTGTTGCACGAATGTGCCGACTCGACCGGTGAAATACCACGACCTCACGGAAGACAGGCGTGAAGTAAAGATATTCTTCCGTTTCGTCTGATGAGTGAGGTTCCTGTCCTAATTCTGATCCTCTTACAACCCCTTTCTAAAAAGAAAGAGATGGGAAGGAGAAGATGATGGAACGGATGGATAGGTAAAGGAAATCCCTTTATTCTCTTTATCCCCTCCTTTTTCCATTTAAGGGCAACGCATCTGCAACCCGTCTAAGGGTAGCGTCTCTTAATATTTTTTACTTGTTTGATCCTCTCCTGTATCAAAAAGTCATATTAAAAAAAACATGATTTGAACGCGTACGTACTTTTGTAAATTATACCTACATTAATTTCAATTTATATCCTTTAATTCAGATTTTCAATGTATATATAAATACCAATAACAATATATTTTTCCTATTTTCTTTCGATAAAATGAATAATATTGTGACTGTGAAATATTTACAAATGGAGATTAAGAATAACGCCATCTAGTTTATCTTTGCATTGCTGTAAAAAGCCCTTTCACATTGTCCTGGGTGAGTGAGCAAGGAGTTGTATTTAGAACGACCCTTAAGTTTTAGTATCTCACGCCCAGTGTCCCAGTTATGAGTTGTCGGCGCGTTGAACATTACGAAATGGGGCACATGTCCCAAGGCGGTGTCTTTTAAGACATGCAAAGCCGAGGCTGTGCACTACACGGTTCTTCTCTTAAAGCAAGGAGAGCTTTGAATAGGGTTGTCTCATTTCTAATCTTATTTTGGCACAAAACCTTGTAATGCGTATAAAAAGGTATTTTTTATAGAATTACGGGGGAAAACGAATGAACCGATCACCGAACATGAACCAGATGAACTGCAGACGCGTTGCCTTTAAGGCATCCTTGTACGCTCGCTTCTTGAAGGGCCCTAAGTCGTATTGGTTTGGGAATACCGCTGGCGACAGATTATTTCAAAACGCGGCCGTGAGGCAGGAAATTGCGTACCGCACGGTAGAAGGTTGCCAACCATCAAGATGGTTGGAAAGGTAGTTGAAGCTCTGTCAAGTTGAGCGATGACGACTGAGCGGAAACCTATATCCTTGTAGCGATCCTTGGGAGAAACCCAAGTGGAAGTCTTCCAAATTTACCGGATCGAACGATCCAATTCGTGTAACAGTTTTTTGCAGCTTTTGAGTCTACCAGTCTTTCTCTATTTCTCTTCCTCTTTCTTATCTCCTTCTACATGGACAAGTCCAAAGTCTTTTCTCAGTTGTAGACACTTTGTAGACTAACGGAAAGATGAAACATTTGAATTTGCTACAATCTCTATTTACCCCTAAACGAAGTGTTAACGTCATTAAAAATACACGACCAGTTAACAATAGTGAATAAATAACATCTGGTATTCGTAGGGACAACAAAAGTTATGAATAAGTTAAACTTTGAACCGGTAACGAAACCGCAAAATCAGTGCGCACAGACTAACTTTTTGTTGTCTGTTATAGTTGAAAGGAGTCCTAAATGTTTATGGTTTCAAACGTATTTATATAAAGCCATAGACAATGGAGAATATGAAAGAGAACAAACAAATGGACAATTATATTAAATAGGATTTTGTTTGAAATAATAAAATGGTACTAAAAAGAAACGTGTAGCAAATTTTTATATAAAACGCTTATAAATAAATTACTAAATTAAAAAAAAAACCTATACTATAAATGCGAAAGTCTGTTTGTATGGATGGTTGTTACTCTTTCACGCAAAAACGGCTTAATGGATCTTGATGGAATTTCACACAGAGATAGATTATAGTCTGCAATAACGTACAGGCTTTTTGTCCCGGAAAAATATAGGATTCCTGGGGGATTTATTGTTTTTTACAGGTGCATATGAACGTGTTAAAAGGCAATGTTCCCTATAGATTCCAAAACGGCTACAGGGGGAAGGCAGGGGCGTATCAGTAGTCTTTAATAATAATTTACATTTTTGTGAGTGTACTCTCAACTTAATCAAACTTAAAAAGATATAAAATCCTTCTTTACTTCCTATCGGACACGGATGTAGGTTACGCATTGCAGGCATCGCTTCCCATCGAGTGTGTAATTTCATTTAATTACACATAACATGTATGTGCACTCCACCAACCATGAAGGTTTAAGTAATATTTTATGACGAACTCGTAGGGAAGCTACACTGGTGCTACGTTGATGCTACGCCGTAGCAAGCATAACTCAACATAAGCAAAATAAATAAATACGCACTCACCCTCGTAACCAAGAGAGGTAGGCAGATAATTTGGATTTCTAACTGGCAAGGTCCTGGCTCACCTCCCTCGTTTCTAAGTCCGCACATCTACGTATGCTCTTCAGTTAATACTCTTAATATCACCTATTTTACTTTGTCACCAATCTGGTTTTCTTTACTATGTCACCAATCTGGTTTTCTTTACTATGTCACCAATCTGGTTTTCTTTACTTTGTCACCAATCTGATTTTCTTTACTTTGTCACCAATATGGCTTTCTTTACTATCTTTCTCAATTTTAGTCACAAAGTCCGATTTTAAGCCACTTTACCCTGACAACGTCATTTCTGTTATTATTTAAAAGCATGTTGATCTAATACAGCTATTTTGGCAAAATATATTAACGATTTTTGTGACGTAATGCTTACCATTAAGTTCGTAACACAAAGAATCTTGCAACGTAACACAAATCGATCAGACCTAACCGCGAACAAATAACACATTAATAATATCGAACGGGCGGATTACATCGATCCAGCTATACACAGTAATCAATCAGACGTATTGTCTGTCCGTGAAAGCGGAAAATTGTATCGATATAAAAGAATGACCCACTTAGGCAGATGCTACGTGTAGTGCACACGCGTAGCTAAAGAATGTATTTATTTATAATAATAAATGGTATAAGATCTATCTGTCTGTACATCCAAAGAAAGAAACTAACTCACTGATATAACAGCGCACAGCCCAAACTATTGGGCCTAGAGATTTGAAATTTAGCAAAGCGATTTCTGTTATTACGTAGGCGAGTCCTAAGAAAGGATTTTTATAAATGCATCCCCTAAAGGTCTAAAGTAGGGGGTGAAGTGATATGAAGAATTCATTTGAATCCAATGTAACTTACATTGACAATGTAAGTTGTCCTCAAATCTATATGACCAATTATTTTAAATAGGTTAGCTTAGGCTGGACATAAAATCTGCATGAAGGGTGAAACCGCAGGCCTCAGCTTGTACACACGTACGGCCCAAGCAACTGGACTTAGAGACTTGAAATTTTGAACAGAGATTTCTAGTTTTACGTCGGCTAGGACTAAGAAAGGATTATTCTCTCGCTCGTTGCTTACGGTCGATTTCATAAGCACACTCGAGTACGCAAATTTTATAAAGCTCATCTATGCTTAATTACGAAAGTCTGTTTGTCTGTTGCGCTTTTAAGTCTTATTTTTTTTAAGCTATTGTCGCACCTTACCAGCTATTAAGATGTCACTTCGATCGGTACACCTTATGCTCTACTTGTACTTAGCGACTATAGCTTAGGTTGTTTCTGTTTCCGCTATTTTTGACAATATACCGTATCGATTCAAAGTTGGTATCCGGTTTCAACTAGTGTGAGCCGGTTTCAACCAGTGTCAACTGGTATGAACCGGTTTATATACAATCACGCATAGCTTGTTCTGTAAATGTACACACATTTAGACGTCACATCCAGATACAACTGGATTTAGGTCGACGAGCGATTCATTAAACGAAAACGCTTTGGTACCGTGATACGCTGCTAGGTAACCGGGATTCAAGTCACAAGCTTAAGCGTATGTGATATAGAATAGTATAACAAAATAAGTTCATTTGTTCGATCTTATTTGTTATCAGTGAGACAATTCTTTGGAAACATTAGTAATTAGCTGTTGCGTGAGGCTTCACATTTCTGAGTCTGAGTTTTCCTTTCCTTTCCTTTCCTTTCCCTTCCTTTCCTTTCCTTTCCTTTCCTTTCCTTTCCTTTCCTTTCCTTTCCTTTCCTTTCTAGGACATTATAAAACGACGCTATGTTTCAAATTTCCCATCCATTGGTCTAGTAGTTTTGGCTGTGCGTTAACAGACAGTAGTATAAAATGTTATTTTATAAAACAAAATTAAATCGCCCCGCTACCGCTTATCATCGCCTCGCTACTGCGTATCGCTTGCGGCACACGGCATCTCCATTTGTAATTGTTCCCTTTGGATATGCCCATACTGATGACATCGGCTCTGAGTGCAGCACAGAGCTCGGCTGTGAAGAGCTAAGCCCCGTTCTATTGCGAACAACTCTGACGGAGTCACTAATGAGACAGATATATACGAGAGAGGAAGGGAGAAAGAGAAGAGAAATAGATTTATTGATAATTAAATAATAATGTATCAAAAAAGTTGACAAAATCTACTTGTATATTTTCTCAATCAATTAAATAACACAAATGAAAAAATAAATACTTTTAAATATCAAACAGAAATCATGGCTTATCTTTTCAAATTCCTTCCGAGGTCAGCCAAGACTTCAATTTAAAGTATTTAGGGCTGATAGACATTGTGACGTAGTCCGGGAGTCGGTTGTAGACGGCGGGATCCACGTGCTACGCCACCAGAGGTAGCTTCGCAGTCAAGATCCTTCTGTTGCCGGTTCCTATACGCGTTTTAAAATCAAAAAGCGTTTGCCATGTGAACAGCGCCACCTGGGGAGTAACTAACGTCAATGTTGATTTGCTAAACAAATCAGGATTTAGCGGTACCCTAGCGATTGCGAAGATAGTGGATTTCAATCTGTCACAGTTCTCTAGTTTCTTCTACGTATTTAAACTACTAGCATGGTTGTTGGACAAGGGTAATCTTATTTCTCAATTTTGTGTACTATCCGACAGATTGACTCCGGCGTCCGGCTCGACCGGTGAAATACCACAACCTCGCAGACAAGTGTCAAGTAGAAGTATTTTTACATTTCGTCTGATGAATGAGGTGCTGGAGGCCTAGTTTTAGTCCTCTTCCTCTTCCCGCCCTTTTCTAATAAGGAAAGGATGGGAAGGGAAAGTGGAGGGGATGGATACGAAAGTGAAGTACCCTTCTTTGTCTATCTTTTCTTTCCATTTAAGGTTAACGCATCTGCAACTCATTAGGTTGTTGCAGTCTATGGGTCTTTGTATTCTCACTTCACTATTGATGTCGCAAACAGAAAGAACGAGAGAGTGAATGACAGAGATATATCAACATGGAGCCTATTTGAAAAATGAACGAGTTAAACGGCCATTCCTACGCACGCTTAGAAATTAACCAATAAAATAGGCTAGAAACTTTGCGTCTCTGCTTAAGACTGGCCAGATTGAAAAACTTTTATAATTCATTTATATGGACTAAAGAGAATTAAAAGCCGGGACGGAAAATTTAAGCTTTTACTACCAATAAAGAATCAAATTACTCCACTCTATAGTTCTGAACTAATTAATTTCGTTTACCCTCTTAATAACGTAATCTGTTCTTAAATAATTTACGTTAAAGTAATTCAAATTCGTTCCTAACTTTCGTCTATCCATGTTAATGCGGAATGTGAGGGGAAGGGGGACAGGGCATCCGCATTTGAATTGCAAACATGGCTGTATACTTTACGCGTTACTTTATTCGTTCTGTTCGAACGGGCCGAAGGGGGGTGTAAGAGATGAGGGGTGTTACGCGGTAACTTTTAAAAAAAAATTACGAACGAATGAATTTCAAGTGTGCGATCGCGGATAGGTGATTTGAATTTTTGAACAGCTATTGTAACTTATAAAGTTATAAATCCTATTAATTTTATATACGTAAAAGTTTGTAAGAATGGACGAACTTTGTTTTTATTTCAGACGAGAACTACGGCACGAATTTTTATAAAACTTTTATGACATACCTTTAATTGACAGAGGAGGGACACACAAAAAAAGAAATATCCATCCCCTCCCCAATCTAAGCCCCTTCCCCCACCCTTATTAGAAAACGACTAGGATTAGGGCTCCGGCACCTAATCACACGAAACGCATAATACTTACACTTGACGCGGTTCTCCTAAGACGTCGCGGTATTTCACCGGTCGACAGATGCCGTCGTTACATACTCTACCACTGTTTAGAATAAAGGCATTTAATATTTAAATAAAATTCAGTTCTAATCACTTAATTAAGCCGTTATCAAATGAATTATTTGTCTTTTTTACACATAAAGTACTGGCACATGGGATATATATTAGTTACTTTTGACTCATTGTAAACTAGTGACCCGTCCCGGCTTTGCCTGGGTACCACTAATGATGTTGATCCGATTGCTACGAAATACAGGATGTGCCAATCTTGTCCAGATACCTCTAAATTTCATCGAAATCGGTCCAGCCGTTTCGGAGTCTATAGGTCTATAGAGAACATACTTCGCTTTTTATATGCTATTTTTTTTCATAAAATGTATCCTATGTTACTTCTAATACCTTCAAGAATATGTGTACAAAGTTTTATGATGATCGATTGAGTAGTTTTCGCGTGAAAGCGTAACAAGCAAACTTACATTTAACATTTATGATATTAAGTAGGGATAAGTATTGCAACTTCTTACGAGGGTACTGTCGGGGCCATACGCGGTATTCCACTTACAGAAAAATTGTCTTGTTCCTTGCAACGAGTCAAACTCCACCCCACCCCTACTTACAAATAACCAATAAAGCAATGCAATCAAAGGCTGCGTGTCTTTGTTTGCCCTTCGTAAGTATTAAGACATGTACTATGCATACGAAATCATTATTTTGAGTACTCTATTGTTAGTTATTTAGGCAACCATTTATTCGTACAAACACATTTAAAAGGTGCATACTATTGTTTCCGCATTGTCTCAAGGCGAATGAAGGCGTTCAAACAATTGCCACATTTTTACAGCGCCAACGGGCCTGATAGTACATAATTATTTGTATTATTCATTTACGCACGCTTTGTGGTCATTTGTCTGTCTGTATGTAAAAAATACACTGGCCGGCTGGTAAAGGATAAATCTGTTTGTATACATCAATCAATGAACATTAAAAACGTGTACTCAAAGGAGCGAAACTGAAAATGTAAATTGGATCCCTTCTAATTCCTTTTGAATGAAAAGCTGCGGAATTAACTATTATATATATAGATATAGATTAATTGAAAAGCGATATGTTTTATTCTTTACTAGACGTTTCCCGTGGCTCCGTCCGCGTCGATTCATTATTCTGATTAGTTTATATTAGATTAGCTAGGGCTTGCCATTTTTGTATGATGATTCCGAAAGTAATCGAATCATTTATTTCGTGAAGTTATTGTCAAAGTAAACATTACCATGGCAACCGATATTGTAAACCAAGGTTTTACGTACCTCGGGAAAAGGTATGGTATAACCCCGCGAATTGATAATGAGCCGGGACCTTGTCACATACACGTGACGTCAGTTGTAACTAAAAGTATAGTTAACAAAATAATTCCAATTTGTATAGAATTTAATGTTTTAATAATTATGTAATTAGTATTGTCAATAACATCATCTCCGTGTCCTTTTCCCACTCATGTGGGGTCGGCAGAGTATGATTGTAGACCATACTGTATAGGTTTTGGCTACAGTTCTTACGGCCGGCCGCCTGGCTGACGCCAACCCTTCTTGGGAATAAGATATAATAATTGATATTATTTAACAATATAAATTAATATTATTAATCTGTTTTCTGACAGTTAAATTGGTAAGCGTCCTTTTATCATCCGATGTTAATTCCCAGCTGCGATAAATAATTTATAGTGGCTTGGTAAGCAGGTTAATTATTTGATATCAAAATGTCATCCTCAATGTCTTGTCAAGATTATTTTAACTTCATTCTCAAATTTTTGGCATTGACAGGTTTTTTATATTTAATGAATAGTTTCTTATTATTCCAAAACAAAGATGACAATATTTACAAAAATAGCAGCAAAAAAGATGGCGCTGCTAACGGTACCGAATGTTGAATGTCACGAAATTACGTCATCGAAATGGGCGCTAGGTGTATTATCAATTTACTGGGTTTATATTACAAACTAGTTATTGCCCTCGGTTTCTTATTTTCTTCGCTGGATTTTTTTTATAAATTGATATAATTTTAGAGTTAGGAATATAAAGCTAACAGTTATTACTAACTCGGGTAATTATTACTAACTCGGGTAATTAAATTTTTTTTAAATAGGTCATCAGGTCAACTCCGAATAGTAAAGTAGGTCAGCCTATTGAGTGGTATACAAACTTTCTTGGCCGATGCATAACCGGCAAAAGCCTACGCTCTTATTGACGTTTTGTTCATTGTGTGTGTACATTTTGTGTGAATTAAACGATTTATAGTGTCTCAAAGAATAACATTCATCATCTCTCTGCCATTTTCCCACGCATTATGGGGTCGGTACAGTATGACCGTAGTCCATAGTGTTTTGGCTATAGTTCGGCCGACAGCCTAACGCCAACACACCACGGGAATATATGATTTTAATCATAATTATAAATATATATCAGCCTTTTTGATTACGTTACCCCACTGCAGGGACACAGGCCGCCTCTCCTAGAAGAGTAGGGGGCCGTAACCACGCCGGCCCAGTGCGGTTTGGTTGTCACATGTGTTAGAATTTGGTGGTTCTAAGACATGCCGGTTTCCTCACGATGTTCGCCTTTAACGTTTTTGGAGTAGAGGTGATGAAATAAATTACATAAAGTACAGCGTCCGCCTGGGTTCGAACCCGCGACCTACTGTATACGGGGCTATAAGCCCGGAACACCACTACACGATGTAATAATAAATTTACTTGTACTGAAATTAGAATACAGAGCGGTTGTAATAGCATACTGAACAATAAAGGCCTTTCACACACGAATCAATAGAGTCTTATAAAAAACATTGACCGACCTAAAAAAAACATTACCTCACACATTTGTTCCCTCGAGTCATTTGTCCAAAATGTACTAGACATACGTGACGTGAATTCCCGGCGGGCTTTGTCGGCCATTTTGAAACAATATGGCCGCCGGAGAGCTGTCAAACTGGCAACGACATTTCGTATTGTGCTCGAGGCGGTTCCTTTAACACAAATATCGGACGAATTTTAAACAGTCCGAGGCGACAGTGTACGTATTTTAATAAATTGCTTTGTGTTTAGCATAATAAAGGATTGCCATCCGGCGGGGTCGGGTGATAACGGGTCGCCATTTTCTCTGATCAATAGCCGCGACACCGCGATATTACAATATGTTATCATAATTCTTGTTCAATAAGATGTAGCTGCCAAAGCAAGCGTTCAAATAATACTTAGTGACCTGACTAGTTGCCTACCATTTAATGGCCAGAAAACTGGAGAAGGATTGGATATATGAAAGGGTAAACCGCGTAACGTAACGCGTTACGGCGCCAATCTGTCTTTTTTATAGTTGTTAATTCGTAGCTCCGCTCCTGATTTACCGTTTTTTTATAAGTTTTTTTTTTTAAATATCACAGGTAGGGCTTGTCATGTGTTCATTCTTAATTAAAAACTGACAGTAGTTTCTAAGTTATTCTTAATACTGCGTACCGTTAGAGTCGGTTAAAAATAGGACAATTTTGCTTACGTAGGATAAACTATAGGACTTACATTGAAATGATGTATGAAATAATTGTAGCTCTTTAAATAAGCTAAATAAAAAAGTCCGCGATGACATATATATCTACTTTCTATGGTTAACGATATTTTTCTTAAGATACCATACGCCACTTACTACGCTTTTATTCGTGTTCGGTATAAATCCTTAGCCATTTAAATGTGTTATTTATCAAGAGAATTTAATGTAGATTATAATTGCCCTGTTAACTATATCATTCTGACCAATTGTTTAGAAGAAATCAAAAGATTTGCGGACCCGATAAATTTGTTATGTGTTTTTTATTACAAAATTATATGCGGTTACGTTTCAAGTATTCTAAAAATCGAAAATTTAATTAATATTAAATACTTGAAATAAATCGAAGGAATAAAACACATAGACGAATATCTACTCTATGCGAAAGAGTATAGGTCATATTTTCATTTGTCGTAAATTGTCAAAAAAGCAAACTAAAGTGCACTCTATAGAAAAACTTTTAAATTACATTTTCGATTGACATTTCGTCGAGTTGAAGCATGTAGAGGAATAAAATAAATTCAAAACCCAATTGTGCCTAAAATTAAATTCAGTTTAGTTTGACATTTATTTGAAATATCGAAAAATAGTACCTAAATTTTGAACCTAAAAAATCCATTCCTCGTTCAAATCCTCGTACTACAACAATTGAAACACAACAGCCGCCTACAACGCGGCCGCCATTTTGTTATTAAAATCAAGATCTTGTATTGGCACGGAGCCAAGCTTTAGGCTAGTTGAGACTATCTTATTAGGTAGCCGTCTGTTCCTCGTTTATATCGTACGTGTTAATAAAAGATAAACTGTTTTTTAACTAGATGGCGTTGTTCTTAATCATAAAATTCAAATTACTTTTTATAGGCACCGACTTACGAACACTAGGTCGCTGGCTAGAGCCCAGGTAGACATTTTGCTTTGTGTAATTTATTTCATCACCTCACTTTCAAAGAAATGTGAACGAAAACGTGAGGAAGCCGGCGTATCTTAGAACCACTAAATTCGATCACTTGTGACATTCATACATTATTTACTTTAAAACAGGGCGATATAAGTAGCACCCATAACCGACGAGCATGCATGCGTAGATGTAATATAGAAAAAGCGAGAGAGGTGTGCCAGGATCACGCCAAATCCAAATCCATAAACTCTGCCTACCCCTCTGGGTTACGGGCGTGAGTGCATATAGATTTATGTGACATCCGGCACTGAGCCAGCGTGGTGGATTACGGTGCCTTCACTCTCTCACACAGGCGTGTGTGCAGGAAACGTACTAAAAAAGCTGATTATTAAAAAAAAAGCTAATATTGTATTACTATTTTTATATTCTCGAATTTAAAACCAGCTCACACTAGCGTGTCCACTTCGGTCACTCTAGTTGGAGTCGTTTAGTTGTAAAATTGCTCGGTACTCGAGTAAAACACAAGCGTCGTCTGAGACGGCCTTAAGTTTCAATTGCGGTCGTTTAAGACTCTCCACAGACTGTGAGTAACTGAACGCACGTGACGTATTAGGTATTTCATTTTACAGCGAGTGTTCCTACTCTGTGCCCCGTATTAACTTGTATTCCGAAGCTGGGATTTATTTATGAGTGGCAATTTTTTATTTATTATTATAAATTCATAAGTTTTATCAATTTTATAAATTTTATCATACTAGCTGTGCCCCGCGGTATCAGTTTGCATTTTAGTTTAATCGAATACATTCCACAAATACATTTATTTAATATACTTAATATTTGTAACTTATACTTAAGGATTTTCACATGATAATACTTCGATTCAAATGTAATTCCGCTGGCTCAAATTACTTCAAACGAGTTCCATTTAGATGGACGGGGACTAATATGAAATACGATTTGCTACGCCGTAGCTACACAGCTACGCCGTAGTATCGTAGCAATATATTGTCCACTCGATACCGGTACATTTTATCCTCCGCCACCCACTGAAATAACTGCCGCTGCAGCCTTTTCACCGTGATTGATTAATGGGGGGCCGCTGACCGGAAATGTGATTCGATACAAAAGGGTGGCGGATCGGGGGAGGGGGGTCTGTCGCGCTGTACGTGCTTGCTACTGATTGACAGCAATTTTGCGAATTCAACGAGGTGTAATAGAGAAATTCGCAACACATTTTATGTATGGTTAAATTTATGAAAGGTTAAAGGTTGGATGCTTTTGGATAGTGAATGATTATTTTAACGTAATGAGGTATCGTAATGTACAAAGTGTGCCTTAAGATTATACGTTGTGACTAGAATTTAGAAAGGTATACTTTGGTGGATCGGGCATGTTGAAAGGATGAATCAAGAGAGAATAACGAAACAAAATTATGTTGCAAAATTGAGTGGCAGCGTTGGATAGGAGACGCCTTAGAAGAACTTACATACAACGATAAGATTATTTATTTTACAGTCGTTACAGAAACAATACATACAAATTACAATACTTTATTTTTCTTCATCTGCTTCAGTTTGTTCTTTGACAAAGGCTTCATTAATATAAATTTCTCTATTTCCAGCAAGCCTGGGCCAAGTTTTCCCAGCCACTTTCACTACATCATGACATCAGCTCTCGTTTATCGATCAGATTAGTGACACACTAAAAAAGGCAGATATAATGAGATAGTATGCGTACTTGTATGGATGTAGAAGTGAGAGGATCTACGCCTACCCCTTTGGGTTACGGCCGTGAGCACATATTTTATTTATTTATTTATATATCTTATTATTGATGTTACAATGTAAAATATAAATGTCACATTTTAATATTGTCAAATTATCCTTTTGACTTTCATTAAAAATAATATTGACAAATATTATATTATATTGGCGCTGAAGACATCAGTAAAAGGCTTAACGACGGCAACATTTACTGAAAAATATGACACTTTACAACAAGTTCTATTGCCCGAAGGATTAATAATTCGCTGCGTAAAAACTTAGTTTACTCGAAGTAAATATTGAAAGTACAAGAGAATTCTCGAGAGTGTCGTGCGAGCGGTAATAAGATAAAGTGGCTTTATTGCCTGATAATGTTTACTTCTTGAATTAAAAAAAAATATTATTCCTCACATGGAAGAAGGAGATAAAATAAGTGATACATACACATACAATCTGACTGACTAAATATATATGCAACAAAAACATCGACCTTAGAGAAGGCGTCAAGTATTCTGCAGACGAGTGATGTGCCGAAGGCTCAATTCCAGTCTTTATCCCCTTCCAATCCTTTTTTAATGAGATACAGATAAAAGGAGAAGAGTATTTGACAGGGGAGGGGTTAGAAAATAAGAGTAAATATCCTTACCGTTCTTTTGTTCATCTGCAACTCATTAGCTTGCTCTTGTCTATTGGTAGCGGTTTCTTAATCAGGTAGACAGACAGGCACGCTTGCTCGTCCGCCACCTGGTTCCATATAGACATGGTTAGCTCTATTTTATTCAGTTATTATTCTTCTCGTGCAATCTCCTTGCGGAGGTTTGCAATGATTATAACCAACTGGTGTCTATTCACTCAGGTTTGCACATCAGGAGATCGTTCCACAATCTGATCTTCGGCGGCTTTATAATTTTTTCTTGTATTTTAGTCAAATGTCCCGAGGACTGTTATTGGTTGGGCGCGTTCTCGTCTGGTACGTCATTACCTGATCGCCATTCTTCAGTATATATTTTTTCAGTGTTGTCGTTGACGGCGTGTATATTACTAACTGTAACCCGTGACTTTGCACATTCTTGCTTTTTTGGATATTTTTGTAACTGGATTCTGCGTTTTCCAATTACTTTGAATTATCGGTAAAATATGTCAAAAAGTGATATTACTGTCAAAACATAATACGTGGCAGTTACCATAGACCATCATGGAACCTAATATTGTTAATAAAGATTGTATTTTTCAACCCCTCTGGAACATTTTTTTTTTTCGGGGATTAAACGTAGCCCTAATCCTTTTATTTCAGCTTGTATCCCTGACAATGTGTGCAAGATTTCGGGCCGGTTGGCGTGGTTTATAAGATACTTGCTTTTCACGCCGCAGATCGTGGGTTCGATTCCCACCCAGGACAAACATTTGTGTGCATGAACATGTCTGTTTATGTTATAATATAAAAATAAGTAAGATGAGATTTCTTTCACACAATACAGTATTTATTTCAATTAGTTTGACATTCGAAGGAACACACTTTTTAACGGAATTTTCCATATTTCACGTCTCCAAAATATATCAGCAATCTTAGCTTTGTCATTTCAGTAACAGGGGTATAGTATTGAATTAAATAGAAGGCAGCCTTTGGCCAGATTCCAATACATGGACAGGTGCGGGAAAAAGATAACAATTTGAAATTCTAAGCAGCCTCTAATATTGAACCGGGAGCGGAGTTCTGTTAAGGAAAATATCGTAGACACTCTACGTTTATTAACTCGGTCTGGTCTACGGTTTTTCGTAGACGTTTCGTAGACGTAGTCTTGTAAAGTTGTGTTTTTTAATATATTGAATTAAATAGTGCTTAGCAATGATCCCACCTGATGTGAAGTGGTGACGTGGTCGAAAGATGGTACGCACTAGTTTTATTTACGGCCTATTCACCCTTCTCTTGTCCCACGCCATAGTTGGACGGAAACACTGACGCTAGCAACTTGTTACAATTCTTCGCCGTATGCACGATGAATAAAGATTCGAATCAGTTTGTATGAACGCGTGGTATGTTCAGAATGAAAGCATGTATCTAAACGTCCGATAGTAAAATGGAGATGGGGGAATAAACTCGCTTAAAATGTGCATGCAAAATTACTTGCTGATGGGTTGAGTCGTTAAGGTGTTAAAGCGTAACAAACAAACTCACATTTGCATTTATAATATTGATAAGAATAAGAAAATTATTAAGTTAGAAATTAGAATTTTTAAGTTATAATAAGTTACGAAATCAAGTTAAAAAAAATCCAGTGAGGTAGATAACAAAGGAATGCGAGCGAAGCCAGGAGCAACTAGTATCATTATAAAATAAGTATTGACATTTTTATAACAATGCCTTTAATTTATTCGTAAACGACCCAAGCGAAAGACATAATTTGAAAGCCCTCCCATTTTACACACTGCGTAAATTTGCTGACTCAACTTTAATAAAAGTGATATTGGAGAATGGATCCGGTACTGTAAGGGAACACTTTGAATACAAATTTTGGCTTAGAGGCATTGTAAATCCAATTTTGTATAGTGCAGTACGCAGCATCACACCAGACTGGAAAATAAACTGTTTATTTCACCAAAACCTTGATATACGAAAGAGATGAAAATGGAACAAAAGTGTCTGTATTAAATCCAAAGTATTTAATCACGAATATGTTTTCTTTTATACACAAGCCAAATCTAACGTAGCACGCATCTACGACACGCTACGTATCGAGGCGTGCTACGCGCCCAATGATTGTATATCGATTTACATAGCACTTAAACGTACCTCCTACCTACGTAATACACACCACATTTTATGCCATTAAGTATTGGAACAATCTGCCTCCAATACGTAATCTAGACACAATACACAATATAAATCTTAGCTTTTAGGCGGCCAAAAACAATCTTCGTAGTATCGTAGTCGGTTTTTGTCAGGAGGTGAAATGTAGTGAAGACGACAGGTATATGTATGGCCATGCTTATCGCCCGTCGTGTCTCAACCCTGTGTTTCTATATTTGTTTCATGTTATTTGATTTTACTTGTATTTGATTGTACTGGGGCAGCGCGAACGTTGTTGTGGACATCCTGGCTGGCGGCTGGTCCTATTCGTTTGATAGGAGTTTAATTTTAATTCGTAATGTTGTGTAACAACTTCTCATTTGACAACTGATATTTTTTTTTCTACCTTTATTATGCTTTATAATGCGCTAATTTTTGCCTTCCCTTAGGCTCTTAAGTTCCCTTGAACATTCCAGGGACAGGCGGGTGACGAAAACTTTAATGTTGATATCGTAATGGTTATATCAACTGTCAGCTGCCATTGTTATGATTTAAAAAATAAGAATATTTTATTACTAAACAATTACGTAACGTTTTTTTCTTACCGAAAACATTTTATTTAATTTTTTATTTGGTAGTTTACCGTAGCACACCTCTTCGTTGTGCTACGCAATACGCTACATCGCTTGTACAGATCTACGTAGCGTATAGACGTAGCACGTAGCTACGTAGCATCCAGTCGCAGTGCAGTGCACGTAGTGCTTTGTGTTCAGGACGCGATCGATTCTCGCACTGCTAGCGATGCACAGTCTACGAGGCTTGACAAATTATTGACATCGGGTACGATTGTCACGGATTAAATAAAATGTATTGTGTAACACGAACTAAAACTGCGTCTATAGAAAGTGTGTCTTACATCGTAACGCTACAAAAATCAATCTAAGAATCTTTTGTGTTTTTTTTTATAGTACTAGGTGGCAAACGAGCTAGCGGTTCACCCGATGTCAAGTGATCGTTACAGATGCGTTGCCCACCTTTAATGGACAGAGGAGGGGACAAACAGAAAATGATTATATCCAATTCCTATACATCCCCTCCACCGTCAAGTTTTCTTCCTCTTCCCATCCTTTACTTATAAGGGGTGGGAAGGGGGAGAAAACTAGAATTAGGCCTCCGATACCTCATTCTTTACTCACACTCAACTTTACCTAAGAGATTCGGTATTGACTATTACAATATACTAGCAGCCTAACTAAGTTTTATTTATCTAAATATTTTAAGGTTTTATATAGAATAGTATGGCCCATTAAGTTTTGTGATGTTAGCATTGTAACACGGGCGTTTAGTCCAAGACATTTAATCCGACTTGTGTCATAATTCTTACAATAAATCGAGTATGACTAGGGACGGTTTATTTGCAGCTACATACACTACAAGTGTAACTAGCTAACTAAAGTGGCGTGGTGACCCAAAGTGGGCTTTGGCATGGTCCTTCTCTCCCTCATCTGGGCGACTGGGCGTCTGCCACTAGGTGCCCGCTTCACGTTCCATTCCTCATCCATTCTTGCCAGGTGGCCAAGCCAGTGCAGTCTGCGTGCTTTTATTTCGCCAATGATATCGGCTCGGCCACCAATTTCTCAATTTCTGCATTACAAGTACAAAGTTCGTTTAATTTTTTTTATTTAAAACGATTTAATTTTTCCACAGTTTACAGAGACTGAACATTTTCATTCAGCATCTGTAAGAAGTCGTTTTCATTTAGCGACTCGTCATAAATACACAAGCGAGCCACTTTTCCATTGTTACGAAATCGTTTTGTAACTAAACTAGGGAAATGGTTAATTTAAAATAAATAAAAGCGAAAGAAAATTCGTTGGGAACACTCGTAAAACATCTGAGCTTTATTAATCAGGATGGAAAGATAACAAAACTTTTACAATTTGTTTATTTATTTACACAAATAACATTTACAAAGCTAAAATTTTATTTTAAAAAAACCGCCCGGACTCGCACACGAAGGGCTCCGTAACATTAGCTCATCCTTAAGTATTTATTTGATTCTGTTTTTTTAGTTGTTATAGCGGCAACAGAAATACATCTGTGAAAATTTCAACTGTCCAGCTATCACGGTTCATGAGATACAGCCGGACAGACGGACAGCGGAGTCTTAGTAACAGGGTCCCGTTTTACCCTTTAGTTACGGAATCGAAATAAAGAGTAGCAATCACGGGACCTCGTGCAGATATGAGATATTACAGTAAATATTCTACAGTCAAGAAATATGAAGTGAAATTATAAAACAGAATAAAGTTGTATAATTATTAGCTGTAGGTTTTACTTACGTACGAGAGAGCGTCACGCCGTCTGCCGTCACGTCATCCAGCTCCATTTTATTGCTAAAGCGTGTCCAATGTCGGATTTGAACCCACGACCATGTTGTGCATGTTTAGCAGTCGGTAAACTTTAAACATTACGCTATTTTCTATTGCCGCATTTATACGATAACTTATCAGTGGATAGTGGAAATTACAAAAACATGAGGGACGTCATGGGGCCCGCCGTCTACAATGCCTGCTGGACCACGCCACAGCTGCTACCAGCCGTACTTCATGAAGCGAGCGTCCTTAAAGGCAACGCGTCTACTCCCCCTGGTGTTACGGAAGTTCATGGGCGTCAGTGATCAGTTATAATTGAGGAGACCCGATCTGTGAGCCTTTATGGTATACAAAAAATATACTCACCAATCCAACGCATGTATATGCGTTGGGTTTGTATGTATTTTGTTTCAAAGAGTCAAATTTTTATATATCTTCTCCCAAACTCCACTTATGTTTTCTGAAACTCAAATTTCGTTTATCTCTGTGACATTGTCTATTTAGTATTCAGGGCGAGGTTTTTAATCTAAACAAGGGGAAGAAATGTCGAAAATATTACACATAGCTCGCTCCCTGTCACTACGTAACACGACTCTTGCAATAGGGCTGTCACACTTAAGAAAATTAAAATAAAAAGTTATTTTTCCAATCAAAACAAGTTTTTATTAACTCATTATGAACATCATAAGAAAGTTCAAGGTTGCTTGAAGGGCAATGGAGGGGGCAATATGTTTGTTTGTGTATAAAATATATCAATACATGGGCCGTGCGTTAACATGGCCTTTTTTCCTTGTATACATATATATATACAGATTAGTGACCCGCCCGGGCTTCGCCCTGGTACCCATTTCGGCATTTATATGATACATACATACACACATCGCCTTTTATACGTAAGCATACTCCTATAAAAAATCTACCCACGGGAACCGTACACTTTACCGGGATAAAAAGTACTATGTGCTATTCAGTAGGACTTATATAGATCAGATTAGTGACATACTAAATAGAGGCGATATAAGGAGTACCCGTAACCGACGAGCTGGTGTAGATGTATGGATGTAGGAGAAGCGAGAGAGGTGTGCCAGGATCGTGACATATAGAAATCCATGATCTCTGCCTACACCTCTGGGTTACGGGCGTGAGCGCATATTTATTTGTCTATTAACGCAATAATAATTATGTTAAATTCGAATAATTTCAGTTATTCATTACCACAGTGCTTCGAGACTCTTAGAATTGGCAACAAGAGAATAACAATGTAATTTTTGGGACTGACTTTGGGTATTAAAGCAAAATGATTGTTAACAAAGACTTTAAGACAATAAGACGGTATCCGAACTTTAAAATGCACGAATAGGGAATATCAAAATGCTTTGATGTTGCCGACTTCGTGCCGACGCCCTTTGATCTCGCCGCCTTAGAAGTAAGATCTCACTACCTAACGTACTCAATTATTTCGTGTGAACGAACACACCTTTTTAAATGTATATGTAAGATTTGAGTTACAAAAGATTTCCAAATATTATGTTAAAAGTGAATATACAGAAAAAGTCCAATTTTTTTTTCAATTGAGTAAACGGTTTGCCAGACATTGTAATATTACAATAGTTGCCTTAGTAAGGAAATATGTGGGGAATTCATAATATGTAAAAAAACCTCGCGCACAAGGAATCCCTACTAATATTATAAATTTGAATGTAAGTTTGTTTGTAACGCTTTCATGCGAAAACTACTCAACCGATCACCATGAAACGTTGTACACATATACTTGGTGGTACTAGAAGTCACATAGGATACTTAAAAAATAGTATATAAAAAGCGAAGTATGTATGTTCCTTATAGACCTACAGACTCCGAAATTTGAAATTTACAGGGATTGTCAGATTGGCACATTCCTGTGTTTGGTAGCAATCGGATCAACATAATTAGTTTTACCCGGGCGAAACCGGGCTGGGACACTAGTTATCTATAAAAACGGAAAAAAATTACGCACTCCTAAAAGATTCCTTTTAGCATTCCTCAACAGTGGGGTTCTCGCAAAATCTCTTACCACGCATAGCCGGTCTGTTGGACGGTCTGTCCTCGGCGTTATTTCCAAACCAGTACGACTTGGGGTCCTTGAAGAAGCGAGCCTATCTCTTTCTTAAAGGCCGGCACACATCACCTTGGTGCTCCCGCTGCTCGTTTGCCCACTTCTCTTATTAAAAAAAGATGGGCTGTTGATCTGGTCAAGGATGTAGAAGTCCACTAACTAATGAAGATCTATTATAAAATGTTATTACAAGTATTAAATTTGTCTGAAGACGTAATACTACCGTTTAGTTGTATGTTGGTCAAACATTTGTTCAAACATTGGACATGTGTATTCAATATAACGCAACATCGATTTATTTGCACGAGCAGAAGATAATTTGCAATGGTAATGACTCGCATATATTACGTGCAACATATCAACATATTAGATACATTGTACACATACTATATTACTTATCTGATGTATTTGTTATTGGTGTTTAGACTCAATGTACATATTGCTTTAATTATACACTCTATTGCTTTTTATACATTTTCTATACATTTTTAATCGCCAGTAATTGGAAATTTCGCTGAAATGTTTCATTTGTTTTCAGATATCATTTATTAGAAATTTCAACCTTTTATTTTCAATCTTTTTAGGGTTCCGTACCCAAAGCGTAAAACGGGACCCTATTACGATGTCCGTCAGTCACCAGGCTTCTTCATCTTATAAACTGTGATAGTTGGACAGTTGAAATTTTCACAGATGATGTATTTCTGTTGCCGCTATCACAAGAAACAGAATAAATTAAATATTTTGGGCTCCCATACAACATCCCATACGTGATTTTTTATAGTAAATGGCACGGAACCCTTCGTGCGCGAGTCCGACTTGTACTTGGCCGGTTTTTTATTCATTTATTATATTCAATTTTGAATTCTATTATTATTAAAATGTACGAGTATTATTAACAATTAAACTGTGTGTATTTTTCGCGCCTTCCCACCGGTACAATCTTTTTATGACTGTGTTTTTTATACACACTTCATTCAACCTTTTTCGAACTTCACCCAAAAACTCGAGTTCTCTTTCGAATATCTTAATCGCACGTAGCAACGAAGTCAATCAATACCCGCGGCGAATTCGCAAACTCTTCCGACTCCATTCGTTCAACGAAAACGAAGGTTTAAAGTTGATTCAAGTTACTAAATAATTGATAAAGTTTCCTAGCGCGGAATCAATTTCGGTACATCGACAAGAACAAAAAATTTGGCGGTTACGAAACTCAAGCCCGGTTTCTGAAAGGTTGATTGAATGTTACAATTTGTAAGCTGTCAAATGTCCGATCAAATTTCATTTGAGTTGGTCGTCATTTTTTTTTCTTTCAGAATCCGAATTCTTAAATTGACATCTTACGAGTGTGTCAGTTGAATAGGAATTGGACAAATCTTTCAGAAACCGAGCGTAAGGCTGTTTAACAATATCATTTTCACTATGCTAAATGTATGTCCTGGTAGACAAGACAACTAAGGGCTCTCACAGACGAGCGACAGTAAATAAAAAATCTTCCGTTTTTCTGTAAGAACCTTAACATTACGTACGCATTATACTAACCGTAAACTAATAGATAATAGGCTTGATAGTTTTGGAATATTAAATATTCCATTCTTTAAAAGTAATCTTTCAAAAGGAATGACGCGGTTAAAACAAGTCCATTGTACAAGCTATTGAATTTTGTTATATCAACTAGCGATAAAAGAAAAGTTTCAGGTGTGGTTCAATTCACAAGCGACGGCGTTTTATTCCAAGTCATGATTTTATAAACGGTAGAAAGTGATATCTTTTCCTTTTTAAAAGGTTAAGGAAAAGGTTTACCAATTCATTGGGAATGATGTTAAATTTGTAATGTAGCCTCAGTATCGTTGATTTTACAGAATAAAAAATCGCTATCGCTTATAACTCAAACCGAATCTAACCCGTGAACCGACGATGACACAGATGATTTCGGCTCGAAACCTGGTATTTAGTACCCGTCACTCAGTCAGTGAACCTTTTGTTGGGAACCATTTGTTAATTGTTGGCCGTTTTAGGGTTATTGAAAAAGTTTTGATGGTGTAGGCGAAAGCCGGTCGCGGTAACTTTGTCTTAAATAAAATTATATATAGATATTGTTCCGCGTTCTTGTCTATTAAATGAACAACTATATGTTATTAATAGTAAATAAATAGTAATTGTTCGTCGTCCGCACTCTACGGTGGTCACTGTCACACTGACAGTGCGGCCTCCGCCACAGAGTCCATAGACAACAGGGACCACAGAGTATACTTCCGTTAAAAATAAATCTAACGTTTAAGACAGAGGAAAGTAGTAACTGGAGTTCCAAAAGCTCCATCCCTCTCCCATTCTACTTCCTTCTGATTTAACATAAATCCTCTCTCTGTCAATCACATTCCGTACAAAGCATACCCAAAATGAAACGTCAACAAATTCGAGCTAGCCAGGTCTTCACCACTTTAAAGTGAGCTCCGAAAGTTAGACTTTAGCTTAAGAAGCCAAGTGTAACGGCGTTACGTAGCTCCACTGTCTCTGGACGGTTGATAAAAGAATTCGCACGGTCGCATTAGTCAACTGTCATGTTGACAGATCGCCATCTTGTTACGTGCGTTCCGTTCAACAGGTCGTTTGATTAGAATTTGTTTTTTTTATATTTTTACTATTTCGTATTTAGTTTCTGAAGGAATCAGTTTATTATCTTAGCTTTAATATACGTTATTATTCTAGTTTATTTAATTAATAATATCCTGGGACATTCCCACCCGGCCATCTGATCCCAAACTAAGCAGAGCTTGTACTATGACAACCAGATAACTGATATACTACATATACGACTTGTCTTTTGTAAGTACATACTGGCTGTGTGTTTGACTTATTTCCATTTGGCATGGTTCTGGCACACATCCCTTCTTCTACACATATCACATACGTGCTTGTCAGTTACGTGTACAATTAAAGCCGCCTTTCATGTGATTTGATTCAGAAGGAATACCACCACTGCCACTAACTTTAGCGATACAATGTCGTCCCGTTCAACAATTTCCTATTTGTAATACTAAAAGGTTTGTAATTTCAAGCGAAATCTATTTTATTTCCTCTACAACTTCAGTCTTGCAACGATTAAGCTCCCACTTGAATTTATTTTCGCTACGAAGTTGTATTTCAAAATCAAACCAAGTGCCCTACTAATGCTACGCCATCTTGTCCCCAGCGGCGACGGGGAATAAAAAAAAACGAGAAAAGGTTAAGGAAAAATATCTTTACCTGCTCATTAGGAAGGACACTTGATTCCCGATCCAATTACTTAATTAAGTTAAGTTTTATTCCACTAAAGACAAACTGAACATTTCCACAATGACACCGTTTGTTACCGTAGGATTGTAGAGTTCGATAGTTTATAATCTCATTAGTTACATTATAAACTGACGGAACATTGTGATGTGAGTCATTGATAATCACATCTCCCTGTCCTGTTTTCGTTTTCCAAATTCATCATAGTATATTATTAATAAATCACTAGAGCAGTGACCCAGAGTGATCTTCTTCCTTAGAGGTCTGTGAACGGATCCTTACTAATATAAATGTGAATGTAAGTTTGTTTGTTACGCTTTCACGCGAAAACTACTCAACCGATCATTATGAAACTTTGTACACATATTCTTGGAGGTACTTTTTATGAAAAAAAAATAGTATATAAAAAGCGAAGTATGTATGTTCCCTATAGACCTATAGACTCCGAAACGGCTGCACCGATTTCGATGAAATTTACATGGATTGTCCAGATTGGCACATTCCTGTGTTTGGTTTGTCTGGTTGTTTGTTTGGTCAGCGTGTCACTAGTTATTAATAAATGGAATAACAGATAGACATTTATTTCATGTAAGAATCCGGATCACCTGAATTATTTTACCGCTACATATTCAAAATATTCGTCTTCGTAATTGCTCAGTAGTTGAGAGAGACAATGCATGAATGTTCCAGTTATTTTTTGGCAATATTCATGAAAGCCTTTGTGCGACGACATTGGGAAATACGTAGGTAGCCTGTACAGACAAACTTGACAATTTAGTAATGTATGGAGTCTGCCAATTAAATGTTTACTTGTTTATTTCTTAAAATATACGTTTATTGACGTCAATGTTCAAGAAAATGGCGGCCAATGTATGCTAACTCACTGCTCACCAGATGGAGCGATCTGGTTAAGATTGTAGTCAATTGGACATTGAATGATAGGATTATAAATAGATTTATAATGGAAAAGTGTAGTTTACAAGTGGATGTTGTGACTAGAATTGAGAAAGGTATGCTTCGGTGGTTCATGTTGAAAGGATGAATGAAGGAGAGAGTAACGAAACAAATTTATGCAGCGAAAGTGAGTGGTAGTGTTGGTAGGGGACGCCCTAGGAGAACTTATATCGATCAGATTAGTGGCTTACTAAAAAAGGGCGACCTATAACCGACGAGCATGTATGCGTAGATGTATGGAGGTAGAAGAAGCGAGAGAGGTATGTCAGGATCGCGCAAATTGGTAATCCATGATCTCTGCCTCTGGGTTACGGCCGTATGTACATCTTGTTTCATTGCAACTTATGATTTTGGTAATTGCGTAGCTAATGTTATAAGGTAATGTGAGAATAAGTTGTTATTCGAAAATATTATGGAATTTTTGAATTGTACTTTAAAAACTTTCGTTTACAAGAATCCCATCTTGTTGAAACAAGGTATAGTTTTCTATATCTAGTAGTAGTAGTAATAGTTTTATTTTCGGAGTAAAAGGTAACCCCATAGCATTTTCTGTATCCCTGACAATGTGTTTGTGAAATTTCATGATGGTCGGTTGAGTCGTTAAGGAGTTAAAATGTAACAAACAAACTACCAAAACTATTTTCTCAGAGTTCCATGATGGGAGTTAACGCTCTTTTGCCAAGATACATCGCTTGTTGGCCGCTTGTCCATGGAGATACTGATGTAGGTCTGAATTGGGTTAAACTGGGATTAATCTCTGCGTGCGTGACGTGACGACGTGACGTCAGGGCCTTTGTTGTCACCGGTGGCGAGATCAAACGCACGACTAATCCTCCACGCTTTGATGTGTCCGATTTATTTGCTGATGATTCCAAACATTCAAGTCGAAATTAATGTTTTGTATGTTTAACTAACTGTGGCCCGCGGTTTTACTCGCCCGCGGTACACGTCGCCCGCTCGAGTTATTATATTCTTAATGAATCATGTATTTCTGCTCGGCTCCTAAAAGTCGAAGCGGGATATTATAGCCCATAACCTTCCTTGATGATTTGTCTACGAAATGCAAAACTATTTTTTCAAATCCGATCAATATTTCCTTAAATTAGCTCGTTCAAACAAACAAACTTAGATTTGTATCGCTACGAAAAGTAAATGCCTAAAGCAGTCAGGGATAATATACCTTTCTAACGGTGTAAGAATTTACAAAATCGGATCAGTAGTACCGGAGATTACTCCGAACATACAAACTCACAAACATTTACCTTTTCATATTGTTGTTAACAATAAATTGATCTCGCAAATATTTTTCAAAGCTCGGAATCAAAGTTAAGACCTGTGGAATGAGTTCACCAGGAAGATCGCTAGTTCTCTAGCGTATAGGGACTTTACGAGTTGATTCCGCTATCGGTTTAGACACTAGGCAATCCTTTTGTTGTTGCTGTATACTGCAGAATGGTTCCTTGCCTTCAATGAGTGTTGTCAAGTACGTTGGGAACTTTCTCTTAACAACACTACCTGAACTAATTGAGAAAGGTTATTGAAATACCCCGTTTGGTTACAAGTGGAAAGTGACGCTTTTGTTTTCGCCACATTTTCGCGCTTTTTGAACTAAATTCAATATTAGCTATATTATTCTAAAGCTTCATTGAAATCCATTCAGTAGTTTTTTTATAATATTAGTAGGAATCTGTTCGCTCTGTTTTCGGACATGGTGGCGTAGTGTTTCGGTAAAAAAATATTTTTTAAACGTATGACGGCCCCTTTATTTTCATTAAATGACCAAAAAATATTTAAAACCATATTTATAAATTACGTGAAGACTAGAGAAGTGGGAAAGATATGACATATATTGTGGTGGTCGCCGAGGGTAAAAAATGGGTGGTAATCTCCCTTACAATAACGAGAATACCCTAAACACACCTGCTAACACAATCGCGTTACAATAGTCTTTCAATTGTTTTACACTTGTTGATCATTTGTTATAATTATTTGTGGTAGTGCTTGCACCTTTGATTATTAAATTAGCACGTTTGAAGTCTAGACTAATGTTGCCTTAGTAATAAAATGAAAGTCTTAATATTGGAAATATAATATCTACATTTTGACAGACTTCCAATATAAGTTCAAGTCAGTTGAAATCCAATTTCAATCGAATAATACTTTAATATTGCATATCTCCTGCTTGCTTGGTTCTGACAGGGTGGATAATATCAAATACGATCAAGGATTTCCATTTGGCGCGATCCTGGCACACCTCTCTTGCTTCTTCTACATTCATACATCTACGCATACATGCTCGTCGGTTACGGGTGCTCCTTATATCGCCCTTTTTTAATAAGCCACTAATTTTCGATACAAGTTCTTCTAAGGCATGCCCTACTAACACTACCACTGACTTTTGCAACATTAATCTGTTTCGTTATTAAGAACATACCGCAAGGTTCCTTTGCTATTTTTTTTATGTAAGAAATTGGCAAACGAGCAAGCGGATCACCAGATGTTAAGTGACCGCTACCCATAGACATCCGCAACAAGCAAATGTGTTGCAGATGCGATAGGAAAAAGGATATTTCCTTTTCCCCGTTAACCCCCTCCCCCTCCAATCCTCACCCCGTTCCCATCCTATCCTTATGAGAAAAGGGTGTCAAAGGGAAGATGACTGAAATTAGGCCTCCGACACCTCACTCACCAGATGAAACGCAGAGTACTTCTACTTCTCGCCTGTTTTCTGTGAGGTCGTGGTATTTCACCGGTCGAGCCGGCCCATTCATGCGACAGATGAGCCCTGTATGATAAATCATAATAAATAGGGTTCAGCTTAAGCTGGATTGGTCGATTAAATTAAATTGTATGGCGGGTGAAACCGCGCGGCTTCGATAGTTTGTAATATTTAAATAGCTTTTAATAATGGTTAGGCCAGAAGCAACAATTGTGATGAAATCCATAGTCCAAGCCAAGTTTAATACCAACAAATAGAGTCATGATTTGTTCCGCTTATCGATGTCATCACGATTCGGTCGTAAAATTACTAACATCCCCCATTTCACTTCTAATTTCTCCTTCAACCACTTCACTTCAGCATTAATAAAGAGACATATCCGCCAATAAATGAAGTTGATATTTTAATATATTTTCAACGGCGTGTTTGTGAATAGTGTGTGATAAGTTGTCACGCGACGTATAACTCTGTGACCGGTCGGTTGACCAGTTAAACCTAAGGCTATACTGTACTATGCTTTAATTTCAACCATAGATTATAAATTCCTTAGTAACTTTTTAAGAACTATTTTAAATGCGTTATTTCGTTAGTTGTTTGCTTAATTAATCTTTTAGGCTTATTATGCTTCGAATTATTTTAAAAGTTGATAGAATCAAATAAGCTGTATGTATCTTAAAGCATTAATACAACATTGCCTTACTCCATTATATTGTAATGAGTCCGAATGCAACTCATTTCACAATCTGCGGATTACAATTAGACAAGATTCTGGCACGTCTCTCTCGCGTCTTCTACATTCATACATACTCGAAAATCTCTTGTATAGCAGTTAAATTGTATTTTAAATCAAACATAGCTTAAAACTAGCATAGCCCGCCACTGGAACACAATCTTTATAAGTTCTCACACGCGACACAGTCACGAATGCGAGAGTTCGTGTATTGTTTTTTTTAACTCAATATTTGTGTTATTTTTTCATTTGTATTATGTTAAGTGAGGGGTAACGACCCATTATGATTATTACAGAGGGGTGTAATAGTAGGGTGTTTTAGAGAAGTTTTCGGACCGGAAAATATAATTATAATTGGAAATTGTTCTTTTAGCATGCGAGTGGAGAAATAATTTTTGAAACAAACGAGCTATTTAAACTAACCACGCGCTCACGAACAAGGCTAGGCAGAGAGTAGAGATTCATTCAATTTTTAATATAGATTATTAACGCTTAAATTTCTAAGAAAACGGTCGAATGGAAATCAAACTCACGTCCTCGAGATCGGAAAACTGTACCCTTAACCATTCGTCTCTTGGCGCTCCAAAGTTAAGAGTAATTGTAAGGTTTTTAGTATACCGTCGAATGCAAAAATAATATTGGTATTGAATCCAGAATGTTATTAAATATATGCAAAGGTTTGCTTGTCCGCGTGCAGGGTCTCTTGACAGAGGTTAATACGGTCATTGATTTCGTAGCCCTCGTCCAATGACCTCCGTATAGATCCCTTTGGGACGGAGGGATAAGTGCGTCTCTTGAAGAACATTCATCCCGATTCAACCTGCTTATACTGTAACATGAACGTGCCTTTAGCTAATAGATGTTTTATTAAATTTTAATTATTTGATATTACTTATTAAGTAGTCTTAATTTTCGATTATTTTGGAACAGTTGTAGAACCCGCGACAACATCTGTTGTGTGAACAACAACAACGAATGGGCCAGCTCGAACGGTGAAGTAGAAGTATTCTGCGTTTTGTCTGATGAATGAGGTGCCGTAGTTCTAACTTCAATCCTTATACCCAGAAGGATGAGGTCAAGAATAAGAACATTCTCTTCTAATAAGGAAAGGGAAGAAGAAGAGGATTTGACGAGGAAATGTATGGGAAAAGATAATACCCTATTTTCTGTTTATCCCCTCCCTTGTCTATTAAAGGTAAGCAAAGGATAACGGTTACTTCTACTGACGTGACGCTTGCTCGTTTTCCACATATCATTAATAAAAAAAGTATATATATGTAAAAGGCGATGTGTGTATGTATGTTTCCAATAGACTCCGGAACAAATTATTTCGATAAAACTTATATTATATATAAATACTAGTGATCCGCCCCGGCTTCGCCCTGGTACCACTAATTATGTTGATCCGATCGCTACCAAACTCAGGAATGTGCCAATCTGGACATAAAAAATTCCATCGAAATCGGTCCAGCCGTTTCGGAGTCTATAGGTCTATAGGTAACATACTTCGCTTTTTTGTTACTATTTTTTTATAAAAAAATATCCTATGTTACTTCTAGTACCTCCAAGAATATGTGTACAAAGTTTCATGACGATCAGTTGAGTAGTTTTCGCGTGAAAGCGTAACAAACAAACTTACATTCACATTTATAATATCAGTATTAGGGATACACAAACATTATATATTTTTACTAATAATAAAAGTATGATATTTTCCTATAAATCTTGGGATCAAACTTCTTATAGGAGAGAAAAATATGAAAAAATTATTTATAAAAATCACTTTCAGTTCTGTCTGTCCATTTAATACCGGGACACTTGAGCTTCAGTAATCCGGCAGCCGAGACGGGGCTTCGGTTCCGTTGGTATCAGCTTAAAGATAATACCATCTTGTTTTTATTATATTTATACATTGATAAATTCTAAATTGAACACATATTTATTGCTAATCACACAATAACAGGTCACAATCAAACATTTTCTAAATTAAAATATGAAAAACCAATCGAATACAAAAGACAAAATAATAAATAAGTGGCCGATCACATCCCTACTAATATTATAAATGTGAATGTAAGTTTGTTTGTTACGCTTTCACGCGAAAACTACTCAACCGATCATCATGTAACTTTGTACATATATTCTTGGAGGTACTAGAAGTAACATAGGATACTTTGAAAATAGTATGTAAAAAGTAAAGTATGTATGTTCCCTAGACTTCGAAACAGCTAGTCTCATTTCGATGAAATTTACAGGGATTGTCCAGATTCGCTGTTAGGTAGCGATCGAATCAACATAATAAGTGGTACCCGGGCGAAGCCGGGCGGGTCACTAGTATTATATACTTAAAAAAGAACAAGCGTGTTATAGAACCAAAGAGACCGACATTGCCGAAGAATTGCAAAACTTTAGTGGCAATGAGCCGTACACATCGCTCGCAGAACTGATGATGCAGGGAATAGGCCTCCCACAAGATGGACCGAAGATCTGGGGAAAAAAAATGCGGGAGTCAACTGGATGACTGGCGGCAAGGGACCGATCCTTGTGGCGATTAATAGGGAGGCCTACGTCCAGCAGTGGACGAGTTAGTTTTGTTTTTAAAAAAAGATGTAAGGCAACTCTTTAATAGAATAAACATCGACATAAAGTTATTCCTCCTACGGGAAGTTTTTTTTTGTGGGATGAAAGGTCATTTTCTCTACGCCACACACTGTTTGTAAAATTTCGCGATTAAGCCGTTGCGAGTTAATGCGTAACAAACAATCTTACGTTCGCATTTATAATATTAGGATTATAATATGAAAATCAAAACATAAAGTAAGCATGAATAGAAGGGCTGCAATCAGAGAAGGATGTATGTATGAATCAACAAACGTATTTCATAATAAGAAAGGCTTTTGTGAAACAGAACAAAGCCTTATAATTTATGCCGCCAATGGCGATTACCTTTCACTTGTTAAATATTAATACAGCCTGCCTTTCGTAGGCCCACATTTACATCACAAAGGAATGGTACATTTAATGAATTGATAGGTTTGAGCAAATATTGGACAGTTCATTTGTTCGTTTTCATTTGTCGTATATTTGGACATTGAAATTAGTTTTGCGAAATTAATGTAAATAATAGATTTCTACACACATCTAAAACATAATTATACCTTTTAAAATAATGATTAGAACATCATCAAGAGTTAAAAAGTAGTATTAGTCCGAATTCATCCGGCTCGAAGGACCATAATTTAGAAAATGACAAAAATAAAATAATTGCTTTTCTTTACTATGTTGTATGTGGGTATTGTTTTTAGACACCAGTTTTTTTATTAATTATACAATAAAATGCCTAACATGTACTTAAGTGACATATTTTGGCCAATTTCCATAACAATACCTTCAGCGACTTGACAGTTTTTATTTAAAACAGTTCCTGTTCGTTCGTTGTTTTTTCATACATTTTTATACTTTTATAATATGCGTACAGTAATGATCACGTCAAGTTAAATAACATGTTATTAAGTAAGATAACTAAGTGTACACCGCTACACGCTACGCCGTAGCTCTACGCCGTAGCTCTACGAGTCGTAGCATTCGAACGGGTCGATAACCGTAGCAACTCTCGTCGAGTGCTGTCTGAAGCAACGCATCATTGTGTTTTGCTCAAATTATAAAAAATTAACATGCGAAAGTTTTTGTTTTATTTTGATTTACAAATTAAATAATTTATTGAGTGTCCATGAAATATTAATTTAATAGAAGAAAACATTGAAATAGTTAAAAGTTTTGTGAGAATAAATAACTAAAAAAATTAAATTCTTTAGGACCTGTTAAAGGTCCAAAACTTGTCAATATCTACACAGAAGTACGCAAACGTGAGTTAAGCACTTTATGTAATTAATTATTAATTTCAACAAGTAAACCGCTTACTTAATAAAAAATATGACGCTTACTTAATAATTCTATTTGACGCCAATCATACTTTGAGACAATGGGGACTATGCATTTGTGCCACGGCCGTTGTTGCCACTGATTTGTTAATTGTTTTATAAAATACGCAACCGCCAAAACATCATACGAGAAACCTGCTTCGCCTGGCCGTTTCACACACTGTACTTTTGAATTTCACTCCACTTCCATCCAACTCCATTTAATTTTGATCGTATAGATTTGAATGATCATGTTGAAAGTATGAATGGGACAGTGACGAAACCAATTTATGTTGTAAAAATGAATGGCAGTGTTGGTAGGGGACGTCCCAGTAGAACTTATATAGATCAGATTAGTGACATACTAAAGAAGGGCAATATAAGGAGTACCCATAACCGACGAGTTTGTATACGTAAATGTATGAATGTAGAAGAAGCGAGAGAGGTGTGCCAGGATCGCGACAAATGGAAATCCATGCTCTCTGGCTACCCCTCTGGGTTACGGACGTGAGCGTATTTGTTTAATCTTTATAAATAGATTTGAAGATTACAAATTTTATTCCATATAAACTTCCATCCCCTACTTTAAGGGATGAATTGAGAAAAATATTTTTTTTAGTTTTTCCCTACGTATCTGTATGTCAAATTTAAAGTCGCTTGGTCCAGTTGTTTGTCCTGTGCGTTAATAAGCTCTGAACAACGAAAGTTGTCAAGGAAAAACGTGACAACCTTAAAATTTAAGACCCGTCCTTGGATATACACTGCTTAAACAGAGTTGATACTTTTAATTATTTAGTAATAAGACATGTGATATTGTACTTAGGAATAAAATATCATTCAACAGATAAAAATATATCAGAGCAGTGGTGGCTCAGTGGTATAAGCCCCGACTTACGTACTGTAGGTCGTGGGTACGAACCCAGGCAGGCTCTTTACATTGTGTAATTTATTTCATCACATCGCGAGGAAACCGGCATGTCTTGATGGCTAGAAAATATAATTTCTTAGTGGTGGTCTAGATTATAATATTCGAGCTGTGCGTTGATAGACAGTCGGTCAGTTTCTTTATATATATATATATATATATATATATATATATATATATATATATATATATATATATAAGATAAATTAGCTTCAGTCAGTCAGGTCATCAACACAAGCCGCGGGTAAAATCTAGTTGTCATTATTCCAACAAACTCTGCCCGTGCTCCGCTCCCTTGAAAATTCGCTCACATAAAATAATTATATTAAATTCTACGGCAAGCTCGCTGTGCAAAGAAATTTATGACTACACCTCTCTCTGTCTTACTAGTGCTGTTAAATACACTTCGACCGGTTCTCTGTCCCGTTCCGTCCACGCATGCGCACTAACATCCCCTTTGTTCGGTTTGTAGCAATATGGATGAATTACTATTTATTTATTTGATAAGTCTATCCATTTGTGAATGCTATCCTACATTGTTCAATTAAAACTAAGTTGTCTTAATAACATGTCTCTATCCCATGATAGGGTAGGTAGAGACTGCAGATCGCGGCTGATGTAACCTTGCAAGCCTTTGTGTTTTAAAGGGTACCATTTTATTGAAGAAAGTGGCAAATGAACAATTAGTTCATCTGATGTTAAGTGATCGCTACCCATAGAAGTCAAAGTTGACCTTTATCCATTCACCCCGACCCCGTCACCGGCACATTCGTGCAACAGATGTTGTTGCGGGCTCTACCACTGTTATTAACTACCATTTCATTTTTTATTTATCTTAAATTACAAACATCGTACGCTAAACAATCTATGAACATAGGTAGTTTCTCTCTGGAATCTAAATCTTTCTCAATTCGAAGCCATCCTCTTCCCTTATAACTCTATTTTGAATCATAAAATTCCAAGTTACAGTACAATGGTTCGGGCATGTTGATGAATGAAGAGAGAGTAACACGACAAATTTAAATGAGTGGTAGCGTTGGTAGGGGACGTCCATAGAACTTATACCGATTAGATTAGTGACATATTATACAAGGGCGTTTAGTACCCGTAACTTACGAACTTGTATGCGTAGATGTATGTAGAATAAGCCGTAGACGTATGCCAGGATCACGCTAAATGAAAATTTACTAAATTCATGATCTCTCCTGCCCCTTTGGTATTGGCGTGAGTCTATATCTATTTAATTATTTTAGTACTGGTACATTACAAGAAGTTGTTTTATAGACAACAAATATTGGTGTTTGTTGCTGAGGTACATAAGTTTAATTTTTTAGTCCTATAAGTTTTCTTTACGTTCACCTCGTGTCGCTAACTCCACGGATATCGATGGTTAGCTTCAAGCGCACGTCACTAGCCCCTACTTCGCACGGATAGTTTGTCCACACGAGCTTTCATCCCCTACTTTACAACTTTTTGTTAAAGATATTTGTTATCATTTTATTAAATTAAATAATAATAAATATACTTTATTGTACACTATCACATTCAATTTTAGTCTACTAAAATTGAATACAAGCAAACAAATTGAATACAACCTAATTTACGCAACGCTAGAGCATGACTTCCAAGTTAGGTTGTATTGTATTTCAGGTGGCAATCCCTTCCCCTGGTTAGTGGAATAACTAATGAAACAATAAAACTCTTAAGGAGAATTAATTAAAAAATGTGTATGTATAACAGATACTACACTAGTACACTTCAGTACAACCAATTATTCCCAAGGAGGGTTGGCGTCAGGCAGGCGGCCGGCCGTAAGAACTGTAGCCAAAACCTATACAGTATGGACTACAATCATACTGTGCCGACCCCTAATAACTAATTGAATTTTCGGTTAGCGTGCTTAAACGCTTAAGAAGTTTAACTTCTCTTTTTTAGAAGCAAGCGGTTCACAAGATATGAACCGCTGCCCATACGCATCTGTAATATATAGAGTTACCTAATTCATCATTCTACAACGCGCCACGAGGCAGGAAATTACGCGTAAACCGGTAGTGGAATGCCACATCAAGATGGTTGGAATTGTAGTTGGAGCTCTGAAATGTGTCTATATTTAGTATTATTTCTCCAGCTGACGTTAAAAGCTACACCTGTATATCTGTATACCTGTATATCGCGGAAGAATTAGAACTTTTATAAGTATGTACATAAATTGGTTCATATCTCAATTCCTTTTTCATTCTTCAAGTAGTGCTATATGTTACGAAAAAAAACTGTAAAAAACGAATAGATATACGAGTAAAAGGTGAAAATATAAGGGTGAGACCACCCTTTCACAAGGGATGAAGGGTCTACAGTATCAGATGTCGTAAAACGTATGGGCCGATTTCTAGAGACCTTGTAAATTACATCCTATATTCCTTGTGTGGAATAAATATATATATTGTATCTATCTATATTATCTAACTCTAAAACCGATATACGATACAGTCTAAGCTGAACTCTACTGAAAATTATTGTACATATAGATTTGAGGCCAACTTACATTGGTTTTTTTCGTACAACCTATCAACCCCTACTTATCTTCTACTTGACCGTAAGGGTTGAATTTAGACAAAACCCCTTAATAGTGCTCGCCTACTTAATAACACAAAGCTCTGGGCAAAAATTCTAGTCAGTAAATTGGGCTGTACGTTGTTATTACTCGGGTGAAGCCGGGTCACTAGGGGATATATATGTATAAATAGATGTCTTTAATATCACACAAATAGCGAAAGCTTAAACGAGAAAAGCACATCGCTAGATTAAACCTTACGTCATCGTCTCCAATAAACGAATATTTAGTATGTATGCTACGGAAAGAAAAACGAATAATTTTTTATCTACAGTAAGGAGGTTAAATACTCCTTTGCCCGACATATTGCTGGCATAACGCAGTTTCCGCATAAAAGTTTATTAAAAAAAAATAGACACTGGCTGGAGGAAAAAACACATGCGGCTCTTTTAGATCTATGTACGGCATTATTTTTTTTAACTTCCATTGAACATTTGATAATTTTAAAAGGGGATAGATAGACATTGGGTTTTACGAGTGAGGTGTTTCCCCAATTTCAGTCCTCTCCCCCTTCCCGTCCCTAATACGGATAAGATGGCATGTAGAGGATCGGATCCCCTTCTTTGTCCACTGAAGGTCTTTTTCGATACATTAGCTTGTTGCAGATGTCTATGAAGTACCGTAAAAAAATCAAATATCGTCTAACGCGTCTAAAGAAGATTGCACTTTAAAAATTGTAGTGTAATAATTCAAAAGTCTCTAATAGAAACCGACTCTTTATACCCGTGGAAGTTTTCTTAAACGGGGACTTTCCTTCCCGAGGCGACGTCCCGCGGGACAGAAGATAACCGATCGGTTTTCTATTAAATTGACAATTTTTATATGAAAGTGCGCGCGGGAATTTTAAACGGGACATTATCGATGTCGCCTCATCGCAGACTTTCATAGATACTAAGTTTATGGTTTATTTTTTTTAAATAACTTTTTAATTTATGTCCTATTTTACAATAAATATCTATTAAAGAGATAAGATTTGTTTGTTTGCATTGAATGCACTCTGAAACTAATGGACCGATTTGAAAATTCTTTCACCGTTAGAATCCTAAGCTGTCACTGATGAACATAGGCGATAGATTTGACGTATATTTTTGTTAAATACCCGAGCGACGCCGGGTTGGGTCCGCTAGTCTATACATAAAATTCGAATGAATTCCCAAAAATATTCGACGAATCGTAATGCAGTTAATGTCCAACTTTAGAGATAGGAGAGAAGTTTTAATTTAAGTTATTAATTTTTTTTTGTACTATAATTGATAACATATTATCGTCGCTTATTGCTCATACTTTTTGGATTTAAAAAGTAAATAACAATGTTGATAGCCCTAGGTTAATTTATGGACCAGATTGTTGTGTTAAAACTCTGCCTACCCCTCTGTGTTACGAGCTTGATCTTTAAATATATCACAATACTACATCATTAAAGCAGATACAATAAATATCTATTTTTCCTTTGTTCCAGAGTGCTGTCACGCCGGTGCGATTGGGAACAAGGATTCAGGTTTTGAAATAGCTTTTTTTTTAATATTAAAACTTTATGGTAGGAATATATTACCAAAAGCCTTGCTTTGAATTGAAATATTTAGTAGTTTTGGTAAGAATTAAAATAGAATATTCAAGCTGTGGTAAAAATTGAAGACAATATCAAAACTTTTTCGATTTGTTTAAAAAGCTTTTATAAGAGAAAAGCTTTACGGATTATATACATATATAAACTAGCTGTACGCCGCGCCCTCGCCCGCCGTGCCGTCAAATTGAAGTGAAATTAATTCACCTATTCCTCGATACAAACGTTGATCCCCTTTCAATCTTATTCGTTCACTTTTAAAGAATGAATTTTGAACAAACCTTTATAGTGCACGCGTAATAACAGAAATCAATGTGCGAAATTTCAAGTCTCTAGGCCCAGTAGTTTCGACTCTTAGGTACACAACCCAAGTATTGGCACTTTATCCAAAAATGCGTACTTAAATCGTGAAAGCTTGATAAGTGACAAACGTAACAAAGATGTTAATACGAAATAATAATAATTAATGGCAGTATTTGAGACTAAATAATATTTTAATTATCATTATTTGTGTCTCTCGTTTTGATATCTAAGAACTCACACATTGCACAGACAGACAAATAATTTGTCCCAACCTCTTGTATTATGTTAATACGACTGCGATACAAATTTCATTAATGAATTCTTAATTATCGAGAAAATGAATCGCATTGCTAGTGACGTGCTTCGTATTTTTTCAAAATATATCGATATATATTTTTTTACTTGTTTTGTATAGAATGACTAGAATAAATCCATTTAACAGTGACAGCCTGCATACCTGTTGCACGAATGGGTCAACTCGACCGGTGGAGTCACGACCTAACAGAATACAGACGTAGAAGTATGCTTCTGCGTTTTGTATTTGTCTAATAATGTATACCGTATCATTCTATGTTTTTTCTAGATTTTTGTTACGTAGTTTTTTTCTATTAGTTCCAACAATGGATAATAACAATATTTCATTTACTTCAACGCCTGAAATGTGGTGGTAACACTAATGAAGTTTTTATTAAAACGTGATGAAAGAATAAACTGACTGATATATCAACGTACAGCTCAAACTGGCTTTGTGATTTGAAATTTAGCCCAGAGATTCCTGTTATTACCTTGGAGAGAAAGAAAATATTTTACTTAATTCATCTTCTAAAGGTCTTAAGTAGGGGATAAAAGTTTGTATGGATAAACAAACTGAGGCCGGGTTCGCTAGTGGGCAAATAATCGATATCGACGATTTAGTACTCAGTACGGTCCAACACTAAAAGGGGGAGATGTGTCACTTCAATCGATGTGACGCCGCCTCCCACTTCTGAAAAAAATGGAGCACAATATAGAAATACCGTTATATTTCCTTTAGGAACCTTTATGAAAACATACCATGAATAAAAAATACGACGCGTGATTTATTCAGAACAAAATGTGACAGCTGATAACGTATTCAAAAACGTACCCTTTGGTTGTGCAAATAGAGTGTATTTTCACTATACAAGATCCATGAATCGTCATAGGGTGGTAGATAAATATGGAAGCGACTTCTTTTATATAAATATTATTTTAGAATTAATACAAAGAGTCTCATACTTTTCACTATCTAAGGAACACCATAGCTTGTAGTTATTGTTTTTATATCTCCTTTAACATAATTCTAAAAAGTTACCATCTGATCCCGCCATTCAATGTTGTATTGCGGCAGCAGTCACTTAATCCCAGTGTCTTGTTGGCCATAATCAATTAATTCGTATCAACGATGATACACAGGATGGTCTCGTGAAGGGAGGCATGTGTGCTGCATGCAGGAGCATACCTGCACGATGGCCGCATAGATTATCTGTTCTACTCGCAATGTACCTTTCGGCCTACCTACGGCCTGTATCGGTAGCCTATGCTTAGTTACGTTCCTTTTGATTATTCCACTTCTTTTCACTAAACCATGTGGGTGGATCAACTGTGGGATCGAGTCTCCGTACATACATGCTAAAGTATGCAATTAATTAAACTAGTGTCGAAGTAATACTTTTAAGTACTTTCTTAAATATACATACATCCCTTGTAGCAAATGAGGTAATTAAAATTATACTTAGGCTATCTGTCGATTCAGATGATGAATTAATTAATAAATATATATACTATAAAATAATATTACAAAAAAGCTGTTTCCATACTTGTGTATCGCGGTGTTAGCCATTCCGTTTGGTCGGTGGAAAAGCGAGCTTTTTCCATAGCTTTTATGCAGCGCTTTGCGAAGGCTTCGACCTCTTTCACCCTGACCGGTCGCTGGCTGCAAGTTTTCGATGCTTTATCACAAACTGCACCACTTTGCGCGCTCATTAACACCACGATTACTAAGCACGGGAACTATTCATAAAATCTTCTTACAGTTGTTTTAATGAATAGTCTATTTTTCGGGCTTTTGGAGGAAATTATAAAGACTCATATCTTGTCAATTATGTATCTGACTCTGTTGACGTGACAACGTCTTATAAACTGATGGATAGTAGGTGGCATTCGCCTATGTATGTAAGCGAGACCGCGAAACGTTGTGACGAATTTAACGTCCGAGCGCCTGGCACCCAGACACCTGGGGTTATTTTATAGAAGAAATAGGCCATGGGAACCGATATTGTACACGAATAATTTATATACCTCGGGAAAATAGGTATAAGAAGTACACCATGTCATTTTGAAGCGTAACACACAAACAAATTCACATTTCAAACACACATTACATCTATAATATTAAGGATGCCTTTTCCATAACTAATAACATCCCAATACCAAGCGCTAACTTAAAGCTGATCGTAAATGCATTCCGTGTAGCTCGTCGTGTTTGCAATTCCATTACGCGCCGACAATGCGGCGCTGTTTGCTCTCGCCCCAACTAACAAGCATTCGAGATTCCCTTGACACTGACTGTGAAAATGACGTGTACAAGTCTGGCAATATGCGATGGACGCTAGTCCATGCATGCATAAATAAAAGAAACATTGCATGGCGTTTTGTAATACGTGTCACCGACAAATTGCGAAATTCGTCAATTTACAATCGGACTAGATACATCATAAACTGTCAGCAAATTGTTAACTGAACGAATCGTTCACAATTTGACGTGTGACTCGATAGTTTATAAGCTGTGGCTAACAAATCGTCAAATTGTGAACTGATAAGTACAGAGGTTCGTTAAGTTGGATTAGACAGTTCAAAAATAAATAAATAATCAACAAAAATCAACCTTTGTATCTTGATATTAAAATACCTCCTGTTCAACCTAATAAGCGAACCTGTAAGATATTCCCTTCACAAGTGTCGTGTAACGCGCCTAAAGAAGTTTTCACTTCACTTCAAGAAACAATTAAAAGTTTAATTTAGCAAACAAGTTGCCTCAAACGCGACACATATAAAGTTTCAACAAGAATGTACGGTGATTTATTGAACTAAAAAACCTTCTTAACCCATTCTCCTAAATTATGGTAATAATGGGTCGGCCATTCGCCGCGACCGCTGGCGTCGGATTAACAAACGGCTCCGTGCCCGCCCCGGGTGAGTTATGTCTCCGTGAAGATTTATACAGGCTGTTGCAATGTATAAACATTAAACAGATTGTTGCAACTTATCGAAGTGAAAATTTCTAGTTAGTTTAAGTAAACAGTTTCGATTAACTTTTTTAACGTATCTTAACAATAAAATGCATGCGTGCACATGTTGCAAGATACATGTTATGCAGGTTGTTGTAACGTATTTCTATACAGGTGTTCCAACATATGTTACTAGCGACTCGTCCTGGGAAAAAAATGTACTGGGTGAATTTCGAAAAAACCTTTTATAATCCCCGCCTACGTAATAACAGAAATCTCTGTGAATTTTTAAGGCTCTAGGCTCAGTAGTTTAGGCTGTGCGTTGATATATCAGTCAATTAGTTTTTTCTAGAGATACAGGATGTTCCAACATTTATAAGTAGTATTTTTATATGTCATCGATAAAGTAATAGGTTGATGTTAACAAAAGGCATTCCCAAGAAGGGCTAAAAACTGTAGCCAAAACCTATACAGTATGGACTACGGTCTTATTGTGCCCATACCACATGCCGTGGGAATAGGGCAGGCAGATGATGCTATGTCATGGATAAATTGATTTATTGAATTATGAATAATGACCACTTTGATCGGGCAATGTGATAAATAACGCTTAAAGACTATTGCTACGTTACCCAATTTGGCTGGTTGGCATATCGTAATTAAAAACTTCAAGTTATCTGACATCTATTGAACATTTTAGGGATTTTAACTTGAACCGTCTCGAGTGGGACATATTCGATTTTATACATTCGCTGAAGCACGCGCTTTATTTATAAGGGGTGTACGGATAACAAAAAAGATTAGCGTTCTAACAAATTCAGAAGTTTCATAATTGAGCTGCCTCGTCCTCTTACTAGTAGAAGAGGATTAGAGAGAGACATTTCCTTTTTTCTCTTTATCGATTTGAAGAAGCCATGCCAGCCATGTATAGTAGCGGCCCGCCCCGGCTTCGCACAGGTAGTTTCTCCATGCAAACTCTCATCTCGTATAGACCTTTATGGGATGAATTAAAAAAAACCTTTTTAGTGCTAACCTACGTAATAACAGAAATCTCATTACAAAATTTCAAGTCTCTAAGCCCAGTAGTTTGGGCTGTGCGCCAGTCAGTCGGTCCGATCGCTAGCACACTTCACAGGAACACCTGCTTGGCCAAGCTGAGCGTTTCATGAAAATTTCATCGAAATCTGTCTTGCCATTTCTGAGTCTATAGCGAACATGCACAACATGCATAACATATACATATTGGTATCATATAATAAATCATTCAGTATGTTTCCCCACTACAAGGACACAGGCCTTCTCTTCGATAGAGGGATTGGTATCATATAGCTATATATTTTTTTTGCAAACGGTACCTACGATATCATTTAGAGAGCGTCGCGTCGTGATACATAAAAAGGGATGAAATACCCACGAATTTTAGCTTATTCGCTGTATTTTGTTTTATACGAGCTTGAGGTATTTGATGACGACGGGAACAAAGTAACCAATGTCAGTGTGTGTGACCCTTTGTGAAAAATGAGTAAAGTCATATACAGACAAATTGTCGAGTGTAAAAAGAGTCGAGAGTGAAAGTGTAGCCGCAAGTAGGAAATATTAGATCGAGGGTAATTTAGGCGTTTAGGTAATTAGAGGCCACTCGCATCGAACCCGCAGGCCCGCCGCACTAGAACATTGTAGGCCGGAAGGACCTTTGCCAGCGTCACGAATCCTGCGAGTTTTGTGTGTAGAGGCCTTAAGAGTTTAAATCTGGATAGCGTTCTGGAACTTTCCTCAGAAGTATAAAAACTAGTTTAACGATCTGACGGCATAAAATAATAACATAAATTTGTAATCTAAGACTAAAACAAGAGAGTAATATATGGTACATATGTGCAAGCCTTTCTGACCTGTAGCCTAACGGTGCATCCACACCGCAGTTACTTTTTGTAGAGCAACAGAATACAACACGACAACGTTACATTCAACATTTGCGACTACTTGTTATATTTCGGATGTTACCTACTAATACTTGAAAACGTTGCTTCAAATAAAGTAACTCCCGTGTGAATACACCTTAAACGTCTACACCGATATCAAAACTGAGATGTTAAAAGATTCATATTGCCTGGTATGGTTGCTTGGTCTGTAGGGCTTAGTATCCAGTGTCCAGTATCTGATGTGGCCTGTGGCCTAATTCTAGCCAAGCTTGTTTTAGGAAGGGGATTCTTTCCCTTCCTGAAAAAAGCAAAGGATAGGAATGGATAGAGGGTTTCATGGGTGAGGGATGGATAGGAAAAAAATCCTTTTTCCTGTTTATTCCCTCCTCCGGCCATTAAACAGAGGCAACGCTTTCACTATGGGGTGAACTGCTTGCATGTTGGCATGGCAAAAAAAAAATTATGTATTATATTTATGTGATTTAATGAATACTGTTCAGGCTTTGATTAGGAGCCGTCAAGAACGGCTATAATTATTTTCTAGAGATTTCTAAGAAATACAACAACTAAATAAAGCTAGGAAGTGAATCACCGCGGGGCGTTAGCTGTAGAAAGCTTTCCAACGCTCACAGCGGGCAGCAAAGCTTCCCGTGGTGAGATACTAGTGCTCTCGTTTGTGTGTGCACCAATCTTATTTCATAAATTTATTGTAAGGTTACGGGAAAATATATCAATAAATTAGATATTGGAGGTTATAGTTAACCTAAAAGATATACTGTCGTGTTCACTTTGTTTATTAAATAAAACCACAATTTGTTATTAGCACAGCTCCACGGTGCGTCCGCACGCGACGGTAGTGGTCTAACGTACGGCACAAGAAATGTAATCCCTCAGCTGTGTTTTTTGTTGTAGGTTCACATGAACCCTGGAATTGCAAATAGGGAGTTACTCAAGGGTTCAACCTAGTTTGGTTTTTACGATTTAACTGTCACATTAGCTCGGTGGCTTGTGATTTATCAATACATATTATTTAGACATTATAACAAATAATCTAAATCCTGATTGAATATTTAAATAAGATTATACATATTGCATCAGTGCCCCACGCCAGATCTGCGTCACATGTGACGATTGCGACGTCCATTACACAGTATGCGGTCCTCCGCGCACCTCGTCCAGCGACTTCAGGCCTTCCCTATGATCCATCTGCAAGGAGGGCGCCCCACACTACTGCTCACCAGCCCTAGCCTCCGTTACAAGCTTTACACATGTGACCGGCCCATTGTCACTTCAGTTTTCCTACTACTTTGCTTCTACGTCGAATTTCGTCCCGGCCTCCCTTAACCCCAAACATAGCTCTCTCCGTCTCACGCTGTGCGACTTAACTTACGGGCCAGCCCAGTTAGGTTCCTCTTCTGTAGAATACAGATATGTATGTAGGAAATTAATAAATTTGGTTGATGGGTTTTACGCCCGCAACGTGTGCGATTGTTCGCGGCTCCCGCGGGATCGACGCGCAAGTAGTGGAACGGGTTGCGGTGTCCCGCAGCTTCGGCGGGCATCGTCCGCTTGGCAACGGCAGAAAGCACAATTTCGTGAGTTTAAAAATAAAATCGCTTGCCGACAAGTGCGGCGGGCGCGGGTGAAAATCACTCTGTGAGTTCTTAGCCTGAAAGTCCAAGTCCCTGCAGCGTAGGTTATTGAGGTAGGATGCACTGGTTAGACTTTCGTCTTCAAACTTAATAATTAAATTGATTTCTTTTAAACATAACTGTAAATTAGTCATAAAAAATTTAAAAGGGTCAATCTCGCCTGTAAGGCGTTATGTTAAGCGGCCTAACAGGTTTATCGGGATACAAAATATCATTTGATAATTGATAATAGCGCCATCTAGTTAAAAAATACTAACTTACTCAAAGGTTTGCCTGTTTTAATTTTTTTTAATATATCAAGTTGAGCCGTTTTTAACCGCCGTGCAATATAACCGACAATGCCCAGCTTAAGCTGAACACTATTTAATATATCGACCAACCTATTTGCTTTTCTTTTCTTCTTTCCCTATTTTAGACTTTTAGGGGATGAATTTTGAAAAAAATCCTTCTGTATTGCTTGCCTACGTAATAACAGAACAGTCTATATGTATTATTTTATATATATAAAGATTATGAAGTGAAATGGGTTTATTTACGCATATCGATGAATATCCCAACATAACTAAGCACAACACTACTTAAGTTGGTATTCGAGGGCCAAATGCAATTTGTAAAGTATGTACACGAGACCCTTACGGACGGATGACATAACTTCGAAACAAGCGTACTTCAGCGGCTTTATTCGTCTTCCGTAATAGTTGGCTTTATTTAGCAAAGGGTTCGTTGGTATTCCTCGCCGAAAGTCTAACTTTTTACCCGAAAATAATAATAAGTCAATGTTGCCACACCAACACTTGGAAAAATATCGATAGTCGATATTAAATTGCTGCTCGAATTATAATTGAATAAAATTCTTGTAATGTTCTAATGGAGTCATAGTAAATCCCAAATCATGTTTATTTTTATTTCATTTCATTTTATTTAAAAATATCAAATACATTTTAGAATTAATTCAACCAATAATGGCAATAAAAAATCTCCTAAAAAAAGAATCGATTATTTGTCAAATTAATTTATCGTGCCTGGCAACATTTTTTTATCCACAAAAGAATGGATTACGGTACTTTAATTTGTGCAAAAATACTGGCAACATTTTATGACAAATTAATAATGACCAATAATAATGATGTGTTTTTTAATAAAAGCCAATTGTTGGGCATTCCCCTTTAACTTATGTTAAAATTTTACTGACGTTTAAGTTTCAAAATTAGACTTATGTTAAGCAAAAGCTTTCCATGTGTACCACAAAGAAAACATTAGTTTGTGCTATATACATTTCTAAAATTTGAGGACACGCTAAAGTTCCGCGTCTTAGTGATTTATAATTACGGATATTTAATGTATTTCTTTGATATATATGCATGTACTTCTATAAGCCTCTAAAAACCTTATCTGTATACACAGTATGGTCAAAAATCAGGTTTATCAGGTAAATATAGATTATAAAAAAAATAGAAAAGTTATGAAAGTTTGTTTGCACGAAATATTTTTCCTTTAGCAGATTTATTACAAGAGGTACCTAGACTACATTGTCTATACATCAAGCAATGCATCCACAGTCAAAAATGTTCCCCTTCCTATCCTTTGTAAGAAAAGTGGATTAGACGGGGAAGATTGAATAGGAGAAGGATACATCGTTGTTCCTATCTAACCCCTTTTGTCTATAGGTAGGCAACGCATCTGCAATACAGCTTGTTGCGGATGTCTATGGGTAGCGTTCACTTAACATCAGGTGACCCGCTCGTCTGCCACCTTATTCAGACAAAAAAGTTCTTCGTACAATTTTGTAGATAGACGTATTATCTTAGATTTAAACTCGGCAGCTAAGTTGTTCTCATTAAGTTGAAGTTGTACAACTTTTTTAATACTTTCTCGCTGCAGGTGCACTGCGTAACTTCACCTCGAATCGCTGAGGTTTTTTCAAAAAAAAAACTTTTGCATCTCCCGAGCGCCGTTCAACATAAAAGCCGCTCGCTTTTCAAATTTTATAATTGCGTTTAGTTCCGAAAATTGGGTAAATAGTTGTAGTATTATATTACACCTGTATATACTTAACTAGCAGTCGCTCCGTGACTTCGAATAACGTCTGAGAGTAGATTTAGTGGGCTGCGCAGATATTTAACTCCATCTTGAATAGCTCGGTCGTCGGGCGTTAGGGTAAGGAGAATGACACGTAGCGAAATACATTGGGGCATTACAAAATATAATGTTGCATCGATAGTACAGTAAGTGGACCGGCTTCACGTAACGACACTCCACCAAACACGTAGCGCGTGTCCACGATGCAACCCGATTGCCGTCACTCTTCGTAATGTAATGACCGCTACCAGGTTGACCATTACGCTAGAGCTTGTGGTACTGTCAGAGTGAATGACAGCTCGAACGTCTCAATGCAAGTATTTTTAAGACTGACTGACTGTATGATTATCTATGACACTCTTGCGAAGAATGTGAACCGAATGGCACCTTACACTTCAAAATAGGTCAACTTTAAAACTTAGGCTACAAGTCGTACTGGACCGGACATAGATTTGCTCCTTCTGTATCAGTCTAGTAAAAACAGTAAGCGTTTCTCCTGAAGTTCATTGAATTCGACTGTTCCAGGCATTCGTAGCAAGTAGATAAATGTAGATAAAATAAAAATAATAAAAGGAAGAATGAGTTGACATCCGTAAGCATAGTGCTACGGCGTAGCACGTGCACCGGTGTATAAATAGCTACGGCGTAGCAGTGCTACGATGTAGAAAACATGGTTATAAATTCATATGTGACGTCTTATCAACTCCGGAGTTCTGCGTATCTTCAAAGGGTCAGAGTTAAACCATAGTTTAATATTTCATAATAAAGGGCTCGCTGAAGTTTCCGAAGTATGTGCAAATTTCAGCATAGTTCATGTTTGATCGGTGATAGTGCTATGTGTTGGGAATAGAAAGATTAAACCTCGCGGAACAACTTTGATAGAAGTTTGTTCGTTAGTTCTCATCTTTCAAAGTTGAACAACCGCTTTCCAGTGCTCATAACAGTGAGAACAGACCTACATGAAAACGTGAGAAAATGTGCACCTAATTTTAAATACAAGCATAAAAAACTGCAGCAATAAATCCAGCACTATATAATTGTCACGTAATAATAACAGTTTAAAAACTTAAAAAACATTCGGGCCAAGCTCTTGCTACGTAAACGCAAAAAGTTTCCTGTATGATTAACTAGATGGCGGTTATTTCAATTAATTAAAATCATTTTCTCTTGATCACTCTGGCTGACATTTTTAAGTCTGTAAAAATAACTTAATTACATTCATACACTTAATACAATTGAAGCCAATAAAAGCGGGTTATTATAAATAATATGAAATAGGCATTTATGTTAAATTTTTACGCGTGAAATATTAATGAATTGAAAAGTGTCGATGCCAGAACCCTCCGTGCTTGTATCATTCAAAGTTTTCATACGGAGTAAGTATTTTTATATATCATTCACTACTGAAACTCTTAGACTATTTTATAGCAGAAGGTGGCATGATAGCAAGCGATTAACCTGAAGGCATCTGCAACAAGCTAATGAGTTGCAGGTGCGTTGCCTAGCTTTAATGGAGAGAGCAAGGGATATTTGCTTTTCCTGTCCATCCCCTGACCGTAAAATCCTCTTCCCCTTCCCCTCCTTTCCTTACTAGAAAGATGAGTCCTCCGGCACGTCACTCGCCAGAGGAAAGGCGGCAATACTTCTACTTGACGTCCGTCTACTGTGAGGTCGTGGTATTTCACCGGTCGAGCTGGCCACATGCAACAGATGTGGTTGCGGGCTCTACCACTATAAGACTGTAACAATATTTTGTGTCTGCTGTGTACTCCAAATCAATATCTTTTTGTTTTGACGATTCTTAACTACCTAATTATTTGAAGAGGCCATAGGTTTCTGTACATTTCATGGCAGGCTACTTGTTAAATTAGGACTTTGATTGAAAAGACGATATATAGTCCGATTGCCTATTCAAATAGCCTTAAATGGTGTGGTTTTTCGTGACAATTTCGAAACAGGTATCAAATCTCGGAATAAATAATTGCATCTTTTCGCAAAATAAAAAAGGCCACAACTGAGCTTCGGCTTACGTAAAAAAATAAATCTAACATGTAATACTTTCTCAGACGCCGTAGAGTAGTTATAAAATAATTAAAAAAAACTCTATTTTGAAATATAAATTATACTAACAAAAACAAACAAACGAAAAACACAAATCTAAATAGTGGTGTAATATAGAAAAGTTGATTAAGAATTAAAAAAAAAACAAGTGACTCAATTTAAACTAGTACAGTATCTGACGCGAGATGGCGTCAATTTAAATCGATTTAAATGGTCGAGAAACGGGAGGCGCTGCACAAGATGCTCACCATGTCTACACTGATGATGCCCGCGGCTACAATGACGACTATGACGAATGCCGGTCCCATCCCGGTGGCGGCTGCTACCAAGCTGGAGCCCAAGCTACTCCAGCTGCCCCACCCGGCGCTGATGCAACAAATACCACAGCAACAAGGACACCATCACCAGCACCCACACAGCAACAACAAACTTGGTAAGTCCTTCATATTTCTTCTTTCGACGCCATCTCCTAACTACGATTGGCGACCTTTGTGGCGGCTTAAACCCGTTTACAACTGCCCTAAAGAAAGCGTGCTTTTGTCAAACTGCTGTAGATTATTCAGCCAAGATGTTCTTCTCCTTCCTAGCACCGATAGTAAAAAATATGTTGTTATTCATCGTTTCGTCTGTGAGTGGAGTCTTATTTCCACATTTCTTCCCTTTCCCATGCATTTCTAATTATGAAATGGAAAGTGTGGGAAGGGGAGGATAATTTGACGGGGCTGAATAGGAAAAGGAAATGTGATTTGCCCGCTCCTCCTTCCATTAGAAGACGCCCGCTTCCTCGTTATCTTAAATATTATCTAGTTTCTTACTAAATAACAGATAACGGTATACATTTTTTATGCATCTTAGAGATACAAGGTGCGTGCTTTTGGTCGACTGTACCATCCCCACGTCCACGTCACAGTAAAAATAGACAGTACGGACAAACGCTCGAAACGGCACACTCACTATAACATGTGCATTGACATGACCTCTAAGCGGTTATCGCGTTGCTGTCAGTAGTGAGTGCCGCTTCAAGACGAGTGTGTACACTGTTATAGTACTTATACTCTGGTCACGTGACGTCATCGGATTCAGGTATAACGGAATTGTGCACAAGTAGTGCGAGTTTAAAACATGTTTAACGTAAATTTTTTTAAGCTGAATGTAGTTTCGCACTGTTGTAGCGAATAATAGACTTTCAGTAGTTGCGTTAAGTTTTACATTTAATTGAAGAATCGCATTTATATTTCAGTTCGGTTTATTACTTTTGTTTCCATTCTCTTTTTGTTGGTATTTAATTTAGGCTTTACACGAAATGCCCCGAGCTAGCAACTCAAATACGTTTCATTAACTTGTGCCATTATTAACCGCTAATTAACGTGTTATAACTGGTAGCGGAAAAAGCAAATAGCGTTTAAAATTACCTTTCCTTTAATCATCCTGACAGTACAATAAAGTAAAAATGTAGTATGAGGGGAGGGGAGGTCTTAAACACGTTTTTAATACCATATTTATAAATGCCTACATTAAAACTATAGGAGGAGGGAGAGATAGTTAGGGTTTCACGGTTACTAAGGGTGGTCACCGAAGGAGTAGGGGTACAAATTGTAAAAAACCGGCCAAGTGCGAAACGGCAAAAAATCATGTCTTTTGTACCGGAGCCCCCTTAAATATTTATTTTATTCTGTTTTTAAGTATTTGTTGCCGCAACAGAAATACAACAGAAACTATCACGGTTGATGAGACTTGATGAGTCTGCTGACGGACAGACAGACAGACCCAGAAACGTAAAAATGAATCACGTATCCCTAAATATTGAACTAGGTAAAAAATCAAGGGACGTAAAGACTCCAATACATTGTATTTACGCTATTCACATAATTATGAAGCATGCATGTCGTCGTAAATAATGGGCGAATAAAAAAACTGTTCGTTACATTATTACGAGCGGTATGAAGTCATCTCCCGTATATCACCTGTCTTATAACGTTGGGCTATAAAACGTTATGGCCTTCGGATGCGCCCTTTAATGTGTCTCGTTGATTTAATGGCCCCAATTTTAAACGGGTTCACAAAAATGTCCCTGTTTTATCAGTTGACAGGTTTATTAGGTTTCGATTATAAAATGAAAATCCATAGGGTGGGGGGGGACTAAAGGGCTTACCCCCACAAAAATAATCTGAATTATTTGTTGATGAGTGCAAGAGTAGTTATTTTTCGGGATCGGGAACTATTTACAAATCAGTCAGTGTAGATTGTTCAAAGGAAACTGTATGGGATAGGTTACATGTACAATCTAGAAGTAAAACAAGCTTTAAAAACACCTTAAACCCAGTTGGTGCATCGCTAAGCGACTGCCGCGTCTCCAGGAGAGAGAACAAAGGTAATTATGCAATCAGGTCAAAACTGTAGACACTCTAGCCACCTGAAGGAGGGTGCGAGTGGGGGGGGGGTGAAATGAAACACCCCTTTGTCTCCAAACTCTTTGCTTTGATAGTTTGTTCCCTCGTTTCTGTGTATTGTTGACTAACTGTTGGCCGCGACTTCGTCCACATCAAAACAATAACCTAATGGCTTAAAAACCTTTTTTAATGGCAAACACACGTACAACCGGGACGGCTCGCTAGTTTATAAATCATAATGTAATTAATATAACTACATAATATCATTATATTAATTTAAATAATTCGCTCGAGAGTTTCATTTAAAATGGTAATTAGTGATTACGGTAATAATTATTTTAAATAGATAATGGGAAATGTAATTACATTTTTAATAAATTGCTTTTATGATAGTAATTATTTTACATACTAGCTACACACCCGCTTCGCTTGTTATTTCGTTTCTCTTTTTCTTGTAATTATACAATTATTTTACAATTATACATTTTCAACCCCCGTATCTTATACCCCTACAACCATCCAACCACCATAGTGACACATGGGCACGTTGATGCTACAACCACCCCAATCACAATCGCTCTGTGATGTGTAGTTTTGGCTAAAAAGTGAAACAGAGACACACGTTCATTTTTATATATAGAGTTAATTTATCAGCTATTTTGGAAATGGCTTTCACGAGTTGGATGAAAATGACACCTTAAATTGAGAACAATTTGTTCAGTTCACAATTTGTTGTCAGTTTATAATATGCCTAGTCTTATTATAAATTCTCAATTTACCGGTGACATATATATTTATTTCATCGACCCTCATGAAGACGTTGTTCGTTGGTCTAACCGGCACAATAATGCGTTACCTACTTGGTAACGAATATTACTAACGGCATTTTAAAGATTTAGAGATTTATTTGTCTAAACCAGTGGTTCCCAAAGTTGAAAAGTTCAATCTAACAAGAATTTCAATCTTAAATCAAGACCCGCCTCTTGCCTTCTTTGAAAAATAGGTGAACCGAACCACAAACTAGAACTTTTGGCCTACATTTTAGGGTCCACTAATTATTCGCTCGCACTTTGATGGGTTGCGACCCATAGTTTGGGAACCTCTGGTCTAAACTACCACCACGAACCGTTCAATTCTGGAATGGAACGAGATGTTACTTATATTCAAATAAATTTACTTGAGAATTGTATCCCGGTGTATCGAACCCTACCTCCCCCTCCGTTCCCTACCGTTCCCCCCGCGTTCCCCTCTCTCCCCGGGGATGGCCCGCATCATAAATTTCACTAATTATAACTCACTCGCAATGACCTACATTCCCGGGGCACGTAGCAAGTTAAACAGGAGGGCTATTCTGCACACGGAGTTTCGAAATAATTCTGTTGGATGTGTAAGTTAAGTTAATGTACATTTTTTGCCTAGTAGGTAGCGAGGGCACATAATGCTAAACTAAATACTGATATACCAACAAACAAACAAACAAATATGCATTTACTGTTTACATTCGTATCGCTTATACAGTGGTAGTACCTGTCGCACTAATGTACCGACTCGACCAGTGAAATACCACGACCTCACAGAAAATGTTTTAAGTTGAAGTATTTGTGCTTGGGTGGATTGCAGGATTTGACAGGGGAAGAGATGGCTAGGGAAGGGAAATATCCTTTTTCCTGTCCATTAAAGGTAGGCAATGCGTCTGTAACTCATTAGCTTGTTGCAGATGCCTATGGGTGGCAGTCAATTCGAGAGATCCGCTTGCTCGTTTGTTATTAAAAATCCAGCATGTATGGGTAATGTATGGATGTATAAGCGAGAGAGGTGAGAGGATCGCACCAAGTGGAAATCCGAAATATCTGGCTACCCCGCCGTATTACGGTGTAAGCGCATATTTATTGTTTTGTTGTGAGTCATACATCTCTCTTATTAATTTTTTCGGCATTTGTGTTGTTTTTTTTTGTCAAAATGCGCGTTTTTCCGTGTTTTTTCGAGATATTGAATTAAAATTTATAAAAGAATTACCCGGTTAATAATATACGATTAAATCACTACTAAAGAAGCTACGAAACCTAAGCTTTGGCGAATTAACTTATAGCTTACATTTGGACAAGTTATTTGTAGATTAACGCCTTCCCTTCCGAAATCTTCTTCACACTGCCAATTGCTTTTTAGTGTTAACGTGGAACCCTTTGCCGTTTATAGCTACCCCTAAAGTACAATTAAGAAACTCATTTCCACCCAGAGGGGATGAAATAAACTTAGATACTTATCAAAGGCTGTGGTTTCTACAAAATTCAATTGTGTAAATATAATTAAATAAACGCAATAAATACGCTCTCGCGATCGTAATTAAATGGGTAGTGAGAGATTACGATGGATGCATTCCAATTTTTTTTTATGTTATAATGTGGCAAACGAGCAAGCGGATCACCTGATGTTAAGTGAACGCTACCCATAGACATCCGCAACAGGCAAATGTGTTGCAAATGCGTTGCTTACCTTTAATGAACAGAGGAGGACATAGACAGGAAAAAGGATATTTCCTCTTCCCGCTAACCCCCTCCCCGTCCAATCCTCTTCCCGTTCCTATCGTATCCTTATGAGGAAAGGCTGGGAAGGGGAAGAGGTCTGAAATTAGGCCTCAGGCACCTCACTCATCAGACGAAACGCAGAGTACTTCTACTTTACACCTGTCTTCTGTAAGGCTGTGGTATTTCACCGGTCGAGCCGGCCAATTCGTGCAACAGATGTTGTTGCGGGCTCTACCACTGTTTGTTATAGGTTCGCGTCAACAGCATGCATTTATTTTTCTTCTATTGAATATTGTATTAAATTGATAAGATATTAATTTTTGTTGATTATTTATTTATTTTGAACTATTTTCACGGCTTTCGGAAGTTCTGGGTCTAGTTCAGTGAACATATATCGTCTGAGACGGTGGTAATATAATAATTTTTAACAGTTCTAAATTAATTTAAATTCGTATCTCTAGTGAATTATTTTAAAATGTAAAGCGAATTAAAATTGCAGAATAGCGGCCGCGGCACTAGAAAGGTTAAAATTAAAAGTGCGGAGGGCGTGGTCTGGCGTGACATCGACCTATAACCTGTTATATACCGCGATATTACGTGCCACTAATTACCATCGAAACCTAGCCTAGATTACCTCAATGTTTGAACTGGTCATAATTTCAATAGTGTTGCTATGCTAACAAAGTTAAGCGAATTTACCGAACGATCGGGAAAAATCCGATATTGCGGGAGGCAAACAGGCATGGGTTAATGTTTGTACAAGTAGAAGATGCAAGAAGAGTCTCTAAAGAGATATCAGTTTTAGAGCCGGCAACAATGACATCTGTTGCACCAATGTGCCGCTCGATCGGTGAAATACCAGACATTATGAATCTGTCTTTCTTTGTCTCTCACACGCACATTAAATCTGTTTTAATTCTTATATTCAGGAAGATTCACTTCTTTGAATCTTTGTTTTGATAAATTAAGTCATTTGGGCGTTATATTTTTTTGAAGAAGTTTGACTTCTGTAATACTGTTTTTCTTTTAATCGCTGCGGCTAGTCGTAAGTACCTCACTTGAACCGCAACGCGGCGGTGTCGCCAAGTATCGGCTAACGAACCGAGAAAGCCGAGCCTATATATAAATTATAGCACAGGCTGTTTCCATGTTTACACAGTTTTAAATTTTAAATTGGCAACATTAACAGTCGACAAAATTTAAAATAGTACGATGAAAATTTAAAACATCCTGTGAATCCTGAAATTAAAATGTTTCAATCCAAGCAATATATTATAAATACGAATGTGAGTTTGTTTGTTACGCTTAAACTATTCAACAATTTGTTCATTATTAAATAAAGCACGCACATTGATACCGAAAATGTCATGGTGTACTTTTAATACGGAAAATAAAACTGTGTATACATGAAAACTTACGATATCGGTTGCCATGGTAACGTTTCATATCTTTTCATTGACAATAAAAACTTTGCAACATATGTTACCGATAATTCGAATTTATAATACGCGGGATCATCTTACAAAAAGATACTGTATTATAATGAGTAATAATTCTTTTGCAAGACATTAATGTCCTGGGAGTTTTGTTTATCGTTATTAAATATACCCGTGGTCCTTTCCTTTCCCCTGAGAACATGTGCAAAGTTTCACGATGACCGGTTTACTCGTTAATGCGTGATAAAGCGTCCCGAGGCGACAAAAACCTGGGGTCTTTTTGAGATTATGACCTAACTATTTTAGTTGTAGACGGAAACAATTTCAAATAACCACAATGTTATATAACTTTCAATCGATTTCTAAAACCAATCATCACGAGAAATCGATTTTTGATTTATTTATGTGATATACTTATACGTCAAACTGAATATCAAATTGTTCCCGTGTTACAACCCTACTGTGTACAAAGTAGGGTTGTCGATTCTTTTCGAAAAATATCGATTTTGAAATCAATTCTATTCGCACTTATTACGATTTCTCAAAAAATTATCGACTGCTTACGATATGGAGTTTGCATTTACAATGTAAACCGTCCTTAAAGACCGGCAACGCGTCTGTAGTTCCTTTTAACGTTGATCACTAATAACCGACCAGTTGTCCCGTTTTGATAGAAAAAAAATTATGTCGTTTTGGGAATCCAATAATTATATTTGTTGTCACCAAAACATCAGGGATAGAGGAGACATCGATTGGTCGTAAGCGATGTCGAAAATAATCGGAAAAAGACGCTCACAAGGCGAAAAACAAATATCGATTTTCCAGTGGGCAATATCGATTAAAAAAAAATTAAAAGATCTTTCAAACCGGGTTATCGACATCGTGAAAAGTGGAAATCGAAACAAAACGTCTTGCGATGGCAACAATAAAAACTCGATCGTAGTAATAAAATGAAAAATTCACACCATCCTGTATATGCGCTTAACGAAATTGCGTAGCGCTCTCAACTCGCACGATATTAGACTTTATTAGATGAGTTGTAGAGTGCGAATTCCTTTGAAGTAAACTATTTGCTAACACGGAACAATTTTCGACTTTACCACTTTGAATTCAAAGGCTCGATTCGTGTCGTTTAAATTTAAACTCTGTATTATTTGAATAGGCTAGAGAATCGTTTGGTATTGCAACGTCGTTTCGCGTTACCGTTTTGAGTATATTGAGGAACAAATGTGAAACGGATAAATGCGTAAGTTGAGACGAAAAAAGAAAAAAGAGGCTTTAGGGGCTCGCGGAAGCCCTCATCTTTGCAACTATTGATACACATAAAAGCGGATCACCTGATATTAAGTGAGCCCTACCCATAGACATCCGCAACAAGCAAATGTGCTGCACGCGTTGCCTACCTTTAATGGACAGACAAGGGCATAGACAGGAAAAAGGAAGACAAATGTTCCAACCCCAATCCGTTATAAGCAGTGGTCGATCCACAATCCATTGGAAGCATTATTAACAGTGGTAGAGTCCGCAACAACATCTGTTGCACGAATGCCGGCTCGACCGGTGAAATACTACGAACTGACAGAAGACAGGCGTGAAGTAGAAGTATGCTGCGTTTCGTCTGATGAGCGAGGTGCAGGAGGCCTAATTGTAGTCCTCTTCCCGTTCCCATCCCTTTCTAATAAGGAAAGGATGCGAAGGAGAAGTGGATTTGATGGATGAGGCTATATGCTTTTTTCTTTGCCTACATTTTCCAACAAAGTAGGCAACGCATCAGCAACTCATCAAATGCAAATGTTTATGGGTAGCGATACTTATATAATATATTAATAAATAATGTCATATACGATTACATTATAAATGATTCTTTGAATTAATTGAACAGATTTCCTGTGTCCATTGTTAATGAACAATTACAGCGAGTGCTATGTTTAAATATTTAAGTCATTTATACCGTCACTAGTTATTTCCCGCGGCCACGCATTCGTTTGTCATACTATATATATGTTACACTCATACAAAATCACCGGCCAAAAGTGTTCCAAAGACAGAGACAGCAACATTCATACGTCAAATGGTGTGAAAAGGATAGCGTGATTAAAATAATAAGAAAAAAGAAGACAGCTAGTGTTTGTCGCTCAAGTGCGAATGAACACATGACGTAACGTATAGAAAAAGCGCACTAATAAGGACACTTTTCGACTGCTGATGGTATATCTATTGCATCATAATAACGTTGGTAATATGTGTGAAAAAGTTTTTATTGTAAAAACATGAATCATTACCATTGTAAATAAATTTTTATGTACCTCGGGTACAGTTTTATTTTCCGTATAAAAAGTACTCCATGTCATTTTCTGTACACCTGACAGAGTGTATGTAAAATTTCACGATGATCGGTTAATTCGTTAAGGAGTTAAAGCGTAACAAATAGACAAAGTGACATTCGTGTGAGGCCATCTTAGATTTGTGTAATATCATTTTATGCCCAGTAGATGTGGTCTTGTAAGATCGGCTTGCCAGCTTTTAGAGCCCACTAAACCCTTCAGTCAACACTTCCATTTATTAGTTTCCATATCTGTCTTTAAATTTAAAAAAAACTCAAGGAATCGATGCTAGCGCCACCTACCGGATCCAATTGCGAATCTAAGCCATCGTGAAATCCATTCAAAGATAAAATTATCAAAATCGGTCCAGCCGTTTCGGAGTTCAGTCACCATATATAAAAACAAGTTGTGGTGACCCAATAGCATCGGCCTTTTTTAGAATGTTACTGCAGGGACACAGGCCTCCTCTCTGAGAGAGGGAATCAGCCGTAATCCACCACGCTGGCCCAGTGCGGGTTGGTGGATGTCACATGTCTTCGAATTCGGTGATGATAAGAACATGCCGGTTTCCTCGCGATGTTTTCTTTCACCGTTTGGAGCAGTGGTGATGAAATAAATTACACAAAGTAAAACGCCTGCCTGGGTTCGAACCCGCGACCTACAGCACGTCAGTCTAGGCCTAAACCGCTGAGCCACCACTACTCCAGTTGTGACCCACCGTGCAGTATTTAACCGATCATGTTCAGAGTAAGCTGAACGCAACGCACAGCCCGATCTACTCGGCATAGAGACATGAAATTATGTACAGAGATTGTAAGTAATCGAGCACTCATAAAGGATTTTTCTAAGTTCATCGAAACTAAAGGAAGAATAATAAACACTGAACTACGTCATCTAGGCTGTTCAGTAATTGCTGATGTCATAAACACGTTAGTGGCTTTACGATCCACTAATTATACAGAAGCATGCAATTAATTAATTACTCAATAATATTACTACACTTTAGGGTGCAGTTCCACTAAATAATATGATAATACTGTTTTTTAAACTGTCTCAATTTCACTAAGCGATAATTTAACTCACTTGTATATATTAGATTTACTGGTTTGTACGTATGTATGTCATGAATTTGTCCGTTGTCGGTTGTGGCAGTGGTTGCTCAGAGATTTAGGCCCCGAGGCTACATACTGTAGGTTGCGGGTTCGAACCCAGGCAGGCGCCTGTGTAATTTATTATATCACACCTCTCCAAAAACGGTTCAAGAAAACATCGTGAGGAAACCGGCATGTTCTTAGAATCACCAAATTCTAAGACGTGACATCCAAAACCCGCACTGGGCCAGCGTGGTTCATTACGGCTCATTCCTTCTCTCGGAGAGGAGGCCTGTGTCCCTGCAGTGGGGAATATTCTAAAAAAGGCTGATTTATTATTCTTATTATGTCATGAATTTGTCACCAGCTATCAGGGGGCTTCTGAAGGCAGTGTGTGTGCATTATCAAATCGCTAATTTATTTTTTATATATTTTTTATATTGACAAAGACTGGACAATGTTGCCAACGAGAAGATAGTTTCGATTCGTTCGTTCAGTTCGTCGAAACTGTTCCAGATTCAAATGACCATGTTGTTATCTATACTATATATGTTATATATAAATGCTAAAGTTTGTATGTATGGACGTTTGTTACTCCTTCACACAAAAACGGTTCAACGTATCAGAATGAAATTTGACAAAGAGATATATTATAATCTGTAATAATACTTCTTATCCCGGAAATATGTACGGTTCGATATATTCGAATTTAAATATATTATTTTAATTCTCACTTCAATAACCAAACATGATAGTATACCGCTGACAGTTGTAAGGGGGTAGATTTAAAAATGGCATAGGGATTCCCCCGGATTAAATAAAACCCGATGATGCGACGGGTTATTGAATTGGGATATTACCGCGTCGGGTATTACCCGAATGCCCAAGTCTCCATTCAATTCACTGTGTTTCATTCAATAAAGCTGAAGTAGTGAATCTTTTCAAAGAGGATTGAAATTAATTTTTCATTCAAAAAGCATGAAGCGGAACTTTGAATAAAATATTATAGGCCCTCTGGTGTCGTGAATTTGACATATTAATCTAGTAACATGGAGCTCGTGAGGCCCTAAAAAATTGTCTCTAGAAAGTTCCGAGAAGAGGACTTCATAAATGAGAAATAAGTGTTCAACGAAATATTTATAATCTATATTACAAAGAAATAAAAAATTTATTACTATAATATACGCAAGTTCCATTACATATAGTATTCAGTGTTTTTTAAACTTGCACCTAGATGGCGTTATTCTATAATTATATTTATTCATTGTTCTAATCGAAGTATTCTAAAGAGACGAAGCCGGTGGCGACAGCTAGTCTATTGTCGATAGGAAATCATTAAAACGGCGTCACATAAGAGCCCAAATCAGCGCAGACCCGGGGCGAGAGGCTGTGACGAGATGAAAGGAAAACGTAAGGGACAAATGACCCGATTTTTCCGCCCGCTTTGACGAGCTCTTGTGTTAGTCAATGGAAGTCGAAAGATAGTGATGTTCCATCTTGTAGTATCGATAAATTAGGCATATAAAATGCTTCAAGACTCTTCCCTTTTTTTGACATGATACGTCAAATCGTAAATGGTTTTAATTTCGTAATTTTCCGTCAGTTCATTATACCCTACTAATATTATAATGGGATAAAGTTTGTGAGTTTGTATGTTCGGTGTAATCTCTGGGTCAACTGGACCGATTTTCAAAATTCTTTCACTGTTAGAAAGGCATATTATCCTTGAGTGCTAAAGACTATTTCATATTAAAATCACGTGTCACGATTTTTGTCCGGGATAAACTGCGAAATTACTAAGCCGATCATTATGAAATTTGGTGACTATGTGTAGTTTCGTGTTAACAGAAAAACTACTCGTGTAAGGTCCCCTAGTAATATCATAAACTAACTAAATATTGACAATTTCCTAATGACATATGCATAATGAACGGAGACTCGAATCGCTTCGTTCGAACACAAGGTAGTGTGAGTATACTATTAGGTTTCAAAGATAAATGACAAAATTCGTATATTACTAGGTTATTATTAAATTGGCAATATAGCCAATTATCTCTTAACGTTCAAAAATTCGACCTTCTTGCTCCATCCATGATGCAGTTACAAGGGTGTCAAATGTGCCATGAGTCGTTCCAAGAAAATAATGGCCGTGCTCGACTTGGCGACGGCACTACCGCGCCACCAGATATTTTTCTTTCCTAACAGCGGGCTACATCAGTTCCCGTAGCCCATTTGAACCGACGCCAATCTCGTAGTAGTGGGGGGAAGGTTTCTTTAGACGTCGAGATAGTCACCGGATACATTATTTGGGGCATGAGCATTAAAAAAACAAACAAAGCCCAAAGAAACACAAAAAAAACAACAACCATAAACGTTGGCACGCTGTCGTTTTCACAGTCGCCTAAGTCACAAGCGCAAGCGGTTTCGATGCTTGGTAAAGTATCAGATAAATAAAAAATATAATTGGAGCTTTAGACAACCCCTTTTGGCTTCAAGGGTATTTTTGTCACAGCATATAAGCAGAAGACCTTCACATCTAACCTAACAAACTTAACTGATAATAAACCTTAGACGACTTCGTGACTCGTCTTTTGCGACTCTGAATAAGTAACAGAGTTTATAGCATAATTTTATATATAACTAGCTGTTTCCTGCGACTTCGTCCGCTTGGAAATAAATTCGAGAAAACAATTTCGCGGGTTTTCACTTTTTGCGCGGAACCCTAAATATTTTGCTTAGATTAAATAAGCCTATTTGAATCCCGACAATATTAGCTATCTTCCAGTAAAATGCACATCCGAATCGGCTAAGTCGTTTCGGAGATTACCCGGAATATACACACAGACAGACAGACAGGACATTTTTTTTTTTAAATTGTATATTCGTTATAAGTACCGTATATACATCATGTGTATTGTGTATGGAAATGTTATTTTGATATTACATACAGACACTTCAATTTAATTTATCAGTATAGATACCGTAGGTCATAGATTAATATTCAACCAGACAAAAAGGTTATTTCACAAGCACCGCTTTCCGTCCAATTTGCCTTCGCTTAAGCGTACCCATTGGACCGTAAGGCAATCCCGGGATCGCGGGGAATGCTTGAGTGACGAAAAAGAAAGGCGTAATTGAAATATTTAGCCGTCCGGGGGGGTCGAAGGTTAGGGGATCGTTTAAAGCTATAGTTGTTATTACTTTCAGTAAAACCTTTTTTGATATTCGAACTGACAGGTTGTTATAATGCGATGTCAAACTTGGAATAGAGTTGTTACGAAGTACATGTGTAGCTTCCGAGTTACGGGATAAATAAAACGAAAACTGAAAACACAAACAAATAGGTTGTGTCTATGGATGTTAGATTCTCAAATTGCTTATTAAACTGTTTAGAAGGAATTGACCAACTAATATATAAACGTACAGTCCAAATTACTGGACCTAAAGTCTTGATATTTCCCACAGAGTATTGTTATTACGTAAGCGAGTACTAAAAAAGGAAGTTTTGAATTAATCCCCCCTAAAGATTTAAAATGGGATGGATGTTTGTGTGGAGAAATTACCCATTCAAAGCCTGGGACTCACTAGTGTAACTTGTAAGTCCCAGTTATATTTTACGTGGATTTAAGTTACATAATTTTTCAGCGAGAACGAAATGCGAGCGAAGACGCTGACGGCAGCTGGTATCGGAATGGATACAAACATCTTAATGGAAAATAAAAGTTCCTTTAACCGGAATTATTACAATCCCCAGCAGAAATGCTGTCAGGGGATTTAGGGATGAGCTAGGGAGGTAATAGAGATTAAAGTAATCTTTAAAAACAAAATATTTCATTATTTCGGGAGATTTTCAGAGACAAAGATTTTTTATAAAGAAAGTGGCAACCTGACTTAAGTGAGCGCTACCCATAGACATCCGCAACAAGCCAATGAGTTGCAGATGAGTTACCTACATTTACTGTCCAGAGGAAGGGGCGGGGGATAAACAGAATAATTAATATTTCCTCCCTTTTTTTCTAATTATAACAAAAGTAGGAAGGGGAAGAAGATCAGAATTAGGCCTCCGGGCACCCTACCCATCATTACGATACGCAGAATACTTGACGCCTTCTGTGACGCTGTGAGGTCGTTGTATTTCACCGGTTGACGCGGAATCTAACGCTGTTATTGCTAGAGACTTGTAGAAAGGGTTTTAATTTTCTAAAATTAAATTAAATTAAGAAAATTAACGGGAGAGTAGTGGCTTAGTGGTATAGACCCCGACTTACGTATTGTAGCTTATTTGTTATTGTACTTACCTTTACTTTATGTAATTTATTTCATCACCATTCCTCCGAAAACGGTAAAGGAAAACATCGTGAGGAAAAAGGCTCCCAAATTCGAAAACATGTGACATCCACTCACCCGCACTGGGCCGGCGTGGTGAATTACGGCTCATTCCCTCTCCGAGAGAGGCCTGTGTCCCTGCAGTGGAGAAACATACTAAAGTGACTGATTATAGTTACAAAGGTAGTAAAAAAAGTAAAACGCGTAATATGGTTGAAAGTTTTTCAACACAAAGCAAAGTCGCTAGTCTTAATACAATAAGTTTTATAAAGGCAAAATGAATGAACAAAATCTAACTTAAAACAAAGCTAACATTCCAACTAACAACACAAAAAACAGTGAACCGTAAATAAATCGGGAATAGGGCCGAAATTCCTTTGTCCGTCCACACTCCAGAGGTTTCAAACATTTCGTAACAAAAAAAATTCAAGTAATAAAATTGACGATCGGTGCATGAAATTTCCCAAGCGTGGCTCCGACCCGATCGGACCGCTTTTTATTTTTTTTTCACTGCGTAAGTTTACATATCGTTATATGGGGGGGCTGGTATTGTTTTCTATAGGGAAATGTGAGGTTTGAAGGTTTGTTTTTTCAGTCCCTTTCAAGCTCTGTTGATTTATAATTGTGTTAAATATTTAATTGTTTAACGAAGCGATGTTTCAATTCAAAATTCCCTTCCCTTGTATGTCGCTATCGTTCATAGCCGAAGTACGTTTTTTTAAATATCCGAATTATATTCTTTACAAAGCGTGTGAAGTGACGTAGACTTTGAAAATGTCAAAGATTTATTTCGTACACAGAACAGAATACAAGTTAGCAACTAACAAGAAACGTGCAACTGGCCCATCCAATAAAGGTGGAACCAAGTGTAGTGGGCTCAACTTTAAGTATTTCCTTGATATACGAGGTCCTACAGAGGTGGAAGCAATTACTGGATAGCTCAAAATACTCCTCGTCCTACTAACGGCAAAGTGCGCAGACACAAAACTTATGTGAGATATCTTATCCTAATTCACATAATATCTCTACAGCGCGTTCTAACATGCTAGTGGCGCCATCTAGACCACTTATTTTAAACTAAACACATGATGGCGCAAGCTAATTCACTTATTATACGTGTTTGGCGTTGCAGTATTCTTGTCTCTAAGTTTTGCGTGAAAAAATATCAAATCAGCAAACGTTACTCGATTTCCTCCTTCCATATCTTTTCACTCGTTGTCTTTGTACCCAAGACCCTTAGTACCAAACTCCACACTAGCTAATTAATTCATCGCAATGCCAATAAACAACGACTTTGTAACGTCATGCGTAGTTGGCGACTAATTAATGAACACTGTAAAAACTTGTCCGGAGGTCGTGACGGGGGCATATGGCAAGGGGGGTGTAAGCCGGGAAGTGGGTCACGCCCTGCGGCGGAACGATACATAATGCATACCCCGGATTTACATGCGTCGTGAGGAGGTCACATGCGAGCTTGTTAAGCTGGTAACGAATCTAGTATACCTAAAAATAGCCTAGAGTACCTGAGTACCCTTTTTTCCTATACGGCATAGACAGATTACATATTATATATTGTTCTGAGAGTCAAACGCGTCTTTAAAATCGAAATGCATGGCGGCACCTTGCTGCGGTCTTAACACAGCTTGATTTTGTATATCCGGTCACTTCCCGGATCAAATTGGCACATTTTGTTTAACAAATCGTGCCAGTAATCTGAAAACAGGTACATACATCTTTTTTTTTTATCTGAGAAGGTGGCAATCGAGCAAACGGATCACCTGATGTCAAGTGAGCGCTGCCCATGAACATCCGCAACAGACAAATGCGTTGCAGATGCGTTGCCTGTCTAAAGGACAAAGGAGGGCATAGACAGGAAAAAGGATAATTCCTTTCCCCTGTTGTGGGGAGGGGCCCCATGCTATCCTCTTCCTCTTCCCGTCCTATCCTTATGAGGAAAGGGTGGGAAGGGGAAGAGGACTAAAATTAGGCCTCCGGCACCTCACTCATCAGACGAAACACAGAGTACTTCTACGTCATGCCTGTTTTCTGTGAGGTCCTGGTATTACACCGGTCGAGCCGGCCAATTCGTGCTACAGATGTTGTTGTTGCGGGCTCTACCACTGTTAGAACCACATCTTTTGTGATATCGTCCGTTTATTTTTTGATCGCTTCGTAATTGTATTTATTTATTTATTAATCTAAAATAAGTATATAAGGTAATACATAAGACTAGTACGCTGTATGTGGCCTCCGCTCAAACCAGTATTAAGCTTAGACGCGAAGTATTCATATCGGCAAGCGAAAATGATATGTAGAATTCAATTTCGTTCAAATAATTCGTGAAAGCCTGCGTCGTAAAATATACCAGATAGGGTTGAAAAGTAAGGTTTTATAATATACTAAATTAAATGATGTGTTATTAGTTGTATTCCTGGATGGGCTATACCCGGATAGCGTGAAAGCACAATGAGCTTGATGACAGTGGGTGACAGCTGACAGGTGCGCCGCGGCGGTCTGAGCACCTGTCAGCTGTCAAATATTTTAGTTTTTAAACTTCAAATGTCTGTCAGAACGTTATAGTGTGAAAGGCAATTATAATATTCATTGAATGCTCTAGCTTACACACATGTTTATTTCATAAGGGTAGAGAATGCAAAGAAATAGCGTATTTTTTTTAATTGATTAGTTTAGTTATTGTAAACTATCCTTAAAAGATAGATAAATGACATTACAGATTCTATTGTAGATCGTTTTAAGATATACAATTCCGTAGTACGTTATTTCGATGTATCTCGTCAGGTTTAGTCGGCATTTGCAAAGTAAGCGAACAAAAAAATATTTTTTACGATGATTTTTTGATAATATGCATGTATCATGCATAATAACATTCCTCTTGAATCACTCTGTCTATTGATGAAAACCGCATTAAAATCCGTTGTGTAGTTTGCAAGATCTAAGTGAACAAACAGCAGACAACTTTGTTTTATACCATGTAAGACTATCCACTCGCCCCGGCTTATCACTGGTCATTTCTTCATACAATTTTCCATCCCTTAGATTACAGAAAGATAAAATAGTGTACAATATTTAGTGACCATTAGTTACATTACATTGTACATAACACAATTTAAAAACATACAGACAGATGTTGAAGTGTTGTGTCAATCGCCATCTATTAGAAACTTTGGAAGTTTTAAATAATTAACTAGCAATTCGGGCATGTTGAAAGGATGAATGAAGAGAGAATAACGAAACAGATTTATGTTGCAAAAGTGAGTGGCAGTGTTGCTAGGACTTATATCGACCAGATTAGTAACATACTAAAGCAGGACTACCGTTACCGATGAGAATGTATGCGTAGATGTATGGATGTAGAAGAAGCGAGGTGTGCCAGGATCGCGCCAAATGGAAATGCATTTTCTCTGCCTATCCCTTTGTGCTACGGGCTTGAGCGTGTATTTATTTATTATACGTTATATATATTTTATATAAGTAAACATTTTTGTCTGTTAGTCGTTCCAGCTTATTACGCCAAACTGGTGTAGTAATTTAGGTCTTAAAAAAGTAATAAAAAAAACACCTTAAGCTGGCGTAAAAAACGTACTGTTATCCCAATGTTAAACTAGATGGCGTTATTCTCAATTTATAATATATTTTTTCTTTTTAATTAACGAGTCAGAACTAAGACTTAGGTAAGAAATATGTCGTGACGTCTACAAGTAACATTTAAAGATGACGTCACACATACACGAGAATCTAATAAAAGTGTGTTTCTAAAATGTATTTTTTTTCGAAAAGTGACAACCCTAAATACGGAAACGGAATAGGAGCAATCAAGGGCTTCGATCAGTCTGAAGGCGAATTTAATATTCCGGGTAATTTGATTTGATTTCGTGCATTTCACAAATATACATGTATTTAAGTATTCAAGGAAATACCACGTTATTAATATAAATACCATATGTATACGTACAAACAGAATTTTAGACTCGAATGTGTCACAAACTTGACCCCTAAAATCGCCAACTTATTAATAAATATGCGCTCACGCCCGTTACCCAGAGGGAAAAACAGAGACCAGGGATTTCCATTTGGAACGATCCTGGCACACCTCTCTCGCTTCTTCTACATTCATACATCTACCAATACAAGCTCGTCGGTTATGGGTCCTCCTTATATCGCCCATTTTTAGTAAGCCACTAATCTGATCGATATAAGTTCTCCTAGAGCGTTCCCTACCAACACTACCACTCACCTTCGCTACATAAATTTGTTTCTTTCTCCCTTCATTCATCCTTTCAACAATTTAAATCGCCAACTTAATTTGTATTTTACGATTTAGTGTTTTGTTATTCATCAATGTATATATTATGTAACATATAAATCTAGGTTCTGATCAAATAACAGATGAGGGTGTAAATTTATTATGCCGAATCGTACACTATTACGAGAAACATGTCATGGTACTGCGTCATTTTCCCCGCGTCTACCCTTCATCTTTGGCTGTCACCTGTCAGAATATCCTATCAAATCGTAAGGTTAATTGACGTGTATCTGTTTGTGGCAATATATATATATATATATATATATAAATTTCTCCTGTCACAGTGTTAGTTGCCATACTCCTCCGAAACGGCTTAACCGATTTCAATTAAATTATGCATAGACATTCGGTAGGTCTGAGAATAGATTTTTATCTATCTATAATATTATAAATGTGAATGTAAGTTTGTTTGCTACGCTTTCACGTGACAACTACTCAACCGATCATCATGAAACTTTGTACACATATTCTTAGAGGTATTAGAAGTAACATAGGATAAACTTTTTATGAAACGTTCGCGTTTTTCTCGGTGTTTTGTACCGACAAGTTTCGGACCTGTCGGAGGTCCTTCTTCAGGGTGAGTGGTATTAATTCGCGGTCGCGGCACGCCTCGCACTAAACTGATGGGATTAATGGAGGCCACTTCCAGTGGACGTTTAGTTGGCTGTTAAAGAAAAATAGAAGTTGTTATTCACTCTCTAATTGTTTCTTCTTGTTCCAGAACATTACCACATCTTCGTCGGGGACCTGAGTCCAGAAATCGAGACGCAGAGTTTGCGGGACGCGTTTGCACCTTTTGGAGAAATATCGTAAGTATTATTTACATTTTTTTTGCCCACGGTTGACCTCGTTCTAAGTACCCTTTCTTGTACTCATGACGATGCGTGTGCGCGAATGCTTAACGAACAAACTTAATTACATTCGGATGTATAATAGGATTCATTAAAATTCACAAAGTACTAACAGTTCTATCCCCGCAACCAAAAGCATCAAGAAGGTTTGAATTACATAAACAAAAAGTTTTCCTCACTTATGCACGACAATTATGAATTTACCGAATCAAATTCGCTTAAATTAAACACGCGTAACACGAAACTGGTTAGCAATTTAAATGAGTCGGGTTGTACTTTAGCGATATGAAAAGCTGTCGTTCGTTGTGTCATGGTACGGGAACGCCTCCGACTCGTGGCTCTTAAGCGTTCGGTCCGCCATTTTGAAATAGTCTCGTGCCGACAATCCGAATTTCGAATTTTCGAATTAAAACTATTCTAGAGGTAGGAAAACTTGTAAAATAAACACACACGCAATATCGGTTGCCATGGTAATATTTCATGTTTTGATAATTTGAGGGAAGGGGCCGTAATCCACCACACTGGCCCAGTGCGGTTTGGTTGATGTCACATATGTTTTAATTTGGTAGTTCTAAGATATGCCGGTTTCCTCACGATGTTTTCCTTCACCGTTCTGGAGCAGTGTTGATGAAATATACACAAAAAGTAAAGAGCCGGCATGAGTTCGAACTTACAGTACGTAAGTCGGGCCTATACTTGGCCACCCCTGCTCCATACAATTAATTAAGGTTCAATGTAAATCGGCCGAACTGTGACGATAATTGTTAAAGAAAGTGTAATAAAAACGTAAAACTATGTATGCAATGTTCATTTACATTCTGTCTGTACACAACTTATCTCAATAGCATTTTACAATCTGTCGAATAAATTACTTGACAGACGTAATCCGAGCGACTCTTATAAAATATGCGATGAAATAAGTCGTTAAAGAAGATGGCCATAGACTAAACACAGCTCGTAATTTGGACCAAAGCCAACAGTGCGGTGCGACTGACAGCGGGGAACGAGCGACAGCGAACAAGAGAACTGAAAAGAAAATAATTATGAACACACGCCAGAGTTACTGAGGAAATATTTGTAGGCTAACTCAGATAATGGCTGATAGTAACAGCCTCTTGGTACCATCTAACAGCCAACTCTAGAACCACGCGCGCTCATTGGTCAATTCAAATAGCGCTTCACAGCTCCCTCTTACACATTTCCGGCTCTTTTCACAGAATCACTTCCATCCAAGCGCGAGGAAAAATTTTACAGCTCAAAAAGGCTAAATCAGGTCTATAACTTAATAAACTTATAACTTATTTACGTTGAAACTATTTTAATATTGGTACCCGCTATCTGTACAGATCGACCTTTATCTGCATCGGTTGTGAACACACCCTTATAAGCATTACGTCAGTCCTACATATTATGTTCTGTTCTTTAGCCAAGCTACATAGTAATTTTATTATTTCCATATTAAATAAACAGACCACGTCTGACTTTTCCAATTAAGTTTTTACTTAGAGATATTGTAGAAAACGATTCGCTACTGACAGCACCGCGAGCACCGCTTAGGGGTCGTGTGTGGGTGTGCCGTTTCGAGTGTTTGTAGGGAGTTTCCGTACTGTACTTCATAATATTATATACTGTAAAGAAAGTAAAAACAAGAGCTCTCCTTGTGCCTTATCTAACTGTCTGCCCTTTGTTAGGCCTCATACGCACTGGGCGGCTGGCCGCATGAGGCGGTGTATGGCAACCGCAAATATCTACTAGTAACAACGTTGCGCTAAACCCGTAATGCGTATGGACTCTTACACAAGTTGCATTTGCAATAGTTGCGGATTTCGTAAGGAATCGATGTTTAAATAACATCACGTGATACTTTTACCTCCTTCTGACTTTAAAAAATCAACGAATAGTCTGTGGCTATTTGACTTAAGCAACCATAGACATTTGTTGTTGTTTTTTTTAAACGTCAAAGTATCATTTGAAATAGGAACGGGAGTTCCTTATCGCCGTAGTCATTTTATCCCGAGGGGACTTCATAAAACTTTATGTTGCACATTAAAAATTCACTTCCATTAGTCAGAAAGGGACGAAGTCAGCTAGAGCTGGACTTGTGCGAAAGGGACAAAAGCCCCAGAGGTCATTTTTGTTAATGGAATTTTTTAATTCAAACAGAGCTATGGGTTTTTGTCTTTTGTGTGGAATATCTAAAAATCAGTTATATCCGAGTTGAGCTTTGGTATGATGGACTCATAAATCATTTACTAAATTAGCCTATCCAGGCTATATAAAGGCTCCTTTGATGATTAATATTATTGTAATCAAAGGCTGAATCGTGATAAATGTAAAATCGTAATCTTTGCCTATCCCTCTGGGATACAGGCGGGAGTTATTATATATTTATAAACATATGATCCCTACTAATATAAATGTGAATGTAAGTTTGTTTGTTACGCTTTCACGCGAAAACTGCTCAACCGATCATCATGAAACTTTGTACACATATACTTGGAGGTATTAGAAGTAACATAGGATACTTTTTAAATAAAAAATAGTATATAAAAAGCGAAGTATGTATGTTGTATCTATAGCTATACCGATTTCGATGGAATTTATAAGGATTGTCCAGATTGGCACATTCCTGTTTGGTAGCGATCGGATCAACATAATTAGTGGTACCCGGGCGAAGCTAGGGCGGGTCACTAGTATTTTAAATAAAATCTAGTTTTAAATTAGTTAAAATACTACATAATGTAAATTTAATTTAATAACCTACAAAATACATGGAGATTAATTTTATTTTATTACATAGACGTTGATGTTACATTAATGAACTTACAGTTGTCAACAGAATTCATTTTGTGTGCAAAATTTGATGATTTCCGATTTACATTAATCCAAGACTTACGTTTAGACGTCCAGGTGCTTCAACCTACACACCATAGGACGGTGACATCGTTTGCGAAACTTCATTACGAGGAAATGACTTTGCCCGGTCGAGCCGACATCAGGAAAATGAAGGCAACATTTTTGTTACGCCCAAATTTTTTTACCCAAGTCATCTTCATTACGATATCAATTTAATGGACGGGAAAATCTAAATAACAACATAAATTACTTGTCTAAAAATACAAAAATAATATAGAATAATGAGACACAAAGAAAGAAATTTCAATACAATAACACATTTAATATTGACACCGACATTGTTAGGGCTCGTTCACACAGAAGTCCGTTTTATCGTGTACGCTTTTATTCACTTATGTAGTTGTGTGAACACTTACCATTCAAACGTATCGTCTGACGCGAGCACTAACTTATTCTATCACTTTGTATTGATGGTATACGTCGCTCTCTTTTGCTCCAATTTGTCTTCTCTTTCGTGTAACGAAATGTGCGTAATCGTGATGCATTTTAACTCAACTCAATAAACGATTTTCATGTTTGTGTGTATGTTTTGTTACAGAGATTGCCGCGTGGTGCGCGACCCGCAGACTTTGAAGTCGAAAGGCTACGGATTTGTGTCGTTCTTAAAGAAATCGGTAAGATTTTAATTTCACTCACACACAAGGTTTAACGACTTTTCCATAGGTCCATCCATAGGTCGCTGGTTCATATCCGGCTCGAAGGACCACAAGAAGAGTCTATGTTAAATAATAGACTCTTTTTAATTATTAAATTGGTTTATTGAAACCAGTAATGTATATAGGTACATGAAACTCAAAATTGAAGAGAGAGAATTGCCAGTAGCAAAATATTAACAGACTTATTTTAGTGTTGCTGTTATACATATAATCTAAGAATACTAAATTTATATAAAGCTCAATATACACTAAATATAGAAAAAACAGTTGTATGTTCTGTACTGAACAGTTTATATGGTAGCTACAGAAAGGTGCCGAGCTTTAGGTCAGTATCTGGATACAAATGACATTACTACTTGGGAAAGCGTTACCCCTGAGAGAAGTAGTGTCGGAAGAAACTCCAGCAACGCTTCTATCATCGACACGCTAAAAATGAGGTGAACGAAGTCCTATCCAAGAGAACTTGAGGTGACTTAACAAAGGGGACACTTAGCCTAAACCTCAGGAGGCGTGGGCTTGGGCTTTACTACAGTCATTATATTAACATGTCCCAGCTTCGCTCGGGCAGACAGATAGACGAATAAACGAAAGAAAATATAGCTAATGTTTCCCGCTGATTAAAGAGCTGTCTATTGGTGTAATTTTTTTTAATCCGGCACAAAAAAACGGGCCCTGTATCAATGGAGGATTGCTTGCAAATTATACTTTTTTTGTCACTGAAAGGTCACTGTTTGCTTAGAGAAGGGATTTACAACTACACCGGGCTTGAGGCGGCAGAGCGCAGAGGCCGCTTAGCCTAAGCCTCTTTAAGAGTAACTACGCTCGAGGGCTCCCTCCGTAGGGGGAGTCTCGCCTCGGGCCGTTACTTCATTATTATAACCGGATTGGGAGGCCGCCGAGCTCTTAGGTCGCTTCAGCGAACGCTCCATGGAGTGACTCGGCTCAAGGGCCCTCGAGAGTGAACCTCGGCTTGGGCTGTCACTCATTACGTCTTTAGCATTCCGATTCGAGGGTGCCCGAGAGGGCCGAGCCTCGGTTCCATCGGCAGCTATTTTCGGATTAAAACCAATTATACAAAATCTTCCAAATATTAGCGTTCCACGCCGCGATCTAAGCTAATAACAATGTCGTACAGCGCCACCTATTAACCAACTATAAAAACTCTGGTAAGATCTGCTATTTTATAAAAAGAACAGAACTGCTTTTCATAACACCTACATATATTGTACTTTTAATAAATACTTATGTCTAGATTTTTCTTTGTCCGCGGAAAGTTGTCTGAAATTAACGCAATGAGAACCTTAATGGCCTCACGGTGAGAAATTACATCATTTAATATGTGTATTAAGCTGCAAAATCTCTTTAAAAAGAATTAACAATCCAGAGGATTTCACAAGCTTTTATAGGCGAAAAGACTTTGTAATTACTTGACTTTAAACAGAATTGTATAGTAGTAATAAATTGTAGATAAAAAAATATGTACATTACAATACAATATAGTACAAACTTTAAGTATAAAGTAAAAAGATTTCGCATTCGTAAAAAAGATGGCGCTGTTCTCAATCTTAAAATTATTTTATTAGATTTTTTCTGTCTGCAAATTATTTTGGTAATTGAGAAGATACCGCGGAAAATTGTAAAAATTAAGGTTAACGACCGTATTAACCTTTCTAAAGCAAGTAGCCCTTTTGACAAATTATCAATCAGTCGTTTGACAGTTGTAAGGTAGTAGGGGATGGATTTTTGTATTGAGAAACTACCCGCGCGGAGCCGGGCGGGTCACTAGTATTAAAAAAAACGAAATTAACTGATATTTCACAGTATAGCCCAAACTACTGGGCTTAGAGACTGCATTTCAAGTCTCTCATAGACTTGTAGCGAGGACTAAAATATTTTTTTTCTAAAACCACCCCCTAAAATACTAAAACCGGGGATAAAATTTTGAAAACAGAAATATTTATAATCCAATGAAAGTTGACCTCAGATTTATATCACCATACATACCAAATACGGTTCAGCTTAGGCTGCACAATCTTAAAATCTAATCGCACGGTTGATGAAAGGGAGTACAGCTAGTCAGACTATAAAATACCTAGCTAGTATTAAATACAACAATATCTTTAATTCCCGCGTTACAATTAGGTAACAGCGTCGAGTTTATATCATCAGAAAAGCTCTAAGCCTAACTAAGTCTTGCTTACAAAAACTTCTAGATACATAAACGTTACTTGAAAAACTTATCTCAATAACTTATAACGACGTCTCTGAGACACTACAAGTTATTCGACGATCCCAACTTGTGAAACGTTGAACGACAAGACGCTTGTAAATAATTTAATTATATTACTACAGAACCCCAACATATCCATTCAACGTTGGTATCAAAGTTGAACGGCAGCCTTTGAACTCATCTATCTACGCAATGTAAGCAATACATGTTGTTTGGTATAAATAAATAAAGGTGCTTTCAGAAGCGAAGGGATTAGGATTTACGTAGCGATTTCTCCGTTAGAAGAAAGGAAACCAAGATTCGGTTCGGATAATGTTAAAACTACCGCTACCCATAACTGTACACCCCGTATAACCGCGACAGAAAAAGCACGAAACAAAAGAACTTACACATTGAACAAAAAAAATATTTTTTTTTATATGAGAACCCTGTTAAGTGAGCGCTACCCATAGACATCCGGAACAAGCAAATGTGTTGCGTTGCCTACCTTTGATGGACAGAGGACATAGACAGGGAAAAGGATATTTCCTTTTCCCCATTAATCCCCTCCCCGTGTAATCCTCTTCCCTTTCCCATCCCATTATGAGGAACGGGTGGGAAGGGGAAGAGGAATCAAATTAAGCCTCCGGCATCTCACCCATAAGACAAAACGCAGAGTACTTCTACTTCACGCCTGTTTTCTGTGAGGTCATGGTATTTCACCCTTCAAGCCGGCCAATTCCTGTAACAGATGTTGTTGTTGCGGACTCTACCACTGTTAATACAATGTACATATATAGAGGTAATGGATTTCCATACTCTGTCATCTTTTTCTTATTATTTTAATTTAAAATGAACTTATAATAATACATTATTTGCGTAATCACGCTGAGCGTGTTATTTAGTTTGAAAAACGAATAATTTTTATTTAAACCTTGATAAAATATATATAGTAAAACAAAAACGCTACCGCTTGCTCAACGTAACCGCTGCCTTATCATATTAAAACGTTCTTGAATCCTTTGATCTTACCGACATTAATTATTCCCTCTCGCGAGGCAACGCGGACTAAATGAAGTCGTGCATTCTTTATAACTTATTCATTATTAAAAGGTATTAATTTATAAATAATGGAGGATAAAAGTACGTTCTCGTTTTTAATACCCATTCCGTACCTACAGGTACAGGATGTTCCAGAAATATTAATCTCAGACTAACATTAGAAACGTAATAATTTTTGAAGTACGTTTACGAGACTGACGTCTCCAACGTAAGAACAATTGCAATAATTTTGATTAAAATTTACTTTATTGATATCACACCCAGCAGTCAGAATCCGATGGCAGCGCCACCTACCTACTAATTACGAACCATCCTGGAACCCACTCACACACAAAAATTTCATCTAAGTCATCTTGATCGATATTGATGACATTTTTTCACGTCGTCACGAGACATCACACGTAACACGTCGCACGTCACACGTCAACACCGAAGCATACCTTTCCTGTTTATCATTCAATATCCTTTGGTTCCAGGAGGCGGAATCAGCGATAACGGCCATGAACGGACAGTGGCTCGGCTCCCGGTCCATCCGCACCAACTGGGCCACGCGGAAACCTCCCGCGCCGAAGAGTGAACGTAAGTTAAGGTTTATTTTAAAGTTAACCCGATTAGATGCTATTGGCAGACTTTTTACCCGATATATAAGTACTGTCCGTCTGTCACCAGGCTGTATCTTATGAACCGTGATAGTTGGACAGTTGAAATTTTCACAGATGACGTATTTCTGTTGCCACTATAACTACAAATACTAAAAAACAGAATAAAATAAATATTTAATGGGGCTCCCATACAAGAAACGTAACTTTTTAATGGTACGGAACCCATCGTGCGCGACTCCTACACTTTTTACATTTTTCAGTACAAAAAGAACTTTTTTGTACCCCTGACCATATGCATGCGAATAGTTAAGACATTGTTTTAAAAAACATTCGAATCAACAAGATTACGATTGCGTCTGATCCTATTCGTAACACGGTCGTGATATCTTTGAAGCGAGTTCGGAACGTTCAAACCTATTCCCTCAAGATTAATTCGGGCGTGATTGCGATTCGATAACGCTTTGCTTGGTAATTTGACGGCAACTCGAAAACGAAATTCCATTGCCTGGAATACCACGAAGTGTAGGATACAAGGTTCGATACTACTTGATACTATGAAGTGCAAGGTACGTAGCATCTTGAGACCATGAAGTGTAGTATACAACGTGCGTAGCATCTTGATACTATGAAGTGTAGGATACAAGGATACAATTCTCGATACTGCTAGATGGAGCTTCAAGATTACTATAAGTTGGTGCGGAAGGTATCTGTGCAGAGGTTTGAATAACACTTGACAGGACAATTGTAGGTTACATAAACTTGCGGCGGGTGAAGCCGCGGGGCTCAGCTAGTGTTGTTATGTATTTACTTTATCTGTATACTGACATATGGAACGATCGTCACCGCATTTGAAATTCACAAGGAGGCGGAAACATCAAAGTGAATATAGACAGCGAACTGTGGGGGGGACACTGTGTTATTCTAACTTAATATCTTTGTAGAACATTGTGCTTAAGAGCTAACTAAGAGAAAATCTAGAGGGTTATTAAGGAGAAATCTCATAGTTTAATGATTACAGAATCTAAGTGTTAAACCGCAGGTTCGATTATCGAAAGATTTAATAAGTCTATTGCTTGTATTATGTTCGTGTACTAACAATCTCTTTATAACACACTTTCATTAGCTTGGTTTGTTTGTCTGTCTGTAATATAATCATTTGTTATGTCATTTGTGTTCGCACGATTGACTTGGAAATTTGCAATCCTGTCATGAACCGATGAGAAGTTTTTTTCATATTTTATAATCCTGTTCGGGATTTCGAGGGAAATAATATTTTAATTTAAGATGAAGAATAACGCCATCTAGTTGAAAAATTGTAACAATGGATACTTTATTTGGCGTCAGGCAGGCGGCTTGTAAAAACTGTAGCCAAAACCTTACACAGTATGGACTACAATCATACTGTGCCGACCCCACATGAGTAGAAAAATGATATAAATATTAATATATTTAATGGACTTGCGTGTTTTTAAGCCTATTTAATGGTATATTTATTGACATTATTTTCTTTTAATGAAAATTTGGAATGACTGGAGAACTAAATGGGTTAGACTTGTAAAAGCTTTTTCCTTAACTTTTTCATTGGGTCCATGCCGTGCTTACAAAAAATCTTACGTACATCGCAGCCACAATACTCTCTTTAAACACTTCTCACGTGTTTGTACGAGTGACCAAGTAAAACGTTCATTAGTTTCGTTACATTATTTCACAGCGTAGCTTTTTGCGCACTGTACAAGCGCGCCGCAGTGACGTCATTCAACTCAGATCTCTTGTTTTTCTGCACGCGTAGCGTTCAAATTAATTTACATGATCTTATTCCGAGTTTAATTGAAAAATAATATAGATTGTTTTTCCGCCCGCGGCGTACAACTCTCCATTAAAACGTAAACGGCTTTGTCCTCATTATCTCGTAAAATAACATTGTTTTTAATTTTAATTGCTGGCGGTCGCCCTTTGATGTCGAACTGAGGTCGTTTCGAGGGCGAATTATATCAGAACCGTAATTATATAGAGAGGATAATTGGGTACTAGATTTATTATTTTATATTATTAATTCGCATGAACCTATAATTGTTTACTATTATGGAGTCCAGGTAATTTTTTCCGGTATTCGTTTTGTCAAAAATTAAAAAAAACTCAATGGCAGCTGTTAGTTAGATTTCTTTATTAGGCATAATTACAAAGCTAGATAGACAAGTAAATAATGTGCGAGGGAACAGCGGCGTCCCACTAAGTGGTGTCCTCGTCCTCATTGTAAAGGTTAGGAATCTAAACCATCCAGGGGCCCACTCAAATACACACACAAACTTTCATTAAAATCGGTTCAGCCGTTTCGGCGCAGCTTAAACACATACAGACGGACATAAGTGTAATTTGTATATGCCTTTGTTCTGCACCTTTCGTCTCAAAAACCACATTCAAAAAGGAAGCGAATTCAATGCAAACGAAATTACAGCGAATTCGTCGACTGCAATGTATTGTAGTATCCGAAAACATAATATAGTAAATATCCGTTGAGGCGTTGTACAGCTCTATGTAATTCCACAATGGTAATATCCGCTGCGGGCCTAATACCTTCCCGCTATTTCCTACAATTAGACCCCTTCTCCCCGTCTCCCTTCACACCCCTGGAACACCATTACCTCTCTTATTGTAGTAAATGTGACATTGGATTACTCTAAGTGTTATTATAGTTGATTCGTCGCTACCACCTTTGTTGGTGACGGGTCGTCTACGTATATCTACCACGTTTGTGTATGTATGTGTATGTGTATCAACGGTTCCCATATTCCTCTTCATTTGTTAGGAATAGCTATCGTACTTTATATCAGTCCACTGCTTAACGCAGGCATTTCTCAATACGTCCACAGTCCTGCGCTTTCAGCATACAGTCATTTCGCGGTCTTCCTGGATCTGGATGGATCAGACTTCTACTTGCCAACCGTGGTCCATTCCGAGACCATTCCTCACCCACCTGACGCAGCTTCGATAGATGTGACCAGCGCATTGCCACTTCAAACTACTCAAGAACTCTGTCTTCTATTTTTGTTCTCTGTCGAAGTTCTTCGTTCTAAAATATATAATTTAAATTATCATAGATACACATTAAAACTTCCTGCACTAGTTAAGGTCCTGTCGAAGCTTAAATAACAACGCCATCTATAGTAAATTGAAATTTATTTAACTACTTAACAATTTTTTCATTGACTAACTATAGATGGCGTTGTTTGCATACTACAATCTTCGCTTGACTGTAATAGTGTTTTTTGACCCACGACGGTAAATAGAGGCACTATTAGCTTTAGAAATTTATAAAATAAAGCTTTCTTTGGTATATTGAAGTTGTTAGTATATTTCAACAATAACAATTCGGTTAGCTGCAATGCATCATTACAAGCCGTACACAGGCCTCATCACAACGTGTACGCGCTCCTCGCCGTAGCCACGTTAATTAGCATCGAATTAATAACTCGTGGTAATTAAGAGATTAATAAGCTAGCTCCAGCGTTCGATGTAAATTCTGTAATTAATTTTTTATGCTCGCATGGCGGTGTAAGTAGGGCTGCCAATGCAACCTTTTTATTCTAAAACTCTTTCGAAAATCGTGTAGAATATATTAATATTTTCCCGCGTATTTGTAATTCCTGAATGTCGATAGAATAGTTGATTGCAGAGTTCCTAGTTTGTTTGAGTCATCAAGATGGCTGTAGAACCTTTTTTTTGTTATCGAGGGGGAAATCTTAACCAAGATACCCTGCTTCTGGGGGAAAGACATGGTTATGTGAGGTTTTTACTCACTAAAACCCCCACACAAACACTAAAATTTGGTATCGTGTGGAATATATGGTTTACATTGCAACCCGCCGCGGTGTTCTTCAATTAAATACAATAAGTTATTTAATTCGATACATTTATTATCTGAATTCGGGAATGAAATATGACCAAAATCAAAAATGCTTCGATTAAGATACAATAGGTTTTATCCGCTACTAATCCAATTTAAAAAATAGGTTAGTTCTTTGTGAGAAATCTAAATCGGCATAGCTTTGTATCAATCAAACTTTTCGTATACCGTATGTACCCAACGATGTTACCTGTCCAAAAATTCGCTACCTCAAATCTCTACGCTCCCGCGAGACCTCCGAGCGGATTCAATTTGCGAGGGTAACATAACATGGACGTCGGCTAAGTGCGCAATAAAGTGAAACGAGGTTTTTATAAAATTTTATAGAAATATCCTTCAATATACTAAGCTTATAGCAGGGTATATTTCAAACCAGCTGTAGACCGTGGCTACACGCGCGTTTTTTTAGTTTCCTCGCTGTATATTTTTATAATTTAATTTAGCGTACACAAACTGAGCCCCGCAGTTCAACCGCCATACAATTTAATTTAATCGACAATGATCCAACCTAAGCTGAGCCCTATTTAGTATGATTGGTCGTATAGATTTGAGGTTAACTTACATTGGATAATAATTATTTATCCACACAAACTTTCATCCTCTACTTTAGACCTTTAGGGAATGAATTTAGAAAAAAATATGTCAAAAATTTGTTACTGTCAAGACATAATATGGGGTTGCTTAACAACCATATGACATTACCCTACTGTCTTCTGTCTCACTCACTTTGGAGATTTACATCACAATCGGAAAGACTTCCATTAAACAAAAGCAAAACAAGTCACAATACCCGAATATAAACTAACCCATCTGTAATAGAAGTTATGAATCGCTGTTTCCCATTCCAGTGAACACCAAGCCCCTGACCTTCGACGAAGTGTACAACCAGAGCTCGCCGACCAACTGCACGGTCTACTGTGGCGGTCTCACCACCGGCCTCACCGAGGAACTTATGCAGAAGACCTTCCAGCCATTCGGCACCATCCAGGAGATACGGGTCTTCAAGGACAAAGGATACGCCTTCATCAGGTAGGTCTTACAGTCCTAAAGGTCTCAAGTCAATCGTCTATTGAACAGAGAATATCAGATTTTCACAGTTACTATAACGTATTTTGTACGGAAGCAAGATTACCACTAACGTAGCCTAGCTTTGTGAGATTTTGCCCAAGTTAAGTTAGATTAGGTTATGAGAAAATACACACTCTCTCACTAAGATAGGCTGCTTTAGGTTTCGCTAGGTTATGCGTCAAAACCAAAAACAAGATTATCTCGTCAAATCGACACAAAAGTTTAGTACCCTAGTTATAGAATATCCATTCCAATTGTGGTGGTAACCGTAGATCTTGTACACACAGAAGGCACTCTAGGTAACAAATTTCATACAATGAAATGGAACACTATTTACTTACTTTCAGATTCGCGACAAAAGAGAGCGCCACCCACGCTATAGTCGCGGTGCACAACACTGATATCAACGGGCAGCTCGTTAAGTGCTCCTGGGGGAAGGAGTCTGGGGACCCGAACAACGCACAGGCGCAAGGACAGGTAGACTGCTCACGACTTTTAGATTAACCACACTGACTCTCATACACCAGCTTCTTTGGCGCCGTATGAATATCTGTAAAAGTGTTACCATTAAGGTTGCTCTTTATTAATGAAGGATTCTTAGTTGAAATGGTTTTGAAATAACGCTGGAGGACAGATCATTCCTCAATGCAGTTGTTACCGGATACTTCGTGAAATTAACGGATTCGGTAATTGTAGCTGAAGCTTTTGAATTACATACTTCAAAAATAGCTGTAAATAAACGAATTGTATTGAAAAACTTTAAAACATTATAACATATTGTAAGTAATCCCAAATAACTTAACTGTCGGACACGTAATGAATGCAAATTTGTTGGCGTCTCAGAGATACTTCTTTCAAATGCAAATCCACCTAATGGAGACAGATCCAAGGAATGTTCACTTAAAGGAATACATAATTCTGTTAGTTTGTACAGACGGTGTTGTCATAGAATTTAATTAAGTGATACAAGAGTAATTAATAACCAGAATTTAAAAGGCATTCTGTTAAGTCACTTCGAAATTAATGATTAAAATACATGATACGATAGCCTTAATTATAAAGCCTACAGGCAGAGTAGATAATACTATAGAATTAGCTCTGTAGAGCTATGAGACCTTTGGACCTCCTATAATGACATGACTCTAAAATTGTTATGACTTATGTATGAACTATACATTGTTTCATAGCAAGATAGAATTTTTGTAAACAAACAAACATCATTCGCTATACAAGGCGGCCATTACAATTTTTATACTTTCGTCGGAAATCTTATGGAAGTCGTGAGATATGGATAGCTCATCTGATAAACAGTTGTTTTCCTAAAATATTTTGGGATTCACCTTTGTTTACAAAAATTCCATCTTTCTGTGGAACAACGTATAGTGTGTACTACATAAAACTTTGTATGTCAACAAAAATGTTGACCGTATGGACTGACAAATTCGTTAACTGCATTCGAAATGTTATTGGGAAGAAACTAAACTAGTAGATATATTTGAAATGCTTGGAGTCAACTATTGTTTAAATTAAACTAACGCTCGATCACAATCGCAACTGACATATGTCAACGTCATAATTGAAGTGAAATGTTGACGCTGGCACTTTGTTTCAGTCCTTTTCCAAGAGGACAGGTATGGTCTGGTATGGTCCCAACAACAAAAGTATGGAGCTCTCTGATTATAAAAAAGATATAGACGAATTATATTGTAAACTCGAAGAAAGAATTTTGAAATGCACGCTTGTGGATTCCAGCTCGGAGGTACTGCCTACAGTCCCTTTGGTGCGGCATACACTACTGGCGGTGTTCCCCCCGCCTCGTACTGGTACAACACGTATCCACAGCAGCTCGGCGGCTTCCTGCAGGGGGTGCAGGGTGTGCAAGGATACTCTTACGCCGGACAGTTCGCTGGATACCAGCAGCAATACATGGGGTAAGCTTTGATGAAACGTAACATATGGTTCTGGTATTTTACAGTAGAAGGAGACGAAAAAGTGAGACAATCAACAGTTATATGTGACTACCAATATTTCTGCAAGTGTCAATAGGAAGGGGAATAGAGGAGAAAAAGAAGAGACGAAAAGGAGTAGGAAGGAAACATAAGTGGAAGAGGATGAGTCCTGGGTACCTCACTCATCAGATAGAACGCAGAAGTAAGTACCCCGGCGGAGCTAGCCCATTCCAGCTACAAATATTACTGCTGCAAAGCTCTTGATTTAAGAGCCTACGAGTCTAGCCTCTTAGCAACCACGTCATTGTTATAGACTATAGGGGACAATGGCAAGTTATTTGTGTGTGTTACAGAATGGGCGGTGTTCAGCTGCCGTGGGCTTTGGGCGGCGGAGTGGGTGGCGTGGGCGGCGTGGGTGGCGTGGGTGGCGTGGGCGGCGTAGCTGCCATGTCCCAGCCGCCGCAAGTGCTCCACTACCCAGTGCAACACTTCCAAGTGCAACCAGTGAGTATTTCCACTCTTGATTCTTCCTGCTCGTGTAACGTTGTGTATCTAACGTAACTACACATATATATTTATAAATCACAACTGGGTTGCCGAGCTAAGCCCGGAGCCAAATCGTAATAACCAAATTAGGTTTCTAAGGGTCAAGTTTTTACGATATTATCGTCAAAGTATTTTCACCTCAATAATTATGACTTTTCTTAGATCGGGGAGGATGAATGGCTGGCCCCGAGCCTCCTCGTGTGAGGTCAGGGACCAGCACCGCCCGAGCCCACCTGCTGCTGTACACAGAAGGAATGGATTTGAAGTCTATTCATATTCCAACTTCTGATCCAACCTTTTACACTAACCAACCTGTACCAACTATTTTTAGGCTACAAGAGATGTACCAATATTTAATTTATACCTGCTATGCCTTCTTCTGGCTATTGAATTCTGTAATGTTTATTAATTGTTAATTTTTCCTAGTCATTTTAAAGTTAAATATTTTTAGGTTCTAATTAAGTTATTTAGATCAAGGAAATACCGTACCCGAGTCATTCATTGAAATTATTCAAGTAAAAATCCAGTTCGAACGACTTGACGTATTTTGGTCATTTTTTTTCATTTATATCTTTCAGTTGATATTAGTTTTGGTTAAGGTAAGTAAGTAGTTATATATCTCTAGGCAGCAGGTAGCGGAGAGTGCGCAGAGAATCAAATCTAGTATCTTATTCAAACTTGTGACCACGCCTAGGTCAAAACTCTATACCGAAAGAAGCAAAATGTGAATCAGTCTTATTGAAACATTAATTTCTACCGCTTGAAAAGCATGACTATGCTTAATATAATTACAAAAAAAAATACTTTTAGAAAATATATAATTCGATTTAAGATTATTGATATATAAGATTATGTTAAGATAATTTAAGTGGATGCTGATATTGGTAAAAGAAATGGAATGAAACAAACAGGTTTGAATATTGGGAAAAGAAATGGAATGAAACAAACGGGAATGAATATTGGGGAAAGAAACGGAATGAAACAAATGGGAATGAAAGGTGATAAGGAACCAAAACCATCTGTTAGCACAAGCGTTAGACTAAGATTTAGTGGGAAAATTGTAGATTTTTGGAGACATGTTTAGTAGGAACATTAATTGAAGCGATCGAGCAGGTCACAGCGAGTGAGAAGTTTTTTAAGACAATTTTATATCCGGAGAGATTGCTAGGTACGTTTAAATGAATAAGGTTAACATTTAATAATACAATTAAATGAATTAAGCGCTATACAAAAAGAGTTTATAGTCAATTTTTTAGTTCACTCTATCTCTCGTTTTGTGTTTAAATTTTTTATTTGTTTTCGTTCCGTAATAATGCCAAATCCAAAACCGTAATATATTTAAAAAATAGAGGAAAAAAAACATGAATCACTTATTAACTTACTGTTATATTAAAAAAATGGTTGTGTCTAAATATTAAAGAACACTTTAAAAAAATAAAAAATCTTCGTGGAAATAAAATACCGGAACGTAGGAAAATATTAGAATTATTTATTGCGTAAGTGAAGAAAAAATATTTATTGCATAGATACTAAGAAGCATTTAATCTTTTACTGTAGCTAGTCGAAATACGAATGTGCGTGTGTGTGTGCGTCGTGTGTTTCTTCTACTTTCTTACAAACGACTTACTGTTCAGTTGTAACACTTTCGATATTATTGTATGACAAATGTCACACTTCCAATATTGTTTTCAGTGGAATGTAACACATTCAATATTGCTTTCGGTTGAATGTGGCATTTTATTATTATTTCATTTTGAATGTAACACTTTTAATATTTGATTTGGAATGAAACTTTTCGATGGTCGCGCACAGACGTGACGCCGTTGCTGTGTTTATTTAGGGCGTGGCTCAGAGGGCGTTACATGTTATAATGTAAGTTGTAATGGAGTCGCTCGCGACCGTCTTTTTCGAAACTTTTTAATGGCAACGCATCTTACCGCGTTCGTCTCTATGCTCTATATAATATTTTGTAAACAATGTATTTTATACGTTATATTTGAAATAAAATTATTATCGTTTGTCTGTCGTAGTGAATTCTGTTCTCCTTAGCGACTTATTTATTTTAAGCATGTAGATGGAAAACTTGTGAGACATATCGCTAGAAATTATTAATAACGATATTTATAAATTACAAATATGTAATAATACATTATATAACTTGATTACGGCTAAGGAACGAATTGTTAAGTCAATTTATGATCAGGTCAATAGTGAAGGACTGCGAGATTAACGTGTTCACATAACAAAACGTATTCGTTGACTTGTCGATTGAACATTCGACTGTCGCTTCTCGTAACGTGAACATATATCGGTATATCGTATTTGTTATGTGAATCATTACGCGCGCTACGAGGTTCGACCTCCCACAAATTGCGGAATATCACAAATTAATCGTATCGATGGAAGTTTAGATAGACAAATTTAGTTTTTATTAAGCTAGATATTAGGAAGATTATGACTACATTATAATGCCTATAATCGCTTGAAATAGGAAGTATACATTAAGTTAAATATATAACCAGTTAGGTGTTAACTGCAAACAGCCGCGGGTAGTAGGACAATTTAGACAACGTGTTTGTTTTACAGAGAGGTTGTTCCGAGGTCCTTGTTGATGTAGGTCTCGGAGACAGAAGCGGTTTCGTAACGAGTCAAGTCGATTGGTAATATTCAAACGATTGTCTGAAAACCGGACCTTTTAGTCCGTGTTTTGTAATCGATGCGTTGCCTTTGCCCAATCGCTGATCTTCCTTCGTCTATACATATGGTTAACGTTTAGATGTAAGAAACAGCTTTGCTGTGTTTAGCCGTAACGCTGGGCTAAGTGTGAGAATGCCCATTATAAAATGGTATAACATTTTAGCTAGGTAAAATGCAAGAAATATTAAAATTAAATAATATATTATATACACAAGAAATTATTGTGCAAAACATTAATATTACATACGTCTTTTTAGATAGATAAACTATTGAATTTTTGAGTGGTAATTTTTGTGATTTAATTTATCATATCGTTATTTTGTTTTTTTTTTTTATAATTTCTGTCCATGACATTCGTGTATAAGATGTCATATATAATTTTAAGTCCCACTATATAACACCAATATATATATAAATCCTTAACATTAATGTAATGTGTATAGTGTTGTCGGAGGCGGATTGTAATTTTCTATCTAGTCATGATTCCAATGAAAATGCCTTATCGATAAAAAACTTTTCGAACTTTTAAAAAAGCTCCTTCTAAAACTTTTTATACATAGATGTCGTAGAGTGCTCCGAACGGTACATTTGAAACACGCTTGTTTCGATTTTTCATCAAGACTTTTGTGCTATAAACGCTGTCTTTAAGAAAGCAAGAAGAATTGCTTCAAATATAAATGCTGTATTGAATTATACTACAGTATACCGAACGAATTAAAAAAATCCATACACACATCTTATTCAGTCACAACACCAAAATGGAACCCCAATGACTAAAATCACTGATGTATTTTATTTCCTATGCCAACAGTAGTTGATAAGTATATAAAATAAAATACAGTGAGTAATACATAGGAGCACTTCTGTACAAGTGTTCTTTTCACCAGACGTGAATAATAGGCGGCGGTGCATTCGGCGTAAATACGTCACCGGACCGGTATCCGGTGCATGTACACACATTCATTGCAAATAAACAGAAATCCGGCAAAATTCACATCATAAGTATCTAATATATACAAGTAGTTTCGAATGTACCATTTGGAGGACATCGCGTGCCAAAGACGTTTAGTTTTTTTCTGTTAGTAGCGTCTCTCTAAGTACATGTATAATATTGTCTATCCAATTAAAAATAAAACACCAATTGTTCAGACTTAGCGAATAATCCTCTAAGAGTGATTCTAAATTAAGTTTTATGGCCTTGAATATTGAACTTTAAGATTAGACCACTTAGAGCTCTTACTTAAATGGTAATTTAATAAATCGACGCCACTAATTTACAAATATTCAAGATTGGTTACTTTAGTTTAGACCTGGTTAACAGAATAAAAACGTAGAAAGAAAGAGAAAGAACTACTTTAACATACTAGCCTAGTGATTTGTACTAGTAATTGTAGTAATAAAATAACAAACGGGAAAATATATTTTTCTAGTGGCAACCCTAAAAATTATCCATGACTCTCGGTATCTCCCAGCTCAACGCTCAGATTGAATCGTACAATTCTTTTTTATGTAGTATTCAGGGCCATGAAACATTAGAACGTAGTGTTCGTGTGTTACACATTAGGGTCGTCACAAAATAACAGGCCCATTTCCTTACAGCAAGAGGCTTACACAAAAGAATTCTTAAATCAGAATAAAAGGAAAATAGTATGTACCATTTTTCGCTCGCGCACTGCGTCTTAAAGTGGGAGCAGTGCAAAGAATATTTTACTGTCTCTCTCACACTTATGGGGCTATTGAACGTGCGCAGTGCTGCGCATTATTGTTATCGATAAGTTCGGTGTGGTTCCATTGTGATTCACTCGGTTTTATCGATAACGGTTATCGATAAAACCTTCCGCTCTAGACTTTCTATGATTTATGAGCCAGTGTACGAGTGTAAAACAGTATTATAAAAGGAGAAAATGTTCTCATGGTTTGTTCGTCGAAATGGGATTGTTGCATTGTGACAATTATACTCAGTGTATTTACGTTTTATTTTTAAATGTAGTTGTTTCCTTTGTTTTAGAATGATGCTAGACTTTTGATGTTTTGTAGTGTTTAATATTACCCAGGACGCGTGCTCGTAAGGAAAAAGAACCTTGTTTTTGTACACGAAAATAAGCATATTTTTTGAAAAGTATAAATTATGTGTCACAATTGAATGGTGTCTCGTAGCTGATGTCATTTTGTCATTAATTTGGTAAGACTTAAGGGGATGTCGTGTATTGTAATCGTGCGACCTTCGTGTTCGACTCTGTGTAGTAGATGTTGTCCTTTATGTTACGTAGACGAATTTATCTTTGTAATACTGTGACGATCTTCGAAATTAAAATTGGATTTTCGTTTGTGAAAGAAATAATGCTTCTTTTTTTTGTTACAATTGACTAAATATGTTGTTATGCACTTATTTTTACAGGAAAGGGAAATCTCAGACCAATTCTATATAATGACGTGAAGTAAAAACGCGGGAAACGTTTTAAGAATATTAAGTGTAGACTACAAATTGGGCATAGAGCATAAGAGAGAGGTTTACTTTAGAGATTTAGTGGTACATTTTTTCTTGAATAGGTGGGATTGGGTGTTAATGAAAGGTCGTCTTGACTCATTGACGCCGGCAACTCGTTTTTATCTTTTGCTGTGCTGTGTACGGATACTAATCGCTTCGTTCTTGCGAGGTACACACCTACGACGGTTGGAGATCAGCCGTATGTCTAAAGGTCCGATGGGATAATAAACATGTTAATCTGCGCATTGTCCATGTAAGACACCGATAGGTTAGTCACTTTGTGAGTATTTTGCGACTGAATTAAAATTCGATTTTTATTCCGGAGATCGTCGAACCTCAGCAATAATTACGCAATAGTGTTGTGCAGTAGATTTTTTTAGTTCTCGTACCGCTAGTTTGGTGTAATTTTCAATTATTTTTAATATGTACGATTCACAAACGAAGTGATTCGTCGTAACTGATAGCAATTTAATACGATTAATATGTACAAACCCCAACATATTGCAACACTTTCACATTTCACAGATTGTTAATCTAAATTCTTTACAACAATTTTGTTTAATCACTTACATCGTCGATGGATCGTACATTATCTGTACTGTCAAAATTGAAATGTCATTGTCTATGGTTGTCATTATGACAGTAAATGTATATGGTTTGTTCCACGTCAAAATGGAATATTTGTAAGCCTTTTCATGTTCAAATTGGTAAATTCAAAATTATTTTCGCAAAACACACGAAAACTTTTTTCCCATTGCCTTATAACATTATCTATCCACATTACGCAATTTCACTTCACTTTATCTCAAGATTACCACAAAATTACATACCATAGTAGATGACGTTTGCTTGTCAAACTTGTCCATGTTGAAGTGGAACAAACTAAGTCATATCGTCTCACTATCATGTAGCCACTTTAGGTCCCATTCCTTTTTTCTACCGTCCATGAATGTTGTCAACACTAGTCGTAGTTAGACCGCGATTCCGTTTAGCGCCATCTGTTGATTTCGATCACACAACGCACGCTGTTCATTGTACTTAGATGAATGTCTGAGCTTTTATTTTATAAAACAATAATGTGATGTTACGAACTTAACAAATTTGACCACAAAGTGTTAGTGATTTTATTGTAAATTCCCCGTTTTTGTATTATCTATTTAAAAAAAATAATGACTACCCCCTACCCTACTATGTATATCATCGAGATGTGATATATTTAAGGTATCGGAAACGATTTCATACTTCACTTTGCATTCTCCAACTTGGCGGCCGAATGTGAAGTTGTCATTTTATTTTGTTACCCCGTTCGGATATTTTTTTAGATTTCGTTTTGAGTTCGGATGCTCGCATAAATTAGTGGAAAAAAATATTATAGTGGTAATTGAAATAGTGAATTAAGATTATTAAAAGTATAAGCTCTTCGCTTGTCTGTTGAGTTTACTTCGTTGAATTGTATTTTTGTTGGTTTTTGGAAACTTGTTTCTGTTGTCGTTTCGGATGTAGAGTTTTGGAAGGAGATCTGTAGGACTGTCGACATTAAAATTACATCGATTTACGAATCAAAATATTTTAGTCTACAAAAATCACGTTCGGATACACCCTCCAAGACTCCATCATTAAAAATGTTAATTTCATCATATTTTAAATAAAAAAAAATAACAATAAAATGAAAATATGCATAGGAATAAAATGATATACCCTGTACCTACCTATAGCATTTAATATAGTTATAAAACATACATATGACATGTAGTACGTAAGGATGATATGAGAAATAAACAAATAAAATAAGGCGTTTTATTTATTTAACCTCATTTATTTATTTATATGTTAAATTCTGAAATTATTCTGGCTTCTAATTAAGAATTTAACGACTGTAGCGCTTCCACCAGACGGACAGAAGTCAATTAATATTATTAGCATTGTCTATGCACTCTATCGCTTCATAGACTTGACTAACCCTATAATAACCCCAACCACCAACATTAATACTAAACTCCAAGCAATTAAAAATAATTGCAAAATAAAAATACCTCCATACAATACATTTCTATCCTTAGCTAAATTAATTCCTTTATACTTGGCGCAGTATTCAATCCAAAAGACAGCTAAGTCTATAGGTTTTTGCGGTCTGTCATTAAATCTGTCAGAAATTGTTGCGGCGTTTGCTTTAAAGCCCGGGTCTCGAAGAACTTGCTCTATGGATCTTTCTAGAACTTGCGCATTTACCTCATGCCTTCCGATGTATACACCGAAACCTAATTCGGTAACACGCTTACAGTTCTTTGGTTGGCTGGCCTGAAACGGTATACAAATAACTGGAACTCCATGCTTTATCGCCTCGTATATACTTAATAAGCCACCATGCGTTATAAACAGTACCACGTTCTTGTGTGCTGGAAGATAAAGAGGGAATTGTAATACCAACTGAACAAAAAACGAGCACATTACGAGTCGCAACTCAAATGCCACGAGTGGTAACATTAAAATAACAAAAACAAAGCCGACTTCAAAAATAAATAATGTACTAAATACACTAACGTACTAATATACTAATGTACTACGCAAGTAAACATAAGAATCAATTGTTAATATTTATTATTGCAGTCGGCGTCAGCTAAGGAAATACCAATGTACTAGAATGTCTTAAGAAAACTATTTTACAACTCAACTTTATACTATACTAGTGACCCGCCCTGGCTTCGCCCGGGTACCACTAATTATGTTGATCCGATCGCTACCTAACAGGAATGTGCCAATCTGGACAATCCTTGTCTATACATACTTCGCTTTTTATATGCTATATAGATAGACTGTTCCCCTCCTACCCTTTCCGCGGGAAATCGCATCGATAGTGCCCGTAGTTAAAGACCATTAACTAATCACCATATTAACTAATCAATAACTTAATCCCTACGCCCCAACAGAGGAGGGAATAAAAAGAAAAAAAGGATATTTACACGCACGCCCCCTGTTTGGGGCAATGTCCATAAGGGTCTGTGGGGCTCTCCCACCGAGATGGGCCTACCTACTAAAAACCCCACGCGTTCCCTCATGACCATTGTGTGGGCGCCACGGGAGCATGACTAGCACGCGACACCGCGACGCCCACTGGCCGCCCCGGGATAGGACCCCTCTCTGCGCCCTTAAAAGGGCGCCGCGCCCAAGATGATCTGGGGCGCTCCTAGAAGACGGCACCGTGCAATGCAGGAGTTGCTTGTAAGTCCTACGCCTATGGTGCAAATACAATCTAATCATCGATGTACAATTATCATTTTGCTCATCATCAATTCTTGATTTACATTAGGTACTTACCTAAAATATCATTCTGTTGTAACCATGGTAACGCGTATATGTTGTGAAATCTAGATATGTCTGCCTTCGATCTCCATTTGATAATAACTCTCTGCCTTAGTTTACTGAGGACAGTGAGCACATCGTCTACTAACTCCTTAGGCTGCGACTCGAGATCCAGAATAGAACCGAAACTGAACAGGATCGCGCCATCGGAAGCACCGTCTAACATTGTCTTTATATCCTGCAAATATCTTATAGTTTAAATATCAAAATTAGAAATGGTTGGAAACGTTCGATGCCGAAAATCGGAATGTGACGTCACCGCTGCCTATAAAACTTCACAACACACCAGACGATGCCACTCTGATGAGATTAAAACGAAGTGAAGATGTGAGGCATAAGGTTGTGCTTGAATTACAAAAGGATTGTACCTCACTCATCAACCGAGAATAAGGATGAATAGACAGAAAAGGAATCTAAAGAGAACTTTTACTGTATGTTGATATGCTATGAGGTCGTGGTAAACTCGATTAAACTTCGATCAACCGAACAACCGCTTAACTACGTTCGGGTTTATTAGTTTTTGAATTGTGAACTTCTTCAGACGCTTTACACGATATTTGTTAGGGGAAAATCCATGGTTCATGTGACCAATATGCTCAACATTCGTGACCAACATACTTATTGGAATTTGGAACAGTTTTTTTTTATTTTTCTTGTGTTCCGTTTTGAATTTCATAGTTGATTTTCCACTTCTGTCTTCCTATCTCTTTTAAATTAACTATAACTTATTTAGAAGCCTCTTACCTCTTTCAATGGTTTAACCTCTTCTATATGTACACCTCCAACTTCAATGACATTCGGCAAATTAGGTCTAACTCCTGTTACACTGAAATGTGAATTATCTAATACTAAAGCAACATTCCTTTCTAAATCTTCTAAATGTAATAGATTCGGCACATTCTTAAATACTTCTTTAGCTAATTTATTCTGATAGCCAACCAAAATTAATTTCCTTCCAATTATATCAAACGCGGTGTATACGAAATTCTCGACTCTATGGTAGATATTTTTCGACTCGGTAACTTCGATGAATTCGTGCGTAGCATAAGAAAGTTCCAAAGGATTTCCAATAAACTCATTGATATACTGCGCAATCCCATAAGCTGTTACTATTATCATAGGACATTCGTATTTTTGGGCGAAAGCGTAAAATACTGGCAGGTAGAATTCTTCTGCGATGATTAGATCAAGTTTAGACTTGTCGTTTTCTATGAAATCTCTTAATTTTGGCTTCTTTGTTATGTAGTTAGCGTAAGAATTCATTGCCCTCCACACGTATCTTTGGTAGTTGAAGAAGTTGTAGGTCCCGTTTATTTCGTCTCGTAAATTCGGTACTGGAATATTATCATAAAGATATATAAATAATCTGGAGGTCTGCGTTGTTCCCGCAACACGCAAGAACTACTGAACCAAGTTTAGATTGGACCTTGCAAACATTACTTGTCACAGAATAAAATAATCATTTCTCAAGACTAACGAGTGAATGAAAGGATATTTGTTTTGTTGTTAGGTCTAGCATTACCCTATTCAGTCTTCTCTTGACTTGCCCACGTCATGAGACGGAAGCACAGACGCTGTCTTGTTCCAACACTGCTGAACAATGAACGAATAATCTATAGTACCATGTTCCGCGTTCTTGTCTATTAAATGAACACCTATTTGTTATTAACAGGAAGTAAATACTAACAATTCCTACTAATATTATAAATGTGAATGTAAGTTTGTTTGTTACGCTTTCACGTTAAAACTACGCAACCGATCATCATGAAACTTTGTACACATATTCTTGGAGGTACTAGAAGTAAAATAGGATACTTTTTATGAAAAAAATTGCATATAAAAAGCGAAGTATGTATGTTCCCTATAGACTCCAAACTGGTGGACCGATTTTGATGAAATTTACATGGATTGTCCATATTGGCACAGCGGGTGTTCCTGTGTCTTGTACCGATCGGATCAACATAATTAGTGGTACCCGGGCGAAGCCGGGGCGGGTTATTAGTAGTTAATACTAATACAGACTGACAATGCCACCACCACAGAGTATACATACCACACTATAGACCGACTGATAACTCACAACGCAAACTACTGGACCTAGAGACTTCAAAATTTGCCATCGAGTTTTTTCTTAATTCATCTCCTAAAGGTCTATAGTAAAGCATGAAAGTTTTTTTTTTAGTTCTCGTTAGTTCTAGTTAGTTTTTTAGTTCTGATCTCAGAACTATATGATAAATCATAATGACTAGGGTTCAACTTACGCTGTACAATTGTCAGTTAAATTAGATCGCAGGCGGATGCATCCGCCGTCAACTTGTATATGTCATATATTTATTTTTATTCCCCAATTGGAACGCCTTAGAGCCTTATTTAACTGTGTCAGAATCGAGTAGACGATGAAAAATCGATAGATTTTTTAAAATAAAAGTAACCCAAGCACGTTTTAAAGTGGTTCCCTACTTCTATCAATCGTGATAAAGCTTGACAAATTGTGACAATTAACAACTAGATCGTGTTGAGGTTATAAAAAATGTATTAGTTGAACTAGTGGTATCTTAATTGTTTTACTTAGTTCATGTGTACAAAGTATGTTTCATACAGTGGTAACTTGTTACTCAGTTATCTGCCACTGGATATTCCGCTGTTCTGTCGGACGGACTTTCCGAGTTCTGTATCGCACTGTACTCTGTTTGTGGGCTGAGGTCTAGACCGCAACATGTAGTTACACTAAGATCACGAGTGGATTACCATAAGCTAGCGGTTTCTTATACTTTCACCATAATTTCAATTTAATGCAAGTACACAGGTTGTTACATTGATACAGCGAAAATAACTCCGTTAACCGACTTTCCAATTTTTACCCCCCCTCTATCGAGGGGTAAAATTTAAGATTCGCCTACATTTATAAAAGAATGCTTTATGTAAAAAAATTATAATAGGTCCGGACGTTAATAGGTTGAGGCGGGACCTCTGTCATTTAGGACTTGCAAACCGGCTTCGCCCAGGTACATAGACAAATTAAAAAATATATTTAGTCTATGGTTACTCGCACTCTTTCTTTTATCTTAATAAACATGTGATAATTAATCTCAAGTATTAGTACTGTACCCGCTTCAAAGAAAGACGTCACTTGAACTTGTATCCAAGTGAAGTTAGCCAGCGGAGCTTCTTCGTACGGACTGATGCATACGACTTGGTGACCTCTCGCCAGCAGCTCGAGCATTATCCTTATAGTATAAGACACGACATTAGAAGTTTATACTCTCATCTGTTATTTGAGGACCTAGATATAACAAGTGGCTTGCCGAGGTAAGCCAACAACTATCCTCATTATGTGGATGGTTGGCATTGGTACTAGGAATTGGAAATTACATGGACATCGTGCTGTTTTAATTTTCGCACAGCGATGTGTCTCTCGCCTCAGTCGCCGATTGTATTTCAATGTTTGTTAAATTGTTTTTTTAAATAGTCCATTATCTAAACTATTAGAAATTTGACCAAACCTGCGTCCCGTCGCATAATGTGATCGCGTCACTGTTGGCAACACTGACAGTATCCGTAGCGATGTGGCAACACCGAAGACCACTGGCAATACCAATATTAATATCTTCATTATGCCTGCACCAAAAAAAAGCAAAATAATATAAATAGTCTGCATTTTTTTATACCAATTTACTTTCTTATAGAGATCATGGATTTCCATTCAGCACGATCCAGACACACATCTCTCGCTTCTTCTACATCCATACATCTACGCATACAAACTCGTCGGTTACGGGTACTCTTAATATCGCCCTTCTTTATTATGTCACTAATCTGGTCGATATAAGTTCTCCTTGGACGTCCCCTACCAACACTTATTCTCTCTTCATTCATCCTTTCAACATGGCCGGACCACTTCCTCAATTCTACTATATGTACATTAAATGTCAATTTAAAATAAGGTGTTTCTGACAACACAAGGAGTGCTCAGTGTTAGCAATTTTTTTTGATTGAAAACTGTACTCACCTTTGAAATTTGGACTCAAAAATGTGAATCGATGATTAATGTCCGTTACAGTATAATATACGTAACAACAATATACGTTACAGTTACAGGAGGCACTAGGGGGAAGGGAGGGATGACCTATCCTCGATTTAAAATCCTTTTCGAGATATTAACATTGCACACGCTTAAAACTGACTACACGTCTATACGTCTAGAAATTATTAATGTAATACATATATTTACTTAGCTGTTGTTATCGTAACTTTATATAAGTTACAATGTCTTAAATACACTTATTTGACTTTTAGGTACAATGTTCCTTATTACGCATATCTCGTATAGTAAATTCTATGCGGAAATAAAATAAAATGTAAATGTTTATCAATGAATATCTTACTTTGTGGTCTAGTAATTAATACCAATCTTGGAGTTATCTAATTGTATTAATTGCTCAAGCGAAGTGCGCGGGTGAATCGTGGAGTATCGAAAAAACTTAACTTAAAAACTGCCGACAGATGTGCAAACTAAAAACAAGGCGCGACAATATTTCAAAAATAAATCCTTCTTGCTTGACAGTTAAATTCAAAATTGAATAGAAGAAAAAATCAAGATTCGAAATTCGAAAATCGAAACTGTTCCAAATTCAAATAAGCAACGCATGTTGTGACGGGTTGTTCACGCAAACCGTACTGAGATGTTTGACGTCACAATGTCAAAGTTGCTGGCGAAGTACCCACTTATTTTCAATTATTATTTCCGCTCCGATCTATGCAGAATCAGCTCACAGTGTCTTGAGGTCTAGCAGATTTGTGCTTGGTTTGAGATTTAATTTAATTGTTAATCATAAAGTCCCAACTAGGACAGGCCGCATCATGTCTTTACGACTGAAGTGAAACGTGCACACATTGATATATTGTGTTTGTGTGAACTGGGCTAAAATTACAAAATGAAACAAAGACAGTTTCTATCCTTTTCTCTCATCACAGTTTTATGCAGTGATTGCCGTACATACAATGATTCATATTCAGAATATTGTAAACGTATAATTTAAGCAATCATTATTTAGTATAAATTATGTTAAACAGTCCAACAATTCTGAAATATACTATTTATATATATTATATAACCTTACAGTCTTATAAATTGTTGGTTGCCAGTAATGGAATTTAAAAAAAAAGGTAAAAAGTTGACATTCAAGTGTCATTTAATTTCATACATTTTCAAAAATGTTCCTTTGTTGTGTTGAGTTCTTCAAAGTTTTTTTGCTATTTAATATTATTATGGGGGAATTCAGAGTGGAAATTTACAGCTGAAACTTGAGGTAAGGGTGGGTTGCCGTATCCGTTATTCCGTACTCGTGACTGGTGTTTCAGAGACTTATTTATGTTGCAAAAGTAGGTGGCCGCCTGCCACGTCTAGGAAAAACTAAATTGAACAAGTGACATACTAAAAAAGTGCAATGAAAGGAGCACCCGTAACCGACGAGCATGTTGGATAATGCATGCAAACAGATGTAGAAGCGGGAGAGATGTGCCGGGATATGGAAGGAAATCCATTATAATCCATTACACCTACCCGTCCCTCTGGGTAGAGCGGGCGCACGAGCGTGAGTGCATATTTATTTATTTTATTTTATTAAATGAACATAATATTCTGTGAAATGTTACTTCATTATTAATTCCTGACAACCCTAGTGTAAGTAACAATTTACAGTTTTATACACAAAAAAATAAAGCCGTGACGTACCTATTATATATAATCCCGCCAAATTTCGTGGTTTCTGCGGGTTCTGCGGTCTATTATCACAATATCAGGTCTATTGCCAACAGCATTCCTGTCTTTATAATATTTTCCAGAACTGGCGATGACTGGTATTGGTAGTACGGTACCTCAGTATCCATAAGGGCATATCTAAGGGCAAGTTGCTGATGGATGATCTTGGCTACTTGGTTATGTCTATGCAAGTATGCACCGTCCGCAAGACGGGAACAGCCGGAGACAATATGTCAGATTCACCGGGCCGACGACATGCCCGACAAATGTCAATCGTCCCGTCCTTTAGAATATGCCTCTCTACCGAGCACTAATCGTAGTACACTAAACGTCAAGTACACTAGATAAATAGATTGATTGATGGTGCGCTGGTTAAAGGGACGCCACGGGATCGAGAGATATGTTGGCATGAGGTCGTACAGTATCTCCGGGCGTGTGATGTTGAGGCCAGGTTATCAAATGAGTTGATAACTGGTATCACGGATTAGGAAGCGGGGTTGCCTCCGGTACCTATCACCGTCATGTGAATGGCTGGCCAGACATGCCTTAGCTGAAATGTGTTAGGTGTCTGGCATCTCTCATTGTCAAGTGAGACGGTGACCTGGCCGGAACTTATCTGGAACTTGTTTGCTTGTAGTCAGTTACTGTGCATATGCGTAACTAACTGTTTATTGATATTGACCAGTCGCACGTATAATGTCAGGATTGGACGAGCGGTACGAAGAGTGATCCCAGCGGCTTTGTTATCTTGTTTTTACAGATGAACGAAAGGAACAGGTACTAGCACGAGGCCGTGCTATTGTCAGAATGGCCGTGTCGGGGACTGGGCGAATGGGGAACCGGATAACATTTAACCGTTTGTCGCTGTTAACGGTTCCCATAGTTCTTCATTATCTTTCTAGTAATACGTGAAGCAAAAACTTTGTCCCCAAGTCAGTGTGACTTAATATCGGGTGAACCACTTGCTCGTTTGCCACCCTCAGTTAAATAATGCATATACAATTTCGTATGGGGCTTTCGCGTGTTTTTTCCGAATTGCAACTTAACGTTTAGTGCAAGTTCTAGGAGGTAAGAGTACGCCAGGTATAAGATTACAGTTTTTAATTTAATGGGAAACAAAGTAGTATTGTTTGTTTTTTGTCTGCTACTTTTGTATGTGATAATGTTTCGGTTTTTTTACTGGAAACTGTTGAACGATACGTTTTGTATACTTTCCGACACTAGATGGCTCTGTATAGAGTTTATATCGTGGTATCGTTTGTGTCGCAACAGAATATAAGAAACGGAGGGCAAATATTTTATGATATATCAGATTCGCTCTGACACCGCCGTGGCGTTCACATGTCCGGTGGCTCTCTCAGCGAAATTACTTTTTAAATCATCGTGCTTTGTGCGTGCTTTATTACATCGTCATTGTTCTTACTCGGTGCGCAGCTTTTTGCTGCTTGCATTCTGTGCGCTAGTGTATTGTTTTCGTTTCGGAGAAACTGCTAACGACGTGCAGGTGTCCTCGGTGACGTCACCGCGTCGCCCACGGCGGTCCGCGCCTCCCGCACGGGGGGCAAAGCCATCGTATTTCGTGTGTTAGTGATTGTGCTTATCCGTGAGCGAGCCAAGGATTTACACGTGAGTCCGTTCCTTTTTGCCCAGATTTATACATCCCCCGCTTATTGCGCTAGGCAATAAGCTAGGCACACACCCCGGCGCACCTAAAGCGCCGGGGCTTTCCGAGAACTGTCTCAGACAACCGGCCCAATATCATGGAGTCCGAATTTGCCGACTTCGTGCGCTCCCAGCACCCGTCGATCTGGGAAACTTATATTAAGTCGCGAGACTTTGCCCCCATCGCCATGCCCGTGTCCGTCCGCGATCCCCGCATCGCCCGCCGTACAACTCAGCCGCCACAGGCCGTCACCGCGCCGCCAAAATCACCACGTGCCCCCGCAACGCCTTCCCCGCGTGCCCCCCCCGCGTCGTCCGTACGCCCCGCACCCGCGCCTTCTGCGCAAACAAAAACAGCGCCCTCTGCGCGCCCCCTAGGTGCTTCCTTAGAGCGCCCGAGCTCTGCGTCCTCCACGCATTCCGCGGCATCGAGCCGCCGAAAAAACAACCTTACACCGACCCCAGGGACCTCCGCGCAAGCCGCTCAGAACCCCCAACCCACCATCTCGGACTCATCAGAGTCCGAAAACTCCGACTCGTCCTGCGCCTCCGACATGGAGATCGACCAGCAGGACCCAAACGCCGATGGCTTCAAGGTCGTCACTAAAAAGCGCAAGCGGGGAATCAAATCCCCGCATGTCAGTAGCGCCCCGGCCAAGAAAACGGCCCAACCGTCTGCGCCGCTAGAGCCGCGCAAAGAAAAACCCCCTCCGCCAATTATCCTTCAAGAGAAGGGAAAATGGGCAGCCATCTCGAAATGGATGGCTGCCAAAAACATCACAAGCCTAAAAGCGCAGTCAACAGCGCAGGGCGTCAAATTTTACCTCGAAACGGTAGACGAGTTTCGTAGAGTTACGAAACAACTAAAGGAAGAACAACTAAGCTTCCACACCTTCGCCTTGCCAGAGGAAAAAACTTTGCGTGTAGTCATCCGTGGCTACCCACTCGAGGAGGAAATCGCTTTCGTGGGCGACGACCTCAAAGCCCAGGGATTCCCTATCCTGTCTGTATCTAGGATGACTCATCCTAAGTACAAGACAAAAATGTCGCTTATTATGGCCACCCTTACGCTTTCCCCCGAGGGCAAGCAAATCTACAACTTGCGACGACTATGCGGACTCACCGGCATCTCGGTCGAAGGCCCGCGAAAAACGGGCATAATAGGACAGTGCTACCGTTGCCAGCACTACGGACACTCAGCCCGCAATTGCTTTGCGCGTCCCAGGTGCGTCAAATGCACCGGTGATCACGCAACAGCAGATTGCCCGCGCTCAAAGGAGACCACAGACCCTCCCGCTTGTGTCCTGTGCGAGACCGAAGGGCACCCCGCGAGCTATCGCGGGTGCGCCAAAGCCCCGCGCAGGCTACAAATAAAACGGACGGCTCCCCCACGGAACCGCTCCCAGTCTCGCCGTCGTGTCCCGCCGGCAAAACCCGCCGTACGGCCGGAATTCGTCCCGGCCCCAATACCGGCAAAGTCGGCCTGGAGCAAGCCCCTCGCCTCTTTCGATCAGCCACCCGCGACACAGACTCCCGTCCCCACCGGACCCACGGTCAACACCACCACCTCGGCCCCTGAGCCCACTCAGGGCGCAGCACAACCAAAATCATCATTAGCGGCAGAGATATCGCAGCTCTGCAGCTATCTAAAAAATATAAACATCCCCGACATCCTCGCCCTCTCCCGCGAGCTCCGCGCTGCTAAGTCAGGAGAAGAACGCCTAGACGTTATTCTCCAGCACATAGACACCGTCAATGCTCTATGGACCAATAACTTGGTCAACTAAAACACTAAACTAACATGGCTAGCACACACAAGGGTCGTATCAAGCCACGCGCATTGACCGTCGCGTACTTCAACGCCGACGGTCTCCTTAAGCAAAAGGAAGAAATAGGCTTCCATCTTAGACAACACAACATCGACGTAATGCTAGTGCAAGAAACCTTTTTGAAACCCTGCAATCGCGATCCCAAAATCGCCAATTACAACATCATTAGGAACGATAGGCTTACCTCCCGAAAAGGAGGTACGCTTATCTACTACAAAAGGAACTTGCACTGTATTCCGTTAGACACACCCACACTCACCAACATTGAAGCGTCAGTGTGCAAAATCGCCCTCACAGGTCACTCACCTATCACACTAGCCTCGGTATACCTACCACCGAAAAAACAAATGCTAGACACAGATCTCCGATCCCTGCTTAACTTGGACACTTCAGTTATAGTAGCAGGCGATCTAAACAGCAAACACGACAGTTGGCACTCACGAACAACCAACACAAACGGCAAGGAGCTATATCGTCTATCGGGCCTACGGAACATAGATGTCATAGCTCCCACCTCGCCCACACACTACCACAAAAACAACAGACTTAGACCCGACGTCCTAGATGTCGCGGTTCTAAAGAACATAACACTCGACGTGACCTCTCTAGAAGCGCATGACGAGCTTAACTCGGACCACCGCCCAGTTATCTTGAAACTGGGTAGAACCTTACACAGAACTCCCGCGTCTAAACCCATAGTAGATTGGCACTCAGTCGGGGTCAAACTCGAATCTACTGAGTCCGATCATCTAAAGGATATCCCAGACCATATTGAATCCCCCGACGCGGCCGTCAGGGCGATAAACTCACTTACATCCCACCTCCAATCAGTCGTCGAAAACTCCACAAGGATGGTCGCAGATACTAATAAGTGTTTCGACGACCTTCCCGCGGATATTCGACGGCTGATAAGAACCAAGAACGCCGCTCTCAGGCGTTACGATAAGATCCGTACGGAAACGAACAGATCAATTTTGCGCAATCTCCAAAGAGAGGTCAAGGCACAAATCACACAATTTAAAAACGACAAATGGGATAACCTGCTCTCAGATCTCGAGCCTTCGAAAACAGCCTACTGGAGGCTGGCTCGAGCACTAAAAGCAGAACCTAGGGCATCAATGCCACCCCTGACCAACCCCGTCGACAACTCAGTCGCATTCGAAGATCTAGAAATAGCCGAGTGTCTGGCCGGCTGTCTAGAGAGTCAATGCACACCCTCCACTTCACTCACAGACACAACATTCATACAAAACATCGACCAGGAAGTGGAACGTAGGGCTTCCCTCCTTCCCGAGGGCGACCCTCTCGAACCAATCACCATCGAAGAAATCGCGCTCATTATTAAAAAGGTTAAGCCTAAATCATCACCCGGTCCCGACGGTATTAGCAACCGCCTCCTAAAGGCCCTCCCCGCCCATCTTATGATGCTACTAGCCAGCATCTTTAATGTTCTCCTTACGAACTGCTCATTCCCAGACGTTTGGAAAGAAGCCACAGTCATTGGCATTCTTAAACCCAAAAAGCCACCTAACACGCCATCCAGCTATCGCCCTATCAGCCTACTGTCCACCCTAGGCAAAATTTACGAGAACATTATACTCAGTCGACTCAAAACTTTCACCTGTAAACTCAACCTCCTTCCCGATGAACAATTCGGCTTTCGGCCGCATCACTCGTGCGTCCAGCAAGTCCACAGACTCACTGAATACGTCCACTCAGGCCTCAGTGAGAAAAAACCAATAGGCACATGCGCCCTATTCTTCGACGTCGCAAAGGCCTTTGACAAAGTCTGGCATAACGGGCTTATCTACAAGCTTTACGTACTCAAAGTGCCAGATAGGCTTGTACACATCATACACGCTTTCTTGTCAAATCGCTCCTTCCGATATCGGGTTGAGGGCACATTATCGTCCGCTCATCCCATAAAAGCCGGAGTCCCGCAAGGCTCTGTCCTATCCCCGCTGCTATTTTCACTCTTCACAAGTGACATTCCGAAAGACCCGCAAGTCAATCTAGCACTTTTTGCAGATGACACAGCCCTCTACTACTCCAATCGACACCTAGGTAGAGTCACTATTCGTCTCCAGGCCGCAGCCACCCGGCTAGCCGAGTGGTTTGCCAAATGGAGAATAGAAATTAATCCCGAAAAAAGTGTAGCTATACACTTTAGCCGGCGCTGCCCCAACGGACGCATTACGACTGCGGGCAGACTGAAATTAGGTCAAATCTCCCTGTTCGGGCAACCTATTCCGTGGCAAAAAACCGCGAAGTACCTAGGAGTCACACTAGACAGAAAATTAAATTTTTCCGCCCACCTCAAAGAAATCCGACGTAAAGCTTGCTTAGTAAACGCGAAACTCCACCCACTCACATGCTCTTCCAGCAAACTGCCCCTCCGTTACAAACTGCTGCTTTACAAGTCATGCATTCGGCCCATAATATCTTACGCGAGCGTAGTTTTCGCGCATGTACAATCTTCCAAGATAAAAACACTCCAAACCATACAAAATCGCTTCCTTCGTAAAGCCACTGGGGCTCAATGGTACCAGCGCAACGAAGACATCCACAACGATCTCAAAATAGACACAATCCAGGAACATTTCCTTGAAATCTCCAAGCGCTACTTTGAAAGCGCACCTACACACCCCAACCCCCTCATAGTACAGGCCGCCGACTACGTTCCAAATCCTGATGCTACAGCCGCAAAACGCAGACCCAAACACGTCCTCACGATCAAACACGATCGCAAAGACGCACGAACACAAGCTCCGAAAAGACAACCCACATCAACCTCTCACCGTCCTCTCCTTCGAGTACGACGACAAAGGATACGCATCGCGGACACTAATCACACCCGCGGTAAAGGGCGGTTCTCACCGCCCCCAGCTACTCGATAATCACACAGTTGGCGATCGTCGGGGGATAGGTACGCTCCTCCCCTCGACGATCAAGTAGACAACATCCAGTCCATTCATTATTATCTTCGACGATAAACGAATCGACCGAAGAAAACATAAAAGTCAACAACAAAGGTCTCACTAGGGGACCTAAAATTTTTTAATTTTTCCAGCTCACGATCACCCGGATCGTGAGCCCTGTATTAGATGAAGCTGTAAGAACCGTCAATAAGGTTAGCAGCAACGACATCTTCGAAAACATACTACTTTATGATATAATCAGATAATGGCTACCGATCGAGCCGAGGCTCGGCCCTCTCGGGCACCCTCGAATCGGAATGCTAAACGCGTAATGAGTGACAGCCCAAGCCGAGGTCCCCTCTCGGGGGCCCTTGAGCCGAGTCACTCCATGGAGCGTCCACCGAAGCGACCTAAGAGGCTCGGTGGCCTCCCAATTCGGTAATAATATTAAAGTAACGGCCCGAGCCGAGGTTCCCTCTACGGAGGGAGCCCTCGAGCTAAGTTACTCTTAAAGAGGCTTAGGCTAGGCGCCCTCTGCGCCCTGCCGCCTCGAGCCCGGTGTAGCTGTAAATGCCTCCTCAAGGCAAACAGTGACCCTTCAGTCAAAAAAAAAAAATGTTATGACAGTCGGTTAGAGAATTGTAATACCGTTGTTATAACATGAAAGGAAACCAGAAAACATTACTAATTTTTGCACACTCTCCATTAGGGAGAATATATTGTAGGCATGGGTCGTATCTGAATCAGATTCCCATACTCAATATCAGATTTCGAAACTGTATTTTAATATCTAGATATTTTGCGTACGCGTATGCATCTGATACATAAATCTAATACTCGTTCATTTTATCTATGATACATCATAGGTTTCAATATACTTCGGTATTGAGAATGGTTTTTTTTTATATTACAAAGTGGCAAACGAGCAAGCGGCCCCTGGAAATAAGTACCGCTACCCATAGGCATCCGCAACAAGCCAATGAGTTGCAGATGCGTTGCCTACCTTCATGGACGAAGGAGGGGACAAACAGAAAAAAGGATAATTCCATTCCCTGTCCATCCCCTCCTCATCCGTCAAATCCTCTTCGTCCTCCCATCCTTTCCTTATTAGAAAAGGGTAGGAGAGGGAAGAGGACTACAATTGGGCCTCCGGCACGTCACTCATCAGACGAAACGCAGAATACTTCTAGTTCACGCGTCTTCTGTGACGTCGTGGTATTTCACCGGTCGAGCCGGCCTCGTGCAACAGATGTTGTTATTGCGGGCTCTACCACTGTTAACTTGGCAGGTGCCATTTCTTTATCATTCTGGAGATCGCGAACAGCAGAAAGAAGTTTTATGTACTAATACTTAATACATTAATCCTTTAAAGGTTAATTTTTAGTATCAGGTCAAATTTATCTTCATATTTTTTTAAATATATTTATATATGTAAAAAAAACTTCCTAAACCGAAGGAAACTTTCTTCCGCAACCATTCCTACACAATTAATTATGTATTTAATTATTTATTATTATTATTACGCTTGAGTTCAAGGCTCAAGAGACATTTAAACACATGATGGCGATTAGTATTTATCTGAAAGTAAGCTTTGTTTAATTGGAATAAGGTTTAAAATTACTTATTCATACAGTAATACCAAATCGATTAAAAAATCTGATATTTTGCATTGCTGTACTGCTCTAACTAGTAATATTTGTATCTCACTTGCTCTGTCGCTCGCATGCGGCTGACGCCTATGATACCGCTTAGTGGTGCGGGAGTAGGTTCTCGGTACCATGATCAGTATCTGAAACTAAGCTTTAACAACATTTTTTTAAGGTTTAAAATTACTTATTGATAAGTGATACGAAATCTACGAGTAGGGTCTGGTTAGAGTTCATAAAATGAAACAATGTTTATAAATAAACCTCTATAATAATATAATATAATATTGTGTGTTGTGTCCATAGAGAATATATCTATTGTTTGCACTCGCCCGTTGTCCCGTTGCGCGGCCGCCGCCGTGCCGTGCCGTGCCGCGCCGCGCCGTGCCGTGCCGCGTCTTACGGCTTCATGCGCTTGTAGTTCGCGAGGTGGCTGTTCAAGTGTTGCGCCAGCTGGTCGGCTCGGGCGAACGATGCCTACAAGTACAATTAAATTATCTTATATTAAACGAGTATTTGTGCATTTTATTTATTTCTGAAGTCTAGTCTAGTCTTCCTTGAAAAGTGCGATTTAAAAATGTCTGTCACAGTGTTAGTCGCCATACTCCTCCGAAACTGCTTAACCGATTTAAATGAAATTTTGCATATACATTCGGTAGGTCGGAGAATAGGTTTTTATCTATCTATAATATTGTAAATGTGAATATAAGTTTGTTTGTTACGCTTTCACGCGGAAACTACTCAACCGATCATCATTAAACTTTGTACACATATTCTTGGAGGTACTAGCAGTAACATAGGATACTAGTTCCCTCCCCGCTTCATCTCATACCCCGAGTGCGTTACATCAACGCACTTTTTATCGCATTTTTTTATCTTATTTGTATTGTATAACTGCATAGCGGCACAGCTCCGTTGACGCAACGCCTGTATATCACCGCCTTACGATAACTCGTTTTGCGATACATTATGTACGTACCTTGCAGACGACGCAGCGGTAGAGCTGCTTGGCGTGGTTGTGCATGTGCCGTGTGAGAGAGTGCGCGTGTCCGAAGCGCTTGCCGCACTGCGCGCACGCGTACGGGAGGTGTGTTGGGGAGGCGCCGTGCGCGCACGTCCGGTGCCGGCTCAGTTGCTCGTACCGGGGGAACGTCGCGCCGCAGATGTCGCACCGACCTGTCGACACAACGAGCACACTGTATCACTGTTTCCGCACGTGTGAAAGGGCACTACTACTTACAAAACACACGTTCAGTGCCTTTTGTGTCACTTGCGACGTTTCCAGACGTGCAAAAAGCGAGTGCATAAATATTTTTTATGAACTTGCGCATTATGTCCGACTCAAGTGCGGAAACTCCTTTCTTAACTAAATACACGACCATACGTACACAATGCATATGAGTCTCAAACACGCTATTCGCACGCGTGAAAGCGTCTTTGAGCGCACGTCTGTATAAAATTTTATGTATGCTAGCTTCTCGTGTGGCGTTGATCTAACACGGCCACGGCCACGTACCCACACGGGCGTTCGCCTAAATATAGTTATATGTGAACATCTCGTGTGGAAGTGTGTTTGTAGTAAAGCGTTGCCACACGTGCAGCAGTCATGTTCAACTGACCGGCGCGCTCGTCCGGCGTGTGGTTGGTGTCGTGCGCGGCCAGCTCGGCCTCGTCCTCGAAGCACTTGCGGCACACCTCGCAGCGCACCGTCATGCTGCCGCGGTGCACCTCCGCCCTGGAATTGAATTAACATCTCGATCACAGACGGTCTACTGGGTAGACCAGAGACATTTGTGGTTTCAATGGTTTACTAGAAAAGTGTGAACAGATGAGTTAGTAAATAAAGACAGCTTATTAGAAATATTTAGATACATGAGCTAGGCATATCTTGATACGAAACGGTCTACTTAGAAGAATACGTACAATGTTTTAAACGCAAAAGGTGTATGTAAGATATATATAATATAATATAAATACCTTTTTAAGAGACCGTCTACTAGGAAGACCATGCCCTAACATATTTCCGTAGGTTACTAAAAAGACCTAACCACCGACTTTGGTCCCGACAGTTTCTAGAAAGGTTGTAAACAAGTTAATGTATCTACAAGAGACAACTTGCGTTCCTACAATTTCTATAAAAGTATCCTAACATATGAAGTAGTTAATATGTCAAAAATAAATAATACACGGTCTACTAAGCAGACCGCAATTTATTTGTGTTCCTACATTTTCTAGAAAGTTGTACCACATATGAGATGGTTAATGGCAATAATAATATGTAGTCTATTGAGTAGACCGAAAGACCGGTGCAGCAGACTAACTTGTGTTCGCGCAGCTTGTCGCGCCGGCTGAACGTCTCGCTGCAGCAGTCGCACTCGTAGCGCTCTGAGGACCGCGCGCGCGACCGCCCGCTGCCGCCGCCGGACCCCTTGTTCTGATGGACGCGCCGATGGATTCTGTAATCGATAAATTTACAAATAAGCACTCACGTCCCTAACCAAATATAGGAAGAGATTACAGTCCTGGGCACATGTCTCTCACTTTTACATCCATACATTTACCCATACATGCTCGTCGGTATCTGGTAAAAGGTAGGTTCCTACCACCACCGCCATTCACTTTCGCAAGATAAATTAAGTGACCCCGCAAGAACATCTACAACTTTCAGCATGTTAATACCGCTTGTGACAGACAACGCGCAAGAAGGTGCGCGAGAAACCTACACTTGTAACATCCAGATGGCGCTGATGGAATTTGGAGATAAAATTATTAAAACTATCGTGAGACATTATCAATAAACTTTTTATGAAACGGCTTTACTCACGTTCGCGGTTTTTCTCGGTGTTTTGTACCGACAAGTTTCGGACCTGTCGGAGGTCCTTCTTCGGGGTGAGCGGATGATGGGTTATAGGCCTATAACCCATCAGTGTCGAGCTCGTCGTCATCGCTGGCGCCCCCCGCACCCCCCGCCCTGTCAAGGCGCGCGTTGCGAGCACAGGCGCAGTGCGAGGCGGACGCGAATTAATACCGCTCACCCTGAAGGACCTCCGACAGGTCCGAAACTTGTCGGTGCAAAACACCGAGAAAAACGCGAACGTGAGTAAAGCCGTTTCATAAAAAGTTTATTGAATTTGGAGATGGTAAGTTTTCCAAAAAAATAAGCCTCGTACGCGGCCAACCGAAGCACAGGAGAACTGCAAACGGTCAAGATCCGCGTAGTGCGCATAACAACCGTCGTAGCGCTACGAGAGACGTGCTGCGGTGAGCCGCTTAATGAATAAGGGCTCTTCAATCAAAGTTTACTTACTTGAGCGTGACTCTTGTCGAGTACCACTTCCTACAGACGTGGCATTGGAAACTCTTGTCCGCCGACTCGTTCTCCGACTCGCTGATGTCGTCATCGGGGCGTGGCTCCGGCGCCGCCCCCTCCGGCCCAGGCCCCGCCCCCGCCGCGCCCAGTCCCGCCCCCTCCACTTCATCATCACTGTTGGACGCGGAACCCGAATGTGTTTGAGCACCGCTGTAGGAGGACCAAGCACTAAATGATCTAGGAAATGGAAAAGAGACATTTAAAGTTGAGTCACAGTTCACTAAGAATTAAGGTAAACCTCAAGAAAAATTATATAACGTATTATTGTTTAGCCTTAAGTCTCTCTCCCGTCTCTGCAGGATATTCCGGCAGGACATTCCAATTCTCAGGAATGTGTAACACCTACATATGTGTGTACCTGTCATCATCTACGGCGTTGGCCACAGGTTGCACGGGGCGCTCTTCTGTCTCCGACTCGCTATCTGAGCTATCTGACGAGCTGGAACTGCCGGAACTCGATGAGGAACTGCTTCCAGAACTGGAACTGCCTGTAGGATGAAACAAAAGTTATTAAAATAACATAGGACTATCAGCCACTAAATTAGGTTGAAACCTTTCAAACTATTTAATAGTTTTGGGCCAAATGTAGTCCCGGCAACCCACTAGTCATCGCATAACAGATGTGGGTATATATTTGTAATGTCGTGTCTTAGACCATTATTGTCTATTTTATGATGATGAATGGTACTATGAGAAAACTGACTCCATGACTATTAACTTTTTAATGATTTACTTCCATTATATGAGGACCGATCTTTGTGGCCATGAACAAGGGAGACCTACTTCTGGCTTAAGCGAGAGTGAGAGAGATATATGTAGGTTGTATGCTGACATATGCTTTATCGATCAAGGCTTTTAGGCTACAGGTCCTCCTTTTTCGCATTCTTCCCGTCTATCATCACATTACATGCTCGTTCTTTTGTATCGAGGGACTAATATAAGTATTTACTGTATTACATCACTTACCGTCACTTAAACGTCCTTCTTTCGCTGCATGTGGACATACTAAATATAGTTTAAAATCTTAATAAAAACGTAACACTATATTCAAGTTTCACAATCTTTTCAAATAGATGGCGTTGTTCTCAATCGTAAAATAGAAATATATTTTATCAGGTCGTGGTAAAGTTGCGCTGACACACGCTGTTAAACTATGTTTTATGTAATTTTATTGTTATTGCAGAAGGGAAGACTTCTACGTTATTGTTGCCGTTTGTTGTCCGGCATTTGACTACATTACTGTTTTGTTAGGAACTAGTTTGTTACGTTTTTTTTTTATAAGAGAAGGGGGCAAACGAGCGGCGGGAACACCCAGGTGATCAACGACGCCCATGGACACCCGCAACACCAGAGGAACTGCAGATGCGTTGCCGGCCTTTTAGAAAAAGATAGGCTCGCTTCTTGAAGGACCCCAAGTCGTACTGGTTTGGAAATACCGCCGAGGACAGATCATTCCACAACGCGGCTGTGCGTGGCAGGAAATGTCGAGAGAACCGCACTGTTGAGGAATGCCAGCCATCCAGATGGTGTGGATGGTACCTGGCGGTCTGTCGTGTCCTACGATGACGAAACTCGGCGGCAGGAATCGTTCCAAACAGTTCTTCGGAACACTCCCCGTGGTATATACGGTAAAAAATGCAGAGGGAGCTGACATCCCTCCGCAAGGCCAGAGTATCAAGCCGATCGGTAAGAGCTCGGTCGTTGACGGTTCGAGTCGCTCTCCGTTGTATGCGGTCAAATGGAAGAAGCTGGTATTGGGGTGCTCCCGCCCAGAGATGCGAGCAGTATTCCATGTGGGGCCGAACTTGCGCCTTGTATAGCTGAAGGCGGTGGCCCGGCTGGAAATACTGCTTCGCTCTACTGAGTACACCCAGCTTTTTAGAGGCCAATTTGGCCTTGTCTTCCAAGTGACCACGAAACTGAACGTCACTCAATATGTCAACGCCGAGAATACCGATGCTGGCTGTGGCAACCAGAGGAGTGCCCTCAAAACATACATTCGCGACAAAGGGTTCTTTTTTAGCGGTAATGGCGCAGACTTGTGTCTTTTTGGGATTGAAATCAACAAGATTTTGTCGACCCCAATCCGAGACTTCACCTAATAGGATCTCCATTTCAGACACAAGTTTGGTCCGGTTCTCAGCGGCAGTAGCCCGAGAAACGTTAGCGCGGGCCGTGTACAGTGCATCACACGTGCTATCGTCTGCATAACAATGGATGTTGCTAATTTGCAGCATGTCATTAATATGCAGAAGAAACAGGGTGGGCGACAGTACACAGCCCTGTGGGACACCAGCATTAATTAGTTTTGGGTCAGAGCATGCACCGTCGACAACGACCTTGATGCTCCGACCCTCCAAAAAGCTGGAAATCCAGGCGCATAGTTTCTCGGGCAGCCCGTAAGAAGGCAACTGCGAAAGAAGTGCTTTGTGCCACACCCGATCAAAGGCCTTGGCCACGTCCAAACTAACCGCCAGGGCCTCCCCCTTGCCTTCGATTGCCACCGACCATCGATGCGTGAGGTACGCAAGAAGGTCACCAGCTGAGCGACGCTGACGAAAGCCGTACTGACGATCGCTAATCAGCTGGTGCTCCTCAAGATACCTCATGAGCTGGCAATTGATGATAGTTTCCATGACTTTCGAGAACAAGGTGGTAATGGCAATCGGCCTGTAGTTGCACGGATCCGAGCTATCACCTTTCTTTGGGATCGGGTGGATTGTGGCAGTCTTCCATGACTTCGGGACAATGCCTAAGGAGTAGGAGAACCGGAACAAGCGCGTTAAAACCGGTGCCAACTCAGGAGCGCATGTCCTAAGCACGATGGGAGGAATATCGTCAGGCCCACTCGACTTGTGAACGTCCAGAGATTGCAGCACTTTACGCACTGATCTCTGGCGAAACTGGATCTCGGACATGAAGGTGTCACCGCACTGGATATTCGGCGGTGAACTACCATTATCCTCAAGAGTCGAGTTGGCCGCAAAAAGAGAGCCTAGAAGATCGGCCTTCTCATTTGCGGTGTGGGCTAACGTGTCATCTCCCCTGCGCAAAGATGGTAAAGACGGCTTACAGAAATTCCCCTGGACAGCCTTGGCGAGAGACCAGAACGCACGAGTTCCCGAAGGAAGGCGTACCAGTCTCTCACCAATGCTGGCCACGTGTTCCGACTTTGCCTTAGCAATAATTCTTTTGAAGGACCTGGAGGCAGAGTTGTACTTCTTTTTGAGCAGGCTGGTATTTACATCCCTAGCAGCTGACGCCTCAGCCCAAGCTCGGTAACAATTCTGCTTGTAGCGCGCTGCTCATTTGCAGGATTGACCAAACCAGGGCCGAGAACTGCCTCCGATGGGCACGACAGAGGATTGAATAAATAGTTCCATCCCCTGAATCACCACATCGGCGATAGAATCGGCAACGGCATCGGGATCGTCTAGCTTGAAGCAAACTTGCTCCCATGGGTAGGATGCAAAAAAGGACCGCATCTCATCCCAGTCTGCCGACCTGTAGTGCCACACTCGGCGGTGGCCATTCGGTTTGAACCGTGGGCGACGCGAGATAGGCACTTTTGTCCGGATCAAGCAGTGGTCCGACGAGCCCAGGGGGGCGTCGACGGAAACCAAATAGCTGTCCGGATGTGAAGTCAGCAGAAGGTCCAACAGGGAAGGTGTGTGATCTTCCACATCTGGAATTCGCGTGGGCGATGTAACCAGTTGCGTCAGATCATAGGACAAGGCAAAGTCATGGACAAATCTCCCCGCGTGATCGGTGGTACGTGAGCCAAGCCAATCGGCGTGGGCGTTGAAATCGCCAAGAACCACGATCTCGGAGGATGTAATCTGTTCCATAACGGAATCTGTAGCCGTTTGGACTTGCTCCATGAGTCGGTCTATTTCGGCATTACCGCTATGGGACCTATAGAGGCACGCGTAGACGATTCAGCATAGCTGATGTGATACAGCGATAGTCAGCTGGCTGTATAACTGTTTTGCAGGAACCAGTGTCTTAGGATTCCTTGGTTAGGAACTTGTTTGTAAAGATCAACTCACACGAGCCTGAAGTACTGCTATCGGAGTCTGAATTGGAACTGTCCTCGATCTTCTCAACCCTCGTATCCAATTCCTTGACTGACGCACAACCTGAAACACAAATCATACAATAGATGACACAGACTTAAGAATCTTCAACTGCAAGTAGAGAGATGTACTTGACCGGCAAAATACACACTCCCAGAAGAATCATAGGATAACATATCTAAAAATACATTCTCGTCCCCTGTATCTTTTACACCCCTACAACCATCCACATGCGACCACCATAGTGACACATGGGGACGTTGACGCTGCAACCACCCCAACCTCCACCGCAAAGGTAAAATACAGGCACACGTCTATTTTTGTATGAGAGGGGAGAAATACACTTCTGCACCGTCCATCATTTGAGTCACAACATGAGGCCTATACCGACTTACAATCACTTTCAATGGGCTTTCTTAACCCACAGACACATCGTGAGGTATTTCTTCGTAGCAGGACTTTACTTTAGCTCGTTCGGTCTATGTATGCGGCTTTACCTTCCGAGCTTCTGACGGAGAGCACGTCGTCCTCGGCCTTGTGGCCGGGCGGGCGCGGCGGCTGCTCCGCGGAAGGCTTCTTGAAGTTTGCGGCCAACAGATGCGCCTCATACATGTCATCCTGTAACAAAATTTCACAATATCATTATTGTTATTTCATTTTAGTGCGGAAAATTGTTTTCCATGCTTATTTGACACTACGGTCAACCGGATGGTGGGTGGTGGGAAACAAAGCCAGGGTCAATTCAAACTGAAGATATTTTAAGCGAAGAAAATGATAAATAAATGCTATACAGCTACCCGCGTCATCAACCTCACCTTGTCGATGTTGGCGTACTTTTCGTGTATGTGTCGTAGTGCGCGAAGGTTCTCGTCCAGACTCAATGAATCTGAAGCTTGACTCGGCGATCCTGGAACCAAAAAGACTTTCACTAACTTCCTTCGTAAGGATCCTATCCTTGGGAACGGTAAAAGGATTGGACACCACTCCGTGTGATGACGGGGAAAAGGAAATATCTTTTTTCCTGTCTATGCCCTCCTCTGTCCATTAAATGTATGTATTCCCTATAGACCTATAGACTCGGAAACGGGCGAACGGATTTCGATGAAATTTATAGTGAGGTAAATGAGGGATAGTCCAGATTGGCGCATTCATGTGTTTGGTAGCGATCGGATCAACATAATTAGAGATACCCGGGCGAAGCCGGGGCGGGTCACTAGTTAATATATACAATTTACTTAATACTACTTATTTCTAATTTTTGTAAATGACTAGATTTATATGTATTTTTAGTAATTCATCGAAATCGGTCCAGTAGTTTCGGAGTCTATAGGTCTATAGCGAACATACATACTTCGCTTTTTATATACTATTTTTTTTCATAAAAAGTATCCTATGTTACTTCTAATACCTCCAAGAATATGAATACAAAGTTTCATGATACCGGTTGAGTAGTTTTCGCGTGAAAGCGTAACAAACAAACTTACATTCACATTTATAATATTAGTAGGGATAAGAGAAAAATTTTAAATTGTAATAGACTAAGGAAATACTGTAAATTATCTAAATAAAGAAAAAAGTCTCTGGACCACGCCAGGAGGGGGAACGAGAGGCATGGCGCCACCCACAAAAAAAAAACAAAACGTAATTGTCTTTGATCCCCCTGATATAACAAGACATACACATCCAAATGTTCCCGAAGGTTAGCGCCACACAGGATTTCAATAGCCAAAACTTGTACCGTATGCACTATGGTAGAATTGCTCCGACCCCACATGACTGGGCCAAGGGGAGATAGAGTCGAACGGGGATCAAATCTACATGGCACAAAAATTATTGAAACATCCTCAATAAAAAAAATTACGACACAAACGTGTTAGTAGAATTAGGGGGTCATACAAAAAGCAAGCATTCGTATACTTCGTTTCAAGACAAGATGGAATTTTCGTAAACGAAGATGTTTACGTTAAAAATCGTAAATTCCGATTTCCAATAACAATTTTCATCTCACATACGATTTCACTTCACTTTATCACCACGCCTTACACAAAATTACAACATTTCCTATGAAAATATAAAAAGTGTAATGGCCCCGGTGACATTTGTTTGTTTACAAAAATTCGCTCGCTACTTGATGACAAGGCCCTCACCTAAATCCGGTTCATCGTCGCTGTCCACGGTGATGGGCTCCGAGTTCGTCGTCGGCATCAGGTTACTCCGCACCCTGATCTCTGTAACACAAACCATACATCACATAAAAGTTCAAAAAAAATCTACTTAACAATTTCCATGACAGACCGGGGAAGAATATTTAGACTGTTCAGAATTGATCAAGCTGGTTAGGCTACAGGTCACAATCGAACATACATACACACAGATCTGCGACAAACATCACCCCCCCCCCACCCCCACCCCTGGTGGTCATTAACATTAAAAATATAAATAAATTTACACAAGCAAAACATCAGGTTTACAATTGGACGAATCCATTTCGATAAAATACGTAACACATCGTAAATAATTCGTTCACAGTCTGGCAATTCGTGTACTAGTGATTCGACCCGGCTTCGCTCGGTAACACCAATTATGTTGATTTGATCGCAGGAACACTCTTGGCCTAGCCAAACACACAGACAACACAATGCCTTTTATGTACATAGATACGATAAAGTCGAATTACAAATCGACGAACTTTACAGTCGTACAGTGACATATATAAATTACTGTTTGTTACCTAAATAAATAAAAAAAAACTACTGACTCGGCTGCTGAGATTGTTTCCCCGCAGACTGCTCCATTTTCTTCGGCCTCCCCCTCTTCCCCTTCGCCCTGTCTCCAGATGATTGCTGAAATACGAATCACAATTTACAATTTATTGGTTACTGATTTATTTAATGACATTATAATATTATTAAATTTTCGATTCATTATTCATTCTGACCAGGTGCCCGCAGCGCCCCCCGTCGGGGTCCAAAGAAAACATAATTCTTTAAAGTAATAATAAATCAGCCTTTTCTAGAATGTTCCCCACTGCAGGGACACAGGCCTCTCTCGGAGAGGGAATGAGCCGTAATCCACCACGCTGGCCCAGTGCGGGTTGGTGGATGTCACATGTCTTCGAATGTAATGGTTCTAAGACATGCCGGGTTACCTCGCGATATTTTCCTTCACCGTTTTGGAGCAGCGGTGATGAAATAAATTACACAAAGTAACACAGACAAACACAGGAATGTGCCAATCTGGACAATCCCTGTAAATGTCATCGAAATCGGTCCAGCCGTTTCGGAGTCTATAGGTCTACAGAGAACATACATACTTCGCTATTTATATACTATATATCTTTCATAAAAAGTATCCTATGTTACTTCTAGTACCTCCAAGAATATGTGTACAAAGTTTCATGATGATCAGTTGAGTAGTTTCCGCGTGAAAGCGTATCAAACTTACATTTGATCGGATCAACATAATAAGTGGTACGGGCGAAGCCGGGGCGGGTCACTAGTATCATAAAAGAAATAATAATATAGTTTCACGCACCTTTACGTGGGACAATTCTCTTCATGTTACTTTTGTTAAGCAATTCAATGGAGAAGCGACTCGACTATTAAGTACGAGCGGCTGATACATAAAACGTTTGTGTAGTGAAAGTACACGGTTCACCTGATGGTAAGAGATTATCAAACGTGCCTTTTTCTTTTGTGACTGAAAGGTCACTTGTTTGCCTTGAGGAGGCATTTACAGCTACACCGGGCACGAGGCGGCAGGGGCAGAGGACGCCTAGCCTAAGCCTCTTTAAGAGTAACTAAGCTCGAGGGCTCCCTCCGTAGAGGAAACCTCGGCTCGGGCCGTTGCTTTATTATTACCGGTTTGGACCGAACGTGCCACTGAGCGACGACATTCCTGTCCATTTGGTTGGTAATACGATATCACGTTTTAATATAAGTACAGCGCCATCTTTGTGCCAATAGTCAAATTACTATTAGTGGTGAGTTGGTTATGTTTCACATTTAGACGGCATTATTATCATAAACAATATCTGCCATTGTTAAATTCAGTTTTATTTTTAAAGACGATACGATATAGGTATTTTAAGGTTAATTATTTTAGTATTTATTTGCATCGTTCCTCGTAAACGAGTATGGGACCGCATGGTAACGTACGCTTCAAATCGTTAGTGTGCAACCGCTATGAATGGATATCAGTCAACAGAGAATAAGAGATGAAAATAACAAAAATTGAGGTATGCGCCATCTATTGGTAGACATTGGCATTTCTAGAACTATTATTAAAATAATTTTAAGATTTGTAATAAACTTTATAATAATGATACATATTGTATCTTTTTGCTGGAGCTTTCATCATTCCTTTTTCAAAAATTCATTATGTTTTAGTATGTAACGTTATTTTTTTTTGAGAGAATTTAATAAATTTATATTTAGTGTTGACATATTTAATTTTGAAAGGTTCCAATTATTTTTTAGTGTAATGCAATCAATTGTTGCCATAATAATTAATATTTAAAATTTGTTTTTCGAAACAATTTTAAGCATATTTCATTTAATTTTAATCTGTTAAATCTAGAAATGACAAACATAAATAAGAATGTATTACAATTCATTTGTATCTTTCGTAATTTAATTCGAATTAAATATACGCTAAATATTATGACGATAAGTTTTACAAAAACTGTTGGCGGCCCGTACAGGTGCAAGATATATACTTATATGTTTTTAAATATTTAAATTCCTTTTTAGTGACATATACTTTTGTGTTCCCTTCTCGTCAATACAACGTTCTAGTAATTTGTCGCAATTTCCGTTTATTTAAAATTTATGATCCATTACAGTCCAATACCAAAAACATCCTGATAAAACATGTTGCCATCTCACTTTTATTCATAAGTGAAAGAAAGAGATGACAATATGCTTCATGTGAATCTGCTAGTATTTATTATATGAAAAGCTGTTTAACAAGTAACTTTTTACATAAATAATAATTAATAATCGAATACATACCGAATCATTTTTCTTCGTGCTCGGAGTTCTTTTGGTGTATTTACGTTTGACGCGTGGCGTCGAGTCACCCGCCGACGACGTCGTCGCCGAATCTGAAATTAAACAACCAAATACATTAACCAAAATAACAATCAGTTAAGACATCCCACTGCTGGACGTGGGATTCAAGAGATCGCTACAAATTCGTCGACGTTCTTGTGGGTTGCCTGCTCTGCGCTCTGTACATGGATCTAGACTATTTTGATCCCATCGGCCATGCTAATTGCCAATTAAATTAAGCAATATGGTAAAAAATATAACATAAGAAATACTCTCATTCATTGTAAATCTAATTATCTTATATAAAACCGCTGGGCGCAGCCAATGTACTGTACCTGTTAACCCAACTTGATTTAAAAGGCGTGAATGTTTACATATTCTTTTATTTAATAATTTTCACAGTGGCAGCTCGCAACATCTGTTGCACGTGACCGATTCGACCGGTCAAATACCACGACCTCAAGACAGATGTCAAGTAGAAGTATTCTGCGATTCCTCTGATGAGTGAGGTGGAGTACCAGCGGCAGTCTACTTCACCTTCCAATAGAGAGGTTAATATATATTCCGGGATATTGCAAGATAATTGGGTAAGGGAGGGGTGAACAGGAAAAGTAAATATCCTTTTTGTCTGGCTATCCATTGTCCATTAAGGGCAACGCATCTGCAACTCATTAGCTTGTTGCAGTCTATGGGTCACTTGATCTCAGGTGAACCGTTTGCAATCTTCTACCATAAAAAAAATACTAACTGCACGCGACATGCTTTGCAATGCCACGTAATATAAAAAAGTGATTGCAAATTCTGTTTATTTAAGTAGACAGAATATGCAATTGAACACTTGTTCACTTTAAATTTTAATTGTACGCGAAAAAAGATCAATCTATCCATAAGGGAATCTATCCATGCAAAAATAAATTATAGGAATTATAGAATTCTCTAATAACATTCATAACGTCAGAACACAGGCCCCCAACGCGAGCGGTACCGCCCACTGGTGGGGCGTAGCCAACTAGGAACGGTACAAACTCAGTACAATTAATAAATAATCCTGAGGCCTTATTCCGGTTCTTCCGTCCGGTTTCCGGATAGGAAGGGAAAGAGGATTTGGCGGTGAAGGGGGTGGAGGGGGTGAATAGGAAAGGGATATAAACATTTTCTGTTTATCCCTTCTTTTGTGCATTAAGAGTAGGCAACGCATCTGCACTTGATATCAGATGAACCCTATTACTAAAAAAATCCCCTCTGCTACAATCACGAGAAGCACGATTCGAGATAGAGAGAGAGAGAGAGATAGATAGAGATAGAGAGAGAGAGGATTAACGTTTATTTGTGATTATTAATAGATGATAGACAGAGGTATAAAATGTTATGTAATTTTTTTTCTTGTAAGGTAGTCCATAAAAGGTTCGCAACCTATGCCGTAGACAAATCTCAAAGATACGGAGCATGCGTCCCAACACTACTTTACTACACTATCTTAGTAATTACAACGAGTGCATCTTCACCCCCTTCTAGGACGATATAGCCTTATACATAGTCCAAAAAAACGTTCGTTCGTTGACACCAACGAGGAATCGAACAGGAACCCAGAGGGGAAGGCTGAAATCATGGTTTGATTTGGCGCGATCCTGGCACTGACACCTTGTTCCATAAAAAAAACTGTAGTTTCCTTTCAACACACATAGATGGAGTGACTGATGCATCCTATATAATGGACAAAGCCATTACTTTTTCTATTAGTTTATCTAAAAAATACCTAAAAATACACAGCTACATCCAAAAGCGACTAATTCCCGAATCAAATTATAAGAACGAAACAAAAATCTACACATGCACGCATTTACCCAACTACAGTTTACCTTTCCTCTTTATAAACTTTGTGATTCGCCTCACAAAGACCTTTTTGTCGTTGCCTTGCCTCACGGCGACCTTTGGCGGTGGTTTCCTCGAGCCGTGCTTGCCTTTAGCCTGGATAGCTTGCACTACCCGACTGCTCGAACTTTTGAGCATCGGTTTGCCTGATTGTACAAACATTTCAAATAAACAACATAAGCAGTCAAATAATGCTACATAAACCCCTAAGGCTTTAGACCCCTGTCAGTTTATCTTCTTCTAAGTATCACAATACACAGGAGTAACGCGAAGTTCTTTTAGTACGCGCACCGCACGCGGCGTAAACTTGCTGTACACTTCATATACCTGATAAGCACTCACGCCCTCAACAAAAAGAGTAGGCAGACATAAAAGATTATAATTAGGTATAAGTTTGATACACCTATTTCGCTTCTTCCACATCCATAGATCTACGCACTCATGCTCGTGGTTTAAGGTCCTCCTTATATCGGTTTTCTTTAGTATGTCACCATATCGTCGGTATAAGTGCGTTCGGGACGTGAGCACACATCAACTCACCATCATTTCTACATTCATCCTTTATAAAAAATACAACAAAAATATATAATTAATGGCTGACGCTTTGCCTCGGCGAGGCATATATTCACACTGGAGGTCGCCGAATACTGTCGATTATCGCGGGTTTTCGGCGAGGCATACGGTGACCGAGTAATGATCACCGACGAACGGGTTTTGCCTCGAAGAATCCACAATTAAAGATGTGGCCGGGTAAAGTATGTCAAATGGTTATATCCCTTTCCTATTCACCCCCTCCACCGTCAAGTCCTCTTCTTTCCAAGAGAACCAGAATTAGGCCTCCGGCATCACATGAAACGCAGAGTTCTTTGACTTGACGCCTGTCTTCTGTGAGGTCGTGGTATTTCACCGGTCGAGCCGGCCAATTCGTGCAACAGATGTTGTTGCGGACTCTACCACTGTTATCACCCTAGATGAGGCAACCACTTAAAAGGCCAAATAAAGTTCACCGATGACCGCGCTTTGCATGTTGTAAAGGTCCCCCTATACATCTAGGCGAGTAACTCATGAAGGAGTTCTAGTTTTACAAATCTCTAGCCGTGCCCGCAACTCCGTCCGCGTGGAATTGTGACAGTAATTTGTTTGGCTAATAAAATTCATACATACATCAAAATCACCTACCTCCTCCCCCCGCCCCCGGCGCGGCGCTTGGCAAGTATCTTACTTGCGTTCATTCCGGTTTCACATATTGTTATGACTCCGTTAATGACCACTACCTACCTCAATTCTTCTCTCTTTGTCTAATATTCTGTATCTTGTTGCAACTTTATGAAATATTTACATCAACCTTACATATTTCCAAACAAACTTTCATCCCTTATTTCAACCCCTTATAACCCTATTTTCGCATTTAAATGTATCCTATGTCCTTCTTCAGGTTCTAAACTATCTCTGTATCCATTTCATTGCCCCACCTAATTTCATTTAAATCGACGGACAGTGTTACTTGTACATTTATAATATTAGTGAGGATTATTAGGAAGGAAGGTTTTGAGTAAGTTGACGTATTTTTTATGGAACAAAGTGACAAACGAGCAAACAATTCATCATATTAAGTAACCGATGCCCAAAGACAACAAGAGTCGCAGATGCGTAGCGTACCTTAATTGTACAGAGGAAACTGACAGCAATAAGGATATTTCGTTTTCCTGTCTACCCCCTCCCCCATGAAATCTTCTTCTTCCCATCCTTATAAGAGACGTAAGTTGGCATCACAAAACAAATAAATAGTGACATATGTCACCGTTAGATCGTAAGCATCGTTAGAATACAATCTCACTAGCCATATTATAAACAGACGGAAAATTGTGAACTGAACCAACTATCAACCTATGAGACTTTAAAGCGAGCAAAAATATTCTTTACGATTTACAATTTGCCGTCAGTTCATGATATCACCAGTGAGATTACAATGTGAGTAACGTACACTTTGCTATGCGGGCGAAGCCTTGGCGAATGTCTTTTGCTTAAATAAGTTCTGATTTCGTCCGAGTCATTTTTTTTTTCAATCTAACAACACGCAATATAGTTTTCTATTAGCCGTTATTTTTTTACCGGAGAATATAATTTTATATTCGAAGTATTATTTTATGGTGGCAAGAATAAATATAGAAAATAAATATAGGGTACAAATAGAATAGAACAAAACAAAAAAACCCTCACCTCCAGTACGTCTCCTGTATTCTCTTTTCGCTTTCTTCTCTAAAGCCTCTGGAGAAAGAAAATTTAAAAAAAAGAAATTAGAAATAACAAAAAAGATAACTGACAAAAAAATAATGTAGGGTACTTGTAAAATAATCATTGGGCAGTTGCAATTTTAAACAAGGCAACCAGTTGACGTAAGATCCGATTCCGAAGACGTCACAGTACGTACTTGAACAGTTTATATTATAAAATAATTAACTTCGTCGATGACCGCGACAGGTTATATGTTACTGTGCACGCATAGTATAGACAATCATACCTTTAAGGGCGTTAGATAGAATGGAGAAAATCATCGCGAAATAACATAATTTTTGTGTCTAGATTTCATCAATTTAAATCTTTCAACCTTTCCGGTTATTCTCAAAAGTGTAATCCCATCCAAAGTGTTTTGGAAGCCATGTATTTGCACCTTTTAAAACAGCAACGAAACTGTATAACTTCAAAACCTTTAAGACTATGTATCTAAGTCGCAAAACAGCGCCATCTGTTGTTAGTTTTAGCAAACAATATGTTTTTATACCTAGCTCCCTAGTGCGCTTCCTAGCTAGGTATTCGGGACTCGTTTTGTCTACCCGGGGCCGGCCTCGCTTACGCTTTTCCCCCGTATCCGCACGATTGTTAATCACGGCGGCTGTAAATACAAAAAACGAAAACAAATCAGAGCATTGCAACATTTTCGCTTCATAAGATTATAGTATAAAAGTGCTATGTACATATTTTAGAGGAGCCGTAACCAGAAGAGCATGTGTTCCAATATCTCATTATTAAAACTGTATATAACAAATTATTTACAAAATGCTTACATTGTTAACGTTCGGTAAAAAAAACAAAAATCTACATAAAGAAAAGAAACAGTATTATAGTGGTGGTTAAACAGGCTCATATACCGTCCAATCATAAACTAGTTGACTCATAAACGACATTATGCCTCGTGCTATTGACGTGTTGTTTTTCTTCGCGATGTAATGATTGGCTAAGCAATGTGAGGGGCGAATCCTGACTAAAGAATCTACGCCAGTGGTTGAGCACCCGTTCGCTATTCCGAGCTGAGGTATCAAGAGAGAAGTTTGCCTCATTAACTGCCAAAAGAGGCACTTCAAGAACTCTTCGTTACATAACAGATGAACAATACTAAACCGCTAGAAATTTATACTTCAAATAAAATCCCACAGTATTTGCTTTTATGACCCGCAATTTATTAACGAGGAAGTAGTGTAAAATACCTTTTACACTATAAATACGGTTTCGGCTGTACCGGTTTGGCGCACATCACTAGTACGCATGATGCCAGGCTAACTTTACACTAGTAGACGAAGCCGCTTAACACCGTGAGTGCAAGCCGCTATTACAAAAAAAGTTCATATAGACTAACTATATAGTCCACCTGATGTTAAGTGATCACAACTTTCTGAGGGCGGGCGGCAGCCCTATCTCGCATCGCGGGCATACGAAACCGCGATTCAAAGTACAACTAGCGCCATCTGTGTAACAGAAAATTAAACTACAAGTATTGTTCACGCAAATATTTTTAGATGATACACAGATCGCTACGCGTTTTACGAAAACCATTTTTAAAATTAAATTGATATAAAATCTAAATTAAAACAAATATATATGTACACAAAGCAAGTGATGTGATTAAAAATATTTATACACAAAGCTACTTTTTTGGATTATTATATTTACGCGTATAATACTTTCTTTAAAACAATTGCATATTTTTTATATTACAATTTGAAAAAAAAGACAAACAAAAATTTAAAAAAAATCTCGTGTTCGTTGGATTAGAACCCGTAGAGGAGGCGTATCATCACAGATTTTTTTAAAGTGACACTGGCTGGCTGGTGTCATTTATCAGAATATTCGCTCCATCTCTTTTCGCCCCTTTAGAAACCATGCTTAAGAAAGTGATGCCAATATTAGTACCATCGTCACAGAAGACAAAACGTTCGGTTATGGAAAGTTAGAGATAGTGTGGTAACGAATAAACGGATTTGTACATCGATATACGATATTCGCTTCATTTCTTTCTAACGCACGATTGCTGTATTGACAAAAAGAGACGGAGCGAATACAATGATGTAGATTAGTTTCGGCGATAATAATTCCATACTGAAAACAAACTTGTACAAAGGGAATTTTTACCAACTCATTCACAAATGGGTCTTACCTACCTACCCCACATTACAATTCTTGGATTTTGCCTAGTATAAATATAGACATATAGTATAGATATATAAAATGAGACTGGCATCTTAGAAACAATTTATGTCGCCGCTTTAGGAAACCGTTGCCACGCATGTCGCATGCAACGAGTTTTTTTTAAAAATTCGAACAAGCGTTCCATCCTAGTCCTCATTGAGGGGACATGGGGATAAATGGTAATTATTTACGGATAGGTCCTTTGAGCTACCGTTAAAGTAAAACTATAGCGCGTTTTAAAATACAAATATCGCCATCTATTGACAACCATATTTTAAGAAAGTAAAACGATTTAAAAACATACAAAAATTTCACCTTTTTTATATTCTATATATACGGGGTTATTACAATTGTTGTCACGAGAAAGCGTTACGGCCGCGTGGAGGGAGTTGTTTTATTCGTATTCGTAGCTCCGCTCCTGAATTACCGATTTTGATAAATATTTTTATCCAACAGGTAGTGCTTGTTAAGTTTTCCCCTTTTTTTAGAGTAGTTTTTGAGTTATTCTTAATAAAGCTTACCGAAAAGTCGGTTAAAAATAGGACAATTTTAGATTCTTGGCTTACGTAGGCTAAACTATAGGATGTAAATTAAAATGATGTATGAACTAATTGTAGCTTTTTAAATAAGCTAAATAAGAGTCCGCCATGACATATATCTATCTTCTATTGTTATCTCACAATAACCACTTTTTTTTAGAACGCATACGCCACCTACTACGCTTTTATTTGTGTCCAATATGAATTCTTATCCATTGAAAAGTGTTAATTATTTAGAGAATTTAATATTTAAGGGCCGGTTGGCGTGGTTTTTAAGAAACTTGTTTTTCACGCCGCAGGTCGTGGGTTCGATTGCCACCTAGGACAAACATTTGTGTGCATGAACATGTCTGTTTGTCCTGAGTCTGGGTGTAATTGTCTATTTAGGTATGTATTTACAAAAGAATAGTATATGTAGTTTATCAGTTATCTGGTTGCCATAGCACAAGCTCTGCTTAGTTTGGGATCAGATGGCCGTGTGGGAATATGTCCTAGGATATTATTATTGTATTATTAATACATATGTAAATGAAGTCATGGTACTTCATGTAGTTTTATATTTTTTATTTTTACTGTCTGATAATTGAAGAAAAAAATTAACACACTTCTAATGTCACAAGAATATCCTTACCAATGGTGGAATAACATTAATGTTCTCTTTTGAGGGAAGTTATTTTAGACGTAAATTTTAATAAATATTTGTTAAGCCTATTAGTATTTGTAAATAATAAAGACATATCTTTTTACAGCAAATATATTAATAATGTCTCACAATTATTTTTATATTTATTGTGTGAAATACACATAATAAAACAAAAACTGCATTTTGAACTATATCATTCTGACCAATAGTTTAAAAGATGTCAAAAGATTAAAAATACTCGCAACTGAAAAATGCAATAACACGCAAAGAAAAGGACAATTTAGCTTTTGAAGTTTCACTTCTACTAATTGTTGCACACAAACATTAATTTACTAAAAATCGATTACATAATTTCAAAATATACCAAAAAATCGATTATACAGAATCCGATTTGTCTTCTGTATTTATTTACCCATCACCTGTACTCAATCATTGCAGTGCTACAAGCACTGAATAGAAATATTATGACTTCCGGCCTTATTAACGAATGTCACCAGCATATAATGAAGGGGCCAGGAACAATATAATCCTCCAATGGATTTAAGGACACAGTGGATCTAGAGGAAACGACGCGGCGGATGAACTTGCTCGCAAAGGCTCGAGTATTCAACCAACCGGTCCAGAGCCTATTGTCCCGCTACCACCAGCATACCGTCGAAGGTAAGCAGTCACGTCCTTCACTGCGACCTCTGGCATAACATAAAGGAGTGCAGACAAACGAAGCCCCACCGAAGTTAGATAGGAGAACTTCAAGCAGGTACATTTAAGCAGATCCGGACAGCCGTGGCGGCGCTCACAACATAGCCTATTCAACAAACACCTGTGTAATTTAGGAATCACTGACACTCCTCTATGAAGAACGTGAATGGAGGAAGAGACGGCGTCGCACGAGAAAAATAACATGCTGTTATGTAATAACAGATAATGATAACTGTTACTACTGGTAGCGGTAACAGGATTAACAGTCGCTTGATCTGTCATCATAACACCTAATACTACAGTTCAAATTATAAAGGACCGTTTGTTCCACACAAACAGCTTCCGTCAAAAATTAACCTTTAAGTAGAAAGAGGAGGATACTAATTTTAAGGGATGGAAGTACAACCGAGCAACTAACGTTGCAGGTAGTGACAAATGGTATCGCGTTTTAAAGTACAACTAACGCCATCTGTTGATGAAGGTATCAACTATAATTTCTTGTACTAACTTAGCTAGTTAACACACTGCAGACTAAGAATTTTTTTTACTCTACTAGATTTTAATATAATTCAATTTTTTTTCATTCTTATTCTATCTCATATTATAATAATAATAATGAGAAAGCTATACTGCCTTGGAAATCTACGACCTCAACGATGCACCTCAAAGAAGCCAGAACAGAAGTCGCCTACTGCTGGACCCCCTTATTCAACGCAACAAAGATCGGTCACCCCCCCCTACACTTGTCGCCCTCATCCAGTGGAGCGAGTTTATTTTATAATTATATTATAATTTAAAATTATAATAAAACATTCCGACAATTCGAGTCGGTCAATTCGTTTATTAACCATTCTACATATGAGAACGGTTGTTGCAAAAATATTTATCTTCATCCTTGTATTCTGTGAGGTCAGAGAAGCATAAAGCGCCGAAGGGACTTATACAAGCCAACGCAGCGAAGTAACGCGTGTTTTACAAAACAACTAACGCCATCTGTTGTCAGTAAGAATATTTACTACACATGACGCTAGCTTAGTACGATAATGGATTTAAAAAATATTTTTAACTTCTTTTTTTTTAATATGTTTGCGTTGAAAAAAAATTACATTAAAATACTTCCGCAACTTGAAATATATATTATTATTATTGTAATTTTACCCAAACCTACATTATGTATAGGTAACCTATAGGTATAAAATATGTCTCGCAGTGTTAAAAACCCCTAAAATCGCCCAGTGAAATAATATTACTAAAAATAAATAGGGCCAAGATTTTCGCGTTAATTTCGAAATAAATGGATTAATGTTTGGACATTACGGTGAAAATATTGTAAGTAAAAATAAATTCGAAAAATTATTTTTTTATGCGACCAATAATTTCATTCCGCAAAGATTCGTAATTAATGATAACAGTTTTTGCTAATTATGAAGAACTTAATTTGGAAATTCTACCTTCGTCTGGTCCTAAAGAAAAAAAATAAGACATTTTTGTAGATAAATCCCCTTATATACCCCTGAATACATAACGCCCCTGATAATACCCCACTACAATTGTCAACTCCTAAACAGGGAACAATGCGTATGAGTGCGACATGACAAAGTTAAAATTAAATAATTTAATATGGTTATTGAGCCGATCAACATAGTAATGCGAACGGCCATTATAAAAATATTTTTTTTCATCGGTCCATCTTTCTGTGAGGTTAAGGTTGCTTGGCGCTTCGAAACGACTTATCCTCGCTGATAAAGCAAAAGAACGCGTGTTTTAAAATACAACCAACGCCATCTATTGTCGACACGAAGTAACAAAAGTAACATGACATAGTTTTGTTGATGTATTGTAATAGGTTTTTCCTTGCTCTGAACAACACACAACACGAGTCAGAAGAGGTGGGAAAAACGCAACAATAATTAACAAAAATTAACCCTAGTATCTAAACTAATTAACAAAAAAATTAAAACTGTGAATTTGAATTCAAATAATCATGCCTCTTACGAGTGTCGCTGACGCATGTTTAGCTTGCGCCTAAACGGGGCTTAAGAAGTTTTCACTTAACATAACCTAACTAAAACTAAATAAATAATTCCATCACAGCTAGGTACACCCATATTTTTAACACGCTTTTTACGTAATTAGCTTGATCTGTAATGTAAGCGACATTCCCATATAAACTTATATTTATATTTCCCATTATAAACATCCCATTGACTCGAAAAAATTCACTGGTATATATCTAATGACAATTTTCACAACTTTGTTCAGCCCGGATCAATATTATGAGAAGAAATCTATACACAGAAGAAAAAAAGAAGAGAAAAGAACTAAGAAAACATACTTCCCTAACTAGCCCGACTAAATTGTACACAATATTTTTCAAAAATTTAAAAAAAGAATAGGGCCTAATATTTTTTTATCATAAAACTGAATGGGATGCTTTCAAAGATTTTTTACAATTTTATCAGTACCGAGAGAACTTGAGACAGCGTTCCGCAATATATAATATTTCAGACACGCTAAAACCAGATTGTAGCCTCAGTCACCAGAAAATTCCAACGAAACTGAACCTGAGGTGAGTAAATGACGCCAACACTGATGGACCTTCATCGAATGGTGTCGCAAGTCGGTGCTAATTGTTAAACAATGTTTTTACAACCTTTGTTAGACCGCAATCCAATCCCATATATTAATCAGTAAGAAAAAATCGTTTGAGAAGCCTTAAAAAGCCGAAGTGGGAACTTCTGTGACCATAGAACGACTTCTCGTTGACATAAGCGTCGGTCGAAATCGACTTAATCCAGAGCATTTATAAAAATATTCTTTTGCATTTTGAAGATAATTTAAAATTTAAGTTATTGTTTAAAATTATGTTAAATTGTGTCTATTAAAATTGTAAATTGTTTTTTTTTAATACTTGATACGGATACCGAATCGATTATATAGATTGACACTGAATGTATCCTCCATCCAATGGTAAATTGCGCACCAAAGTATCGATATAAAAACCAAACCGCGTGAGGTACATCATGTCTGCCTGTGAACCATTGCCTCAATTTGAGGGTGAGGTAGCACATGAGGCGCTTCAAACACACCATAGATTAGAGGAGGTACCGCGTCCACAACGAAGTGTGAATACGGCGTATTAAAAATTAACTAAGTGGACAACTTAGCGGTCCACTGCTGAACGGACGAGCAATGTCCCCGCGGAGCCTAGGTCGCGCGCGGTGGGCAAACGATAGCGTCTTCTAATCTACTACTAGCGACATCTATTGACGAAAAGTGTAAAATTTTAGTTTTAAAAACTTACTATTTAGTTTATTTACCATTTTATTGTTAATAACTTCAAATTAAATTATTAAAATTTAATGTGTATTAAATATGCACTATTAGCGGAAGTTGCATCCATTGCATTTTTTTTCAAAAATTTGTTTAAAAAAGAGATATTGGACTTTAAATTTAAGAAAATATATACTTAACAGTTAAAATGTGATATCGTAGTAATATCGTGTCAGGTGAGAACATTCAAGGCTACGTCAGATTTAACAGCCTTATGACCCCGCCTTGACGCTCCGGGGGTCAGTTTATAAGAATCCAGTCGAAATCAAGAACGACTCGTCGAAATATTACATTATCAATAAACATAGGTTTTGGATTTATTATCTCCTGGTAGAATCGAATGTGAGTGGTCAAAACAACTCTTTTTACATCGCATTTCAACGTTTTTACAAGTTTTTATAAGAGAGCAGACATATTTTACCATATTTACATTACCGCAACCTATGCCAATGTAATGAGAATTATATTTACAAAAAAAAAACGAACATTTGTGTGAAATCCTAAATAAAGGCGGTGTTAAGAGTGTACCCATAACCGACGAGAGAATGTGGTTTGTTACAAATCAAGATGGAAATGTTGTAAACAAACGTCGGATATATAAGTAATAATAATAAACGATCATAGGAAATGTTATTTGTGAATAAATATTAAAAATATTGTGGAATCCACTAATTTTAGCGTAAAAGGTACCCTTTGTTTACAACATTTCCATTTTGGAACAAACTATTGATGTATGGATGTAGAAGCGAGAGAGGTGTGCCATGGTCAATGGAAATCCGTGATCTCTGCCCACATCTATGTGTTAAGGGCGTGAGGGTTATTGTTATTATTTACGAGCTTCCATATCATAACCATACCCATTTCCTTGGCCTGTTTCCTCGCAGCTAAGTTAGCTAAATATTCAGGGCTGGTCTTGTCGATCCTTGGCCTTCCTCTCTTTCGCTTAGCGGGAGTGTTTGGGGAACTTGTCCCCGGCTTTGGTCCATTACTCATATCTGGAATGTTTAATGTAAAAATGTTACAAGACGAATAACTTATAACGAGCTTGTTGAGAAAGTTCGTCCATTTTAAACTAGATGGCGTTGTTCTCAAATCGATTTTTTTTACGTGTAACTTCTCTATTGCCAGTTTGAATTGGATTTTATAAAACGAGACAATGTAATGTTTTTTACATTGAATATTTGTATCTTTACTAAAATGTTACTTCGAATGCTTCAATCTGTCTGTCTGTCTTTGCTGTGTGTATGTTGTAAAAATAAATAATAAAAAAAACATTAACGAGGCGAACACAAAGTCTTACCGCGAACTCCATTTGATTTTTAATATATAATCCTGAGTATTGGGCCAAAATTTTACAATGAGAGTAGTGTCACGGGTACACAAGTTTGGAAACCTTTCTAAATTCGTTGCACATCTCGAAAATTGTTCTCACCTTTCTCTCCCTGTGAAAAATTCCCCAAAACTTCGCCACTTATTATTAAAAAAAATTATTATAATTTTATCCCTCTCTAACATGTCCATACATACCGCTGTATTTATGGGAGTTTGCAGCCAGTGGATAAAAACGAACTGACCGACGCCAATACCACTATGTTGATGTTCGGACGCCAGAGGTAGCCAAGTTAGGGTCATCGGTGACGTCACCATGGCGTTTTATCCGGTGCGTCGTTTAATTTAAACGAAATCAGATTACCTATTTCGAATATTAGGGTAATTCGTAATAAACTATATTTTAGTCACATTTTCCTGAGCCATATACGTATTTCCGTCATAAACATTTCATCGACCCGCATTGCATAGCGCCTGCGCCATTACGTCTTCTCGCGTATCGTTCTTTTTGTTTTTGCTCGGCTCCTAAGGGCCGTAGCGTGATATTAAATAGCCTATAACTTCCCTTGATAATTATGCTACCAAATGCAAAAAGATTTTCATCAAAACAATTGTTCTTTCCTGACATTTGCGCGAACAAACAACAAAGATTTTATAGAATTATAATGTATACAGCGACTCGCGTCAGCTTCGCCCGCGATAGACACATCAAAATAATAATATCCTATGTTACTCGTTACAGAATTTTTCAAATAGGTCCAGTAGTTTTAGTGCTTATTCGTTACAAACATACAAATCTTTCCTCTTTATATTAGTGTGAATGATTAACAATAAAAGCTTCACCTCTGCTAATCTCCGGTTTATGTCTCGCGGCGTACAGTTCTACAGCTGGCGGCACAAAGTGAGAGACCGGCGAGCGGAAGTCCACGCTCAACGGCAGTCCGCCGGCGACTGAAAGGTTTTATTAGTAACCGTGTTTATAAACTTCGAGATGGTGTGGCTATAGGAGATACGGCTAAAGCTGTAAGCTAGCTTTAAATATCTAGAATAGAAACTTCGAAAGATATTTAACAGTGGAGCCCCAACATCTATAATACGAATGGGCCGGGTCGATCGGTGGCATACCACGACTTCACAGACAAGTTGACGTATCCTGTGCTTCGTGTGAGTGAGGTGTCGGATCCTAATTCCAATCCTCTTCCCCCTCCCGTCCATTTCGAATAGGATGGTAAGTGGAGCAGGATTTGAATGGGAAAAGGATAAATAGGAAAAAACCTACTCTCCTTTGTCCATTAAAGATCAACGCATCTGCAACTCATTAGCTTATTACAGATGCTTATGTGTGCAGCCATGACCGTTAGCACGTTTGCTACCTATTATTATAAAAAAAAACTTCGAAAGATATGCCTTATGATATAAATGGATTCTTTATACAGCCAACAATGTTCAAATACGTCGGTTTAATAAATTTTAATGTCTGTTGTGGTGGGCTGCTTTATGATAGAACAATTTTGTATGGAAGCTGTCTAAAAAAAAGGTGAAGAGAATATATAATAACATGTGCTTTTTCGTAAAGCAATAAATTCTTGTATATTTCTGCTATCTCGGAAAACGCTTTAATGGTTTTAATAAAATGTTGTATTCAGATACGGTTCTTATATTTCAACTATACAAGTGTCTTGTCTGCAAAACGCGAATATTCCCAAAAAACATATACGCCATCTATTGATGGTATTTGCATTGTTTATTCTTTGAGTATTGTCAAGTATAACCTACTGATGTCACATCTTTTTGTTAGATGGCGCTATACATTAGCCGAAAAAAAAAGGCCTTACAAAAGACTCGGAGCAGAGCTCGGTGCATAGCTAGTATCCATTAAATGTACTCAAAGTACACCTGGTAATACAATATTTGGCTAAATAGTGAAACATAGAGACACACATCCATTTTTATATACATAAATAAGTCATTGAACTTAGTTTATATCACAACAAAGGCAACTGACATTTTTAATAGATCTGCTGAGATTAAGTGGTAATGGGCATGGACATGGACCATGTACAGAACAAAGCAACATGGGTAGACCTTGTCATAAGATGGACCGACAACACATTCAAGTCAAAGAACTGATGTTTGTGGCAATCTTCGGGAAAGGCTTTGTCAACAATGGCGGCAGAACATGAGCAAAGTGTTGCCACTGTTAAGGAAACCACCTTTATGTTACAAATACCCACAATAATATCACTACTAAAATCTTTAATAGTACCTTTAGCATATACCTAACAGAGACATATAGTACCTTTGTTGAGACCGTATATGTCTCCATTGGGCTCCAGCTTTTTCTTCTTCTGCGGCGACTCCTGGCCCTCGCTGGAGGGCGAAGACTCCTCTCTCTTCAGCTGCGGCAACACGGAATCCAACTGTCCCTCGCACAACGCCATTTCTTTTAATGTTAGCTGGAATTCCATAAGGTACAGATTAATACAAAAAAAATAGTGGCCAGGAATATGTTTGATATTATGATTAAAAATACAATAAATATATAACTTACAAGAATTTAAATATCTACAAAAAAATTTATGTATATTTAAAATAAGATTTTGTATACAAAAATTTTATATAATGCATACATGGTGGCCATTACACTCTTTTTATAGTTTTATTGTAACTTTGTGGTAATTTAGTGGAAAATACAAGATAAAGTTAAGTGAAATTGTATAACATGAAATGTTAGGCAAATATATTTTGGAATTTTAGAATTTTAGTGTAAAAGATAAGAAAAATACCCTTTATTTACACTTTTACAAACTTAGAAAGTACACTGTCGGCCAAAACTTTGAGACCACTTATAAATACTGTTGTCATCTACAGAATTTTCAAAAGTACATGAGTCATCCTATCATCATCTGGGGTCTAGTTCTAAATCATCAATGAGTGCTGCGTAAAGACAAGGTCATAGAGTTATTGTAACATTTATATGACTTGGTCATTACTAATTGTTTTGTTTTTCTTTCTTTTGTGTTGCCCGAAATTTCTGACCGGCCGGTCGGCATGGTTTGTAAGATAGTTGCTTTTCACACCACAGGTTCTGGGTTCGATTCCCGCCCAGGACAAGCATTTGTGTGCATAATTACTGTTCGTCCACAGTTTGGGTGTAATTATCTATTTAAGTGTGTATTTACAAAAGAGTAGTTTATCAGCTATCTGGTTTCCATAGTACAAGCTCTGCTTAGTTTGGGATCAGATGGCCGAGTGTGATCATGTCGTAGCATATTATATTATATTATTCAGGGCTATTTTACCTTCCCAAAAAATATTTATAAATTGCGTTTTCATTGGTTTAATCTTTCTCTAACTTTTTTATTCAGAGCTCTTTGTTTTTACAGTGAAGACATCTTAAAATGGACAAAATTAGTAGAGAAACACATTCTACCATGGTTGTTTTACAGCGAAGGCAATCTAAACATATGACTGACTTTTAACTTTAGCTGTTGCAGACTTGTGTTCAGTCAGTCAGGTTTTTAAATTAATTAATATTTAAGTTTTATAATCGCAAATCCTTTAAGAAAGCAGCACAGTACTTACCCTAATCCCAATCCCTTCCCTTCTTATCTTTTCCCCAACATATTTCTCCCATCCATCCCCCTTCTGTCCTACATAATATTTAACAAAACCTCTGCAACACATTTGCTTGTAGCTGATGTTTATGGGTAGGAATCATTAAACATTAAGTGAACCCCTTGTCACAACACCACCTCGGTTCTTCTGCTCTTCAATTCTCCAATTTAAATGCTGTAGTTGTGATGTTTTGATAGTACACTACTGTTAAATACTATGACACAATTGCTTAAAAAACTGTCAAGTTTTCAAACACTTGCCATTGTCACACATTATGCTGAATTAGAGGGCTGTGTACAATCATGAGAAGTGCAGACTGTGTCTGCCTACTTCATAATAAATAGGTAATCTTTATTAATATAATTCTTTTGTATCCGTGTGCATCACTGAACTTTTAAATTACTGTTATTGTGTGTTTGGATGGGTTCTGTGATGGTACATTCACAATTGGAACCAGTAGGTGCTGCCATCGGAATCAACTTTTATAATTTTTGTTTAATTGTGACTAATGTCTGCTGTACAAATGATGTAATGATATATGTAGTAGTTGATTTTGCATATTTTTGTACAATTAAATATAAAATAAAAACTGAATATATTTATGCAAATGTCTGCTGGTGACACATTTATTTATTGGTTCTATAAAGGCTTTATTAAATGCAAAAGATTCTATGGATATTCAAACAATAGATTCTTTATCTGTGCACTAAGACTGTTGAATGCATATTTTTGTATAATTATTTCACAATAAAATATAACGATAATTTTGGAGAAATAAAATATATATATAAACAGTTAATTTGCCTGTTATTATGTATAAGCTTATTATTAAATATTTATATGATTTCTTGAAACAAAGTTCAATGACCTCTTTATTTTGATACAAAATTTACTTTCAAGATACGTATTATCGTAACTGATTTACCTAATAAGCTTAAATAGTTAAGTTTAACTCAAATGTACAATTCTTAATAATCATAATGCTTAAATATTTACAAAACAAACAACAAAAATTAGAAAAATTTAATAACGTTAATCAATAGCGCGGGCAAATGGTCCGTAAAATTGTTTTATAATTACTATGTGTTATCAAGAAGTGTTCAGTAGTAAAAAAGTATCTGCAAGTACTTACCAAGAGACCATCTTATTACAGTCCACAGGAAATAAAATCTATATTACACACTCACAACAAAGTTAAACTTACACAATAACAGATTAAGCTACAAATATAAGTTCATTTAAACTTAATTATAACAACGTATAGACGATTAATAAACAAGTGATTTTTAAAAATTATAGCGATCCGAGCACATAAATCAATGCCCAACCAAATGGTGCTATGTTAAGACAAACGAAAATACATTAAACACACGAATTTGCTAAATTTTAAATGCGCGCACTACATAATTGTGCAACGGGATGGCTTTTAAAAGTGATTACAAAAGTTTTGGACGTCGATTATCGGAGATATAAACAAAAAACGCGAAGCCACAAAACTATCTCAACGTCCATTTCTACAGCAAGAAGGTGATGCTACTGCCTACGAAATGAGTGAAAAAGACGAATATATTTTCTTTATAGCAACACCGTGGATTAACCGACCATGTTAAGAATTGTTCATTGAAAGAGATCGAAACCAAAAAGGAAGCAAAATCCAGTTATTATGTAATACATTTTTAACTTTATGTGCTTGGCATAAAGTCTACTTTCGTATGACACGAATACTCATTAATCTACTTTTAAATGTCGGTCACTAGCATATTGAAAGGTTAGGTTAATATTTAAAATTTCAAAAACTTTTAGTTGTGTACAAATAATATTAATTTCATCATTATTATTATATATATAGTTTATTACATATTACTTGCTATTATAATTTAAAGAAAACAAGAAATCAATTTGCATTTATTTGATGTTATAGCAACATTCTAATGGGTGTGGGACGAGTGAATAGCCAGAAGACAGTAAAACAGTGTGAAAAAGCGATAGTTATAGCTAGGTCGGTTGTTGAGTTGGCATTGTATTATTACAAGTTACTTGCTTATCACGAGTCGCGTTATCGCTCCACCGAGGTTATTTCTTTTCGTATAGTTTCTCCTCGTTTTGTCTGAAGTAGTGAACACATTTACATTTTATTTTGTACATAATACTTTTACCTTTGCATATTTTTATATCAATAATTTATTTGTATTATATAAAATACAATATCGTAAACTTTATTCGAACTGAATACGAATTTTTACAGGGCTATCAATTCTTACTTTATAACATAAATTTAGGATATAACTAGGAATGAAAATTAATAATACCACCTATACTTAAGTGTTACAGTTTTATGTATTTAAAATGTTTGCGGTTGATACCGTCTGCAAAAGTTTGAACAACCTGTTTTGTTGATATAGTGACGTAATTGTCGATACTTGTTGACAATGAACTGGTGATTTATAAAAATATTATTCAACTTTCCTTTATAACCTTTATTTGCCTATTATTATTAACATGTTTACAAACTTCTTTAACTCCGCCAGTTGAATAAAAATGTCACAAATATTATATTTATACAAAAATGTCACATATATTTAGGTTTTTAAAACATCCGGCGCTAGATTATTCAACATTCTATTATTTAATTCAGACGGAGTTAAATACGACATTAAGTGACTGCTGTTCCCGACCGGGTGAATTTAAATAATTTAAGATATTAAAAATAAAGCCTACTAATTGTATCTTTGTAACACTGACATAGTTACAATTAGTTCGATAGTTTCATTTCAAATGGATCCTTAGACGAATACTTTGCTTGTGAGTGTTGACCAGAAGAGTTTTTATAAGTAAACAAGAGTCAGGTAAGCTATGGTACCTATGAAGTGCTATAGTACTTACAAAAGTGAACAATTGATCGCCGGTAATATATTTATTTAAAGTTAATTAGTCTAAGCTATACTTCTTTCAAACCCTTTTGTCTTGTTTCATTTGATGTCATTTTAAAAAAAAAAACTGTCAAAATTGGCGCCAAAAGTCATTGAACTCTGAATATTTATAAATATAATTTTCCTCTCTTCTATTCCCCTCATTTCGTATTTAAAGCTGTGCCCTAGTTATCAAGTGGGATTGTTATCAGCACAAAGCGAATCGATCGAGTGCAGCAGCGGACGGCTCAGATTCGACAATCAATACTTTGTCACATTCACGGGCGGGGAAAGCACTAGAAAGAGATAAAACGATGCGCAATTAAAACTATATTGAAATACTGCGAAAAAAATTGTCATTTCTAAATACTCTATGGTATTTACATACATTTTATTCCTGTAAGAGGATAAATTAAATAATTTACTGTCTACCATTATACATTGAAAGGGTGAATCATGAACACAATAATATATCAAGACTCGATGACGAACTTGAATAGAGCGTGACGTGATATGAGAAAATATTGACGTGGGTTATAAATTATCTGAGAGTCGCGTTGCAGTCAAATTATGAATTCCGCCGTTTAAATATATCACGAAATTATCCGTTTTGTAACACGAAACCGATAATCTTATACATTGGATGGGTTTTTCCTTTTTGTAATCCTAAATATTTATTTACGTCTGGAATATTTTATTTATTTATAGTCCTGTTGAGTCATTCGCATGCTTTGCTTTGATTCCCCTTACGTACAATTTTTAGTAGCGAAAGAACGAATTCCATGAATGTAGATCGCCAGTTTTTATTCTCCATTATAACTTTTAGGGTACTTTGCGTGAATGACACTCGCATGCTGAATTCTGTATCAAATCTTATCAAATTGTGGACAGTTCATTATAATGTGGTTTGGTTAACATGCGCATTGCAGAAGGAGTTTGGTATTTGTTGGTACTAAGTCAATTAGTGGTGCCGTTGAGATACAATCCTTATTACCAAGTGAGATTGTGGTCAAGCGCTAGTTGATATAAGGCTGTATCGGCATTAAAATTCTAATTGTGTGTCTAAGGGTGCGCTCAGATCCTGACAAAAGTTACCCATGCCCGATAGCCTTTACCAACATTTCCTGGTATCGAAAAAATACAAGCTCAATATATACTGTAATAAGTAATCATTTTGTAAAATATTTGTGTATACCAACAGATGGCGTGGTAATTTACTTTAATTATACCGTCATGACATTGCGACCAACAGATGACGCTGTTCTTAGAATATCGAATTAGTGATATGTAAATTAACTGTAGTATATACTGTGTAGGTAACATATGAAGAATAAAAAGCCGTTATTTCCCGCTCTCGCCTTACGTTTGACACACACCTTTTGTGTATTTGCCGCAAAGTTGTTTTGTAAATGGGCTTTAAGCGCTTGTACGTTGAACCGTATGATTTAAAGACTTCGAGATATTTGAGAGAGGTTAAATAAGCAACTTTGTATACAGGTAAGTTGGGTAAATTAATGTTTTAGCTTAAAGTATCTCCAATGAAGATGCAATTTACCTACACAAAAAACAACGCATATGAACTGTAGATTGTTACGTCACCACTTGAATTCAGGTAAAATCCGTTTGCTCGTCGGCTCCTAAAAGAGAAAAAGGAAATTAAGCAAATCAAAAGAAAATGATGCACTCATTTTATTTTAAAAAAACATTCATCCCTTCATTAAGTCCGGCATATATACCCATAGTATTCGGTGTCATTCTTTAAGCTTATCTTTGAAGTTTTACTTCTTTTGGCGCGTTTAGTTGATAGTAAAATTGTTAATGGCGGGAACACATACGTCAATCCAACATCACGAAGTTGGCCATAAATTATTACAAGTGAATATTTACTGTACTTACAACTCATAGACCCAAAGTATTCAACACGTTGTACACAATTTTTTTTAATATATCTTTGTGATCAAATCTTTAGTAATTCTTGTTTCTATATTTTCCTTCGACCATTTTTGCTAAAAATTTCTTTTCTTAGCTCCACCAAACAAGTGTAATTTCTCATTTTCTTCTTTGCATTCTATTATTTAAGACCCATGAGTGGAAGAGTGATCGAAATATTCTCTGCACCGCTCCGTTTTACGACCCAATGTGCAGCGATTGAAAAACAGTATTATAGTACAGTCAATAGAAAAACAATTAAAATTTAAAATAATTATTTAAGATAATTTAAGTATTGATTTGTAAATTGTTTTACTCACAACAGATACTAAGAAGTACAGTACAGTACAAATAATTTGCTGACAAGTTTATAATATATCTTGTCCAATTGTAAACTGACGTTACAATGCGCCGAATTACATTATTTACTTATTATACAAACTTGTTACGAAAAAAGTCTACAAAATAAGTTCTGTACAATAGTTAATATTTATATTAAAAGAAAATATCATTAACATGATTTTAAGCATAGACAAAAAATTATTGAGACCGATGTCTATGGTTCCTGTTATATATTAATCATTAGAAGAGTAGAAAATATATGGACAATTTTTTTTATAAGCAATTAAAATGCAATAGAAAATTGTTTTGTCTATTCATTGATACTGAATCGTCTAGAGATTACAGAATACTGTATTTTGTGATATATTTTTTTCAGCTCGCTTTGTATTTTGTCTCAAATCTAATAAATAATCTGAAGTTACGTACAAACATAGATTTACAATACAATCTATACTGATAAATAAAATTGAAGTGTCTGTATGTAATATCAAAATAACATTTCCATACTCAATACACATGATGTATATACGGTACTTATAACGAAAATACAATTTTTAAAATTTCTGTCTGTCCGTTTATTCCGGGATATCTCCGAAACGACTGAACCGATTAGGATGGGACTTTTACTGGAAGATAGCTAATATTGTCGGGATTTAAATAGGCTAATTTAATCTAAGCAACATATTAAGGGTCCCGCGCAAAAAGTGAAAAACTCTCGAATTTATTTCCACGGGAAGTCGCAGGAAACAGCTAGTTATGTATATAATCCAAGGTAGCCGTTGCAAAATGGCGGATTCGATTTTTTAATATCTACTGAGATAATAAATTAATTTAACCAATAACTAACTGCCGCTTCGATGTGTTTTTTCTTCTAAATATACCATTATTGATCACATATTATTTAATATAAAATTAATAGTAACATATCAAAAAATACATTTTCAACCCCCTATATCTTTCACACCCCTACAACCACAGTTTAACTATTGGGGGTGTAGAAGAAGCAACCATCCACAAGCAAAATCACTCTGCGATGTTTAATTTTGGCTTAAAAGTGTAATATAGGGACACACAGATCCATTTTATATATAATACTTTATAGTTCTGTTATCACATGTAATATCACAGATTATTAAATATTTTACTTAAAACTAAAAACAATCTTCTTTCTTGAGGTACAATAAATAAAACACCTTTTTTATATTATTACTATACTTTAGTCAAATATACTTAAAAACTAGGCGACAAACTGTTTTTAAAAAATAAAAAAATATGTCAATGTAATTTTAGGTTAGAATGTTTAAGGGACTGGACTGGACCACTGCACTATTTTATCTTTTTTCTCTTTCCTTTTAAAAACATCTATTTATATTATGTTCATACATAAAATAACATGCTAATAGTTGAATTCATTCAATGGTTTATGTTATATTGTATTACAGATTAAAATAAAGGAGAGACTGGGCCTCGAGACACTATATTATATTTTTCAGAGATTTCTGTTACTACATTGGCGAGCACTAGAAAAGGATTTTTCTACTTTAAAAGACTAAAGGTCTAAAATAGGATAAGGATTTAAGTTGACCTCTGATCAAACATATTAAATAAGATTCAGCTTGGGCTGGAAAATTACCAATTAAATTAAACTGCAGGGCTCAGCATGTGTTTGTATGAAAATTGACGGCAAAATTCAATACTTGAGTTATTAATAAGATATAATAATAAATATATAAAGACAGATAGATATAGATAAATTGTTTTTTAATGCGAGTAATAGATACCTTTTAAGATATCAACATTTTCAAATCATATTTGTGGTCCATTCCTCCTTCTCATCCAACTTGGTAATCAAAATTACCTAAACAAAACATTACATATAGACAAAATTAAACCTGCAAAGACTCTGCGATAGAGAGGAGATGATAGGTCCATAACCTTGAGCATTATCGTACAGTTCAAATAATGGTGCCGCCACTAATTTATAATTCTTTGGCACCGCAAACAGAGCTCGGTCCTGTAACTGTACTAAGAACAATCTCTTGTGTTCCTTAGGTTTGGTGATGTGAGGGGGAATGTAGGGGTACTGTGGTGGTTCGAAGTTAGGTCGCCACCAATTACCTGGAAAATTTAATAAATAAATTATACATACAAAACCAGCGGTAGTGTCCGCAACAATATCTGTTCCACCAATGTGCTACCTCGACCAGTGAAATACCACAGCCTCACAGAAAACAAGCATTAAGTAAGTTTCGTCTGGTGAATACAATGCTGGAAGCCCAATTTCAGTCCTCCCCTTCAGTTCGCACTACCAAAAACATGCATCTCTTACTCTCAGAAAAAAAACTGAGATAACATGGTGTGAACTCACAACATTAGTTTTGTCCAATCTAAGAAATGAATTAACCAATGAAAATCACTTCCATCAGCAAATAACACAGGCAATTTTATTCAAATAAAATATCAAAATCATAAATAATATCTTACCTATAGTGTCTTCTATCACCCATTCCTGTTTGACACCATCTTGTCTGCCCAATGTTTCTGTTAGCAATCGTTTCAGACCCTCGATTTCATCCTGAAATAAGAATAATTGCTTTGTTTATAGTAGGTGGCAAACAAGCAAGTGGTTAACCCAAATCAAGTGATCACTACCAATAGACATCTGCAACAAGCTAGTGACTTGCCTCCCTTTAATGGAGAGGGAAACTCTGAAAAGAGATTATTTCGCTTTCTTATTTATGCCATCAAGTACTTTTCTCCTTCTCCTCCTTTTCATAAGAAAATGCTAATAACAGCAAAGGAGTCAGGGGAAGAGGACAAGAATTAGTTTTTCATGATGGCATGAGTTGTTAAGGTGTGAAAATATGACAATCATACATTTTTATTAATTAATTACAACAATTAAATGTTTCCACTTACTCTAAGCATACTTGACAGTAGGCTGTCCTCAGCCTGCTGTCAAGTATGCATAAGTAAATAGTCCTTATAAAACATTATGAGTATATAGTAGTACCTCTCCTGGGTTCAGTTCACCGCCGGGCAGCTTGAAGAATGCGGTGCCCAACTGCAACAACAGGACATGTGGCAGACCATGTTCATGCACCAATAGCACACCTTCTACTGATCTGAAATTAATTGTTGACAATATTTAGTGCAGATGAATTTACTGAAACATTTATTTAATAGGAGTACCAACTTGTACATTTCCCTTAAGCTTTAAATGTCATAATCCAATAATATTTTATATTATTAGTGGGCAACTGAGCAGCGGATAACATGATAGGACAATGATAGGAGCTTGAAATATGTTGGAAGGAGTACACACATCTGAGCAAGCTACAGATCCAGACTTTTGTGCCGCTCTCACTGATCACTTTAACAAATATTTATTTTACATAGGTGCAACTGATAGTCTTCTGTGTAAAGTGTGTCCATATTTAATATTCAATCCAATAAAAATGTGTTTTAATTGTGCAAAATTAATAAAAAACTATTTATTTATTGTTATACTTTTATTTAGTTGATACAACCATGAGCAATATTATCTACAGCAATGCATCATTTTATTCACAATGCTGAGGGTTATTTACTTGATTCTGTTAAACTATAGTTCTTTTGTGTAAATTATATGTCTTAGTTTTTCCTCCAGAGAGAGATAAGACAGAGAAGGCAGACAAAAAACAAACATAGTTTAGTAACTTTATGAGTCACTTCCTTCTTAATCATGTCACCTTATCTCACTGTTATCTCTTCTAAGGCTTACGCCTACCAACATAGAATAAATAGGGGATAGAAAGTAGACTATGCTATGAGTTGTAAGATTTTTTAATGCATGTTAGTTTCGGCTCATTTAATGACCTTAGATTATACACCATTTATTATGTTTCCATATTGAATAGAACACATTTTGATATTTAAACTACATTTTTGAGAGAATGTTTCGACACAGAAAAATGTGAGGCTTGGAAAAATGACAATTTTATTTTTGAGTATAGTACCATCATAATTTTAATTATTCATTTCATATGTGGACACTTTGAGTCCATTAATACAATACTTTGTTATTTTAACAATACAGCGCCTTATAAGGTGTTTTAAAATATGGGGACAAGGTGGTTGCCCAACAGACAAAATTGGTTGTCTCGAAGACATTGTAAGCTACCAGTCTTAAATTTGTATTAGGTAGAGTACATAAATTAACACTGAAAACAACATATTTTATTTTACTATTAAAATTTATCTAAGGAAATGCAAATTTCATGCAAAAAATAAAATCAACCTTAAACCTACACCTACCAAAAACAATATATTATCCGAGTTACAAGAGGAATTCGATTAATAATATAAAATATGGACTAACCTTCTCATTCCAATTTTGACAAATTCTTCCCGCATTCTCTGGAATCTTGCCGGTACTGAAGCATCCTTTTCAAATAGGGGCTCTTTAGTGCCGAAAGTATAGTTTGTAAGAGGATATAGGTTTATTACCCTGTTAAGAGTTAAATTTCCAGTATTGTGACTGTTCTGATGTTGCATGCCAGTACGCACCGGCCACTGTTTCCCTGGTGGACCTTGTACAGCCGCCATAATTCACGTTAAAAGCTATCTTTATATATTTTAAATAAGTCTACCTATACACAATTATAAAATAACTCAATTTGCTTTATTTGCAGTTTGGTATTCAAAATACAAGACAAGAACAACAACTAAAGCGTCACTATAAAACAGTCGGCCATTAAACAGAAAAAAAATTCAACCGGGGCTGCCAGATATATTAATTACAAATATTTAACTAACGTAATCTACTCTTTGGTATTCGATATTGTTAGAAAAAAAGCAACCATTCGTAAATATTAAAAGCAAGTAAAAATTACCATCACCCAATGAAATTAAAATTTAAGAAATTTTGCTTACAACCCCGAGCTTGATTCAAGGAAAATAAAAAAAAGAATGATGATTATTTCTTATTATGACAGGATTTAAAATTCCACCCATTGAGGGAGGATATTCTACGATAGTTTAAATTGTGAAAAAGTAACCTGATTAACTTTCTACCTTAGAAAACTATCATGTCATGTGTAAAACAATGTCTCGAGCGATATTTCCAAAAGACTACAAGTAAGGTTAGCCTGCCATTTCGTGTGCAAATTTTCTGCTGTCGCTTATGTTAAAGTACAAAGGTAATTGGGATCATTTAAGATGAGGTTAATGATCATTAATTACAACTTTTTAATTTAATTACAATTTTCAGCTCAAATGGCATTGACAGTGACATTGACCATAGACAATTGAATGTAGAGACATTGACATTCTATGATTGTCAATTTCCTGAAAATAGTACGTTCCTTTTACTTTTGCAGTTGTTTTGAACTTTATTTTTGAATTTTTGGTTTACATGCATATTGCATTATAATGTCACAACAATTTGAATTACTAACTGAGAGCCCTGGACAATGGACATCTGCTTCCTATGTCATTCCTGAAATTCAAAGGAAGGAAATAAAACCTTTTGTTATTCGTACGTTCATATTCCGTAAACAAATTATATTTTTACATCAATGCTTACTCGTTTAAAGCTTACAGCTTACTTTATATAATCCATATAAATTTCTTTATTATTAATTCCCAATAAAACAATAAGTTTTAATAGAATTGAACAGTAAATTTTATATTAATTGCAGTGACCCTAAAAGAACTAGAAGGAAACCCAGATAGTCGAACATCAAGTCTAACAAACTCCAACAAGTTCTCTGCTGTAAGGGCGGTGGTGCGGCACGTAGTAAGGTCCAGATCTGCCACCAAAGAGCCTTGGTGTACCACAGATGTGCGAAACTTTCTTGAAAGCTTAAAGTAGGTGTGAAGTTAAATATATCTAATATATTGTACATTGTTTCTACCAAATACAAAAGTTGACTGAAAGTTCTCCCCTTTAATTCAATAGAAAATATTAAATTAAATAACTGAAGGTAGAGCTAGGCATTGTATACTTTTGTAGGCATATGCATAAAAACCCTAGAATATTTAGAACAGTTGGTTGTTGAGATGCTAAAATACAGTTGAGATATGAAAACCTTCATTCCATATCAAATTCATCCCTTTGTCTAAGTAGACACTCAATACTTTATGAAACAATACCAATATACAGACAAATGCATATAAAATTATACTTTATTGATATGCCACTGTTTAAAATAGTAAACACTACTAGTATATACAAAGTTCAAAGTTCCAGGTTCAAGCAAATGTTTACATTACGGTGATAAACCAGTTTTATATCTCGATAATACCTCAATTTATTAACAGATTTTAAGTCATCATTGAACAATTTCTACTTTCAACAGTTGATTTCACAAAAAGGTTGCTTTACACATTAGATTTGGTGATAGTACCTAAATAAGATAGGTGGTAAGTCTGTCTCTACAAATAGATTATATGTGAGGTCTTGTTCAACTGTACCTGTGGTTATACCGATAAAGTGTACCCATACTACATAACTCATTTTTTATGCCCTTCTCTCCTCACAGCGCAGAACAGGTTACATAATATGGATATGTTCACTAATGTTTATTGCAGATGTCATTTATAAAATTGTACTCTTTCAGATTTAGTCCTGAATGTGCAGAAGAACTAACCACAATATTATGCACAGATAAAATATATGATAATATACCAAAACATTTACGAATGAAACCAGGTGTGGTTAGTATGCAGTGGAAAATAGATTTGTCACTATGGTAAGAACCAACTCTTTTAACAAAATATAATAGGTATCTCTAATGAGGGCCTAATGTTAATTGAATATTTTTTTTAAAATATACCATGAAACTTGTTTTATATGACAAGAAAAAAAATCCCTCACATTGATCCTGTCCCTGTCCAACCCTCTTTCCAACCTATCCTTATTGGGAAAGGGAAGAGGATTGAAAAGGAGGTCTTACCCTCCAGCATCTCATGGTTTGAATTTCATCAGACGAAACATAGAATATTTCGACTTCACGCCTGTCTTCTGAGGTCGTGGTATTTCGCCAGTTGAGCATACCGATTCTTGCAACAGATGTTGTTGCAGGCTGTATCACTGTTACAAGAGAGAGCATATAAGTACCTCATGGTCAATCAGATCAAAACAATTACTGCAGTCCGTGTGAATAACAGTGACATGCTTGCCTCCGTCTATCGCTTCAATTATAAAATCCTTTACTAAAATGAGATTGGAGGTGACTGACCTCTTAGAAATATGTACTGAAGTCTATTAAAAGTTTTTTTATGCCGCATACAGCTAGCTGACTGTAAATCTTTTCCATAACTTTATTATTATTATTTATTAATGTTATTGGCAGATCAGTCAGAATCAAATGAGATCTATGGTTAAATTACATTTGCTAATTTTGCTTTCAGCCAAAATAATATTGAAGCAGAAAATGCAAATCCAGAGAGAAGTAAAGAAATAATACAGCAAGACACCCATATCATATTAATATTTAAACTAACAGATGGACAAACAAACACTTATAGATTATCTGTGGCCAAGTTCCATGAATTAAGGTACATCATTGCAAACGCATTAAAGTCTATGATTGTATTAGAGAAAAGGAAATGTATGAGACAAGACTGACAATTGTCTATCATCAGTCGGCACAGTATGTTCCCTTTTATATCCCTCTATCAGCCGTGATATCTGTATTCACACCTTTCTTACATATGTCATCTCTCACACAATCCATACATAATTTCTTCGGGTTTCCTCTACAATTGGCTTTAAGTAATCTAAACATCTGCAACACCAGAGGAAGCAGATACCTGTAAAGCAGGAGTACGCTCTCTTGGAAGGACCATAGTCGTATTGGTTTGGAAATACCACTAGAGGCAGATTTCACAAGGCGCGGTTATACCAGGCAGTACTTTACGCGAGGACAGCGCCACCTCCATCCCTCCTCTGCCTTAAATTAACGCTGGCAACAACTTACCATAGAAACCTGCTTGTCTCCTACCATATATGTGCATAAGAGAGCAGTCATGGCAATTAGGGTAATTAATATTTTTTATGGCAACACAATTCAGCTGTCAAGTTTCCCGCCAGGCAACTGTGGACAGATTAAAAATACAGTTTTTTTTCGTAGTAACCTGCAGATTAATAATATGATTTTGAATTGATAGCTAGATGTACAATACCCAAATATTACATATTTGTCTAGTTATCTATCTTCATGGATCAGTCATAATGACCTAAGCGTTGTGTTAATGAGTAAGAGTATTATAATTAATGTATAGAAATAAAATATTTATTGTAATCTGTTTCAAATGGTGCATTTTGGTTATTGTATAGTTTATTTTTAAATAATAAATCAAGAAATTAAATTACTTGTTTTTCTTTTACCTTTTAAAGACTTAATATTATTGGTCTAAGACACATAAGAAGTTTATACCTTCATCTGTTGTTTGATCAGGGTCCAGATAATATTTACATTGATAAATCACAAGTGGGGTTGCCGAGCTAAATCTGGGGACAAATCAAACTCGAATCTAACATTGCGCTGAACGTAATTAGTGTCCGACCCAGATTTAGTTCTGCAATCCACTTGAAATACATATATATATATATATATAAATAAATTAGAACCAGCGCCATCTATGTAAAGAAAATGTAACTACAACGAAGCGAAACGCCAACAGCCTAATGGTTAAGGGTACGAATTGCGTGAGAATATTAAAGTAACTAGTCTATACTTCTATACTAATATTAAAAATGTGAAAGTTTGTATGTATGGATGTCTGTTACTTTTCCGCGAAAACGGCTGAACGGATCAGGATGTAATTTGGCACAGAGATTAATTATAGTCCGGAATAGCACATAGACTACTTACTATTTATTCTGAAAAAATGTTCAATTCCCATGGGATACATTATTTTACAGTTGCATATATATATATAAAATGCAATGTATGTATGTATGTTCCCTATAGATTACCGAACGACTTCCCGAGTAAAGCCAGAGCGGATCACTGGTACAAAATAATAATAATTATTATATTAAGCATTTTATTTGAGTAATCTATTAAAAGATATTTACAGGTACGAGCGATGATGGGTCATGATGGTCTATGGAAAGTGACCGCAATTATCCCTACCATAGATATTAAAGTATGCGTCTGCTTAGTGCTTAAGTATACAATTCCAAACAAAAACTACTTAGGGTCCTTTAAGAAGCGTACTCCTTGAAGGCAACGAGTCACTTACATATCAGGTGACCCGTAGCTCGTTTGACCTCATATGCTATAAATCTTTTTATATGAAGCAGATAATCCGAAACTTGGAAGGTTTAGTAGCGAAACTGTACAATTATTTTTTCTTGGAGGACTGAAGGTTCAAGAGGTCCAGGTGACGTGACGTACGTAGATGGACCCGCGATCTGGTCAATTGTAGTACAACACTGGATGGAAGCGATCTCTTGAGACTCAACCAGTGTGTGATGATGTTAAAGTAATATGGTACAGTTACGTAATTAACGGTGTATTTTTCCGCCGGGTAGCCCGCGCGTTGCGACCGGTTACACTTCTCGCTTCACATCTGTTAGAGAAATAAGAAAAAAATAATGAGTTATACACATTTATATTTATAATCTTTCTGTCTTGCAATCTATGGCATGTCCAACGACTTCTGTTAGGGTATTCCCCTAGTCGTGTCGACTTGTTCATATAATTTTTGTTGTCGCTACGGATTTTTGGTCCTTGTGTGGTGTCTTAAGAATTCATAAATAAGGACTAATTTCAGAGAGGCAGGTAGATAGAACATACAATAGCGATAGCTAACTATCTCTTTCTGTCGAGACTGTGTGAAAGTGACAAACATACTTACTTGTAGGAACCGTCTCGATGTCTTTTCGCTCGCTTGAAGTGTAACTTTAAAGTATCCTGGATACAAGAAAAAATGATAATTTAGAATTGCAATATAGGCATTTTTTTTCTGTGACTGACTTGTCACTGTTTGCCTGGAAGAGGCATTTACAGCTACACGCGAGTTCGACTGAACTCCCTCTGCTTCTTGGTAACCTAATATGTGACCGCTACCCAGAGACATCTGCAACAAACTAATGAGTTCCAAATGCGTTGGCAACCTCTAATAGACACAGAATAAACAGAAGGCTATTTCCTTTTCCTGTTCATCCCCTCCTCCGTCAAACCCTCATCCCCATCCCTTCCTAAACGACGAGGACGAGAACTTAAATTGTAATCTCCCGCACCACACGCATCAAATGAAACGGTCTACTTGACGCGTGTCTTCTGAGAGGTCTTTGTATTTGCGGGCCACTGTTAAAAGAATTGTAAAACGCACCAAGTAAACTTCGAGTATACAAAGCTACAAAGCTCACCATAGATTTGAATTTGATGTCACACTCCACGCAGTAGTAATCCCGGCGGATGTGCACTGACTGCACGTGCTTGTGTAGCTGCGTGGGGTACACGAAGCTCAAGTTGCACTGGTCACATTGAAACCTCTTCTTGTTCTCGTGCCGCCTGGCATATCGAAATACTCATTCCAACAATAAACATGTTAAAGATTCTGAACGACGAGTGAGCGCAGGAAGCAAAATGAATGGGGCTATAGGTACAGTAGTGAGGAGTCAGAATGTGGCTACGAAGGCTCGCCTGGCAAAACACAATGCTGTACTAGTCCCCACTTTAATGTAGGGAAGTGAGAGCTGGGTTTGGCAGGAAAGCATGCTAGTGGAGCTAATGCCGTTGAGATCCGATCCTTAAGAAGTATGTTAGGCGTGACTTTGAATGATAGGGTTAAAAATAGCGTTATAAGAGAAAAGTGTGGCTTAAAAGTGGATGTTGTGACTAGAATTGAGAAAGGTATGCTTCGGTGGTTCGGGCACGTTGTAAGGATGAATGAAGGGAGAGTGACGGAACAAATTCATGTTGCAAATGTGAGTGGCTGAGTTGGTAGGGGACGTCCAAGGAGAACTTATACCGATCAGATTAGTGAAGTACTAAAAAAGGGCGATATAAGGAGTACCCATAACCGACGAGCATGTTGTGTGTCATATGTACTCACATAGTGTGCACGCGCAGGGATTCAAGGCTCTTGTACAGCTTGCCGCACCTGTGACACTCGTGCGCCGCCGTGCTGTTGTGAACGCGCACGTGCCTCTGCATCACAGTGCGTTTACTGAAGACAAAACACCCAGTCATATACAAAAATAGTTCATATAAGAAAGCCTGCGGTTGTCGCCCCGAGAGAGACCGATGTAGCCGCATATCTTGCACCCGTATCTGTTGGTACGAGAGAGACACAAGACTCACTTGGTGGTGAAGACGCATTGGCCGCAGCTGTACGCTGCCGCCGCGTGCGTGTGCACGATGGTGTGGTGCTCGAGCACGTGTTGCCGAGAGAGACGGATGTAGCCGCATATCTTGCACCTGTATCTGTTGGTACGAGAGAGACACAAGACTCACTTGGTGGTGAAGACGCATTGGCCGCAGCTGTACGCTGCCGCCGCGTGCGTGTGCACGATGGTGTGGTGCTCGAGCACGTGTTGCCGAGAGAGACGGATGTAGCCGCATATCTTGCACCTGTATCTGTTGGTACGAGAGAGACACAAGACTCACTTGGTGGTGAAGACGCATTGGCCGCAGCTGTACGCTGCCGCCGCGTGCGTGTGCACGATGGTGTGGTGCTCGAGCACGTGTTGCCGAGAGAGACGGATGTAGCCGCATATCTTGCACCTGTATCTGGTGGTGTGCGACTTCATGTGGCCGCGTAGGGAGACAGGACTCGGGCAGTACTGGGAGCAAAGCTCGCAACGGTAGTGGCCTTGTTTCTGAAACATTTATTCTTTTAACACCCTTCCATCCAGAGCGTTTTTCTTCAAGATGTACAACAGTATACATAATCCATCTATCCGTATTTTGGCTGGCTCGACTGGGTTAGTTCCACTGTCGAGTAGAACCTTCATGTGTCAACTGTGAGCCCAATCATTCAGTAAATCATCAGAACTATGACAGTGGGAAACTATTTGCTGTATATTCCTCACCTGAGAATGCTTCCCCATATGAGTCTGAAGGACATCTTCAAAGTTGAAACCTTTAACACAACTCTCACATTTGTAAGGTGCTCGTAAATATTTGTCACTCTTCAAACGATCCTTCATTTCTTCCAAGACCTGAAAATAAGAGTGATCCTTGCTCTCAATGTAGTTAAACACAGCTGAATCATAAGGAGAAACAAGACAATTGATCTAGTAGCTCACCTGATAGGCTTTGTTAACAATCAACACGGGGGCATATACAAAAAAGGAGTAGTCACTTTTGACAATTGTCCTAACAGTTGTCATCTCAGTAGCTACTGAGGTAATAGGACAATTTTGGAAGGAGAAAATGTGATGTGTCAAAAGACAGAGTAGCGCAGTGACCTGGGTGAAGTGGGCCATGGCCTAACAATAGCATTTTCCACTATCCCCGATCCAGTGCCATCTCTCGGCATTCTTGTTCAATCAAGCTCTCATTCCAGCGATACTCAGGACAGTCGACTGGATGTTGGCCACTCGGTCGTCCCAAGAAAATACGCTTTACGTTCCTTTCGTCAATCCAGGTTGCGCAACCGGCGGAATCAGTGTGCTATCTCGCCAATGATGTTCATAGGCTATTAGTTCCTTAATTTCTGTGTCAGTGCATCTGCTGACAAGCCCAGGCACTAATATCTTGTGCTGCATAATAAGCTGCACATATGGGAACAAGGAGAAGATAATGTTAGGAATTATGACAAACAGTACCTGCTCTTTTGTCAACTTGATAACTGTATACTCAGAGGTTTCCTGCACCATCCGGGAACTGAATCCCTCTCGAAGGTTTTTCTTATGCTTTCTAACTCTGACACCGTTCGTCCCCTTTGGAGTTTCTTCTACTTTCATATCCGACTCAGTGTTTAACTTTTCATCTTTTAAAATCTGTTTTTAATAGAAAAATAAATTAGCTACCTTCAATATTTAATTTTATAGATATGTTATACGCATAAAACAGTGTTTCAGACACTGCCAGCAACATTCACCTAAGTCGAATGGTGTAAAAAGCATAACGATATTAAAATAATAAGAAAAAAGAGGACAGCTAGTGTTTGTCACTTAAGCGTTAATGTGAACATGCCACTTGAACTAAAAAGGGTGAAATACGAATGTGTTGAGTCTTCACTTTTTGTCCTTTAAATGCTACAGTTAAGTTGGAAAATCTTAGGCATATAATATATATTTATAGCATGGTCAGGCATTCATGATGGGTAATACTGCATCAATCTTAATATGTTATCACAAGTGAGGTATGGTACTCCTTATATCGCCTTTACTTCACTAATCATCATAAGTTCATCTGGGACATCTTCTGCTAACACTGTCCACCCACTTTTGCAACGTTAATACATCTCGTTACTCTCTCTTCATTTATCCTTTGAAAATGGCCGAATCACCAAAGCATTTCTCAATTCTAATCACAATAGCAACTGTTAAGCTTCTTAAAATTGTAAAAAATTGAACACTTACATCAGACCTTTCCTTTTTAACAGTTCTGTCCTCAAAGTCAACAGCATCCACACTGCTCTCACAGAACAACACCAGCGGTACATCATCCTCATCTTCCGTTATATAAGCTTTCTGACACTCAAACATAGAGTCCTCTGCTTTGACATCTGAATCCAGATCTTGTACCCAGTCCGGACCAATATAGAAGGTTCTTGTTGGTGCTATAGATAAGTTATTTAAGTTGTTCTGTGGTGAAAGTGTACTGTCCTGAAATTATTTCATCATAATATGCTTTAATTAATAGGGATTAACTACAGGGAGAACTATTTCAAGGCAAAAATTGCAGCAACATATGTGTTAGTAGTTGGGGCCTACTTTTCAGCAGCTCCACAACTAGTGCATATTATAGGGTGTGGGCAAAAATCAAAAAGGACACCCACAACCCTTTAATATTGCTGACGATCTCCGCAAGCTGAGATATTTAGGCCTATAATCGGACACCACAGGGGAGTATAGTAAGATGTGGGTCACCATCTCTACATCGTCCATGCACACTCTACATAGAGGACTATCTGTAATACCTAAACAACATCTGTTGCACAAATGGGCAGGCTCAACGGGTGAAATACCACTCACAGAAGACAGGTGTCAAGTAGAAGTTTTCTGCATTTCATCTAATGACTGAAGTGCCAGAGGCGTAAATCTAGTTCCCCTTTCTATCCTTTTCTACTGAGAATGGGATGAAAGGGAGAAAGGGATTTCACAGGGGAGGGATGGATAGAAAGAGGAAATATCCTTTTTCCTGTTTATTATTCCTCTGTAAATTAAAGCTAGGCTATGCATCTGCAACTTATTAGGTTTTATATTTATAATGATAAAATAAGCATACCTGTTTTGGTAATACTTGCTCCATTTTCATTTGTGCACTACGACATCGCTTAACAAACTTGCCCAACTTACGCAACAGGCTTATACAAAATGTACACAAAAACATTTCCGATTGCTCTGACACCTAAGTAAAAGGAAAATAATATATAAGAACCGGCGTTTATGTGTTATATTTGAACTTGGTAACTTTTATATCTGAGAAAATAACAGGCGTTTATGTGTATTATTGAACTTGGTAGACTTTTATATCTGAGAAGATGGCTTTTATTTAGATTGATATTTAAATTACATTACATTACGTAAACAGAACGTCTTTATTGCAAAACTGACTAATGAAAAAACTAAACTCACATTGGGAAAATCTGAAATAATAGCAACAGTAAATCTTTAGCTGTTCATTTATTAACATTAAAGTTAATAGCAGTTAATATTAGAATATTAAAACAAACGCAAGTTCATAAAATAATACCTCATTAAAAAGTCGATTGAATGTTTCGATATCTCTCCCCGATAAAAGGAATACATTATCCCAGCCTTTAAGGCAAACTTGGCATAATGTGTAAGTCATTATTTGAATTATTTTCATGAAATCATTTAGTTTAAAATCATCATCATGTAAACAAACCAGTTTGTTTGAGTTTGACAAATTGTGAAATTTGACGTTACGACTTGGTGGCCTTTGGCCTTTTTTATATTGGCAAGAGTAATAAGCTTTTTGCCAGTGCATACTGGCGGATGCCATCCACTATTTTATTTCGTCTTTAGCAGACACTAGAAGTTATACAAAACACAATATTGACTTCTATATATACGTTTTTTTATGGAAGAAGGAAGGAATTGAGCAAGCGGTTTACCTGATGTTAAATGACCGCTGCCCATAGACATCCGCTATAAGGCAAATGAATTGTAGACGAGCTGTCTAACTTTAATGGACAGAAGAGGGGATAACCAGAAAAAAGGATATTTCCTTTTTCAATCCTTCCCTTTATTTCCTATCGGTTGCAGGAAAGTATGGGAAAGGGAAGAGGACTAACATCGGGCCTTCGGCCTTTATGTAAAGTTAGAGAATATGTGTGCAAAGTTTAATGATGATCGGTTGAGTAGTTTTCACGTGAAAGCGTAACAAATTTACATTCACATTTTAATATTAGTAGGGATTAGTCATTGACCGTCAGTGTCATTTTTATTTTTTTGATACTATATTTATTTATTCGCATTGATATACTGGTTCAGTTCAAAATAGAATGAAGGCCTATATTTCCGCAATAAAAGACGATAAATCTTAACTCATATGTATTTCAGTGCATAACATAAAATAGAATTCATTGGGTATAATTGATTAATACCTTGCTATTATATCATAATTAGTACACTTCTAGTAATATTTACATAATATCTCGCTCCTGACAATCTAGTCAGATTTCCCGATTACTGGAGTCCACTGTGTGAGGGTAATAATTCTAATTACCCTATTGAATTTGTTTCCATGTCCTAGGTGGGCGACAAACGTGACACGGCCAGATACTATGTGACTTAATATGACGATTTGTCGCGTTATCGCAAACATTATGGGAGTCCTATACCAAACAGTGGACCTCATTGGACTCATAATTAAAAAATAATTTAGTGAATTCACCATTTTCAATATATCATAAATACAATATCACAATACAATATCTTTCATCCCAATCTACATGCTAAAATTTAGATAGATATTAGAGTAAAACATTAGGTGCTCCTTTTGAATAACTCCAAGATTTACCAAGTATTTTTCAAAGCACGAGTTGCTCCTGCTAATGCGATGTATGCGCACAATTTGAGCATATTCACAAAAAGCCTATTCATATATGTTATCCTGGCACCTTACTCACACACAGCTATCTGATCCCAAACTAAGCAGAGCTTGTGCAATGGAAACAAGATAACTGAAACAGTACATATACTTTTCCTTTGTAATACATACCTAAATAGACAATTACATCCAGACTCAGGACAAACAGACATGATCATGAACACAAATGTCTGTCCTGGTGCAAATGGAACCTACAACCTGTGACGAGAACTTATATCATATGTGATACAAGGTGTTTTTTATATTTTTGTCTTGGTATTTTCACCTCACAAACAGTACATTCTTTAACTTTATAATTAGAGTTTGTTGGGTACAAATAGGATAGGTCTAATTCTTGAATTGAATGTTCAGATTCAATAACTGCATTAGGTTCCGATTTCTTCATGAGCAATGTGTTTTGTCCAGTCCTTGTTATTTCTATAAGATCCTCAGAGTTGAGTACTTTCTCCACCCAGACTTGATTTATCTTCTTCATTTCGTAGATCAATGGTTTGGCTTTTAGATTGAAGTATGTTTCCCTTATATGAAACCTTAAACGCTGGTTGGCTTTAAATGTTCTCTGGCATATGTTGCAGATGTGTGAATTGTTAGACTTCAATTGTTTTGTTAACACTTTACTGCTGAAACAAACAGATTATTTAAATATCAGCCCCAAGCTACTGGGGATAAAAACTTGCATTTTTTCATAATTTGAACTTTATTTTTGTTATTAATGGGAGCAATAAGAAAGGAATTTTCTAAATTCATTCCTTAAAGTCTAAGTAGGGGGTAGGGGGATCAAAATTTGTTTGATTAATTATTATCCCATGTAAGTTAACCTCAGACCTCTATGTAAGTCATATCTAATGAGGTACAGCTTAGGCTGCATGGTCTTTTGCCCTTTCCCCCGCTATATGAGGGGATGGAAAGGAAAAGGAAACATCCTTTTTCCTGTCACCTCTGTCCATACCAACACATCTGTGATCCATTTGCTTGTTGCAGTTGTCTATGGGTAGTGGCAACAACATCAGGTGACCCGCTTGCTCATTTGCCACCTTCTACCATAAAAATGATGAGTTTTCCAATCACAAATCTTATAACAATTAACATTAAATAACAATAGAACACTTTTAGATTAAAACAAATCGAAAATAAACCTTAAACTGCTCTCTCTCTCTTAAATGTTGGGTGGCTGGTATTTAGTCTTTCAACATTTTTAACATAGGTTCTTCTTTCTATTGAACTAGCCACCTGTACTCAAATATACAGTACAATAACAGGTATGATAGGATAAACCAAAAATTTACGTGTCTATGCCTTAATTATGTGGGGGAGTTTCTCAAAATCTAATGTAATTAATACAAATTAATCACCTTTTCAACACCTTTGTGTCCAAAGGTGGCCTCATGTCTTGAGCTGATTCGTCTGATAGTTCTACATCCTCGCGACCTACAATGCACTGCGAGGGATCATCCTCAGGTTGTATTTCTTGCGTGGTCATAATGCTATTATGTTTGTTTGAATACAATAAAAAAATCCTCGTCTAACCCATTGTCGGGCAATAATGCCTTAAAAAACAACTATGGAGCCACAGTCGTATTTTTAAAGTAAAAAATATATTAAACATTTTCTACGTTAATCCACACTTCCGCAGTCACGCTTTAAAACAAAGTACTAAATGTACTGCACTTTATCTTTGCAAATTGAAATAATACAATATGGTTTCACTTTCAATTAAAAAAAATGTTTATCTTCATTAACCTTGCCTTCAAAATTTGATAAGGCAACTTTTTTTTAATTTTGGCAGCGTTCATATATACGAAAAAAAGTATTGTCAATAGAGACTTTCTATTTTAATTATTTTGTTACAATTATCAAAAAAAAACTGAATTTTTAGTAAAATATAATATAGAACACTATCGATCCTTATTAGCAATTCAGTGTAGGCAATAATTTATTCATATTATGTTTTTTCTTCTAGAAGATATTTCTAGAAATAAAAGAAATCGCAATCATTTCAATAAAACACCACTGTACTAATAAAAATTAATTGATTTTAAACAAATATAAAAAAAATCGTTTCGAATTGACGTCAAAAATTCAAACTGACTTAAACATGCTCTTTTGATGTATTAGGTAATCCACTCTTTGTCCTAGTATTTTTTTATGTACTATTTGTTTTTTCTTTGACAGGGCTTCCAGCTTATTGGTTTTCCCCTCAAATTAAGGGATAAAACAATTGCAGTGAGGTTTTTAGGAGCGTTACATTTCTAAAGAATTTTAATTTTGGTGTAATGTTTTTTCTGGACTAAGAAAAATGAAGGAACAAAAGTATATTTAATTGTTGAAGTATAGTTAGTTAAAATAGTAGTTACTTGAGTAGCGCTGTTTACTTATCATACTACCATTATCTTGAAACTTAAACGGACTAGTTCACAGGTTTTCTTACCAGACCAATACTTTCGCTGTGATTTCAAACATTTGAACAAAGACTTAAATAAAAAATTGCAAAATCTCTATTTATTATTCATAACTTTTTTTATAATGTTACTTTTTTGTGTCGTTTTAAGGGTTTTTCACTTGAGCTTCAGGTAGGAGAAAGAATTTCGAGTCGTAACTGGGTAAATTGGCAACACTGGTTCTGATTACTTGACATTACTTTTGTTCGATTTGACAGTAATGGAGTAGTGATTTAATTTTAATTTAATTTATTAATGTTTAGCATATTTTTATTAACGTAGTTATTACATTCTCTTTGCTTAATAAAAGTACGAGCATCCATCGAGTACTTACTATTTTTCATAATTGTGACATCATCCATGCTAAATGTACAAAATGGGTAAAAATAAAATGATCGCGAAAAGCTGTCCGAAGTGCGAAATGCAGGTGTGAATTTTCGAAAGGATATAAATATGGAAAGATTTGAGTTAAAAAACAGATTTTGCATTTTCATCTTATATTAATATATAGATAACCAGTTTATTTTAAAATGATTGCTGGTCACAGACCATCGGATCATACCAAAGAGAAAACCTTGTCTACTTTATTTTATTGGTCGTTTCGCTTTTGGCAAGACAATAACAAAGATAACCCGCCTTTGAGCGCAAGGTAGGTTTATGTATTACGCACTAAGACCCCCTCAATGGCCAACATTTATGTGTGTTGATATTTACATATCTCTATCCAAAAATAAGAAGAAAAGTAGAAAGAAAAAGTAGCCACCAACTAACTAATTGCCAGTGCTCACTGGATTACTCATCCTATTTCCATCAACAGGTGGCAGTAGCATCCAAGTCTTGCAAGTGTGGCCACACATTCTTCTCAGCACGTCGAGCCGCAGACAGCTTGCCTGCTTCAGAGGACATCAGGCGACGGACGGGGAGAGTGAGGCGCTCACAGCCTCAATTCTATGACTCACAACACTATCAGAAGGAGAAAAAGAGAGTAAGTGTAAGTGCTTTCATAGTCAGCTTTATCAAAAGACTATCACTAACAAGAGGGCCTCTCTTAAAAGAATGTAACTAGTGATTATAGCTTATTCACTGGTTTAGCCGGCCCATTTGTGCAACAGATGTTGTGGGCTCTACCACTGTAAAAAAGTCATATTGGTTTTGAAATATTGAAATACAAAGCCTGTTTGAAATTCATCAATTTAATTATTCATGTAACATGTTAATAAATAAGAATTTTGCTTTTTTTATCTGTTTTATTTCTGATGGTTACTTCATCTATAAAACTGGTGTGAGCATACTACTAGGTTTTCACCAATCTTTTTATTTTTTTACAGTCACCAAAGAAGAGATCATTGTCTACAACGATAGAAAGGGATTTCAAGAAGGAGAAGGGAGAAACTGGTATGTATTCTTTAAATAAATAATAAGGAAAGAATTTAATATATCACCATGACTTATTCTGCAGCAGGTGTCAAGTAGTGGTATTGCTAACAATTGTATAAAAAAAATTGGGGATAGGAAGAGGAGTGGTACTTTAGCTTTAACTTAATACCAAGATGGCGTGACATAGTGTTGCTAACCTATGCCATTTTATCCCCGACAATGTGTGAAAATTTGTATGATGATTGGTTAAGTAGTTTACCCGTGACAGCATAACAAACAAACAAACTCACATTCGCATTTATAATATTAGTTAGAATTAGCTAAAAAGCTTGTATATTATGATGTAAGTAAAGGTAGTATTGTGATTATTATTGTACATTTTCCAGCGACAGCTAGGGCCCGTCGAAGGCGTGCGTTGAAACGTGCCAATCGTTCACCGGCGGTCGGCGAGCGCGCACGTGATCCCACACCGCAATTAAAGCCAGCACAGCTCGCTAGATGCCGTCTCATATTGCAGGAGATCAATAGAAAAATGCGCGCTGTCACGTGGCGTCCACCAACTGACAGCTGAAGAAACTATGGAACTTGTCTATGGTTAACTGACAGCTGATGGATTATTTCAATTCGTTAATTTTAAAGTATGTGATGTTATTGTTACCTTGAGATTGATATATTTATAGTTTGCAAAATGTAAAAGAATTAGCGATGTCTGGATGTCCGTAACCGCGGGTATTCATTTTTCGCTTGGCTCATCGAGAAATAACTATTGCATTCCATTTTGACCGATCTCATCCACTACAAGACACAAGAATCTTTTTTAAAATGTAATCAGTCCACTCATGGAAGTGGACCTGTCACAATTCCTGCCACAGGAATTTCTGCTGTATTCCCGAGCACCAATTATGTCCGCCACGCGGTCATAATTCTTTTTATTAGTGGCCTCTTATTCAATTAAATCTGTTACTTTATTGAAAAGCGGTTGGGATAAATTATAGATAAATTTGATTTAAAGTTATATTTTCTGAATTTCAACTCTATTTTGTTTTAAACATGTAGTCAATTGTGTATGTATATTGTTATTATAATATGATTGTTAAGAGAGTTTGTAAATAATAAATAATTGTGATACATAATATTAATTTTATACTTACGTGTATTTTTAAAAACAATACCATACTACTGACCTTACCGTTCCGTCTTCGCACGTGGAGCAGAGGAAATACACCAATATTTTTATTCTGTCCTTAAATCTTAGCAGCCTTTGACGGTCTAATAAAAGTTGATACTGAAGCGCGGCATAGACAATGAATACTTAGAACAAACTTATTTCTAGATCAAAAAATTAATGTATCAAATTGGTAGAGTTTTAAAAATGGAGCTTTGCCTTACTAATCTAAAATGTGTCATTAGTGAGACTAGGACGCCTCTCCCTCCCAAGCCCAAATGGACAGTAAATGCCTAGATATTTGTTTTCTAATTTTAATTTGTTATCTGTGGTGACCGTGACATAAATATAACAATACAGTTAAAATATTTTGTCCGTCTTAGTGACCCAAAATAGTACTTTTTATGCGGTAAAAGTAGGTAAATGGTCAAGAGGTGACTGAATGTATTAATAAATACCATTCCCAAGCTTGCAGATACATTGCCTTTCCGTGGAGAGTGGATAACGGAAAAGGTCCCTTACATGTTATTCTTCTCATTGGACGATGTTAGATGCCACGGTATGAAACTAGTCGTAGGTCGTAGGTCGGCACGGTTGATATAAATGTATGTGGAGTGACGTTTGTATCGCAGCTATTGCTGAGCCGAGGTGAATAATGTGGGGGCGCAGTGTGTTTGCGCTACTATTTTACAGCGCCCTTGTTGGAGCTGAGGAGTGAGTATTTTTGTACGATTAATATTTTGAACATAAATCAGTGTATTGTATTAATATATTATTCCGAATCTAATGTAAAAAATATGTGATATAGGATCACTTCCTTGAGTCGTATTCCTCATATTTGAGAATCGCGACCGCCTCATGATATCACCCCATCTTGTTCTATCACCGGCAATGCGGAGGGTATCGTAGTCAAGTGTGGTGCCATTTTGCTTTGCCGGTAAATATTATTAGAAGAGGAGATTATCCGTTCTCTCCTCGCAAAGTTCTCTAAGCATTTTTTACATGTCTAGAAATTTCAAGCACTGTCCACCACCATCCACTACACACGAAATAGACGTAATTCAGAGGGTGGGTTGTTTTTTTTTAAAATAAATAGATACTTAACATTTTATATATTATTTATGTAAGAAAACGACGATATTATCAAGTGATATTTAAAGAAAACTTTTAATTTTGTTAGAAAACAAAATCAATTGCACTTATTATATTCTATGGAAATGTCAAAGTCGTGTCAAAGTCAAAGAGACAATACATTGAAGGATAGAATAGAATAAATATGACGAGTGAAAGAGTGGAAGATCTATAAATGCTGCTTATCTTTTTAAGTGATATACAGGCATTACATAATTAAACGTTAGACGACAGTGCTACGGGGTTATCATACAATAAGTCCAAGGTAATATTAGCATTGTTTTTGTTAGGAGCTAAACATAACCTAGTTTAATTGTTATTATTTATATAAAGTACACACGTTTCTTGTTAAATTACGAGGTAATAATTCGCAAAGCAAAATTGTTTACATTTTGCTTTGGATAGTATGTTGTACATGTGTACTTGTTTTATTTCTTCGATGTAATTCTTGATATACCGTAAAGTATCGCTCCAGCCAGTTGTATGTTTGATAACTTAAAAAAGGCACCAACCGGCCGCAATGCTAAAAATAGTTTTAACTGAGATCCAGATACAGTAGGAAAAGTGTTGGGTGTCTTTTTATCATCCGATGTTGACTCCCGTACTGTGATGAAATTTATACTGGCTTGGTATGCAGGATATATCAAATTGTCGTTGTTTTCGTTAACATTATGTAATCTAATTTGTAATGCCAGTTTTTTCATAAAATAAATAAATATATGCAGACACCCATAACCGAGAGGGGTAGGTAGAGATCATGGATTTCAATTCGGCGCGATCTTGGCACACCTCTCTTGCTTCTTCTAAATTCATACATCTAAGCTCATCGGTTATATATAATGTCGGTATAGTATAGTACCCATAGGTACTCCTTATATCGCCCTTTTTTAGTACTTTACGAATGTGATTATATAAGTTTCATACTTAGAAAATAATTTCACAAGCATGACTGAGGTGTTTTGATACTCATAAGACAAAGAAGACATTACATCAGCAAACAAGATGTGTTGTTGAATGTCAGAAAATTAAATAAATAAAATAAAATAAAATAGCCTTTATTTCTACCATAATTTTTAAAGTAATTTAACATTTTTTTAACGCATGCTTAATCAATATTCATCATATCAATTCATTCATTTGTTACTAAATTCATTTATTATTATTCAATTATAATTATTCGATTTGCTTATTATATTCCATATATCAGTCAGTCAGTAAAATCAGAAAATTACTTCACCAAAGTGGTAGGCAGACGCATTAGCAATTTGCAGGGGTAATACTTGCAAGGTTGCATATGCATATGAGAATACATTACAAACACATAAACACCAACTGACTACATTACCATAACACTACTCTGAAAATAATATAGTCAATTCTGATGCAAGACATTTTGTAACTATGCCGATGTCTTAAGAAATATATCGATCAGATTGCTAATTTCTAATACTTTTAAGTTATTCTTTAGTTGTAGTTTGACTACGCCATGTCTCTGATATACAGTGTTATGAAAGTTTCGTTTAATTTAGTCGGCTTACGGTCATTTAGTGTTAACAGTTTTGAATTCTATTGGTGAGTGTATGCAGAGGTAGATTATCCGTTACCGTGTGTTTCCACTGGCGTGAAATCATGTTGCGATAAAAGGTTACTCTTTATCTTTATCAACATGATTTTTGTAAATGTTTTCGGCAGTGTAAGCCTACGGTGCTACAGACAAACTAGGCATGTGCGTAGGGGCGGGTTATTTTAATTTAAAACATCTAATCGGGTCAGATGACTGTTAGCTTGGCATTTTGTCGCTGTCATGAGTCACCATCCTATATGTTACGATGAAAATTTCAAAGCCTGAGGGTAAATTTTAACAATGTTAAAAGTACACAGGTCACACCTCAGCCCCCCCTGATCCGCCAGTGATGAGGCAGGTAATGCATCTATAATTTTTATTGGTTAAAGATGTTAAAAAGTAGTGGTTTCACTTAACAACAAGCTACCTGTTTACTCATTTGCCACCTTCTGTCTTAAAACGTAAGTGCTGTTTGTTTTATTGCAACACCCAGCAACCAACCAACCAACACTATAAAAATCTATACTGTTGGGCATGCAATATTTGAGAGGCAAACAATGGAATCTCGGAATTCTTTCACTTACAAAATGAAACTAAATAATATATTACCTTTACTCTGTTAAATAATGATCCATCGTCATCTTATTCTTCATTATGCAAGATAATTCCTCGTCTTCCTCACCCAATAAACTCCTACAACCTTGAAGAAATTGGTCCATCCTAACTCCACTGCAACTCCCTGTACATGGCCATCATTCTAGACCCTTCATCGGGCGTTCGTTCTACGAGCAAAGTTCCCTGTCCATTGCTACTTAAGCTTACGCAGCTGGCAGGGTTGTCTCACCTATGATTAAAAGAGTTGCTGAAGTTTCTTTCGCCACTTCTTCTCCGAGCGCTAAAATAATTTTTAAAATCGGTTCAGTAGTTTTTATCCCGGACAAACAAACAATAAAATCTTTTCTCATTGCTTGTTCTCAATTTCCAGGCCAACAATGCAGTATGACACAATAGTGGTGGGCCTGGGTTCCGCTGGTGTGACAGCAGCGTCCACTCTTGCTACAGCCGGGCGGAAGGTGCTGGGACTTGAGGCTCAGAACAGGATCGGGGGTCGAGTTAATACGGTGCCCTTTGGCGATGGTGTTGTAGAGCTTGGTGCGGAATGGTGAGGGTAGTGTTTATAGTTTCTCATCTCACCTTTTATGTTAAAATTCGTAAATTTTTCTCATATTAACTTATTAAATGAGCTATCCGTATTAAACACCCAATTTCACTTTATTCCACGATTTCTAAAAAAATTACAACATTTCGAATATAAAAACGCAACTATGTATTTATAAAAAGCAAAAGCAACAACTGCCTCCTTAACACACATAAGCTTGACCGCGCGCGAGAGAGACGGACTGACTTTTCATGATGCGCTTGCATTGTGACGTCACGCGACCTTATTCACAGATAAGCGCAACGTGTGAATGTGTAAAAGTGACAGCTTTAGTTAACAGACCTATACCCAAAGTTTTCGCTTTACGTTTTAATATAAAATGTCTTAGGATCCATGGCACTCGGCCAAGCAGAGTATACGACACAGCTATCCAACACAATATCACGGTGCTATCACAGGACCTGACGATGGACGTGTACACATCTGACGGAAGGCAAGCAGACAAGGACTTGGTGAATGAGCTGATTGGCTACTGCATGGCCCAGATCGAGAGCGGCACCAACGATGCAAAACCTTTGGGGGAATTCATCACTAAAAAGTAAGCATACACTAGACCAGCGGTAGCTGATAGTACAAGGGAGGCCTGCTTTTATTATATTTTGCCAACTTGGTTTAACCCCTGATTGCCAAAAGGTTGCTGGACGCTGCTCTGGACAATGTATTGTTATGGAAGTAGAAGGTGAACAAGCAATTAGCTGATCTGATGAGTGTCTACCATTATTATCTATACATTGGCAACAATAATGAGTTGCAGATACCTGCAGAAAATGAAACAGGATGTATGCACCTGAACCAAAAGACAAAATGACTATTTTTGTTTCTATTTATCTGTGTTATATACAATGTGTCAACAGGCTGTATCTCATGAACCGTGATAGTGAGACAGTTGAAATTTTTATAAATAATGTATTTCTGTTGCCGCTATAACAACAAATACTAAACAACAGAATGAAACCCATACATTACACATTTTTTTTAATAGATTATGGTACGGAACCCTTCGCGCGCGAAGCCAACTCGCACTTGGCTGGTAGCGGGCAACCAATAACGTTTTGTTATTTACCTATAATTCCTTAGTTTTTTAATAAATCGAATTGCATTCACATCTGTTATTCAGAAACAAAGAGTACTGGGTTAGCTAAAGATTTAAGTCCGCCATATTTTTTGTGCAATGAAGATTTGCTTTGGTGTTTTGATATACCATGATGTGCTACTTGTCTGATCGAATCAACCTTGTTACATTCTTTTTCAGATTAAAAGACCATTTGAAAGCAACCAAGCCTGTACTTCTAGAAGACGAGGACTTTATGGAGAACTTTCTAGACTTAATGGACCTCATTGTGGACAATTATGAGGGATCTAACAGTTGGAACGATGTCAGTACCTACACACACTACCAAGAATTGGACGGTGACCAGCATATGAGCTGGCATAGGAATGGATATAAAACCTTCTTCGAGTTATTATTGGTGAGTGGTCTATAATTTTCTAAGTGATAATCTAGAGCGTTAGATAAGGGTTTATTTTGATTGATTTCTGTTTTTTTTTATGTGAGATGGTGGCAAACGAGCAAGCGGCCTCCGGCACTTCACTTTTCAGACGAAAGTCAGAGTACTTCTACTTCACGCCTGTTTTCTGTGAGGTCGTGGTATTTCACCGGTCGAGCCGGCCAATTCGTGCAACGGATGTTGTTGCGGACTCTACCACTGTGTATTTTACGCCAGTATGTTTGTATGTGTATTACAAATTGTAATATTGTTAAACGGCTTGATCGATTTTGAACAGTGTGGGGTTATGGGATTACGCCTTCTTCCCCGTAATGGTATAGTGAGACAAGTCAGCCCAACTGACTAATATTTATTAGTTAGTAATATTAGTAAGTATTAGTTATGTGTTATACTTCTTTGGGATGTTTGGGAAAAATTATGAGAGTGAATTTATACGATGCGGCGACATCTCAAAGCGACAGCAACAGCAACGGTGTTACCATGGCAACCAATAACTATGTTTTTTGACGTTTACCTAAATTATTGCCGTTGATATGCGATGTATAAGAGGTATGTTAGGCGTGTCTTTGAATGATGGGATAAAAATTGTTTTTGATTGTAAAAGAAGTTTATTCGCTTGCCCCGTCTTATATTTAAAACAATATATTTTGCAGAATACATATCAGGGTGGGCCCGGCTTTGCTAATTTGAACATTAAACTAAATACAGAAGTGACGAGGATCGTCTGGCCACAGACACCCTCCACGCCGGTAGAAGTGACGTGTAAGAGTGGGGATGTGTACAAAGCTAACAATGTTATTGTAACTGTGTCTATTGGAGTTCTGAAGGAAAAGTAAGTTACAGTTGTACCAATCACTATGATATGTAACTTGTCCGAGCGGTTCACCTGACATTAAGTGACCGCTACCCATAGACATCTGCTACAAGCTAAACTTGCAGATGCATTGCCCATCTTTAATGGACAGAGGAAGTAAAAGGATATTTTAATTTGTCATCCATCCCCAGTCAAATCATCTTCTTCCCATCCATTAAATATTACCAGAGGATGGGAAGTGGGTGATGCCTAGATTTGGGCCTCCGGCACCTCAATGATCAGACGAAACGGCTACGTGCAACAGATGTTGTTGCGGACTCTACCACTGTTAAATATATAGTTAAGTTGATTTTAAAAATTCCGGATTTCTAATGACATGACGTATCTCTTAATTTCTTCCTTGTTGTTCTACTCAAGATGGAATTTTTGTAAACAAACGTTACAACTGACGTTTTATGTTAAAATTCGGAAATTCCTAAACATTTACAGTTACATTTTTTAATTTCGCTTCACTTTATCTCATGATTTCAACAAAATTACAACATTTCCGATGTTAGTATAAAAAGTGTAATGGCCGCCATGTATGGTGAATGACGTTTGTTTGTTTACAAAAATTCTATCTTGATGTGGAACAAACTATATACAATCTCGATGGTTGTTCCACTTTCGCTGCTTTGGAATTTCTTGCGTCGTACAATTGACCAATGATCTGTGTCCGGCGATATTTCCACACCAATAATACTTGGGGTCTTTTACTAAGAAGAGTACTAAGAAACTAAAGCTTAGCAAATATCTATTCTAGTTAAGACAACCACATTCTGATGTAAGGAAAGGCGGTCAGGCAAATTATTTTATCTTGTACATTATACGACAAAAATAATTATTACAAGATTCCATTTATGTCAATGATATTTTAAACAATAGATATGTTAGACTGTTACAAAATCAGCGGTCGAAAGTGTTCCAGACAGAGACAGCAACATTCACACGTCAAATGGTGTGAAAAGGATAGCGTGATTAAAGTTATAAGAAAAAAAAGATGACAGCTAGTGTGTCACGCACGCGTAAATGTAAACAAATGACTTAATCTAAAAGCGTCCTAATTAGGACACTTTTGAGTCTTCATTTTCGATCGCTAATGATATATCCGCTGCTATTTGTATTATAATATTATTAGTGAACATTAAGAGTTTTTTAATCGTTGCTTTAAACCTAGTAAAATATAAAACTCAAAGAAGAAAGATACATTTTGCGCGCGTAAATCCAACCTCATATGTCAAATACAACTTTAGACTAGAGTATTGATAGACCATAGACAATAGATTGTTTTTAAATAAAATTTGTACACGTAACGTGACACACATAAAGAAGGCATTTTTCAGATATACAACACTTTTCGCGCCATCTTTACCCGAGGAGAAAGCGTTAGCTATCGAAAGATTGTCTATGGGCGTGGTTGATAAAGTTGTCCTATCTTTCCCTAACAAATGGTGGCCAAACAGCAACGTGTATTGGTTCAATCAAACCAAGGAAGAAAGAGATAGAGCAGTAAAAGAAACCGGTTGGGTGACTCATTTTGCATCTGTGCCGTTTGGCTCGAGCAATACCATTAGTCTATGGTATACCGGGGATACAGCTAAATTGGTCAGTATGCTCCGTATACTAGGAAAATTCATTTTTTTCCCTTTAGTATCACAGGGGATATTATTAGGTATTTAGGGAGATTTTCTCGAGGGTACCCCTATTACTTACAAAATTATTTTTGCTGGCAATACACTCTTGGAAATTTTATGAAAATATCAAACCTTGGTTGACATTTTTTCTTTCAGTTTCTCAGTTTAAATGCTCTCAGGGCGTGTTTACATGGGACGTATTGTGTTGTGATATTTCATAAAACTGCATGTGCATGTAAAAATTACAAGGGTGTATACAAAGTCATCATTTCGTAGCTCCGCCTACCCCGGGTTACGGTCGTGATTGTATTTTTTACTACGGATTCATTATTTAGATTCGAAGTCATTTTGTCTATTCGACTTTTCTTTTAATTACAATGTGGATGTCACGCTATAATTGAATAACCATTTGCTAAGCTTATGTCGAAACTCATTGGGTCATTGTGACAGCTGTCACTGTCACACTAGTGATGTGAACCAATCTGAAATCATATAAACCGGTAATAAAGACAAATTGATTTAATTTTTTTACTACTGTTTTTGTAGATTTGAAGTTATAAAAAAATATAAATAGTAAAAATGCCTTGATATCGTTTTTTATTTTATTCTATATACAAAAAAGGATACGTGTGATTGTATGTATGTGCGTTCCCTATAAGCTCCGAATTAGCTGGACCGATTTCGATGAATTTGGTAGCGATCGGATCAACATAATTGCTTATTCAGATGCATGATCATCATTCCATGACCTTGCAGGCATTCAAGTCTATTCACTCCTCCGCTACCCACAGACAAAGTAAAGGCCATAGAGAACCTAACAATAGGTGTTATGGACAAAATAATTTTCACTTTTGATAAACCCTGGTGGCCTAAACTCCACACATTCTTCGCGTTCCTCTGGAGAAGAGAAGATAAAAAGAAGATAGCTGTAGAAGACCGTTGGATAACCAAAATATATGGAGCTAGTTCTCCCATGGGATCCAGTAACACTCTAACATTATGGACCAGTGGGGAATCTGGGAAATTGGTGGGTTGATTGTTTATGGTTTAATTGTGTTGCTAACAATTTACAGGAGATATAGTTTGTTCCACACGAAGATGGTAATAATTTTTGTAAGCAAAGGTACACCTTACTTAATTTACTTCTGTGTTAAAATCAGGATTTCTCCAAAATTACATTTCCGATGAAAGTAAAATGTGTAATGGCCGCCATGTATGGTGAGTGACGTTTGTTTGTTTACAAAAATTCTATCTTGATGAACAAACTATTGTTAGGTTTATTTATAATGGGCAAGTGAACTTATTAAAACATATTTTTAACACAATCATGACGTAACATAGGTTATGTTTATACCAAGTTAAAAAACGGAATGATTTGTTGGTCACAATGCACACGCGCTATGCCGCGTGGAATTCAATATTAACTTTTAATAAGAATATAATGTGTGCTACATATTCAACTTAATTCTATATTCTAGAAATTGATAGAAGTACAATGTGACAGGTGGAGACGTTGCCAGAGGATGTGGTGAGACGGAAATGCGTGGAGCTGCTCCAGAAGTTCCTTGGAACGAATGTCACAGTGCCGGAACCCACAGGAATGCATAGGTAAGGGTACATTTATTTATGTATCCATAAGCTTTAAAGCTGAATCCATTGGTTTCAACCGTCTTGTAATTTATGTAAACCCACGAAAATCCAGCCTAAGCTGAACCCTATTTAATATCATTGATTATATAGATTTGAGGTCAACTTAAATTGGACCCTAATCTTAAAATCCTTCCTTAGTGCTCACCCACGTTATAATTTAAATCTCTGTGCAAAATCGGAAGTTTCTATATTGATTTGTTGTCAGTTTATAATATGCCCAGTCCGATTATAAACTAGCGGAGTTCAAAATCGGCCGGTGTATATATAATTTTGAACTCAAGCGCCAATAGATGGCGCTGTTCATTAACTTTTTCATCGCACTGCCGATCATCAAAATTTATTTTTAATTTAACTAATTCCTCTTTCAGGACAACATGGTATTCGAATCCATTCACTAGAGGCAGTTACTCCTACGACAGCGTGACGTCAATGCAGTACCCTACTTCTAGGGCGGATCTGGGGAAACCCCTAGTGGATAGTGTAGGGAGTCCTAAAGTTCTATTTGCGGGCGAAGCGACAAATCTTATCCATTTCTCGACAGTCCATGGCGCCAGCGAATCCGGATATAGGGAAGCTATGAAATTATTACCTAATAGTAAATTGTAAACAAGTATATAGTTTTGAGTGATTTTTACAAATAATATAGTATAAGATATGGCTTAAGAAATTTACACCTTCATCTGTTATTTAATCTATAATAAAGTATGCTGCCGAGCTGAATCTGGGGCTAACTCTTAAATCGTACAAACCAAATGAGGTTGAACTCTTGCATTGCTCGCCCACTTGCTGTTGGGAGATTGTACGGGTCAAATTTATGTGACGTCAAATCGAAGAGTTATATAATAAAGATCCTGATCAGAACAGATGAAAGTATAAACTTCTCTTGCCGTATCTTAGACCATCGTGTACTGTATTTTAACTAAAAATGGGTTTGTTAGCGACATGATTGTTTATCTAAAGAATATTTAAAAACTAGGGCGGGTTTGAATGTTGTGCACAAGAAAAATATTTTAATGTCCTTACACTGTACACGTGTGGGTTATTTCTTTTTATATTGGACAACAAAGACACGGTTTTTGTTTATGGTAATTAAAGGAAATATTGCAATTAAGTATAATTTTGGAATTTTTAGTATGTTCTTTTACTACATTTAGAAAGTAAGCAGTAATATCTGCCTACCCCTTTGGGCTACGTGCGCGTTAGTTCCTTATTTAGAATATTAGATTACATTTGACAGCTGTCACTCAAACGTAGTGATGTTAATCGAAATCGTAACAAGATTTTCCGATTATTTTGTAATATCGATTTAAAAATTAAGATTTAGTAATCATTGGTATATCCTTGTTTTTAATAACCAAAAAGCTATGGTTTTCATATTTTCTCGATGTCATTAGCACGAGGATGATAAATAAATAGTTAATGAAATAAATAAATATACAATTGACAATATAGTAACTATGTTTTGATATACATATTACGATTTATCGATATAGAATAAAAATGCCTTAATAGAATAAAAATATGGAATAAATTTGGCGGGAAATCAAAATATTTTTCAGTTCTGTCAAACTGACAACTGTCATTTCTTCAAAGCTTGTTGCGTATTAATATTTATACGTTTACAAACGCAATATTTGACTACTTAAAATATTTTTACAATTTTATAAAGTCTTGAATACAGGCAATGAATGCAGTAAATAATATAAAGATGCAAAATGTTTTTTTATAATGTAAACCAAAATATATATAAAAATACTAATTTATAAAACGCGTTTTCAACTGCAAAACATTTATGCATATATTTTTTATAATCTGTACTACCAATGTTTTGATTTAATTCTTTTTAGCTTTAATATATTCTGTAATAAAGAGTTGACAAAATTTTGTTTTTTTTAAACCTACAAATCATGTTAGGTTAATAGTTATTCGGATCATTCAAATGGCCGGCATTTATGGCGGCGTATAATGTTAAATTGACTTAACATGTGGACGCTCGTCCATTTTGATTTTGTCCATTTGATTTGCAATTCCAACTCCCGGATAATGACCGCCTCAATTATGTTTTAAAACAGAGGGTCCGGCCAAGCTATCCCGGGACTAATTAAAGTTATTTCGAACAGGTTAACCAGAAACCATTTGGGGTTCCAAGTAGCGCCATGAGAATTTGTACTAAATGCTGGTAGCAAAATGAGTTCATGGTATTTCTGTAATACTAAGATTTTTTTACCACTTAATTCCTATATCTCATTTGTCTACATACTAGCAATTGCCCGCGAATTCACTTGCATTCTTGTCTTATTTTCCTCATCGGAAACTAAAAAGCTAATGAGTTGCAGATGCGTTGCCTGCCTGCCTACCTAATGGACAGAAAATTGATAATTTTTCCTATTCATTCCCCCAACCATAAAGTCCTCTATCTATCATTTACTTAGCAGCGGACGACTCACAGAGTACTTCTACTTGACGCGTGTCTTGAGGTCGTGGTATTTCACCGGTCGAGTCGGCCACGTGCAACAGATGTTCCGGCTCTACCGCTGTTAAAGTTGGACTTCTACCACGAACTGGTAACATAAATAACAAACATACAATGCCTATATTTTATTTGTGCGTATTTTATCTGAATCTCATTTATTTCCGATATCAAAGACTGTCGTGTCTACTAATTCTGGGGTTGTCGTTACATTAGGATTATTTGGCATGTCTGTAGTTGTTTCCTCGTTAAATTTTGCCGTTAAATCTTCAGTTACATTAACTGTCAGATTGTCAGTTATCGGTTCAATACTTGCTTCGGTTAAGTTAATTGTAACTGTTGTTTTCTGAGTGAATACCTCGATAGACGTTTGGTTTGCGATATAAATAGATTGATTCGTAGCCCTGAATGTTATATTATTGTATGGAATATCAACTAATAGTTCTCTTGTCTCGTGCGATGCAAATTCTTCACTATATTTCATTGTTGTATTTAATTTGGTATCAAACACTGGTTCTGATGTGGTTTCTTCGTATTCTGCAATGTTCGGTCTTTTAGTTATTTCCCTCTTCAGGGTCACAGGCGAAGAAAGATCTGATACTCTGAAATAGATTTCATGGTTCTCCGGTTCTTCTTTCCCGTCTTCCGTTGCTTTAGTTCCGTCACCGGTTTGTTTCTTCAACGTCGATAGTTTCATTTTTAATTCTTCTCTTACTCTTTGTAATTCTTCTTCCAGATTCTTAATCTTCTTTAAATAGTTCGCTGAAGCGGTTTCTTTGGGACACGTTCCGTTGTTAGTTTTGTTAGAATCCTTCTCATCTAGTTCAGTCCTTCGAAGCATGTAGGGTACTTTGTAGGGACCTTTAAAAGCGTTGTATATTCTATACGGTTTGTTTCTTGGGTTTTGAATTCTCAGTCCTGGCCTCGGTCGCGCTTGCCAAAGCGACGTAACCCTCTGCCTGGATGTCAAAATAAATTTTATTTAATTAAAATTACATCAAATATCTTTTCTGATGTGTAACATCTTACTTCTCGTTTTATTGCAATCTGCGGCCGCCATTTTGTAAAAAGGGACGGAAGTGTGTAACAGGAAACCGGCAACGCCGGGATTATTTAATTTGACCGCATGCGGGTGGTCTTCAGGCATCAACTACTTATTGATAATTTACATCAAAAACTTGTTGCTTCGAGAGATGTCAGTTATTACACATGACATACCACTAGAGGAACGCTCGCTCTTTTCTTATAGTAGTTCAGTTTATTAGGAAGGGTCGCAATGGGCGGACATAACTTAGGGCAGGAGCAGATTTACCTAAGAGCTATTTGGGCTGCAGCCCAGGGCTCCATGGCGAGGGCCTTAAGAGTTACTCGCCAACGAAAACGACCTTTTTTAATACTGGTATTAAAAATCGTTGTTATTTTGTCGTATATCGTACATATAAATGTTCACTGACAAATTGCAAATCTTTTAGGTACTATGAGTCTAGGGCCTCACAGACTCACGGCCAGCTCCTGCACATAGGTAGCATTAATCTCACAATGCTCTTTGGTCTTAGTGGATAAAATAAATACACTTTTGTCTATTCCTTGAGGTCGTAGTATCTGAAATCTATTTTACTACATACCAAGTGACGCTACAAAAATGAACTCTACTAACTCTGAGACCATATTAAATCTAGAAAGCAAAAATACACATATTTCAATGAAGGCGAAGACCAAATGGTCAAATACCAGCTGGAAATGGAATAAAAGAATACTTGACATACCTTTGGGTTTGCCAGTCATATTCCAAGCTAGCGGAACTTGACGAAATCGATTGATTCATGAGGACGCCATCTTTAGTTTTAGGCAACACTGGGCTGAATCCTTTGACAATATAATTGTTGTAATTCTTGTTTTCTCTCGTCCTTTCCGTCCACGCTTTAGCTGATGTATCTAAACTCTTCATGGCGGGCGTTATTATTTCGGGATATAAAGTTACGAACGTAAATCTTCCCGTATTAGTTTCGTGTTTTTTCTTGTTACGAGATTGTTTTTTGGACGTTTTTCCTGGAACTTTCTTTACGCTTCCGTTCGCATCGTGGTCCGACCGCTTCGTCAATGTTTTAATCCAATCTTTAACGCCGCGTTGCGTGTTTTCGTTCAACTTAGAATACTGATCGTATATTAACGATTTGACAGCCGTTTCTATAATGTCTTTTAAGCTGAGATCTCCGTCGGACGCCCGGGTTTTTTTACCATAATTTTTGAAATTGTCCAAGGTCTCTTTTAGAGCATTCGTTGATTTTTTTATATATATCATATTTAGGAAGTTTAAGACGTCTGTACGTGTATCTTTCTTTCTCATAACTCTCAGATTTCTTTTCAATTGGCTCCGAACAAATTTTACAGGTGCTACGTTGATTTCCTTCAATATATCCGATAGAACATGTCTCAGTTTATTATCTTCTAATATTTCATTAAATTTGGATTCCTTATATCGGAAATTATGAACGACGTCAGCGAGGACTGTAAATACTTGTTTGAAATCATCATCGTCATATGAACTGATGGTAGCGATCAGGTCTCGTAAGAAATCAGAGAATTCTGTCGGTTCTGGAACTCGTGCGGCTCGTTTAGTTAGTTTCGCATCTACGGCATTCTCTATTTTGTTAAGGAACTTGCGAACTCTCTCTATTATTGAAACATCCTGTTTGTTACTGAATTCAAACGTCGTTTCGAGCGCCAGGTTTACACTCCTCGGCTTAGTTGCTAACGAAATTACTGGAAATATCAAATTAATTTGTTTATAATTTATTATAAACTAGTGACCCGCCCCGGCTTCACCCGGGTACCACTATGTAAGTTGATCCGGCACCTACCAAACACGGTAACGATCGAAATCGGTCCAGCCGTTTCGGAGTCTATAGGTCTGTAGGGAACATACGCTTTTTATATGCTATTTTTTTCATAAAAAGTATCCTATGTCACTTCTAGTACCTCCAAGAATATGTGTACAAAGTTTCATGATGATCGGTTGAGTAGTTTCCGCGTGAAAGCGTAACAAACAAACTTACATTCATATTTATATTATTAGTAGGATTATGAAAAAAAAATGTATTGATATTATAAAATTGTTTGTTCTGGATAAATGCGGAAATAACTGGATTTACTACATATATTTTTTTGAATATACAATTTATTTTAAAGGGCAAAGGGCGATATAAGGAGTACCTAACCGACGAGCTTGTATGTAGATGTATGGATGTAGATGTGACAGGTGTGCAAGGATCGTGACAAATGGAACACCATCATCTCTGCCTATTCCTCTGGGCTATAGGCGCGAGCGTATATTTAGTACTATATCTATTTAGCGGAGCGGGTTGTTAGTTTAATGTCTACATTAAGTGTTAGTTGATATCCCGCCTGATGTTGTCACTTGAAGACCAAATAAACAGAAACAGGGGAATGATATGACGCTTCAACATCATAACATCTTTTCACCTTCTCAGGGTAACCCCCCCCCCCCACAACACAATCCCGGATCCCCAACTGGCGATTAGTCGTAAAATTATGAAATCAACTAATCTTTTTACTCCATAGAACCTTATGATTATTTTAAAATATAATACACCGAAATACCATAGAAATGTAACAAAACTAAACACTGGCCGCATCTCATTTTCATACACAACTCCATACAATATCTACAGAGTTATTTTATGTGAAGTCGTAAATTTTATCGGAATCAATCTACAATACACTTTCCACACAAAGCGCGGACGGAGGCCAATCAAATTTTATCCCAACTATTCCCAATGAAGCAAATTAAATGGCAGCTCTGAACACACGAGTCACTGCGTAATATACAATATTAGATATTAGGAGCGCGTAGTTCTGCGCGCGGTTTTCTTCACCCCCAATTGGTTTACGGGTGGTCTGCATGTGTTACATCTACGCATTACACACACACAAATCCCTACAATTCGCTACCCTACGCCTTAAACAGACACACCTAGTAAATGTCTGATGGAGTGACTACTGAATCAATTTTTATAATCGCTTCAGTAGAGCCGGTAACGCGGAAATACCACGACCTCAAGTAGAAGTATTACTTCGTCTGATAAGTTGAGACGCCCAATTCTTTGATTGAACGGGGGAGGGGATGACAAGGAACCTTCTTGATTTATCCCCTTCCTCTGTCCCTTGTAATCACCGCTACCCATAGTAGCGGTGACTGACATCAGGTGTCCCAATATTTTCCCTCTACAATTCTCCATTACTAAGAATTCAGCACTGGTTGGAGAGACATTGACGTGGTCCACGGTAGGTGTGACCTTTTTGTGATATTACTAGGTTGCTTTAAGTAGTCCAAAATAAAGCACTCATTAGCGGTAAAAATATATATATTAAATAATTAAAGCCATTCTTATGATAACACGTGCAACAACAGACTTTAAGTTTGTTCCAAGTCGAGATGGAAATTTTGTAAACAAACATCATTTACCACATGGCGGCATTTTTTACGAGGTCAATATAGCCTTTTTTCGAGCTACAACCAAATATGGTGTCAAATTATTTTTCAATTTACTGTTCGAACAAAGCCACTGGAACAGTTTTAAATGCATTAATTCTAATACCGGCTATACATTGGTAACTTGTTACCTTAATTCAATAAGCTGCCTTTAAAATATAGTATCCTATAATGATTTCTCACAGTTACGCGAACAATACACAATGGAATAAAAACGAATTTTACGTATTTTGTCACACATAACTGAACTAAATCACCAACACTCCAAAAGTACAGTCTGTTCATGTATCAAACGGCCCCCGACATTATATAAGATTTGATAAACCACAAGTCCTCGCAAAATGATAGTAAAGCTATTGAAATTAAATAACATAATATCAATAGAGAAAATGGCTGCGTACTACCACCAGCTTGAGATCCCGTGATTGATAAAATTAAATCTCAAACCAAGCATATAACTGCACAACCGCAAGATACAGCGAGCAAAAACACAAACAAATGGATACTTGGCCAGCAACTCCGACATTATGACGTCAAACCCCCCCCCTGGCCGTCAGGAATAAAAAAAAGCAAAATAAACGCGACAAAATTCGTAAAATTAGTTTAATTCCAATAATATTATAGAACTAACAACTTGGTATTACCTAAATAAGTAATTTGCTATAAGTACAGTCGCCCCCATCCGCGGTGTTTCATTTCGGAAAAATTGCCAAGTTCCTTGCGACGAGACAAATACGCCCCTTACAAATAACCAATCAGGTAGAAGTAATATTACAGTACTATTTTCGTATACTCATTTAAAAGCAGTATTCTATTGGTTATTGTTTGGCGTCGTCTCAAGGAAAACGAAACGTTCATACGATTGTGGCTTCTAAGGTAGACCACCGCCAAGAGGCCCGGTGGTTGCCTGGAAGAGATCGCTTATAGCGATAAGGCCCTTGCCCACATTTAGGTTATAAGCTAAGTAGTTTTAGTAAATTTGTATTTAGTTTAATGTGAGCAATAAAGTGTCTGTCTATCTACTACTTACTTGACAATTTGTCTTAAACGCGTCACTTAAAAACATATTCGTTACAACTTAAAGTAATTCAATCGACCACTTCACTACATTATATATATATATTTTAATTATTTGTTCAAAAATACATTGAAATATTTCAGTTTTGTATAAAAAACGATCAAAAATTAAATAGCAACTATTTCCGAACGAAAATATTTACTGTACGTTCACTTTTCGGGTGTTTTAATTAAAATGTCTTACTTGGTCCTTCGGGCCGGATATTAAGCTTCATAAATATATCTCTATCAGCAGTAACAGAAGTCTTTGTTTTTAGATCTATAAGCTGCTTCTTCCTTCGCGAGCTGCACTCGCATTTCTTCCACGTTCTTCATTACTTCTATATCAGCTGCACAGTCTTCTACAATCTTCTGGAATAATTCCTCTGGAAGCAGTAATGATATACATTTTGTGTTATTTACGTTTTGTCTACTAGCAATTATTTGTCTATTGTAAACCCAAAAACTACTGGACCGATTATAAAAATTATTCCACCAATTGAAAGCTCTATCGGGGAGTAACCTAGGCTATTTTAGTTATTCATCTATTGAACACAATAACAATAAGTATAAAACGTATCAGTGGGGGCCACATTACCGGAACATCGAGACTTTTGCGTGCGTATGTACTTTTTTATAAGATAAAGGGGGAACGAGGAGCGGGTTGTCAACACCAGAAGATTGGCAGACGTTGCCGGCCTTTAAGGAAGGGACGAGTACGCTCGTTTCTTGAAGACCCTAGGTCGTATTGGTTTGGACATAACACTGGCGACAGATCACTCTACAACCCGGTTGTGCGAGGAAAGAAATTACGCGAAAACCGCAGTATAGTGGTATGCCAACCATTAAGATGACGTTGATGGTAGCTAGATGTCTGTAGTGTTGATCAATGATGGATTCAGCGGCAGGAATTGTTCCAAACAGTTCTGAACACATCCCATGGTACAAGGGGTAAAAAATACAAAAAGACGCGACATCTCTTAGCAATGCCAGAGGGTGACGCCGATCAGTAAGAGCTCGGCCATTGACGATTCGAGTCGCTCTCCGTCGTATGCGGTCAAATGGAAGAAGCTGGTATTGGGGCGGTCCAGTCCAGAGATGCGAGCAGTATTCCATGTGAGGCCGAGGCGGTTTGCCGGAAAGAGATACTGCTTTAGGGCTTTATGGTATCGAGCGACGAAACTGGTGCAATAATTGTTCCGAACAGTTCTTCGGAATTACTTTTGGTATGGTTATGAGAAAAATACAAATGGGCGATCAGTTAGAACATGGCTGTATAAAAAATATAAGAAAATACGGTTATATTACATACCAACATTCTCTCCAGTCTTACTGGATGTCATGAAATGTCCACACAGACCCTGCGAATACGTGGCCACTATATCTTCGGGGACTTCCCTTCTTACTGCCCCGGAGTCCAGTAAATCCTTCTTGGTCGCACAGAGGTACACCTTGCAATCCTGACATTGATCACATTACAAGATGTAAAAAGACTATTAATTGTTAAATTTAAATTGTTACATTTGTTGACATTATTCTAAGAAATCATGTATATTTGGACCATGTACCATTCTCATATATAATAACACACGAGCACCCACACACTCTGTCTGCACTGTAACTGGCTTGCATCATTGTTCATCTCTTATCAATAAATTAGCAGCATTGTATACTGGCATTGTTGCTCAAAAACATTTTTACAAGAACGACCATCAGATAACTGACATTGCCCGAAGAATTGCAAACCGTAAGTGGCAATGGGCCGGACACATTGCGCGCAGAACCGTCGGCCGATGGGGCCGAATGGTCCTAGAGTGGCGGCCACGTACAGGTCGACGCAGCGTAGGTAGGCCTCCCACACGATGGACCGATGATCTGGTCAGAGTTGCGGGAGCCCACTGGATGAGGATGGCAGAGGATCGATCTTTGTGGCGATCAATGGGGAGGCCTACGTCCAGCAGTGGACAAATATCGGCTGAGACGACGACGACAACGACTTCTAAATCAGTAAAGACTTCTGGTTATAGTGGAACTAACATACAAGCAAACAACTTTACCCTCAGGTGTCAGTGGGTAAACAGCATGCATAATAATTTTTAAGTCAACTTACTTCTTCCACAGTCCTCAACTCTTGCAACCAGTGCCTCAACCGTGCCCAGGAGGGGTAAGAAGATGGCTCGTAGCATATGATAGCAGCATGAGCTCCACGATAATACAGTTTTGTCATCGCTTCATACCTTGAAGCCAAATAAAGTAATGTGTAACAATACAGACTGGTCAAGTTCATAGGATCAAATCCAAAATTAGTTTGTGAACTATTTAGGATATATATAGGATAAGGGGATAAATCAATTAAAACTAAGTGATCACTGACGCCCATGAACATGCGCACTAACAGTGGTACTGCAGATGTGTTGCCGGCCTTTAAATTATTTCCTAACATTAATTTCAATATGTAATATTTATAAATAATATTATGGTACAGCTATGGATGTGCTGTCCGAACCCACATAAGTGGGAAAAGGGCAGGGAATGATGATAAAGCATGTAGTTTGGAGATCCCAGATTCAACCTTCCGGTCTGGGTATTGGTGACCTCTGCTTCATAGATTTAACTAAGTTACATATTTATGAGTTATGTCTGAAGTTATAGCTTAAATGTCAGGTAAGGTAACTTTATGGCAAAGCGCATGTTGAGGTGTCTATGTGTGTTTTTATGGACTTTAATACAGCTAGACTGATTTTGATGAAATTTTAATTAAATATTCAGATTATTTATATATTAATAGCAATTTGCTACCATCTCTCTTTCTTTCTCTATAAATAATTAGTGTTATCTATGCAAAGCTAGGTTGGATTGCTAATTCATTCACCACTAGCAGGGAAATCAGAATGGACTGCACCAATCTGCATATGTGTAGTTGTGTCTTCTGGTTTACATAGCCAGTCCTTAAGTTTTCATAGAAAGAACCACTTAGGTAAACTGTTTTCGGGTTGTGCTAAGGCCACTGAGAAGGTTTTTGTGGGTAAAATCCCACAAAATACTGTGGGAGAGATCCCTCAATTACAAGGAATATATAATTATTAAAAGAATTATATATAATATATTAATTTTATGACTTACCTCTCACTGCCAGCTGTATCCCAGATGCCAACATTGAAGTTTTTGTCATTGGAGTACATTGTCTTTGCACAGAAAGCAGCACCTATTGTCTGAAAAGTACTTTTTAATAAACAATAACTTCTAAGATATTAGAAAAACTCTTGTTCTTCAATTCAAATATTTGTTGTTACTGGCTGGAAAATCAGACTTATAAATAGACAACTTATAATGTATAAATAGTTTTATATGACGCAATTAATTTCGATAGATCTCCCTAGTATGAATGTAACATACATTCACATTGAACAACATATTTATTTGGTTATGTTAATACAAAAGAATATAGTAAACTACAAGACATTATTACATCCCTTGATATAAACAAAGCGATGATTAGGGAAAAAACAAAGAACTATTATGTTACTTAAACTTACATTCTGGTAAGGTGTACTCGCGTTAAACCTACAGCTGACGAAGCGAAGCACCAAGCTCGTCTTTCCAACATGTTCACTGCCCAATAAAACAATTTTAAAGTCGCATCTACTCATTTTGAAAACAATACTTTGATGTTTGTTAACATAAAATACATCTTTTAAAGTATGGTTATTTTATAATAATCCTAACGCAAATTCTTTAATTAGTTCACAAAGAAGTCACAAGGAAAGTCATAATGTTTAAAAAAATCTTTTAATCACTTAATTAGTAAGAAAGGAATCTTTAATAACATGATTCCAATTAGTCGAATTACTAACAAATTGCAACAACAAAACCTATCCCATTGCTATAGGGACGCACGTGTCAATATTGTTCTATTATCGATGATATAACATCAATGCATCAATGCTAATAAATGCGACAAAACGCCTTATTCGACTTTAATTTCAGATTTTAGTACTCAATATATGGGAATATAGTTCTCGTACTATGGCTGTTGAATGAGACATATACATAAAAAGTGTTTAATTAATGCAAACTAATTTGAAACTTAAAATCAACTATGAAACATTTTATTCATCTCTTTAGTACACACTCATTCTCTAAGGAAGATTTCTAATTATTGACAACGTGGCAGTCCGTAAACTTTCCTGTCTTAACGACTTAAGACAACGAAATGTTTTAAGGATGACGAGTGCAAACGTGGTGTAGAAGCGCGGGACTCAGTATTCAAAAATAGCGTACTGCCTTAAGTCGGCGTAGCACTTACGAGAACTTATTCCTCGTGCGTTGCTTAATATAAAAGTAAGAGCGACCAATTACCAGTAGGAAGAATTTACTTTTTTACACTACATATTTAGATAAACTAACACGAAGGTAACTGTTGTCTGGTACTGGTTGTAAATAATATGAAGAATAGTAGCGTACTTATGTATTAAGAAAATGACGAAGCACAGCCATCATTATCGAAGTACATGAAGTCTTAAAACAAATAAGATGATTTATGCAGTCGTTGTATTCAAGCTAGTAAAAGTATGTATAGACTAAAATTACGAAACAGAAAAGAAATAATATCTTAAAATTAATGTCTTACCTGACGTACACGTATTAAATGTTTTTCGAAGAAAATAAAAAAAATCTATCGACATTCGAATCGATTTTATTCTACTCATTAACAACCCTATTTTAACAACAACAACATGACTTTGAGAACAGTGTTGCCAATCTTATTGCGATTTTATTTTAATTATTAAGACATTTACAAAATTATAAATTATTTAACTTTTTTTTATTTTAAAAGAAAGTAAACCATCTTGATCCAATATATAAAATCAATTTATTCCGTGTCTTATTTCACACTTCACATTGCGAAGTTTTTATTCGCTTTAGCTCCTCTTTTTTGAAGTCGGTTAAAAATAGATGATCAATCTGTTTTTACTGTATTATAGTGCAAGTACGCACCGCTAGATGTCAGAAAACTTCAAAAATTCAAAGTTGAATGATTATTCATTGACGAATTCGCACCTCGTGGCTTTGTAGGTATTATTATTTGTGCTTGTAGACTTGGCTTCGATTCAAAATCTACTTTTTTATCAGAAAATTTCCGTACGTAACTTTTTTAGTCACTTAATTTGAAGAATAGATTACTTTTTTTGATTTACTTGAATATATTTTAGATTAAATTAAATTGGTATTATCCATAAACAATTACATATACGCTCACTGCTGTAACCCAGAGTAACGCCTCTCTCGCTTCTACATCCATACATCTACGGAAACAAGCTCGTCGGTTACGGGTACTATCGGGTGCGCTTAACAACAGCCTATTTACACTTCTCTTGAAGATACCCACAAAATATGCTCCATATAAATATATGCACTAGAGTTGCTCATTCATTACGTAAGACTTCGATTTATGATGAAAAAGGAATCGATTTTAAATCGATTTTCAAGAATTCAATTATTATTTTACGACACTGAACAAACAACGAACATTAATATTTTATGTACAATACACAATCATGCGGCCGTTGTTGATAGTATTGTTGTGCGCGGGCTACGCCACCTGTCGGCTGTGGCGGAAGGGAGTCGTGCATTATGCTATCAATAAAAAAGATTATGGTAAAAAAATGAATTAATTTGAAATACAATTTCTTATAAGCTCAATAAATAGAAAGTGATAAACTAGCAAGCGGTTTACCTTCCTATGGACTGACTATAGTCAGTCGTAAGCGTATACGCTTATACATGTTATATTAACGAAGTCACTCCGGGAAGATTATAAACCTTATGACATGTCACTCTTCAAAATCGGGTAAGCCGCTTAGTCCAGACGGGTGGGTAAGTCGGTAAAAATAAATAATGCGCTCACGCCCGTAACCCAGAGGGGTAGGCAGAGATCATGAGTTTCCATTTGGCGCGATCCTTGGACAAAATTAGTCGGTATAACATATAAGGAGTACTTGTAACCGACGAGCATGTATGCGTAAATATTTGTAGAAGAAGCGAAAGGCGTGCCAGGATCGCGCTAAATGAAAACCCATAATCTCCGCCTACCCCTCTGGGTTACGGGCGTAAGCGCATATTTATCGGGTTTGGTAACATAATATATGAGAAATACATTTTAAATCCTCATATCTTTTACACCCTTTTACCATCCTCGTGCAACCACCATAGTGGCACATGCGAACGTGGGGGCTACGTCCACACATAATCATAATTGCTCTGTGATGAAAAACTAGACAGTTTACCATAACTTGTAACGTAACACAAAATCGTCGTAGTAATTCCTGATCGTATGATCACACTCAGGTCACATCTATTGCTTCTGGTTCTGCTTGTCGCTGGTTCATCATCTTTTATCTCTTCTAGACATCCATTCGCAAGACGAGATCATCACAACTCTATCGCAGTTGCAAAGCGAGATATGCGTCAAGTTCTTCTACACTCCTGTCAACTACACCGCAGATGGAAAAGATAGAATTCTCTTTGTTAATAATCCAGACAAGAGAAAGAATTGTCCACCGAGTATTTACAACTTCACTGGCAGTGTTATCGTAAGAACATCTATATATATATATATATATATATATATATTATTTATATCCTAAAACAAGACCTAGTCAGTCTAGTTCTCAAAGTAAGTTTAGGTAACAATATACTTACCCTAGAACAGAGTTCTTTATCGCGCGTTATTCCGTTATTGGCAGGCTGAGGGTCTAGACGTGACCAACGACATCTTTTTGCAGTGATTCTCGAGACACTACCCGATCACCTAGGAAATTAATTAATAAACCTTTTATCCATTGACTCAACCTTCAATTTTGAGAACATGCGAAATAAATGTATTTATCACTTACCCTTTATTATTTAATCATTACTTAATACAAATACAGAAAAAGGTATCGCTGTAAATAGCTCTTATGTTTTTTATGACTATTATTTATTAATGCCGAAAAGAATATATTCCACAGGATATGCCTATAGGTTATAAATGTATCAACAAAAAGGATATAGCGAAAATTGTGGTAGACATGCTGCGAGCGAGCGTCGAGCAAACAGGTTGGTGAATTTTGTTACATAATCCTGACTTATATATCAAAAAAACACATACACAAACGGACAAGGCTCTAGGTTAGTAGCCGCAGAACTTGCGTGTGTCAATATTCAAAAGCGTTTGAAAGAAATCGCAACATTAAATTCCCGCTTCCGAATTGTCAAATGCAACCATAGATAATATTAAAATAATAACACTTTCAGTGTCAACGATCAATAGCTATGACTTGGTGAAGAAATTTCAAGATCGAGTAAGTTTTAATTTTAAATAATTAGGAACATCAGCTAATGTGGACTTACCTCTCCCACAAGATTTGCCACATAGATTCCCTATTCCTCTGATCCTTACTGTCGCTCTCATACATATGTCCCGCCAACTTGACACGTTGAACTCTTGCGTGAGTCGCAGTTGGATATTTTAGGGGTCAAGTTTAAGTGGACTTCAAATGGAACTCGAGTCTAACATTCTGTTCCACGTCACCAACCCTCTTGTAATCTAACGTATCATCTAGATCCTTATCAAATAACAGTTGAGGGTAGTTTTTCATGCTGTATATTAGACCATTACCACAGGGTTAAGTATCTCGTCTCGCCTGGATCGCTCCCGGAACCCCTTGATGTTGCTGGCGATCTCCAGTTCTCTGAGGATCCTCCGATTCTTTGAGGAGCTGGGTTGGTTGGAGTAATGCATATCCCACCTACACGCAAAACACGCGCCAGTCGTGGAGTTGCGAAAAATAGTCTAACAACTAACTAACTAACTAGACCATTACCAACAGTTGATTTGACAGTTTTCTAATCGTGTCATAAATTTGAAGGATCGATAATAAAACTTGTCATTTGTAAAGGAAGAAGACCCAGCTCGTCCGACGCTACTCTCCCCGTCAGATAGGAACTTTATCAACGCGCATTACCACAAGGAGTGCGGTGCGCAGGCGCAGCGGTCGGTCGCCTCCAGGAGGTTAGGTGCAACTAGTTCTGACCCACTGCAACTCAGCGCTGAAAACTTGGAGTACTATACTGACAAGATCTGGCCACTGGCCATCGTTATGTATGGCCTGGATGAGAAATTACGTAAGTCATTCATCCTAACTTCTGAATAGGAACTTTATCAACGCGCGTTACCACAAAACGTCTTTAACAGTTAGTTAAGATTTCTTTATAGTCTATAATTTTTTAAAGGCACAGGATTCTTTTAGGTACATCACCGGACTACACCGCCCTCAAACACGCCATGGCTACAATCGAGCTGGGGAGCTGCGTGGTCTTCCAAGAGATGGAGACCAGCGATGGAGTCCTTACACCTAAGAACTATCTCTGGTTCTCCAACGACGGAGAGGAGGTGCCGCAACTTGGCTTCAGAGCTGGGAAACAGGTAGATTTTCCCCAATCTATCGAGTCAATTTTAGCTAAACTAGCTACAGAACCCGCTTGGATGTGTCATATTTCTTTCAGTACTTTCCAAATTATTCTTAAAGGCTAACATTAATCCATCTGGAATACTCTAGATTATTTTAGTGATGAACGAATTAATCGAGATTTTTCTAGATCAGTCCAGAATAATGTAGACTAGTAATAGGAACATATTATCGACAAATACATTTTAGACCCCTGTATCTTTTACACCCCTAAAACCATCCTGAACTCTACAACTACCCACGATCAAACTCGTGCTGTGATGTTTCTTTTTCGCTAAGGAGTGAAATGAATGAGGACTCACACACGCATTTTCATACATACTTGTATTTGTAGTCCTAGTCATAGGAATCCACATGCAGTACCACGATACGAAAACTTTTTGATCAACCGCCCTATGGAATGACCTGTCTCGCGGTATTTCCAAACCAATACTTGGACTCAGTGTCCTTTAAAAAAATACCATTATTACCTTAAAGGTCGACAGCGCATCTGCAGTTTCTTAGATATTGTGGATCGTGGTGGATATCTGTGTGTTTTATGGAAGAGGTTGACGAACAAGGAAGCGGGTCACCGGATATCAAATGACTGCTACCCATAGGCATCTCCAACAAGCTGATGAGTTGCAGATGCGGTACCTAGAGATGCAAACACAGGAAAAAGCATATTTTTTTCCCCCCAATTCCACATCGGAAATGGAGGAGGACTGAAATTGGGCCCCTGGCACATCATGCAGAAGAATGCTTCTACTTGACGCGTGTCTTATGTGAGGTCAGGGTATTTTTTGTCTGTTGCACGATGATGTTGTTGCGGGCTCTACAACTGTTAAATCTGGATCTTATGGTACATTTTTTTCACAGACAATAAATCTAGAGTCTATGGTGCACGGGGCTCCAGGGCACGCTGGTCACGTGCTGGTGAATCTGATGCGAGCTCTAGGAGTCCCCATGATGTCTAATCGTTTCGACAGAGATAACTACGTCTCTATAGAGTGGAGGAAAATACAGAAAGGTTAGTGAAATATTCTTCGAAGTGACTTCTTTGATTGTAAGGGAAATACTTATTGGTCCGTGGCACGGTTGACCTCGACACCTCGGCATCATTTGCTAATAATCAACAAAATAAGAATTTGATGAATCTAAATCCAACATAAAATGTCTTAAATTCCATGTATGAATTGTATGAAAGCTTAGCATTCAGCACACCTTGTCTGATCAATTAATTTGTCAAAGTAATGTATGTTATATCATCATAAAATTTAATTTTTTCATTCCAGGTAAAGAGCACCATTTCGAAAAAGCCCCTTCATCAGCTTGGGTCGCGACGCCGTACGACTTCGAGAGCGTGACGCACGCGCCCGCCAACTACATGTGCGCCGTATGCGAGCTGGGCGGACAGAGCATCAAGCCGCTACAGGTACGACCAGTGCACCACAACATGACACCCCGCCCATTAGCAACGTGTGCGCCGCATGCGGCTTGGGTGGACAGGGCATCAAGCCCCGTGCTCACCAACATGTACTACTGCGTAAAATAATTCCGTCTAAAAACATTGAATAATATATGTTGTTTTTATTTCCAGGACCATCTCTGGCAGAGGACATTGTCGATGGGGCACGCGACCCAGCCCTCTGAGTCTGACAGCAGACTGCTGGACTTACTGTACCGGCAGCAGTGCCGGGAGAGGGCCGTGTCGGACAACTTCGAGGTTATGAAGAAGAAAGTAAACAGTTAACTATATAGTTATTAAACGACGAATTGCATGTTTTGTGACATACATTTATTTAGTGGCGAAATAAAAATAGTGTTTATTTATTATTTCGCATTTGCATTTATTCAATTCTTTCGAAATATCATTAAATTTGTATGCTATGTATATGCTGGAGCAGGTTCGCGGGTTCGAACCCGGGAGGCGCTTTACTATGTGCAATTTAATTCATCAACATTACTTCACAAACGGTGCAAGAAAACATCGTGAGGAAACCGGCATATCTTAGAACCACCAAATACGAAGACTCGTGACACGCGCTGAGCCAGCGTGGTGGATAACGGCTCCTTCCCTCTCAACATTCTAAAAAGGGGCGATTTATTATTAAATAAGAACATTGAACTTAATTTCTGAACGTTTTTTATCTGGAGGTATATGAGCCGAGGCATGAAATCCTACTAATATTATAAATGCGAAAGTCTGTATGTATGGATGTTTGTTACTCTTTCACGCAAAAACTACTGAATGGATTTTAATGAAACTTTACAATAATATAGCTAATACTTCAGAATAACATATAGGCTATCATTTGTAAAGATATTGTGTGAATTGACAGAAATATAACGTAAGTGTCGAGTAAGGAGGAATAAATTCCGCCATATGCGAGCTATTCTGGTGTGTGCTACAGAAACCGTTGGAGTTACACGTATATAATGTACAATGGAAATGTTTACCTTAAACAGCCCTACAAAAAGCTCGCGACAGCGTATATCTATCTTTTATGTGTAAGCCATTGTCGGCAGAATAGTGAACCATCTATTAAATTAGGATGTAGCGAAGCCGGGCCAGATAGTAATAAAATAACGACACAAACAGCTACATTTTTTTTATTTTATTTCACATTTACACCTAAACTTATATTTTAATTACAAGAAAATTAAATCATTGTCTGTCACCACTTTTGGTGGTAACATTTAAAAAAACCAAAATATCGCAGTTTTTTACCCTTGCGGAGTAAACCTTGTTAAATAATACGTCTAACAGTGACTGTCGGTCAGATATTTTCAGTTCTAATCTTAAACGAAAAAATGGATTAAAATACGAAAAAAACTGGTTCTAAAAATATCTTAAATAAATATTGTTGAATTCTTTAAATACATACAGTTTTCGGTTTCACATAATTCCATTCATTTTTAGTGTACATACATACATACAAACCATCGGTGATTTCATTCAAAAGGCAAACAAAGTTTTATTATATACATAATTATTTCATATAATAATTTAAATAATTATCTTTTGAACGTATTATCTCATTTAATATTGTTTTTATGAATCAATAAAATACTACGCGTGGACAATAAAATGACAGTCGCGTGGAATGCGACGCCCCCGCCCGCATGCGTCTCACCTCCCCGCACGCGTCCGTACAGTACACCATCTTCCTTAGGACGCGTTCATACAAGCGCCCGTTCCGCTCGTCAGCACCCACTCGCTTTGAAATCTCTTGCGTATATGACACGTTACGTACGTTACGTTACGCACGAACACGCGTAGCAGCCTCGTGTCGTCTGACCGCTTAGTTTATTTCATGAAAAACTATTTTGTACAATGTATGTTTGTTCATCGGACTATCACGAAATACCTTTGAGGACTAGAAATCGATTTGAATGACCCTGATGGTAAACAAAAAGCAGGAGTCCAACTCAAGGTGTAACGTTTGTAAATAACCTTTTACGATATTATTCGTAACTTCCAACATATTTTCGAAAAACAACTTTTTCTACACATTATCTATCCATATTACACAATTTCACTTCACTTGATCTCAAGATTTCCACAAAATTACATTTCCGATGTCAGTATAAAAAGTGTAGTGGCCGCCATGTATGGCAAGTGACGTTTGTTTACAAAATTGACATATTGAGTTGGAACTTGGATCAAACTAAGATATATGAATGTAGAAGTGAGAGAGGTGTGCCAGGACTGTGATAAGTGGAAATCCGTAATAACATCTCAGTGTTTCAGCGTGAGTGTTTAAAATGGGATGAGTCGTCGGAAATGCGTAAGGAAAGTCTTGGAATTAAGGCCAAGTTAAAAATAGAGGGCGCCGTTCTTCCAGGTGGAGTGATCACCTCGTGAAGACGGTGGGAAGTGGGATGGAATTCTATGTGAATCGCATACTGTGGGGTAAATAGCCTAACAGTGGCCTGGTGGGATGATGATTCTGGCAGTGGACTTATTAAAATTGCAATTTATCCTATAATTTGAAAGTGTGAACACTTTTTGAAACACAATCTATCTAAATTAGTCAAATTCAAACTGCAAATATCCCAGGTCAGGATCCTTTGCCAAAGACAAAATATTAGATCCTTACATACATGGTATGATTTGAACACTTTTTGTGATAGATTTGGCACTGATTTTATAATAAAAAATGTAGCAGATATGCCATTAAAGGTCGAAAAGTGAAGACTCGAAAACGTGCCAATTGGCACGATTTTTCACGATTAACTGGCAAACACTAAGGTTAAGGAGCTCCAGGCTCCAAGTCATCATGTATTTTTTAACTTTTAACTTTGTTAAACTACCATTAAACCTCTTGGGTCTAGATTCAGGGGGACTTGAATACCAAATCATAATCCTGGATGCACTAAGTTTGGATTTTGTATGGTTTCATCAGATGCAATGCATCTATATTTTACAATGGTACTGCGATTGGCTTGTAATTATTTTTCTTTTTGCTTTTCTCTTTCGGCGCAGTAGCTGCAGACGTCTGCATCGAAGATTGACGAGCACTTCAAGCAGTACTTTATATCGTTGCTGCTCGGTAGGATTATTGACACTTTTGTATCTGTACTACAATCATCACACAATTTCTCATCTCTTTCCGAATTCTTTTTGCCTCTATATGATTTTTTATCAGCACCTTTTGTTGTTTTTTTCGACGCCTTTTTAGAGTTTTTACATTTTTTGTAATACGAGTTCAGTTTATTTTTATCGATTTCTTCCTTTGACGTAGAATCTTTAGTTAATTCGGCACTAACTCGTCTAGTTTCTACGTCACTGTTCTCGACTGATTCATCTTTAAGTGTCTCCTCATCGGAGTTAATTATTTCAAATACTGTTATGTATTCCTCCTCAGCATCATTTGGAGTAATCATTTCTTCTCTTAAATCTTTCAAGGGTATTTCCTTGTTTGGTAAATCTTCATCATTTGTATTCAGTTCCCTTGAACTAACTTCGATTCCTTTAAAACCGCTTGAATGATTTGATTCCTCAGTTGTAGCAACTGCTTTATCGATACCATCATTTAATCCACTCTTGATCAAGCTAGCTTCATTTTTTTTGGGTACTTTTTCTTGTGGATTCGAAATCCGGTTATTGATGTGTTGTGGAGACCTGACGGTCAACATGCCAGGTGATACCTTCTTTATGTTGAGAATTTTTAAATTTTTGTTCTTTATTCTCGGTATTGTTTTGTCCATGTTTAATATTGTGAAGTGTTCATTGGGAAATGTCGACATTAACGGGGCAATATTACCGAAATTTCTTTGGTTAGGAAGTTTAGCTTTGTGCTCGGTCGTTATCTGATTTTCCACTTCTATTGGTATTTTAATATTTTCTAAATGTTTCAGACCATCATCGTCATCGAATAAAGAAATGTCAAGGAATGATGAATCACCACCAGATTCAGGCATCTCCTCCAGATCTTCGGTCTTTTTAGGTTCTTCCGAAATATTCTCTTCACTTTTAGCAATTTCTTCTGCTAATATATTATTACCACATGTATCCCTTAGTTGAATTCTTTTATTTTTAATCGTACTTAGTAAACTTTCCAGTTTGCTGCGTTTCTTACTAAATTTGACATCAGATTTAGTTTTACTATTTAATAGTTCAGTATCCAAGGCGTCTATTGAAATATTTTCGTTGCCTTTACATTCCACTGGCTCTATGACCATCTTCTGGGGAGTTCTCTTTCTTGACTGTTTACCTCTGCGTTGCGTGATTAGGTTGGGCATTGACGCAATAGGGTTTGTTTTAATTACTATCGGACCTGGAAATAAGAGCAGAGATTTTTTATATAAATCACAATTTTACTCTCTCTTTTCGACCAGAATAATTCCATTGATTACCACAAAGTTCCCTGCCATCATTCAGTTGACTTCCGAAAATTTTAAAAGCAAGGAGCCGTGCCAATAAGTACTTGGAAATTCAAAATAAATAAATATACGATCACGCCCGTAACCCAGAGGGGTAGGCAGAGATTTTAGATTTCGATTTGTCGCGATCCTGGCACACCTCTCTCGCTTCTTCTACATCAATACATCTACACACAAGTATGTCACTAATCTGATTGATATAAGTTCTCCTAGGGCGTCCCCTACCAACACTGCCACTCACTTTCGCTACATAATTTTGTTTTGTTATTCTCTCTTCATTCATCCTTTCAACATGCCCGAACCACTGAAGCATACCTATCTCAATTCTAGTCACAACATCCAATTTTAAGTCACACTTTTACCTTATAAAGCTACTTTAAATCCTATTACTCAACGTCACGCCTACAATTCCAGTGTCTTACCTTCCATAAATTCATCATCAGGAGGATTCTCCCACCACACGGGACTTGGGCACGTCAGTATCTCCATGAGATCGTCATCATCTAGGTCTTTCTCATCAGCCATTCGTATCACTTCCTCGAAACCCAGTTCCGAGTAGACTGGACTTTGTGATGTGTCTTCGTAGGCATCTAGTGATGTCAAGCTTTTACGGTTCTTTCTTTTTATTTTAACGTTTGGAGATTTAATATCTAAAAAAAAATTATTAGTCTGCATATAGTTGCTTTACCTAGATAAATATTTCAAAGGTTCATGTGTAACAAGTTATATTTGGTTCAATAAGATTATATATATATAGCTGGGAGGAGGGGACGGATAGAGAAAGGAAATATCCTTTTTCCTGTTTATCTGTAAATGAAAGGAAGGCAATGCATCTCCAACTCATTAGGTTATTGCAGATGTCTATGGGCATCGGCCACCTAATATAGTAAACTGCTTGCTCGTTGGCTACCTTTTACCATAAAAACTCTTTCTTTTCTTTTCAAAGTGGACACAATTACTATAAGATATAATCATTTGTAGTGATTTGGATTTAGCATGAAAAGAGGAACGGACGCTACCTACCCCAATTGGAGTAATATGAAACTTATGGCCTGACAGTTCATACATTAAATATTACCCTGAACTAAATAACTTTAACAGCATAGATACTTTTGTGGTCAAGGTCTAATTTAGTCAATAAAAATTATTGACCACACCAGCCCTTGACAACGATGCTATCTGATGTCAAGTGACGATACGGTTGGAGGATGGTATGCACTAGTTTAGTACTAGACTATTCACTCTTCTTTGGAAGGTACCCACATCATAGGATGGAAACACTGATGCTGGCAATATGTTTCAATATCCTTTGCCGTTCGCATGATGAATGAAAATTCGATTAGCTACGGTAAATTGCGAGATATGTCTACTATAAAAGGATGGAGACCAGTCGTGTGCCTACACGGCTGATGGTAAACGTAGTTAGATATTACACACAGATGTAAAAAAAAAATTACATAAACAAATAAAAATTAATAGAACGGTTATTCTAGGTTTAATTTGTTTTACAGTTTATATTGTTCTATTTTTAAAATACTATTGTTATTTAATCAGGACCTAGATTATTATGTAAGATAATATAATTCCTTATGCCCACTCTTACTCTATAATAACACAAATAATTGAATGAAAAAAAAAACAATCTTCTTTTACCCCTACTAGTAAAGTCTACTCACTCTTCTGTGATCCTCTCCTCTTCCGCTTGACTTCACTCGTCCAGTCGATAACTTTCAACTCATTCTTCTGTTTGAGGATAATCTTTTTTGCAACTTTATGCCGTTTTGACTTATTTGGAAGTAACTTGAACTTCTCCATCTCTTTCACTTGGGATTGTTTCTCTACTTTGTTACTATTAGGTGATTTTTGTGGACTTGCTTGCTTATGTTTCATAGGTGATTTGGGCACTGAACGATGTTTCTTGAGGGACTCTCTTAGTAGAGATAAGCGGTTGTCCTTTTCTCTCAATTGTCGCTTTTGCTGTGACAATTTGAAACGAGTGATCATCACACTACGTTCTAACGTTGGCAAATCCTTTTTAGTCTGTGCTCCTTGTTTTGTGTCCATGATTATCTGTAATATATATGACAACTTAAGTGAGCATGAGATATGCTAGATGAACTTATATCCAATAGATAAATATTATCAAGAAAAGTGACAATAAAAGTATGCATAACCAATGATCTTGTATGTATAGTATGACCATAGAAGCGGGAGAAGTGTGCCAGGACCATGGCAAATGAATATCCATAATACTGCCTACCCCTCTGGGTTATAGGTGTAAGCGTCTTCAACATTGAAATAATACAGCTACTCAGTCGCTTACTTTAAGTGAGCTTGTGTACCAAAGTATGCAGTGAGTAACCCAATGTCAACCTTTACCTGATTGACAGAAAAGTAATGTTTTACATTACCATATACACAAGTCCTTTACATTGTGACATGAGACTTGTATTCTTACCCAGAGTATCACAAGTGTAGTCAGTCTAGCTTATTGCTTTTTTAAATTAACTATTGTATATGTGGTAGAAAGTAAATAAGTTCATGTGATGTTTGAATAACTATGTCATCTTTCATGCAATCCATCCATATTTTGTTAGGTCTGCTTCTACAGACATATCCCTCCACATTCATATCTAAAACTCTTGTCACACACCATTATTCCCTTCTCATACCATGATAAACTTATTTACTTATTTCACCAAAATATTGTGTATTATTGGTGTGTATGTGAGGTGAAACTGAAGATCAGTGCAGTATGTATCAATTTATCATATTGTAGTGTCAAATAAATAAGGTAATATTGCATGGATATTGATATATTAATAAAAAAATATAAATTAACAACCTTTTTTCTTAATATACAAAAGGAATAAATATTTATCCATAATTAAATAATCTGATCAAAACTAAAACCTCAGTTATTACTAAAGCCAGTTAAGTAAAATTGAAGAATAATTTACCTGTTTTTTCATAAAATTATAAGTTTTTCTTGGAATAAATGTACAAGTGAAGTTCATATTTATTATGTGTTTTAATGATTTTAAATTACGAGTTAAACAGTTTTAATTGTGAATTACTGATACTTCAAAATCAAATTAAATATTTCTAACCACCACTATCATACCTTATTTTTAGTGATGCATATAGTTATTTTTTACGAAACACAGTATTTAACATAATTCATTGTCTATTGCAGAACGTAGGCTATTATTAAAGTTAATTTATAAATGTTAAAATGTTAAACATTTAAAATTAAAAAAAGAAATTGAACACTTCAGTTTAGTAGGCACAAATCGTTTTTTATATTATCTATTTACTTACCATAAAATTCCTGTAAATGAGATCACAACCATGAATTGTAAAATTAATGGAGAAAGTATACGATATTCGTAAAAAATAACATTCTATTGATAATACTGATCCTTTCTAAAAAAAACTCGTACAGAAATGTCAAGATATTTAGTTGAAACCATGTCACATTAAGTTTGCTTCACTGGTAAATAGTTGATTGGAAATGATTTATATAAATCCAATTTTAAGCCCGTTATATCCTAATAACTAATAGGAATTTCTTTGATTTAATTAATGATATTTCTCCTTTAAAACCTTCAAGTTCATAATCTCAGAAAAAACTTTGGGTTTTCCTCGCTACACAGTTTTATATTTAAGTTTATGGAAACAAAAAAGAAGTCAAAGTCGATTCAAGAGTAGCGCTTGGCTTTAAGCTTGAATCGTAATCGAAATTGAGAACTCAAATCGATTAAACGTACGATGCTTGTCATTATAGAAGCAAGCGCCGTGTTTTAAGTAAAAACTGGATCAAACGATAAGATTTTTCGTCATCACTTTACAGAAATATTTTCGCAAAGTAAATAAACAAATTGAAAAAGCACAATGTACATTACGTGTTTATATTTTTTTGACATTTATCCACTTTAGGACTTAGGCCTCCACCAAGCCTGCAGCCATCGCCATAAAGATTGGTCCTTTGGCCTCGTCTAATGGACACTGGATACTGACCAGTTCATCGACGTCGATTCATCTTGAAAGGCCTACGCTGCATATTTTATATCCTCTTTGCCGTCTGACCCAGAAGGAGGGGATGATTTTTTCGGGTAGCTTGAATGGGAAGACCGATTCAAATATAGGAATTAAATCATTAAGCTATCAATAATACACTCAGAAGGGCAATTTTTTAATACGAATTATTACTTATAAAATACTCTTTCGTATTGACCGCTTGATATTGATATTCCTTATCTTTGTCTGTGTTGAAGGGTTGTACCGGTTCCGGGAAAAATACGCCATCCCTTTGCCATCCCTAGGCAATTGCTCTAGAGTAATATTATATTCTGTGCAACAATTGCTTGTTTGTCTATTTGACAATTTATTGTAATTTGTAATATTGGCGGCAACTTTTTTATTATTGATAAACATCATCAAACAATAAGTTAGGTTACTTTGGAAACATTAAGAACACAAGTATCAAGTTGTATTTCATAATGTCCATTCAAGTGGAAAACAATTTAAAAAATGGTAATCCAGAGTTATTCGAACAAAAAGCGCATTACGTTCCCTGCAAGATAGAATCAGACGGTAGTGCGAATGTTGAACAATATTTTGAACCTTACGTTGTTCAAAATGAAAACGGAGGTAAATGATTTGTTTTTTTTTATTATCAGTATAGTGATGGTCAATACATGGCTCATGTTTAACTTTTTTTTCCATTTTTTAAGTCACTGTTCACATTGTGTTCATTGAGACTTACCTTTTGAAACATTGTTTGAAATTACTAGAAAAAAAAGAGGTCGTGATAGATAGAGATAGGAAGGAAAGAGAATTGAACACATCTCATCTTAATCATGATGTGCAATTTGATATTTCACACATTCCTCTATGAATTAACCCGTAAAGATAACGGCTACTGCCTTTACATGGATTTGCTGTTGGACCTGTGCTGTATTACTTTTATTAACTTTTTTTTCTCTTTGTTAGAACTTTCTGCAACATTCCGAGGGCATCCTCTTGATGGTGTTAAAATGAATGTACCGGATGGTTACAGAGCTGTCTTAGTTACAGAAGCTAAGAAACCATTGGCTGATGATGCAGATAGAAGATTCCAGGTAATACTAAATGAAACAAGAACTTATTTTAAAAATTCTTTTACCACTTAAAACTCATCTGTGAGTTGTGTGTGAGTACACTATGCTATATAATTTTTTTACCTTTCTATCTACCAGAATGAAGTTGGACAGCTTGCTTAGTTCAGTTTTAAGGCATTGTTCCATTTGGATGTTCACATGCTGTGCGTGCTCATGGTATTCAGCACTTTTAAGTGTTTCATTTGGTTTTATGCGCTCATGCTGATGTCCAAATGAAGCAATGTTGATCTCAATATGACATCAATTCGACAGTGTTGATTTTTAACTGCATTCAAGAATGACAGACATACTACTAGGTGGCGCTATTCTTAATCTAAAATGAAATTATTTCTCATCCTTATAGACCTGATCAGGACTAGAATAGAGAAACAAACATATTGTCATTGATGTTTTATATAACTGCAAACTTCCAAGTCGATCAGATCCTCAATAGTTAGTCAAAATTCCATCATAAGATTTACCTAGGTACATAGATACATAGATACAAATCAAGGTAATAAAAGTGAATTAAAAACAGTGGAAATAATATTAATGAAATTGTATTTCTTAGATCGCAGGTGGATTTAAAGAGTTTGTTTATTGGAATTGGGACAAGAAGCCATCGAAGAATGATAATATAGTAAAAGGGTTTGAATGGATAGACATAGCTGATGCTGTGAGTATATGTTGAGAGGATATATTATATTTTTTACATAGTATATACAAATGGTGCACATAAGGTATATAAAGTTACCTAACATTTAAAAAGCTTTTCTTACCGAGATAGAAAGTGGCAATTTTCAGAATTATGATGAATTAGTAACAAATTAGATTTCTTACAACAAATAAACAAGATAAGATTTCCTTTCTGTCGATAATCTTAAGCCTTCCATTTCCTCTTTTCCAGACCAACGGGGTATATTCTAAATTTATTTTTATCTATCTAAAACCATCTCTCTAAAATTTCTGTGAGATAGCACTATATGTGATCAAACGAATTCTAAATTCAAAATAAAGGTCTTTTTGTAGAAAATACCCGTGAAATACCAAAACCACACAAAAGACAGGTGGGAAGCAGAAGCATTCTGCATTTAGTCTAATGAGTGATGTGCTGGAGCCTTAATTCTAGTTCACTTCCCCTTCTTGAATGAGAGGGACAAGAGTTTGATAGGGGAGGGAACCTCTGTCCATAAGAGGCAGGCAATGTATGCAAGTCAGTGACTTGTTGCAGATGCCTTTTTTATGAAATAAAGTGGCAAACGAGCAAGCGGATCACTAGATGTCAAGTGAACGCCACCCATCCACAACAAGAAAATGTGTTGCAGATGCATTGCCCTCAAAGTGTTGTCTTTCCGGACTCTACTGTCATTGTATCATATGAACTTGCTTGTTTGCCACATTCTTCTTATCATTGAATCACTTATAACATATGTCCACAGCTGTTATAATATACACAATATATTTTATTACTTTCTCCTTCAGATTCATGGTGATTGAAGAAGACATTAAAGGTTTCGCAGGATAAGACAAAACATATTAATTGTAATGTATTGTAAATAAAATAGTGTATGGTTTTAATTTTTTTTATTTGACCCGAAATTTACGTTTTCCGCTAAATTTCTCATCGTTGTGTGGTCAGTGACAAACTCAACCCGATCTCCCGGTAAAAAGGCCTCTGCTAAGGCCCCGACCCATTCCCCCCGCTCAGGACTTTACCGTCCCGAATGGGGGGGATCTCCAGCCGGACTGAGGTGCGTCCAATCACCTGTATATGCCATCTCACATAGTTTCCGTATCCTAACGAGAGCAGAAGTTCTTCCAACGTTGGGTCTGAGCCTTCTTTAATTCAGACTCCTCTGGGCAAATTTACTGCTGCACGAGCCTAAATCCCATAGCATTAGTTTACCCTCTAAATTTGGGGAGAAAACCTCTTGGTTGGTAATCCTGATAATTAAAATATATTAGTAATAGATTATTATTGACACAATCTCCAATCTGCTTACATTTAATAATTAAATTAAAAAATAATATTTTGTCTGTTGTCAGTTTATTGTTTATGGAAGACCTTCATACGTTGTCTATAGTACTTCGGCGCTGGTGTCAGTTTTGGGTCAATTGAGTTCAACTGAGAGGAGTTCAGCTCGTTGACGTATATCGTGACAGGTGGCGGAGGTGTCACCTGGAAAGTTAACGATATAATTAATGTTAAAGGAGTGGGGGGAGAGGATAAAGTGGATAACAGATCATCAGTTTTTATAGCGTATAGCGCCAATAGCCTAATGGTTAAGGACTGACGACCTTAAGGTCGTGGGTTTGAAGTAAATTATTAACTATTATGAAAAACTAGGAATAATCAAGGTAATTGACATGTCTCACAGAACGGATGGGCGATAGAGTCGAAAGGTCTTGGATGGCACTCGTACATATCTACGCAGTATGTTAGGCTTCCCAAATGGACCGACGATGTGTTCATGGTTGTGGAAGAGCCCTGAATGAGGGCGCCAAACGACTGATCTTTGTGGCGAATCAGGCGGGGGAGGGGGGGGGGGGGCGGAGGGGTAAGGGACTTAAAGTGTTTCGTGACAAATGTTAAACCGAATTCTATAATTATTATTAACCTACCCTCACCCCTCCTAGACCCATCAAGCCTCCAAATCACAATCGTGGATCTGTCACTGCTTACGTCCAGCAGTAGACATCTCCGCTAAAACAAAATAAAAGAGTACCTGTGTCCCAGAGAGATAGGCAGAGATTACGTATCTTTATTTGGCACAGCCCTGGCTGCGTCATTTGTTTTAGAATTGAGTGGTGCATACCGTATGGTTGTGCTCTGGCGTCAGAGAAATATTGTCATTGTCTCCCCAAGGCTGCTGTGTTGATTGTAACGGCGCGTCGCTTGGCTTCAAGCTGTCTATAAGACTGTGAATATAATCCCTGGAAATATTCATTCCATTGGAATATTCCGATGAAGTTTTGGTGGTTTATACACCACCAGAAAAAAACAGTTTTCTAGAGGACATGGGCACACGTGCGAACAAGCTCACGGTTCCGAACGGACTCCCTCCCCCGCAACCCTGCTCGACCGGAGGACACGGGCGCGGGGTAGCCGAGCCTGAGCCTTACGAAATGTGGTGGCCATATGCGGCCTAGACGCCACAAGATTAACTGTGGCGTGGCATCATGAGTGGACCGGAACGATCGGTGAAATGCCTCACAGAAAACAGGCGTGAAGAAATGCCGGTGGCCTAATTCTGTAAAGGAAATATGCTTTTTGACGTCTAGCCCCCTCCTTTGGGCAACGCATCTGTAACTCATTATCTTGTTGCGGATGTGTATGGGCATCGTTCCTCATCATCATCTCCCTCTATAAATAAAGATATAATAATTCGAATCAAAGCTCGTTTAGCAACTAGTAAATATTATTGTTTAACCCTTCTCTGTCCAAAATTAACGCAGAGAACGCATCTGCAACTATTTTTTTTGCTGCGGATGCCTATGCGTTGTCTTCACATCAGGTGAACCGCTTGTTTGCCACCTCAAGCCATAAACAAATAATACCCGGCCAATTCGAAGCCCATGTCCTTGAAGTCATTACGTTCAGCGACGGAGAGAACGCTGTTGAGTATCGGATGGTTGTCAAGATATTCCACCGCGTGCTCCACGTATCTGTCGAAGTCTTCGTCAGGCTCGCCTTGACGGAGGGACACCAGTTTGCTGGAAACATTAGCTTATTAGGCGTTGGACATTTGGTGTTTCTTATAATGTATAAAATTAAATCTATATAGAAAAGTGTTGTGCGTTTGTATGTTTGTTCCCTGTAGACTCCAACGGCTGGACCCATTTAAATGAAATTTTCAGGAAATGTTCAGATTGGCCTAAAGGTAGCCCCTGTAAAGTTTGATAGCGATCGGATCATCATAATAAGTGCTACCCGAGTGAACTCGGGGCGGATCACTAGTAGTTTATAGGTTATGTAACTAGTAGCATTAGCCAGCTTGCATTGGTAGCATTGGTTATTGAAATAAGGTAACTTCGTTCTTCGTTTCTGCTTAAATCAAGTAAAAGTGATCGAACAATACACACTAGCTTAGTATTATCGGACCTACGACACTCTAGGGAAGACATGTGAGACCCTGTGTTACCGTAGCACTGTAAAAGTGCAAGGGGAGCGCCTGCTTCCCAGGGGCCCGTGCAATCTCAGTGCCAGTTCGGTGCGACTGGAGATCCCGAAATCTCCGCTTATAGCACTTAAGGGTGGCCACCGAGGGCGTTTTAATGCAAGACTGTCTTCTGAACTGAAGAACTGTCTTCCTAACGGCATATAAACCTGTCTTTTCCCCAGAAGCAGGGTATGTAGCTTAAGATTCCCCCCGAAACAAAAGAAAGGCAAAGAATACGAATTTAATGACTCATTCTTCAAAATCGATCAAGCCTAGACTAAAATAGAATAAAAATGCGAAAAACATAATTAAAAAATGTAATATACTTGTTGGCGTTGGGGCGGCGTCTCCCGATCCTCAGAGAGTTGGCTTTCCTCAGCACCTCAGGATGCAGAGTCCCGCTTTCATTCACATGGTACATCTTTTCAATCTTCGCGATCAGGTCTTTCCTGTACGTCTCGAGCAGATGATCAGCGAATTCCTCTCTTTCCATCTTCAAGAAGGCCAACTGAAATCACGATATACTACACTGAACTGAACACTGCAATATGCAGTTTAAAATTAATCATATCAGTCATACCTTATTAGGGTTTTCTTTTTATATCATAGGAGGGCAAAAGAGACCTGCAGCTCTTTATAAACTGCTATTATAATATATTTAATAATTATAATATATAAAGCGCCTATTATAAAGTGACCTACGCCCATGAACATCCGCAACACCAGAGGAACTGCGGACGGGTTGTCAGCCATTAAGGAAGATGTACGCTCGCTTTTTGAAGCACTCGTATTGGTTTTGGCGACTGGTGCAAGACTATGAGCGTTGGATTGGTAAAACACAGTACATTCGTTTGTATTATGACACATTTTTAGGGTTCCGTACCCAAAAGGTAAAAATAACCCTATTACTAACACTCTGTCTGATTGTCTGTCCGTTGGTTACCAGGCTGTATCTCATGAAGCGCGAGAGTTAGACAGATGAATATTTCACAGAAACTACAAGCGTGATTCCTTACAGATTCCGGAACCCTTCGTGAAAGAGTTGATTCGCACTTGGCCGGTTTTATCTTATTAAGGGGTGAAATCAGGGAAGGGATTGAAACTTACTTTGTCATTGAGTATCGCTAAATATTCTGGGGTTCTTCTTAACCGCAGTATGACCGAGCTGAGCGGCTCCCCGAACAGCTTGATGGCCTCCATTTCGACATCGTAGCGCTTGCTGGATGTCAGGTTGCTCATTACTGTCAAATCAAACGAACCAAAATATATTACGTAACCCTTGTTTCATAGCAAAACATTATTGTTGTAAACAAACAAACGTCATTTACCGTACAGGCCATTGCATTTCATCGGAAATTTTGTGGAAATCGTGTGATAAAGTATTTTAGAATTTACGAATTTTAATTTAAAATAATTTGTTTACAAAAATCTCATCTTCCTGTGAAATGTATAGTATAAATGATTCATTATTACACTTAGGCCTCCATCTTTCGATCACATCACCACTTAACGAATTAAGGTCCTGGACCTTAATTCTGCTAATTGAATGCTGTCGCAATGGTTCCGTGTTGATGCACAACTGACACAACTGTCAAATCTATATCTCTTCATTAGTGAAATACCTTTTAATAGGTAATCAGACTGTAGTTGAATATCTGCGAATTTTTGTGTCCTATCGGACATACAAAATAAATTACACACAAAACACTTACCAAAGCACAATCCCAACACAAGTGCGTTCTTCATGTTTAAATTTGATTATTGCTTTTATTAACTTCACATCGCGTGAATTTCGTCACCAGATTATAAAATATACATTACATTAAAAAAAACAATTTAGATATTCTCGAAATGTATTTGAACTGCCCCGACTAACGACTGACGTCATCATGTTTCAGGCAATTTGTACAAAACCTTAATCTTCAAGAATAAACCCAAGCTACTGAGCTTAGAGACTTGAAATGTGGCACAGAGATTTCTGTTATTACGTAGGAGAGCACTAAGAAATGATTATTCTAAATTCATTCCCTAAAGGTTCAGGGCTGGATTCACAATAGGGCGCTTGGGGCCCAGGGTGATAAATTTTCAGGGGCGGCAAAATTAGAAAGGCGAGACCTTTACGTTATCAAAAATACTTTTATTTCTTAATACTGTAAAATTACTCTTTCTTACAGTATTAATCCTTATAGAAATAAATATGTTTGTAAGCTATAGGACTGGAAATTATCGCGGGATTAATACCAATAACAGTCCTTGCGAAATTTGGTTACATCTGCAACGATGTTGTCTTTGAAGACACTGATAAAATGAGACTTAAATACAACCAATTATTCCCATACTGTACCGACCCCACATGAGTGGGAAATGAGCAAGGAGATGATGATGTAAGAGTAGAGTATTAAATATAGATTATAATTGCTCTTTACGCTATAAATTTCCGACATAGTTTAGCAGATATCAAAAGTTTAATAACTATGCGCCGAGCGAATTATTCAATGGCGGAACGAAGTCTGCCGTCAGCTAGCTAGATATAAACTACTGGGCCGATTTCAAAAATTCTTTTACCATTAGAATACTACATGATCACTGAATAAAATAAAAAATAAATATGCGCTCACGCCCGTAACCCAGAGGGGTAGGTAGAGATCATGGATTTCCATTTAGCGCGATCCTGGCACGCCTCTCTCGCTTCTTCAACATCCATACATCTACGCATACATGATCGTCGGTTATTATATCGCCCTTTTTAATAAAACTAATCTGGTCGATATAAGTTCACCTAGGGCGTCCCTACCAACACTGCCGCTCACTTTCGCTACATAAATTTGTTTCGTTATTCTCTCGTCATTCATCCCTTCAACATGCCCGAACTGAAGCATACCTTTCTCAATTCTAGTCACAACGTACACTTTGAGCCACACGTTTCCCTTATAATGCAATTTTAATCCTATCATTGATTAATATAGGCTATATTTATCAAAAGAAAAAATTAGGAGAGATTATTAAAAAAATCAGCGAAGAAAATGAGAAAGGAATGCGAGCGTCGCCGCTGGCATCAGCTAGTTAATAATAAACATAGGCAAATTAGACTTTTAATCATCTTCATAAACAGTTTTCTTTGCAATATAAGGAATGAAAGTTCTCCCTAAGGATTGTGAATTCCTCCCTACCCACTTGTTGCCATTGTATTCTTTGGGTCTCTTCCTTTTGTGGTGTTCCTTATCCCTTATACCTTCATCGAATAGGTCACCTCCAGAATATTTCTTCTCAGTGTACTTTGGTCTACGTGGAACATCTCTATCTTTAGTGAATTCTTTGAACACATTAGCGACTTTCTTTTCTTTTCTATTGTATTCTTCATTGCTAGCGTCTAGATGCTCGTCTGATACCTTTTTTTGTCTCTGGTCGTCTACATTTCTTTCGAAGGGTTTCTTTATTTTCCCAGCAATTTTCGGTCTGTTTCTTTTGTCGCTTGTGATTTTAAAACGGCCCTTTTGATGAACATTTTTAAAGGTATTTCCATTCCTTAGCTCGGCATCGCCTCTCTTGGTGTTGCGGTTTATGTGGCCACGTGACTTTGGATGACCTTGGCCGTGAGGTTTGTTTGCGTGTCTATATTGCGATGGTCCTGTTATTGAACAATCGAGAAAACTTATTAATATTAGGGTAATCCATATATTTTAATAAATCATTTTGTAATAAACTTAGAAATACAATTTAGACCACATTTTTCTAAAGCTTTTGTGTTTTGATGAGAGAAACGCGCAATCACCGAATGTTAAGTGAGCGCTACCCATACAGAGCTGCAACAAGCAAATGAGTCGCAGACGCGTTGCCTACCTTTAATGAGGGGATAGACAGAAAAAGCTTTCCATTTCATCATGAGGGGTTCATCCCGTCCCCGTCCAATCCTCTTCCCCATCCCAATCTATCCTTATGAGGAAAAGAATGGGAAGGAAAAGGGGCGGAAATTAGGCCTCCGGTTGCCTAGGTTGCCCTGTATTTCAGTAGCCAAATTTCCAGAGCATTAAGTCCGTACTTGTACTTTTTTTTGCAATAAATTGTTTTAAGATAAATATTGTTGTTGCGGGCTCTACCACTGTCAAACTTCAGAGCGACCTACGTAACAATTGATAGTAATTCTCACCTATCATGTTGTCAAATTTCCGATGTCCCGAAAGTTCATCCCTCAAGATCCTATCGAACTCTGAATCCTCGCCGCTGGTTTCCCAGGACGTCGAAGAGCTGCGCCATTATGTTACGTATAATTTATTTTAATTGTAAGTAGTTGAACATTAAATTATCTAAATTAAAGTTTCGGTTTTGTTTTAATCGATTTATCGCCCCAGAAACTCCTTGCATACAAAATTTCATCAAAATCGATGGTGTCGTTTCCGAGGTTCAAATTACAATATACAAGAATTGCTCGTTAAAATGGAGAAGACAGAAGATCAAAACAATAAAAATTAACATACTCGTAGGTTCTTAGATTACTCTTATATTCTTCTAGAACTTCGGGATTCTCCACGTAAAACAAACTGGACCTGATACGCTTGTCGTCGTTACCATGACGCAGTTGGTAGTTGTAATTCTTCTGCAGAAGACTAAGCGCAGCCAGAATTCGTGCCTCTTGTTCGTCCACTAGGTTATCATTTTCCATTCCTGGATCTGGTAAAGAGAAACATCATCCTGATTCGTTTTCCTTTCTAACCCATCATGTCATCTGTGCGTAGAGACCATGTCGATGTTACAATCCCTGTAAGATACGCGGGTCGGATGTGGGAGGGTAGTCGTGGCCGTCGACAACCTCTCTGTGCACAGACTTGACGTTAGTTATAAATCCATAATCTGTGAAATGAACTGACTCTTCATCACGGTTAAATAATAAATAAATAGACTTATTACCAACAAAAAGTACAGGGTACAACACATATACATTTTGTACCAGTGATGGAAAAGGGGGTGGTTCAGCTTAGACGACACCGATCGAAATCCTGTTGGTATTCAGCCCCTTCCCAAGATTTAAGAGGGAGAATAATATGCGTTTCGTCAGATAAGTGAGGTACTGGAGGCCTAATTTCAGTCTTTTTTCCAATCCCCCTGGGAACGGGAAGAGGATTGAACGGAGAGGTGGTTAATTGGGAACAGGAAATATCCTTATTCCTGTTTATGCCCTCCTCCGTCCATTAAAGGTAGGCAACGCGTCTGCAACATATTTGCAAGTTACGAATGTCTATGGGCAGCGTTCTTCGTTACTTCACGCGTTGCATACTTTATATGTCTTCTGTAAGGTCGTGGTATTTCACCGGTCGAACAGACCCTTTCGTGCCACAGATGTTATTGTTGCGGGCTCTACCAATGTCAAACTTCACATGAAGTTATCACAGCTTTACCAAGATAAATCTAACCTAAATAATTAAACTAGATGAATCACCTAGGGTGATAAGGGAGGCACCAATCCACATTTAATCCTTACCTTTAGACACCAAATCATCCAATATAGTTTTTTTCGTTTTTCTCTCATATGGATCATCGAAGCGTCCGTTTAAATATTTAATAATGCTTTTCAGTCGATCTCTATTCTCGTTGATTCTCGGATTGAGTTTTATCGATTCTATTTCACCTGCATCGCCATACCTCCTTCCAGACTCCGGACTATCCTCAACTTCGTATGCCGCAAACACGCAAGTTATAATACCTGTGATGGGGTGGGCAGACATTATATTAAATTAACTTGTAAAAGATAAACAAATTCGGTTTTAAAGAAAAATCGTTGTGTGGTAAATATAAACCATAGGTAAAGTTTTTTTTGTACAAATGAGCAAGCAAGCAGAATGGGTCGACTCGACCGGTGAAACACCACGACCTCGCACAGAAGACCGGAGTCAAGTAGAAGCATTTCAACGTTTCGTCTGATAATTGAGATTGCGAAGGCCTAATAATGGTCCTCTTCCCCTTCCCACCCATATCTAATAAGAAAAAGGTGAAAAGCAAGAGGATTTGATGAATGGATGGAGGGGGGATGGATAGAATAAGGAAATATCCTTTAACTCTTTCTCCTCTGTCCATTAAAGGTAGACAATGCATCTGCACAGGATAGGCAGGGAGGAGCCAGCGCAATGCCATCATTGTGGGGCGGCCGAGGATTCTGCGTAGCACACGCCCGAACACTGCCCTGCTTGGGAGCGACGGATCCTCGTCCGAAACATCGGACAAGACCTTTCCCCGGCGGCCGTATAGCGGCGATGACGAGAAGCCGGGAAGCGTGGTACAGTGTCCTTTCCTTTTGCGACACAGTAATGCTCGCTAAGGAAGATGCTGAGCGTGCCAGGGAACGCGCAAATCCCACTCGTCGGAGGAACCGTAGAGGCAGACGGAGATAGCTGGCCCGTTATGGGCGCCGTGCTGGAGGGCACTGGTGCGTTCTTTTAGAGATCCCGGAGTTCTTCACAAGCGCTGAGGACGGGAGTCGATGTGGTTTTAGTGGGTATTTCCCCGTCTTCCCTCATCCCAATAAACCAACTCCCGAAATATTAAAGTTTACCATACACGTGTCTGAAATTATTGAGTGTCACTCACCTAAAATTTGAAATGATTTAAAAAACATAATTCGCATACACTTGTATCGATGTGGCAACACCTTATCGTAGTTATGTTCATATATTTTTTATTATTACCACAATCAAATCAGTATCAAAGGTAATAAAGGATTTATAGCGGACTAGTGATACGCCCAGGCTTCGCTCGGGTACCACTAATCACGTTGATCCGATCGCTACCATACTTCAGAAGATCACCCGCTAGGCCAATCTGAACATATCCTGAAAATTGTATCGAAGTCGGTTGGGCCGTTTCGGAGTCTATAGGGAACATACATACACACATCGCCTTTTATATGTATAGATTACGTGAGGAAGTGATTTGCCCACATTTTTGAAGTAGAATCCAGGAGTAGCTGATGTTGCATGCACAGATGACCTCTAACGGGAAAATAGCACAAACTCAGAAGAATATATTTTAAAATATTTGTGAGTTTGGTGGACGATTGCCGCAGTGCCACAGTTCTTTCTTCTTTATTTTCTTTTCTTTCATCACTTTCCAGTCTTTTGTACAAAAGGCTGGCAATGTAAATAAATAAACGCTCACGCCCATAACCCAGAGAGGAAGGCAGAGATCATGGATTTCCATTTGGCGCGATTCTGGCACACCTCGCTGCTTCTACATTCATACATCTACGCACACAAGCTCGTCGGTTATGGGTGCTCCTTGTAGCCTTTTTAATAATGTATTCGGGCCACTGTTTAGATTGATCAAACGCCTCTATGTTAAAGATTGACATAGTAATGCCTAATTTTCAACACACCACAGGAAAAAGCAACAGTTCGTATGTAATCCTCGTCGCCGGTGTAAGGGAATGCGACGTTGATTGATTCATTTGAACTGTACATTACAGACACAGATACCCGCATAGAATCATCGAATCAACCACCGAACATTCCAGATCATATTTGAGAATCTGGGATATTCTATCAACACTGTATGGTAAAACTTTTAATGAATCTAAAATCTTTTGGGAAGTAATGTCTTTTTCTTCGGTTTGTTTGTCGCCACAAAGTAATTGTACTTAGATTTATTTAAATAAAAGTCACAAATCAAAGTAATAAAGATCAGTGCTGATGTAGCCAAGAATCCCCCCTCCCTCATGTGGGATAGATAGCTGCCTCCACCCATCTTGTGGGCGCCCGAAGTACGACATGCCAAGCAAATTATATTTGATAGGCGTAATGGTATTCAAATAATATATTATCTATCCTCGAAATAAATGTAATATAAGGTCTCCTTGAACAAATATCAAATAAAGCTGCTGTCTGCTGCAAGCTGAGTCAACAACATTATAAAGAATGTGACAATAATAGAGATTGTTATTTTCCATTTTCCGTATCAGAATGTACGACTCTTGTGTCAATAGTCCGATTGATAGAGTAACAAGTTTATGCTCCAGTGTTGCCTGTCGAAAAAATAGCAACAACACCGGGATGTCGCTCTATATAGATTTTGATATTACAAACAAAAATAAATTGTTTGTAATCTACATATATACATATAATAAAACTGTAACTGATCGCTGTCTGTACGTGGAAGATATTTGAGAAAAACTATTATATACGCAATAAAACCCAAAACAAAGATTATTAGAATTTTTATCTGTTTGTCTATTTGTCTGTATGTCTGTGTGTTTGTGCGCGCTAATCTCAGTAACAGCTTAACCGATTTGGGTGCGGTTTTCTAGTCCATACTGTATGAGTTTTGGCTACAGTTTATACAGCCGGCTGCCTGCTTTCTGCCAACCCTCCTTGGGTATTTAAATCATCGTCATCTTTAAAATGATGATTGTAAAAAGGAAGTTTATATAAAGTTCAAAACAGGTCAGGAGATATTCATAGCGGACGCACGTCTTTCGGAGACGCACGGCTCTCCCTGGTAATGGTAACAGCTATATTTGGTAACGCAGTATTTACACGTCTGTAGACGATTTTAGAAATTATGTATGTATTCTTTTGTAATATGTTTTGTTAGGTTAGGTTAGTAGCTTATTATTCCCAAGGAGGGTTGGCGTTAGGCGGGCCCAGCCGTAAAAACCAGGCCAGGACCTATATAGAATGGACTATGGTCACAGTTTAAGCAATCATATGTGATTGTTAAGCTTTCCTACGGTCATGTCGATGTCCATATGAGCGGGAAAAGGGCAGGGTGATGATGAGGTTAGGGTAGTATTAAGTAGGTAATATCGTTTCGCTTAAGTAAAATTGCAGGGCGGGTGAACCCGCGGCGCACAGCTAGTATCAAAATATAATTTCGATATTGATATTTAAAGCTTTGTTTTATATTATTTATTATTATTTTATATATTTATTTAACAATTTTTTATTTGATTCCACGCGGACGAAGTCGCGGGCAACAGCTACCCTAACATATAATATCGGTCCCGATGAAATAACAGATGATAGTACATATATCTTATGCGTGATCTTAGACTATTAGTTAAACAAGAAGATAGAACAATATATCATTAGATATTGAAAGTCGTTTGCGTAATAAAACAAACATATATTTTCAGATGTTTACTGTCCTTTCGTACATAAGCCCGCGGAAAAGATAGAGCCGTCACTCGCACCATAGACAACGTCAAGATGGAGGCTAAGGTTCTACTGATTCTGTGCTTGGTAAGACAATATTTAATCATCTTTATTATTTTTTTCTTTATTAATAAACTACACAAAATCTGAAACACGATACGCCGGCTCGACCTGTTAAATAAAACCACTTTAGTAAGTCGTTAATTAAAACAATACATGAGATAGAAAATGTTAGGAAAATATTCAAAATGGCGATGTTTGAGACATTTTAAATAAAATGATAATTAATTATTGTTCTTTTTTTTCTAGGTTGGCATGACCCTGTGTAGTCCCGGTAAGTTTTGAGTCCTGTTTAGAGCTAGCATAGTTCTCGGAGGTCACCAATTTAGCAGTTATATGCTAAATCGAAATTCTTACCTGATGGCAATGTTGTAACGGTGATTTTGTTAAGACTGCCTATACAATTTATGTTTTCTTGAAACACCTCGGGCGACAGGAATAAGGAACGACCTATTTAAATAGTCGTGGGATTACAATAATTTAATTATTGTTTTTGTTAATGGTATAGTGTGATATAGTTATGAATTTTAATGAAAACAATTGTGTTCAAATTACTCGATTATTGCGAAAAATCGATTAAAGTCCATATTACAATGCAAAAAGTTAACACTTGAAACTAGAAAACGTCATAATTAGGATTTTTACTATAGCTTACGTCATGTGTTTACATTTAAGCATAACTGACAAACACTAGCTGTCTTCTTTTTTCTTATTATTTTAATCGCGCTATCCTTTACACACTATTTGAGATAGATGTGTGGAGTAACACGAATGGATAAGGTACGAAACGAGTATATTAGAGGAAGCCTGACAGTAGCACCGATAGTGGAAAAGTTAAGGAGCAAAAGGTTGGCATGGTACGGGCATGTTATGAGGAGGAAAGAATGGCATGTGACAAAGAAAGTTTTAGAAATGAATGTAGAGGGATATGTCGGTAGGTGCCTAAGAAAATAGGGATGGATTGCGTGAAAGATGACATGATCAAGAAGGGAGTGACGACTGAAATGACGGATGATAGATTGACATGGAAGTCGAAAAGATATTATGCCGACCCCACATAAAGCGGGAAAAGGGCAGGATGATGATGATGATGGTTTTTGTACGAGTATAACATATCTGTAGAATAAAATACAATTTCACTAAACTCTTTTGTTTACGACAATGGTAAAGAAACTAGCTTTTTTTATACAAGTTTTTTTTGTATATACGTACAAAAATTAATAATCAATTTTTTTAAATATAATTTGGGTATTTTTATAATCAATTTATATTTATTAAAACGTGTGTTGACAGTTATTTCATATCGTAACGATTTGTAGAACTAATACTCCATTTTTTATTTGTTTCAGTTCCCACCCTCGGTAAGCTAAATGTTCTTTTTATCATTTAATAATTAATTTATTAATACATTTTTATTTATTAATTTATTTATTTATGAAGACAAAGCGCTACCGCTCGATCAATGACTTCGCATATTTACATAATACCCTCATACAATTTTAACTCCTAGTCAAGGACCATCGTGGGGTTTTATTCGCTTCAAGCTCTACACAACTGTACATGTCTATGTGTGTTTAGTCCTATATAGATAAGTGTGCGTAAGGCATTTCCCTACAAAAATCAGAATCAGCTTGGCTCTAGGTTAGGTTAAGTAGAAACGTTACATCTGCGAGACAGCAGTAAGCTGTGCAACCCAGTAGTAGCCACCTATCGAGCCTTAGCTCGGCCCTATTGGACACCTAGGAATCCTAAACGCGTAATGAGTGACAGCCCAAACCAAGGTCTCGGGGTCCTTAGCCCAGCCACTCCATGGAGCGGCTGCCGAAGCGATCTAAGAGCTCGGCGGCCCCACAATTTGGTAATAAAGTAACGGCCCGAGGGGAGGTTTCCGAGCGAGCCTTCGAGCTGACTTACTTAAGAGCTTTAATTAGGTGTAGCTATAGATGCCTTCTCCAGGCAAATAGTGACAAGTCAGACACAAAAAAAACTGTAATCTGTTGCAGGTAGTGGCGGCGGTGGCGGCGGTGGTGGGGGCGGTGGGTTCGGCAGTGGTTTTGGACTTGAACTGGCCGCTGGCGGTGGCGGTGGTGGTGGCGGTGGCGGTGGCTTCGGTGATGGCAGCGGCGGTGGAAGCCCCGTACCCTCCGTACCAGGAGGCGGACCTTCCGTACCAGCAGGCGGACCCTCCGTACCAGCAAGCGTACCATGCTAAAGGACAACACTAATAGGTATTTTCAATACGTAATGATGTCTTTTCCTTTTTTTCTAATAAATTGGTCAAATTTATTTATGACCGTTTATACCAAAGCGACTAAAGCATAGTTTCCCAACCTCTTATGTCGGTATATATTCGTTGATTAAACGGGAAAGGCTTGTCTTGTCATGGTAGTCCTTGGTCGAGCAGGCCGACATTTTAAACCAGAAGTACAACTGCACAGATTCTGTCGAAGTCTAAGCGTGACCTTATAACGCTCCTCCCCGTTGTCCCGTTGCAACATAGAGAGAGATCCGGAATAACCGGACAGATAGACCGTATTGTATATTTGTTATAAGTACCGTATATACATCATGTGTAGTGATTGTGGAAATTTTGATATTACGTACAGACGCTTCAATTTTATTTATCTAGTATATAGATTAGCGCGTGACGGGCGGCCTAGCCTGAGCCCCGTCTCTCAATCCGCCGATGTACCATCCATAAGTTATAAAGTATTTTTTTTCTGTTTCAGACTTTACCTTCAACATTTCTTCACATTCCTCAGTACAACATGTTTCAAAGTTTTAGATGTCATTTTGCGTACAAGTAAATTTTTGCAAACCGTTTATTTGTGTGTTTTGTTTTTATTTATTTGGTAAAGTACTTTCAGTAATTTTTGTGCCCATCTAGATTTTTTTAAAGCAAACGAGCAGGCAGGTCACCTGATATCAAGTGACCGCCATAGACATCCCCAGCAAGCTAATGAGTTATAAATGCGTTGCCTACCTTTAATGGACAGAGGAGTGCCACCGACACCTCACCCACCAGAAACGTAGAGTACATTTACTTCACACCTATTTTCTGTGAGGTCTTGGTATTTCACCGGTCAAGCAGGCCCACCCGTGCAATAGATGCTGCTGCTAGGTCTACCTCTGTTAACTTGTCGTGATCCAGAAATTACCATTGGCTAACCGAGTAATGTTTTTGACAAAATGTTCCTCGCGTAGCTTACCTCTGATGAATAAGATACCGAAATGTGCACTTCTTCAAGCTGCCAGAACCTTCTGGGGATTTGTTCAAAATTAAATTTGAATTCGTCAATCTGAACTCATTTTTCTCGTACAATCCTTTAAATCTCCAAATCGATGGATCATGAAGCGGACAGCGCCATTATTATTTTGAGGAAGACAATTGAAACAGCTTGCACCCGCGATGTGTAAATTTACACATCACGTCGGTAGGTCGATGGCGAAATCGGCTAATCAAATTAAAGAGCAATGAAGTAGCTGTAACTATTTGCTATTCGCCGCGACAATGCGCTTTTTGCGGAAACAGTGCCTTAATAGTTTGTTCCACATTAATATAAAATTTTTGTGAACAAAAAAATGCTACGCCATACATGGCAACCATTTAACTTTTTTTAGGTTTACTTAGAAAAAATCTATTATAGCAGTGAAAAGCAGGAAATTTGAAAGATATATTGTTGTGAGAGTTCCAAATAATGTGCTACGAAATGGGGAGTCTTAAAAAGATCTACAAAGGAGGTAATAAGGTAAGCCAACATAAATTAATTCTAATGCGGAACGAAGTTTTCCGCGTCAGCTAATGGAAAATCTAAATTCGTACATTTGTTGATTTTGCCACTTTTAAAATGATGGATGGATTAAATTAAAAATAAAAATTGTATGCAGAAATTGATATATTATATAAATTCATGGATACATTTCATTTATACACTAGTTGTAAATAATGTAATTATGGTTTTATCTCGTAAATCGAGTTGTAAGTTTGACGAGTTCTGTAATACGTTATTTTTAAATAACAATAAAGGAAATTACTTCTTACTCCACAATACAATGAAACTTTATATCTAAGGGAAACGAAAACGAAATGTTTTTTTATTTTATATGCAAAAAGTGACGATCAAGCAGTTCATTTACTAGATGCCTAACTAACCATAACTACTTCAGGCATTGTTACAGGAAAGTATAAGCGCCAACTTAACAAGCAGTTTGTATCATCGTTATTTTTAGTGATATATTGTATTATTATAGCGGCCATCCAAGTCCACAAGGTCCCCCGCCTCCGCCGCCTCCGCCGCCTCCACCGCCGTTTACGTTTCCACCTCCGCCACCACCACCTCCGTTTCCGTTTCCACCTCCACCTCCACCGCCTCCACCGCCGTTATCATTTCCACCTCCACCGCCTCCACCGCCGTTATCGTTTCCACCTCCACCGCCTCCACCGCCGTTATCATTTCCACCTCCACCTCCACCTCCTCCGCTGCCGTTTACGTTTCCACCTCCACCGCCTCCACCGCCGTTATCGTTTCCACCTCCACCGCCTCCACCGCCGTTATCATTTCCACCTCCACCTCCACCTCCTCCGCTGCCGTTTACGTTTCCACCTCCACCACCTCCACCGCCGTTATCGTTTCCACCTCCACCTCCACCTCCTCCGCTGCCGTTTACGTTTCCACCTCCACCTCTGCCACCTCCGCCGCCATTATCGTTTCCACCTCCACCTCCGCCGCCTCCACCGCCGTTATCGTTTCCACCTCCACCGCCGTTATTGGTTCCACCTCCACCACCTCCGCCGCTGTTTACGTTTCCACCTCCACCTCCGCCGCCTCCGCCGCCGTTATCGTTTCCACCTCCACCTCCGCCGCCTCCACCGCCGTTATCGTTTCCGCCTCCACCGCCGTTATCAGTTCCACCTCCACCTCCACCACCTCCGCCGGCATCTCCTCCTTTAATATAAGAACGTGTTATATAAAAGACGTTCAGTTGAGACAGTAAAATCGGACTAGTCTTGTATTTAGTGCATTATAATAGACACCTCAGCAAAAGATTCAAAAGTTGTACATCAAGAGAAGAATGTCGGAAAGGCTTTTTGAGAACTTTCGATGACATCTACTAGCCACTAACATCAGGCGTGTGGTCGAGGTCTAGTTTAATTGGTTTTTTTTTAAATGAATACGCACCCACCCGTAATCAAGAGCAGAAATTCTCAAACTATGGGGAGCAACCCATTAGTGGGTCACGAGCGAATATTGAGTGGGCCCTAAAGTCAATGGCCATACGAACGTAGTATTTTATTGTTTAAAAGAGGACAGTCCTCGACAGTTTCCGTAGGAACAGTATACTTTGTACACCACATCTATCCATCCCAAGATTTTGTTAGTGGGTCGGAGCCCAGTCAACTTTGGGAACCACTGATCTAGACAGAGAGAGAGCTTATTTAACACGGCTCTAATAAAATATATCTAAGGATTTTTATTTTAAACTGAAAAGAAACAATATAAGCTTAGTGTTACCTGGTTGTGGCGTTATCTCAGCTGGATCTTGTGAAGGAACATTAGAAGGTTCATTATTGGCCGGCGAAGGAGATTTGGGATCTTTTCCTTTTCCCCCTCCTCCTCCTCCTCCACCTCCAAGTCCGCCGCCCCCTCCTAAGCCTAGACTGAGGCCAAAACCACCTCCGCCTCCAGCTCCGCCGCCACCACCACCTCCTTCTTTAGAGGAATTAACGAATTAGTTACGAAATTCGGTTTGTTACGTCTGATATAAAACATAGTATGGTTATAAAACTATTTATATAAATAATACCTAACAGATTTTCATCAAGGAAAAAATATCTTTGTTGCGTTCGACGTGATACGTCGATTTGTTAATGATTTTACTCAAAGACGTTACGTTACATACCTCCAGATGGAAAATCCCGCCACACGAATGCAAAATCTTCTAAAGTTTGTAATTTAAAAAATGCCGGTTTGTCCTATGAAATCATGTCAAAACTATACCTAATTTTAATTTTAAATATAACATTTTCACAAAATTTTATTAACCCTAAAAATACAACGAAATATATAAGACGATAGATTAAAAAAGTGTCTTCACTTTTTAATGTTGAATTTGTATTGGAACGCGGTAACTGGAGGTATATAAATCTATGGTTTTACTTTTTTCCGCCAAAGATAACAATCTGACGGTGTAACCTGGTGATTTGTGATTTTATGGCCTGGTATATAAACAGACGACGCCTCTAATCCATAGATAAATAGAGATAGATTAAAAAAAGGGACGGACACTGGGACTGATATTCAACCTTTTTAAAAGGAGACAAAGCGGCCAGCAGATCACTCGATATTAAATAAACGCTACCCATAGACATCTGTAACCAGCTGCAGATGCGTCGCCCACCAGTAAACAGAAAAAAAGGCTTTCCGTTCTTGTACTTCCCTCCCCGTCAAATGCTCTTCCCCTTTCCATCGTTTCCTTATAAGAAAAGATTTGATGAGGGCCAGAACTTCGACACGTAATTCATTAGGCGAATCGCAGAGTACTTCTATTTGACACGTATCTTCTGTGAGATCGTAGTATTTCATTCGTACAACAGTTGTTTTGCGGTGTGTACCGCTGTAAGATTTTATAAATTAAATAACCGATAACCTTATTTTCTGATTAAGTCTTAGCAAAAGAACAATAAAAATACTTACTACCAAATGTTGGTAGACCTAAGGTCGTACCGATCTGAAAAATACAACACTTGAAAATAAACTATTTTTATAACAAATTAAGTTATAATATGTAAAAGTAAAATAACTCACCAGCAAAGATAGTAACACAAACTTAAACCTCATCGTGGAGACTGAGGAGTTACGGCATCGACTGCCTTATTTATAGTCCTGAAGAGGAATATTCCCAAAACCCATATAACATTCTTTATTTGTACAACGATTTCGCTGACAAGCGTACCCATATAGTAAAAAAAATGTCCATGCGTCTGTATGTACTATCTAGGTAATTAATAATTTCATGTAGTAACAAACCCGAAACAACATTGTTCTTCTCATTTTTTCCCCACTTTTTTATTTGGGGTCGGCACAGCACGACCGTAGTAACGTAATAGGTTTGGGCTATAATTTTCTTACGGCCGACGACCCTCCTCGGGCATGACTGGATCCTAGGTAATTATATTGCGTTCTTTTGTTTTTGTTAGATAAGTTAAGTAAGTAAGGAAATTAAAGTCGATTGTACTTAGTGGCCCTAAATGTTGATAATATAAAAAAGAACACATGTCGTATAAAGGTAATAAGGGTCGGCAGTGATATGGATTCTCTTTTAGAAGGGCTCTAGAACACTTTTGGTTCTTCTACATTCATTTATCTAGATGTTAATGCTGTACTTGTCCCCACTTTAATGTATGGAAGTGAGAGAGGTTTGGCAGGAAAAGCATGCTAGTGGAGTCAATGCCAGGGCCGTCTTTACCCGGGGGTTCAAGGGGTGCGAGGCACCCGGGCGCAGAGTTCTAGGGGCGCAAGCTGACCACCAATTCCAATAGGTGGCTTCCGGGTACTACAATGACACCACGCGAGCGGAGCCCCGGGCACATTTTTATTAGTGATGCAGTGGAAATGACAGCATCTTATTATTCCGCTATTTCCACAACTCAATCTGATGGATAAACTTTTTATGAAACGGCTTTACTCACGTTCGCGTTTTTCTCGGTGTTTTGTACCGACAAGTTTCGGACCTGTCGGAGGTCCTTCTTCAGGGTGAGCGGATGATGGGTTATAGGCCTATAACCCATCAGTGTCGAGCTCGTCGTCATCGCTGGCGCCCCCCGCACCCCCCGCCCTGTCAAGTCGCGCGTTGCGAGCACAGGCGCAGTGCGAGGCAGGCCGCGACCGCGAATTAATACCGCTCACCCTGAAGAAGGACCTCCGACAGGTCCGAAACTTGTCGGTACAAGACACCGAGAAAAACGCGAACGCTAGTTTTAATAATTTCAATCCAATGGGTTTTATTTGTATAATATGATTTAAGAAGCATAAAAATTATTTGCTTAAAAATGCTAAATTGATAAGGACGGGGTGGGGGAGGGGGGGGGGCAGCCTGCCTTTCGCACCCTGGCGATATTGCTTAAGACGGCCCTGGTTAATGCCGTTGAGATGCGATCCTTAAGAAGTATATTTAGGGGTGACTTTGAATGATAGGGTTAAAAACAGCGTTATAAGGGAAAAGTGTGGCTTAAAAGTGGATGTCGTGACTAGAATTGAGAAAGGTACGCCTCGGTTCGGGCATGTTGAAAGGATGAATGAAGAGAGTTACGAAACAGATTTATATTGCAAAAGTAAGTAGCAGTGTTGGCAGGGGACGCCCTGGGAGAACTTATATCTATTAGATAAATTCAGACAACACCGCGGTCTTGCAATATATCATTTTCTGAAACTTGCCTCTGTAGACACAGGTGTCAAAATTCTTGGTTTAATTTAACATTCATAAATAGAACTGTCAATTGTTATATATATTATGCATATACAAATTTGTACAACCTTGAGGCATTGAATGGTTTTAAAAGCGGAAACAACTGGTTTTATCCAATTTCAGGCACTTAAACACCCAGAATTTTGAATTATTAGAATGTATATTTCCTCTATAAATGTACACTAGCCTCACGCTCACAACAGCCCTGAATGTTTTATCGCACCGAGGCAGATACTATAGTGTCGCCCCGGTTAGCTTTTTAAGGGCAAAAATAAACTAGATCTCGTCTTAAACGGATTTTTTGTGACTGAACAGTGACCCTAATTGGCTAGAGGAGACATTTACAGCTACACCGGGCTCGAGGCGGCAGAGCACAGATTCCGCTTAGTCTGAGCGTGACTTACTCGAGGGCTCGGCTCGAGCCGTTACTTTTTTATTATTACCAGATTGGGACGCTCCACGGAGGGCCTCCGAGAGGGGACCTCGGCTTGGGCTGTAACTCATTAGGCGTTTAGAATTCCGATTCCGATCCCCGAGAGGGCCGAGCCTCGGCTCGATCGGTAGCTATTGTCTGATTAGTCGTCTTAAGCGTACTGGACAACGTAAATACGTGTATATAACGAAATCAGATCTGGTCCACGGTGCAGAGATCGCGGGGGTGGCTGCGCGAGGTGGACTCAAGCGACTCCAGGAAGTGCGCAGAATGTCTGCCGGGATAGAGGGACCTCTCTTGAGGTGGAGTCGCGAAGGGAGAGCAGTGCCGGTATTGCAGTGCGCCAATCTCCCTAACCTTCATGACTTAGGGCGGTAGCACTTCGTTCGTGAGTACAAAGGAGTGCTTACTGAGACGATGGTTAATAGAAAAGCTTGGAAGACGCGTGTTGTGCCGACCCCACTTAGCATAACACACAGGGCAAATGAATAATGATTTACTAATGTTGCAATCTTTGAACGTTTTTTAAAAACATATATTATCGTCTTCAGTATCTCCCTGTCCTTTTCCCACGTTATGTGGGGTCGGCGTAACAAGATTTCGACGTCGACTTATCATCCAACATTTCAATCGTCACTCTCTTTTCATGTCACCTTTTACTCAGTCGTCGCATGTCAAACCCGTGACCAGTCGCCATTTATCCATCCATATTTATTTTATCTTTCACGTCAGTTAATATCTTCATTGTTTTAGATAATGAGCCGAGGCACCGAAAGTTGGAGTAGACTGTGGTAGACTGGAAGTGATACGCTGTGTAAGGCGATGGGGATATAGCTGGATGGAGCACGGAAGTTGAAGGACATAATCATATATATTTAACATAATTATCAATTATTTAGAACGATCATCAATTATCATAATACATAAATGATAATAACTATGATTAGTCATTAGATAACAGATGACAGAAGCAGAACAGCAATACCAATAGATCAACAACTGCAAATTTACATTATTGCCACTTAAAAAAATATGAATTGCCCAACCAAGGGATTCCACTGTCGTATAATCGTGTCGCGATACGTTTCTCTATTCTTTCTCTCTGAAAAAACCTGAGATGAAAATATATTTCGTGTGAATGATTTCGGCTGAATCACGGGATAAAAATTGTTATATTTCCAAAGTTCTCAAATTTTTTCAAAACATAATATCTTATGAAATATGTTCACATTATAAATATTTTATACCAGAATCCATGCAATCCTTTAATATTCGCAATATTCGTTCGTCGCTATTATATCATATTCTGTCATATCTGTAGCCTCTTTTGATACCTACCCACAGAGTACGATAATAATACAGAAATGATATACCTACCACTCACATAACTAGACCTATGTTTAGAAATATCAATTTTTAAAAAAATAAAAAAATGCTATTAACTGATTAATTTAATTACCCGAATTAATCAAATAGATACTGTCAAATTTACGAAATGTACTTGACATATCTATTCAATGCTAGTTCAATGTGTTTTTTTTTAAGTCAGTCATTAAAGTGTTCTGTCAACGCGGTTCATTTGATTTCAGATGTTGAGATAATCGATTTTTCAAATGTAAATATATGTAAACCGACATTTTAGATAAAGGATAAAAAGTGAATTTGTATTTAATGGTAATATAATGAAAAAAGTTCAGTGATACATGAGAGTCATTTTCCTTGTTCAATTCAACTTAACCTTGAAAAAATATATTTTTTGCCCCGTACTTGTAATATAGTTATTACCATAAACCTTCATTTAATTATTTTCCTCAAACCAGCTTAGACGAGGTAAGTTTTACCAAATTTAAATACATATAATAAATAATAACAATAAAATATTTAAGCTTAGGTTAGGTTTTTAGGTATTATGTCATAATTTTATCTATTATGAAATATAAAGTTTTGATAGAATTATCGCGTATATCGTGTTTTAAAATTTTCGTCGACATGTTAATATTATGAGTGAAAGAGTAAATTTACTTTTGCGTTAATATTCCGTTTGACATAAAACAATCTTCATACTTATGTACTAAGGTTAACTAGTTTCTTTAAGCCTATATTAGGTAAAGGGTACAATGACTTTTTCTATAAAATATATACTATAAAAGACGGGAATCTACTTAAATTTGAATGATAAACTTTAAAAACAACACTTTGTGGAATAATCTGGCTGCAGCAATATTTCCAAACCAGTACAGACAGAATGCTTAAGGGTGCACATCTTTAAAGGCCCGCAGCACATCTGCAGTTTGTCTGATGTAAGGGTTGTTCAGGGTGGCTGTGACTGCTTACTATTTCTTATCCTATAAGAAAAGTGCACTCATAACCTTTTTGAAGAAATGAGAATGCACACATAATTTTCCATTTCACTCTAGTGTGTAAGATTACTTTCTGTTAAATCGATTCTGATGTATATTGTGCTGCTCAATTTTAGTCAATGGTAGTGGTGTTGTGGGAAAGGGGGACACTGTTTGTTTCCCCCTTGTTCACCACTATTCCCAAAACCGGCCTTTTCATTCAAAACTTATCGGCCACTGTACAATCAATGTGTAATGACAGAGAACACATGTGTCATATTCTACACAAGTATCATGTTAATGTGTGTGCATATTAAATATTATATTGGGAAGTTTCGAAATCTACCACAATGCTTAACAGTGTGTATAATAGCTAACTTACTAAATATTTTCTTTCAAAGGGGCAACATGGTGTGAAAAACCTAAAATGATCAATACTAATTTAAAACGCATAAATATAATAAATATCAAAACTATTCTACAGATAACAAAAACAATAAATCTTAAAAGAACAATTTATCAATCAACAACCAAAGAACATGCTTGTTTGTGTGGAACACTGTACCATAGACAAAATACCTTAGATAGATATAGTGGTAGTGGCAGTAGTATTCGTTTGTATTCAGCTCAAACAGATCACCATAGACAAAAGGTGGTAATAGAAACATCCACGCCCAAAATAGTCATAGATAAGACAGAAAGGAGGGATTCAGTGCTACCAGAGGAAAAAACTATTGATGTTAGATTATCCACTGTGTGGAAGAAAGTGGATCCTTATGTTAAGTTAGCAAGATGGGACAGACCTATTGGTGAGTTCAATTCATAATAGTTTTTTCACTTTGATCCCCTCGGTGATTTAGACAATAAATTAAGGAACGAAAATAAGAGGCACCCCTCTGTGAGTCACTACCCAATTGATTTGATACCAGTAAATAAATTTGACAGACAGATTCAGGCGATTGGCAATGTCTTAATGGTCTCTCTCTCTCTGGTATTTTTTGTGTTCTGCTTAAACTTGTCTATGAAACAACTGCGGCAACATTATTATTTATTGGAAAACCTGTTTACATTACAGGTGTCTACCTCCTCTACTGGCCATGTTCATGGTCAATCGCACTTGCCTCTATACCCGGCACTGTACCACTCCACACCACACTACAGACGGCTGGATTGTTTCTACTGGGTGCAGGTTTGATGAGAGGCGCCGGGTGTACTATCAATGATTTGTGGGATAAAGATGTCGATGCACAGGTAAGGAGTTGGTAATTAATTCTTATTTATAGCAGAAAGCAGCAAATGAAGTAGGTTACCTTAACTGACACTTAAGTGACCACCTATACCTATATATAACCTTTTTATCTTAAACTAATGATCTACCCTGGCTTTGCTTGTGTGTTATAAATTATGTTAATCCGATCGCTTCTAAACATTGAAGGAACCATCTAGCCCAGATTGGGATTGAGTGTTTCCTGAAAATTTCATTGAAATCAGTTCAGCCATGTCTATAAGGAACATACATTTCGTATATGTAGAAAATGCGACATAAGCTAGTGACCTAATTGATGTTAAGTGTTCACTCGTGTTAACATTATTTTCAATTATTTTTTAACAACAAAAAGAGGAGTAAATTATTTAAATTTTTGTGAGATATTTTTAATACAACATTTCTGTTAGCTTTAGCTGTCCAAAACCGACGCGCCCACATTCGGTTAGTTGCGTGTTAGTTTGAACACAAAAGCGACTTTAAGGTGTAATAATAAGGACATTATGTATGGAAAATTCTTCTTTAATTTTCTCAGGAACAGTGCATTTCCTTTCAATAGGAGCGGTGTTTGGAGGAAAGGGTAACACCCCTTACCAATCTCTACCCCTCCTGCCTCTAAAGACCAGCACTCGAATAATAAAAATTGACCAATTAATTAAAGAATGTTTCGTTTCCTATTCCAGGTGGAGCGCACCAAGGACAGGCCTCTAGTGTCCGGCGCGATATCAGACAAACAGGCCGTGGGGTTCTTGGGGGCGCAGCTCAGCCTGGCGCTCGCGGTACTCCTGCAGCTCAACTGCTACAGTATAGTGCTGGGAGCGAGCAGTATGTGTGAGTATTGTTGAAAATTAAACTACAATATAGTGCTGAAACTGTTCAGCTGTCAAACTAATGTCAAATTTTGTTTTAGTTTTATTGTGTTTTGTTTACTGTGTGAAAATTAAATTAATATTTTACTATGGCAACTAATTGTGTCATTTTCGTTGGCCAACAAATGTCCGCTAAAGATTATCCAGAGAAACAAAATGTGTATTGTGATAAATCACAAAATCCGAAAACTTATCGGAAAATGTATATGTATATTTTATACTCATATATATTTAATTTTAAATGTTGTGTTTTGAATAGTATTCTATACTAGCTGTGCCCCGCGGTTTCACTCGCCCGTGGAGTACATCGCTTGCCCTTGTTACATCCTTTATTACTTTTCTTTCTACTCGGCTCCCAAGGGTCGTAGCTTGATATTAATTCGTCAATAACTTTCCGTAAGAGTCGTGTAGCCTAAACGGCGTGATACGACTCTGTATAGTGAGGTGTTATTAGTTTCATAGTCTGGATGTTATGAGCAGTGGTGGCTCAGCGGTTTAAGCCCCAACTTACGTACTGTAGGTTGCGAGTTCGAACCCAGGCAGGCACTTTACTTTGTGTCTTTTATTTCATCACCACTGCTTAAAACGGCGAAGGAAAACAACCGACATGTCCTAGAACCACCCATTCGAAGACATGTGACATCCACCAACCCGCACTGGGCCTCTGATTATGGCTCATTCCCTTTCTCTGAGAGGAGGCCTCTATACCTGCAGTGGGAACATTCTAAAAAAAAGGTCGATTTATTATTTTTATTACAGTCTGGATGGTTTAATGGTTTCTTAAATTGGTTTGACTTTTAGGTTCTCTATGGATTTTTTTTATTCCAGTACTTGTCGTAACATATCCACTAATGAAGAGGATATCAAACTACCCTCAGATATTTCTCGGTGCTACTTTCAACTGGGGGGCGCTGCTCGGTTACTCTGCGATACAAGGGGGTCTAGAACCCTCTGTTTGTCTGCCCCTCTACGCGGGTGCACTCGCCTGGACTGTAGTGTATGATACTATATATGCTCATCAGGTGAGTTTAAGATAGTAGTGACGCGAAGAAGGCCAGGTTCTCTATTACAATCTATCTTTCCCTTCCCATTCTTTGCTTATTTACCTTTCCTATCTGTTCTCCTCTGTCCAAAATAGGTTGGCAAGGCATCTGCAACTCATTAGCTTGTTGCAGATGCATATGGGTAGCGCTCACTTGATATCGGTTCAACCGCTGGTCTGCTGTATGTATTTTCCTATCCCTCGGGAACAGGATCCCGCTTATTTTCGGGATTAAAAACTACCATGTCATTTTCTGTACCCGTCGTTAAGGATTTAAAGTGTAACAAAATTTATATAGTTCAAGTGACCCGCCCCGGCTTCGCCCAACATCGAGACAACAACAAGGAGAACATACATACACACATCGCCTTTTATATCTATAGTATAAATTATTACAACAGGACAAAGAAGATGACGCACGTATAGGTATGAAGTCGACCGCGCTTACATTCGGCGAGCACACCAAGCCTGCACTGACCGGAGCCCTAGGGATAAGCGTGGCGTCGCTGGGCGCGGCGGGGTGTGCCGCCGGGCTCGACGCGCCGTATTACATCGCGCTCGCTGTATATAGCTTGCATGCTGGGAGACAGGTGAGCATATGTTACGGATATCCACTTGGCACAGTACTGGCACACTCTCGCTTCTTACATCTATACATCTACTCGTCGGTTACAGTTACTCCTTACATCTCCCTTCTTTAGTATGGAAGTCCCCCCCCGACGGTTCCACTCAGTTTTGTAAAATAATTTATTTCGTTACCCCCTAGCCCTAACATGTAGATTTAATCATTTCTTTTCAGATATACACACTCAACCCTGACAATCCCAATGACTGTGCGAACAAGTTTAAATCAAATTCAATGGTGGGGCTGATAATATTGCTAGGCATTCTCGGAGGTGGTTACAGACAGTACAAGGAGAATAGACGGAGGAATAGAGAAAAAGATGTGGATGTGACAAAGAGTTGTATCTTCAGCTAAGTGCTAAATACAACCTAATTGTCCATCAGCCTTGTTCAAATCACCGTTTTGTGCCAGTGTTTCTGTACATTTACTAGCTGTAAAGATTCACCTTGTAGGTACCTCCTTAATTCATACCTTGTTTCATAGCAAGATATGGTTGTTGTAAACAAACAAACGTCACTCACCATACATGGCGGCCATTACACTTTTTATACATCGGAAATGTTGTAATTTTGTGTAGAGCGTGATGATAAAGTGAAGTGAAATTGTGTAATATGTATAGCTAATGTTAGAAGGCCATGCCCCCACATGGTTGTTGATTTTCTAGAATATATTTTTAACGTAAAAATATTTGTTTACAAAAATCACATTTTTCTTCGAAATAAAGTATCTACTTTGGCTCTATGGTCTATTGAACTAGTTTACATATGTATATTGTAATGTATAAAAGTAGCCCTGGGGGTACAAATCGTGCAATCGCCCCGGGCGCCAGTTCCAAGGGGCGCTAAAATAATAATAAGTATACGCAAGCCTGGTTGGACCTTAGACTTGTAACAGAAAGGTGTTACTCGGGCCCACAAGTGAACTTGTGCACGGGATGATGATTTGAGATTTGCCGTGTCAACAATTTACGTCATTTACTTATTACTAAAATTAATTAATTCATAAATATAAAGCGATGCCACATCCAGGCGAAGTACCTTTAAAATCGGAAGTTTTATTTAAAAGAAACTACATTCAAAGATTTATAAAATACACAGCGGAGAATCGAACCCGCAATAATGTGAGAAAATCTATACTTTTACGCAGGCCTAAGAATAGATGGACGGATTGTGTGAAAGGTACCGACACCATATAAAATGGGAACAGGGCAGGTGTAGGGACAAAAACCAATTTTAATTTTTTTGTTTGTCCGTCTGTTCTCGCTAATCTCGCTCTGAATTTTCATAGAACTTTTACCTGTAAATACCTGAGGTTTTAAGAAACAAGTAAGACTTATTTAATTTTTACAAAAGAACCAAGTAAATAAACCGCGGAATTGTGAATAAAATCACGCGTCGTAGGTCGTACTCCATTGTTATTGGATAGAACACGGACGAAGTCGCGGGAACAGCTAGTAACTAATAAATATTTCAATGCAGTTTAAATATTTTTTTTTAATTATAATGTAGTCTTCGGAGTAAACCATTGCATACAGTCTAGCTATTACACTGGTATAAATTCCTACGTTTGTATGGACGCCATAGAATATATATCGTCCAGTTATTCATGCCAGAACAGAACCAATTGTCGAAATGTATTGATATATATTGGTGTTAGTATAGCATAGCTATGTTTGTGATGGGTCGTAATATATGTAATAGGTGAAGTTTTTTTTATACTATATTCACGATTTCATAAAAAAAAAGATGAGCGAAGTGGAAGAATGCAGATGAGACATTTGTCTAAGTCTAACTAAGAAATATATTTGGGGAGTGATACCTTGTTCGGATTTAAATTAGGTATTTAAAATGTTGCAGGGTTGTTAGTTTTCGCCTTGTCTTGCTTAGAACCTACCTCAGGTCATCCCCTCCCCCAACCCCTTCCCCGTCAAATCTTCATCTTCCCATCCCTGATTAGAGAAGCATAGGTAAGGGAGAGCGACAAGGCTTAGGTAACTACCAGACGAAACGCAGAATACTTCTACATGACACGTGTCTTGAGGTCGTGGTATTTCACCGGTCGAGCCGGCACGTTCGGGTAACAGATGTTACGGGCTCTACCAAAAACCATGTTACATTATGTCAATGTGAACTAAACTCCCGTTTATTTTCATGAGCTTGTTTCTATCGTGAATATTGTATCGAACTAGTATTGAGGATTACCAAAAAGTAGTGTTAATTTTTTATTTTTAATTATCTGTAATTAAATTATTTTAAACAGTCAATAAATAGTAACGGGAGCGTATCTAGCACATGTAGCGGCCGTCTGCAAACATTACCCTAGCTCCTTCTAGTTAGTAAGCGGTCAAAATGGATAAGGTACAAATGCTAACGTGTAAAAAAAGCGACAGTCATACTAACTCGATCATTTTGTATGAAGTATTTTTTTATCCTGCACCATAGATAAAGACGCCTCTGAGTAGTAACACTGCGAATATTAAGGTGAATTTCCAGTATGTTTAACTTCACTGTTAGTTTACTATATGATTAGGTCAAAGTTGTAAGTCAAAAGTTGGGTTTGGGGCGGTGTTGGAAAACATTGGAAAATATTCACGCAAAACATATTGTCATCTCAGTTTTTTAAACAATAAAATAGAGACAGTGTATTGCGGATTTTACGCCAGTGGAAATCCACGGTAATGTAAGCGTGTCGGTTTTGTACAGCACAGTAAAAAAACATCGAAACCTAAAACGCACTCAGAAGTTGTGATCTGTTTGCTTTTTGTAATGTTGTTTATCTTTTTAAAAAAAATGATTAATGCCAATACTTGAAAGCCCTTGTTGAAACGACCCTTTGATGATCTCTGTTCATATACGTAAGTATAAATAATACAACCTTCACCGCAGCTAAAACTATACACTTAAATGAAGAAACTAAGTAAATAGAAAAAACATGTGGGAAGGTGCGACAATAGTTCCTTTAAGATTTTATTATATATTTAATTTATAATATAAATTATAAAAAAAATATATTAAACAGTATTCTTGGTCATAATAAGATGCTTTTTGTTTATATGTAGATAAAAAAAGGATTTTATATGTTAATAAATGTTTCTTGCCGCATAATGTTTTATTTACTTCCTACATTGATGTTATCAATCCGTCGTCGTCGGCAGTCTTCATCTGAATCTCTGGGATCAAATATTATCTGGATTTGCCATGCAAATAACATCACGTGATGGAACGAGATCGCATTATACAAACTGTACTAGGAATGAAAAAGACAACGAATATTTTCTGTCCCTATCAGAGTTATTTTTTTTCGTCGGTCACAAATAAAATTGTGAGCAAGAAAGTCAGATGTTAGTTATGCTCGCTCAACACTAACTCCTGTGCTCGTAATTATTATATACAATTTAAAACGTGGTAATGTAGTACGCTGCAAGAGCCGTCGCGAAAGGAAATCCGAAAATATAATTAATCCTTAATTTGTGAAAGAACGTATAAGGAAACCGGTGGCCATATTTATGGTGCCACAAACTACGACAATAGGAATAATGTTTGAATTTGTTATTGTTTTCTTTAATTAATCGACTAAATTAGATAGTAGCCTTAAATTGCCATTACCTAAGCTTGCCTGTCATTTTTGTGTTCGATCGGGTTATATTTTGTTTACAAATTTCAAGGAATACAGATTGGATATGATATTGGAACATTAAATGAATTGGTGTGGTAATACGTAATAAACAAACAAACAAAATTTATAAACTAAAAGTAGCGTTGAATATCGTGTAAATAATTGTAAAGTGTTTGTAGATTTCTAATCACTCGGAAATTTGAAATATGGATTCGTGCTTCAAAACTGGAAACTGACGAAATATACTCGGATATGTTTTCCTCGCGTTCCTCCTCCATAGCCGGATGAATCTCCAAGCTCAGGGATGAGCGTTGAAGTCACTTAGTACAAGCATAGGACGGGGCTTAAATAGATTTTTTTTCTGTAAATGCCTGTGCGTGTGTAAAGGAATGTTGCCATTATGTTGAATAAATAAAAAAAAAACAAACATACCCATGACATGAACCAAACGATGAAATAGAAATTGCACCCATTCGGGTCGCTCTTTCAAAACCCTTGTGCCTAGCCTAGGCTTTCATTTATATGCTCTACGATATAAAATATATTCAGGATTCGGTTTTGCATAATATCAGATAAGACAATTGGCTTTTCGATGTTTTTTTTTATATTAATGAGGGCATGAATAAAGATGTTTTCTGTTCATAAAATACTTTCTACAAAACGCCAATAAAATAACCTTTCTAGCAATTTATAACACGGGCATTCGAATACCACGAAGAGGATAACTTCATCGAAGGGGCCTGTAGGCAAGCTAACCAGAGGTAGACAGGCTGAGAGATGGCTCGACGAAATATTGTAAAGTCTGGACTGAAAAAGCATGAAATAGAATTATATGGAGAAAAATTGAGGAGGCCTTTACCTTGTGGAGAGGTCCTTAATAAATAAATAAGGATCAGAAGGACTATTTAATATATATAAAATAATAAAAAATATGATGTATAATTTAATTAACATTACTTACTATATTATTTTATTTTATTTAATTTATTTGCAAATAAAAAAATCAATATTCAGTGTAATAACAATGTAGTCCAAATTTAAACTTGATTCAATTACTTTATTAAGGAATAAAAGGCGAGATCGAATCTAAAGTTGTTTTTGTTTCAAATATGGAATTGAAAAATATTATAGGAACATTGATAACATTTCTACATTATAATATATCGATAACCAAGCGTATTTCGCTATTTAGCCCTTTATGTTGGTAGCATGGTTCATCCTAAAATACTACTTTAAATATTTGTATATTAGTTAAGATTTTATACCAAAATATTATAATTCTTTTGTTCTAAGCCAAATCTTAAAGCGTCATAATTTTTTTATATTCGTTATTACTTATTATTATTACATTATGTCATTCTCTTCGTCTTTGGCTGCCGTTTGCATCGCATCGTATTGTTATACAAAATGCCGTTTCTTTGATTTAAATTATAAATTTCACATTATGTGTAAAAAAACCAGAGTGGAAATCATCTTTGCAAGTTATACTCTATTAAATGTATATCGCATAGTCAAAAACAAATATATTTTGATTTATAATGGAGTCACAAACTGAGGTAGCAAAGAATCTGCCATGCATGGCTTGTTTATGTGTGGAAAAGTCTTTACATGAACTGAAATCGTTTAATGAGTTAGAGTATTATTTCGACTGTATCCGTGGGATTCCTGTGAGTATAAAGAGAGAAATTTAATATGTTTTTTTTGCCGATCAAGTAAAGTATGAATATCGTTTCATTACTTCTGGGAGTTGTAGGTAATGTGATGATATGCTATGAAGGTTTCTAAAAAAAGCCTGTAGCATTCTATTTATGATGGTAGCCCTTGCTACCTTGGTGGAGTATCTCGTTAGTTTTTATTAAGTGTGAATCCCTATTTGCCGCCATCTTCAAACATTTAGGGATTATTAGGACACATATATTTTTACTTAGACATTTATAAAAAAAAGAAAACAAGTTAAACTGTACAATTTCAATATCATTAAAAGATCGAAGTAAAGGTAATGATGCTACTTATAATTCCTTTTCACAGTTCTGTGATATGCCAAAGTCTGTAACAATATGCTGGGACTGTGATGCAATGTTAAGAAGAGCTGTGAGCTTCAGAGAACAAGTGCAGGCCTCCTATAGAATACTTCAGATATATGGTAATAAGGTGGGCTGCTTTGCTTATATTATAAATTAGTACTTTATTTAACTTTTTTTTAGCACATATAGTGATTACCTCTGAAGTTTATTGTCTAGAATCACTCCCAGGTATTTAACTTCAGATGAGAGTTGGGTTCTTGTGCCAAACATTATTACTAAGTTGTCGGTGAGATTTTTGTTGTTGGTAAACATGACCAGCTGAGTTTTACTTGAATTAACCTGACCTTTGTGTAAAAAATAAAGTTTTTGTTTTACAGAACCCAGAAGAATATCAATTGACAGATGTGACTAGGCCACCTAGGTTAAAAGTGTTTGTCGATAAACCCATAGGTGTAGTACCTTGTGCTGATAGTGAGTGGATGAAGAGTTTGAGTGAAGATGAATGTGTTAAAGATGAATTGAAGACTGAAGATAGTGACAGTCGTAAGTTTTATCTTATTGTTTTAATACTTTGATAAATGTAATCATATTGTATATTAGGTGTGAAATACTGTTTTGTTCTAAAGCATGATCCAAATTGTCGGTCAAGGGAAGTTAAGGATTTCATTGGCTATTATTTTTGAAATAAAATTGATTTTATGGATTTTATCGCGTTAATTTACATTTTTTGATTCTCGACGTTTCAAGTACTTTACAGAGCTGATGGTCATGGGGAAGACTGAGGTGTGAGACATCCCAATGTCAAAAGTTGTTGGCGAAGTACCCACTTATTTTGAATTTATAACTTGTGGTCGGATCTATTCAGAATGAGCTCACTGTATCTTGTGGTTGTGCAGTTATATGCTTGGTTTGAGATTTAATTTTATCAATCACGGGGTCCCAAGCTAGTGGTAGTACCCAGCCATCTTCTCTATTGATATTAGGATGTTTTTTTAATTTTAATAGCCTCGCGTATCAACCTGGGACGGAAGCGGTGTTCGTTTGCGAGGACTTGTGGTTTTTTAAATCTTATATAATGGCGGGGGCCGTTTAAAACATGATCATCTGATCGATAAATTACGTAAAATTATATTTCAATGTATAATATTCGCATAAATCGAAGAAATCATATGTTTCAGATACAGAAGCTTTAATGAACCAGTCAGAGCAGATCGCCACTGTTATATTGTCAAATGAGTTTTATCCGCCGATCAATTTGGATGTGGTATCCTCGATCAACCTTCAGGCTGACATGTCAAGCAATGTTAAGGTATTTGATGTGATTATAAGTATATCACAATAGCTGTGCCCCACGGTTTTACCCGCCGCACGGGTTGATTGAAAACGAAAGTTCCATGAAAGTTAAGTGCCCTAGGCACACTAACACTTTATTATACGCCCCGACCCGGCCCCGACTTCGCACAGGTATATTCTCCAAAATTTCATTCCCTACTTTAGAACTTTGTGAGATGAACTCACAAAAAACCTTTTTTAGTACTCGCCAACGTAATAACAGAAATATCTGCAAAATTTCAAGGCTCTTCTTCTAGGTCCAATAGCTTGAGCTGTGCGTTGAGAAATCAGTCAGTTCATTTCAAATATCAGTTTTTTCTTTTATACATATATGACGAAAGACAATAGAAATAAGGGTGTCTAATACACTTGAATCAGCCTGTATGTTATAATGTAACAAAATATAATTTCAGAATGAAGATGATGTGTCTGCAGCAGTGCCGCAAACACATCACACACAAAACTCTGATGAAAATGTCTCCGACATCAACAGACATAATTACAAACTAAGAGAGTTGCGGATTGTATGCGTTAAACTTGAACATGACATGAAACTGAAACATTACCAAGGTACATACAACCTGTTGTATTGTTCATGCGCTGAGCATTAGCTTAAAGTAAGGTAAAACAAGGCTAAGTAATATTCGTGTGACACACATGAGGTCTTAGACCGACGCCATTGGCGTGCTTCAGTTTACACAAGTTTAAACAATGTAATGACTGAACCCTGGCCGGTCGGCTTGTGCTACGCAGAACATTTAGATGCCAGATTGTTCCATACAGAACGATTTCGATTTATGTTATTTGTGTACCTTATACTCGAGATGCTAGTGTCTCTTTTGGCTTACTCTTATTTGAATGGCATCAATGAGGAAAACTTTGAAATATTATATTTTTAATTTGTGATTTTATTTAATTTGTACCAAATAATCGGTATTTTTATAAATTTTATGTGTGTTTATATAAACTTTTTACACCTTTGCAATAGTATATTATGTAATATTTGTTGATCAAATACGGATTAGAAAAAACTGTTACTCGATCGACTCTGCCGATCCTTTGTGTCATAAAATCAATCGAATTCCTTTCTGCATGTGCATGTGTTACAATATCTTTACATTAGCTGAAAAACTATCGAATCAAATCCATTTTAGTCAGAGATATCTTGACGCAATATTCCATACTTTTGTGTATAAATTTATTGTAAAACCCAAACGAGCGGGCGACGGAGTAAAGTTGACGCACAAAGTCAGTGTCCTTGGCCGCGGCTGGTGTTGCCATTCGCTTATTTTAAAATATATACTGTAATATATTAGAGTGTACGGTCGTGAGCGCATTTATTTTATTTTTATTCTATGGATTTATTAATTGAAAATAATTTATGAGTTGCATAGAAAATAATTAATAATATTTCGAATATCTTTTTGTTTTCATAGAAATGTCCAGTTGGAGGAGTTACGACCAGCACGAGGAAGATGACCACTCCGACAGCACGCCGGGGGGGACTGCAGCTCTTAGGTCGGTTTCCCCCGTTGTTGAGACACAAAAACAGTAGTTTCACTACTGCTTCCATCTCTTGCCTGGCCTACAAGGTGTTTTCATTTTATCACACACCATTCTACTTACCATTTCTTTACTCTCTTTACCATGTGATGTGAACTTTTTCTTTCCAGGGACCATCTGGCTTGAAACGTCCTGACGTTCGCCGGCGGCACCGGGTTCGCCGTTACATCCCGCTCGCGGACTCCGCAATTGTGCCCGCTTTCGATGATTCTGATAGTAGCGACGACGAATCGCCGCGTAACTTCGGCGCCGAAAGAGCAGTAGACCATGACGATGACTTCTTATATGGCAACAGGAACTCGGTGAACCGCTTACGCCACGCGGTAATTTCAGTGCAGGAGAATGTAGTGGACGGAGTGGAAGAATTTGGTGATGGAATAGTGCAGCTTGTAGCAGAGTCGATGACTGTGGATATGAATGTGGTTGTGAATGAGGACGCGCTAGGACCAGGTCACGTTAGAGCGGAGTGTAACTGGTCGGATGACTTCTCAAGTTTTTCCGGCCAGAAAGAAACGTACTGCCGTGAGCCTGGTCCAACAACATCTGCGAGCTCACCTGTCGACCTGTTTCTCGAAATCTGGGACGAGAACATAATGAATTATATAGCTGGTGAGACAAACAGATACGCGCGGCGATATATCGAATATTTTACGGAACCTGACCTCTGTACCAAAATTCCTAAATATTTGGATAATTGGGAAGAGGTCACGGTTCCCGTATTATATAGATATATTGCCGTGCTGTGTATCATGTCATTGTGTGTTCGTTCCAACCTTCGAGGGTAGGGAGGGTTCATGTCGCGTAGTCGGTTCCTATTGATTACAAAGTTTTTACACTTTGTAAACGATAGGGAGTCATCGACGCATGGTTATGCCGGTAAAACTTGCAAAATAGCCCCGATATTGGACCATTGCAACCGTAAGTTTTCTGAACTATACATTCCCGAGCAGCACATCAGCTTGGACGAGTCGTTACTTCTTTGGAAGAGCTCTCACAGCTGGCGGCAATGTGTTAGGTCGGAAACCGTTCGTTTTCGTATAAAGTCTTTTGACTTGTGCGAGGCGTCCTCAGGTTACTTGCTGAAGTGCAAGCTGTACACCGGCAAAGAAACGATCATGCATCCAGAACGTTTCCATGGGTTTTCTAACAAATCTGACCTGGTGGTGTTAGACATGATGGAGGGGTATTTGGATGTAGGGCATGTCCTCGTTGTGGAAAATTGGTACAACCAGTTAGCCCTAACGAGGTACCTAAAAACCCGGGTACAGATTTACTCGGTACTATCAACCTTATGCGCAGTAACATCCCGCAGGAGTTGAAGGACCTCAAGCCATACCAGGTTGCTCGGGGTGATTGGTACGCAAGACATTGCGGTGACATAGCTCTTGTTTCGTGGAAAGACGTTCAGCTAATTACCGTTATGTCTACGTACTATGGAAATGTAATGGTACCAGGAAGTAGCGCTGGTGTGTTCAGGGAGAAGCCAATCTCGATCGAGGACTACAAACGATACGGGGGGGGGGGCGTCGACATCAAAGAACAGAAATTGTCCGTGTTTCTGTTCGAACGAAAGAGATGCCGTAAGTGGTATATGAAGGTATTCAGAAGGTTGCTTAACACCAGCTTCCTCAATGCCTACATAATATACACTAAAAATGCCCTGCATCCGTTGCTCTCCCAAGGAGAATTTCGGCGCACTGTAGCCGAAGGCTTAATTGCCCGATTCGGTGGCATTCCTCCTCCGCCGCCAACATCTTTGCCGGACACAGCTCTTCGGCTCCGATCGGGAAAACATTTTCCGGTACATACCGAGAAATTGCCCAATAAGAATGAGCACAGAAGGTTTACGTGTGTTCGGTGCAAGATAAGTAAACGATCCCAGGTCAGGACCATGTGCAGTTTGTGCAACATTCCATTATGTATCGGGAAGTGTTGGTTAGAATATCAAACACGTAAAAATCTGTCCACCACTGCCCAGGACACTGAACAAGAGTGAGATGGGTGATTGAGAGATGGAGTAATTAAGGAACGAAATGTAAATAGCGAGTAGCACGAGTGAGATGGATGGATCTCTCGATGGGGTAAACGAGGGAGGCGTTAGCGGTTACCATGGTCTCCCTGCCGTTTTTATTATTTTATTGTTTTACTTTTTCTATAATACTTATTATAAAAAAAAATAGTATATAAAAAGCCAAGCAGGTATGTTCCTATAGACCTAAGATAAGACTCGGAAACGGCTGGACCGATTTCGATTAAATTTACAGGGATTGTCCAGACTGGCACATTCCTCTGTTTGGTAGCGATCGGATCAACATACTTAGTGGTACCTGGACGAAGCTGGGGCGGGCCCTAGTATATATATATATATATATAATAAAGCTGTAAATATATTTGTGTTTTTCATTCGATCTTTAAACCCACCTCATTGTCGAATATTTATACATGTCACCGAACGATTGTAAGGACAGGCACTATAATCGGGGTAGTCAAATTCTAAATGGTCGGCACATTGTCAGCTTAACGGGTTATTGAGAATATTCCGGAAAAGAAACGGCACATTCTCAATAAATCGTTAAACTGAAAGAATTTGCCTAGCCCTATTATATGGTCCTGCCCTTACAATCGGTCGGTGGGTGACACATACATTGCACATTTTTAAAACGATTTCAGTTCTGTTTTATCATTAAAGCGAACACTACACTCTCAATATAAAATAAACAAAAATGTTTGTTGTAAATATATTCTTAACGTAGGTTTCCACTAACTTACAAACTTCTCTCTGTAAAAGCAAACACCTGCAAGTGGCTGCATTCAGTGTTTCCTATTACCGTGGGTTACACTGCCGAAAACATTGTCACGAAACATATCATTTTAGTTTTTTGAGAGAAGGATAGAAAGCTTGTATCGCGATACGACTTTACGCCAGTGGAAACCCACGGTTATATTGATATATAGTCTTTAGTCTATATAGTCTATTCTATATTCTATACTCTTTGTTTTACATATTTTATCTGCTCTTTGGTCTAGTGTGTTTTCTAATTCTATGGTTTTCTAGTGTTATAGTGTTTTCTTTTTCTCTGCTTGGTTTGGTGTTTTCTATAGTAATTAAAAAAAGAAATGTGTATTCAAGTCGATTATTCTGTGCATAATTTTTGAGTTGAGCTAATACAACTGTTAATCTACTAACCGAGACATGGCTATGTTCCGATCTTCACCCAGAGACGTTGAGTCTCGGCCGCCCAATAAAAAACATTGTTACAAAACGAAGAAAGATGGAACTCATTTCTGCAACATTTGTTTGGATGGCTGGGACAGCGAAACAGAGGTGGAAATCCATCGATCTTCTGCTCATAAGATGGAACTTTTGAGTTTAATAAAAAATTCTACGGCTCGAAACGTTTGTAGGGTGAGTTTTCATTCGTCGTTTTGTATTATTAGTGTCATGTTTATTTATTATTTTTTATCTACATAGCAACGGAAAAGTTTGGATAAATCAAATTCTATGACCGAGACGCTACGTGCACACTCCTTTTCATTTTTTTAATGTAGAAAATGACCTTCTGTTATATCAAAACTAAAACACTATCGTCTTATCCATTAATAGATGTCTATTCACTATTTTGACCTAATAGCTTACCCATACAAGATAGACATATGTTGTCACAGGCTATTGTAAGCCTATTTAAGGTAAACATGTAACTAACGGTTTTTGCAGCGCACGCCAGAATAGCTCGCATATGGCGGAATCTTTTCCTACTTACTTGACACTATTCATTATATTTTGGACAATTCACACAATTTTTAATAAACTATGGCCTATGTGTTATTCTGATGTATAAGCTATATTATTGTAAAGTTTCATTAAAATCCAGTACTCTATTTTTTGTGTGAAAGAGTAACAAGCATCCATCCATTAGTAGGATTTAAAAAAATAAGTTAGGTTAGGCTATACTAAGCCCTGAATGAAAACAAACCTGATGTTCGTTTTGCCATTAGACTTATTGTTCCTTTTTCTTATTTTCATACTTTTTCCCACTATGAACTATAAAATTCGATTTTTTATCCTTACATAGTTTTAAAGTTTTTGAACACATTACAACACACTTGAGGGCAGCACTTACATTTCAAAATGACACATTTGTTTTTTGTGAATGTGCACATAGCGCCTCGGCAATAGAATTTTACCCTGTCAATATAAAATAAACTAAAAGAACAATACAAGGTTTCTCTCTATTTTCCTTGTGAAAAACTGAAATGACAATATGTTTTGTGCGAATGTTTTCAGCAGTGCAAACCCATGGTTATAAATTTAAATAATAGTTATTGTTAGAGGAATATGTGTAAATTCCTGTTTCCGATTAAATATTCTCCCTAAATTATTTCAGATATGTGTCAAACCTCACATGAGTAGACAGGACCTAATAAAGCACATAAAAGTTTGGCATCTCATGACCAGTGAAGATGCTATGCGAGTAGAACGAGAGATCTTCATCTGCGACACTTGCTCTTCGGTATTCTTCAACAAACTCCTCATGCAAGTCCACATCTTTAACTTCCACATGGGCGTTGATAAGGGTAACACATACGCAGCTTGCCCAAAGTGTTACAAGATGCAGAGAATTAAGACTATGTGGTAATGAGATTTTTAAAAATTTATTTTTATTTAAGAGCAACATGCCCCTGCCTCGCAACAGTAGAAAGAAATAAAATAAAGCCTAGGTTATTTACTGATAGTTTTCTAAGTTTCTCAAACAAAAACCGCTAAAGAGGCATCAAGGCCAGTCAGCCATATATCAATTCTATTCTTATTGTGAGTGGTAGAGCCCGCAATAACAACATCTTTTGCACGAATGGGCCGGCTCGACCGGTGAAATACCACGACGTCACAGAAGACAGGCGTGAAGTAGAAGTATTCTGCGTTTCGTCTGATGAGTGACGTGCCGGAGGCCTAATTGTAGTCCTCTTCCCCCTCCTACCCTTTTCTAATAAGGAAAGGATGGGAAGAGGAAGAGGATTTGACGGATGAGGAGGGGATGGACAGGGAATGGAATTATCCTTTTTTCTGTTTGTCCCCTTCTTCGTCCATGAAGGTAGGCAACGCATCTGCAACTCATTAGCTTGTTGCGGATGCCTATGGGTAGCAGTACTTATTTCCAGGGGCCGCTTGCTCATTTGCCACTTGGTAATATAAAAATAAAAAAAAATCTAAATTTCAGGTATCACTTCCAAGCGCACCATATACAAAGTGTTGCATGTTGCAAAATATGTCTGATGAAGTGCAAAAATAGGGATGAAGTTCGAGAACACATAAAAAGTCACAAAAAATACTTATTCTGTGATATTTGCCAATATGAAAGTAAAACCGAGGCGTTCTTTAAGGAGCACCTAAACACCAGACATCAAATTACTGAGCATATCAACGTAGCAAAAGATAAATCAATATGGAATCAATATTTCGTCCCAAACAATGGGGAATTCAAAGCAAACATTATTTTGGACATACCTTGCAAGGGTCTAGCACTATCATACCTCGATGAGCATGCAATCCGCATATGTATACTCTGTAGAGAGATCTGCATAGGTCACCAAAGTATGGTGGACCATATGCAAAATCATAATGTAACTAAACCTCATAAGCCCCTGATTGGGCACATATGTTCTTGCGGCGAGACATTCTCCACAATGGTTTTACTAAAACATCATATGTTGAAGGCAAAGGAGGGTCATTGTAAAGTGGGTGAGTAATTTCATTAAGGTCAGTCAGGGAATGTAACCATACATACTACTTGACACATTCGGAGAGTAGAGGTCTTCAGAGCGAGAATGGGGGCTCAGGTCAGGTAGTCAACATCCTCTAGAGAAGTCGCGCGTTTCGAGCTATATTCAAACATGCTGCTCAGCGTTTAGCTGTTTCTAAATTCACGTAGTATTAACACAAATATGAGTCAAGTTACTGTTTTTTTAATTTCTGTTTGCTAAACCCTACTTATGAATTACTATGTGAAGCTAGATGCTTCACCGAGGATGGAATGGGGTAATATAGTATGGGTATGTTCTCAAATAGCCGAACAAGTAGTCTTTTCAAGAGTTTTTCTAAAATATATTTGGTAATAGAATAATTATACATGTCATTATTCTAATAGTATGTCAGAAATTTTTGAAGTGAAACTACTTAGGCAAGGTAGGGTTTGAATGGGTTGTTTTGGTGAGTTGGGGTGGAGGTGAGTGAGTGAAATCAGATTACCTGTATTTAAATAATTACTTCAGAATAAAATGTAAATTATGTTACATGGCACACATTCCTCCCTTGTGCTCTTACTTCTCGCTTTGTGTCTTTTTGTTGATGCTCGGCCTTTAAGGATGAAGAGTGATGTTAAATAACCTTAATATTTCAAATCCAATTGGTAGATGTGCATGTTGAAACAAACAAACAGTTTTTCTTTAATGTGTTATAATATAGATTGATTTATTACAGAGTCGGTGAATGAGGACGACAGTTTGGTTATACTCAGTTATGAAGGAGAAACTGATGATGTCTAGCAGCAAGATATACTTCGAAAATTAAAGACATGCATCGTATAGTTATCTTATAAGTAATTGTATATTAGGGAATTACATTATTTTGTTTGGGAATTGAAAACTTCTTTAGGTGCGTTGCACTTCAGGATGGGGAAAGAATCACTGAACTTCTATCGACCATCAGATCTTAAATAAATATTCTACATTTTGTAGTATTCAAGAAAAAAATAGATTATGCAGCTAAGAAGTTTTCACTTCTGTTGTGCAGTCCTAAGACAGGTTTTTGTCTAGGAGTTCCGTTGTGCCTTTACCAGTCCTAATTAGTAGTAGGAAATGTTTTAAGCCAACTAATGTCCATCAGAATACATTTCCTATTCGATTTTACATCTAAAATCAATTGCTAATAAAATTAAAGTGGATCGAACTATCTGAATCCTAGTAATCCTAGTAGTAGTTGCAATGTATTTACTATTACATCGTGTATAAAGGACAAAAATAAAAGTACAAGCCAAAAACCGTATTTTTTTAGGTTTGTGATAACAAAATTCCCACATCCCATTTCTGAAGGTCATTTACCTGATCACTATATACTAACAGCACAGAAGTTAACATGTCAAGAGACCAACATTGCTTAGGAATAAGTTACAACGCCAAGGAAAAGCCGAAAAAACTTTATTTTATTATATAAGTTGCTATGTAAAAAAATATAAATTAAATAAATGTATATGATTTATATTGTTTTAGTTGCATGCATGTCCGAGTTTGAAGACGATTTCGTGTAAATTAAAATGTACGGCGGCCGAAACCGCGGGGCATAGCTAGTCGGAAATTAAACAAGATATTCGGCAAGTAATTTATTTAAGTTTTTAAATTACTAATCAACAGGACAACACTTGCCATATTCTTCTTTTTATTTACTAAAAAAAACTATTTTCTTCATGTCTAGAAGTTTTACTAATTAGGCAGCAAACCAACAAGCGGCTCGTATACCTGTGGGTTTCCACAGCAAGCTGTTGAGTTGCATATGGGTTGTCTACCTTTACTAGACAGGAGGAGGGGATAAACAGGAAAAAAGGTATTTTCTTTTCAAACCTCTTCCAATCCTCTCCCCCTTATTAATTAAATTTCTAAAATACGTTGGTTCGAAGTTTTTTGGTTTCTTAATATGCTTGTGTTGTTTTCTGCTATTATCTCAGTATATGCAACATATCTATGGCTTTACATTATGTGGCTCAAAAAGTATCAATTTAATCTCTATTGTTCGATCCTTCAAGCGCGACTCCTAAATATAATTTAGGAATAAAGATAAGTTAGTAACCGCAAACACTATTTTTCTGTCTTAATTTATTCTTTACTTCCATTCTCTTTAAATATTGCTTCTTACTCATCTTCACCACTCTACTGAATCCCGGCTTTTTCTCTTTAATCATTTTCTTTCCTACTTCTTTTGATTCTTTCTTTTCTCCTTCCCCTTCTTTCGGCAGTTCATCGTAATGTATACCGAAATCCGATCTTCTGTTCAAATCTGAGAAATCTGTGATATTTTCCCTGGACATTCTATTGTATATCTTCAAGAAATGCCAGAACTCTATGTCACCGCCTTTGATATTTTTTTCATAGAATTCTTTTAATTTAGCATCGCATCTATGTTTGTTCTTAATCGGTTTAGGATTCGCGATTCTATTATCTGCGTTGACCGTTTGATTGTCCTTCGACACTTGTTTCCCATTTATTTTGTGCTTCCACACTTTAGGTTTGAACGGCTTCGCGTTTGGATCGTGTCTTCGTGTGTGCAGCTTCAAAGCACTCAAAGTCTGACAAATCTTCTGGCAGCCATCACAAGGAAATAACATCTTCTTTCCTTTCATCTTCGCTACACGACTCAACTTCTTCATTCTTCCCAAATAATCATCACCTTCTTCTTTTATCTTTAGTACTTCTTCAATATTAAATTTTGGTAGTATGTAATCTTCTTCGACCAGTATTTTTTCCTCTTCTATCACCCATTCTTTACCTTTCTTAACTAGTTTCTTCTTTTGGACAGCTACCTCTTTATCTTCCCGTCTCTTTCTATCGATTTTGACACTTTCACGTTTGTTTAAGTTTTTAACACTCGGTATTATTTCAATTTTATCAACGACATGGTCTTCTATCTCATAATAGTATCTCGAACCGTCCTGATTGTGTTTCTTATCTTTAAACCCGGGGAAAGGTAGTTTTATATTGAGTTTGTGTACTAACCTCATATGCTTTGTGAGGTGATATTCGGTGACGTAATCACAAAGCGGGCATTTCTTCAGCATGACGTTGCTACATACATCAAAATGTTCTTTGCAGTGTTCCATTAGTTTCGGTTTAGTTTCGAAAAGCTGAAATAATATACAAGTAAAATCGAATATTTTTGTTGATACACAGGAATTCAGAATCATTACAGGTTTTAAATGGGATTAGCTATTTTATAGAGCAGAAGAGAGGAACTCGGAAGGAAAAGGTGAATAGAATCCAGCAGAACGAAAGACAAAACGATTTTTTTTATAGCAAACGAGAAAGTGGTTCACCTGAAGTTAAGTGACTGTTAACTATAAACATTCGCAACAAGCAATGGGTTGCAGTTGTCTACCTTAAAGCGATAGGAAAACGGATATTTCCATAGCCAAATCCTCTTCCAATCTCTATTTAAAAAGGATGGCAAGGAGACGAGGACTAGAATTTTATCTCCGGCACCTCACTCATCAGCTGAAACGCCTACTGCAGTTTAACAGTGTTAGAGTCCGCAACATCTGTTGCACGAGGCTGGATCGACCGGTGAAATACCACGACCTCAAGACGCATCAAGTTGAAGTGTTCTTCGTTCCGTCTTAGGGTGTCCTCTTCCAAACTCCTCGTAAGAATAGGAAGGAAACGGGGAATAGGAAGTATCGTTTCTTTTGTCTATGTGAAGCGATCACTTAACATTAGAAGACCGGTTTGCTCGTGTGCCACCTTCTTCCATTAAAAATCATAATATACAGGGTGTCCCAAAAGGTTACGTACATAGGAAGGGGGATGATAGGGGTGGTCACAAGGGTCACCAGAAAAATAAAATAAAAATTCCCTTCTGGGTATTAAAAAAAATAAAGGACATTTTTTAAAAACTTAAAAATTTTACACGTTCTGGGGCAATTTTGTAACCAATGACCTACAAATATTGCTACATTTAAAAAAAAATCTATTATGTTATCGTCAATAACCTTTTATCAATATGAAATAAAAAAAACAATACAACTAACAAAGATTTTAAAGAAAATTAAGTTCTTGTCCAGTCAAGAACTAAGTAATTCCGATTTCAATCAACTTCCTCCAAGTGTACTGAAAAAAAAGTACCTTTTGGGACACCCTGTATATCTATTAATGTCCTGTTCTTACCTTAAAACAAACATAGCATTGATGTGAATTGATTTTCAACTGCCTATTTCTCCCGCCAACTTCATTATCATTACTGTCAGTTTGTTTGTCAGTGTCATTGTTTCCTTCAACAATAATATTAACCGATCCAATGTGGTCGTCAGCTTGTGATCTTGTCACTTGATCTGTGTTCCTGTCACTTGCAACGTCAGCTCTATTAACATTCGTGCTATTTCTATCGTTAACAAATTTAACAACATTGACCCCTGTAAGAATAGAACAATTAATAAATTACATTCCATGTCTTACGCAAATGGAGTGATCAGAGCCAGAATTCCCTCTAAGCTTTCATCAAGGAGACATCATACAGGGCATAAGACTAAACAATTGCAATTTCATTAAAAACCTGATATATATATATATATATATATATATATGGTATAGTGAAAGTCTAGTACACAGTAGTTTAGCATGGGACTATTGACTCCGCTTGAAGGTGTCCACAAAACACACTCGCAACTTATCACGATTCCCCAACTCTTTATTATTATTACCTGTAACAAAGACTTACTTTTCTTTGGTTTAGTTTTTATCACCTCTCGTATCCTCTTATTGTATTTCCGTCTCGTTTCCTCCAACTCTTTCATCTCCCTCTTTCGTCTCGACTTGTCCACGAGTTCTCGTATGTGTCTTTCTGCATTCTCTTTAGCAACTGCGTCTATTTCGACCGTTACTTTAAATAATTTTTCTGTTAATTATTAAAACAACATTGTTTAGTGGATTGTTGACTGTGTGGAAGTAACATTTATATAAAAATGTGGAGTACAATAATAAACAAAACAAATATACTCTCACACCCTTAATCAAAGAGGTGTAAACAGAGATTACGGATTTCCAATTGGCATAATTTGATGCATTTCTCACTTCTACATCCATACATCTAGGCTATCATGCTCGTCGGTTATTGAAAAAAATTGAATATAATAATTGGTTTACTTAATATTTATATGGGAACTGTATGCTGTGAAACGGAACGTTAAATGAAAAAGCAAGATGGATGATGAGTGAGAGAGACAGGCGATTGTAAATAAAAGTCAATACCGTGAAATCCATAACATCTACGTATACCTTGTTTCATAGCAAGATATGGTTGTTGTAAACAAACAAACAAACGTCACTCACCATACATGGCGGCCATTACACTTTTTATACATCGGAAATGTTGTCATTTTGTGTAAATCGTGAGATAAAGTGAAATGTAATTGTGTAATATGGATAGATAAACCAAAATATGAGAAAAAGGTTGTATTTAGAGAAAACGCAAAAACCTTTGTTTACAAAAATCACATCTTGCTGTGAAACAAGGTTCAAATCGTTCTTACTGTTATCTATAACAGCTTCAACAATTCTTTCTCCTTCATTTCCTGCTTCTGCATCAAGAATAAGATTTAGTTCTTCACTGAGAACTTGTTCAGAGCTTCTGGCATCCTCTTCTATTTTGGGGTCGTTCGTCGTAACATCAAGATTTAGGCAAGTTTCATTTTCTTCTGGAACTAGAAATTAATTAACGTCGGGTTAAATATTTCAGTAAGGTTAGGTTAGCACTTGACCACAATGCCACTTATACAATCAATGAAGTCAATCGGACTTTTTGCTTTTGTTAGGGTTCCGTACCTGAAAGATTAAAAGGGATACTATTAATAAACCTCCGCTGTCTGTCTGTCAGCAAGCTGTATCTCATGAACCTTGATAGTGAGACAGTTGAAGCTTTCACGGCTAATGTATTTCTGTTGCCGCTATAACAACAAATACTAAAAAGCAGAATAAAATTTAAGTGGGGCTCCCATACAACACACAACAGGTTTTTTCAGCCGTTTATGTAGATAATCGTACGGAACCCTTCGTGCAAAAGTCCGACTCGCACTTGGCCGCTTTTTAAATTAATAGGTTTTTTCCTATTACTTACGAGACAAGATCTCTTCTTTCTCCACTTCAAATAGATCAATTTCTGGCTGACTCTCAATCTCCTTTTTAATATCAATCTCTTCGATTAACTTTTGGCGACATTTTCTGGTTTACATTAAAAATAAAACTTTTTATTTCATTTTTACATATTACATGGAAGGGGAAGAGGATTGAACGGTGGAGGGGATAAATAGAAGGAAATATACTTTGTTCTGTTGACCCCGTCTGCACATTAAAGGTGGCAACGCATTTACTTGTTGTGGTTGTCTATGGGTAGCGCTCACTTAACATCAGGTGATACGCTTCTCGTTTGCCATCCCCTTCCATGTAAAAATATGATACTAGTCAAGAAATCAAAAATCAGAGTCAGACAAGGTTAACAACCTTTCATTCATTTTAATAGCTTAAGATAGCAAACGAGTAAGCGGTCCATCTGATATTACTGCTACCCATAGCCATCCACAAGCAAATGAGTTGCAGATATATCAATGGATAGAGGAGGGATTTAAGGAATATGTTCCTTTCCATGCCCTCCCCCCGTCAAATCTTCCTTCTCCCATCCTCTAACCTCACTACTCAGACGAAACGCAGAATACTTCTACTTGACGCGTGTCTTCTGTGAGGTTGTGGTACATCGCCGGAGCCGCCACATTCCTTCAAGATATGTCGCTGCCGGCTCTGTTGTATTATTAGCTAGTTAGTCACTGGGGCTATTGTCCGGAACTCCACGACTGGCGCGTATTTTGCTTGAAATTGTATTATTAATGACGTCATCATTCTGACTATATTTTCCAGATCAAATCAATTCAACTTACACGTGAGGCTCCGTTTTGTATCGTATACAATGAGAATTCCAGTAGTGCGTCTTGAGATAAATATGCCTCTTGAATACTTTGTGACAGATCTTGCACGTGCGGTTCTGTCGAATGGAATTGCCAATTAGCATTTTAATAGTTTTTTTTTAATAAAATGAGGCAATAAATATGTAAGCTATTAATTAGATTATGTGATCACCTCCGCCTATAGACATCCGCTACCCATGGACATTCGCTACCCCTAGGCATTTGTTACCCATGGACATTCACTACCGATAGACATCTGTTACTCATAGAAAACCATTATCCATGGGCATCTGACACCTATGGACATTTGCTACCCATAGATGTTTGGCAGTGAGGAAGGGGATAAACAAGTAAAGAAGGAGGAGCAAGGGATAGGAAGAGGTTTAGGCTATCGGCACCTTAATACGAAACACTGAAGCACATCCTTCACGCCGGTTTTTCGTGAAGTCGTAGCACTACGTACCGTCGACAGCTGCTGCAACAATGGGCTTCCTCGACCGGGGGGTAAGTACAACTGTGTGTGACGTGCCACAAGCTTTCTCTTTTGTTCTTTTTATATTTTCTTTCGTATAAAGAGTGGCAACGCAGAGGTAGGTTTTGGCGTTATTGTGAATATTGATGGGTAGCAGAGATCACATTACTTCTGGCGAGCCGCTTGCTCGTTTGCCACCTTGTCACCATAAAAAAGAAAGGGGTATTAAAAAGGAGATTTCATGAAGGTATTAGTAATAGGTGGATTCTCACATTCTCTTGGTGTCCATTCTTAATGTGCATAACAATGCTCGGCTTGTTGCTTGTCTGGAATCCGCATACATCACAGATATACCGCCGGTCCCCGTGCTTCTTCGCGATGTGCAGCGCCACATACCTCTTATTGTAGAACCTGGTTAAAATTATGTCAAATAGGTTATGGGTACCACTTACAAATAGGTTTAATAGGTCATAGTTAACTGGTTGTAAAGAAGTTAAATATATTATATTCACCTCGGTATAGAGGTTAACCAGTTTATAGTTATCTGGTAATAGAGGTTAAAATATAATTAAATTATACGGGTTATAGTTTGCCTGGTTATAATGACGTTAAGCAGGCCGTAATTAGCTAATTACCTGGTTATAATGAGGTTAAACAGGTTATAGTTACCTGGTTAAATAAATTTGATGTTGGTAATGAGGTTATTCATACACATTCACACGTAAAGTTAGTTTCATTGTAAGATATTATTGTTGTAAACAAACAACCGTCATATACATGGTGTGCAACGCCATGTTGCGGCATCACATTTTGTACTTTCATGGGAAATGTTGTAATTTTGTGGAAATCGTGAGGTAAAGTGAATTGACATTGTGTAATATAGCTAATGTTATATGGTAATAATTTAGAAGAAGTTATTTTACGAAAATACTTTGCAATTTACCAATTTTAACGGAAACACCTTTGTAAAAAAATCACCTCTTGCTGTCAGACAAGGTGTAACACATTGACAATAAAACATTATATAGACACTGCCTGAACCTGAGTAATTTTCCGTCATGTCATTGTGTCACTGTTTTGTGGTTAGTGAGATTATATACGTTCAAAATCTGAACCAATAACTCACCAAGCCCCACACAGATCGCACTGGGCCGTCTTAACTTTCGTCATGTGCTGTTTCATGTGGGTCTCCAAGCGAGACTTACGCGCGAAGCGACGCCCGCAGGTAGAGCAGGGGTGCTGCAGCTCTGGGTAATGCGTGATGGTATGCTTCTTCAGATCACCCTGTGTAACATTTCAGGAGGCAAACCAAAATTAAAAGACCTCTATAAACTTGGAGCGATTTCACAGTTTGCTTCGAAAACAAGTTTAAAGTAAACCTACGTTTTGCTTAATCGAGTTTACACTTCGATTTGAATGGTTAAACGGATTTCACCAGGTACAAGAGGAAGACAACTCACCAACATCTTGAACCTCTTCCCGCAGCTGTCGAAGGTGCATTTGTACGGCCTGAAGTCAACGTGCCTCATCAGATGTACTTGCAGACTGCTTTTATCCCGAGAGATGGCGCCACATATATCACATTTGCACTCGTACTGACGGCCGTGGACTGTTTTCTGGAGTTTCAAAAAGGAATTGTACCGTTAATTTGTTTGTATGAACGCGTATCTAATGCCACCTCACCGCTTCAGAACAGACATACACACACGCGAAAAACCATCCAACCAAATGACCATCCTTCTAGTTCTGTATGATAAAAAATACATAAAAAAACAGGTTTAAATTTTCAAAAAAAAAAACACTCTTAGTGAATCTTTCTAAATGAGTGATCGATCAGGGATGGTTTATTGGGGTGGACGTACCCAATGAGAGGGAGGGGGTGGGGGGGGGGGGGGGTTAAAACTTGTGTCTACACTTTTTTATAGAAATTTATATAGTTTAAATCGGAACACGGCACTGTATCAAGTCTACTTTAATCATCGTAAGAAAGGAAGAAAAGTATCATCAGAAAGGAATTCTGGATTTACCAAAGATTGAACTCAATTGTTAATACTCACAAGGTGAATTGTGAGCGTCGAGTTCGTTTTAAACATCTTGCCGCAAATCTCGCAAGGTATGGTATACACGTTGAGACCAAAGTGTTCCTCATTCATATGCAACCTTAGATAGGTGTTGGACTTGAAGCTGAAAGGAGAAGACAGAAGGAGAATAAGTGACGGTAATCCAAGCTCTCAATCCTCTAAGGCTTCCAAGGACCAAGATCTTAATCTAGTCAGTCGTGAGCACGGCCTCAAGTGACTAGACCGTTCATTGTTTGACAAATTACATATTGGGATGTGTGCGCAGAAATTACACGAGGTAATACCCCCATCTCCATTCTACCATCAGACGTTTAGACATTTGGTCTCCGTCCTTTCATAGTAGATATACTGTGCGTTCGAACAAAGCAATTCGAGTCTGTATTCATAGTGCGTACGGACAATGATTGGAACATGTTGCCAGCGTCAGAGTTTACATCCTATAACGTGAATACCTTCAAAAATATATTTCCTTTTCAAAACAACCCCACTTCTCTTCCCATCCATTTCTAATTAGATATGGGTACGGAGGTGAAGCGGACCAGAATTAGGCGGAGGACTAGGACACTAGACAAATTATAAACTGACAATCTTTACTACAAGAACGCTGGCAACACAACTCTAGTAGATGTTGTCGACCTCTTCTTCCACTGTCAACCACTAGAAAACAAATTGACTACTCACACCTTAGCGCACAGATCACACGAGTAAATCTTCACCTTGCCTAGATGTCGGTCTTTGTGTTTCCTCAGTGTCGAACTGTCACGACATGCGTAGCCACACATGGGACATTGGTATGGCTTTCGATCTGGAATTAAATGTGACCAAGTGACTAATTTATGTAACGACAGAAGTGGGATATGACCCCGCGGTGTCTTATCTGCGTATTAAAGTAACTATAACTAAACGGTTGGCACATTATCAGTTTAACGAATTATTGAGAGTGTGCCGTATTTTTTCTAGGCATTTTATAAAGAGGGGACGTTAAGGCAGGCGCATTTATCCAATAAACATGAAAGTCTTTGTCTGCAAAACGAACATTGAGCGCTGATTGGTCGACACACACATACACACACATATATATATATATATATATATATATATATATATATATATATATATGCTATCTCAAAGACGGTTCTAAAGATTTGTTTTATATTTAAATGGAAGGGCTATTGGTGATAGAATTTTTAAATATGGTCCATTAGTACAAACAAACAATCAAATCTTTTTTCTAATATTAGTATAGATAGCACATAATTTTATCTGTATAATTTTTGTAATTATAGTCCCACCAGAACCAAAACATATCAATCTTGTAAATTAAAACAGAATTATTAACGTTTTTGACGCCGACTGTACTTACGTTAAACTACACTCGAGTTTAACGACTACAATTTGTCACGGTTAATGTGAATCGAACGACAAGTTAGTTTCCAGGTGTCTCTCGAATTTGTCAGCATTTTTTTTTTCTTTTTTTTATTATTTAAAACAAAAATTTAACAATAGGGTTACAATAACTTTCCCGCCAAACCACTTACGTGGTTTATAGGCGTCGCACCTTTTAATCAAATAATAAAAAAAATAAACAGTACATACATAACAAATCAAATAAAGAACATACTATGGCACCAAAAATATAAGGAGTAAATAGAAAAAAAAAAACCTTAACTGACATACTCTAAATATTAACAAAAAAAAAACAAAAATATTATATTGTTTGATCAAAAGATCCCAGATTTCATCATCAAAACAAATCATTGCTTTATATAAGTTACTAAAATTTCTTTCAGACATTCCGAATAACCTGAAAAAGCTTGAGCTTGTGGTTCACAATAGTCAAATGGCAGATTCGAACCCATGACCTTATGATCAGCGGTCCGTACACTTAACCATTAGGCTATTGGCGCTTCAGATAATTCAAAAAATACGAAGAGATGAAATAACGAAGCCGAAACGGTGAAATACCACGATCTCAGAAGAAGTATTCTACGTTTCGTCTGAAGTGTCCCGGAGGCCTCATTCTAGTCCTTCTCCTTCCTGCTCTTTTCTAATAAGAAAATGATTTTATAATGTAGGATTTCACAGAGGAGGGGGTGGATAGATATATAAATATCCTTTTTTCTGTTTGTTTCATTATTAGTGGTTAATATCAGGTTTGACATATATGTATTATCAAATGAGAAATATCAACAGACAGACCAACGAGGAATGTCTTACTAACATTAAAAATGAAAAACTTAGCTTTGTCTGTTTGTTACATCTAAACAACTGAACCATTTTTTCCTATAAATTTAGATACAGTCATGTAGGACCTTAAGAACGGTAAAAGTTGATCGTTTAATTTCAAGATTTAAAATAACGCCACCTAGGGACAAATATAGATAACAAAACTCTACGCGATTAGAGCTTTCTTCTTCTAACAAAACCTTCTCCCATTTATTTGAGGTCGACGTAATTAGAGCTTTGTTATATGTGTATATATAAAAAGACGATGTGTATATCTGTGTTCCCTATAGACTCCGAAACGTCCGGACCATTTTCGATGAAATTTACAGGAAATATTCAGATCGGCCTAGCGGGTTGTCCTGTGTAGTTTGGTGGCAGAACAATACAATTAGTGTTACCCGAGCGAAGCCGGGGCGGATCACAAGTACAATATAAGGATAGATTAATGTAAAATATGTAAGAAACACTCAAAGTAAATTCTACGAGCAAAGTTACGGTCAACAACTAGTTAATGATTCCGGCCTCGGAATATTAACTCAACGTTTTAGTGTAATTAAGTTTTAATAGTGAATCATTACGCAAAGTAAAAAGTCATTTTACGATGTGCTTGTTGAATCAAACAGTCGGTTGGTTACTTTTCACAAACGTGGTACGTTTAATAGGTGAGTAATTCGACATCGCAAAAAAAAACTATTGTAAGTTATTAAGGAAACTTTGTAAGTATGGATGTTTGTTATTCTTTCACGCAAAAACGGCTGAACGGATCTGGATGAAATTTGGCGCAGAGATAACTTACAGGAATAATATACAGTTCCTGTGTGATATTTTTTTTGGTTTTCTGTCTACGCATATCAAAGTCGATGTTCCCTATGGATTCCGCAACGGCTACCCGGGCGTAGCCTGGCGGATCACTAGTTCTTCTATATTAACGGAATGCGGTATCGTGTGTGTACCTTGCCATCCCCCCCATCCTCACGAAATTTACGATCGTAAGAAGTTACGTAATATAAGTAGTACAAGCCGTTCTATTAGTTTTCTTAACATTGTCTATAGCCGCTCGAAAATCTGTCCTGGGTACGTCTATGGTACTTTTAGCCTACTGATGTAGAAGTGTGGGAAGGTCGGTGTGATTTCATTATCTTGAAGTGAACCTTCTTAAGGGATTATTTAATGATTCGACCATCCACCAATCAAATTCGGTTAGACTTGACGTTGTTCACAGAAGGTAGGGTGTACTGTCAGGACGCCCATGCGTCTCCCTGGATCCCGCTCGGCTACTCCTGCCCAGTCATGTGCCAGAATATACTTAATGCCATAGAGAAGTATGCATTATAACTATTTATAACCTAAACATATTATAAAACAAAGTTCCCAGGCCGCATCTGTCTGTTTGAATGCGACGAACTCAGAAACTACCGAACAAATTGAAGATTTATTTGGTAGTTTTTGAGTTGACGACTCCCTAATACATGGATTGAGTAATGAAGATGGTTGGTATATAATGCATTAAGGTTTTGTGTAACTTGGCCGAAATACTCTGACGATTGGGAACAAGCCGATATGATGTTAAGTGACCACTGTCCTTAAACATTAATACAATAAGTCATATTTAATTTAAAAACCAATAAACACCATTGACTTAACCTCTATACAAGCTACAGATGGTCAAAATGGAACGGACAATGTACATACATACATACACGTGGACACACGACCTCACAGTAAGACAGGGCGTTCTTAATAATAATATCGGGTGAAACGCTCGTTTGCCAGGTTCTGATATAAAAAAATCATTATCCTACTGTCAATAGGAAAAAAAGAGAAGGAAGAAAGAAGGGGATAAGATCTGATGAGGGAATGTAATTTAAAGTGCACTTATACTTACTTTTAATTTTATTCACAGGTTGAAAGTCATAGACTATAAAAGAGTTTTAGATGATGACAGACGGCATCGACTAAATATGAACGAGAGCTATCCCAATTCAATTACAGATATCAGCTCAAGCAAAGAACACTCAGACAAAGACGATTCAGAAGGCAATTCAATTTTATACACAAACAATAAACATCGGAGGCAAAAAAGTAACGATAAATCACTTGACTTCCAACAATTTATGAATAATTTGAAGGTCGAAGAAAATAAGTTTCTAAACGACAATAAAAAGCAACCCACAGACAATATTTTTATGGATAATAATATCGATGAATTTTCGAACGTGAACGAAAAAAAGGCCCCAAAACAAGATGGCGTTTTTCTACCAGCTGTCAATTCTTTAACATATTTCGAACAGGACACATCTCGTTTGTATAAATATTTCGGAATTAAAGAGCGTAATTCTGGAAAATTTGTTGAGGTTACCGGATTCCACGGAGATAATTTCGAAAGGGCTTTAAAGGAAGTGTTCGACAACAGAACTTGTGATTGGTTTAAAAGTAAACAACAGTATATTTTAATAAAGAAGGTAATAAGAAAATGCAATAGAGATTCTAGAAGGAAAGGATATGGCAAAGATTTCTTGAGAACTTTGACGAGAACTATGAATAGATTTTCGAAGGTTTCTTTCGAATTCACAGAAGATATGGTTGAGGTATGAATCTCTAAGCTTGACTATTCATTAACGGGAGTAAACTTTTAAGAGATAGCAACCATTATCCGATCCACACTGTTGTTGCAGATCCTAAGTTTGTCGGAGAGTACCGTATGTACATGAAGAATTGTAAATCTTTCCAGTTGGTGCTTGAGAGGGTGTTCGGTAAAAACATTGAACTTAGCGACAACATATTCGACGTTGATAAACTGCTGCGTTATTTGCGCAATGCGATGGCTCAGCACCGCAAGGACGAGAGGGGAACTATCATCGTTCTCAAGCCTCGACACTGCCTGTCTGTTTCCATGCCTGGCTGCTTCTGTAGACCAGGGTAAGGTATTTATTTGTTGTCTCCCCTGGAGCGCTTTGAATCTCAGTGCAAGGGTTCCGGTGTGCGAAATCCTAGAGCCCTCTGCTATTCCCCCTGCAACTTTGATCAGATCACAGGTTCATCTTGTAGTAGGTCTGTCCTATATTTGGCTGTCATACTAAAAAATTTTGTTTTCGAAAGAACACTCAATTAAGGACTAATTGAAAATGCTATACAATGCTATATATTAAAGACAATTAGTGTATGTGGTGTAATTGGCGTGACTGAACAATAAGATTAGAAATATGTAGTATCTAAAGAGACAAGTGTAGCTAATAAAAATACTTGTGATTTTCAATGAGAGAAATATGTTTCGATGGTTTGGACATGGCGAAAGGAAGAATGAAGAAAGAGTGGCAAGGCAAATTTATATTGAGAAAGTTATTATCAGGGAACAAACCAAATATACCGATCAAATTTGTGAAAGAATAAAGAAACGCGAAATTAACTCTACCCATAAACAACCTCGTAAGCTAAGAACTCACAGAGCAATTTTCACTCGCGCCCACCGCGGTTGTGCGCCCGCAGCCTCTTTAGAATGTAGAAATGTATGCAAAAAATTTAATACATTTCCATTACGCGTTTTACGGCCATAACGTGTGCGATTGCTTGCAGCACTCGCCGCACAAGCAGGAAATAAAACCGCGAAGCCCGCAACCGCTGCGGCCGCGGGTTAAAATCGCTCTGTGAGTTGTTAGCCTGAGCATACTTATTTTTCTTTGCTCTTTAAAGGTTTGTGGAAAGTTCTGGTCAGTGTGTGAAGCCAGACGACTGTATCACCGAGTCTTCGGACGCGATCTACTTGACGAGGATCATCGTTCACTGACTAGAGGTAGAGCTATGTAGAAGCATGCTGGTGTTTGTTTCCCCTCGGCAACGTCTTGTGTAGGAAAGACAAGAGAATTTATAAGAGAATATATAAAAAAAAAATTTCTTTGTTTTAATTGCAAGCTAGGCTTATTTGAGTCCTCTTCCTCTTCCCACCCTGTCCTTATGAGGGAAAAGGATTGGACGGGGAGGGGGTTAACAGAGAAGAGGAAATATCCTTTTTCCTGTTTGTTTTTGTCACTTTAGCGTAAATGTAAACACATGAGGTAAGCTAAATAAAAAGCATCCCAATGGGGATGCTATAGAGTCTTCACTTTTCGACCACTAATGGTAAGATATACCTTAAGAAGATTATTATATACTTTTGTATCATAACAGTTCACAATTTGCTGTTTATAATATGCTTAGTCAGATTATAAAGTGACAAATATCACTATCGGTCAGTGACAGATACATAATATACAAAAATAACAAACAATACTCACTTTCATGTATAAGTTTGTGTGTGCCGAGTGAATATGCAGAGTTAAAAGCTTTGCCGCAGACTTTGCACTTGTAGGGCTTGGCACCTGGAAAGTAAACATCCATTTCAAGGCACACATAGTAAAGAATGGATAGCACAAATGGAATGTAGAGGCTCACCTGAATGCACCAACATATGTTCCTTCAACCCACATTGGAAGTGGAACTTTTTACCGCACACTTCACAAGGTATTGTGGGTTCGGTGTGAACAATCTTCATATGTCTACCTAGGTACTTAACCGTCTTTCCTGTATATGAGCACAGTTTGCAACTGTACATATTTCCCTCATTGTGGATCTTCTTGTGTTGCTGCAATAATGTCTTTTGAAAGAATCTCTGAAAAGGTCAAACTTAGAAACTTATTGTACAGTAAATATATAAAGAAATCTTACAAGAATGTCTAATTCTTGTTGAGAAAGATCGCAGATCGCTGGAGGAGAAAATATGAGAGCCCATCTCAAATGTAATATTGGAATAGACCAGATGAAGAAGAAACACTAGTTAGTAAGTGGCTATTATCTGAAACTTCACGACTAGCATGTATTTTGCATGAAAACACTAGTTATATATCTACATATTGTTGTGGATGTTGATGGGTGGTGGTGATTTGGGGCCAACAATGTAGGATTAACTGCTTGCTCATTTACCACCTTTCTTCACTAGAAAAACCAATACAATATATATATATATATATTTGTGATCCTTAAAATCAGACAACAGCGAGCAACCAGAGCAGTGATCATTAGTGTATTCAGGGGGTGTGGCTAGGAGGTTAAATTTCACCCATAAAGTTTTGAAAGTTAATTTTATAATAATTATTCTAATAGATTTTTTAAGTCAGCATAACAACACCTTGTTCTCGTTAAAACTATATACAATGTTTTAAGTGTGGACAACATACTAAACTAGACTAAATGAAACTCTATATAAGACTAGTAAGCCGCACAGGCTTCACACAGGTCTTGATACAAAGTTTCATTCCTTACTTTAGACCTTTAGGGGGGACCTTTATGAATAAACAAACATTTTTAGTGCTAGCCAGCATAATAACAGAACTCTCTGTGTGAAATTTCAAATCAAGTAGTTTGGTCTGCATTGATGTATCAGTCAGTAATTCTATTTCTTCTTATATATATATCATAAAAATGCATATTAAAGATTATACTGAGGGTCAAGCACAACCACCCCTCAAATCTTAATCCTTACCACTGAGAGTGAGTACTGGAGCCCTAATTGGTTTCCAATTCTTTTTTCTATTATTTATACCCTATACTCGGTTCTTCATGAAGGTTTGCAGAGCATATGTATGGTCAGTTGTCAAGCAAATTTTGCTTTCTATTTTTTATAAACAAAAAAGATATTGTAAGATTCTCACCTTTGAACAAATCTCACATTTAAATTCATATCGAATTTTGTTTATCTTGTTCTTTTTCACTGTCTTCATTATTCTATTTCATTCGCAAAGTAACTAAAAAGTGAACAGAATAATACTACTATTTTAAAATGTAAATGTCTCTTGAAAAAATGTGTTTTGATATATTTTTTCGTATCTACCTACTATCGATTAATAATCAATAAGGACCCATACATAATACATGATTGAAATCGATATTAAATTATTATTTTATTAGTTATACCTTCCACAGCCTTCGCCTATATTTAAATTATTAAGAGCCATCGATTTTTTTAATGCTAAGTGCTAATGGCCGCTAGTTTTTACTTCATCGTAGCATTCCGTTTTTTTAATGTAATTTTATATCTAGCGATTGATAGGTAGGCAGTCACTTTAAAAGTTCTTTATTATACAAAATTACAAACAAGTCCCAACAAAATTTATTATTGACAAACGAACATCAACGTCAAGCAAGACTAAAGCAAGCAATGTTACCAACTCTTGAAAATATTTCCCCCTAAAGCTCGAATCGAAAATTAATTATAAATCGAGCCAAGATTTTTGCCCGAATTTCGAAATGATTGATTTAAATCTTTGAAATTAAGCATTAGTCATGAGACTACTTTATGTAAAAGAAAAACTCATACAAGCCAGCTTGAAACCTGTATTTATTATTATTCTTAATCACGAAACCACACAAAAATCCTATTGCTTTTGTTCACCCCCTAAACTTGGGGGGAAAACCCCTATGCTGCTAACCCTGGAAGCAAGCAAGAATATTCCTTAATCAATTTTGGATTAATAAATCGATTATCCTTTTTTATCCAAAGAGGATATAAAAGTTCTTATCACTTAACTTTGATAACTCTCACCTGGTCATCGGTGACGTATACAAAAAGATTCGTAATTAAAGCGTAAATACCATTTTATATCGTCTTTGGTACATATCAAATGCTTTTTATACATTTTATTTATTAAATTCAAAAACAGAAAATATCGGTAATAACCATCAACATTAAAATTGGATTCTACAATAAAAAAAAACTAAATTAAGAGGTAATCTTAATAAGTCCAAAGAATCGTTTTCATTTCCAATAATCTGAAAAGTATATTATGTTTATGGTTGGGTTACCTATACATCAAATTGATTTTCTTGGAATTGGATTGGAACCATTAAAGTGTCAAAACATTTCGTCAGAAATCAGACCAAACAAAATGAATGTGTGATTCAACTTAGCGTAATATGTCGCAACAGTTGTAAACAAATGATATTATTCCATTTTAACAAATAATAAGTGAAAGTATTAGGTACAAGTTAGATTTTTATGTTATAATAGTTCGTAACCGTGAGTTGCTGTGCTTTGTGTTTTATTGTTTGTACAGTTGCAATATTTTTGTAATCTTTGCGTCACAGTTGGTTGTAATTATTTTGGCCGTATTCTGTTTGTATCGTACGTTTGTTGACTCACAATCACTTTGAATGCGGTCTTGGCAACAGTGAGTGGTGTTTCAATGTGACCTTGAACCTAGGGAAACAGCTGTTTTGACCAGGTAAGTGCTCTTGTGCTAAAATTAAAACATTCTTAATCCTAATTTTAATGAAATGAATAATATTAGAAGAAATGTTATTATTTTATCTTATACTAGCTGAGACATCTGCTGAAAATACCCGGTTTGGACCATTTTAAGCCTATATATTTAATTGATAGCATTTGGTTGATAAATAAATATTAATCTGTTGATGTATATGATAATGTAACAACTATGTTTACATAAGATGTTATAGTAGAACAAAGAAACTTTCTTTTTTTAATACTTTCATCCTTGAGTTTTTTTTTTATGAAATTTAGAAGAAGGCAATCACTTATTTAAATTTAAATTAAGAAAGAAAAACAATAAGAACTTAAAAAGGTTCTCTTTAAAGTCTAAATTATTCAAGACAGGTTAGCATATGAAGTGTATAATTATTTGGATAAGTCTAATATGATATGTACTGAAATATTTATAGTTATTTTATGACATCCTCGAAAGCTTAAGTATGTCATGCCAGGAGTATACAAGCTTATACCAGGGGTTGGCAACAGGCAGACTGGAAGTTCGAAACTCAACTCGGTGTAAGAGGAGGGGGCGGTCACTACTCCCTTGACACCACTCATTATAAAAGAAATTCTATAAACCATTTTAGAGTTACTTTCAACACTCACCGACCGCTTCCTTGGTTATGAACATTTTCCAAATTATTAAATTTACAAACAAAAAAAATGTATGATCATTGAAAAGGCTGTATTTATTTAATACATACAGATCTATATACATATATAGATACAGTAAAATTAACTAATGTAAGGTTTTCTTTTTCATATTCAACACCAACATTAAAAAGTAAAAAAAAAACATTTTTTTAATGTGTTCTTTTTGCAAAACAAACTCTTTCAATGTTACTGTTGGCTTATCAAAGTGAATAAATTAATGACAGACAAGTCCCATTTAGTGTATTTAAACTAGGGAAAATTTTGATGCGAAATATTTGGTATTTTCCTCTTCCTTAGACTGTATTAGCCCACTGCTGGGCGTAGGCCCTCTCCATACCATGTCCAGTGCTTTCCGCATATGGAAATAAAAAAAAATAATAGTAAAGTATCTAATTAAGTAGTTCTAAGTGTTCGTAACAGTGGTAGAGCCCTCTACATAAACATCTGTTGCAGAGGGCCAGCTCCTTCAGTTTCCTGTGATGCAACAAAAGTTTTCCCAAACTTTCCTTGGAAAGATGACTTATGGGGCTGGATGGATAGGAAGGGAAACTAAACTCTATAAATAACCCTTGTATCTTAATTATAAAATTAAATGAATGAAAGTTCGTCGAAACTATTCCAAATGCAAATAACCATATTGCTGACGGATGTTGTGCATGTTCACGCGAACCTATTAGATTCTCCCCCCCACTAAATATCGTCTATAGCTGCTAAAGATAATAATCTATTAACGCTAGACTAAAAAGGTATTTCATTTCACTTAGAAGTCTAAAGACAGAACAAATATCTGAAAAGGCTAATTTACTAATATTAGACTTTTGGCAGAATCGAAACACAATCATTTGTCCTTTTGTTTTTAAAAAAAAACAACAACACCGCGCGTGAACGCCAAATTTCCCGCCGCTCAGATCTGACAGCGGACTGTTATAGACTTTGATATGTTGCCAAGGTCAAGAAATGTGTAGGAATTTATAAATTCAAAATGTTTATAATGTAATAAGCTCCAAAGGCATTTGGGGGCGGGAACTTCCTTTACTGTTTAGCAATGTAAAACCGACTAAGGTCACATTCGGTTAGCAAGATCCTAGGGTATCTTACTACTACTTACTTTACTTTACTTTACTTTGAACAAAGACCACACACTGCAGCCGAGAGAGGGAATTTTTTCGAAAATACATAACCTTGCCCACCCTTCTAGCTAGTAGGCGTGAGTGCTTATTTTTATCATTATACACGTGTGAGATATAAATGACGTCAATGTTATTGTATACGATTTGAACGACTGAATGCATGCAAAATTAATTCGCAAGATTTCTGGGTATCGTGCAAATATGAACTTTAATACATAGGTTGGAAATTTTAATTTCTTTTGACAATTTTTTAAATGGGCTTCGACGTGCCCTTAGAATATGAATTGTGTATACAAGTGTATGCAAGGGGACCTAAGTCCAATGACGTCACAGTGACGTTCTTGTACAGCGTACCTAAAAGGTTTTTGTCGCTGACATAATGTTACGATACTAACGAGCAATATATAGCTTCATCGCTCTCTGTACAAACATTTGCGTGTAGCCAGTTGGCAGTATAGTTTACTAAATACGGGTTTTAAGTAGAAGCACTTTAGCGTTTTTTTTATGAGTCAGGACTCGCAGACTTTTCCATCATACCTTCATTCCTACAGCTCGCGAAGCAACCGTAACTCGATAGTTGCGTCTGCCTTAAAATTATAGTAAACAGACAGTGTAGTGTGAATACACCCTTAGAGTCCTGCCTCACTCAAACAGATCGTATGCAGAACATCGAAATGTGTGGTAGGTAACTCTTGTTCTCTGTGTTGCGACGTCAATTTGAAAGTGTGGCCACGAGGTACCGCTCCCTACGCAGCGACAGGATACACTGGGGGTCTGGCGATGTCGCCACTAAAATGTACGCTTGCATTGCAACTTGCAGCTTGCCTCACTCTCAGTCGCCAGCCTGCCGTCAGAGTTATCTTAATATTGACACAGGCGAATTAACGGACGAGTTACTCTATATTCGGTTGCCAGAGTAGCCAGTCTTGGGTCGTTGGCGACGTCGCCATGATGTCACAGAACCAGAGCTTTAAACGTCAGGGTTGTTAAGTGAAATGTATTTTATGTTTAATCACATATATTAGAAAAAGAAACAATTTCTCCTACGCATATTTGATAATGTAATAAAAATACCGCCTTGGTTGTTCAACCGGGCCTTTTTTAATGGAAGAAGGAGCAAGCGTTTCACCTGATATTCATGTAACCGCTATCCATAGACATCTGAAACAAAGTAATGAGTTGCAGATGCGTTGCCTACCTAAACGAACAGAAAAAAAATTAACTGCGTCTATTGATTTTATATAATCTTATGTATTTATATTTCGAAACTACAATAAGGGTATGGACTGTGTGACGTCGGTCGCGGACGCGGCACCCGGGCATTGCGCACGTTTTTTTATACATATGTTTTTGAGTGCGCGTCTGTCTGAAGAATAAAACTTTTGATTTTTATTTGATACCAAATTGTTTCTTGGACTGAAATGCAGTTTGTAAATGCTACTATGAAAACTTCCAACAAATTTTAGAAAAAAAAATACTGTATTAGTACTTTTCCCCCCTCTTTTTCAAAGACTGACAACGGATCCATTCCTTGTGTAATGGATGTAGATCGCGAAGGATAGGGGTGGTCAATATTATAAATATGAATGTAATTATTTTAGGTAGACATGGACTCGTTCTTCAGTCTGTTCGACCCGTCAGAGGGTGGGCAGAGCAAACACTCTAACAAGCAGCGGCAGAAATCGGATGCCGACGCCAAAAAGAACCCAGATGCGCCCAAAGGTAAAAGATCTTATAATAAAAACTCAATGGCGGCTCCGAACATCGCACGAGTCGCTGTGCAATACACAATTTTGGTATCAGCGGGACGTAGAGGGGTGCGGCGGCGGGGCAGAGATTCCGGGTAATGTTCGCGTTGGCCGTGTACAGCGACATACCCGCGGCTATCGTCTGCATAGCAATGGTGTTGTTTAGTTGTAGCCATTGAGATTGATTGAAAAGTTGCCTTGCGAGAGAGCCCTGCCCTTGCTAACATGTCAAAAAATACCAATAAATAGTGTATGTATTAAAATGTATTATAAATATAATTTATTAAAAGCTATTTTGTATCTTTTAAAGTTACGGACTATACATTATAACCATAGTCTGCTAGATACAATTTAAATGGCGTGCATAAAGGCGTAGTTTCTCTATCTGTCAAAGGATGGCGCTAGTTGTACTTTGAAACGCGTTATCAAATTACTTTTACGGCTAGGTGAAGGGCGCCGATTTCCAATACATTGATAATTTTGCACACCGGGTGAAAGAAAATGACATCGTGATTAAACCGGTACTTAGTATTTTTGTAAACCACTCGCACTCGAATGGTGTCGAGTATTATTTAGGTTAAAGATTGGGATGTTCTTTGTAATATCACGACTATAAAACACCCAGTCATCCGGGGGTTGCACTAAAAAGAAATTGAAAATATAGTATAGTCTATTTCACCCTGGGATAGTGTAGCTTACCAACAGAGAGAATTTTTCAAATCGGTTCAGTAGTTTCAGAATCTATTCAAACAAATCTATCCGTCTCTTTATAATATTAGTATAGAAGCCGGCTACAAATTAAGTATTTTCTTTTGAGGTAGTTCTCACTTGTGAGTAAATAACATTTCTTATTTAAAATAATGTTTTTGAAGTAAAAACTTCTTTAGCCTCGTCAGAGGATATTTGGTGGAAAATCGTTTATTAAAATGTGATGTTTAATTGATGCGTATGTTGCCAGGAAGGAGGAAAGGCAGGAGGTCACATGCTAAACACGAGACCGAGCCGGAGGAATCGTCTTTCCTGTGTGAACCGGACCTTAGCACTGAGCTACTTGTTAAAGATTGCAGCTACATAGAGAACTACATGGAAGTTAAAAAAGATGACCGTAAGCTCTACTTTATTTTATTGAAGACGAGTAGTATAATATACGGCTTAAGAAATGTATACCTTCATCTGTTATTTGCTTAGGACTAAGATATCCACACACCAGCACCCGCTTTACAGATTTTTTGTCTTCTAATTATGTTATACTAGTGACCCGCCCCGGCTCCGCCCGGGTGCCACTAATTATGTTGTTCCGATCGCTACCAAACACGGGAATGTGCCAACCTGGACAATCCCTGTAAATTTCATCGAAATCGGTCTAGCCGTTTCGTAGTCTATAGGCCTATAGGGAACATACATACTTCGCTTTTATTTTTTTTTCATAAAAAGTATCCTATGTTACTTCTAATACCTCCGGGAATATGTGTACAAAGTTTCATGATGGTCGGTTGAGTAGTTTTCGCGTGAAAGCGTAACAAACAACCTTACATTCACATTTATAATAGTAGGGATATACATCTATATAAACATGACCCTCTAGAACCGTCAATGGTTTTGCAGAGTGTTTCGAGGGTTTAACCTAAATTGCTTTTTACGATAACACCCCTACTTACGGGCCATTTAGGTCGGCAACTTAGTTGTATTATATTGTATTAGTGTACATATAATATAGGTCCCATCAACAGGTGAGGGTATACATTTCTTGTGTTGTATCTTAGACCATAAGTGTCTCTCGGTTTCATCTGCTGCGCTAAAAATTCCATTGTTTTTTCTCCTCGACTCGTAAGGAGCGTGATGTAATGGCCTCTATATAAATTTCCGTAATTGTGTTAAAGGCATGAATACTGTTTCAAAACCATGTAGATCTTAGGTTAACTTACATTGTATTAAAATTATTTACCCATACAAAAGATAACCCTTAGGTGATGAATTTATAAAACTCCTTCAAGCGCCATCTGCTGAGTTTATTTGGGAATCTAAACTATCTAACTATACATAAAAAATTTACTTGCTAGATACAAAATCGGCAGACAACAAACCAAAGCGCCGGAACTCAGGTCGAAAGTATAGAAGGAAAAAGAAAATAATAACCCCAGGGACAGATGTGATCACTCCGGCCTGGCTCGAACCAGAAGACGCAGCCGATCCAAAGAATTGGAACAACCAATCTCCAGTCCCCAAGATGTGTGGTGACAATATAGGGAAGAACGTCAACGACCTGGGTAAAGATTACAAAAAGAACAGGAGAGAATATTACGACAAAGATGAGAGTGGGTATCTGGACAGGGCTGTGTGCCACAATGTTATCGATAAGTTGGAGAAGGTGGGGCTGAAAGATGAAATGTATTTAGCTGGTGACTTCAATGATGAGGATTTGGAGAATGACTTATTTTTCGGTTCTGATGACATGGAAGATTATTTCGATGACGATACGTAAGTACTAATTAGCTTTAAAATTATAACTAGCTGTGGACAGAGCGTTGCTTTATTATATGTACGGTGTGTTTTAAATATAGCGCCATCTAACGAAAATATGAGATATCAGTATGTTAGCTATTGATAATGCAAATACCTATCGAGAGATGGCGCACATTAATTACTTACATATTTTTTTGACGTTGTTTTGGACAAATTTAAAAATAAAAACCGAATCTAAATACATTTCATGAAAATCGTTGCAGTCGTTGTATAGAAATTGCTCGTTCAAAGATATTAGATCCGTTATAGATAACGTAATGCTATTATTTTATCCGACTCGAAGGACCAATTTAAACTGATATGCAGAACTATATGAGTGGCTCTGGGTGACCTAAATGAAGTTATATCGATCGTGACAAATTTTATATACCTATTTTTATTCGTTTATTTTTTTTGTAATTCGTTGTGAAGGCAGTCGTGACGTAGTCGCGGTGTCTACTCCCTCCCTTCCCCCACTGACCTCAAAGAATCTGCAATCATCTGTTAATAAAACCGTAAATAATGTAAATTTTTATTTGCTTACGCCAGGACGTCCGACTCTGAGGATTCTGGCGAGGAGTGCTATGGTAGCCTGCCACCAGAACCTCGCTTTGGCAATGTGGAGTACAAGTTACAGCTGGTAGAGCCTTGCGAGAGGAGATTCCAGCATCTAGTCACACAGGTATTGTATAAATGAACAAACATCCACTTCTGGACGTGAACTATAAGGCTGAGAACTCACGGAGCGAATTTCACCCGCGCCCGCTGCGGTTTCAGGCCCGTGGCTTTTGTAGAATGCATAATTTTTAAAAAAAATGTGCGATTATTCTTGTCTCGCGCTTATAACTAGTAGAACCGCGCAGATTACAGTCGCACAGAACTCCGGTCGTTAGCTTAGAAATAATACCGCGGGACCTCATCCAGTGAACTCCTCAATGGCTGAATCCTTCCACAGGTCCATTTACCTGCCTTGTCTTCTAAACCACTGAACCAATTTTACTTACTAAAAGAAAAGCAAAAATCAATTGACACGACATTAGCGGACTAATAGTCGCGTATTGGAAGAAGCGACGTACACGGTGCCGTAAAGAACTAATTTGTCTATGAGTAAATTAAAGACGTTTAAAGCTGTTACAAAGTGTACAAGTGAAACACTTTTTCTCAGTTGAAATGGCGTCTCCGTTCGGGAGGTGGCAGCGCTGTGTACGTCGTGGGCGTGCGTGACTGCGGCGCGCTGCGGGGGCTCCGAGCCCGCGCGCTGCGGGCCTCGATGCGGGCACTCAGGCGCATGGCGGCGGCACTCGGCGCTGCGCCCGTCGCCGCCAGAGCGAGGCGACTGGCCCCGCATAGAGCGGTTGCTGAAGTTTATATACGAAAGGTATGTGTATAGATAGTTGTGATCAGGGCTTCCGGTAAAATACCACAACCTCACAGAAGACATACGTCAATTAGAAGTATTTCTGCGTTGTATCTGCTGAGCTTGGTGCCAGAGAACTAATTTCGGTCCTCTCCGCTTTCCCCCCCTTTTTCTAATAAGAAAAGAATGGGAAGGAAAAGAGGATTTGACGGGGTTGGGAATGAGAAGGAAGTGCAAATAAACTTTTGTCTGTTTATCCCGTCCTCATTAGGCAACCCATCTATAACTCAGCTTGTTGGGGGGAGGGGGGTGCCTATGAGTAGCGGTCACTTACACACGGATATCCGGTGAATTGCTTGCTTGAGACCATTTTCTATACAAATTCTCATAATGTCTGAAGAGCCGTTTCTTTTCCTCCCCTCGTTCAAACTTCTCTTTCTTCTATTCCAGTTGGCAGACACGCAGCAGAGCGTGGAGCTTCGAATCGCCGTGATGGGGGCCAACGAGGCGGGCAAGTCGACCCTCATAGGTGTACTTACTCAAGGTTTGTATATCTTTAATTGCTACTTCTCGACTTCAGTACTGTTTTAGATAAATAACTCCATTTGGCACAGTCTTGGTACACTTCTATCGTTTCTACATCCATACATCTACTTACATGCTCGTACAATTGTCTCGTACAAAGTCTTAACCTAACTAATACGGCTTGGCAGGTTTAATTTTATTTTGCAATACAATTAGGGAGCCTTGTTAAGCCTTATTTGTCTAATGTCTTATCACTTCATTCACTATATTGTTCAGGTGAATTGGACAATGGCCGTGGCAGCGCTCGTCTTAACATGTTCCGTCACTTACACGAGGTGAAGAGTGGCCGTACCTCATCGCTCAGCCACGAGATACTGGGATTCGATGCTCAGGTGAGTCATTATATGTAATTATTAATTTATCCGGCTCGAAGGACCATTTTCAACAAGCTCTTATAACTTAATAAACTTACGAGTACAAACTGTGTTTACAAATTTATAGGGTATTTACAGTTCTGCATTTGTCGATTCGATAACCCCCCCCCCCCTCTGTGCTAAAAAGTAATGGAAAGTGTATTTCTTGCATATCATTCCCCTCCCTTTTTTAACGTAACGGTGACTTATCAGGCTATCCGTATGTTCGTTTATCCCCTTGTAATTAAAAAAAACAATTTTTCCAGGGCAACGTGGTCAACTACGGCTGTTCCGAGCTGATGACGGCCGAGCGTATCGGAGAGAGAAGCGCCAAGTTGGTCTCGTTCCTAGACCTAGCTGGCCATACCAAGTACCAGCGGACCACGCTACACGGTCTCAGCGGGTACTCCCCCCACTACGCAATGATCGTGGTAAGTTGGTACTAAGGGGAAGGGATGAGAGTCCTTCAGGCTACACAAATCGAAGTTATTAAGTGAGCGCTACCCATAGACATCTGCAGCAAGCAAATGTGTTGCAGATGCGTTGCCTACCTTTATTTGACAGAGGACAGGCAGGAAAAAAGATATTTCCTTTTCCCCGTTAAGTCCCTCCCCGTCCAATCCTCTTCCCGTTCCCATCCTACCCTTATGAGGAAATGGTGGGACAGAGGACTGAAATACTGAACTCGCGGCACTAGATTCGGTGGAGAGGCGGGCCAAGAGGCTGATCGGTGACCAAGACCTTAACTTGACCAGTCTTGAGCACAGACGTAAAGTGGCTAGCCTCTCGGTGTTCTACAGATTGCATTTTGGGGAGTGTGCGCAGGAATCACACGATTTACCCATCTCCATTCTACCATCGGACATTTAGACATACGGCAGGTCTCCATCCTTTCATAGTAGAGATACCGCGCGTTCGAACGAAGCGATTCGAATCATCGCTCATTGTGCGTACGGCAAAGGATTGGAATAAGTTGCCAGCGTCAGTATTTCCGTCCGATTACGACGTTACCTTCAAGAGAAGAGTGAATAGGCTGTTTCTAAACTAGTGCGTTCTATCTTTAGACCACATCACCACTTACACTAGGTGGGATTGTTGCCAAGCGCTAGTTTATACTTAATAAAAAAAAGCTATTTAAGATAAAGTGACAAACACTAGCTGTCCTCCTTTTTCTTATTGATTTAATTACGCTATCCTTTTCACACCATTGACATGTTAATGCTGTCACTGTCTTTGGAACACCGGATCGATGATTTTATATTTGTATGACATTCGTGTGTGTACAGATATCGGCGACTGCCGGCATCACACGTATAACAGAAGAGCACATCGCTCTGCTGACCGCACTCGAGCTACCATTCTTCGCGGTGATCAGCAAGTGCGAACTCTGCCCGGCGAATGTTCGACCTCTAATGCAACGCCTGGAAGACCTGCTGGCGCCTGAACGGGAAACTACGTTTAAGAAGGTAGAGGGGGTATATCATTTATACGCGAACAGGAGTTTTAAAGTGAATGAATAATGTGGCAAACGAGCAAGCGGATCACCTGATGTCAAGTGAGCGCTGCCTACCTTTAATCTCCAATCCTCCTCTCATTCCCATCCAATCCGTATCAGGAAAGGGTGGGAATGGAGAGAGCTGAGATTAGGCCTCCGGCACCTCACTCATCAGACGAAGCTTAGAGTACTTCTACTTTACTTCTGTCTTCTGTGAGGTCGTGGTATTTCACCGGTCGAGCTGGCCTCGTGCAACAGATGCTGCGGACTCTACCACCGTTAAATACAATTCATTGTTACACAACTCACTTCAATGTTTTCTCACTATTATACGACTGACTTCCCACTAACTTTACAGAAGAAACCCGTGCTGATCACTGATGAGAACATGGCTAGGAACTGTGTCGCGCCGCAGCAGTCGATCCTGGATTCCATCGACAAACGTCCTGATGAAGACAAGAATGATGACGGGTAAGTTTACGTCTATATATGACCACATACAGACAAACTGATGAAACCAACTTGCTGGAAGTCTTTCGATCATATATCGTATAAAATATACGTGTTCGTTCCTGTATTTCGCTCTTTTAATTAAAACTACGCATTGCGTCGCCATGGTGGTTGGATGTGGATGTTTGTAGGGGTGTAAAATGTATGTTTCGATAATGTACACAATATTTACAATTATGTGCTACTGATACGATGCTGCAAGTCGCATCCCTTCTCCTTTTTCTTGTCTTCTTTCTTTCACAACTGTCATTCATGTCACAAGTGTTCAAATGATCCTGAACGCTGCAAGAGTTATTGCGTTCTTAGATGTACATCCAGGAATGTGTTTTCACTGATGAAATTGATAGTGGTGTGATTTCCAGGTGTGTGGAGCAGGTGGCCGTGTTCCCGGTGAGTTCGGTGCGCGGCGCGGGACTGAACGCACTGCACGCCTACCTGCTGGCCCTGCAGCCGCCGCTCGCAGACATACAGCCGCAGCCCGATGATGTGAGTATACCTACAACCCACCGGATCAATCCCCGCAGACCACAAGCTTTCTTCCAAGGTGGAAAACATTCACAACAATGGTAGAGCCCGCAACAACTGTTGCACGAATGAGCCGGCTTGACCGGTGAAATACCACGACTTTAAGACACTGTCGAGTAGAAGTATTCTGCGTTTCGTCTGATGAGTGGCGGAGACTTAATTGCAGTCCTCTTACTTGGTCCATCGATTTTTGTATATGAAAAGGATGGGAAGGGGATGATGGTTTGACGGGGGAAGGGGAGGAAATGGTTAAGTAATAAATATCCTAATAATAAATCCTTTTCTAGTTTATGTTTCCCCAAGTCGTGCACTTTTCCTCACGACGCCGTTCGCCGTTCTTGGAGCAGTGGTCATCATCATCATCATCCTGCCCTTTACCCGCTTTATGTGGGGTCGGCATAATATCTTTTCGACTTCCATGTCAATCTATCATCCGTCATTTCAGTCGTCACTCCCTTCTTGATCATGTCATCTTTCACGCAATCCATCCCTATTTTCTTAGGCACCTACCGACATATCCCTCTACATTCATTTCTAAAACTTTCTTTGTCACATGCCATTCTTTCCTCCTCATAACATGCCCGTACCATGCCAACCTTTTGCTCCTTAACTTTTAGACTATCGGTGCTACTGTCAGGCTTCCTCTAATATACTCGTTTCGTACCTTATCCATTCGTGTTACTCCACACATCTATCTCAACATTCGCATTTCTGCCGCATGCACTCTCTTTTCATGTGTTCCTTTAATAGCCCAACATTCCGAACCATACATTATGACAGGTCTTATGGTGGTCTTGTAAATTTTCCCCTTTATCTTAAGGGGAACTCGTGGGTCGCATGTCAAGCCCGTGACCTGTCGCCATTTCATCCATCCCGCATTTATTCTATTTTTCACGTCGCGATCAATATCACCATCGTTTTGGATCAATGACCCGAGGTACCGGAAGTCGGAGCAGACTTGAAGAGATACATTGTCTAAGGCAACGGGGACATACCTGGATGGACCACCGAAGTCGCAGAACAGGTGTTCTGTTTTTGTTCTGCTTATCTTTAGTCCGACCCTCTCCAGTTTGTCCTGCCATTTTTCAAGCAGTGGTGATGAATAAATTACACAAAAAGCGCCAGTCTGGGTTCGGATCCGTGACCTTAAGTAAGTCGGGGCCTATACCACTGGGCCACAACTGCTTTCGGATATATCATATTTTCTGTGTATAAGTATATGCTATTATTAATTCTGATATACATTAAGTCTTGTACTATTTCAGGAGACGTGCGAGTTCCAGATCGACGAGATCTTCCACGTGGGCGACAGCAGCGGGCCGGTGGTGGGCGGGCTGCTCGCTAGGGGGCAGCTGTATGAGGGGGACAACTTGATCATAGGTAAGATAATATGAACGTAAGACAACTACGAATTCAATCTGTCTAAGTAAGTACGATAGAATCGTTGCTGGAGCTTCCGATACCAATGATTTGCCTTAAGTGATAGTAATATTACCCCCGCAAATTGCTAATGCGCCTGGCCGTCATGTCAGTAACTTTATTTTATTCGTTATATACTCATTTATTCTTGAAAATACCAAATTAGGATACATTGATTCATGTTGTATAACACATCTCTCTTACCCAGGGCCACTAGAGAACGGCGAATTCGTGGAGATATCAGTGAAGAGTATCTACAGGAACCGCGTGCCTTGCGGCAGTGTGCGCGCGGGGCAGAGCGCCAGCCTCGGCCTGGACCGCGCGCCGCCCGTGCTGCGCCAGGGCATGGTGCTGCTGACCGTACCGCCAGGGTACAAGGACCGACACGAGAGGCCCACTTTCGGCACTTGTACCGGCGGCTGTCTCTCTAGGAGTGGGGTGAGTCATCCATTCGCTGCCAATCGCCTCTCATACCCCGCTCCCTACTATTTCCCAGATATCCGACTGTCAATATCCCCCATTACCAATACACCTTTCCCATTGCCAACCTACACCCCTCACAGAGCTAAAATTTACCCCCCCCCCCCATTGCCATCTTGTTTTATTTGCTTGGTATCTACTATATAACTTAATAAACACAACATGTTTCCAGATACCAGCGTTAGTCCGTAACTCACAACCCAGCGACAACGCAAGAAATCGCAAGAACGTGCGCAGGAAAAACAAGAATTTGCTCCAAGATATCGCCAATGTGGAGAACTGCCTCGTCAAGCCCAAAGATCAAATCGAGGAGGGGAATCTTTATAGGTGAGTTGATTGGTACTTTCCGAAGCATAGACTATATAGAGGCGGAACTTAGCGTCTATACTAATATTGAGAAATTGGTTGTTTGTAAATAATTTAATATATATTTTTACATTCTAGACCCGACAGTGATGTCGAGAAAGCTGACGAAGTAAAGAAGAATCTAGAAGTTGACGGCAAATGTATCTGCGGCGACGTGGTGCCTCTAGAAGATCCTAACGACCCGCGAGGCTGTTTGTATTTCCAGGTATTAACTTGCTTTGTATTGATTGACGAGGACACCAAAGAAACAGTACTTTGTGACACTGTTCTGGTAGACATAATTCCCGTTTTCCATACGCATTATCTTACAGGTACTTAATACCGCACTTTAGTATATCACGAATCTAGTCAGTATTTTAGTTTTTGCGACATCTGTTTGGCTTTTGTCTCTTCCATTCGCTCTTACAATATGCCCAAACCATATCGTACATCTAATTTTAAGCCAATATTTCTCATTACTACGCTATTTATAATTCATTTTTTATAATACAAAGTGGCAATCGAGCAAGCAGTTTACTATATTAGGTGACCCGGTGCCCATAGACATCTGCAACAACCTAATTAATTGTAGATGCGTTGCCTACCTTTAATAGAGGGGGAGAATAGATAGAAAATTGGCATTTCCTTTGCCTATCCATCCCTGTCCTTTCTCCCATCCCATCGATATAAAAAGGGGTTAGGGGGAGCAGACGACTAGGATTAAGAATTGTTGTTGTGGGCTTCACAACTGTTAAACATTGTGGGTCACGTATACTTCTTAAGGACGGCATCACAAAGTATTTCCTAACATGCTTTGCTCTACTCCGCAGTATTATTTTTTGTAATAATTGGTCTTTCGAGTCGGATAGTTGTGTTATCCGTCTCGAAGGACCATTATGACGCGATGTTTTGTTTCAGGCTACTGTTCATGTACTGAGACACTCCACCGCAATATATCCTGGCTTTCAATGCTCCGTGCATGTCGGCAATGTGAGGCAGACGGCCATCATAGAGGTAAACGTTCAATCTTATTGAAGGTCTGATCTTACTGAATTCGATGAGTGTTTTGTAACCACACAGTCAGTCCGGTTGTTTAATATTAACTAAATAACTTGTATCCGCAGGGCATAATGTCGGGCAACAGTGAGCTCCGCGCGGGCGAGTCGGCCTCCATATTGTTCAGGTTCGCGCGCTGCCCGGAGTTCTTAGTCCGGGGTCGGCGGCTGCTCTTCACAGCTGGACTTGGCACCAGGTCAGTGGGATACTATTGCCCCTTGTCCCTCAGGAAATCCAGGTCTCAGTCATACTTCAAGATGGCCAGTAGTCAGATAATCTGTTTTCATGGTATATCTTGAATTTCCCCAAGATACCAGGAAAAGGTTACAATGGCTTTGGGCATTGTATCTCTTCCCGGAATAGTAAAGAAGGATTGCCGTATCTTCCTGATTATAGGAGAAAGCTTTCCGGGAAGAAAATGAGTGTTAAAGGAATGTAAACGTGTCTACAATTGTGTTAAGTGTTTATAAACAGTGTTTGATCCGGAATTGTCAATTGTGGGTGGCTTAAACCCAACCCCCTCCCCCTCTTGCAAAGGGCATTACCAAACCTATGGGAAGGAACACTCCTAAGGGTAGATAGTTGATTAATAACTAAAAAGCATATAATATTTTAACGATCGCCCCCCCCCCCCTCAGACTTGCCAATGTGTATGAATACGTACGTATGTGAGTGCGTGAATACTAAGCACGCTTTTGTGCGTAAAATGGAAGTTGAATGTTTAAATGTAACAAAGCGAAATGTATCCGCGTGCCAGTACATTGTTTGTGAACAGAAAAAACATCGGTTGCCATGGTAACCAACAATAGCGGTTAGGTGATTTTCCCAAACTCGCCTAAAGAACTACTTCAAACATAAAGCATTAATTACTTCACAGGTATGCTTGAGCATACATAGTATACTGATTTTCGTTTTATTTGCAGGGCAATCGGACGCATCACACAACTGTTCCCGTATCTACCGTCGACTTGAATCAACGCTTCACAATACAATCTGTACTAACTCTCACCTTGTCTCTGGTGCTGTCTCACTCTCACATGTAACACAGTAATAACTGAGACAGGATTACAAAGACTAATTAAAGGGTGGACAGGAACCTTACATGCAAATCGTACAAAATACAATTCTTATGTCGACTATCCCACACGGGATGCTATCTCAATTGGTCTTCGACATTTTAGGACGTCATCGCGAGTAAAGCCGCGGGTAAAAAATGTCTAGATCTTTCTTACACAATATTCTGTTTAAAGTATCTTCAGATGTGACAAAATCAAAGTATTATTGGAATTGAACATTTTTTTGTATACAAATATTTGCAATGCATGATCAATGGCTTAGGAGCGCGTGGAGGACTTTAGCACGCATAGGAAATTAGATACAGCCATTGTAGGGGCGGGCTTCAAACATGTTTGTCAAACGTTTTGACGTCAATCAAAGTTTCCTTCAACACTTCAAACGTATGGATTGTTTGACAAACACGGCAAACCAAAGTTGGCACACGCACAAATGATTTGACAAACAATTTGATCGTGTGTTTAGAGTTCCAAGTTTACTAAATGCAATCGCTGTTTATTATACGGATTGCCAGACGGTCGTAGGTTCGAATCCGATGACAGATAGTCGTGAACGAGTCACGATTGATGACAGGGGATTTGTCGCTTGTAGTTTAATATGTGTGTGTTTAATTCCAAATAAATTTGTGTATTTCAAATTAGTGTTTGTAGTTTTGTAGTGTTAACAGTGAAATAACTTTTGTCTCTTTTCTTAAAACCAGGTTTTCTAATGCCGAAAATGCCGATTTATTATTATATTTTTTGAATTAGAACCATTTTTTTAAATACGAAACCATTTGATGTACTAAAATTGTATTGTTAAATATTTAGCATACCTTGTTTCACAGCGAGATGGAATTTTTGTAAACAAAGGTTTATTATATTAAAATTCTTAAATTCTCAAATATTTTCGAAAAACAACATAACCTTGTAACACATTACACAATTTCACTTCACTTTATCTCAAGATTTACACAAAATTACATTTCCTATGTCAGTACAAAAAGTGTAATGGCCGCCATGTATATGACGTTAGTTTGTTTACAAAAATATCATATCTGCTTTGTTTTGTTGATTTTTTAATACTATCTTTTACTAGATTCTTAACGGTTTGTCAAATTTTCATTCAACTAAAACTCCTGTCAAGTAAAATACATTTCAGTTTCAATAAGAAAAAATGTTGATCGTACTTTTGACAGCTGTCTAGGTTATTATTCCGTTGATCAGTCTTTCAGAAACCGCAGTTTGTTTTGATAAAATCGATGCTTGTTACTTAAAAATATTTTGTACACAAGTTCAATTAGATCTCGAACGTAGTCGTAAGTTGAAGTCGATGTGAACACAGCCTTATACGTCTGTAGTCGTCACAAAATAAAAGGCCCGGTATTTTAGTTAAAAAGTACAAATTAATCCATGCAATAATAAATTGAATTAATATTGCAGTTTAAGGTTATGTAGTCCCTTATTTAATAATGCACATGACAACTTTATTTGGACAAATATTATATAAGTCTTTCAGTCCACCTTCAAACATTACTTAGAATATTTATAATTTTATAGTAATAAAATTAGTGCAATATAAATTACTTAATAATTATAAATCTTTATTACTACTTATTTATAATTTTTTTACCAAAATCGAATTCTGTGCATTTTTCAACGATTTTTCTGTAGTAATAATCGCTTTGGGAATTTTCTGTCTTGATTTTTTTAATAGATAAAATAAATTAAAAGCCCCTTTGACTATTCAATAATATTATTGTATAATATCAAGTATCCATTATTAGCAGCACATGACTTGCTACCAATTACTTTTGTAAAAAAGTAATAAATGTGTTTTTTACCTAATTTATTGTATTTGTAAATATTACCGGAGACTGTTCTCAGTACATAGTACAATATTCTCAAAGTTATTACGGAAGTTTTTTCATTACTCATCACTCTATTGTTAAGTTCGGCCACTATGCCTTGCTTCAAAGCAAGATGGATGTTATGTAAACAAAGGTTTTTTTTAAGTTAAATTTCGTATTTCTAAGGTGTGCTTGTCTTAGGGTCCGTTTACCAGCTCGGAGAGGGGGGATTTTGATTGCAATTAAAAATTTGTCGCAACAATATTGACTGGGTCTCCTTAGCCCCCCCCCCTCTGCCTTGCTGATGCACTATAATTGTTTCCAATATGTGTGTATTTTAAAATTCTATGTGGGATAAAACTTTGAATGTCGTATCTTTTTTTTTTAATTTAGAACCTTTTACATAGCAGAAGTAAGCCGCTTACCTAGAGGTCGTCTGCAATCCGTCAGGTGAGGCACAGTATGCGCAGGGGCGGCGGCGAGCGGTGCTACTTCTCGACGAATGTACGGATGTAGTTGATATTTTTTGTTGCTGTCTAGAGGAGGCATTTTCTCCCCCCGAGAGAGAGGGAGAGGGAGCCTCGGCTCGGGCCTTTATTAATATAACCGGTTTGGGAGGCCGCCGAGCTTTTAGGTCGCTTCGGCGGACGCTCCATGGAGTGACTCGGCTCAAGGGTCTCCGAGAGGGGACCTCGGCTTGGGCTGTCACTCATTACGCGTTTAGTATTCCGATTCGAGTATCGGCTCGATCGGTACCTATTATCGGATTACACGGATGTGGTTGAACGCTTAGGGTTAATTATTAATAGCGCAGAATCAATCTTTCACCGTTTATTCCCGCCTGGTAATGCAGATATTTATTCAGAGATAAAAAGAAAACTACAAAGATAGATTACAGATGTCGATGTATAATTAAATAAGTATTTACAGCGCCATCTATAATTTATTGTTGAAAGGTTCAATTAATACCGCGTCGTATTCGTACTACGGGTCATACTACTAGCGCCATCTATACTTTGCACACAAAAACTTAAATAATCATCTTTTCGAGCAACTTGATGCAAATTTTTTTTTCATTTTTTCGGTCTGTATTTGAACAGAGTACATTTTGTGTGTGAGAGAGAGAAAGGAAAAATGTATAAACGACTGATTTATATGATGGTATTCAAAATTAAAAAACGAGGGGCGTCGAATGCGATGCGCCCTTTGCGGATATTGATGTCTAGCGACAATGGCCGTGTACAGAGTTTGTGTTTGCCCGTTTATTACAAAGTACTCTGGTATTTGCTCCGCTTCCGGTGTCAAGTGAACGATGCAAGACCAGCGTGGTACGATATCGACATCCGCTTCACTTTCGAACGCATGGTTGGGAATAAAACAAAAAAAAAACTTATTTGGTTAGTGTTGGCGAACATTATTTATCTAATAAACTTTTGTATATTAGATATAAGGCTTATTTTTGAATAATTTATTTCAAATACCGATTAACAAAACTTTTTGTTTCATACGGGTTGCGAATAAAATGAGCTTAAAGTGGTAGCTGGTGTACAGCTTAGCATAACGTGATATTTGACATCGACAAGGTCCATCACCATACCATAGGATGGTGTGGGTGTTAAACCCATACACGCAAGGAATGTATAATATACATCATATATAGGAGGTTACGTCCCGTATGTATATTTCCTTGTAATGATAGTGTCTATGTGCTTTATATGGGCCGATCCCGGCGGCACTGCAATGCCGGGCCGACCCGTGACGGGAGTGGAGCGAGCCCCGAACATCCCGTCGCTTTACAAAAATCAGTTTAATATACTGGTCCCGCGATGCGGGAACTTTCAGATATTAAGCTGAAAAGAACAGATACTACACTTTGATCTTAGCCAAAAGGCCGAGAAGCGATGTCGAAACTTGGCCGAACGGCGAAAGTCATCCAGTCTAAATGAACCTCTACAGCGCAATCTAATACTACAAATAAACGTACAGCGCCATCTATCGGCGATAAGTCGAAATATGATCAATTTTATAAAAATAAACGCGTAAAAAACAAGTAGTTATTATAAAATTGATAGATTTGTAAAAACAAAAGCGCAATAACAACAAACAAACAGTATAGAATAGAGAAATCTATGTCTTGCCTAGTATGTAGTAATGTTTGTATGTCGATATGAACAACGCATTAACAATCCTATGCATAAAATAATATTTAATATATAATCCAAGGGGCTATAAAATGTAATTTTTCAGATTGCCTGATGTATTTTGCGTGATATGAATTAGGAACGTTATAAGAAAAGTGTGGCTTAAGACTGTACGTTGCGACTAGAATTGAGAAAGGTACGCTTCGGTTCGGGCATGGTGAAAGGATGAATGAAGAGAGAGTAACGTAACAAATGTTGCAAAAGTGAGTGGTAGTGTTGTTACGGGGCGCCTTAGGAGAACTTATATCGACCAGATTAGTGACATACTAAAGAAGGGCGGTATAAGGAGTACCCGTAACCGACGAGCTTGCATGCGTAGTGTATAATAATAAGGTATATTATAAAAAAATAGGTTTTAAATATAAAGAAATGTCATAATAATAATATCCTGGGAAATTGACACACGGCCATCTGATTCCAAGCCAAGCAGAGTTTGTTACTATGGCAACCAGATAACTGATATACTACATATACTACTTTTTCTTTTGTAAATACATATTTAAATAGATAAATTACACCCAGACACAGGACAAACAGACATTGTTCATGCACACAAATATATGTCCTGGGTGGGAATCGAACCCACGACCTGCGGCGTGAAAAGCAAGTATCTTACAAACCACGCCAACCGGCCCGTGTATGGATGTAGAAGAAGCGAGAGAAGTGTGCCAGGATCGCGCCAAATGGAAATCCATTATCTCTGCCTAGCCCTCTGGGTTACGGGCGTGAGTGCATATTTATTTATAAATAATGACATATTGATTTGTAACTTAATGTCTAACTTTTATATATCAATTTCTGTCTTATATGAATTTATCGTAGAATTAGAAGCGGTGAGCTGATCTCCCACACTCATACATCTATTATGGTCCCACCTAATATAGGGGGTACTGTCTCAAAAATGTTACGTTTAAATCGTGTAATTCAGCTAAAGCAATAATTAACGTAGAGATTATTTAATATGAACCAATGAAGTAGCGACTGCTCGTTGAGGTAACTCTGCCGACCGAATAAAAGCATATCGCGATCTAAAATCCTACAACTACATCTATCGGGAAAACTCGTCTTGAAAGTTCGAAATCTCTTCTACGCAGACTCCAAAAACGTGTTACTAATTGATACAAGCCGTGAGTTCACACTGCCGGCAACATTAATATACAACATATGCTATCTCAGGTTTTTTCAGAGAGATTGAGTGAGATAACATGTTATATACGACTGTCCACCCTAAGCTGAACCCTATTTAATATGATTCATCATTTAGATCTGAGGTCAATTTACATTGGATTAAATTTTTCCCCGTATACACTTTCATCCCCACTTTAAGACCTTTAGGGGATGAATTTAGAAAAATCCTGTCTTAATGCTTGCCAACGTAATTACAAAAATCTGTGCGCAAAATGTCAAGTCCCTAGACGGAGTTTGGGCAGTGCCTTGATGGTACTAAACGTGGGATTCCACTGGCGTAAAATCGTGTAGCGAAACAAGCTTCCTCTTTGAAATACTGAGATGACAGAATATGTTTTCGGCAGTGTAACCCAGGGTTTAAGATATGCCATCAGAGCTGATCTCTGAGCGAATTAACACAGCTTGTCTCATTACGATATTTTAAGAATCCCGATAGACTTGTAGTTTTGGTATAAGAATGCAATACTGACCCGCAAATGGCTAAGGGAACCCCAAATGGGTTCAATTTAGGGTCTTATAGGTTTTCATAGCGAAGTCAATATTTTCAAGGAAAATCTCGTGTTTTATTCAAAGGTCACTGGGAGGGGAGGGGGCAAAGAGTGGGTCATATAGTACAGGGTTGGTTAACAATTGTAATATGGAATGGTTCATAATTCGAATGATGCGAGTCGAATCCACGAACTTTTTTTGCCGACGGTACATTAATCCATTAGAATTAATTTTTCCGTTCAGAGCTAGTTTAAGTCAGAATTAAAAATCTAGAATGTTTACAAAATAAAACGAATTTTAATAGAAATTGTATATTTTTTTAATAAATGTAATAAGCATTTGTATATTTTAAGTAAGCATTAATAATAATAAAGAAAAAGATGGCTGCCGCCTGCTTGGGGTCCTGTGAATAACTAAATTAAATACCAAGCCAAGCATTCAACATGCCGTGTATATATTGCAACGTATTTCTGTCTGTACGTGGAAGATATTTGGGACAAGACAAAAGCCAAAGCAATGATTATTAGAATTTTTGTCTGTTTGTCTGTACATTTGTGAGTTTGTTACCGCTAGTTCTGAAACGGTATCACCGATCTGGGTGCGGTTTTCACTCTGTATTGTGGTAAGCTTCACTTAACATTCCGGCACCCAGGGCTCCGGGCTCTAACAAAACTGTATAATGGAAACTAGTTCATGTCTAATATTTGTTAGTAACAATAAAATTTAATACTAATTTAATTGATAGCTTGTGAAACAAGAACAAAAACCCAATCGCGTTCACGCCAATCCTATAAATATTATATATACGAATGTCAGTTTGTTTGTTACGCTTTAACTCCTGAACTACTCAACCGATCTTCGTAAAACTTTGCACACACGTTGTCTGGGGTACAGAAAACAACATAGGGTTTTTATTACAAAAACTTCCTGAGGGATAGGAAAATAAAACGTGTTTTTTTTTAAAAGACAACAATAAAATATTTTTGACATTACATACATTTACATACAACCAATAACAACTTTACAGCTAACAAATTCATTTACTATATTTTTCCACAAAGAGTTTCTAACTTCTTACATGCATACAAGCAGACACGCGTTTTTTTTACTATTAGGAATCAAATACATCATCTCTTTTCTTATGTTTTACAATTGTATTAAAAAACGTAAAAAATTTAAATATGCGCTCAACCCATAACCCAAATATGGATTTACATTTGACGTGGTCCTGGCGCACCCTCGCGTCTACATCCATACATCTACACACAAGCTCGTCGGTTACGTTCTCCTTATATCGCCCTAATTAGTATTTCACTAATCTGGTCGATATAAGTTCTCCTTGGGCGTACCCTAACAACAGCCACTCACTGCCGCAACATTTTGTTTCGTTCTCCCTTCATTCATCCTTCCAACTTGCCGAATAATTGTATTTGATTAGGAAGTTATGCCTTTTCAAATACATAATTTATGCCTTTTCCTTGCCTTGATAGTTTTCTAACCAATTTCATAGAAAAAGTACAATTGATATACTTTTTTTGGTATTAATATTGAAGTATTAACAAAGGATTTGTTTGTTTGTTTGTGCCGGATAAACTCGAAAAGTACTCGAATGAACTTTTAAAAAATCTTTGCAACAATGGAAGGCTCTATGAGAAAGTAACCCATTTACTATTCGAGTTAGGAATGCAACATCGTACAAAAGTAAAACTATCGATGTTTGCGAACGATATATCGATATTTTAAAATATCGATATATCGTTCGCATCCCTATCGGGTTGTTAGTTCAGTAGAAAGCAACGACTGAATGATTACCAACATTCATGACGTCATAGTACCTATGACACCGGGCAAGAGAACAAATCCGATGACACCTCACTGTTGAAAACTCTTCCAATCCGTTCAGATCACAGGAAGTCAATGAAACGGATATACACGGAGCATGCGGAGGTGCGCGGGGGAGGGCGCGCCGCAAATCATATGGCGGTCGCGTGACCTTGACCGCGTAGCAACCCCGCCATGTTGCCGCGGGAAATCTTTTATAGGTCAATGGCCTCTTTATATTTATTCTGTAAATAATTTATTTTAAAACTTAAAATAAAAATGGCTCAGTAACTGACTTATTGAAGATATTCAGCTGATTTGCGTACAGCCGCGTAAGGTGTTGCGTCATTTTGTTTGTGTATCCGTCGTTAACACCCTGTATATCATTTTTTCTGGGTTATCAATCAATATTGGCTAAAGCCGCAAACTTGTTAGCCATTGCCGCCTGTTCAGTACCATCGCTTTCATCTTCTGAACCATCATCAGGACTATCCCTACCAGAGCCTCGTCCAGAAGTTTCTGAATTGCCAGAATCAGAATGTATTTCTTCCCCTTTAACATCCTGTGTGAGCGCTTGGACCCATTTCACGTATTTTATTTCTTCACACGATTCATACTTAGCTGAAAAAAAAACTGCATATTTAACAGTGGTAGAGCCTGCAACATCTGTTGCAATGAACCGGACCGGTGAAATACCACAACCTCAGAGAAGAAACGCGTCAAGTAGAAGTATTCTCTAGACCTAATTCTATTCCTTTTCTCCTTTCCCCCTCTAAAAAGGACAGAATAAGGGGGGGGGATAAATGGGGAAAAGGAAATATCTATGTTCCTGTGTATCCTTCTCCATTAAAGGTGGGCAACGCGTCTGCGACTTTACCTTGTTACTAATTCCTATGGGTAGCGATCGCATATCAGGTGACCCGCTCGTTTGCCGTCTTGTTCCATAAAAACACATCAATGTGTAATTATTTAATATTTTCAAAACATATAAAACAACAATTAGAGGTTTGTCTCAACCACACACAAACCTGGCTACCTCTGGCGTCGGTATCAACGTATGAAGTAGCCATGCAGTGACGTCAGTCAGTTCGTAAAATCGTAAAATTCCAAACGAATTTAAAACCAGCATCTTTTTTAAGAGAATAAAAAGTAATTTATTGCTGTACAGATACAGTTAATGTCAACATTTACATAGATACAGGAAACTAACTTATATGGCAACACTCACCTCTTCCGTCAGTAAATCCCGGCGGCCTCAGCCATAGACAAATCTTTCCGTCCAGAGCCATCCGCAGGAGGCTGTTTGCAGCTCTATACGTGTCTAACCTGAAACAAATAAATGCAGCACATTGTAATATTGTGTAACAACTCAAAAACAATAGAAAGGTTTTCCAGGGTGCGTCTTTTGACGTGAAACGACGTACAAATGTTATCTGTGGTAGAGTCAGCAACAACATCCGTTACAATAGCACGGAGTCACGCAGAAGTAGACGTATTCTGCGTTTCGTCTGATGAGTGAGGTGTCTCAGGCCTAATTCTAGTCTTTCCCTTCCCATCCTTTCCTTATTGTTGAATTGAATGAAACAACTTGTTGCTAGTTGGTCTTACGACAGAACAGACAGTTTAATTAACTTTCAGTGTTGCCAGGGTTTTTTTTTCTTTTTAATTACATCATTTGATATAACTATTAATACTTACAAACAAAGAATGGTGGAGGGGATGAATGAGAATGGGAAATAACCATTTACTGTTTATCCCTTCCTCTGTCCATGAATGGTAGGCAACTTATTACTTAGTTGATACCTATGTACAGCAATCACTTGATATCGGGTGAGCCGGTAGCTCGCTTGCCACCTTGTACTATGAAAGAGGCAAGTATGACGTGACGGTAAACGGCGTGACGCTCTCCGATGCCGTGATGATCCCTCTATTTAATAAAACTCTATTCAGTTTAATTTATTAGAAATTTTAATATTTAATTAAATGTTTCTCATCTGCGGGTATGTAACATGATGATACATTCATACATCCCATACAATATTTCATCCCCTACTATAGATCATTAGGGATGAATTAAGATATAAAATAATTGTTCGACCAACTGAAGTCTCTAGGTCTAGAAGTTTGCTGAGTGTTGATACATCAATACTACTACTGTACTAACCTCGCTGCCTTGGCTGTGATGTAGCCACGCTTCTTGGCCCACCCGTCGCAGATGTCTCTGGGCGACCACGTGTCATCATTATCTGGATGATCCATTCTCAATAGTTTTGGCAGGTCCAACCTCTCAGCTAAATACCTGAAAATTTATTAGTAAGTGACCAGGTATTTTGTTACACAATTACAAATATATATATTTGTTCCACATCAAGGTTTGTAAACAGACAAACGTCATTCGCGATACATGGCGGCCATTACAATTTATTCATCGGAAATGTTGTCATTTAATGTAAATCGTGACATAAAGTGAAGTGGAACTGTGTACTATGGTATATGGTAATATGGTATATGGTAATATGGTATATGGTATATGGTAAATGGTAATATGGTAAATGGTAATATGGTATATGGTAATATGGTATATGGTAATATGGTATATGGTAATATGGTATATGGTAATATGGTAATATGGTATATGATAATATGGTAATATGGTATATGGTAATATGGTAAATGGTAATATGGTATATGGTAATATGGTATATGGTAATATGGTATATGGTAAATGGTAATATGGTATATGGTAATATGGTATATGGTAATATGGTATATGGTAAATGGTAATATGGTATATGGTAAATGGTAATATGGTATATGGTAATATGGTATATGGTATATGGTAATATGGTATATGGTAATATGGTATATGGTAAATGGTAATATGGTATATGGTAATATGGTATATGGTAATATGGTATATGGTAAATGGTAATATGGTATATGGTAAATGGTAATATGGTAAATGGTAATATGGTATATGGTAATATGGTATATGGTAATATGGTATATGGTATATGGTAATATGGTATATGGTAATATGGTAATATGGTATATGGTAATATGGTAAATGGTAATATGGTATATGGTAATATGGTAATATGGTATATGGTAAATGGTAATATGGTATATGGTAATATGGTATATGGTAAATGGTAATATGGTATATGGTAAATGGTAATATGGTATATGGTAATATGGTATATGGTAATATGGTATATGGTAATATGGTAATATGGTAAATGGTAATATGGTATATGGTAATATGGTAATATGGTAATATGGTATATGGTAATATGGTATATGGTAAATGGTAATATGGTATATGGTAATATGGTATATGGTATATGGTAATATGGTATATGGTATATGGTAATATGGTATATGGTAAATGGTAATATGGTATATGGTAATATGGTATATGGTATATGGTATATGGTAAATGGTAATATGGTAAATGGTAATATGGTAAATGGTAATATGTTATATAGTAATATGGTAAATGGTAATATGGTATATGGTAATATGGTAATGTGAGAAAAGGTTTAAAAAAAAGAAAAATTTAACTAGTGACGTCACAAGATGATGTTTAACTGTATACATATGGTACAGTTAAATAAATATTCAATTACGGGCCGATTGCCGTGATTTGTAAGGTACTTGGTTTTCACGCCGCAGGTCGTGGGTTCGATTCCCATGGGACATACATTTGTGTGCTTGAACATGTCTGTCTGTCCTGAGTCTGGGTGTAATTATCTATTTAAGTATGTATTTACAACAGAAAAAGGTAGTATATGTAATATATCAGTTATCTGGTTTCCATAGTTTCCTCTGCTTAGTTTGGAATCAGATGGCAGAGTGCGAATAAAATCCAAGGATATTATAGTTACCTGATGGTGGTATATGGTTCCCTCAACTGAGCTATGGGGTAGGAACCCATCAGTATTTGTATAGGCCGAGGCACTTTCGAAGGAAACACTAGACCCGGACAATCGCACAGGCGTACCTGTAGAATATTTTATATATAGATGTAAATGTTATATCATTCTCCCGGATAAACTCAAAAACTACTCACTTTTAAATCAAAAACTTATTATGGTTGCCATGGTAATGGGTCATCATAAAATTAATAAAATCTCAAAAAGATGTCAAGTGTTGTGTCATGGCAACATTAGGTATTAGCTCCCTATCCCTCGGGAAGTTTGTTATTTGGGTTAAATATATACAAACCTGCGGAGTAAGGTATATAGTCTGGAAGTGTTTAGTATGTCCGGGTGTTTTGGACACGGAGACCACCTTCCTGCCCATGATAGCGTTCATGAGGGATGATTTGCCCACATTAGGCTGGCCCACACAGCCGATAGTGAGTACACCATTCTTGTACTTCTCGTGGCTGTAGTACGTTGTATCAGCTTGCTGTACTATTGTTTCACCTGCAAATAGAGAAATGAGATTTATATGACATACATTTTTATTTTATAAGACTAAATGAAAACACTCTCCTAACTGGGTTTTTTCTTATAATTATTAACAGCATTATAGAAAAATTCATTTACAACCCCCGTTACACCCCTACAATTATCCACATGTAAATACCATAGTGATACTTGGGGACATTGATCCAACAACCCATAAACACTATTGCTCTGTGATCTGTAGTTTTGGCTAAAGTGAAATACAGGGACGTACATGTCTATTTATATATACATAGATAAGGGGCAAAGGAGCAGCGGGTAGTCTATGTGATCACCGCCGCCCATGAACATCTACAATATCAGAGGAACTGCAGATGCGTTGCTTTCAAAGAAAGAGGATGCTGTCTTCTCAAAGAAGTCATATAGCTTTGAAAATACTTAAAGATGGATCAGTATTTATAAAAACATTAGCTACTGCATGCGGCTTAGCACGAATTTATTTTTGATCTTTTGAAACCGCATTAAACATCTAGTTTCTAATAAGAAAGATGTGAAGGGGGAGAGGATTTGACGAGGGACAGAATGTATAGGAATTTTCTTTGCTTGGGCAATGCATTATTAGCTAGTTGCCGATGCCTATGGGTAAGTAACTTGAGCTCATTTGTCATTTTCTTTGATAAAAAATTGTAGATCACCCACCAACTTCAGTCTCATCATCTTCATCAAACTCCACGTCCGTCTCCTCTGCGATCTTCTTCTCCCACGAGCTCAGATCGACTTCCCCACTGACAATGTCTTTACAAGCTTCTAGTATTTTAGTAGCTCCTTCAGCACACATACGCTGACGACCCTTGCGTCTTCTCACTTGAAGACCTGAAAGAAGATACAAGACGAACTATAATTTAAAGATATACACTCCGGGGAAGAATACGAATCGAATAACACCTCGGTCTTCAAAATCTATCAAGCCATCGGGCTACAGGTCCCGATGGAATGAACATACATGTCCCTTGTTTCACAGCAAGATTCGTGAATTCCAAAATTCCAAATTTGGAAAAACTACTTTTCCTTCATTGGTGGCCATTACACTTTTTATAATTTCATCGTAATATTATAATTTTGTGGAATGAAGTGACGTGAAATTGAGTAATGTGGGAAAAAATTGTTTTTCAAAAATATTTATTACGAAATCTACGAATTTTAATATAAAAGGTGAGGTTTAACTTTGTTTACAAAAATTCTATCTTGATGCGGAACAAATTATACACAAAACTATGATGTAAGATTCTGTTACATACAAACATACAGCTTATAGAAGCGCGTTTAAGAACATTAGTATTCCAACCTACCCGCTTTATCACTGCTTGCACCTCGCAAGTTGTACCCTGGGCAGGACGTAAAGTATACCACGCGTAGACCTGGACACCTAGTCGTCAGGTATTCCTTCCACGCAGCCACCACGGATGCTGGCACCAAGTCTATCTTGTTCAGGACCAGTATCATATCTTTTTTCTGTTCTTTGACCACATATTCATAGAGGGATGGGGGGAACATCATGCCCTGCAATATAAAAGATTCACGAAAATAAATGGCCATTAAAGGTAATGCATCTGCAACTCATTTGTTTGTTGCAAATGATGAAGTGAACGCTGCCCATAGACAATAGACATAGGGCATAGACAGGAAAAAGGATATTTCCTTTTCCCCGTTAACCTCCTCCCCATCCAATCCTCTTCCTTTTCCCATCCTATCCTTGTGAGGAAATCCGGAAATCTTTTTCTCTGGTACCCCACTTCCTGTCCATTAACGGTAAGCGACACATTTGTAACTCATTTGCCTGTTGCAGATATGTCAGCTACCTATGGGTCATCATCAGGTTAATATAAAAAAAATGTCACTTACAGCAAACCTAACGTCGACAATCAACAGGAGTACGTCACACATCTCCAGAACTCGCCATAACTGTCGCCAAGTCTCCAGGTTTAGCTCGAAGTAAGACATGTCTTTCCAATGTTCTGATGCTTGTAGAATATCTATATACTCCTGGAATAATGGAAGTTCAGTTTAATATTTTTTTAAATGTCTATTTGAAGTTATATTATAATAGTTCTACGATATGAGCAGATGTAGGATCATGGTCAGCATTAGGACAATGACGGAACGACTCTAGAGACAGAACTAATACTAGTGAATTCAGGAACACCTGTACATATTCTCTAGTATCACTTACTCTAAAATACTTCTGTTCTTGGGCATCCAGCTGTACAACAGACATACTGAAGTCCCACGGCGGACGCTTCGGGAACGATATGTCCGCTGGAAAGTAATCCGAAGGGTCAACCTCCATCTCCTTCTCTGAGACCGGGTTCAAGGACTTCCTGGAAGATTATTTGGTTCTTACTCAAGATGTAAGTCAATGAATATAACAATGACTCCCCATTTTATGGAGTGCAGCAAATTCATTGCCTAAATTATAATAATGATATAACTCACAAGGCATCCTCCTTCTTCATCTTCAGCTCTTCATCCGTCTCCCTATAGAACTTGAGCGCATACCGGTTTGCATCACCTCGTCCCCGGGCTCTGTTCGGCTGGTAATTAACTGATACTACATCGTAGGCATTCGAACCCATAGATGCTAGGAAATGGAAAGATTTTTGAAGTGACAAGTAGGAAATGGGTCAAAGAAAATGGCAGACATATATGGAGCATTCCTGCTTCCTCCCAACACCACTCCCATGAAAAGGAAGTGGTCCTGAGAAAATTATAAAAGGGATTTCATAAACAATGTTCTTAACTCCAACCAGTTATCATAGATAGTTCAAAATAACACAGAATTGCCAAAGTAATTTGAGTGTCGCTTTACCAAAGCCAAAACAGTAAAGAAAGTAAAAAGAAAGCAAAGTACTCACAAGATAATATGAGATTTTTATTCTTCTTTGCTTGTAGCTGTTGCTTTTTTGCTTTGCCACTAAAGGGTGTTTTACGCCGTGCCTGCGGCATTGTGAATCTGCAATTATATTAAAGTCATATTTACTGTTTGTACATCCATCAGTCGGCTGTTCAAAGTATTTTGGGTAAAAGTTTTGTACTTCATTTTCTACTTAAACTCTAAATTTATAAATTAATAAAAAAAAAATTAGTGCAATTACAACAGTTATTGCTACTTAGCCCATGTTGCCTACCAACATCAATCTTAATATAAGTAGCAGGTTTAAGGCAGGGGTTTAAGAAGGCAGTTTTGTCCTCTCCCAACAATACATTGAAAGAAAGTATGCCTGAGAAAATTAATTTCTTAATGTCTTTATTTAAAGTGCCTCAGAGTACTTGGCTTCTGCTCATGCATGTGGTTGTTTGGTCCATGTGAACCTTTCACAAAAGGAAATCCTTTTGGTAGCTCCTCACTAACTTAACCATAGAATGTCAGGTGTGCATAGGCAAAACAGAAAGAGAAATCTCAACTTCAAGTTCCTGCCATCTAACTATAAAGCAGACCCCATTTTATAAATATTGTATTCGATGTAATTATTACATTATTATTGCATTCCTGTCAGACATGCTGTGTGAGTGTATGCCATAGGGATCTTATTTCAACTGATAATTCTACACTGCTCATCATTTCCTAAAACTTTCTAACGACGAAACAAAGATGCCGGTCGTTGAAAAAGTGTAGTTAAAAACAATTCTATTGCACGTGGTTATGAATAAACTTATATTATATTGCAATATAGTTAAATAAAGAAATTTAATACAACTTTTATAACAAATAAGACCAGAAAAGCAGCGAGAGTGTAATTTTTTTTAATCTAATAAACTGAAAATAATTAATTTATTATTTACTTATTGTTTTAATACAAATATGGACTCACTATATAATTTGTCCCGGGATGAAGCAGCGGAAGCATCGACCGGTAAAGAAATTCGAGAAACTTCAAATATTTATACCTGGGTTAATTTAATCGGAATGTAGTTTCGTTTCCAAGTTTGTCGGTCGTGTCGTCTCGTCTCGTGCCAGCCGCGACAGCCAGTCAGTTCTGTCAGTCAGCCTGTCAGTTCCCCACAACGTACCTAGCCTATATTTTTTTATTCTTAAAAAATCTTTAATTTAAGTGATTTAAACAGTTAATATACAAAAAATCGTTTTTGTTTACATCTTAATTTATTTATTTTAGTTTTTTTTTATAATTCTAATGCTCTAAAGCTCTATGACTTTTTTCTTTTGCCAATATTTTGGCTTAAAAAAAACTATTGTCAAAAACTTATGTTGTCAAAAAAATCAAAAATTATTTATTATCATTTCTTTTCCATTTCATTTAAGTGTACTATAAAATATAAGGATTAAGTGTTAGTTGTATATTATACAAGAATTTAACATGGAGCACATACAAAGATTAGAACTAGAAATAAATGATCTACGTAAGACATTACAAGAGAAAGAGAATGAGTTATTTGAAATGAAAAGAAACTGGATGCCGGTGTGTTTTACCTCTATTTAATTCGATTTTATACTTTTGCACTAAAAGTCAAACAAATAAAGTATTGGATAATTAAACCACACGAATACCAGATTTTGTCATGACCTTTAATTGAGTTATCAACTATAATTTTTATTCAATTAAAATGCGAATTTTAAATGCGTACATCATACCGATTTACTATATTTACTTACAGATACCGCCAAATTGTGTGCATCAAGGATTAACTACATTGTGTTCACAAAATGAAAACAATGTGGCAAAAATTCAGATCGGTGATAAGCTTCCTAAATGGGCTATTGAGAGGTGAGCTGTAATTGTATCTCTATATTCATTTTTCGTAAATATTGACCTTTCAACTATGAAGAACAGATGGTCATATAATTTAAAAACCTGACCAAATGTTCTGAGCTGGATTAAAAAAAATGCATGCTGTTGTGTTCACTTTTTAGTTAGCATAATCTTACAATTTATAATTTATATTTACAGGTACAGTCGACAAATTCTGCTTCCTGATATTGGGGTGCATGGTCAGGAGAAGCTATGTGGGGCTAAGGTTTTGGTGGTAGGGGCTGGAGGCTTAGGATGCCCAGCTTCTGTTTACTTAGCTGGGGCTGGAGTTGGTATGTATAATAACTTATACACTTTTGCTATAGACTGCAAACTTAATAGCTTGGAAGCTTATGAGGCTCTTATATCTCAGGAGCTGGTTTTTGAGGGGATGTAATGGGGACTAAGGTCTATCTAACTAAAAATAGAGAGAGAGAGGGTAGAGTCTAGTGGGAGTTCACATGCGGTAGAAGTGAGACTTTGTATTGTGGTTAATTCTTCTACATGAATGCATTTATGCATACATGCATTATAGTTAGTTTATTTTTTTAGTTGAAGGTGGCAAACAAGCACGTGGTTCACCCGATATCAAGTGATCGCTACCCATAAGCATTCGAACAAGCTAATGAGTTGCAGATGCATTGCCTACCTTTAATGGACGGAAGAATGGATAAACAGAAAATGGTTATATCCCTTTCCTATCCACCCCCTCCACTGTCAAGTCCTCTTCCCATTCCCATCCATCACCTATTATCAAAAAGGATGGGAAGGGGAAAAGATCAGGTGAAACGCAGAATAATCTACTTCACGCCTGTTTTCTGTGAGGTCGTGTCCACTGGTCGAGCTGGCCAATTCGTGCAACAGTTGTTGTTGCGGGCTCTACCACTGATACTCTCCACTCTTAAACTGATAATGGTACAGAACCCTTTATGTGCGAGTCCTAATCGCACTTGGCTGGTTTTTTTGTCATAACCTTCCAACTTACTTATGCTACATAAATTTGTCTTGTTTTTCTCTCTTCATTCATCCTTTCACTTCAGATGAAATTTCGAGTAACAGAAGTTTTTGACATGATTAAATATAATTTCAGGTGAAATTGGTATAGTTGATTATGATAAAGTAGATCTGACAAACATACACAGACAGATGCTGCACGGTGAACACGACCAAAACAAAAGCAAGGCAGAATCTGCCGCTGAGACATTGAGAAGGTGAGTTAAGGCTTTTAATTACATTTGTGCTTTTACTAGTTGCAAAAGGCATGCAATGACGAGTAATTTAAAAAAAGTGAATGCATACTTTATAAGTAAGTGTGTAATGTTTTACTTGAAAAGGCTCAGGAGCAAAAATGCACTTGATCCAGCAAAGTTACTAGAAAAATACTTTAAATGTAATCAAGTTGACCCCACTGCAGCTAAGATATGATATCGGTCCTCTGCCACCCTCATCCAGTGGGCTCCCGCAACTTTGACCAGATAATCGGTCCATCGTGTGGGAGGCCTACCTACGCTGCGTCGACCTGTACGTGGCCGCCACTCTAGGACCTTTCGGCCCCATCGGCCATCCGTTCTGCGAGCAATGTGTCCGGCCCATTGCCACTTAGGTTTGCAATTCTTCGGGCAAAGTCGGTTACATTGGTTCTACTGCGGATCACATCATTTCTGATGTGATCCCGCAGAGAGACTCCGAGCATTGCCCTCTCCATTGCCCTTTGGGTGACCTTGAGCCGTCTAATGGTACTCACATTGAGGGGGATTATTATTTTCGTTCGAACTCTCTATAACGCCAAGAAATGCATAGTCCCTTAAGTCGTTACATAGAGTCACTTAATGTCAAAATTATTAATGTAAATATGCAAATAGAGGATTTGAATCTACGACCATGTTGTGCATGTTTCGCTATCTGTACCTTAAACAATTACGCTATTGGCGCTTCGCGTTGTGTGTTTTACTTATCTATTATTGTTATTTCAGCATTAATTCCCATATCAAAATTACTCCGTATAGCATTCAGTTGGATTCAAGCAATGCACTTGATATAGCCTCTAAATATGATGTTGTACTGGACTGTAGTGATAATGTACCCACGAGGTATCTGCTCAACGATGTCTGTGCTATTAGTGAGGTGAGAAAAGATAACTTGGTAACTTGAATTTAATTAAATAGAGGCAGGTGGAAAACAAGCAATCGGTTAACCCGATGACAAGTGACTGCTATCCATAGGCATCTGCAACAAGTTAGTGAGTTGCAGATGTGCCTGACTAGCTTTGATGGACAGAGGACCTCTCCTCTATATATACACAGAAAAAAAGGATATTTCCAATTCCGTGTAATGGAAGGGAAAGAGCAGTAGAATTAGACCTTGAGACTATTTTAGTAGCGGGGGGAATTTTTAAACAGGATGCTCTGCTTTTGGGGGCAAGACAGGGGACTACGGGATCCCCAGCGGAACGCATCGGTGCGTTCGCTACCCTGCACTGAGCTTGCAGGCGCTCCCCTCGCACTTTTCCAGTGCTACGGCAATACAGGGCCACGCTATATTGGCGTCTTCCCAGGATCACCTTGCAGGACGATCAGGTCATCAGGTTGTAACTTTAATGCCGAGCTAAATCTTGGGACAAAAATCTTAAATCATAAAAATTAAATTAGGGTGAATCCTTTAGTACCCAGCTGTAGGAGGTATAAACATAGATATTATGGCAATCTAGGCCCCGATCAAATAACAGATAAGGGTAGAGATTTCTTATGCCGTATCTTAGACTGAAACATTGTAAATATGTGTTTATTAATTTTTAATTTTATATTGCAGTTGCCTCTGATATCTGGAAGTGCATTAAAAATGGAAGGACAGTTAACTTTATACGGATATAGACCTGAAAGAAACACCAATGAAAAGGTAAGACAGTATATGACTTGTGTTTTGTATGCGCTCACGCCCGTAACCTAGAGGTATAGGCAGAGATTCCATTCGAAATCCTGACACAACTTTCAATGAAAAAAAAATATAATAATAAGGCTTAGTGTAAAATTTGTCAGTGGATTATTTTGGACGGGCGTTTGACTTATGTCAAATTGTCAATGACACACAATTTGTTGACAGTTTATAATATGCCTTGTCCTATTATAAAATATTGAAGGTCCCAATCAGTCGGTGACAGAACGGACACGTGTTTTTTTTTTAATAAGGTTGTTTTCTTGTGAATAAGGTGTTATATTGAATACAGTCGATGTCAAGGCTCGTGATTAAAGTACTAATATACTTTTACACGTATTGCGACATTCCTTCAGGACCTATCCTACCAGGGACCCTGCTACCGCTGTCTCTTCCCGAATCCTCCCCCAGCGGAGACAGTTGGCAGTTGTTCTGCCAATGGAGTTGCCGGGCCCGTGCCTGGTGTTATAGGTAAGTGTTGTATACCTTGTTTCATAGCGAGATATAATTGTTGTAAACGAACAACTCACCATATATGGCGGCCATTACACTTCTCAACACTTTTATTGGAAATTTTGTGGAAAGAGTGAGATATAGTGCAGTGAAATTGTATTTTAGAATTCAAGAATTTTAACGTAAAAAACTTTTGTTTACTAAAATTGATGGATTCGAACTCCGACCTCATGTTTTGCATTCCGTGCCCTATTACGCGATTTAGAAAACGCAAAACCGTGGACGCGTGACCTTTGTGTCGCTCGTCAAAAACGCGCGTCTGCGTGAACGAAACACGTCGTGTGAAAGGACGTGCTTCGCTGGTTTGTCCGTTGCCGTGAACGGCTTGACTGATTTTGACGAGTGAGATATCATTAGATTGGTATTCTTCCCCGGAGCGTTATATGGGTATTGAAGGCAGGTTTATTGTTTTCTTAAATTAATTATTTATTGGTTTATGTACACTATTGAATGTGCCGTTACCAATAAATATAGGAAACACACTCGTTTCCAGGAGCGTTGCAAGCTTTAGAGGCCATCAAGCTGATTGTTGGGCACACGCGCGACAAGTTGTTGGTCGAGAGGCTGTTGATATTCGACGGGGAGGATGTCACGTTTCGGACAGGTACCTTGCCTTATTACTTAGTAACTAACTTTAAATTATAGTAACATGTGTTGAAAAGCTTGACAGACATTACCATGGCAACCGATATTGTAAAGGAAAGTAAACGGATTTTTGGAATAAATGGAAAAAAAATCCTGCGCATATTATCATACAACGCTGTGTACAAATTTCAAAAGGATGAGTAAAGGATTTTCGAATTATGAACAAACGAACATTACATCCTTATACATGTATAGATTAAAGTTTATATTTAAATTTTGTAAGGTTTTTCAATAATGGCTATTAATATTTGAACGTATGTTTCAGTGAAGCTCCGACCGCGGAACCCGACCTGTCCGGTGTGTTCCGACAGCCCGAGCATTACGAAGCCGGTGGATTACGAAGCCTTTTGCAAATCACAAGCGAAAGAAAAGGTAAAATGTTTTCTAGAAGACGGTAAGCTATGCTTAATTTAAAAAACTAATCAATACGTCTGCCTGTATACCTCTATACTAAGACCTCACTCGTTTAATCAAGTTGCTTGGGATTAGCTTACAATGTAACGGACTAACCCATGAAAATCATCCCTTGTCAGTCGGGTAAAATTCTTTTTCTGGTAATAGAAGTATGCTTGGTGCGCCTCTGAATGATAGAATTAGAAGTAAATTAAATAATATTGAGAAATGTATGCTTCGTTGGTTCAGGATGAATGAAGGTAGAGTAACGTAATGTTGTAAAGGTGAGTGATTAGATATAACAGACGAGTATGTATGCGTTATGAATCGATGATCTCTGCCCACCCCACTGTGAGCTTATTACAGAATAATCCATCACATTCAATACATGTTACATTTTTTTAAAATATGATATTACCGTGACTAAATGATTCTCACACAATAGTGGATGGATGGTTCGATGACGTCATAATGATTGTACAGTGTACAAAAGGAGTTCTTCGTGTAATAATGTAAAGCAGTAACGAACATTGTGTAGCTTTGCCGGTCGCTGTACGGACGATTGCGGGGGGGGGGGGGGCGCTAGCGGGCGGGGGCATTCGTCATAGTGCACGTGTATTAATTGTTTTTGTGTTTTAAGTTCAAAACTGCGAATGTTACGTCTGTGTGGGTAAGTTTGATTTTTTTTTATATAATTTTTTTAATCTATTGTTTTAATAAATTAAAAAAAACATTCGCGGTATTGAAATGCCTAATCGTAAAATAGACTGTATATGCAGTGAATTGGAGAAGAATTTATTTAATAACGTTTTATTTCTTTCTAGAAGAAACAGGAAGCTCGTCTGAAGTCGCAGCGTCGTCAGGAAGAGAAAGAGAAGCGTATGACTGGTAGAAGTTACTACGGCTTCCGTACAACTTATATACCGGAAGGGGAAAAGAAGAAATGGGTTCAGGATGTGCCTAAGTCTGAAAGAAGAATGGGTAGTCCTTGCAAATCTGAGTTCTGCGCTAAAGGAGTCTATAGACTCTGTTCTAGCATCCAAGAAGAGAACCGGAAAGAAATGTTCGATTACTTCTGGAATGAGCTAGACTGGAAGGGGAAGAGGAATTATGTGAGATCTCTTGTAGACGCAGTCCCTCCTAAGAGAAGAAGATTAAAGCATAAAGGATCCACCTCAAGGAAGGGAGATACGAAATTATATCATTTGAAATTAAATGAAGAAAGATTGCCCGTTTGTAGAGTTATGTTTTTAAATACGTTGGGAATAAAAGAGGCCATGGTCAGATGTTGGCTGGTCGAGGAACGACCAAAAGTACCAAAAAAAACAATCAAATCGCTAAATGTCAACACGTACATAGACAATCTGCCAAAAACACAAGCAAAATGTCAGTACTGCACAAACATACAGTACATTAATATGGATAATATAAAGAATTTATATCAGCTGTATAACTTCTATGTTAGAGATATGAAGAACCAAGGAATAGCGCCAGCTTCGAGGAAAACCTTCTCCAATGTTGCCAGTGCGAAGAGTGTAAGGATATTTAAACCGAAAAATGATACGGATATATGCGATTTAGTTAGTCAACACAATGTATTGCCAAGTTTAAGGGATTATAGTGATAAAAACAGTGTTGCCATGTGCGATGTGATCAATGTAAATTATTATTATAACGAACAGTGGTGAAATTAAAATTATTTGGCAGGCAATAGTTTTATTAGATTTCAATAAACAATGAACCCGTTGGAATGGACTACTGTCTAATTTTTTTTATGGAGGGATAGAACAAAGCATTCCTTTTCCTCCCCCTCCCCAGTCAAATCTTCTTCCCTTTCTCATCTTTTTCTTATTAGAAAAGGATAGGAAGAAGAGGACTATGATTAGGCCTCCAACACCTCACTCATCAGACGAAACGCAGAGTACTTCTACTCCACGCGTGTCTTCTGTGAGGTCGTATTTCAACGGTCGAGCCGGCACTCTTCTTATTCTGTTAAAAAGATGTGACCCTATATAATAAGTCTATAAAATTACACTATAAAATTTCGTTCATTTCGTTCCAGGAAGTTGTAATTCCCAAAAATACTATACACATTTCAGGACTTAGATCTTCAAATTCTCCACCCAGAAAACCGCATCACAGCTGTCCAGTTGAACGAAGAACTGAAAAGTCTTTCTTCTGAACCACATGTAAATAAGTGCCATCTTTTGATAGACGTCCGAAGCGAAGCCGAGTTTAACATGTGTCGGATAGATGGCGCTATCAATTATCCGATAGAACAGTTTCGTGGCGCCAAAGTAGATGAAGTGTTAAAAATGATCGCCGATGAATTTAAAGGTTGGTACATAAATACTTTCTTTTAATTATTATACAGCTGGAGCAGTGGCTCAGAGCTTTAAGCCGCGACTTACGTACTGTAGGTTGCGGGTTCGAACCCAGGCAGGCGCTTTAATTTGTGTAATTTCATCACTACTGCTCCAAAAACGGTGAAGGAAAACATCGTGAGGAAACCGGCATGTGTTAGAACCTTTATTTCCCCTCGACTGGTGACACCCTCTCGTGTTACGGGCGACACAGCGGAACTTGTTGAGTATCCTGTGTCTGGGAAAGGAGAGTGGGGGGAGTGAATACTTGTAAACTGACTCCTTTACTTTCATTTTATTCACTCCGATTTTTTCACTTCCACTAAAGGTGGTTAGGAAATGACCTTTCGAGAGCATTCCTGCATATTTTAAATATCACTTAACGAGTTTTGTCGCCGAACGAACGCAAATGCTTGGGGTCGTCCGATTTAAATGGGCGAGGGTAAAGCCATAGTTTATATATCCGTCAAAGGATGGCGTTAGTTGTACTTTGAAACGCGATATCAAATGACCTCGCCGGATGGATCAGGTGCGTCGATTTTCATATTTCATTATTGTATGTATTGTATGTGTGTAGTTGTAGTTTAGTTTTATGCTTTAGTATTAGCGATAAGCAATCAGTATGAAGCTTAAAATTGAACCAATTACGTAACGTAAACACTACATTAACGATTTACGTTAATTTTTGATACTAATTGCACCTGAACGGTCAGGTTGCATAGTATATAGCTTTAACTAGCCTTTGCCTGCGGCTTTGCAGTTTATGAGAGAGTTAGAGACTGCAGAGTATGTCAATATACGCTCACGCCTTAATTTAGAGGGGTAGGCAGTGACGCAATTCTCTCGCTTCGTTTACATCTATACAGCTACACACAAGCTCGTCGGTTACGTGTACTCCTTATATCGCCCTGCTTTAGTATGTCACTAATCTCATCGATATAAGTTCTCCTAGGGCGCCCCCTACCAACACTACCACTCACTATTGCAATATTTGTTTCGTTACTCTCTCTTCATTCATCCTTTCAACATGAACCACCGAAGCATACATATTTCAATTAGTTGTTATAATAAATTTATAATATTTGTTACAGTGACATTCGTGTGTAGACGTGGAAATGATTCTCAAATAGCAGCCAAAATGGTGCTCGACCAAATACATGACGACCACAAAGGGAAAGTAAGAGACCTAGTTGGTGGTCTACATTCGTGGTCTACCGTCGACCATGCCTTCCCTGTATACTGACCAAAATAAACTGAAGTAGACAGTACATTGTTGTTTTATTTCTGTTGTGAATGTGTTGTATGGAGTAGCCGATATACGAGCTTGTATGCAAACGAAGCGAGAAAGGTGTGCCAGGATCGTGCCAAGTCGAAACCCATCTACCCCTCTAAGTTACGGGCGTGAGTCAAAGTTAAAATTATATCTAATAGATATATATTTATTACTAGCTGTTTCCTGCGACTTCGTCCGCGTGGAAATAAATTCGAGAAAACAATTTCGAGGGTTTTTCACTTTTTGCGCGGAACCTTAAATATTTTGCTTAAATTAGCCTATTTGAATCCTGACAATATTAACTATCTTCCAGTAAAATTCCCATCCGAGTCGGTTCAGTCGTTTCGAAAATTACCCGAAATAAACAGACAGACAGACAAAAATGTTAAAAATTGTATTTTCGTTATAAGTACCGTATATACATCATGTGTTTTGAGTATGGAAATGTTATTTTGATATTACATACAGACACTTCAATTTTATTTATCAGTATAGATTTAGTAAGACGTATCTTAGGTTTTGGTATCATGCAGCCGCAAAATCATTTCTCAATTCTGTATCATCTATATCGTAATTCATTATTTCATCATCAGCACTTCTCCCGACCAGCTTCATCAGCTCAGCGCTGACTGTTCCCTTCTCCGCCTTCGTCGTTTCTTCTTCGCTGTCCAGGTCTAGTAACAGGCGAGGCTTGCCGACACGCTTCTGGATATTCTTGATGTAACTGTCCAGCTCCCTTCGACCGGATATCACAAAGTTGAAAACTGTAAAACGGTCCAATCTTATTGTATACACTTCAATAAATGAATAATCGTCTATCTAGGTATAGGCTGTAGTGATTTGGAGATATCCGTTATAATTAAGGCGGGCACGAAAGGCAAATAGGCGATGGAAGTTTGTATGTAAGTTGACCTCAGACCTATGTGATCAGTAATATTAAATAGGGCTTATGCTGGACAGTCGTCCGTTAAATTCCACGGCGGGTAATACCGCGGGGTTCCGCGTAATAACCAAAGTCTACTAAAAATTATAGTGACAACAGAAATACAAAATTTTAACGGTCTAACTACCACGGTTCATGAGATACAGCTTGGTGACAAACGGACAGCAGTCTTAGTAATAGGATACCGTTTTACCCTTTGGGTACGGAACCCTAAAAATAAAATTGTCTCTATGGTTTGAAGTTATACTATATATAAATTTACATTATTTTTTATAAATAATAATTGTGTATTACATATTTTCCATTAAAAAATGAGTTGGGTTAATCAGTTATTACAAGTTAAAGATAATAGAGGTAATTTAAAGTAAGTACAAGGTGTTGAAACAGTAAAGTACAGAGATACAGCGGAAGTAACTCCGTCCTAATCGATTGACCATAACACACCTCTCTTTACAATATTTATAGATCCATCCCATCCCTACTTAATATTATAAATGTAAATGTAAGTTTGTTTGTTCCGCTTTCACGCGAAAACTACTCAACCGATCATCATGAAACTTTGTGCACATATTCTTGGAGGTATTAGAAGTAACATAGGATACTTTTTATGACAAAAAGTATATAAAAAGCGAAGTATGTATGTTCCCTATAGACCTATAGACTCCGAAACGGCTGGACCGATTTCGATGAAATTTACAGGGATTGTCCAGATTGGCACATTCCTGTGTTTGGTAGTGATCGGATCAACATAAGTAGTGGTACCCGGGCGAAGCCGGGGCGGGTCACTAGTTATATATAAGAATTTCTACGATCTTTATTCATTTTGAGTTCCATATTATTTTATTCTTGTTTATTTCTATTATACAATTTAGCTGCAAAATGGGCGGATAAAACCGTAATTTCTCTATACATCAAAAGATGGCACTAGTTGTACATTGAAACACGATATCGGACCACTTCGCCTGTTAGGCCAGGTGCGTCGATTTTCATCTAAATACAAGATTGTTATGGATGGAACTTAATTTTTTAAAACTCCCAACACCTGCGATAAGGTAGAGGAGTACATGACCTCTGACCTCTGATTGTGACCTGAGTTATTCTATATAAACTATTGATCCGCCCCGGCTTCGCGCGGGTAACCGTTTCGGAATCTATACGGAACATCGTCTTTTATATATGTAGATATGCACCCGGACAAAAACAAAACGTTTCCCACGGGAACCGTACATTTATCCGGGATGTGTGTACCTATGTGCTATTCCAGATTATAATCTATCCCTGTACCAAATTTCATCCAGATCCGTTCAGCCGTTTTTGAGTGAAAGGGTTACAAACATCCATACATCCAAACATACAAACATTCGCATTTATAATATTATGGCGTTGATGTAGTTACATTTTTAGATTTTTTGATAAACATTTTTTTATGTTTCGTAATTTTTTTTTCATAAAGAGTATCCTATGTTACTTCTAATACCTCCAAGAGTATGTGTACAAAGTTTCATGATGATCGGTTGAGTAGTTTTCGCGTGAAAGCGTAACAAACAAACTTACATTCACATTTATAATATTAGTAGATGTAATGTCCATGACTTGCTTAGTGTAAGTAACGTATTTACGTTGGTAACGATTGACACCGTATCTGTATAAATAACTTTTCAATTACAAGTTAGAATGGGTATAATAAGCTACCTTTAAGAGACTGATATGTGGCATCAATTCCGTAGCACATTATTTTTGGTCAACGCAATGTAAGCGCCCGAATGTTTTCTACATGACATTACAAATCTTTGAAATTATCTTATTTTCTATACAACAATATACACGTATTATATATATTAACCTTCCTCTTGAGTCACTCTGTCTATTGAAGAAAACCGCATTCAAATCCGTTGAGGTGCTTGAAAGGTCTAAGGGAACAAACAGCGAAAGCGGCTTTGTCTTATACTATGGAAGGGAGTTTTTGTATATACTACTAGGTGGCAAACGAGCAAGCGGTTCACCCGATGTCAAGTGATCGCTACCCATAGACATCTGCAACTAACTAATGAGTTGCAGATGCGTTGCCCAACTTTAATGGACAGAGGAGGGGACACACAGAAAATGGTTGTTTCCAATTCCTATACATCCCCTCCACCGTTAAGTTTTCTTCCTTATAAGAAAAGAATGGGAAGGGGAGAACTAGAATTTGGGTTCGTTTTAATTTCAAGGGTATGCGTTTTAACTGTGATATTTGTTACGAAATGCGTTAGTTTATTACATATAAAATCAATAAGGATTCCAGTTACATTGTATCACTACATAAAGGTATCGCTTAGTTCTCGCCCCGCCGACGCAACGCCCGTGTGCCATCGCCTTACTGTCTCTTCAATACTTCCATGTCTTAACTTATCCCCATCAGTTGAACTGCTTGCCCAACAACATATTAGAAAAGTAAATATGGATACTTACATAAAATAAAAAATAAAAAGGACACAATTAAACGTGAGGACGTCATTGTATCGGAATCAATCGTCGATTGAGAGGTCGTGTTGAGTGATGGCTGGATGAAGTAATTAAAGTGATCAGTACTAAGTTATTAAGTTACAATCGAAGTCATTTCACGCTTAATCCGTCCGAATGACATTACGGCTTAGCTTTTAATGCAGTTTTTGTTTTATGTGCCTCGAGATTTCGTCACAATTTAGACATTTCTCTTGTACAATTAACATACTAGTGACTCGCCCAGGCTTCGCCCGGGTACCACTAATTATGTTGATCCGATCGCTACCAAACACAGGAATGTGCCAATCTGGACAATCCCTGTAAATTTCATCGAAATCGGTCCAGCCGTTTGGAGTCTATAGGCCTATAGGGAACATCATACTTCGCTTTTTATATACTATTTTTTTTAAATAAAAAGTATCCTATGTTACTTCTAGTACCTCCAAGAATATGTGTATAAAATTTCATGATGATCGGTTGAGTAGTTTTCGCGTGAAAGCGTAACAAACACACATATGTGTGTGTAAGAAGAGTGCGAAATGAGATATGAAGGCTGATAGAGGGGTGTGGAAGAGTAGAGTGTACTACGCCGACCTTACATAGGTTAATATTAAGTTATTAATAGTTATGCTATAGGCAACACTTACATTATGTCTAAGCCGGGTCAGCTAATTTGTACTAAAATATCGTTGACTAAGAATTCTACTAATAAATGTTCGTATGACTTATATCTATACTCTTTGTTTAGTTCTCGCTTAAGGTGGTGACCAATTAGGTGGCACTTTAATATAATATAATGGTCTGGTACAGTGAGAAAGTGGTACTGGAGATAATGAGGGCTGCCTAATCGTAGCAGAAGTGAAAGATTATGAAGCGAATGTACGAATGTATAGGCATGTTATGAGGGAGGAGTGACATGAGACAAGGAGAGTCGTAAATATTATTTTTAAAAAATGAATTAATTTATAAAACAGAATAAAGATCCATTATACTAATTTCTAAATGGAATTTATATGAAGTACACAGACAAAGGAGTCGAAGTAGATACATCACCCCATTACAACGTCATGCCGTTTGTCGTCACGGCATATTGCTCGTGGTGCCGAGGTGCGCCAATAGATGTTTCACATTAAACAAGGTACAAATGGAAAGTAGATGAGCGTTTACTCTCTGGTTTATACGTGCTCCTGTAAGGCCGTGGTGATTCCTCGGTTGGTCCTTTCACAGCTGCAGCTAATTCACTCGTCTCAAATACAGCAGTAGATCTCTTCTTAACCCTAGTTTCTCGGATATCGTACTCCTCCGGTTCGATTTAATCATTGCAACAGCGAGGCTGCATTATTTTAACAGTTGAAATTAGTTTGGCATTTTTCAGGTAAGATGTTAGACAGCAACTAAAGAATTAGTGAGATGTAATGATGTAAATCTTGAATTTTTGTTTACGCTAGTGTGGTAATGTATTTATCTAATCCGATGAGTCAGTCTGTCCGTTTGTCTATTTACGTGATTGAGTAAAATAGCCTGCGAGCGTTTTGTTGCCCTGCCTTACACCTGCCCTTGCAATTGCCTCCCAATAACCAACTAAAAGTGACCTTTGGAACCATAAATCCACTCGAAAACCAACCTTGTATCAATACAATAAGAATCATTTAGTGTTAAATCCATCGCAAAAGTTAAATTGCGATGATCCCAAGCCCTTTTTCCTGAGTTATCCGCGATTGGCTCACGCTGAGGTTTTGCGCGCGCAACCAAAATGCCGACTTTCCGTGTATTACAAAATATTGTCATCCATTGCTGTTTTTGTTCACTATCTCATTTCTGGAATACAAAGAAAAGTGGTAATGTATGCTGATTTAACATATTGACGTTTTTATTTGAAGTACGGAATACAACCAAGTTGAGAACATCCCGTTGTTCCTTTTCAGTCAGTTACGGGATTTCTTTTACACGAACAGTTCTATTTGTAGGGAATAAGTTTTTTTTCAAACATAAAGGTGTTCAAGTGAAAACATAATAAATGTCTTGTACTAACAGTAGCCAAAAGCGCGTTAAATTACGATATTTCTAGAAGGACTTAGATGAAAATGTTTTAAAGTACTTATAACGTTATGTTTAAATTAAATTTTAACGTAAAATTTTATTTCTTTACATTATATTATTTATAAATAGGTTGTACATCGTAACGAATAGAAATAAACAACTAACCTAATCTATTATCGAAATAAGTAATACCTTATCGTATTTTTTTAATTAGAAAAATAAAAAAAATAAAAAGAACACCAATTAAACAACTAAAAACACTACCAGAACATTTATGTTATATTTTTTAAAAGCCATAAAATGTCAATGAAATATTAATATAAATTTAAATTGCAAACGTAAAATAAAAACAAGATTTTATTTTGAGTCGGACTTTAGGATATTTTTGACGTAAAATTCTCACAAATTTAGACGTTGAATTTTGAATAACCTTAAACAAAATGAAATTATATTATACAAGTAAAACTATGTAATAAACATATCCGATTTTAGTAAAGTTTTCAAACCTGTTAAAATAACATCTTAATTTACCAAGAAATTAAAAAAAAACTGTCAAAATACCACAGGGTCAGACTGGGAAATCGCGAATAAAAACTTTATAAAAATATAGGGTCAAATTGAGAAATCATTAAATTAAAATGGCGAATGTCGGTAAAGTGTTGGCCACAATAAAAGCAGTGATAACCAGATTGGTGTTCGCTTGCCATGGCATTATAGCCATCTGGCAGGTGACAGTGTTCAAGAACAGCATCGAATACTGGTACCTGGCGTCTCCGATCCTGCTGCTGATCTTCGAAGGCGTCTTCACGTTGACGATTAAAGATAATCAAGAATGGAAATGGTAAGACTCGAATATAAGAAGCCATTTATTATCGTAAAATGTAATTTATGTAGCATACGACAAATTTCATCGAAATCGGTCCATCCGAACATACGCACATCGTCTTTTAACATTTATTAGTGACCCGCCCCGGCTTTGCTCGGGTAATTACATATGTTGATCCGATCGCTATTAAATCTCCCTCTCTTTTCTTTTTCTTATGATTTCTAAGAAGTTCTCTTTTATTACGTGTAGGCTGTTCCCGTGTAATCGTATGTACAATTAATGTCAAATTATATTGTCTGATTGACCTTTAACTATTGTCACCCCGCAGCCTGACATTTGAGGGCTTTGTGAATGACCAGCGAGGCGGAACGTTCACAAGCTTAGCGTTAATTAAAAAAAACAGTTGCGACAAGAAATAATTATAGATTATTAATTAGATTGGATCTTAAAAAACTTTAAACTTTCATTATAATTGTACTAGCAACCCAACGCTTCGCTCGCGTAGATAAGCAAACAAATAACATGGCCTGAGCTACTCGCCGATAGAATATCTTTAAATTGTTGTATGAATTTTGCAAATTCATTCAGTATTTTTTTATTTTAACCCGAACAAAAAAAAAAAATTTTTACTCTTTAAAAAAAAGGGCCACCGTCTACAGACGACTCCGCGTTCATTGGTCATAGTCTCATACCGATTCGTTTAGTAATTTCAGAACCTGGGCAAGTGAGAGTTCAAAGGATTGCAATTTTTTGAAAGTTTCTCACTTACCCGAGTTTCTGGCTTATATCGAGGTTTAATAAATGATTGCTTGTAGTATGCTTAAGCTAGATGGGTCCGTACGCAATTAATATACGTATGGCATAGTTTGTTCCACTTCGACATAGAATTTTTGTAAACAAACTGCAAAAACCGTTAGAGTTACACGTATATAATGTATAATGGAAATGTTTACTTCAAATAGTCCTACAAAAAGCCCGCGACAGCATGTATCTATCTCTTATGTGTAAGCCATTATCGCCAAAATATTGAACCATCTATTAATTATAGGTGGGAGCTAAGTTTGCTGTTGTTTGACAATTAGTTCATGAATTGTTATTTTGGTTTCTATATGTAAATTTGTTAAAATTGTTAGGTGTGTAATAGTTTTGTGTGTTAATTTTTTTGGACTATTACATTAAAGGTTAACGAGGAACGGATGGTCTACTACAAGTAATCGCCGACGCCCGTGAACATTCACAACCCTAGAACATAAATATAAAAAAGTAGTACTTTATGCCAACCACCAGTTTCCAGCCAATTGGTGATGACGAAACTCGGCGACAGTAATAAGTTAAATTTATTCGCAACACTCCCCACGATAAAGGAAGTATAATAATTATGTAATTTGCTAGAACTGTCAGCGGCGACGGCGCCATCTTGTATACTGACAGGGAACGCCCGGATGTCATTAGTGGGAAGTCAACATTTCTTAGCCGCGCCTAGCTTAGTTAAAATGCTTTAAGATATCAAATATACACCTCGTTCATACGAAAATTACTCAAATAATCAAGTATCAAGATCATTTGTTGATTAATTAATACATATTTCTTTTTATTGAAATAAATTCACACACACCATCTTGAATACAGTAGCTAGTACTTATTTTCTGCATTACTTCGTGGGATTTCCAATGAAACTAGACGAGTTAATTCCCCCATTTCTATTTTACCACCAAACTTTTCGCCCGCTGTTCGCCATCCTATTATAGTTTTTACAGTGGTAGAGCCCGCAACAACATCCGTTGCTCGAATGTGCCGGCTCGACCGGTGAAAAACCACGACCTCACAGAAGACACCTAATATCAATGACGAGCGTGAACATCCGTTATCGGTGCTTGGAGCTGGAGCCCTTCCCAGAAAACAAACGAATAACGTGCGATAAAGAGCTTCGTTCCCATACTTCACGCCTGTCTTCTGTGAGGTCGCGGTACTCCATGGTCATGCTGACCCATCTGTACATCACTGCGCAGCACATGACCAATTAAAACTTATGTATGTAATTTATGGTACAGGTTCTGTCCCTCCGTGTTCATCTATTTGGGGCTGGTGGTGCCTGCGATATGGCTGCTGGAATTGCACAAGGTAGACCTGCGCTTGCAGAAGAAAGCCAACCTTACGTTTATAGAGGTAAGATTTAATATTACTTTAACATTTCTTGAGTCCGCAACAACACCTGTTGCACGAATATCGATGAAATACCACGACCTCACAGAAGACAGGTGCCACTTTCCCTACCAATCCGCATCTTTCTTTGTGAAGCGCCAGTAGCCTTATGGTTAAGGGTACGGATTGCGAAACATGCACAGCTTGGTATTGGTTTCGAATCTGCCATTCGAATATTGTCATGAACCATTTCCAATAAAGTTTAAGTTTGCTTGGGAATGGTAAAAAAATATTAGGAAATAATTTCGGAGGGTTGGCGTCAGGTCGACGTTCGTAAAGAACTGTTACCAAAACCTGTTACAGTGTAGACTACGATCGCACTGTGATGACCCCACATAAAAAGGGTGAGAAAGGACAGAGAAAAGAAGACAGGTCTTTCTCTCTTTCTAGGTTCAGTCCCTCATATCTGAAGATTGTGGTCAGCATCAGGGTTGTAAGTGGAGCGGAAGATCTTCCACCGTTTTCTATCCAGCGCGTTTCTTAGGACCTAACAATTTAGAGGTAATAGGTATTACTCGACCGGTCCATCTGGTAAGCGACCGCGCGATCATTCGCCTTTGGTTTTCCGTAATTTTCGCAAACCTCCGTCGTCTCTGCGCATTGGCCGAAGAACAAAAGAATGCGTTGGCATATGGTATCAGTCTAGTATTTCATATAAGTAATTATCGTAGACGGGGATCCCCCTTCCTGGAGCGACGAAGATCCCGACAGACATGTGGGTGACGCTGATCGAACAGTTCCTGATGCTGACGCTGATAGTGGGCCGCTGGCTGCTGCCCAAGGGAGACCTGACCAGAGACCAGCTGAGCCAGCTTCTGCTTGTCTACATTGGTGAGTTGACCACAATGGGGAAGGGTAAGCGCCATTCATTAAACTCTTGGCTCCTCAAATAATGTGGTATTAAGCCGGTCTTCTGTAGAATCTGTCATAAGGAATTCATTATACCCTGATCTGTTATTATATCCGGACCTAGTTTATATGTTAAGTAATATGTACATTCATAAATCACAAGTGGGTAGCCGAGATAAATCTGGGGCCGACACAATAACCATAATAAGTAAATAGAAGCTCCAATAGCCTAATAAGGGTACAGACTGCGAAACATGCACAACATAGGCGTGGGTTCGTGGTGTCAGGCCGTAAAAAAAACTAGAGCCAAAATCTATTAAAGTATGGACTATGGTCGTACTGTGCCGACCCCACATAAAAAGGTGGGCATAAGACATGGAGAAAAAAAAGTGGTGTAATCTTCTCTCCGAATTGTCAGTAACAATTACTGCTGGGTTTTGAAAGTGAACCTTTAACATTGCTAAGTTACGTTACTTAATGCTTATTTATATTTGATTTGTCCTGTGTTTATAATCTGTGCTATTCAATGAATAAAAATACACCAATTCCTTATAACAGGTACGGCGGCTGATATAATCGAATTCTTCGATTCCTTCAAAGACGAGAAGGTCGCCACCGAGAAGGTGTTGGTCCTGCTCACGCTCGCCATTTGGTCCTGGTCTCTGGTCCAGTTCACGGTGGTCCTGACCGCGACCAAGTCGAGGAAGACCAGGGGCACCGCACATAGGTCTGACATGTACGTATTATAACAATGCACGCACGCCTTCATACACACTTCCTGCACGGCCAATATTAAGTACACTCTCTTTTCCATTTTTGCGAATAGGAGACATAAAAGAAGAAAAATAATGTCAGAACCGGTATTAATAATGGTAGAGTCAGAGTCAGGAATAGAAATGACTCCACTTGTGTAATAACTGGTACTCTTGGTTTGATCTGGCAAATATCTCAACCTCACAGAAGACAGGCGTCAAGTAAAAGTATGCTTCTGCGTTTCGTCTGATGAATGAGGTGACTCTTCCATTCCCATCCTTTTCTAATAAAGGTAGGATGGGATAGGGAGAAGAGGATCGGAAAGGGAGGTATGAATAGGAACAAGACTCCTTGTATATCTCCCCTTCCTTCTCTTTCCAAAATAAAAATATGCAGTGCGGCTGCGTCACATTTGCATGTTGAGGATAGATATCCTATAGATATGATTAGCAGTCACTTAACATCAGGTTAACCGCTTGCTCGTTTTCCAACTTCATCCATAAAAAAAGTCTGCTGTATCTCACATTCTCTTCTCAATTTCTCATCTAAATTCATTCTTCTCCTCTTTTCTGCACAAAGGCTTGCTTGTGAATATTCTGGGGTTGCGGTGATGTCTGAACAGCACGTGAGCTTTTTCCTTCTAGCATAAACCATTCGTAATCTTTGGCTACCCACCCTCTACTTAAGGGTTGGTTAATTAAACTTTACACTTAACAGCTTTTCATCAAAACTTGTCTAAACTCATGCTTGTCACGGCTTCACCATGTGCTTTTCTTGAATCAAAGCTTATACATGTAAAAAAGAACACTGTACGTATTTGTATAATAACTAGCTGTGCCACGCGGTTTCACCCGCCGTGCACTTAAATTTAAACGAAATCCTTTTACAAATACACGACAGTTCGTTTGTTCAAAAAAAGATGTACATGAAAAATTTCTGTGTCATTTTTCCAGTTTATTATATATATATATATATATATATATATATATATATATATATATATATATATATATATATATATATATATATATATATATATATATATATATATATATATATATATATTACCGAATTATTTATAGTTTAGTTATGTTCACTTATGATTTATTATCTGTTTTATTCCGCATAGTCAGGTTAAGATTAAAAAAAACACAGGCAGTACGGACTGCCGACGTAAGTGAAAACTCAAAAACAGAGTCGACAATACTTTAATAATAAATAACCAACAAAAACTAACCCTTGCTACTTAACAATAGAATTCAAATTCAATACAAGAGAAATAAATGAAATAAGGTTCGACTTCCGGTCGCCTCGGCCGATCACAGTTTTCGTAACGCTCTCGCAGCAATCACCAGCTTACTCAGTCAAGCCTAAAGAAGTTTTCACTTCAAAAATAAATTTGTAATTTGACGGTAGATGGCGACACAGTCGGTGGCTCCGCTCGTCACAGTTGTACGTTATACGTTGTTTTGATTTCGTTTAACAATTATTAGATTGAATTAGCGGATTGTTTCACGAGGAAGGAAGGCTTAGTGAGTTTTGTTGACAATGACGAAGTTTTTTTTTAATTTTAACATAACGACAGAACAAAATGTTGACGTACATTTACTGACCCCAGGACTAGTGTTGTTACGATAAACAATGGCCAACATCGATGACCGAGTACAGTAGCGGATCCAGGGCTTAAGGGCTAGGCTGGGGGCTAAAGGCCTGAAGGAAAATCATCATATTTCCAAGTCAAACTATATAAAATTCTACCCCTACCGCCAATGGGGTCATACCTCTCACAATCCTGGATCCGACACTGACTAGGTGTATCGTCATGGCGTACATTTTGCCATCCATCCATTGCGACATCCATGACGTGTTAGTGGCTAATATATTTTGTTCCTACAGGAACTCTAGCTGGAATGTGAGGTATGTTGAAGATTTAATAGGGGGATGATACAACGACGGAAAACATTGCTGGTTTATATGGTCTCATAATGTGCCGTTACGAGGTCCATGGACCATACATCGACTTGATATAGATGTTGTTCCCACAGGAATTCCAGTCGCGCCTGCTGCTGTTCCATAGAAGTATGTGCCATAATAATGAACATAGCGCTCCAGGACGCCCCGTTCCTCGCCTTCCGGCTTCTCATCATCGCCCACTATAAGATCATCAACTACATGAACATTTTCTTCACCTGCAAGAACACTCTGGTAAGCTGCACCTCAAATCTGCTTTTGTAATACCAGAATCTGAAATTTCTACTCAGATATCAGAGGGTTCGCATGATGACGTAAGTGTCTACCGATGATTTAAGGAACGCTCGCGCGACAGAGACACTTTAGTAACTTGGACCCTCTAGTCTAGTATCAATTACTAATAGTAAATACGAAATAATCCGATTTTTAAAGGGTTTCAAAATCACGTTCAAAGATATGGTTAAATACAAACATACATACATATGTGCGTTAAAAACAAAAAAATAAAGTTTTATTGCAGTTAAATATTACCTTGTTTCACAGCAAATGTAATTTTTGTAAACAAAGATTTTTACGTTAGTTAAAAAACAATTTATTCTCATTTTATCTAAAACTTGACACAAATGACAACATTTCCGATGTAAGTGTAATGGCCGCCATATGGTGAGTGACGTTTGTTTGTTTACAACAATCATATCTTGCTACGAAACAAGGCATTTACACTTTTGTTACAGTTTTTTTTTGTCTTAAGTCGTATTTGCTAGACAAATACGACTTATTGTCGTAAGTATTGTCTGACAAATGCCTCAGAAAGGATGATTTAAGGGACATAACATAATTTCAACCCCTTCATATTCTTCTTGGGAATTCTCTTGCAGGCAAACAAAAAGCTTCCAATTACCTTAGATTAATCATTCGAGATATTTTTTCTGTGCAGGTTATTCTTTTACAAATATACAGACTCTATGTCTTGCACCTGGAGACCGTGGAAGAAGGCACTGGTTCCGTGTACAGAAAGAGACGAAAACATAAATCCGATAAGAAGGAGCAGGACAACAAGAGGACGTGAGTAGCTTTTTAATAATTGTTATGCAATAATAATGTTTTCGTTTAAATGCCAACCAAATGCAAGTCGGCCTCGCGGGGTTCCGTACCATTATCTATTAAAAACGAGCAAAAAATCACGTTTTTTGTATGGGAGCCTCATTAAATATTTATTTTATTACGCCTTTTTGTATTTGTTGTTATAGCGGCAACAGAAATACATCATCTGTGAATATTTCAACTGTTGAACTATCACGGTTCAAGAGATACAGCCTGGTAAAGACGGACAGCGGAGTCTTAGTAATACAGTTCCCGTTATATCCTTTGAGTACGGAACCCTAAAAAAATTAAAATAATTTATATTCAGGAAAAGTATTCTTGTTATTAATTTTAGGTAATTACGTGGACAGGATTAAAATAATAATATCCTGGGACATGAAAGAAAGGTATGCTTCGGTGGTTCATGTTGAAAGGATGAATGAAGAGAGAGTAACGACATAAATTTATGTTGCGGCAGTGAGTGGCAGTGTTGGCAGGGGACGCCCTAGGAAAACTTAAATCGATCTGATTACTAAAAAAAGGCGATATAAGGAGCACCCGTAACCGACGAGCATGTACACGTAGATATATGGATGTAGAAGAAGCGAGAGAGGTGTGCCATGATCGCGCCAAATGGAAATCCATGATCTCTACCTACCCCTCTGGGCTACGGGTGTGGGCATATTTATTTATTTATAAAATTATGGTGAAATCTTTAAAAATATTGCTTGAAACGGTAACGTTTTTCTACAGACACAAGGCAAGAAAGCATAAGAAGAGGCACGAGGTAGGGGAGACTTCTATCTCTGTTATCAGCGACCCAAGACGTCAGGAGAGAGTGGATGGTGGGAGAATCAGGCAAGGCCAATGTTTATTTATTAAATGGCTTTTCACTCGTAGTTTTCTACCTCGGGAACAGTTTTATTTCTTGTAACAGAAGGTACACACTTCTATACCCCTGAGTTAAAGCGTAACGTAAACAAATTGCATTACATGACAGAAATTCATCTGTCTGTTACGGTTCATGAGATACAGCCTGGTGGCGGACAGACAGACGGACAGCGGAGTCTTAGTAATAGGGTCCCGTTTTACCCTTTGAGTACGGAACCCTAAAAATGTATCTAAAAATGTATACATAAATATATTTTTATGTAAGAAATAAATAAGATTTTAGAACAATTTAACTAAAAGACTCTGTGTGTCTGGTTAAAGGGTAATACAATCATAATATATATAAAATCATAATATAATACAAAAATAATAATTCCATAAATATTAATAAATTAAATACACTGCTAGTTATTTTGGTTAGCTGTACTTTTTGTTACGGATGACGTCACGTGGATGTAAATTTGACAAGGAACCAGCGCATTGTCAATTTGCTGGGGTTATAACAACAGAATTAGTAACTTACTAAAAGGCGATGTTACCTGTGACCGACAACCGTATGTGTAAGATTTTTATTTTTGCTTACACATTTTGTGGATGTGAGGTGTTATTTATGCTTGTATTAAATAAGTTAATTTGTAAAGGTTGCATTGTAAAAGTCGTTAAACTCTAATCGCCAACACCAAACGAATTTATGGGACCATTCTATTTAGAAATAACAGTAGTATAGCGAAGTGTGGAGGGTCACCGTGCTGTCACCTTGGCACGTAACAAATGAATAGACGACACTAGTGATGTGTTATAAATTATCGATGAAAAATATTTATCGATATTTTTATGTGAAATTGTTTTTTTTTAATCGAAAAACACGATGACCTCTTATTGCGTAATTCCCTCCCTAATCCCTCTCGATGCTCTTCTGTGAGTGTGTGTGCATACATATATACACTTCTGTCTTTCTGTACGACCTGCTTACAATTTTCTATTCATAGGTATCGATAAGTTTTCGGTTTCAATTGAACCTGGTGTTTGGAAATGGATGAAATTTAAGCTAAAGCGTTACATACAAATAAAAGTAATAAATAAACGTTCTGAAAAGGTTTGCGTTGTCCCATCTCTAGTATAAGAGGTGTGGCCTCGGGCGTTGAGGGCCACAATCGACGGGATGACCTGTCTGTTTGTATAACTTGCGTATGTATAGGCTCTGCGGGTGAATTTAATGGTTCTGCCGAACTCATGCTGAATTTTTGTACAGGCAATGTTTGGTAGGGTTACAGAATTATGTTGTTAGACAGATGTACCTTGTTCCATTGCAAGATAGCTAATGCAGCAGGTAATGAGACGAGAGAGTTATTTTTCGAAAGTATTTTTATATTACCAATTTTAACGTAAAAACGTTTGCTTACAAAAATAACATCTTGCTAAGATACAAGGTATAGAATCGAAAAAATTTAAGGATGCTTCACGTTTGTGTATTTTCTTACATGAGAATTATACTCAGTAAATATTGAAATAACAAAATATTTTTCTTGTAATTTTTTATAGTTCTCTTCCTTTATAAGAAACTCTTTTTTCTCTTTCTTTCCTTCTCTATATTTCTCTGTTCAATTTTAAATCTACACAGTATCATATTGTAATAATCTTTTTGTTATTTATAGAGCAATTATCCTGACGAATACTGACGAAATTAAAGAGTTGGAGTTGACGAAACTCTTCAAAGACCAAGCGGGAACAGAGAACGAAAAGAAGAAGGGGTAAGATTTATTATATTAATACTAAATAATTATTTTATTCACAAATTCAAAAATGTCTTTAGTTATGGATTATATACCAAAACTTTCTTTATAAACCATCTTATTCATTAATTATACTTTAATTATCCCAACAATTTCCAGTAAGAAGAAAAAACAAAAAGCGAACTCTTCTGAAGAATCTCTCAACAACATTCATCACACAACCGACGACTCGGGCATTTGACATCACCGGATAAGGCGGGAAAGTCCGCACAAGCATAGAGAGAAGAAAGAAGACAGGCGCAAAGAGAAAAGGAGCAAGAAGAAGCAAGTGAGCAGCGAGAGTGACACGGACAGTTCGAGTTGAGCGAGAAAAGAAAAATGATTGGTATTTAATTGTCTATGGCCGGATGTGTTGCCATTGCAGTCATGCTGCTGTTTTTTGGTAAATTTGTCGGGAAGAGATGTTCGAATTACGGTAGTTTTTTTATAGAGTTGCTTAGTGTTGATCGTTATGTATTTTTGAATAGAAAAGAGTAGCAGTATTAATAATATCTAATTTTATTAATCTATCAATCAAAATACATTTAAACGTATTTTGCAAGAAGATTAGCCTAAGTATTTTATAATATTTCAAAAAACGTACAAGTATTTTTTTAAGAACAAATTAGCGTTTCCGTGTCCCAGCGCATTATCAAATCGTGGTAAGACGTCAAAGTTATTAGAGCAGGATAGTGAAATTAAACAAGGAAAGAAAGACTTCCGCTTTGTTATTGTGCACTTTTCAAAATAATTAAAACGACCAATATGAAATATAATTAATTAATTAATATATCAAACCTACTTCCTACTCTAGCGCTATTTTGGGGTTTTGAGTTGTAATTTGTGCTTATCGCTGGATTTTCTCAAATTTTCCTTCAACCAAGATGGCGGTCCTCTAGCCTCCATAGTCAAAAGCTAATAAATGTTACCCGTCAAGAAGTTCTGTTAAATAAGTTTATTTATTAACAGTCTTTTGATATAGGTTGTTAATCTTCTGAAGCTATGATAAATAAATATCAAAAGTGCCTTTATAAATCTTTGTCATAGTTATCGCATAAGAGTTAATTATAGAGTAGAGACTTGTTTTATTTGAGTTAATGGAAAAAAAACAGGCTGTCATAAGCACTGTCCACTCAACTGAAAACTCAAAACAGGCGCGACTATAATTAAAAATAAATAAATATGCGACAAAAATAAACCCTTATAAAATTCAAAACGAAATACAAGAAAAATAATGAAACAACAGTTCGTCGAAACCACTCCAAGTTCAAATGGCGTGTTCCTGGCGCATGTTTCCTACCTATAGGATTTCCCCCTACTAATGTCGTCTAACTAAAGAAGTTTTCACTCCAAAAATATTTTGTCTATGAAAGTGAAACCAATAATTATATTTACGTAAACTAATTTTGGCGCCAAAACACGTCTTGCTTTAAATCGTGTAATGACAAAGTATTTGTTGTGTTGTCATATATTTATAATTCATTAATATATGATTATAAATAAATTTGATTTAACTTGTGCCTTTATATTGCCTTATTTTGGTAGAATTTAAAAATTAGTATCTAAACAACTGTTAAAAATTTATACATCCAAAATCTAGTCACTAATGTTTTTATACCTTTTTTAACACCAAGATGTGGTTTTTGTAAACAAAAGTTTTCTCGTTAAAATTCGTGATTCACAAAATTTCCGATGGCGTAATGGCCGCCATGTATGGTGAATGACGATTGTTTGTTTACAGCAATGATATCTTGCTATGAAACAAGGTATAGACATATTTATATCGTAATTGTTTATTACAAATGTTAAGAGAAATAGGATGCAATTAATCCTATTTTTAAAATTTTAATGTTTCCTAGTTGTGTAGACGGAGCTTCGCTCGGTCTTGTTTTTATATTGTCGTGTTGTTTCGGAATAGATTATTGTTCGGATAACACCTGGATTACCGGTACTTTCACTGCCGTTTTTTTATTGTTTTTAGCTGTTTGGTCTACTAGCAATTATTGTATATTTAAAAAAAAACAAATTTTGAAATCTGAATCTTGCAAACAGCTCCAACGATTTGCATGAAACTTAAGATTCACTTTTATAAAATGTTTTCAGGCACACACATTTCTTTTGTCGGCTTAATCTAACTGCAATTTTCCTTTTGCATATTTAAGGCAGTAATTGAGTTAGTGTTTTATAATTTTAAAATAAAATGTTGCCAGAACGCCTCGAGTCGTCATCATTTGAACACACCGAAAAATGAAAATCTAAGAATAGAAAATTGTACATTCCGTGCAATTTTGGTCTAGTGGTCGGTTTAAATCGAACATCTGGCAACCCAATAGGGTTAGATTTTGGTAACTTTAGGTAACAACCTAGTACCATAAACAACTGTTTTTGTTTTGTATATTATAAAATAACGTGAAGTTACGACATTACAGATTACAAATTGACAGAATATAAATTGTTATGAAAGTATTAAATATTTATTTAGTGAGATAAGGCACGCAAAAATATAGTAAGATAAATGACGTTAAATATAATTAATCGATTTCGTAGATTTTTAATAAAAATGGTATTAATGAGAGATATTTTTATTTCAAAATTTTATTATATTTTCGACTCACAATTTTTATCTGCAAGGGTTAATAATAATATCCTGGGACATTCACACGCGGCCATCTGATCCCAAACTAAGCAGAGCTTGTGCTATGGAAACCGAAACGGAAACAGTTCCTATGGTGCTGCACATTCATTCGCCTCCTTCTCTTATATAAAAAAGTATTTTCATTAAAAACTACAACTTTATTCGTATTTAAATAAAATAAATAAAGAATTACATCTAAAAGTAACATTATCCCTTAATTCGTAGGAATCTCGGCGCCGTATTTGTAATAAATGCTTCGCCAGAAGTACGCCCGCTCCGGAGTGAGTTCGGTGACATACTCCGGCTCTAAGTCGATTGCCAAGTGGTGGGGGTAGGGCACCCACTCGCCGTTGCTTGATTCTGGGGTTGGTGATCTGTAAAAAAATATAAAATATTATAATTATTACTAGCATGTGTCTTCGACTTAGTATGAAATTATTACATCGATTTATTTGTATTAAGTGGCTAAAATATCAATCTTTGCTCCTCCAACCGTGGGTTTCCGCTGGTAATAAAGTCATGCCGCGATACAAGCTTTCTCTCTGAAGTAACTGAGAAGTTACTTCACAAGCTTAAACTCAGCTATCGTAAAATCTAAAAGAAAATTCTTACGATACGGAAAGACTCTGAAATCACCGCTTAGTGTGACAAACCCTTTATCCTGCTTAGATACAGGTTCTTGTTTCTTCTTTCCAGAGCCAGAGATGGCTGGTATTGGTAGTTGTTCGTAACGGTCATTTCCTCCACAATTGCAAAGACAAATCTTAATTATTAAACCTTATTAACACTTACCCAAATTTAGCGAAATTAGCCCACATCATTGTCATAAATGTGACCATTCTAGCATCCTCTTCATCCATCGGCAAAGGCAGTCGTTCCAGTTCGAATATGTAAAACAAATCGTCTCTATTAGCAGTCGCTTCTAAGCTGCTATTCGTTAAAATTCTCCCTAAATTCCTGTTACCCAAATAATTGAAGATGTACGCATATACTGGCAACCCTGTACTATTGGTGTAGAGGTTTGTAAACAAAGACATTGGTCCAACGTAAGAAAAGTCGGTATTCAAATTAATAATGCCTCCAAGAAGCGTTTCATCTGTTGTAGTGTTTACGAAATATGTATCTTTCAAAGTGTCTCGAAATTCTGAACGGTCTTCAGAGGGTACTTTAAGACTTCTCTGGTCTAATGCCGAATAATCTTCATTCTTTATTCTATCCATTTGACTGCTAATCGTATTGTAGTCCAACGTGCTTGTCAGACCTTCAACAGTGTTCAAACCAATTATCATCGGTACGGGATTAATAACTTTTCCTGTAGTAAGGATATTGAATGGTGTGTCTAGTAAGAACGGTTCTTCATCGTCGAATAGTTTTTCTAATGAAGGTAAGAAGACAGATTGAGCGTTCATTTGTTTACCAATGGCCTCTTCAACTCTTGAAACTTCCGCTTCTGAATATAATTCGTACAAATCGTACGGGTCTTTCGTGTTGATTCCTAAGGTCTTTCCGATTTTGATTGCGGTATTCAAAGGGTTGGTATCGAAAGATTGTGGGGCGAAGGGCGCCCCACTCTCTGATATAACCCGATGGAACAAATCCTTAGTTGATTCTGACATGGTAAGGTAAATTGCAGCCAAACCTCCACTACCTTCGCCAAAGACAGTCACATTGTCGGGATCGCCGAAGAAATTGGAAATATTTTCTTTAATCCATCTAAGAGCTGCTCTAATATCCTTCAAGCCGGCGTTACCTGGAGCCTCCTTGATACCCAGGTTAAGGAATCCGTACGCGTTAAGTCTGTAATTAACTGTCACAACAATAACACCATGGCTGAGTAGGTATTGCGGACCGTAGAAGATGGAGGATCCTGAACCTACACCGAAACCTCCACCGTGGAGGAAGACCATAACGGGAAGGGTTGTGTTTTGAAGTTGAGAAGGTAGGTAGATGTTCAGTACGAGACAATCTTCGTTGTCGCTTGGCGAAGCTAAAGGATCTGGTGCCGGGAATTGTGGGCAGAGAACTTCTCGGCTGTTTGCTTTGTACACCCCTGAGAAGGTAGGAGGATCTTCAGGTGCCTGGAAAGATAAAAGGAAATAGTTTAGTACATTGGTGGACTATTTTATGTATATATTATTTATTGGTGGAATAGTTAAAAAATAAATAAATATTGAATAAATGAATAATCAACAAAAATAAACTCTAACGTATAGCAATAAAATTCAAAATTGAATTCGTGAGAAATAAATAAAAAAAAATTCGTTTGAAACTATTCTAAATTCAAATAAGCATGTTTCTTAGCATGTTGTTCACGCGAACCTGTAAGATTTTCCGCTACCGAATATCGTCTAACGCAGCTAATGAAGTTTTTACTTCAAAAATAGTATGTTAGAGAAAGTAGCAACCTCGTCAGTTTTAGAAGTGAAGAAGAAATAAAGTTGAAAGAAGCCGTTGACAATGTTGGTACACCTGATACGATACGAACATCTTATAAACACAATTACAGAAGGCAAATAAAAGGGAAGAGGGACAGAGAAAGGCGGAGAAGATCATTTAAAAATAACAAATCAAACAGAAGGCAAACATCGTGTCGTATCGGGTAGTCAAGAGGAAGGCACAATGCCGGACGACTGGAGATCGTCTAACGACCGTATTCTTATAATAACATCTAACGGGTATTTAAGCTTTAAAATTATAAGTACAGTGATCAGAAAGTACTCCTAAAATCACTGTAACAATGTTTATTTTGGTGGTGTTTTCATTTGTTACATTTATTTCGGTCTAGCCCGCAAACAAATGAATAATATGAAATGAAGAATTCCGTTCTAAAACGCTACATGTATGAAACCTTCATCCAATCGTTTTCGAGATCGCCGGGTTTAAATTTTCAAGAATTACTAGCTTCATAAGAGGGACTTACCCTAAATTTAACAGGAACGGCATATCTAATACCGAGGAACTCATAATACAATCCATTAGTTGATATAGCTCCTTCCACAGTCCCTTGCTTCGTCTCCACTTGTAGTGTAGTGTCCTCAGTAGCGACCACTGACAACACCACCAACACAACACACACGCTTAGTGTTACCATCCCTTTGGTTCTTTTCTGACTGCGATATAATCTATCGGGTAATTATCTTTTATATACCATATCGGTATCTGGCAATAAATGAAGTGTCATTACTTATCTGTATTCCTATAGGTTATGGGAGTGTGAGTGTTCAATTTATTGCGAGAAAACGTACGCACACATTGATGGGTAGATATATATGATGCTAGTAGCTAGTAGCTTGCCCGTGACTTCACACGCATTTTCTATAAAATAACACCATTATACCATAGGACCATACCAAGACCATAAGACCAAAAAGTAGTATCGTTGCTCAGAATAATAGTATAATAAGTTGTATCTAAAATGCCATCAGTTAGTGAAAACGCTCTAAAATGATGCTTGAATCATGAATTTTTATAAATTGAGAGGGATTAATACATTTCAACGCGTTAAATAACTTCTTCTACTCTCTGCCCTTTTCACTTTTTAATGTGGGGTTGGTACAATACCACCGTAGTCCATACTGTAATAGGTTTTGGCTTTAGTTTTTTTTACGGCCTGACTCCTATTAAACTCAAGCTTAAACTTGGTTGGAATTGGTTCACGAACATAGTCGAATGGCGGATTGGAATCCACGACCATGTTGTGCAGACTCGTATATCCGCGGGACCCTGGGATACAGTCCAATAGCCCATCCCGTCTTTCCAGTTGTCGGTTAATTTGTAACGATGAGTATTAGAATCTGGTGGCTCGTTAGCGTAATTTTGCATGTGTATTTCGAAGCCAAATTATGAAGGACAAAATTTTGGGTTCCATTTTTTAGTAATATACTAGTCCTTGTTTCATAATAAATTTAACGTAAAGTAATTACGTAAATATTTTTTATCTCATGTTAATTTACAATTATGATATACGTACGTGTCGTTTGAGTTCAAATGTAACATTGCATTATGCTTACGTAATCTACGTGACTGTACTGTAACATCTCACAGATAAGCAAATGTAATCGATTTAACAGATTTCGTTTCGTAAATATACAATTATTATCGCCATCGATGCTTGTTTCTCTATTTTAACACAAGAAAAGCAGCTGGTAAGTTTTTTTTAATTAATTTATGAATGAATTTATGAAATTTTTGTTGCTTATAATTGAAATACATTAATTTATCGGAGTAACGAGCCGAGCCCAAGGGAGCCGTCGACCTTAGTCACTCAAAATGCTTAGGCTAACCGGTAGCCGCCTTTGCCATTACTCTTAAGCCCGGCGTTGCTGTAGATGCTTCTTCAAGGAAACAAAAATAGACTACTTGAATGTTAACATAATTTATTTTATTCTATATTTAAGTAATATAAAAGAAAATTATATGGCATTATATATCATTAATAAATAATAAAAAAGTGGCATGCAATAAAGAAAGGATTTATGCGAGCGCAGCTTTAAGACGTGAAAAATAAAGTAGGTCAAATATTATGTAGGAGAATTAGTCGTCAGTGTCAATTTGTCATTTCTAATTAGAGTCGAGCTCACGACCACTGAAGTCCTTGAGACGCGGCGCTTACGGCAAACTACATGTAGCCAGTTCAGTAAGTAAAAAATACGTACATATTTTCTAATAAGGCATGCGTAATATACATTACAGGTATTTGTTGACTAAAATTTTAATAAAACCTATCAAATTAATAATGTGATTTTTAATTGATATGAATGGAATAGAAAGTTTTTGTCGAATTTAGTCTCCAGATTTGCCGTAGGACTTGAATGGTGGCGCGGACCATTTGCATTCGACATTAAAAAGTTTATTATGATGATAACTTATGTATATTTAATTAATAATTCTTAATATATTTATATTTGATTTTTATAATTATATATATAAATAATATTTTTAAAACTTACTTAACAACAGAACCAACCACAAGCAACAAGCGTCTATTAGCGGTACAAACCTACAAATTTCAAAACTTTGACATTTCATTTTTAACAGTCCAGCCAGCGCAAACGTTTTTGACGTTTGTCAAATATCTCGTTTTCGATATATGAGTGTTTTAAATCAATATATTGTTTATTTACTCACATATTTCACTAAAATATGACATTATTTGTCATAACAACAAACTATTTATGAATCAAACTAATAACTATTGAGTGAATCTTTTGAAAATAACTTTCTTATACTGCTTACGTGTAATTACTAAAGATAGTACGAAAAACCGCCTATATACAGCAAAGTTATGAATAAAAAGCCGAGAACTGGTCCAAGAATTCGTATAACAAGGCAAGCTCTCCATAAAAAGGTGGAAGAGGGAATCGAGGTGAAAGTCGACGAGAGTAGTCTAATTTACACCTGCCAATACTGTCGCGTTAAATTCACACAGAACAGCCACTTCTTCCGTCACATGACTTCCAACCACCAAGTGCAGCAGCAAGAAGCGACTTATGAATGCAACGAGTGTCAAATCATCTTTACTAAGAAAAATATGTTAGACGTACATTACAGGAAGCGCCATCAAATTAAAAGCAAATCTAAATGTGAATCGTGTGCAATAACATTCAAATCGCGTTACTGTTTACGAAGGCATATGAAACTTAAGCAAATAATGGATGAAAATTCCTGTGTAAAGTGTCAGAAGAAGTTTATAACTAAAGATTTACTCGTTAAACATGTGAACAATAAGCATACATTTAAAAATGCAACCTACCAGTGTGACCGTTGCTCTTTAAAGTTTAAAGCTAAGAAATCTCTACAGACTCACTTAACTAGGATACATAAAAGGTTATGATTAATACTGTTATATATTTAATTGATGCAGTAAGTTGTTACCGTGTATCTTGTTAAACTATTTCTATTTTTATATGACAGACTCTAAAAACAAAATACTCTATCACGTGTAAACAAATTTATGTATCATCATATATATTGTGTAGTATAAATATGTCACAAAGATAGTTGATGGTAATAGTAGATGTAAAAATACAGCTGTTCACCAAAAGAAAATCCCATTTATCTAATTTTACATGGAACCAATTCCTAATATTAGTCTTTTAAATATTTTATGATGGGAAAGCTACTGGTAAAACTGGCTACAGCTACCCCTCTACGAGAGCTTTTTTACATAAATACTGGCAATGTAACTTAACATAAGGTACATTGCTTATGTCATTCTATCTCAAATCTCATGCTAATATATAATTTCACCAGTTATACAGGTGATGAGGGAAATCCATGATTTCCTCATATTGATTACTTAAAATAAATAATAAGTCACATTGTGAAAACAAAACAACAATACATGTTACTAAAAAAAGAAGGTAAATATTGCTAACAATGGGTCCATGTTATTTAACTTTCTGTTACTAAGATTGTATAAACTTCTATAACATTATTAATTTTGTAGAAGACTGCCTTAATTTGCCGTTGTTAATTATTGTACATCATTAATATGGTTTGGTTGTAATAGTATTAATGTAGTAAATATGTTGTCTATGTGTAGGCATATTTAGGACGTAATAAAAAACTTAAATTTAATATTAATTTAAATATATAAGTACTCACAAGGCAATAAACAAATAATATTATTAATAAATCTCTATTTACACGACAAATATAAGTATTTATTACAAGAAAGCCGTTTCTGTGGTTCCGAGAATATTAAGTGACATCGGTAGTAGGATGGGAGATGGCTCTGGGTTTTTCTTTAGTTAAAGGTAGTAGTAAAATAATATGAAAGTATTTAAACGTTCTTTCCAATCAAATTTTTCATAAAATTGGTTTGAACTAAATCTGTGTTATTCTTTTTTCTAACCATTTTTTTAATGTATTGACAACGTATTGTGGATTTGAAAGGTTTTGTTAATACATGCTCTAAATATTTTAGAGGTATCACAATCTTGATCGCTATCCGCAATTCTGCATGGATATTACATATGGATTCTCCAGGTAATTAGTATAGTTATAAAATAAAGTAATGTGTTCATTTTTGCTAAAATTATACCTTATTTAAATCTATTATTGTCTTTTTATATTTATTAATCACATAGGGCTGTTTTCTGGTGTTACTAGTGGTCCCAACGGACAGTATCTTGCATAAATGTTGTCTTCCTGATATTAACATAAGCTAATGTATTCAAGGTTTCAAAAAGAATCACAAAAAACCATGTTAAATGTGATAGCAGCACCACCTACCAGGTCCAATTGTATTTAAACCAAATAAATAATCTTAACCATTTCAGGACAAATTCAAATACACACAAAAAACTTAAAGTCGGTGTATTGGTTTAGGATTTCATTCACATATACGAGCCACATCAGAACTCGCCCGATAGTGGCAGACACTTTTGATCAGTTTGTAAAACAGATTAAGCAGCCTTGGTCTACAAAAGATCCAATCTGATATCTGGTCTTACTGAACAGTTTTGTATGGCGAAAATCCTGAACTAGTGAACGGAGCAAGTGATCCATCAACACATTGACCAATGAAATCTAATTTTTTATAGAAAAGGTAAAATAGCTTCTATACAAGTGCTCTTACTGTGAGTTCACACTGTAATAAAATTCACAGGGTTTCAACATGGTTTTATTCTAGGTAAAAGACAAAATAAAACAGTAGGTGTTCCATCTACTTGCCATGGTAATATGAAGAATAATGAAGCCACAACTTAAGGGAGCTAAGCAGTCAATTTGATCACATACATATTTAATAATAAAAAAGTTGTTTTTTACAACTGATTATATTTTAACCTTCCTTTACAATTAATACTACATATAAAAAAATCTTTATAAATTACATAAAATAACTATGAACAATACATTATATTAAAACCTATTTATAATACATCAGATGATTTCACGAGCTTTCCATTTAAGTAGCCCATTCTGTGTTTCTCTCTTACATGCCTTACTACATGGTCTCTGCGTTTATAAGACTGGGGACATAACGGACAGACAATTGATTGATTTGAGTGTTGTGACTTCACATGCCTTACCATGTGATCCTTGCGTTTAAATGTAGCATGGCAATGCAGACATATATGTCTATCCGACGCCGAGTGTGAAAGTTCGTGCTTCTCCAAATCGTATAACGTACTACATTGAAAATCGCAGTTTCTACATCGGAAGACTTCATCGTCCGACGTATGACATATTTTTATATGTTCCAACATTAAATCTTGTCGTTTACAATCTTTATCGCATACGGGACAGTTGTAATCATTTCTGTTTAAATGTAAACTTTGTACGTGCCTTTTCAAATGATCTTGGCGGCGAAACACCGTGTGACAGTATGTACACATTAATTTCTTTTTGAACGCATGCATTTCAACGTTATGATGTTCGTATTCGACCTGATCGTCGAAATTTAGATTGCAATGAGGGCAGTAGCGGTTAAAAGATATATCGTTCTGAGTTCGAGGAGCAGGAGAGTGTTTATCATCCCCTGGCGTGTGTACAAGATGATTTAACACGTATGACATACTCCTGTTGTAGTTTTCCGATTCGTAATTCACGTTAACATTATCCATTACGTTGTTGTTTATTGTTATTTTCGTTTCCAATTCACAGATTTGTTTATGTTATTGTTTTGTTATTGGACAAGTAAAAGTAGTTCATTGAATATTTCATTTTCAAGGAAAATGACATAAAGAATCAAATACAGATCATATAAATGAAAATGTTTGGATAAAGATTAAAAAACTTAATTATAAAACTTTACGTTACATTAAACAATTGTTTGTTGCATATTTATTTGGGTTTTATGAATTCTATTAAAATTAAAATCGAATGTTATATTTAGAAATAATCTGTCACGGTATATTTTATGATTTCATACATTCAATAAAGAGTCACGAGATTTCGATCTTTCGTACTTTTAGTATGCAAATTAAAGCTTAAGAATCAAAAAAGCGATAGAGTAGCAAGTGGGAATAATATAAATCTGTTGAATATAGCAGGCGGCGTTAAATGCGCAAGTTGAACAAGGATCACAGATAAAATTATAATATGTACCTATTCAGTATCGATCTTTGCTTATGTGCTTGGGCTGTGCTTTGCGGGCTGTGGGTGTACGGAGAAAAGGAAATATTATTTTTACTGTCTATTCCTTCCTCTTTCCATTAAAGGTAGACAACGCATCAGCAATACATTTGCTTGTTGCGGATGTCTATGGGTAGCGCTCACTTACCATCAGGTGATCCCGCTTGCTTGTTTGCCACCTTATTCCATAAAAAAATGATTTTTGAAAAAAGAACGACTTCCACTTTGTTATGATAGAGGAAATCGTTCTTTCCTTGTTTAATTCAATATCCTAGTGATCAGTAAGAACCTAACAAAAGCAAACAAGATACAGAAATCTCCGCTGTGGTTTTAGCGCTAGAAAGTTAACTTATACCAGAAAATCTGCGCTCCCTTTGATTGCTATGACGATAGAATATTCGTAAGACGGAAACAAATTCATTGATCCTTCCTTTCGTGAATTTATACAGGGTCAGAGTGTCGAAGCGAGCGAAGGTATATGTGCTAGAATAGTCTTCATACTACCGAGTATAGGCAGGGCCAGCTCCACTCAGGTTAAGCGTGTCATCCAACTCTGCGTCGTGAGGTGCTAAAATGACCTATTATCGGCATGTGACGATGCACAGCATCTGGGAGAGTGCGTTGTATACTTCCCTTTGTATTTCCACCAATCGCAACGTCTTCCGGTGGCGACAGCGCCATCTATAGCGAGTTGTCACCGGGGGTGGTCAACGCCATTTTGTCTTCATAGGCGTCGTTACTTCTCAAACGTGCAACATCTTACTTGCCTTAAAGTTTTAAGTGAATTTGCTTTAAAGAGCGCAAATACTTATAAATTCATAATAGTGCATATTATAAGTATTAAAGAGATCGCGTGTTCTATTAGTGATAGTGAAGTAGAAAATGTACGTCCCGAAATGGCGGATTGCCTTGCGGTCGGTAGCGGCGATAGGCTACCGCCGACTGCGAGCCCACTTGGGAACCGCGCAAGCGCTTCCAAGCGAAGCTACTCGAGCGGCGACAGCGGCGAGCAAGACGCGGTGAGTCTGATTTTGATTATCGGGACCTGGTTAATAAAGTTGGAGTTCTAACAAATATTTTGCTACACAATGTTGGTCTATCCTCTCATGTAGCAGAAATTATATCACACAACACCATAAATTCCGTAACATCCATGGCACCCGGGCTGGCACCCGAATCGACGCCGGGGCCTACCAACCACGCATCTGTAGCTACCGACTTCCAACTACAAAGGCCCGCGCCCACCGTCCCTCCGCGCATGGTTGAGCCGCGGCTTTTAAGTCTTGGCCACGTAGGGACAGCACTTAAAAAGCCTAAGGTACCCCGAGCTGACCCCGAAGCTCTGAAGCGGCTCGAACTTCTGCAAAAGTTTGGCGAACCATCTTGGAAAGACGTTCGATATACAGCAATTTGTAACTGATTAATAGCTAACGTGCATCGTCCCTGCTAATACGAGTTTTATTTTTTTGTAAAACTTGCACTATTACAAGCCAACTTTAATTTGAATACAACTTAAATAGTTGAGGTTTTCTGAGGTACCCATCGAGTTTGAAATCCACTGCAAAACAGAGCGCTTGAAAAGTCCGTTTTTTTGTCTGACGCCGGACCGTGTCCATTACCGGATCTTCAGTGGTATATGGTTTACAATGTGGGTGTTGAGCATTGGATACCGGTCTACAGAACAATTTACGCCTAAAGCACCGCCGCCAATTATTGACGGTCCGTCGTCCTATGACAAACGTCTGCTCTAGGCTACTTTAATAGATATTTATGGAATAATTGCGTCTGTCTGCTGTCTAGCGATGATCTCAGCAGTTCGGGTTAAACGCGAGTAATTGTATGCATAAGATCCTTTGCACCGGACAGAATTATCGGTATTCGTATTATGCTTAAAGAAATTTTGTTTGTCAAAAATAGACAAAAATAGGCATAGACAATCATGAATGTACCTATTACAAAGTGGCAAACGAGCAAGCGGCCCCTGGAAATAAGTACCGCTACCCATAGGCATCCGCAACAAGCTAATTAGAGTTGCAGATGCGTTGCCTACCTTCATGGACGAAGGAGGAGACAAACAGAAAAAAGGATAATGCCATTCCCTGTCCATTCCCTCCTCATCCGTCAAATCCTCTTCCCATCCTTTCCTTATTAGAAAAGAGTAGGAGGGGAGGAGGACTACAATTAGGCCTCCGGCACGTCACTCATCAGACGAAACGCAGAATACTTTTACTTCACGCCTGTCTTCTGTGACGTCGTGGTATTTCACCGGTCGAGCCGGCCAATTCGTGCAAAATATGTTGTTATTGTTGTTTTCTGTATATGTTAAAATCGCGTAACGAATCTTAAGGTTACGCCGTAAGGACGTTATGTACATTGAATGAAGCAACTCTGCGGCCAACACTATAAACAAACTTGATCCCAGAATTACCAGTTACGCAAGACGCCCCAGATTTAGCATGGCAACCTACTTGTGATTCACACATGCACATAAATTATTCCAATGGTGGTAGAGGCCGTAACATCTGTTGCACGAATGTACCGGCTCGACCGGTGAAATACTACCTCACAGAACACAGGCGTGAAGTAGAAGTATGCTTCTGTGTTTAGAGCGATGGGAGGTGCCGGAGGCCCAATTTTAATCCATCCTATTCTTTCCCAATAAGGATAGGGTGGGAAAAGGAAGGGAATTCGACGGAAACGGTAAAAGAATAATGCTTTTTCCTGTCTATTCCCTCCTCCAAAGGTGCGCAACGCATTTGCGACCCGCTCGCTCCTTTGCCAGCTTATTCCATGAAAAAAACCGAGGTTCTGTTCAAATAACACATGAGGATATACATCTGTATTTTTATATTTAGAATTTTTTGTATGAAAGTTGTGGATGCGATGGTAATTATCAAAGGTTTGCTTCTGTCAAAGAAACCTTACACGAACCATAGAGAACAGACATTGTTGACAGTGTGAATTGACTATTGACATACTTTTTACTGACCACAAATAATATTTACAGCTATATTCATTAATTTCTAAATACAATCAATTCATTACTTATATAAATATAGGGGGATTGATAAAATGAAACAAGCATATAAAGATTTAATATTGGACTAATATTTAGTAAAATACCATATTATAATAATAAAATTCATATAAAAATCCAAGTATTTCAGTTTTAAACAATATCTACTGAACTTGACGAGGAGCTGGAGTATGGTGGCGATTTGAGACAAAGAGTACCTTGTCTATGGCTTTGACATTTCTTCACTAAAACTGTCACCATTTTTTGACATTTCACATAAAAAATAAAAAAAACATTGATTATATAGTCGCCATATTTAAACAAACACAATTTTCCAACACCATAGTAACTCCAACTCCGCCAAGTGCAATTACTCTAAGATATAATACTATTCAACCAAAAAAATAAAATTCACTCTTAGAAAATAATTAAAATGAAACTACATAGTTCTTTATAACTACAAGTAATACGTTTAGTGATTTCACATAAATACAAATATATAAAAAAAACTGTATTCCATTAATCTGACGTTAAAACTCAAACGATTATTAAAATATCTGGGTAAAGCTCTGGATTCGGAAATTTTGGATCTAATTTTTTTGCCATTAATTTTTTACATATTTTTTCATCTATTTCGATTTAAATCTTTAAATATATAGATAGTTAAATGATTTCACGGCCAACGTGCGTCCACAACTTATGCAAAGCTTATTCTAATATGCGGTGTAAAATTACACATAAATAATATAGAAAAAAAACTCTGAAATACTGAAAAAATAATTATCATAAAATAACGTGAACAACTAACTAGGATGTGACAAAAACCGTAACTACACTAATCGATAAAAATTAAAAAAGATAATACAAAAAAACGTAAAAAATAAATAAATAGGAATAACTTCAAAAATACATCCAAACGAGCGAGGAATTTAAATCCACTATATAAAAAAATTATATAAAAAAATCGTCGAGTCCACACTTTCTCCGGAATTAAGTAAAAATAGGAATCCGCTGTAAGCGATAAAAAACATGTCTTTTCTTTTTGGTAGCGCCGCCTCTTCGGACGTCTTTGGTCATATCGCGTGGAGAAAATATAGCTCAACAGTGTACTTACAAAAATAGAACCTGTGACAACACAAACAGATCAGAGAACCCCGAGACATAGACAAAGCGGTAAGCTGCACCAACCAAAGACATCCTTCCACTTCTAGGGTTGCCAACTTGTCGGGAAAAGACTAAATAAAATTAGCTACTGCATCCAGTATAAAATGCTGAATAATGCTTTTACGCTGTGATTTATGAGGTCGTGGTAATTCTTAACTTAGTATTAGGGGACAGTCAAGGATGGTCATGTCATGCAAAATGTGGCAACTATGCAACTTTGTGTCATTATCTTACCACCTACCACCTACCCCTGTTAGAAAAATTAGTCTGCGAGTAGTGCCCCCAGTCATGCCCACTGCAAACACTGATAGTAGCTTAATTCTAAATCACAGCACACAATACCTGCTTGTCTATGCCCCAAAGGTAGAAATGAAAAGAAAGCCCCAAGAAACAGATAAGAGTCGATTTCACTATCCCAGAAAGCATAGACTAAAGATGAAACGCACGGGGAAAAGTTTTTTAAAAATCCACTTTAATATCTTCCACAATAAAGTCTAAAGTTTTTTAATTTGCATTCGAAACCAAGATGCGACTATCCACAAGCAGATTGAACGCCTCTATACATTTTTCCGTTGTCAACAAAAATAATTTCACATATAAAGTACTTCTTCTGGTCCAATATGCCTCATATGCCAAATTCATTTTCATCCTTTCCTAAAACGGCATATTGGACCAATCGTTTTTAGTAACTGGCTGCAGCAAAACATTTAATTTATAATACAAAAAAAGAACAATATTTTCCTACAGTATTCGAAAGACGTCATCGTCCAATGTCTCACATTAGTGTTGTCCAAAAGTTGACCCATAAAAGCCAGTCCTAGGGCAGAATCTTTTCATGCCTAGTTTACTAGCCTTTTATCCACCACGATTATAATATCGATTTTCAAACGGTACATTCCAATAAACCATCGATATCTTCAGACAACACTATTAGGACCTGGATTTTTCCCTGGCATCAGACATTGGCACGAGGACGAATCGAAAGGAACTTCTCAAGAGACTCTTACACAGCTACAAGATCCCATCTCCATGTTTGCATTCATTTTTTTGCAGCTGTGTCAAAATATCTTGCTCGAAGGACCAAGTTTAACAAAATCGATAGCAAGTCTACAAGAGACTGAAATAACTGTCTATAAAAATATATAAATCTAATTTCAACTTAGAACGAATCCGACCCCTTTCTATCATCTCAGATATGTAAAACGCAATTGATTTTTTATTAAACTAAATATAATTCCTATTTCAATATGAACGAACTACATGACCCGTCTTTTGTTGTAACAGAAGCAGCCATCAAAGTCAGCTATATTGATAAGTAAAGGAGTCGGTTTATTTGAAAATTTAGTAAAAAAATATTCTCCTATGCACCATCCCGGCTTCGTCTATAAAGGTGGCTCCACATCGCTTTCAAAACACTTTAGAAAGCAATCGCCCCGATGTGGGACCACCTTCAATATTTTATCTGTGAAGTGTCAAACGTTAAGTCTGTGATGAAATAGAAAAATATCCGACGCAAAAAGACAGTGCAAGAAACATATATACAAACTTAATATTTTCTAGCAACGTTACAATGTATTTAGTTACTATGTTCTCATATCAACTAGGTATAGGTATTCAATCAATTGCTCTACTTTTCGCTATTTTGTTTAATAAGGTAATAATTTTACTAAGTCCCTAGCATATCAACTTACAAGCCCTCGACCATGGGGCCCGAAAACGCTAAGAGAAAAAATTTCCTAATCTCGGTCCAGCGACGAGTCATACAAAACATCATTTTTTTTTGCGGAGTTTTCCATTTTAATTTACTAAGAAACGCCGCATCATTTCTTTATTTACATGCGAGTGAAAAGAAATAGTGCGAAAAACTCACCCGTGACGAAACGAGGGGACGAATCGACCATAGACAAATCGAGTTTATCATCAACAACAACAATTCGTTTACAAGTTTTTATTTAGCTACGACATTATAAAAAACGTACAAACACGTTTACAAAAATGTATATATAAGAAACTCTAACGAACGAGACCTATGCCCCCTGTTTTGTGTGTTTAACTCACTCAGTGATATGACAAACGAGAAAAGTTAGCTTCTAAAACAATTCGAACAATTTACAGCTACCATAGAGAACAGACAACGTACAAACAACGAGAACAACCCGCCGCAACGGCGACCATAAACAAGTCAAGCAAAAAACAAACCTAAAAACTAGTGAACCAAGTCGAAACAATGCAAACAAACAAGTGAAAACGCCGCCCGCCGGTACCAAACGTAAACGACACTCTAAATCAAATCGCGTATACAAAACTAAATTCAAACTCGTACAAACTAAACGGCAATCAAAATAAAAATCCTTGGGGCGGCCTGCCTTCTGTACAACAAACCATAAAAAGTCTAAAGGCCCGTAATAAGTCGACGCAGCTTCGACGCTTCCATCGAGCCATCAGACAAATCTATCTTTATAATGCGTCGACTAAAATACAAAAGGCCTTAAAAAGCACAAAAGAATAAGCAAGATAAATCCTAAACTTCCTACCGCCAAATGGATCGGAAACGGAAACCTCTCAATCTCAAAAAAACAAAAAAGTCCGCGCATAGACAAAACGAGTCACTCAAAATGGCGCTCGAGACGCATCGCAACGTCCCAACGCCGCTCATTACTCGAGGCGTAGTGCAAAAACCAATCCAATCGCTCGCACAGACCACATATCCCAAACACCTCGGCATTATATCTCCATCGGATCTTTCAGTGTGTCAATCAATGACAGGTGTCAACCAATCGACACTGACTGCTACAACCCGAGCCTTTATTTTCTACAACGTTGCGCGTAAAGTAAAAAAACCACGACCGAATTCGTGTTTCTCGTTTTCGTTTTTTATAAAAATACAAAAATACAAAATGGGACAGTGCGACACCACACAACACACGCGTACCGACTCACGTCATCGCAAAGAGGGGGTAAGGGGCCACATCCAGACAAATTTACACACAAAAACATTGAGCAATATCCTTTAAATCAACCGAATATGACAAATCGCACGCAAACACGACATAGGAACAAAATTAACAGTGTTGTCACAAGCAATCCTAAACATTTTCGGGGAAAATTTTAAGCAGGAAGAAATATATCGCACTTTACTAATAACCAACATCTTCGAGAAAATTCGAAATGGTGCCCGCAAGTGAAGCTTGAAATTATCGGGACGCTAAGGCGTGTCGCAAAACTATCACCTAAACGAGAGAAACATCTAGTTCGAGAGAAAATCGCGTTAAAATCGCCACATTTATTTACAATATTATTAAACTAGTTCTATGATCCCGCACTACAAACGGTAGCATTGCGTACACTGCGCAACTCTCTTGATAAGACAACAAGACTGTCACTACCCTTCAATGAATGCTAAAATGGATCAAGATGTGAATGAGGAATCCCAAAACAGCATGTCGCAGAGAGTCGCGCAACGCGTTTGTAAGGGGCAATCAATTTTCTCTAAAACCCTCTATAATTATTTGAATCTATGGTATTTTCAAAAACTTTTCAATCCTTCAAAACCCCGTTAGAGACGCCCAGAGGGCGCATTCATTGCAATGGTCGGTGGTCCTTTAGTATAGTCAACAGACCAAAACCCTTTCCCGCCGCAAGGGTCACGAAATGCGCGTCGCGCAAAACGAAACGTGAGTCTAGAAAGGACGGTTGCTTACGTTAGCTGTCGCAATGTGATCTTTCAACATTTATTTATAACCAGATATGTTAGTCGGTTATAACATAAATAATTTAGACTTTAATCTTGAAGTGGTTCCATTGTTTAAGACCGTAATAAAATTTCTTAGGTTAACTTGGTGTATCAAGTGAAGTGGAACTGAATTTTCAGACAAACCCAAATGGGCCACAAATATAAAAGGGCAACCATCCAATTCACGAAGGGCGCAGAGGGGGGCCAGCACACCCACACCGACACAAGGCACTTGCCTCACTTGAATGTCCGAAAATATACAACGACACGAAAAAACCTTTACAAAATTATGGAAAAAACGTCAAAAAATTCGCGCAAGTCTTTTCACTACAGTCTATATGCGTCCGTGGTCGATCGGGATACGGTGACTGTATCCGATTTATGTATAATTAAATTTAAGTACACACCCACAACACGAACCGTCTCGGACGCCGCGCCATTACTTACGTATAAAAACCAAAGCCAATCTGTCAAGACGTCCTACTACCAGATATAATGTCAATGACAGTGGCAGAGCGTTGACAAACATTGCCACTCCCTAAAAACTAAATATAGATAATCAATCAGTGGTTCTAAAAATATATTTTAAGAAACCCAAAGTTTATTATACATCATTTGAAAATATTTTACTTTTAATAAAAAGACTCGGTGTTACGTTTATTGGAAAATTTAAAATTTAAATAATTATATATATTACAATCTTATCAAAGATATTTTCAAATGTCAATGACAAATGTCAAAAAACCCGCGTCCCACCGAAACTAATGAACGGCACGTCGTCCGAAACAGCGTCAAAGGTACCGAGACCCGGAACCGTTCTCACACAACCGAATCCCAACGTCTCTCCTCATCTAACAAGTTCAAAGGCAAACGTGAAGTTAATAATTACTAAGTTAAACAGCTTTGGATAAAGATCCACTAAACTACCATACCTATTGCACGTTCCCGGCGTATCCCAATGAAAACATTTCATTATTATATTTTAATTTATATTTATATAAACCATTTATTTATTACTAAAAAACTACAGCCAAGATTGGTAACGATAATTGTTTTGTACTAGATGTCAAAGTTCGAGTGGCGAACAAACAAACAAACGCTCCAAATTCGACGACGAAACCAAAGTCACGAAATAAACAGAATCCAAATCGATGGTAATGTCGCAGTCGAGTCCGTCGTATAGCGGCCCACAAAGTTAAACTAAATCAAAAGTCAAGGACCGCATGGCACTGCATCACACTGCATCACACCTGCAGGACAGAGGGGGACTATGCTTTTTACTGTTATTTTAAAAACAAAGTTCCTCTTTATGGTCAATAGCTTCATGGCACTGTCGATATACCACAGACTTCAGTATTTTCTTTGCTACTTTATTTCGCAGTAATGGTTATGAAATGAAATAATACAAAAAATAGATAGAACTAGTTCTTAGTGACCTTATTGGGCGTCAATCGAAGGTTTACTGCTTTTCAAAGGAGGTGTCTGTCACTCAATATTTAAAAAAAAACAACTCAAACTGGCAACATGACAAGCTGCTAGTTCTTTTTGGCTTTTATTTCTGTCAATTTTAGTCATAAGCATTTGTGATATTAGCGTCAAATTATTTTAAAAAAAAATAATGTAATTTTTTTTCAAGGAAGCGCCATTACCAATAAAAAGTTTCATTATGTTTCTAGATCCCAAGGACCTTTTCATATCCCCTCTGCCCAAGGTGTTGCCAGCGAAGAACCCAAACCAGTTCTGATCTACAAACCACACTAAGTGACGTCATAGAGTCCGACAAACAAACCGAGGGGGTCAAGAGTCAAGACAAATGCAACAATATCCAAGTCGAAATGAAAGAAGAATGGGTGGGGGGATGATTAATAATTAGAGGGAAAATTCATGCTAACTACACAGGTACAAATATGTTTTTTTTTATATTAAAGAACCAGACATTCCACTTATGTCTTACATTATGTCTTACGATTACGCCAGCCCAGCCCAAACGACGGCAAAAACCGCGCCGGGGAACCCCCGTTAGACACGAGCGGTTATTTGCCGTCGTAGCCGCGAACAGACCTTAACGACAAACTGACAACTAGCTAAGTTTCTTTTTAATTAATTTGAATACACATTTCGCTTATATCGATAAAGAATGCTTCTTAAATTTTCTTCTACACGTACATTAATACTACAATTTCGAAGTGGGGAACATTTTAATGGCAACACTGGCCCAACGCTGAACAACGAACATAGTGTAAAGAAAACTCAAGAAAGCACCGACGCATTGTACTTTTACCTAACTTTCTTAAAATAACATTGGATAATGTTGCCTTTATATCATATTTCTCAAGCAAATCATACCGTCAGGTAAGTGTAGTGAATTCGAGAAAACGCCAAGAGATTTATTGCCAAGCGCTGGCAACTAACGGTCATTACGCAAGACTTCGCCGTTTTGGTTTCGTAATCTGTACGCGCTTGCGACGACGGCGTATCAATGTTGTCAGAATTAAAAAAACACATGTTAGTAACTTTCGGTAGGATTTGGTAGAACTAGTATTACGAGCATAATTACAAAGTCTACTACCATCCCTCTAATAATCTATCACCAAAACCGAGCTATAATTCCAAAAACATTGACATACCATGCAACACAGCAACTACCGTCGCAGGCGTTGCAAACGTAAGACTATACAGAGCTCCAGAGCGACACGGCTGGGGGGCGCGTGGTGACGTCACGTAACGTCACCGCCGCTTGGTGGCGTGCGATGACGTCACCGATTAACACCAACGGAAGGGCACGGCGCGCGGGCGGTCGGCGCCCTCCTTCACCAGCGGCTTGTGGAACTCCCGACCGGGCCGCGAGTGGATCGTCGCCCAGCAGTGCTCGCAGTAGTACTGCAACAACGAACAAAGTTAGTAAGGACCTTCTCATTATATATTTTTTTATCGCATTAGGACCAAACGAGGTCACCTAATTTACAGAGATAACGTGTTGGCGGCCTTTTGAAGAGAACTCTCTTGAAGGACCCTAAGTCGTATTGGTTTGAACACCGCTGGCGACAGATCATTCCATTACGGCGTTGTGCCAATAGGATGCAATTATTCTATCGGATGATGACGCCTGTTTTCATTCAATTTTGTCCCCATTCCCTGAGACAAACAATTACATTAAACAAAGGTGTCATTACCTGGAGGCAAGTGACGTTGGCGCAGAAGAAGGGCGCGAACTTGGAGCCGCAGCGCGCGCCGGCGCACTCGTCACACATCTGGTCGTCCAGCACGTACGGCTTCACCTGGAACATCACAACGCACCAGCGTCTAAACATCCGACAAATCATTATCACACTTGTGATTAAGTAAAATACAGACCAATGCGTTAGCAGTATTTGGACTAAAATGACCAATTCTTCATCAGTTCTACAGATAAGGTTAACGCAGGGTTGTCTCAGTGGGCGGAGAGGTGAACTCCGACGTGGCGCGTCCCCGGGTGGTGGATAGGGGAACGCCCCGGCTTGAAGTCGGGGTGGGGCGAAAGCCCCGCGAACCAAACACCAGGGAGGGGAATGGGGGTTGCCGCCCGGACTCTCTTGGTACTTCTCTGCTCATCAGAGTGGACTTCGTGAGTCCGGGTGGTAACAAACCAGACCGTAATCCGCACTGAGCGGAACCGGGGGCTTCACGCTCTGAGCGTGGGGCCGCGAGGAAGAAAACCTCTATAAAAAATTACTAGAGACAGTGGCAACACCGCGCGCGGCGGGCCCGCCGGTCTTCAGGGCCGGTGGGCACTGGCTTCGGCCACCGCCGGGCAACCCGTAATCCGCACTTAGCGGAACCGGGGGCTTCACGCTCTGAGCGTGGGGCCGCGAGGAAGAAAAACCTCTTTAAAAAATTACTAGAGTCGGTGGCAACACCGCGCGCGGCGGGCCCGTCGGTCTTCAGGGCCGGTGGGCACTGGCTTCGGCCACCGTCGGGCAACCCGTAATCTGCACTGAGTGGAACCGGGGGCCCCACGCACGGAGCGAGGGGCCGCGAGGAAGAAAACCTCTATAAAAAACTACCCTAATCCCAAGCTCCACCGCCCGGCGAGGGGATGTATGGCTGGTAGGGAACCAGTCGAGAGGGCGGCCCCCAAAACACAAAACACAAAATGTCGATGGAAAATGCAGTAACTACCCGGGAGGGTCCCGCTAGCGGGGAATCCCTTGGCGTGTCGGACAGCCGGCACGTCGGCCCCATTGTATACGGGGGGGCCACTCATCGCATTAAGGAGAAGGAGAAGGTAGGCCTAGGATTAAGGGGGAAACTCTGGGGGGGGAAACGCGCAGGAGAGAGTGAGACAGGAGAAGGCGCGGAGACGGAGATGGAGATATCAGAGGGGGATGTGGCAACGTCGGAGTCCGACTGCAGCCGCGCAGACTCTGATCCCACAACGGTCGGTTCGAGGACCGTCAAGCGGCCGCGGCTCAGCGGGGGCGAAGGTGGCAGGTCATCGGACGAGGAGAGACCGGGGACTCCGCTCCCCACAAGAGATACAGACAGGAGGAGAAGGGCAGAAGCGCAAGAGCTGGCGAAGCAACTCAAGGAGGAGTCTTGAGGGAGGCTTCCGCCGCTCGATTTCGGCGAGAGACTGGAGCTAAGACCCTCACGGGTGCTCAGTTGCAGTCCGAAATGCGCAGACAGAAGGCGCCTTCAGTGCCTGCACAGCCCGGTCTCAGTGGGATCGCAAGGCGGAAGCCCCCTGCGCCGTCCCAACACGCGCAGGTCGAGCCCAGGCAGACCCAAGTGCGGCCAGGTAAAGAAGGCCCTTCCTCTTCCCCGCCCTCTGATGGGAAAAAGGGGAGGAGAAAAAGGAAGAGAAAGAGAAAGAAGGCCAGTCCGCAACAAGGGCAGGGGCAGTGACAGCAACAACATCCCCCCCCCGCAACCAAAAACAGCGGCAACAGAACGATGGAGGAAGGTGGGCTCTAGCAACCGTACCGTAGCGAAGGGTCGCGCCCGCAAGCTCCGCACCCCCGGGTCGGCGGCGGTGGTACTGACGCTTCAGCCGGGGGCTGAGGAAAGGGGCGCAACCTACGCCAATGTACTGGCGAAGGCTAGGGCCAAAGTCAATGCAGCCGACCTCGGCGCTCAGGGGGTCCGGCTTCGGAAGGCGGCCAATGGTGGCCGCCTTCTCGAAATAAGCGGGGCCTCCAGCGCTGAAAGGGCAACTCCCTGGCCCTAAAGCTCAGGGAGGCCCTCAGCAGCGAAGTCATCCGGGTCTCAAGACCAACGAAATCGGTCGACCTACGGGTCACCGGCCTGGACGACTCCACAACGAGCGCCGAAGTGGCTGCTGCAGTCGCAGCAGCAGGAGGCTGTCCCGCCGAACAGGTACGGGCCGGGGAAGTCCGGACTGGTCGTGACGGGCTAGGATCAGTGCTGGTGCACTGTCCCGTCGCGGCCGCGAAAAAGGTGATGAGTGGAGGACGGATCCGTGTGGGCTGGCTGTCCGCCCAAGTCAAGCTGCTGGACGCCCGGCCCCTCATGTGTTTTAAGTGCCTTGCACTTGGAACACATGGCCGGCAACTGCAGGGAGGGGGTAGACCGTAGCGACGCATGCTTCCGCTGCGGTCGGCCAGGCCACAAGGCCTACGGCTGTAACGCCACGCCGCACTGCGTAATCTGTGCAGCGGCGGGCGTATCGGCCGAGGACGGGCTCGAAAATGTGCAGGCCCCCACCCAGGGGTAAAAAGAAGAGAGGAGGTGGAGATGGTCCGAGCCAGACAGCCGGACCGTCTTCCGCCCCACCCCAGCATGCGGAAACGCAGCGTGGGGCGGAGGAGGTTCCAATGGCCGAAGACTAAATGGCACTGAACCTCCTCCAGGCGAATATCAACCACTCCGCCAGAGCTCAGGACCTACTGTTCCAGAGCATGGCGGAGTGGCCGATCCACGTCGCTATGGTGGCCGAGCCCTACCGCGTTCCGCTGGGGGATGATTGGGTGGGGGCCTTAGATGGCACGGTGGCCATAACGTCCCGGTCCATGGCGGGATCCCCGGCCTTCGTCGACGTGGCCCGAGGTCGGGGGTACGCCTCCGCTCATGTTCGCGACATCATGGTGGTCGGAGTGTATTTCTCGCCGAATCGGAGCCTTGCCGACTTCGAGCAGTTTCTTGCGGAAGTCAGCGGCCTGATAGGTGGGAATCGCTCCGCCCGCGTGCTCGTCGCTGGGGACCTCAATGCTAAGTCCGTGGCGTGGGGGTGCCCGGCGACGGACCCGCGCGGACACGAGCTGGAGGAATGGGCGACAGCGACCGGACTCAGGGTCCTGAATCAAGGGTCGGTCAACACGTGCGTGCGTCGTCAAGGCGGCTCCATTGTGGATGTCACCCTAGCCGATGCCGCCCTGGCACGCCGTGTTCGGGGCTGGGAGGTGCTGGAGGACGTGGAGACACTGTCGGACTACCGATATGTAAGGTTCGGCGTCTCCACGACTCCGGCCGACGCGAGAGGCCCAGACCGACCCTTGCGTCGAGGAGACGGTCCTCGCTGGTCGCTGTCGCACATGGACCGGGACTTCCTGGCCGAGGTCGCCCTAGTCGAGGCGTGGTTTTCTGCGCCCCGCGAGGGAGAGGTGACCGACATCGGCACAGAGGCGGCGCGTCTCGGCGTGGCCATGTCGCGCATATGCGATGGGGCCATACCGAGAGCGCGCTCCGCCCCCTCCAGGCAAGCGGTGTACTGGTGGTCCGCGGATCTCACGCTGCTACGCCGATCCAGCGTGAGGGCGAGACGCCAGTACACCCGCTGCCGCCGGCGGAGGGGGCGCGACCCGGCGGAGGAAGAGCGACTCTACTCCCTCTACAGAGATGCGCGAAAGGCGTTGCGGGCAGCAATTGCCGCGGCCAAAGACCGCGCTAATGACGAGTTGCTGCGGACTCTGGACGGTGATTCGTTCGGGAGGCCCTACAAGATGGTACGGAGGAAACTCCGGTCTGGGCCTCCCCGATCACGCGGAGTCTGCAGCCTCTCGTCGTTGAGTCGGTGGTTGCGGCGCTGTTCCCGCATAGGGCTGAGCATGAGGCGCCTCGTATGGCGCCTCCTACTGTAGAGGGAGAGCAGAGTCCAGGTGCGCCCTAGGTCACCGAGGGAGAGTTGGGGGCGGCGGTGTAACGCATGCGAGCGAAGAGCACCGCCCCAGGCCCCGACGGGATCCCTGGTCGCACCTGGGCTCTGGCACTGGGGCCGCTCGAACCGTGGGTTCGGGCGCTGTTCAGTGCGGCACTCGAGCGGGGCCAGTTTCCGGGAGAGTGGAAGAAGGGGAGACTGGTCCTGCTTCGAAGCACGGGCGCCCAGCCCACGAGCCGGAGGCGTACCGGCCGATCGTTCTGCTAGACGAGGTGAGCAAGCTGTTTGAGTGGGTCGTGGCTGCTCGCCTCGTCCGCCACCTGGAGGCGGTGGGGCAGAGTCTCAGCGCCCACCAATACGGCTTCCGTAGGGGCAGGTCCACATAGACGCCATAGCGCGGGTGAGGGCCCTTGCGGAGGCCGCGGTGTCCCGGGGTGAGGTGGTGGTGGCGGTGTCGGTGGACATCGCCAATGCCTTCAACACCTTGCCCTGGAGTTGCATCAGGGAGGCGCTGAGGTACCACGAAGTTCCTCCTTACCTCCGGAGGACCGTGGCGGCCTACCTCTCCGAACGATCGGTCGGGTACCCGACTAGCAACGGCTGGTCGCGGAGGGCAATGTCGTGCGGTGTTCCGCAGGGGTCGGTCCTTGGGCCGCTTCTGTGGAACATCGGCTACGACTGGGTGCTGCGCGGAGCCGTCTTGAGGGGCGTTGGCGTTACTTGTTACGCCGACGACACCCTCGTGACGGCTCGGGGCAGCACCCACAGAGAGGCCCGTGTGCGGGCCACTGCCGGCGTGGCCCAAATAGTCGCTCGAGTGAGGGGACTGGGCCTGGAGGTAGCCTTACACAAATCCGAGGCCCTGTGTTTCCATGGGCCTCGGAACGCGCCTCCGGCCCGGTCCTCTATCACGGTGGGCGGAACCTCCATCGGCGTCCAACAGTACGATGAAGTACCTGGGACTCGTCCTCGACAGCCGATGGAGGTTCGAAGAGCACTTCAGGCGTCTGGTCCCAAAGCTTGAGGGGGCGGCGGGGGCCCTTAGCTGGCTCCTGCCCAACCTGAGCGGACCGGGCTCGCGGTGTCGCCGCCTGTACGCAGGCGTGGTGCGATCCAAGGCGCTCAGCGCCCATTTGGACGGACGCTCTGACCGCCCGAAATCAGACCCTGCTGCGACGGCCGCAGCGAGTCATGGCGGTCAGAGCGATACGAGGGTATCGCACCATCTCTTGCGAGGCGGCCTGCGTGCTGGCGGGGACACCGCCTTGGGATCTGGACGCCGAAGTGCTCTGCAATATATACTGGCGGAAGGTGGACGCCGGCAGCGGGAGGACGAAGCAGTCGCGGACCCTCTCCGCAGCCGTAGGCCCGGGCGCAGGCAGCGCGCACACGACCGCTGCCTGCCTCCCTAGTGAGGAGCGCCGGGCGATGAGACTGTAGTGAGGAGCTCCGGGCGATGAGACTGTGGAGTTCATCGCCCGTCGCCACCCCCCCCTCGAGACGGGAGGCGCACTGGAATGTTCCGGGTGCGCCTCCAGACGGAGTCCGGGGACCATGAGTCCCCGCTACCGAGAGTCTGCCTCGGCGGACAACGCCGGCTGGGTCGCGGAAGATTGCGCAAGCGTTCCCGTGACCCGGCCACCAGGCGCCGCGTCGGAACATCGCTGGGATCTTAGTGGGTATACCGGTCAGTACCGGGGAATCCCACATACCCTGACCCGGAACTTCGGTTCCGGGAGGGATGCATAAAGCATTTCCCAGCGTTAAAAAAAAAGGGTTTGGATACGGTCTAGGATACGGCAATACGAAATGTATACCTTCATCTGTTATTTGATCTCGACTAATGTGGATGTTAAGTTTATGTTGTCATACAACAGAATGTTAGACTCGAGTTCAATTACATCCAGATAAACTTGACCCTTAGTATCACAAACGGCGAGTTACGCAAGAGTTCAACCTAATGTGGTTTCAGCAGATAACAGAGTTGGTACCAGATTTAGCTCGGCAACCCACTTGCGATTTATTTATTTGTACGTCAACATAAGCTTGGTACCAAGAATGGTCCAGATCAAATAACAGATGAGGGTATAAGCTTACCTCGACGCGCTTGTCGATGTCGCCGTGCTGCAGCTGCACGAAGCGCGCAGAGATCGCCGCGATGTACGACTGCTGGTTGGAGAACGCCACCCTGCCCGCGCCCTGCCACACACATACACACAAATCTACATTTTGCCATAGAAAAATATTTAATAAACAGATTAAACAACGGATGACTCGCGATTTGTTTTTAATAGTGCAAGACACTCACTTTGGGATATTTGAGTTCAGGGTCGGTGTCAATGCCGGCGTAGCAGACGCCGCCGTACAACCGGTCCATGATCATCGCCAGCTCGACTGCAAAACACACACTAGTTTTCAATCTTCTTCAACTAACACATCAACAAATATATGAACGAACAAACTTCCAAACCGATTATTGTATACCCCATTGAATTGTTTACATTTTTTCTATATTTGCCACGACAGTGCGACCCTACCAAGGTGCATCAACTCACCAGCCTTGAGCGGACGCGGCACGCCACCAACAAAGACCGTCTTCCTGGGGTCGAGCGGCATGCTGGCGTCGAGCACAAAGTCCGCGTCGGCCAGCCGCCACGGCCGGATCTGGACGGGCTTGTCGCGGATGGTGGGCGACGACACGCACAAGTACAGCTTGTCGTCGTCCGTGATGCACGCCTCCATCAGCGCGGCCACCGAGCTCTCATCCTGTGGAACGTGGGAGTCGCGCTTTTTAGACCAAAAGGCAAATCTGTTTTTTAAATAATAAAGATTTTTAAACCAAGTTTCTGAGTATTAATTACAGCTTAAGATTAATGAATACACGAAGGAGTCCTAGCAATTATTTTAATAATTCGATGCATTCCTTCATAATAAAAAAAATATATAAACTTTAAATTCCCAATGTTTCTTGGTTGCATTGTACATATTTCTTGCCCGAGTGATAGGAGGGTAATGTTTTGCACATACATTTTATGTCGGTTCTAATGTGACCTTCTGGAGCCTAAACGGTTAGAACAATTCGAAGAGTAAGCTATCATTCGATTCCATATTTTATTTGCATATTATTCGATTTCTAAGTTCGATACATCACAGTAGCTATCAGATAAAAAAATGTAAATAGAACAAAAACAATAGAATTGTTATCCAAAAACAATCAGCACGTACGTCGGAGCTATGTGCCGAGAGCCAGCTTACTACGGCTCACATTACACTGACCTGAAACAGCAGGAAGGCGTATCCCTTGGGCGGGAAGTAGCTCTTGCTCTCGGCCTTGTGCGGCCAGTCCACCACCAGCGGCCCGAACCGCCGGAACGATGACGTGATTTCATCTGGAAATATATATTTCCGGTTTATACCGTTCAATTGAACCGAGTTATCATAATGGCCGTACTGACGCAAGTTTAACATTACAACGATTCTATTTTTTTCTAACAAACACCTTACCAATGAAAGTATCAAGAATTCTTTACTGCTGACTTCTTATTGGAAACATTTAACACGTTTCAGACAAAATATCAGTTTGCAAAAATGTATTTGCTCATTTTATTTCTATAAGTACGTGTCATTCTGACATTTATCGGATCAAATGTGCAAACATCGCAAATCTACAAAACAAACATTTAAAGTAACACAAAATATGTCTTAGTAATCAAGTAAAACATTACGTAAACATATTGTGTCTGGCATAAACACAACACAAATAACCCAGCCGTTAAAACACTAGTTACGTGGCTTACTTGACCCAATTTTTTGCACTATTACAACAAATTACTAAATCAATAACGGACCTAGGCAACCGCGACAGACGCGCCGCGCCGACGGAAGCTAGGCTTTGTTCCAAATCTAGGGCACCTACTTCGAGGCATCTGGTGAACCGCGCCGACGCAGATTAGTTGCGACCTAGGCGGTCCCCGGGTAGGCTTTGCCAGTTACAGATTAGTCAATAACTATTATCATATAAGTGTTAACTTATAACTAAGTTAACTAAGCAAGCTAAGTCAAATGAAATCAAAACTTATTTACATATATATATAATGACCACCACCACGGAGCGAATATTGTATAATTCAGAATTAAATTTAACCAACGCTGTTTGCAGCTAGATTATATATATATATATATATATTGTAAATTTAACAGAAACTTGTGCGTTTAACTATCTTGTTTCACATCTCAATCCTACATGACTTCGTCAACAAGAAATGTATCACAAACATAACTTGTTGACGTGGTGTTATTGTAAAAATGTCTCCGTGGCGCATAACGCCCAGATAATGCTAAGGTTTCCCAGTTATTTTCACTTCAATGGCTTCAACATCTTTGTGACAATGTTCCGTGGCGTCAGTAATACGGCTTGTAAGGTTTACCTACAAATAACGCAAGCCTGTAGAAGAAATGAGACGTCAAAATAGTGGATTTAATATACATTAAATTGGTGTGAATACATTTGTCTAAACAACTGGTCTCCCTTTATTCCCTATTTTGCTTAAACGGGTAGCTGAGCATATGTGTAAACCTTATTTCACATCAAATGTGTTTTTTTTAAACGAACATTTTTACGTAAGATTAGTAAATCCCAAAATATTTTCATAAAACGACCCTTTCTCATATTATTTTGTAAAATTAGCTATCCATATTACACAATTTTACTTCACTTAATCTCACGATTTACACGAAATTACAACATTTCCGATCAGAGTATAAATATGTAATGGCCACCATGTATGGTATGTGACTTGTTTTGTTTACAACAATCATATCTTGGAATGAAACAAGGTATACATTGTGTCCGTCGTGTTGTAGTGCCTACCACTTCATTATTATTTTTATGATTGAGCCAATTGACTCAAAACTTTGTTATTTTTTCTATATGAACAGAGATTTATATTATTAGGTGAGTTTTCTAAATTCCTCCCCTAAAGATCTAAAGTAGGGAATAAATATAGAGGAAAAAGTATAGAGATATAATTTTAATCCAATGTAAGTTGCCCTCTGATCTATATTATCCATCATAGGGTTTAGCTTAGGCAAGAAAGCGTTGGTTAAATTTAATCGGGCTCAGCTCAGTGAATTATAAATACACTATTGGTAATTCTATTAAGTAGTTTTGAGTGAACTGAAATAAGCGCTAGAGGTGAACCAGCCGCGCCAAATCCGAAACTGCCTCCAACTCTGGATTACCAGCTTGTGTTTCATTTCTTTCTTTCATACATCCTCATATACTACATAGTTTATGTTTGCACGCGCGTATCCAGGTAACGCCGTCAATCGATGCGGCAATTGCGCTCAAGGCTGTCGGTGCGCGCGTCACGTGGCGATTTGCGCGCCAACACCGGCACCATTAAACATTCAGTGTATCCCTTATCTATGGCTAATTGGCTATCTCCTACCTACCATTATTATTCGAATAAACTAACGAACAAACAAACAAATAAATGGCAATAAATAATCAAAAGTTTTCTATCGAACATGTCCTTATTCGGACGGAAACACTGCCGCCGGTGGCGACATTTATTAGTCCTTTGTTGTACGCACAATAAAAGATTGAAATTGGGTAGATCTTACCCATAGTAAATCTATTATAAGGCTTGGAAAATATGGGATTCTTACCGGGATGGTAATGGGCTGAGCGAGACTGTCAGTCCGTGACCATGGCGCATGCAAATGTGCCAAAAGATCGGGAGCTCAGAAAGGTATACAAGGTATATCTTCACCAAAAGGATCCTGGCTAGTCGTTTTTCTAAAATGCGGAGAAAAGACTCAGAGAAGAGACTAAATATCTTGGAAAATGGTGACTCAAAATCAACCTGAACTGAACTGGTATGTGAACGACTTTTATTAATCTGCCTATCTCGTTGGGCTTAGGTGTGGACTTAATAGCTAGAACAAGTATTAACTTACCCTCGTCAATGTCCGGCGGCAGTCCGCCAACAAACACCTTCCTGCTAAACCGCTCCCCGTGCTCGGAGCCGGCCGACACGGGCGAGGACCGCGCCGGCGAGCCCAGCGCGCTCACGCACATGGACAGCCCTGCAATACAACCTGCTATTGTTAGAGTCCGTCAAACAGGACTCGACACCGTCTTCAAACTGCGCAGTCTTGCCTAAAATTAAGCTTACTTTACATTTGCGCATAGTTCTTAAGTTTATTGTGTATTCCAATAGATTTAGGTATTTAAAAAAATGTGTTATGATATAATAGCTGTTTATTAAAAGTTTTCGTTAATGAAATAAACGATATCAAAAGTAAAGCAAGAACAACAAGAAGTTGAGTTAAGATTCTGTTCGACTTCTAACTCTGTTCTGATTCAACTGATGTAAGGTACCGGAGTCTCAATACGGGAGGGATCGGGATCGGGACTCCGGCACTTCTATATATACCCTCTTTTTCTGTAACTTTAATAGTGGTAGAGTCCGCAACAACAACATCTGTTGCACGGATGTGCCTGCTCCACCAGTACCACGACCTCACAGAAGACAGGCGTGAGAGACCAAATTCTATTCTTCTCTCCCATCCATTTCTGATAACTAAAATGTGGGGAGGGCAACGCATCTGCTACTCATAGCTTGTTGCAGATGTCTGTTGGTAGCGATTACTTGGTATTGGGTGTGACATACATACATGCAAACACGCGTACACAAAACAAACACTCACACATACGCACACACACACTCACGCATAGATAATACTGTGACATACATACATGCAAACACGCGTTCACACAACAAACACTCACACATACGCACACACATATACACACAAAAGAAACAGTTAACACCTAGAACCGTACTATTCAAATTTGTGTAAAATAGCTCAGTACATTGTTAAGGAAAGGCGCCGGTGCTGTCACACAGTTGATACTATGACAGGCACCAACGCTTGTCCTATTATTGGTATAATTTTGTATAGTTGAAATAAATAAATAAAAAAATAAAAAAATAAATAAATTGGGTGAACCGCTTGCTCGTTTGCCACTACTATTAAAAAAAACTTATATGCCAACTAGACTACATGTACACTCACCGGCCGCACTGAGCCTGGACACCACGTCCTGCGTGTGGTCGGGCGGCGCCGAGGGCGAGCCCGCACCCGCCGCTCCCGCCGCCACCGCCGCCTCCTCCACGCCGGGGAAGAACGGCGACTTGCCTGCAACAACACAACACACATAGTACCACGAACATCACCCATCGTCACCCAACTAACACGCAAGTCCCATCATCACAAGCAGTATCCATTATTTCCTCGCAAATCCTAAGATCATGGTATTATTACACTGTCCTAGGTCGTTAATAAGTGTGTACAACACTTGAAATCAATCCGATCCCGTTACATACAAAAACATAAAAAAGGGGATTATGGATTTCCATTTAGCGCTATCCCGGTACATCTCTCTCGCTTCTTCTACATTCATACATCAAAAATAAATTACACAAAGTAAAGCGCCTGCCTGGCTTCGAACCCGTAACCTACAGTATGTAAGCCGGGGCTTATACCAATGGGCCAACACTACTCTAAACCTACAACGTATAGGCAAACATAGTACCTAGAAATTTATTTTTTATCCAATACAAATGTATCTCTGGACCCGATGCGAACAAAATCACTGACAATCAAATCCTATCAAAATATATTAAAGTAAATACGCAAATAGGATCCAGTCAAAATACTGACGTCATACGCATACCAGCTCTCCAGAACTCCACATCCGTCAGTGTTGTTGTTGTGGTAAAGCAGCCACTAATTCTAGGAGTCAACGACATTAAAAAAACATCAGCTTGGCGACACGCCAGCGTCTCGAAATACCTCCCAGCGGCGCGGTGTGTCACCGGGATGAAATTGGGACGCAGGTGCGGATGAGGGAGGGGATAAGTGAGGTTGCGAGTACAGGAAAGAGGGGGGAGGTTACGTGTCCACGTCCTATTGATAAATTGACTATCGGTTACATCACGACCTGTTTATGTTGGGAAATATTTTAAACTATGCGAATATTCTCGTCATTTTAGCAGATATTCTTCCACTCCCTCTCAAATCCTAATCCAGAGAGCCATCTTGTGCGAGTCCACCCATTCTATCATCAAATATTTAGAAATACAGTTACTCTCCAGTTACTAATAACGATTGACCACACTGTCACCTTATAAGTATATCGATACATGCACGGACATAGCATTAGCCTGGACTTAAATAAACAAAACGATTGACTTATGTCCCCTTTGTCGCAGATATACTTGGCGTTCAAACGAAGCGATTTGACTCTTGAAACAAAGCAAATGGTTAAACAATTTGCCCGCATCAGAGTTCCAGATTACGAAGTGGGTACCTTTCAAGAGACTTGAATCCGTTAAAATGATGAACAAAAAAAAACATGTTAATTTATGCTTCGAAAATCGTATTTTGAGCAAATATTAAAATTTAAATTCACGAATTTGTGTAAAAAAATACCTTACAAAAAAACTGTATATATTATTAATTTTATATATTTATATTATTACAAACTAAGCTCCATTACAAGTAGTATCGATTTTTATTTAAATCTAAACTAGATGGCGTTATTCTTAATCAAAAAACAACCACAATTCCTGTAGGTCCTGGTAACACCTATTAAAAAAGGTAAAACCTATTTAAATAATTGTCATAGGTCCTTGATACGTGTACAATGTTTTAAATTCATCCGACGTTTTGAAGAAATTCAAATCACGTTGAAATATTCCATAACATACAAGCCAAGTTTATTAAAGCGTGTTAAATAAAATCTAAACTTAAAAGCTAGCGTGAAAACTCAGCACCAATCTCGCTGGTCCAATCTACCAAGAACGACCTCATCGACCTTGGCGGCCCCGTTTGACCTCTACCCTCCCTTACACTACGCCCCAAATAATATATCTACGCTTTTATGGATGCAGACCGCCGTCGACATCGTATACAAATAACCAATAATTTCACGCCATCGTTTCGTTAGGGGGTATGTAGGATGTATGTAAAACTTTAATACACAACCAACAAAAGAAAATACACAATAGTTTAATAATAAATGGTCCGGATCGACCGGTGAAATGCCACAACCTCACAGAAGACAGACGTCAAGTAGAAGTATTCTGCATTTCGTCTGATGAATGAGGTGCCCGAGGCCTAATTCTAGTCCTCATCAAACTACCCATCCTTTGTCAATAAGGAACGGAAGGGAAGGGAATAGGAAATTATAGTGGAGGGGATGAATAAGAAGGGGAAATAACCATTTTTTGTTTATCCCATCCTCTGTCGCGTCCCATGTCAAGGCATCTGCAACTAATTAGTTTGTTGCAGATGTCATGGGTATGGGTAGCTATCACTTGATATCGGGTGAACCGCTTGCTCGTTTGGTCCATTCTATTATACAAAAAAACCCTTCCTCATAAGATCTCATCCCATTCTCTTCCTTCATTAATTAAATGTAGCAACTAATCTTCCCTTATAAAATTGAATTAACGCCAATAATATATATTGATGCAGATTCGTCGTCCAAAACATGTAACCATTCCGACCTGCTAGATTACATGCAAACATTAACGAAAAAAATGTTTTTAGCATAACGCATTTAACAGGCAACCAAAGGACACTTTTTACCGCAATAGCTCAGAGGGCGACAAAAAACTGACGAGGTCATCGAACCTTGAGATCTGGTCGGTCATGCGACTGCCAGCTACAATCGATGCAAAACTCATAGGAGAAACAAAAAACAAACAATCCTAAATTAATATTATAAACGCGAATATCCGTTTGTTTGTTACGCTTTAATACAAAAAAACGACTCACCACCACTTACGGGTACAGAAAATGACCTGAGATACTAACCTTTAATCCGGAAAATAAAACTGTTCCCAAGGTACATAAAACCTTCAATAACTATATCGGTTGCCATGGTAATGTCAAATCGAAATTGTTACACGCGAAATCGTGTTACAAAACTTTCCTGGAGTGGAAATTAGACATTTAAAAACAGCTAGACAGTAGATAAATAAAATTAACCATGCCTGAACTCAGATAGGCACCTCCAGCCCCCTCGCTGCCACCTCCATACATCCGCTTTTTAGTAAATGATCAATTTGGAATCACGGCAAACCTGGAGTAACCATTGTTCTCCAACCAGTCATGCTGCGTTAGAGAAACAACTGCTTATGACCACCGCAAAACCGTTTAATGACAGCATTACCATTTAAAAATAATTCAGTATTAAGTAAATAATTTATCCACATAAATATTTAAGAACTATTCTACTACTTCGCTAGGAATTTCGAAAAGTGTGACTTAAAAGTGGATGTTGTGACTAGAATTGAGAAAGGTATGCTTCGGTTCGGGCATGTTGAAAGGTTGAATGAAGAGAGAATAACGAAGCAAATTTATGTTTCAAAAGTGAGTGTGAGGCAGTGTTGGTAGGGGGCGCCCTAGGAGAACTTATATCGATCAGTTTAGTGGCTTACTAAAAAAGCTTGTATGCGTAGATGTATGAATATAGAAGAAGCGAGAGAGGTGTGCCGATCGTGCCAAATGGTTGATCCAAATCCATGATCTCTGCCTACCCCTCTGGGCTACGGGCGTGAGCGCATATTTATTTATTAAAAGAATTTGGAATTCAGATAACATGCGTCAATTATTGTCAATATATAACTTATTATAACATCACCATGGAAACCGACATTGGAAACGAAGCTTTTGTTTCTCCTATCCCTCGGGAACGGTTTATTTTCAGGATAAAAGGAATATATACAAACCATACAAGAATAAAAAAGTACATTCTAAAAGGAAGTGGATTCGTATTTATGTGTTTTAAACCATATTAAAATATAATTTAAGATTTCAACAAGAATTGCTAAGCTATTACAATACCTCTTTAGCTACACCATAAACCACAAATTTTAAGGCCTTTTACGTATTATGTACATACGGTGACGTAAAATATCGTGCTTATAATTTATGGTATCGACCTTGGAAAACTGGTGAATCAAGGAGTTTTTATACTATTCGGTACTAATTCGGGGTAAATATTAAGAATTCATCGTTTTTATTCATATTTTGTAGTAGTAATACGTACGGCATTGGTGAAAAAGACAAATGAAAAATATAAAATGCTACGACACATTATTTTTGTTATATTACATATGTTAATAAATAAGAAAATAAACCAATTTAACTTGAAAATAAGCTAGATTTTTATGTTTCGTAATTTATTACGAGTATTTTAAAAGTATTTAATAAAAATTGGAATATTATTGAAATACTCACTCTTTCTGCAAGGAAATCTCGTGCCACGGATGAAAGGCGTTATCAATGGTATAGTATGCACCGACATAATATTACAATAGAAAATTTTTCGACAATATTTTCCTTCCGAAAATTTCTTCAACGAAACAAAGATGCGTCCGGCGTAACAACGTCTGCGTGAATGAAAAAATGACGCTCGCCTTCGAAATTCAATCATTCATTTTTGTTTTTTTTAAAATCATAATAAAACCTTTTTTAATGTAAAACACTGCTAAAATAAATAAAAAAGATAAAAGAGTTATAATTGTTATCTAAACTGCTATTTTTAATGTTATTCAATTTTTTTTCATAAAAACTCTCGCAATAGACCAGATCTCTTAGCGAGTTTTTCACTAACTGGAGACGACTGCTAGTTTATGCTTCTACTAAAATGAAATTTCTCGTGTTTAAAAATGAACACGCCATGTTTTATCGAAGTCTTTTTTTACCGCGTCCAGAAATAGTCTATTGTCGTTGTACTTTTAGAAAAGAAGAATTGTTTAACACAGCAAAATAGCTTTTTAATTCACTGAAAGCAAATGTAGATATTATATTTGATTTAAATACGCTAGACGCATGTATAATACAATGTATGGAGATTTCAAAGAAGCTACATTTTTAAACATTTGTTTTTCGTGGTTTATATTGTTAAAGTAATATCAGCTGCGATTCGTATGCAGATTATGCTATACAAACGAATTGGTTTTATGCTTGCATACAGCATGTAAATATATGACAGCTCTTTTACAGCTTTATACAAATTACAATACTGAACAATCAATTGATTGTTCAGTATTTTATTAAGCATTAATTTTTAATCTCAAAAAATATCAGATGTAATTAACAAATCGCGCCGCTATAAAAAATATAAAAAATGCTCATAAAGTGTTATATTTTTTCATTAAGGATCGTCATTTCAATAATTAAAGCACTTCATGGCGGACATTTATGTCAAAAGTTAGCTTAGTTGGAACAGATTTTAATTATTCTTTCACAATAAAAGCAGAATAAAGGGAACAACAAACAATTCTGATTTAATATCCTTTAGCGTATTTTACAAAAGTATTGTTCTATTTTAAATTATCTATTATTTAATGTCAACTTTTGTATGTCAATAACTAATTAAAAGCGGTAATATATTATCTGTATTCATTAAAAGTCCATCACATCCTGTCACATGCATGCCAATTTTTAGGCTAGAAATAGCATTATAACGGAAAAAATAGCAGCGTAATAATATTAGGCTATAATCAATGATAATGATGCGTCACATAGTTACTGTTCAGTTAGTACTGAAATGCTTTAACATTCTTTAGTAGGAATGATAAAGCATTTCAGGTAGGAGTTATGCGAAACTTCTAATTATTTTTTTAAGGACTGTACAAGGGGGAAAGTTTAGATCATAATTTTAATTCAATCTAGATTTTGTCACGAGTCGTCTAAAAGTTATTCATTATAAACTCCCCCGAGTTGTGTGAGCAATAATGCGCTGGTACCTTGTCAAATTTACATCCGCGTGACGTCAGCTGTAACTAAAAAGTATAGCTAACAAAATAAATGCAATAATTTATTTAATTTATTAATAATTATGGAATTATAAGTGTCAAAAATAAACAAATATTAATTATTAATTATCTGTTCTCTTCTGATAATATTCTGTTAGAAATTGGTAAATGTCTTTTTATCACTCGATGTTGATTCCCCGCTGCCGCGCTATTGATATCATGTCAGCATCAATGTTTTGGTTATGTTTATTTTAAATTCCCAAATTTACATTATCTGTGATATTGTCTGGTTTTACTTTTTAAATAATAATTTCATGAGTACCAGTATTAAATATTTTCCTTCTCATTGTAAAACAAAGTTACAAAAGAACAATAGCAATGACAAGATGGCGCTGCTAACGGTATTACTTCAATGTCATAAAATTACGTCACCAAAATTGACGCTAGGCACATTATCAATTTGTGGGGGTTATAAAAATATTACCTACAATTATCAGCATATTTTTTCTTGTTAGTGACTATTTATAATGTAATATATATAATATTTTTTTTAAATGTCATTTTATTAGTTCGATTTTAGAATATTTGGTTACGCTTCTCATTGGTCTAGAAAACATTCCTACATTTATTAGCACTTTTATTTTTTACGTGAAACAAATGCACAATCAATTTACATACTTAGTGATGCCTTGACTTAAAGTTCATAATTAAACGGCAAGGTCGTTCAAAGTGTGAAGTGAGATGGCATCCTTATTGCACATAAGTGTGGCAAAATCGGGATTGGTTCCTCAGATACAAAAACTAACTCTATCTTGTGCAACTTCTGTGGGTGTATGTGTTTGGGTGATTTAACATGAGGCGACGTGTAGCTCATTTTGTCCCTTTAAGCATACTATAACAATAACGCCATTTAGGCAGTCGTCCCGCAATATGGTCCAAGGCTGTTCAAAGTCTGATCTGGATGAGGGCATGTGACCGATGTTTGAGGGCCTACGTCTGGTGAACGTCTAGTAATAGTTAATTTAAGAAAATACAATAAACCGCGACTCTATGACGCTCCGGAGTTGAATACGCAATACAATACACCCCACTCTTTAAAATCGTCACGCCGTTTAGGCTACAGGATGTAACAGTGGAACGGACATATAGTTTGTTTGAAATCATCATGGAAATTTTGTAAACAAAGGTTACATTAAGCCTTTTTCATTGAGATTAGTAAATTCAAAAAACATTTTACGAACATTACGAACGATTACAATTTCACTTCGCTTTATCACACGATTACCTAAATAAAAACATTTCCGATGAAATTATAAAAATTGTGATGGCCGCCATGTTTGTAATTATTGTACGTAGATATCATTCCGAAGTAAAAGGTCAGTACACTTACGAGAGGGCGTGAATGTATCAAGTAATTTAGGTACATCCTGAGGGCATTAGGGAGACCGTATAGACGTCTGTATGACCTGTTCGGATGCCCTCTGATACAACATTTAGTCATTATTTTGCGGCACAGATTGTCTTTTACCACATACGTATAGTCCAACCAATGTTACGTGATGTCGAGTTACAGATAAAGTGAGAAAAGATTTTCCTTCGTAATTTTTCGGAAAATTTCATACTTATCGTGCTCTCTCAAATAGTTTCAGTGCCATCTATTGACATTTGACACTAAACAATAAAGTTCCATATGAAAATATCACTTATTTAATGCGATCATTCGCTGACAGTTCGGGTGTCATCGTACTCCGATAAAGATACGAGTTTTCCCGAAGGAAAATAATTTCTCACTGCATCTATAGCTTCTATAAACGTTCGTACATTTCGTTTGTATTGCAGAGTAAGTTAAATAGACGAAGCGCAACCATAGAGGTCACGTATAATGAACTGTATCCTCTATACGGTGGCCGCTCTAATGCATTTGTCGGTCTGCACGTTACACAACATTTTTATTAACCTATAGCCTGTTTGTACAGTCAACACTATTCAGATGAGAGAACTTATTATGGCAACACGCTTATTATAATTTGGACCAGTTTCGATGAGCTTTCTTTATTTATTTGTCTTGTATTCAATTTTGAATTTTATATTTAAGATGAAAAAGTGTATTTAAGTTAATTATTTATATTTTTTTATAGTATAAAGGGAAAACGAGCGGCGGGTTGCCTGCAGTATAATAACAAAAACCTAAAAAAGTTTTGTTGAGTACCGTATTGCATCAACTTTGGGAAACGCTATAAACAACTATTGTTACATCCTTCCGTTCCTATTTCCTATCTCTGCTCACCCCGGAGATAAATAAAATGACTGTGCAATGACAAACTACCGGAGTAGATTGTATCAATGACTGGCAAGGACGAATAGAGTAGTGCGCATGCGTAGGAATCTGCAGGTCAATGACCTTGTCAATCGGTGCGCCCGGGGAAGTGGGACACTTGTGTCCTGTTTGGGGTTGTAGAAAATGGGTATACTTTAGGTCAGTTGCATTAGAGGGTAGATAGGAATGGTACGCAAGTGAAACGAAAGCCCGAGGTCTGAAATAGGTTACGTACGAGAAATACACCAAACTAAAATAATGCCTATAGATAAAATTCCGATAAAAAAAATCCAGGGAGGAAACCTCTACCTATTGAGATGCACCAACTCTATCTTCTTCCCATCCCTTCCTTCTATACTTTTTCTTTATTATTCTTTCCTCTCCTCTTCATTTTGTGCACAAAGGCTGTACACATCTGAAGCACATCTGATTGTAGCTGTACAAACCATAGTGTACATATTTTTTTCTTGCAGAACAAGATGACACACGAGCGACCACTATCCATAGACACTCGCAACAATGTAATGATTTGCAGATGTGTTACCTATCTCTCAGCTCCTACATAAATAATCTGTCCCCTATTTTTCTGATATAATGGGGGGAGGGGAGTGGAACTAGGCCTCCGGCACCTCATTCATCGGGCGGCACGCAGAGTATATTGCAACACATGTTATGATTGCGGGCTCTAACGCTGTTAAAATGATGTGACATTTTTCTAAGCACAGCGCATTTCTTTTAAATCAATAAGGCGTCGGTTGAACTGCGAGCAACGGGTCACCCTCCTTACCATGTCACCGGAAACATTTTCGTGGCGTTACTGATGGGTTTATTTACAAAATAGAAGAAAATGGATGTAAAATCAATCAACAAATACATATATATATATATATATATATATATATATACCATATATATGTACCACTAATTGTGTAAATACCGCTACCAAACTCAGGAATATGCCAACCTGGACAATCCCTGTAAATTTCATCGAAATCGGTCCAGCCGTTTCGGAGTCTATATGTCTTTAGGGAACATACATACTTCGCTATTAAATACTATATATCTTTCATAAAAAGTATCCTATGTTACTTCTAGTACCTCCAAGAATATGTGTACAAAGTTTCATGATGATCGGTTGAGTAGTTTCCGCGTGAAAGCGTAACAAACAAACTTACATTCACATTTATAATATTAGTAGGGATATCTCTTTCAAGAAGTCACTGATTACACAGCACAGCCCAAACTCCTTGGTTAGAGACTTGAATTTTGCACAGAGATTTCTATTATGCAATAAAAAAGTATTAGCAAGAAGGTCTAAAGTAGGGAATGAAAGTTTGTGTGGAAAAATTACCAGTTTGATAGCGGGGCGTGGCACTTGTCTACAGTGTATTTTATACAACTTATAATCAATTGTCAATTTATAATTGAACTAATCATATAATAAGCTGTCATGGAATTGTGAACTGATTGAATCATTCACAATTTGACGTTGATCCCTCGACAGTTTATAAACATCTTAAATTGTTAACGAACATATTTCTCGTCTTATTGTGAGAATGTTTTAAGTTAGGTTCAATCGAATATTATAACCATATCTTAAAAAGATCTTGAACAAATAGGTTTGTTTCGACTGTAATGATAACGTCAGATTGTTAAAGATTCGTCTAGTTAACAATTTACTGATATACACTTAGTCATATTATAAACTAACGAAATTCACAATCTGTCGGTGACATATCCAAAAGACGGACGTTAATGACATCGCCCATTTTTCAAAACATTACATATGCATAATAAATTTAATGTGGTCGTACGTCACCCGATTTTTTTCATGTGAGAAGGTGGCATACGAGCAAACAGATCACCTGATGTTAAGTGAGCGCTACCCATAGACATCCGCAACAAGCAAATGTGTTACAGATGCGTTGCCTATCTTTAATGGACAGAGGAGGGCATAGACAGGTAAAAGGATATATCCCTTTCCCCGTTAACCCCCTCCTCGTCCAATCCTCTTCCCCTTCCCGTCCTATCCTTATCAGGAAAGGGTGGGAAGGGGAAGAGGACTGAAATTAGGCCTCCGGGACCTCACTCATCAGACGAAATGCAGAGTACTTCTACTTCACGCCTGTGTTCTGTGAGGTCGTGGTATTTCACCGGTCGTTCCGGCCAATTCGTGCAACAGATGTTGTTGCGGAGTCTACCACTATAAGATTATTGACATGTACACACTGGATGAAAATCGCCTGTAGGTATGTTATGTTATTGTACCTGCCACATGATTTTTGGAAATTTATCTTTCCTTCCTTCCTTTCTTTAAAATTTTCTTGGAAACCATTACATAGTTTTTACAGATGTGCAACGGCTTTACTAAGCGTAAATCTTGTCCGTTCGCGACTTCTTCTATTCAAAAACATTCATAATATTCCAATGCAATTAAAACCAACTCCCTTTGCAATTACTCAATCTTTACATAAGAAAAAAAAAACTTCGAAAGTGCTGCATAGAAGCACCGAGTGCACCACGCCTACTTTAACAGTTGTCACGCGCATGCGCCGTTGTTAAGACACAGCAACATGGCCGCCTTTACCATGGCAACGCGGTATGTAGGTTACAAAGCCCTGGATGACCCAGTTGCAGCAGAAGTTCCGCTGACCCGCTGTTCTGTTTTATAACGACCCGGACGCTTTTTGCATTGCATTGAAATGCAACGTATATACAAAAAAAAACTCGGCACAATTAGCGTAAGGTCGGTTCAGCAAAGTTATTACGTTGGCACCTTCAAGAGTGTCAAATTTAGAATGATATCTTTGTAAGTTCACACCCATGAAGGTGTGGAAAGTGAGGTACCATTAGATTCGTGTCCTTCAGTTGGGCTTATTGTTTTTTTAAAATAAACTAGTGCTTGTCTATAGTAATTTTTATGGAATAATGTGGCAAACGAGCAAGCGGATCACTTGATGTTAAGCGAGCGATACCCATAGACATCCGCAACAAACAAATGAGGAGGGCATAGACAGGAAAAAGTATATTTCCATTTTCTCGTTAACCCCCTCCCCGTCCAATTGTTTTTCAGTTCCCATCCTTATGAAGAAAGGGTTGGAAGGCACAGCACACACACACAGCACCTTACTCATGAGACGAACCGCAGAGTACTTCTACTTGACGCCTGTCTTCTGTGAGGTTGTGGTATTTCACCGGTCGAGCCGGCCAATTCGTGCAACAGATGTTGTTACGGACTCTACCACTGATCAATTGTTAATCTTAGTGGCTTACTATAAATAAATAAAAAACAACTTACCATAAAACGGCATACTCGTTACCATCCTTTCGTTAATCATTGTAAGCTTTGTTTCACATATAACACTGGTTGTCACTGGCCTTACACATACACGCCCCTGACAAGTTTAACATATAAAAATAAAATAGTGGAAAAACATTTAAACATAATTATTACGATGCAAATATAGTTCAAGGAAATGTGGCTCAACAGATGGCGATGTAACTAATTCTAAAATTGATTACAAATTAAAATGATAAGTGACATATTTAAAAAAAAATCACGAAGTTTATCTGTTCTATTAAACGACTTTCTGAATACCTAATTTACTGTAAGCTTTCAGGGTCGAGTCATAATAATTTCTTCACTTTCACAGCCATTAAAATTGGTCTATTGCTTCCGTCTAGTAACTTTTCATCGCGGTTCATGTTAGAATCCGTGACCCAAGGAGCGAGGTGTGTATTGCATTTCAATGTATAACAATACCCAGTTAACCTGACCCTTTCACCGATACTTGCTCAATTTGCGCGAATAATTGTAACATTTGAAGGACTTAGTGACGAGCTCTACACGTAGACAAATATCGATAGTTTGGTTTTCAATTAGATAAATTTCGATTTTATTTCACCGAGTGTAACAATTATTTATTTATTTATATAAATAACCTTATACGTATAATATACTTCTGTTTCTTAATCTTACCTTATTAGCTAAATTAATTTGATTTAACTGTTGGATTGATTGTACACAGGTTGATTCGCTTATTGAGTCACCTTGAGATATACGTTTTTCGTTTTGTTGTATACTTCGAGATGTATAATTATATAGTCTTTGCAGTTTCCGTCATTGTCTTTTACTTGGTAATTTTATTCGAGGTTTTTTATATATTTTTATTATTTATTCAGCTATTAGGAGACTAATCAATCAAATCTAATATAAAAAATGTGCAACCATTCTTGAATAATAACTAACACGACTTGATTTTGTGTATTATGTCGTTGCCAGATCTAAAAATTGTATGTATGCTGTAATTAGTTGGATGTATTTTATGATATGGTCCTCTCAAAATAACTATACTCTTACTATTTCAATTGAGGCTAGAAACAAAAACCAGAGACCAGAGAGATCGATATCGACATATCATTATTGTACGTCACTAGCGCGCTTCTGTCACGTAGTATCGTTGCGTACACAATGCATTAATTAGCCGCGACCTTGGCGTATCGAGAACAAATAACTGTGGCCATTTGGCTGATACCTTAAAATACGATATAATGTAATAATATAGATTCGATTCAGGCGTAGATGTGTTTAGTTATTTTAGATTTATTTACAATTTAATTTAACCAACTATTGTCCGGTTTCCTAATCTACTTTAGATCTTTAATGAATAAATTTAGAAAAAACCCCTTCTTAGTGCTCGCCTACGTAACGGAAAAAACTGCACAGCATTTCAAGTCTCTAGGCCTAGTTGTTTGGGCACAGGACAACGATTTCAATTCAAAATGTCAAACGATGTCAAGTTTATAAAAAATATAATATATACTATAGCTATGTTATACGTATTCAAAATTATCTGTCAAAAGTGTTCCAAAGACAGTGACAGCATTCACATGTCAAATGGTGTAAAAAGGATAGCGTAATTTAAATAATAAGAAAAAGAGGACAGCTAGTGTTTCTCACTCAAGCGGAAATTTAAACACATGACGTAATGGGAAAAGCGTCCTAATTAGGACGCTTATAATATCATTGTTTCTCCACTATTCTTACAACAGTAGGCAGGAGTAATTATGTCAAGTGTCACGCAAGTGCGCGAAATATTGTCAAAAAATTTACATCAAATAGTAAAATAAATATGTCCTGAGACTAAAAAAGGAAGGCTAGGCTAAGAAGGGATAGGGCCTACGCCGCGTCGCCCTGTACCATATCTATTCGAAACATTAATTCAACATGATATTGATTCATTAACAAGTATTCAATGTTTCGTAATGAATTCGCGTGCACTAAATTCATTTGCATTAAACATATAAGTAAGTTGGTAAGCCGTATTGCATTATAAAATGTTGCAAAGCGTAATCCTTAAAGGCCGCTAGTGCACCAACAGTTCTTCTGGTGTTGTGCATGGCGTCGGTGATTATTTTACGTGTAACCCACAAAACTACAACATTTCCGATGAAAGTATACAATGTGTAATGGCCGCCATGAATGGTGAATGACGTTTGTTTGTTTACAACAATCATATCTTGCGATGAAACAAGGTATAGATAAACGACAATCCTGCATCACATACTTCCAGCTGGACAGATTAAATCAATCGGAGTCTCACAATATTGAGGTCGATCGCAATTCAAGTTTGAGTACCCCTGGCCTACTACATACTTCACCAAAGGTATGACGCAATAAGGTCTTTTACCTCTTAAACAAGTCAAGCTGCTGCGAGTAAACAGTTAAATCGAATAAATAAGTCACGCCCCTAACCCTAAAGTTCCAATTCGGTAATAATAATAAAGTAACGGCCCGAGCCGAGGTTCCCTCTACGGAGGGAGCCCTCGAGCTTAGTTATTCTTAAAGAGGCTTAGGCTAGGCGTCCTCTGCGCCCTGCCGCCTCGTGCCCGGTGTAGCTGTTAATGCCTCCTCAAGGCAAACAGTGACCTTTCAGTCACAAAAAAACCCCTAAAGGTAGATACATTAACATGTCGGCACGGATCTCTTTGGCAAAGTCCTGGCACGCCTCTTACTTTTCTAAAGATCCCGGATCATTTGGAGCGGCGCAATCCCGGTGACCTTCAGTTTTAAAATGTTACAATTCAACTGTACTATTTTACTAGCATTACTTTTCGAACTGGGTGTTAAAATTGATTTGATACTCGATCGAATAAGGTGGCAAACGAGCAAGCGGGTAAACTGATGTTTAGTGACCTCCATAGGAACTCGCAATAAGAGAGTCGCAGATGCGATGTTCTCCGACCAATCCTCTTCCTCTCATCCTCAACAGAAAAAGATCGGAAACATAAAATGATATTCGGCCCCTAGCACCTTATTCATCGGACGAAACGCAAAAGCATACTTCTACATACGTCTGTCTTCTGTGAGGCCGTGGTATTTCACCCGATCGAGGCCCATTCGTGCAAGGGATGTTGTAGGGTCTACCACTGTTTAATGATATTTATTACGAAAGATTTAATTAAAATAGCACGACGGTATCATTAATTTAACAGAATGGATTTATTTTAAACATCGACTGCTGAGTGTCTTATCGATTAAGCGATAAGCACATCACTAGAGTTACGTAAGGCGTGTCGCAAGGGTCGGAGCAAGGCTGAATCTGTATCATTTGAACCTATCATTGACCAACCAAATTGTCGAAGTATATTGTCAGACAACTTTAGAATTGCAACGTTTTTGTATGACAATACGAAATTGCGACCAGACTGGTGACAAAAAAGGCAGTGTTATGAGTACCCGTAACCGATCATTTATACGAAAATGTATGGACGTAGGAATAAGAGAGAGACTAGGGCTGTGCCAAATAGATTGTGCGACACTGCCTTAGGCCTGTAGCACACAGAAACTCAAAAACGAAGCGACAAAGGAATGAATGAGCTCCGTAATCAAATCAAAATCAAATGGAAGGCCAAACACAACTTTAGTATTTAGCGGAAAATGTAATTTTGAACTATCTGACTAAGTCACAGGGATTCAGAAATCTTCAGTATATATATAAAAATGTTATTAAGTCTATCAATAATGAAAAGAAAACTGATTTCGTTTCGAGTCCGTTACGTTTGTGACCGTGGGCTTACACCGCCGAAAAGTGCACAAAAAACATATTGTCGTCGCAGTTTTTTCATAGAGAAAGACAGTGACCTAGTATAGCAACACATTTGTACGCCTGTGGAAGCCTACGGCGAGACGCACTAACCACAGTGGTATTAGACAAGGATTCGCAGTTTCGCTAATATTTCGCTTCGTTTCGGTACCGGTTCGCTTTCGCGGCTGTGTGCTAAAGGCATTAGAGCTATTCGATTTTTTTTTATTTTGTCAAAAACAGTGCATTTCCTTCGTTCCATGGGAGTGGTGTTGGGAAGAAGCAGGAATAGTCCTTCAAACCCCACTCCCCTTCAAAAACCCGCTCCCGAGATATAAAAGTCTACCGAAATTCCTAATCTCTGCCTACAATTATTTTCTAAAGGCGTGAGTGCTCATTTATACATATTTTATGGGTACTGCTGATGACAAATAGCGAAAATTTCATAGAATGACCTCTGTTTACCCTTGAAGTGACGTCATAATTTTTAGGGTTCTGTAACCAAAGAGTAAAACGAAAGTAAAAAACCTATTACTAAGACTCCGCTGTCCGTCTGTTACCAGATTTTATCTTATGAACCGTGATAGTTGAACAGTTGAAATTTTCACAGATGATGTATTTATGTTATATATAAAATAAGTATTTAAGGGGACTCCCATGTAACAAACGTACGATACCGGTACGGAACCCTTCGTGCGAAAGTCCGACTCGCACTTGGTCGGTTTTTTTATATATTAGAGGCAAAAGAGCATTCCGATCACATGAAAATTTGAGATGAGAGAGAGATAGATTGAGACTTAACAAGCAATTAGTTAATTTAAAATAACCAAGTATCCCGATTAATTGACCCCTATGACACTCCGGGGAAGAATACAAATCTAATGACGCCTTACTATACAAAATCGATCAACCCCTCAAAGGGCTAGAGGTCATTATGGAACGGACATATACCCGCGAAAAGCATTACCTACCTGTCAGTTTGACGATAACGATTAATACGAATTATATGTAAAAGCTGTGGGAAAGGGATGCACGCTTTCGTCTAATATAGTCACCTAAATCTCCCAAGTGTAATTTCATCGCAGGCATTACGTCTTAAGATATTTTTATAAACTGTGACTGATGTTATAATTTAAATGATTGATACAAAACCATTGAGAATCTTATGTACTATAAATTTTTCGATGTAAACATGTTTTGTCAGTACTATATTAATCAGAGTTTGACATCACTACAAGGTCTACTGGAATATTCTATCGACAGTTGGCGCATCACTATTGCTTTCGTAACAGACACTCAAGGTTGTGCCGGCGCGTTTATTGTTACGCATTCGTTTGCACTGTACATTTGTGTGTAATGCAAATCCTTCCTTTACGCCGAAGCACCAAGCCATACCACAACTTTGCGCCTGTAAATTCCTCTGTGTTTTCTGTATCTGTGAAATCGTGACGTTTCCTTGATCAGCCGTTCTTTGATAATCATGAATGGCCTCTACCACTGGTATTATCCTAATCCGGACTAATTTATATTCGAATGCGAGTTTGTTACGCTTTCACCCACATACACGGGTACAGAAAAAAAACACAGGGGTACCGTTTATCACGAGAAGAAATGTAAAATTCCAGATTTTATTCTATTGATTCTTATCAGGACTTGAACGAAATAATCAGGTTGTTGAATTTTGTTGATCTTTGACACATATTTAAGGACATCAACGCGGACATAGGCGAGTTTTTCCGTGACAAATTTTTAACTGGATTAATTATATTTGTATCCAGCATAAGCTATTTTCTCTTAAGCCCCAAACGACAATTCTGGATCCGCCATTGAACGCGAACGAAGCCGCGGGGGAATGCTATTGGAATAAGTCACTAACATCGTAAGTAACACGGTAGCTTGATTCCGAATACTTAATAAGGTCATTATCATATGTTTTTGCGTAATAACAAATCGATATTATTGCGCAATCATAGATTAGGAACCTTGACATATAGAGCAAGGTGGAACAGGTAAAAAGTGCTAGTATATAAAAAAAAGACTCGTTTAAATATTTTCGGGTTGAGGTGAACTAGAGAAAAATGTCAACAGGTATTCCTAAATTGATGAATGCTTTAAAGTCGCATCCATAAGAACTTGGATACGAATTATAATAATCGAGCTGCGTTTAAAAAAAAACCAAAGTTCCCACTACGTAAAGCTCCTATTGCATTTCATTTTCTACTCCTGCTACTAGGTGGCGCTATTCTCAATTTTAAAATGAAATTATTTCTTCTTATCGTCACGAGTACTAACTAAAAGCATAAAAAAAATATTGTCATCGGTCCTTTACATGATCGCAAACACCGGCCAAATACACGTGGCGTGACTTTCCATAAATGTAGTGACGTGAACACAGTAATCAATCAAAGTGGTAAACTAGAATATGCGTTAGATTCGAGAACAAGAAGTAGGGGTTTCGCGGTGTCTCACTAGGTGTATGAATGGGCTGACTCGACCGGAGAAGTACGATCTCATAAAAGAAGCTTGAAGTAGAATGAAGAGGCACACAACATCTTTCCCGTCTCACCTTGGTGAAGTGTGGTGAGATTTTGATAGACCTCTCGATGGAATATTATTACAATATATATATACATATATATATATATATATATATATATATATATATATATATATATATATATATATATGTATATAATATTATATATTATGCTTTTGGTTAATATTTTTCGTCTATATGTGATTGTGTATGGCTGACTATGTATATTGTTTTTATGTTCCGAGTTAATGTATGTACAATTATTTAATTAAAAAAATAGATATAAGTGCGCGAAAAACATTACAAAAACCAAGGACTTCCGCTACCCAGAGCCACGAACCGATATCTTAAATTTTTAAGGCGGATTTCCACCAATCAGTTCGTACAAATCAATCTTTACCTTCTCATAAGTGTAATATTACTTTTATTATCGTTATAACGTCAGTACCCCTGAGACAGCTTGTTATCCTGCCTACGTGCGTATTCATTACTTTATAACATTTGATATGTACCCGCGAGGACGGAGATGAGAGGGCGAGGTTTTATTATTACATGCATATTATAACATTTCAACCGTGTATCCGAACGTAGATATGATTAATAAATGACATCATTATTCATCGCCAAAATAATTACTAATTGTGACATTTCAACCGTGTATCCGAACGGTGAATATGATTAAAAGAAATTGAAATGTCATTTTTCACCGCCAAAACTATTAATAATTGTTTCATTAGAATAGTGTATCCGAATGCGAAATGCAATTTTAACAAGATATCCGAACGTAGGAAAAAAAATTAAATGTCACGTTCGCTTGGCCGCCGTAATAATTTTGTAACCTCAAAATGATCGTAGAGTATGTGCCTACAATAAATTGTTTCTATAAAAACTTTAAAAACGTGACTAAACCTACGATACTGTTGGATGGATAGTGGTAATAAGTAAAGTTGCTAATTGTGCGTTTAAGGAAAACATAGGTAAATATTTTATGCACTTTTGCATTTTTAATTCTATCTGTTATGTTGGTACCTCGGTATTTTATTGTAACACCGTCATTGTGTCTGTTTATCATTCTCCCGAATATATACTACAATCATGTCTACTGACTAACTAAAAAGACTGTTTTGATATAACAAATCACGCATTGAACTGAGGACTAGCAGAAGTCACTAAATATGCTGTAATCGTGACAGGAAGATGTTACATGTTGGTTGTATGACTCCTGCATAATCCAAAACGGCCTTATCGATTTTGATATCACAAGATGCGTGTTCTTCCTCGGGGCATCAGCCTCAAACACATTTTTGCAAGTAAATCATTAATATTTTTTTTCTGTATTTAACTAATCATTTATTTACTTAACAGACTCGTCATTGCGAAAAGTCATTGCATTTCCAACTTTAACTAATTAAAAGATGCATAGATAATTAATTGTTGTTCTCACATTAATATTTATGATCTGTGGAACAAAAAAGAGGTCAGTCGGTTTTCAAGGTTTTAATGTAAATAATACTTTATAATATTTTATTGCTTTGCTAGAAGGTTAGGTACTTCCCCTGCGTTTGTAAAGGTTAGAGTGCTTTTTTTCTGACTGAAATGTCACTGTTTGCCTGGAGGAGGCATCTACAGCTACACCGGGGTCGAGGCGACAGAGCGCAGAGGGCACCTACCCTGAGCGTCTTTGCTCTTGCTACTGAGACGTGGCCTTTTATCATGAGCAAGGTTACTTTTCAAGCAATCTTTTTCTGAGGTCGTATTGTGTACAGAAGCAGAACAGAACGGTTGGCCGACGGGACCGAAAGGTTCTAGAACGTCAACTACGATGGACGGCGTAAGATAGACCTTCATAGACCTCCCATAAGGTGGATGAGGGATCCATATTTGTAATGATTCTTAGAGCTACGTCCAATAGTTGTACTATAATGTAGTTTGCGCTAAAAGATGAATTTAATGTGAACTGACTGTGTGATGACGGATCAAGGTTCTCTTTAGAAGCTTTTACGTAACGTGTATCTTTTACCTGAATATTCTAGTTGTAAGAATAGTTACATGTGAACATAGCTTTATATAAGGTTCAACATTTAACTATGTTAAAAATGATTATTCATAAATTAAAAGAAGGCACGAAAATATTATATCTTATTTAGGTAATTTTAGAGGACATAATTTTAAACAATACCCTATGAATAACATTGCCTACCTCGTACGGAACAGGTGTGAAAATATATACACTATTCAACATAACCCACTCATAGCATTTACGATAACTAATTCACTAAGCCCACAGACACAAAACAAAAATAAAATTCGTAATAAAAATAACACTTAAAGATTAACAAACCGAATAATATTTCCACTATTTTATTTCCATCCGTTCTATAAAGGTGATAGTTCACTAGAGTTCGATACGAACGCACTATAATATTTTTTCTAATCTGTAAATAGCAACGGAATAGTGAAGACCCAGTTTTCGTGTGCGATCGATCGACGCACGTTCTTCCTTCGCGCGCAAACTCTGACTGGCTGCTCGGTTCGGTTCGGATACTCGCAAGCTCACAACGCGTTATGATGTTTATCTATTATACGACCAAATTAAAATGTATGTTGACATTTCACGGCGGCCATTTTGTTTTTTCCTGTAAGTTACTCTTCGTGACTTCGTCCGGGTAAAGTGTTTTTTTCGTTGTATTTCTTTTTATTTTCCTAGCTTTAATGTATCCTTTTATAGATACAAAGTAGTTTAATAGTAACAAAGATGAAAAAAGTTATTGACATTGTATTAGAATTTTTATACTAAATTCACTCTCTTGAACTCCCAAAAGACAGAAGGATATCATTGTTAGTTTGTAACAAGTAGCTTGAAAACCGATCCTATGTCGTATTTTGTTTCAATACTTGGTATTGTCGATTGCGATCAGGTTTCCTTCGTATTTTGAAACCTTCCGCCATAGATCTATTATGGTTTGTGTTAACATGGGTCCAGGACATTAACTTTAATTGAAGTATACATTTTTTTGTTCTATAAAGCATCTACATTTAAAGCTAGCTTCAGTTCATTTTTAAATTACATAATAATTTCAGCATATTTTTGTCACGAGAAAGTCATGTTTTATTTATGTACCGCTAAGTTCTTTTAGTTTTTCTGTACAACAGTATTTCTCTCTTATAACCCCATTTAGTGGTTGAATTAAAACATTTTTTACTTTTTGTAAATTGATCTTGAATTCAAATGGTATCTTCTGAAATTATGAGCATATTTACTATTATAATGCGACAAAATTTAAAACGTCGCTAGCGTGTTCTACATTCAACAAAAAGGTAATGCACATACAAAATGGCCGCCTCTCATTTTCCGAGCAGTTGCGCAGTAAAAGGTCCATAAATTACTACTAATTGGGACATTTCCTTTCGAGATTAGTATGTAAATATATTTTTCAGCGACGAGATACAATAACTGCACAGTTCTTTGCCAAAAACATTTAAATGTCACAACCAGTTTACTGTAAAAACAGCTACTTCTTGCTCAATTTGTACTATACTACTCGTTGCCCGCGGCTTCGCACGCATTCTTCCATCACTTTCCAAGATGCAAATTTTTGTAAGATGATTCCGCGTATAATAACTTCGAAGGTAACATGTGACAAAAAGTTGTTATTTGCGTAACATGAAATGACCATGGTAATCGATATTGAACAGTTTTATTTTTGGGGCAGAAGTGAGATTTAACAGTGGTAGAGCCTGCACCAACAATATCTGTTGCACAAACCTCTCAGAAGACAGGCGTAAGTAGAGTATTCTGCGTTTCGTCTGATGAGTGCCGGAGGCCCAATTCTGGTTCTCTCCCCCTTCCCACCCTTTTCTTATAAGGAAAGGATGGGAAGAGGAAGAAAACTTGACGGTGGAGAGGATGTATAGGAATTGGAAATAATCATTTTCTGTTTGTCCCCTCCTCAGTCCATTAAAGGTGAGCATCACATCTACAACTCATTAGTTAGCAGTCCAGGGTACCGATCACTTGACTTCTAGTGAACCACTTGCTCGTTTGCCACCACCTCGTACAATAATATATATATATATATATATATATATATATATATATATATATATATATATATATATATATATATATATATATATATATATATATATATATCCGTTTCCATAGCTTTGGTTTTGTTGTTCCTGATTGCCTATACGTGCGTCATTACTCTTGGATTGCATTGTCTCTAGGAAACTATGGTCTCATTTACTGCCTATATTTTTACCTTAACAATGCCAAGGAGTAACACGTGTTGGAGGAAAATTCTTATAAATAGTTATTTTTTTACACTATAGACAAAGAGCGCTACCTAACATGTCCATTTTTATGTGGAAAATCTAAAATGTCAATATTTTTTATGTCATTGTGTTCAGTATTGTCATTTTTTTTCTATGACTATGTCCCAGTAAAATTAATAGACGTATTGTCACCCCGCATGCAGTCACGAGGCGCTCTATTTAGAGACAATTTTAGTCTATGTTCCAAGTTATTTTTAACCTGTGGCACACGCCGCGCGCCAAACTGAAAATGTCAGACGTAAAGGGATGCGTTTTGTTGTTCTAACGATATTTATTACGTTAATATAACTCTAATACGTTAGCTAGCTTATCTTTTTTACCCCTATATTATATGGTATACCTAAGTTTGTTTGGAAAATAGCCTTAAGAGCTACCAAACTTAAGTGGCAATAGCCCGGACCCATCGCTCGCAGAACGAAAAGCCTATGGGGCCAGAAGGTTGACTACTTACTGGTCGACGCAGCTTAGGTTTCCCGACGATTTGGTCATTGTTGCGGGAGTGCACCGGATAAAGGTTAAGGATTATTTTTACAATAGAAGGTGGCAAGCGAGCCGGTTCACCTGATATTAAGTGGCCACAACCCATAGCTGCAACAAGTTGCAAGTGCGTATTGTGGTCGAATCGACCCATTCGTGAAAAAGATGTTGCGGGCACCGCTATTGTTAAGAATTTTCGATGTTTGTTGGGAACTTTGTGGTGACGATTTCGTTTATAGTTTAAAAGTATCTTGTATCTAATCACAAGCTTACGAATATGCATTCACAGTGTCACAGTGTGAAACAGAGCCGTGCTAACTTAGCGAGTAGCAACCTGCCCAAGGTCTGCTCACAAAAGGCTGGGCCACAATGAGTTGCGTAAGCGAAGAACATTGGTGTACACTGGAAGCGATAGAGCGTAGTTGAAAGAACGCAAGTACGATCGACAACTTCAAATCATTGCTAGAAAGGGATATAAAAAAACAGCACTTAGCAGATTTCTGCATATGAAATTGTACTTACTTGATATTACAATAAGGCAATTATATTTTATACTAATTGTTATACTTATACGAAATCAAAAATTCAAATATTGTCCAGAAGACAGTGGCAGCAGCAATCACACGTGACAAAACGATAGCGTTATTAAAATAATAAGAGAAAACACATGACGTACGGAAAAAGCGTCCTAATTAGGACGCTTTTCGAACACTAATAGTATTGTAACATTAATGCAGCAAGATTTAAATAGTTAACACTACTAGTCAATAACAAGTTCGACTCAAATATGGTCTATTTAATTGTCCGTGTCCGTGGTGCAAGCAAATGTCAACTTTAAAGTGACGAACCTTTTTTTACCTTATTCAAAATCATATAATGTAGGTTTTGTTTTGATTTAAGACTTTCTAGATTATTCCATTTTATGGACATGATATTTCTAAATCGTAATAAAATAAAAAATAAAACTTAACGCTTTAATAATATCACATCTAGTGAAATTATATCTTCGTTTAATTTTGCAACCGCGCGATTTACAGTGAACATCGCGACAACTAGAGGTTGTCACTGAGCGTGTTGTAATATTGCCCGGCTCACTGTACCTCGGTCGAAATTGTTTCGCAATAAAATTGTCTCATTGACGCTTAAACAATACGATAATTATTTTGCTTACTGTATTGATGGTGCTGGAATAAATATGACGCCCATTGAAATTGTAGATTGACATCTGATCAAATATATTAAATATGGTTCAGATAAGGTAGACAATCGTCAATTTTTTTATAGTACTAGGTGGCAAAGGAACAAGCGGTTCACCCGACGTCAAGTGATAGCTACCCATAGACATCTGCAACTAATGAGTTGCAGATGCATTGCCCACCTTTAATGGACAGAGGAAGGGACAAACGGAAAATGGTTATCACCAATTCCTATACATCCCCTCCACCGTCAAGTTCCCTTCCCCTTCCCATCCTTTCCTAATAAGAAAAGGGTGGGAAGGGAAAGAGAACTAGAATTAGGTCTCCGGAACTTCACTCATCAGACGAAACGCAGAATACTCTACTTCACGCCTGTTTTCTGTGAGGTCGTATTTCACCGGTCGAGCCGGCCCATTCGAGCAACAGATGTTGTTGCGGACTCTACCACTGTTAAATTAATACGGCGGGTGAAACCGCGGCTCTCAGCTTGTCTTGTATAGAAATATTAAAATGTATTACCATATTAAGACAATAAAAATGTTAGCTTATATGCTCTGAGACCAAAATCTATTATTTTTTATAATAAGAGGTTTACGACATAAGGACTTTGAATATTAACTGTACTCACTACAATATCGCCAGAACATAATACACAACTGGTTAGCATTTCTATACCACATACATACTAACGTACGGACACACAGACAAGCGTTAATACAACGTGACTTCCTATTTAGCGCATAGTTGATGTTATACACTAACGCCTGTGTGACATAACGGGGTCAGCAGAATACAATAAAAACGTCAAACAAAACTCGACTATACTGGGAAATAGACCAAATGAAATGCAACATTATTTATGTGTGTGCTTGTGTCCGTCGTCGCTTGAATTTATTTTAATTTTGCAGTTTAATAGTAATAATAATAAAATAACACGATAGAATCCTTTATAAAAAATACCTATTTTTATTTAAATTTAACGTTAGATGGCGCTTTTCTCAATCTTATTTATTTTTTATTTATTTAATCAAAATTATTTTTATCCCCATGGTAGTATTTGTTTAAGTTTGTAAGCATATTTGACAAGGCAACGAGTGAGAAGAATATACACACGCCCCGGAAGTGCGACTGAGACAGAACATACCTGAAGGCACGCGCCAGTCACAAAAAGTCACGTTGATATCTTATTAATTACTTGAAGCTTTCATTCGTTCACTTACCTTTCATGTGGTCAGACGTATCCGCTCGCATGATATCTGTTAGGTAGTGCTCGAGTGATCTCATGTTGTCTAAACCTCCCCTCTCCTGCAACAAAAGATACAAAATTATACAAACTGGAAGAGATTCGGAAACTACCGGCGTACTAAGTGACATGTCGATGTCCACTCCCGCGGGCCCTATGTCTAAGATAAGGCGATTCAAGGGTCAAGTTCATGTTGACGTTAAATCGAACTCGAATCTAAGATTTTATTCTATGTCCGCATAAATTTGATTTATTTTCCCTGAAAGTTGGGAATTTCCCAAGAGTTGGCTACACTAGGCAAGAAGAGCATGGAAATGGGAGAAGTAGGTCAACTGATCTTGTTTCGTTGTGCCCCTTGTCAGCGTTGACTTGGTGCATACAAACCTATGTAAACGAGTGGGTATATAATCTGATTTATACACTAATTGTGGCTCTAGTATCACACTATAATACAAATACACCGTCTTCAATAATTCTCGTCATATTTAACGATATTTACATAAAAACTTAATCCGTATGTATAAATGAAACCGTCTCTACATCACGCGTGAACTGCTGGACCGGTTTGGCTAATTCTTCAACTCAGTTCGAGCGTTCAAATAAATAAAAAAAAATTATACGCTTACTCCCGTAACCCAGAGGGGTACGCAGAGATTATAGATTTCCGTTTTGCGCGATCCTGGCACACCTCTCTCGCTTCTTTTACATCCATATAAGTTCGCCTAGGGTGTCCCCTACCAATACTGCCACTCAATTTTGCTACATAAATGTTAATCCATGATCTCTGCCTACTCCTTTGGGTTACGGGCGTCAGCGCATTTTTCAAAACTCTTTAAAAAATAAACATAAATTTTCTTCAAGAACAGATTCCCTCTATTAGTGGAAAACCTTCATAGTTTTTCATTTTAAGACGAGGGGATTTTATTTTATCCGGCATAAGGCATTAATTCCCTCGTCCGTTATTTGACCAAGGACTAGATTAATATGTTAGATATGGACATTTATAATCTGGGGTCCAACAATGTTAAATCGTAAGAACCAAATTAGATTGAGCCCTTGCGTGACTCGCCGTCCTGGATTTCAAGGGTCAAGTTTAAGTGGATGTTCAACGGAATGTGAGACACGAGCCCTGTTTGTATGCCGGATCTTAGGAATTTAACAAATTATTACCGGTTGTGCTGGGTGTAATCAGAAACGAGGTAACAAATATCAATTTATTTGCCGTCAATGTAATACGATCTTTGTATTGTGCATGGAATGAATAACTCGTCCCTAGATCAGCGACAGACGCGACGACGCGACGCGATGCGACGCGTTGCGACCTATACATAATGCGCGTCCGATGACTAACGTAGCACACAAGTGCATACAAAGATTCGTTGATATTTTCGCGTCGCATTGTCGTATTGTCGCTTACCTAGGACTACGGGTTAGTTAATAAAAAAAGCACACTGGTGTAGTATTATTACTGCAACGATATTGTAATATGACACGTCATTTACGATCATGTATTTTTGCAGTAGTAGAAGCATTTCAACCATGGAAAAATATACTAGTACATTGTATTTGTAACTAGTGATACGCCCCGGCTCTCCTTTTTTTTGTAATCCGACAATAGCTACCGATCGAGCCGAGGCTCGGCCCTTTCGGGCACCCTCGAATCGGAATGCTAAACGCGTAGGACAGCCCAAGCCGGGGTCCCCTCTCGGAGGCCCTTAAGCCGAGTCACTCCATGGAGTGTCCACCGAAGCGACCTAAGAGCTCGGCGGCCTCCCAATCCGGTAATAATAATAAAGTAACGGCCCGAGCCGAGGCTCCCTCTACGGAGGGAGCCCTCGAGCTAAGTTACTCTTAAAGAGGCTTTGGCAAGGCGCCCTCTGCGCCCTGCTGCCTCGAGCCCGGTGTAGCTGTAAATGCCTCCTCTAGGCAAACAGTGAACGGGTAGAACTAATTATGTTGATTCCCTTCGGAATTTTACAGTCTACGGAAGACATGCGACTTTCTTATTGATTCTCTCATAAGAACCTTCTCCTGACAATAAATAAACACAACAAAATTTAGCGAAATCGGTACAACGCAACATCTGTATCACGAATGTGACGGTGAAATACTACGACCTCACAAGTAGTATTCTGATTTCAGACGAGTGACTTCCAGTCCTCTTCCCTTCCCATCCTTTCTTAATAAGGATAGTACGAGAAGAGGAAGAGGATTGGACGGGCATTGGATTAAGCTTGCGCATGCTGCGTGAGAGTCTGAAATCCGCAGAGAGGAACACCGACAGGGTTTTTAGTGGGCATGCCTCTCCCCTCGGAGAGGAGAGTCCCACATCATCGCACTGTCCCTACGGTCCGGTGGTAAGTTAGGCAGCGCATCTGCAATTCATTTCCTCGTTGTGGATGTGTTTGGGTAGCGGTCACTTAACATGAGGTGAACCGCTTGTTCGTTTGCCGCCTTCTTCAAATAAATAAAACACAGGGTGATTTAGTTTCAAGCTTAAAGAGATTCTGATATCTAAAAAAACATATTTATTTTTTTAATTGGGCGGAGCTATGCTGTCTATGAGGCCAGAGAGATTGGTTTTCTTTATAAAAACAAACAAACAAACAAGATCAATTGATTAGTAGGGCATAATTAATCGACAATTTGTGTAACAATTCGGACAATATTGTGCCTTTGTGTTGGCATGGGTTCACATGCCAAAAATATTTACGTAAAACATATTGTTATCTCTGTCTTTCTCTATGAAAAAAATGAGACGACGTTATGTATTAACTCTGTGTGAACTCGGTTAGCAGAATTGCGGTTTATTGATTATGTATTTACATATAAAACACTCACTAATCATGTTTTAATTTAAAAATATATTAATAGAACTCAATTTGTTATACGAGACGTGTCAGTTTGTCTGTTAATTTATTTAATTTCTGATATTTAAAACTGTTTAGCACAACCCTACCTCCGGCCGCGTTCTGGATAAACCGCAAAAAAACAAACCCAACCCTAACCTTTAAAAGTTAAAATTATGAAAGACAAATATTCAACAACTCCCACCTGTATTGTATTGGAAGTTATTATATAAAAGGTTAAAATGAAACTCATTTAGAAGAAAACGTTGTGCTATAAACATAAGGTTTCTTTTTCACTGTCACTTGCTGTACGGAAGTCGTTTAAATTGATTCTCGACTTTAAAGCTTATAACGTAGGGTCGATTTTACTTTGCGCTGATGCGGGCACGCCGTAGCGCAATGCTGTGATGACGTCACACTGCGTAAGGGAGAAATAGGTCAGTGGGGCTTTATACAGAACACCGCAGTAATGCTTAGGCTAGAGAGATAATACGGCAGTACACTGTACATTGCTCTTTTTGTACAATTGTAAACAATGTGTAATGCTCACTAAACGGCAATGGTAATCTGTATAAATTTCCCATCATTGTTAAATTGAGAAGTGAAATTTTTATCGTACATTTTATTTCTCAATACTATTTTTTGGCGAATATTTATCGCGATTTTAAGGCAAGTATTTCCACTTATTTACGAAAATGTATACTCCTTAAATAGTTTTAATTAATTTCGTATTAAAAAGTACTTTTTGTTAAATATATATTACGCCAACAGATACATGTAGAAGGCACCATCGAACGTATTTTTGTCTACCAAGTTTATGTAGTAAACAAACAATTATCTGATATAATCATACCAGCCAACACCATAACACAAACCGTCGTGATAATATACAGATAACGTACGGAATCCCGCAATTAATTCGGGTCGCATACACAGCCGCCCCTTTTGAATGCGGTCATAGATTAAAATTTAAATCGGTCAGAGCCGACACTCTTAATGAATATAGAACAATATTAAGCTTGATTATAATGCCTACGGTTTGTATAAGGACTTAATAAATAAACCGTTTTTGCATGTTGGACCTAATAAATTCAAGCCAGATCGGTGACATAATAAAAAAGTTGGTATTATGAATAGACTTAATCCACGAGAATGTGCGTAGATGTATGTATGTAGACAGGGACGTCTTAAGCAAAATCGGCGCCGGAGTGCGAAAGGCAGGCTGCGCCCATAGACATCCGCAACAAGCAAATGTGCTGCAGATGCGTTGCCTACCTTAAATGGACAGAGATTAGACAGGTAAACGATATTTCTTTATCTCCGACCCCGTCCAATCCTCTTCCCGTTCCCATCCTATCCGTATGAGGAAAGGGTGGGAAGGGGAAGAGGACTTAAATTAGGATTCCGGCACCTCATTCATCAGACGAAACGCGGAGAACTTCTACTTCACGCCTGTTTTCTGTCAGGTCGTGGTATTTCACCGGTCGAGTCGGCCAATTCGTGCAGCAGATGTTGTTGCGGACTCTACCACTGTAATCCCTATCGAAAACGCAATTTTTTTAAATTAATTTATGCCTCTTAAATCATATTTTACAAATAAAACCCGCCAGATTGATTTGTTGACATAGCGGAAAAACAAGATACTGTCATTTCCACTGCTTCACAAATAAAATTGTGGAAATATCAATAGAATTATAGGACACTTGCAGAAATGAACTGAAAATAAGCTCTGAAAGAAGCAAAATGCACAAATAGGACGGATCAAACGATGTTGGAGGGGCATAATGTAGTTTTTACTAGATCTTTTAATCTCTGCGGCTGTCGCTAATGTTATGAACTACAGAAAATGAAGAGTTTTACAATTGATAATTATTTATTTATAAAACAGCTACACCTTGTTAGACAAAAACAAAGCTTAAAGTCTATGGGTTTTGGGCTTAATTTTCATAGTTCGTTTACTACGTCAATCAGCGCCGACTGTAACTGATCGCCTGCCCGTCGGTATCCTTAGCTATGTAAAATTCAATCAAAATTGCACTTTAGAAACCATTTTGCTTCAATTGCAATCAGCTACGTCAAACTCATGTTGTGGAACAATGAAAAAAACATAATTTAATTTTGATTTTTAACTCCTTGAAGGTAAGCATTTGCCGTGCACGTGTTTAACGTACGCGATCTCCATTCCTCGATGGTCAATTGCACAATCCAACGAATTTTATTCTTTGTTTTTCTAATATACTTGCATCCTTTAATAAAAAGAATATACAGAACCCAACCTTACCTAGATAAAGACAATGCTGGTAGTTTTTGACTTTAGTTCTTGACATAATTTACTAGACGTATTTCCATGTTGAGCGCCTACGTAAATCTTTATAGCAAACTTGCGTAAACTTATACTTGCTTCTCTCATAACAAGGAGCTTCAATATGTGTCTATATTTTGTTAAGAAACATACAATATTATTTTAATATGGGATATGTTTTCATACGTAAAACGACGTGTAGGAGGGGGGGAGGCTAAATGTGTAACGAAATGTTTGCAAGTTTGTAATTCTTTAGTTCTATTCGACATAGTTTATGTATTAATGCCGTATAACTGGAGTCCTTGATTTTCCTGAGTCTTTTCCCTGGTCTCTATTTACCCATCTCGGTTGTGAGCGTAATTGCTTTAGTTGTAAGGTACTCCAGCTTCTTGCACTCTATTAATTTGGGACCGAATTTTGCATTGAATTTAATTCTATATACAATCTTTGTCAAACAATTCGCGTAACGTCTCAAAGATATTCCCTTGTTATCTTTTGAAACGGAGGCGGCCATTGTTATAGCTCCCATTGTTATATCTATCAAATAACAGCGCGGTCTTAGGTACGTTGATTTCGTATTAATTTTAGAATAAACCAATTATTTTTTTAATATTATAACATTGTGTCGCGTCTACGTCAACTAATCTATGCATTTCCCCGTGACTTCGCACTATTATCTATGGGTATTAGGAAATAATGTTTCTCACTACACACGCGTGGTGATTTGATGTTTGTGTGTGATATGACACGCACTTTTTATGATTTGTGGGATCTTGAGTAACTTATTTATTTTCGACGGAGGAGGACAAAAACAAGTAGAAAATATTCCAGGAAGGATAAGAATAGCGTAATTTTAAATTGACACTAGGTACGTTGACGATAACGTTGAATATTTTCGTCCAGTTTCTAGTTTCCATTTTTAGATAATTTTTTATCTTATCTGTATTTATTTGAAACGATCAGTCAACTGTCACTTTTGTTACGAGTTCTAAAAAATTAGCTGCATCGGCTTCGCACTTGCAAAACTGACATTCACAAATTTTATGACCCGCTGGTGGACAGGAGCGAATATTGAGTGGGTTAAACGTACGCAACCGACGGTAGTTCTGCCATTGGGATATTCTAGTTTTTGGCTACATTTACCCACTTTTCTAAGACATGTGAGTGTGTGAGTGAAGAAACCACTACACCATCATTTGTGCAGTCAACGACACATCACAATCATACACCTTTGTCATAAGTCGCTTCGTTTATTGGTTTTCGAGTGTATGTATGTATGTGCGTTCTATTGTGACACCAGTACGTTTTTACAATATTATTAGTGAGATTACAAACTGACGAAGTTAATAGTCGGTCTGTGGTATATCTATTCAATACGGCGTGACAATTATTGACTGTGATTTTTGTACAAAAAGGCTGACTGCACCTGTAAATTAACATGGCTGTACAGCATAACTGCCAGTGACGGTGTCGCTTTGATTTGAAATAAAAAAGTGATATTTTTTTCACGTTATCGGCAAAGATAAACAATCTGACATGGACAGTATATTAAGTTTAATCTAATCTTTGACGAATTGACAGATGTACAGATCTATCATTTATAGTCTCGCGTCCTCTTTTGCTCTTATTTGTTCTGAAAATTGAACGTAGCAAATCTCAATAATATTATTTAAACTTACGTGATATATTATTAAATTTATCAAACTAAAAGAAATGGTTTAAACCGCGCTTGCGTACTTCGGTGAAGGTATCGACAGGCTTATGACCTGTCGGAGCTCCTAACGGGGGAAGCTAAGAGCACCCCCCCTCCCCTTACCCAAAATCATTAGCGAACGATACTAATGATTTTGGGTAAGGGGAAATTTAAGTGAACTTAAGAATTATTAATACGATTAAATTTTTAAGTGCTTTATAGTGTTTTTACTTTGCATACTGTCTGCCTTTCCTGCCCCCCCCCCCTCGCCAAACTTGGATCTACCACTGATACCAGTAATCATCCCGTCCACAGCCCAGTAAATCTGGAGCACGCACTACACGCCACATAGTGCACGATAAGGGTATTTGACATGAACCAACAGGTTGTGATAACCCATTTATAGTTTTTTGTCTGATAAAGATAGCTTGATACGGCAGTGTACACATCCTAGTCACACGACTTTTGACTCAAATTAGTATGAAGAAATCCAGATATCACTCTACAGAATCGAGAGAGAAATATCCGAATATCTCTTTTGACAGAGGTAGAGCTCGCAACAATATCTGTTGCACGAATGTACCGGCTCGACCGGTGAGATACCACGACCTCACAGAAGATAGGCGCCAAGTAGAAGTATTTTAGACTTCCGGGTTCCGTGAGATGAGTAAGGTGCCGGAGGCCCAGTGTCAGTCCTCTTCCCCTTCCCATCGTTTCCTACCAAGGATGGAATGGGAAGGGGAACAGGATTGGACTTATGGGACTATCAGCGCCCTTCCAGCCCATTGTCACTTAAGGTTTGCAATTCTTTAAAAAATGTTAGTTAACTTGGTTGTGCGGATGAAATTTCTGATGCGATCTCGCTGAGCCTCCGAGCATTGCTGTCTCTATGCCCAAGCCATTTGTCAAGCTTACATTTTCTAACTATGAAGTAAAGATAATCTTTTTAGTCTATGTTGCTTATTTTTAAATACCTTTTTTGTCTTTTCTCCTTTTTCACTTTTGTAAATACCTTTCTTACTTTGGAAATGGCAAGCCCGTGTAAACAGCAAGGCTTGTAAGTAATATCCAATGCACCACGCATGTAAAACCATTCGACCATTTTAAGTATACATCGACCGTCTCTTTCCAACACAATGGGAATGTGAGAGAGACGGCGCGAACACGTGATCAAAATGGCCGACCTTGGGAGTTAAACACATAACTGATAACACGGCTCTGTTTTACGTTTTTGAAACACACGAGACGTGTATTGTTCTAGGTACAATACAACAATACTTTTAGTTATACCTATATTAGTTTTAATTTAATAATAATAATAATAATAATATTTAAGATTTAAGTGACATTACTTATAGAACCGATGACAATTGTCGCCAAAAGGTTCTAGAATGTCAGCCATGTACTAACTAGTAAAGAATTGGAGCTTAGGAGATACAATATGCGAACAAGCGCTACCCACAAGCTAAAGACTTAAGATATTTCCTTTTCCTGACCACCCAATCTCCGTCAAATCCTCTTCCGATCTTTACCTTATTACAAAAGTGTAAAAGGACTGGAATTAACCCATTGGCTCATTCGTGGATATGTTGGTGCGGGCTCAACCCAGAGACGGATTGAATGTCATGGCGCTAGGACCTCCTCGGCGCCTTTTTTTGGATTGTCACAAAAAAACGGCAAAAGGCAGGAAAACAAAAATAAACGAGTCACCAATGTTCTGATGCCAGCCATGAAAATGAACTATGTTATTTTGGGAGGTGGAAAATATTCAGATCTTGACTTGACAACTTTTCATGACTGTTCATGAAAAGTTTAGAACGGCGAACATTTGGGCGCCCCCGTTTGCGCGCTACGCGCCCATTTATCTTGCGCGTCATTGTTTGACAGCAAGATAGAATTTTTGTAAACAAACAAACGTCATTCACCATAAATGGCGGCCATTACACTTTTCATACTTTTATCAGAGAACCATGAAATAAGGTGAAGTGAAATTTAAGAATATTGCTAATGTTTTAGAAGTTATAAAAAACCTTTATTTACAAAAATTACATCTTGCTGTGAAACAAGATATAATTTGCGTTAAGGATAATCCAACCCTGGCTCTAACACTTAAAAATTACATTCTTTTTAATTTGATAAGGCTCACACCTGCCAGTCTTTATCTTTAATAGAAAAAAAGGAAGAATATTGATTGTTCGAATTCAAAACGTCATACGATTCACAAATCGTTAATTTTGACAAATAAAATTTTAATACCTCAAGGAAATTCCGAAACATGTTTTATCGTGACACGTTTATGTTATTAATAGTCAGTTAAAATCAAAACAATTTAATGTTATCGTACAACGCGTCATATTTATTTTTATCGCGGTTTGTTAATTCCGCTAACGGGCTCTTGATATTATTTCATAATTATTGCGGGCGCTAACGAGCCTTTATCGACAGCGTATACGATACGAGACATTTTTCATCTACAAACTTTTTTACGGCTTGTTTTTCATAAATCAAAAAATATAATTAATCTACATATATAATAAAAATGTAACTAATCGTTGTCTGTCTGTCAGCCGCCGTGTAATTTAATTTAACTTACACATTTCAGGTCAACTTACATTGGATTAAATTATTTATATACAAACTTCCATCCTCTACTTTAGAACTATAGTTGGTATATCAGTCTGTCAGTTTCATCTTTTATATATAGATTATATAGCTATGACCGCGTTATAAAAGAATTGGGTGTACGCGGTGTCGCCCGGGTGAATTTTTTTATGGAAGTAGGTGGCAAACTTTCCAGCGGATCACCTGATGTTAAGTGAGCGCTACCCATAGACATCCGCAACAAGCAAATGTGTTGCCTACCTTTATTGGACAGAAGGCATAGACAGGAAAAATAATATTTCCTTCTTCGCGTCAAGCCCTTCCCCGTCCAATCCTCTTCCCGTTCCCATCTTACCCTTATGAGGAAAGGGAAGGGGAAGAGGAATGAAATAAGCATAACCACACTCGTCAGACGAAACGAAGAGTACTTCTACTTTACGACTGTTCTCTGTGAGGTCGTGGTATTTCATCGGTCGAGCCGGACTCGTGCAACTGATGTTGCGGGCTCTGCCGCTGTTAAATGTTTCATTCTATATATGTATAACTGGATAATATAGCTTTTTATCTTTAAAAGAAATACAATAATCGGTTCAGTAGTTTTAGAGTTTTTCAGTTTAAATAAATCTTTCCTCTTTATCTTAACGATTATCTTCAACGAACAAAGGATCGCCGGATCACAAGTACTTTGTTGTTACATCATCCTCATTTAGCGTTAACTTAAAAATTACTTGGTCTATACATGTAATGTATTCACCGTGAAAGCCTTAGAGGCGATAATGGCACATTAATTACCGAAATACCAAACGTTAATCCATCAAAATACCTTCAAAGGAGGCACGCCATTATGGACTAAATTTGTAAAGACTGTAATATATTTTAATAAATTACATGAACAAAGTCATTCTTGTTCCACAAGATAACGACCTGACTACGTCACGGATAGCAGAGTACACGCCAACCAGCCTAGCGTACCAGCCTCACCAATATATCTCGACATATTTTAGATAATTTACCCAAACACTTAGTATACTATTTACCTCAACCCTCATGAATCACTACGTCTATTGGTGAAAACCGTATGAAAATCTGTCCAGTAATTTAAGAGTTTATCGTGTTCAAACAGACGCAGCGAGGGGAGTTTGTTTTATAACATGTAATGGTCCAGGTTGCGGGAGTTGACTGGATGAGGGCAAGCAATCTTTGCGGCACTCCGTTAGGTAATGTTTTACCTAACAATGGACCCCACTCCATCATTTGAGTATGAAAATGAAACAGGCAATAAAAACAAAGTAAGCTGAAAGTAATTGAACTGGAACCCTAGAATTGCTAATGCGTGTTAAGCAAGGGTTTAATTTTATTTTATTTTTGCAGATGTACAGTGTTGGTAGGCCAACAACCAAAAGCTCGGCAACCCATTTGTGATTTATCTAACATATATTCTAGGTATTGATTAAATAACAGATGAAGGTATAAATTTCTTATGCCATGTCTTATACTATACGAAGCTAACTTGTATGCAAGCGAATAGATTGCAGTTTTCTTAAAGAAGTCAACTTAAAAATACACCCGGTTTTAACCGTAGGGTTGTTCCACTATTTGATAAATACGCCGTATCGATGTGACGTTTGTCATAGCACTATTTCCATTGCGTCATGGGTAAGATAATTGTTCAATGTTTTTAAAAGTTAAAAGCAATAGATTTTCGGTAGCAATGTTATGTTTAAGAAATTATTACATTAATATTCTTAGTGAAGATTTTGTTTTATTAAAAAAAAACATATGTCTGATTTATTAACCAAACCAAAGAAATTAAGCAAGAATACAAACTGATTGAAAAATGGACAAACTGAAAATCTAAACATTATTACATACACAATAATAAACAAATCTAATTTATCGGTAAAATAAAATCATTTGTTAATAATAAAAAAAACTATTAGATACTTTCAACTCAACTCTGACAGCAATATTTATTAAATCTAAAAATAAACCTTCGATATCGCATAGCTGACATCACTATAATGCTCGCTTGGCGCGGGCCAATCAGGGCGCCGCAGTGCGCCCCATAAACTAGGTCACGTGGCTGCGGCCCTACTGCGGAACGAAGCCTCCGCGGCAAAGCCTCCGGTAGGGTTGCCACGTTTTGTGCAAATTAAGTACATCTTACTATATCAAATGAGCAACTCTTTCCAACGATTTGAATAAAATTTTGATTATTAAGTTAAGAAAAAAGCCTGCGATTCGTGACTGGTACCAGTACAAGTATCCGTATGACTATTGTAGTGAACGTAGCACAAGTTTAAACTTAGTTGGAATAATTAAACGAAATATTCGTAAATTATTTCGATAGGCAGGCGGGCTTGCAGTAAAAAGCTGTAGCCAAAACCCATGTAAGAGTATACACTACAGTCGTATTGTGCCAGCGCCACAGGACAGGAAGAATAAAAATAATCTGAAGGAACATAAAATACTTAATAATATAATACGAGTGGCAACCCTACCGCCAATGTAGGCTGTATAGGCTGTATGCGATGCGGATCGTTGCCGCATTTAGGCCAAGGTAAAAAAAAACATTTGTTGTCTATGCTAATGTGTCACACAGTTTTTAAAAATAAAGCTTCATACGGCCAGTAATGTCGATGTGAAGTTTTATTTTTGTTATAATTTTTTAATATTATGAAGCGACTTAGGTTAGTTTTTAATATACAAAAGCCACAAACTGTAACCATTATATGACAATTGACAACATCTGTAATAGAAGTTATGTAGTTTGATACAATTGTTGCCTACTTTATTTTAGTTTCTTTCAAACTTTTAAGATACAAGCCAAAAGATAATCAAGCGCTGTCAAATGTCTAGTCTCCTCTTTACAGTTAGTAGAGCAGTGCCGGATGCAGGCTTGTCGTTTGAGCTCCCTGAGGGTACGTTTTAACAAAGTAAAACCCGTTTTAGTGCCACAAACAATTTATTTAATTATGTATTTATATAGCTATTTTTTATCTTATATATAAAACAAAATCGATTGCGCTGTCTGTTCTCTTAGATCTTTTAAACTACGAAATGAATTTTAATGTACTATGACACTTTACACCATATAATTTAAATGAATGCCATAGGAGTTATCGCAAAATAAAAACTAAACCGCGAAAATAAATAAGACGGGACGTAGTTTTGCCGGATCACCTAGTTATATAATAAACAGGTCAAATTCACTGTCTCCACTTTTCCTTCTTCAACGCTCCACCATTACCCACATATCCCACCACATTCACATCTTATGCTCTCCTAGTCACCTATCATACAATATGCTTACCTTTTGCTCCATAATTTTCTATCACTGGTGCAACTTTCAGGTTTTCTCTAATATACTCTTTCGAGTTACCCCTCACTCCCATCTATTGAGATGGGAGTGAGGGGTAACTCGAAAGATCCACATTTCTGCCGCATGCAATCTCTTGTAATAAATATGCCATAACTATTGACTGCCAGGTGAATGGTTTTCCCAGCCCCATAACATCGGCCAGGTCTAAGGTCCCGCCGACGGTAGGACTTAAAGGCGTTTCCCCTCGCAACCCCACTGCTGTCGCATCAGCAGTGCGATCCCGCTCAGTCGCGGAGAGTACAGCCACCGCGGGCCAGCCCTGGGTTCCTCTTGGTTCACCGTAGATAACCCCAGCCCACGGTTACTAAGCCCTACCGTCACGTAAATAACAACCCGGTTTGGGGGACAATAATCCTTTCAACGTGCCCCAACCACAAACAACTTTTTTAAAGCGTTTACAAGGTTTGCTTTTCCCCTTTAAGCCACACTTTTCCTATTAAAACTTCATCCACCATCATTCAGAATCACGTCAATGATTAAAGAATTCGTTCGTAAAAATCTCACAGCAATTGCGTAAGTCTGTTTTCGTTTACGCAAATCGAAAAGAATGCTTTTTAAAACACACACATTGTTTTGCGGCTGTGTTTTCGACTCACTCCGGCCGGCGAGCGATTGTTAAATAACACCGCGTTTGTACGAGAAATGAAGACAATTGAATTCTGTTTTTTTTTGTTTCATAAATCAAATGCCATCACTGACACCATCTCGATGATTATGCGATGAAATAACATCATTTGGAACATTTTCCAGCCCCCTGGTATATTCTAAAACTGCGACCAAACTCCTAACTAATATTATAAATTCAAACGTGAGTTTGTTCGTCTGTTACGCTCCGACTCCTTAACGACTAAGCCGATCATCATGTCAGGGGTACAGAAAGTAACGTAGGGTACATTTTATCTCGAAAAATACTTCCCAAGGGATAGAAAAATAATTTAAGTTGCCGTGGTACGACAATAACATTTTGTTGCATGACATACATTACCATGGCAACCGATAACAACTTTTTGATATCCCTACTAATATTATTAATGTGAATGTAAGTTTGTTTGTTACGCTTTCACGCGGAAACTACTCAACCGATCATCATGAAACTTTGTACACATATTCTTGGAGGTATTAGAAGTAACATAGGATACTTTATATGAAAAAAAATGTATATAAGAAGCGAAGTATGTATGTTCTCTATAGACCTATAGATTCCGAAACGGCTGGACCGATTTAGATGAAATTTACAGGTATTTTCCGGGTTGACACATAATGTGTGTGGTTGGTAGCGATCGGATCAACATAATTAGTGGCACCCGAGTGAAGCCGGGACGGGTCACTAGTCTACCTATAACTCCAAGCTATTTTACACAAAATTAAGTTACAGAGATTCCCATCGAGGAAGATAAATGCGAGCGAACCCGCGGGCGACAGCTTAAGTCGAGGCCGACTCGACCGAGGAACTAAAACGATCTACCACCTCGTGCCGATAACACAATGGTTCAGCTATTAATTCGATATTTTTCAAACCAATCTCATCGTATGATAGTAGTGCGAGCGTCGCGCATGCGCCGACAGTACAAAAACAGCATTAATTTATTCAAGCCGCAACATCCGATGCACGAATGTGCCACCTCGACCGGTTACCTACTCACAGAAGACGTCAAATAGAAGTTTACTTCTGCGCTTCGCCTGACGAGATGACCAAAGCCCATCTCAAGAGGATTTGACGGGTAGGGAATAAATAGCATACGGGAATATCATCTTTTGCCTCTATCCATTAAAGGTGTAACTCATTTGCTTGTGCAGACGCGGCTAGCACTCATTTAGGCGAACGCTCGCCACCTCCCAAATGTCAAGTCGCGTAGATTCTAAATCAACACTTGAATGCTTCCAGTTCGTAAATAAAAATATCAGCGACAATGCTTTATAAGAACAGCGGAACGGAATTAATTAAAAAAAATACTCTTCGTATTAATTACAACATTTCTAGGTCAGGTTTAAGAGGCGAGAGTCAGGGCTGCGAGTGCGGGGCGAGGGCGGGAGGGGGAGGAATGCTTGGGCTTCGAGCACGGACCTTTAAATGGAAGATATCTGCAGAATCTCAATGCTATTGCACACACATGTAATATTTATTACTAGTTACTGTCCGCGACTTCGCATGCATTTGTTATCATCCCCGCTGGGAATTTTTGTAACTTGATTTTCGTATAACTTGAAGTTATATAGTCTTAGATGCGACATAATATATTGATACCTTCGTCTATTATTCGGTACATTGATAAGTCCCAAGTGGGTTGCCATCTGAGGCCAACATCGCAGAAACCATATTAGGTTGAACCCTTGCGTGAATCGCAACGGTCGATTCTAGACGTCGAGTTACATTTAACGGAATATTAGAAACGAGAATCGAGGAGGTATGACAGAATAATAATTACTTTTAACTCCAAAATTTGTTACTTTTATATACGCTATAACTAGTTACCGATTTACCTATTTTTTAGTAATTTTCGTGGGTACCTTGGGTCCGTTTCTGGACAATTATGTGTGCGAAATTTCTTTATGAACAAACAAACATACATTCACGCTTATTAGATTAGTTAGGATTTATTTGCGGCATTATAACACCCTGTACATTCATCCAGTGACCGTAGAGGCGTAGAGGCCGGGCGGCGACCTACATACAGCGATGGGAGATCGATACCGCTACGCCGCTCTACTGACACGTAGCAGTGCTACGACGCTACGCATCTACGAAACATAAAACTAATTAATGGCGTTCCTACATCGATAGTTTAATTTGTAATCTTTACACATACTTTGTCAGTTTGTGGGTAGGTAGACATAGAATTTGAAACGTTTAACTGCAACAGGGGAAAAGTAGCATGGATACTAGATTCCCGCGACTTCGTTTGTTTAATTTTACCTTTTTAGCAGTACAGCCAGAAACAAAAACGGACAACTCAACGGGTAAAATACCGCGACCTTGCAGAAGACAAGCGTGAAGTAGAAGTATTCTGCGTCTGATGAGTGAGGTGTCGGAGTCCTAAGTGCTAGTCCTCTTTCCCCTTCTATCCTATTACTATAATGATGGGGTGGGATGGAGAGGGAAGTAGATTTGACGTAGTAGGATTATCCTATTTCCTGTTAATCCCATACTCTGTCCATTGAAAGTAGGCATCTGCAACTAATAAGTTTGTCCTAGGTGTCTAACTGCCTAGCTATACAAAGTTGTTTTTTAATCTCCGCAATGTATCCGTGGTAAGGGATGATTTTTCAAAAGTAACGTCGTCCAAACTTATATTTTATACTATAGAGTCGTATTTCAGTTTGTTATACATAACTTCTGCCTACCCTGATTATGTATGTATGTATGTATATAAAATCGATGGAGGTGTGCCAGGATCGCGCCAAATGAAAATCCATAATCTCTGACTACCCCTTTGGGTTGCGATCGTGAGCGTATATATATTTATTCTATGTGTCTTGTAGAATGACTTAATGAATGACAATATCTCTTAAATTGCATTTCTGCTTCTGAGATCTTAGGCGTTTCTCATACCAACTTCCATCCCCTTTTTTCATCACCGAGAACTTCTGAGAGAGATTAATAATAATAATAAATTATTTAACAATTATTAAACATTTATTCTCGCGGCACACTTTTAACTGTTGAAAAATTTGATGGCACACAAAATAAAAAATTGTTTATTTTTTTCTACTCGTAATCTCTGCCTACGCCGCTGGTTGAGGGGCGTGATTGTGTTGATTATATAGTTATTTATACAAAAAATCCGGGCAGAATTATACCGTTTTCAAGTTGTAAAAATTCAAGTTTGATGTCACCACCATCCATAGTAACACAGACACAATGAAACACGATTGGAAACGCCTCTACTTTCAAGATGGCTAACATATAATTATTATGTAAATACCAACAAATGACCGTCACTGCGTCTGCATAGAGTTACTTCAGGTAGACTATATATGATAATGTTTAATTTTCATAACAGATTGACAAACACTAGTTTATCTATATATAAAAATGAATTCCCTTGGTCACGATATGACGCGTAACGTCTGGATCGATTTCGCTAATTTTTGACCATATAAAATTTTCTAATGTAGGTAACCTTAGCGCTTTTGGTATAACTGTCAGGGGGTTGAAGGATGTATGGAGAAACTACCCGTGCGGAACCGGGGCAGGTTAACAAAAGCTAGTTCATTATTTAAAAAAATCTAGATTTTTGAATTCAATTCTTTGGAAGATATTTGGTAGGGGGAAATATTACAAGTTCGCGTGAACAGCGTTGGATGAAAATCCATGATCTCTGCCTAGCCCTCTGGGTTACGGGCGTGAGCGCATATTTATTGTTTATACTTTGTAATGGTTTCCATAGGTATGTATGTCTGTCCCGCACTGGGCCAGCTTGGTGGATTACGGCCCCTTCCCTCTCGGAGAGGACGTCTGTGTTCCTGCAGTGGGGAAACATACTTTAAAAGGTTGATTTATTTTATTTCTTGTTTATTTTATTTTTAATTTACGGTGTAACTAAAATTACACAACATACTGCCTACAACTAACATAACGCTATCGCAATACCAATAATTTATAAAAAAAAGTTTACGTTGTGAAATTACCTAGAGGCTAACGTTCGTATAGCTCGAGGCCGGCGCGGGGCGGTGACGTCTCACTCCGTACTCATGTTATTCCGTACGCGTAGTAGGTAATACAAGCTTCTCAGTAAATTATAATCCTTTCATCATTTATCTGGAGTTATTCAGAGTGTAAGTTACTCTCCGAATCTCCTCGAGCTGTCTATGTCACAAATATGACAATACTAGTGTTCCCCCGCTTGCCCGGTTTCAGGATCCATAGGAAACAACGCCCGTTATATACGTAGATATGTACCTGTAAAAATGTATCCCACGGGAACCGTACATTTTCTAGGATAATGTAGCCTATATGCCATTCCAGAATATCTATCCTTGGGTCAAATTCCATCCAGATCCGTTCTGCCGTTTTTGTGTGAAAAATCTTACAAACTTTTACATTTTGGTTTGGTTTTAAGGAAGGACTCTTACTCTAAGTTGTATTGGTTTGGGAACTACCGCTGGGAACTGATCATATCACGCGGTTGTGCGAGACAGGAAGAGCGCGAAAACCGCATCCGCAGCTATCAGAAAATGTTTATGAAACGTTGCCCCCATTAAAAAAGGGGGGAGTTGATACTGCGCAATAAGATTCCTACCAAAAATATTTCATGTAAAATTAGTTGCCGAGTCTCACCAGGCCACTCACACTATTACTATTAAAGTTTGATGAAATTTCTGTCAATGCCAAGACCTGAGTTTGCTCCGGTTTGTGCTTACGGATTGGCCCTTTCGTTATCTTCGCAAACTATTCCTATTAGATTTAAAGAGGGACCTAGGGACTTGGTTGCGCCATAGATCTTGGCAACCTTACAAGAGATAAGTTTTGTTAGTTTTCATGTCTTTCTCGCAGTTGCGAAATGGACGTATTCCGAATGCAAATGTGGTCTGGATTTTGTTCAGTAAATGTTAACCTAACTAACAGCTACCCTCTTTTTTTGGTGGGAATATGCACCCGGATGGTTATGTCGGACAAGCACCGACTAAAACCCTACGGTTCCCTCTGGACGCCCATAATCAGGAACACGGGAACACTTTCGCAAACTTCCATGATCCCGCTCCCTAGTTGAAAACGCACCCTTCTTCTCTAATGAAAGTTAGGTAACTTAGACCACTAAGTTACAGAAATATGTTAACTCTCAAGTGACATTGACGACGGAGTGCTGGGGACAAATCTGTGGGGATTTATTTAATCCTTTTACCGCGTCGCTAAGCCTCGTGTTTTTCTATTCATAGGTATTCCTTTCAGAGTTGGAAGGTGTAGGAAACTGTAAAATCTTAATGTATGTGAGTTTGTGAGGTTGTAAGGGATAATCTCGGGGTCCACAGAACCGGTTTTCAAAATTATTTCACTGTTATAAAGGTTAACACTATCTCGTATAACAATTCTGTCTCATAAAAAACTGCTGAACCAATTGTAATTAAATTTGGTGGACATGTGTAATTTCGTCCAACTTAAAAGATAGTTTTTCACACCAATTATATGTATTTATGTAGCAAAATTGACTGACAGTGTTGGTAGGGGACGTCCAAGGAGAACTTATATCGACCAGATTAGTGACATACAAAAGAAGGGCGATATAAGGAGTACACGTAACCGACGAGCTTGTGTGTGTATGGATGTAGGAGAAACGAGAGAGGTGTGCCAGGATCGCGAGATATGGAAATCTGTCTCTGCCTACCCTTGTGGGTTACGGGCGGTAATTTATTTGTAACTTCGAGGACGTTTTAAGAATTTCTAGCACGTCAGATGGTCAGGTGTGTCAGATTTTTGATAGTAAAGGTTTCTATGGATGAAAAGCGAGTTAAATAAAAATTTATTAATTATGACCATCTTTTGACCACGAAATTATTATTGAATAATTATAATGCTAATAGTATAGCGTGACAAAATAGTACCAATATATACTTCGTTTTAAGGGTTCAGTACCGGAAGGTTAAAACGGGACTATCACTCAGACTCCTCTGTCCGTCTGTCGCCAGGCTGTATCTCATGAACCGTGATATTTAGACAGTTAAAATGTTCACAGATGATGTATTTCTGTTGCCGCTATAACAACAAATCCTAAAAAAGAAAATAAAATAAATATTTAAAGCGGCTCCTACATAACAAACATGATTTTTCATAGATTATAGTACGGAGCCCGTCGTGCGCGGGACCGATACGCACTTGGCTCGTCTCTTAACTTCAATTCGGATTGTTACAAATTAGATTTTACTTATTCATGGTAATTTAATATGCAAGGAGCTGAATTTCAACTTCTAAGCGTATTTTAATTTCTTAAAAACGTTCCAAGTTCCAAGGAAAGTATTAAAAATGTTACGCAATTGTATTTTCCATTAATTTTTTTATTTGTTTGTAGCTTATGACATTTTACTTGGTATATTTCAGTGTTAGAGCTAACTTAACAATTCTGGTACAATAAAAGGTGGTATTTTCAGAAATTTCTCTTGTAAATGAATCTATTTCGTAAGATAATACTAGAAAACACATCTTATTAGAGTACATAGCTTCAATTCATAAAGCCTTAACTGATAATTATATTTTAAAACAATACCACAAACAATTTAAACGTTTAAAACAACTGAAAGTGCGTATTACGTATTACATACGTTTAAAACAAAACAATGTTTCAACATAAGTAAACAAGAGAATGGCGAATTGTTTAACAAGTACATACAAAAACATATGGTACCTGATAAGGCTCATCTGGTTTGCCGGGGTACGAAGCGCTGCGTCGATAGTCCGGCGGTCTGGGGGGCGCTGGAGCCCTACGCCATGGGGCGAAAGCCGAGGGCTGCGGAGGCTGCGGCGCCGGCCACCGGTACTGTGGGGCGCGTCGGAACGGCGCCCTGTACTGCCGCTCATCGTCGACGCTTGGTGCGCCGGGATACTGTAACTCGCCCATATAATAAACGCGTCCGACCACCGCTACGGTCGGACGTGGACTGAAGATAACAGAGCCTATCGCCTATCGGGTCGATGTCAAATGGAATGCGCGCGCACGACGCCGTAGTGACGTTCCGTCATCGCTGAAATTCGAATTTCATATTCGTTGTTTTTTTTTACTCTTCAGCCGCAATCGTGTCCCTTTCGGCTGTGCGTCGCGTGTTGTCTTTGCGCGAATGCGTCAAAAAATTTACCGCGCATTTTCTTGCGCCGTGCTTAAGAAACTATTTTTTATTAATTAAAATATTTATTATACTTTCTTGTTTTACTTGAATTTTTATTTCGTATTTAATAAAATATGCGGATTCCTTATGTGGGGTCGGCACGGTACGGCCGTAGTCCATACTGTAATGAATTTTGCATGTAGTTTTTTTACGGCCTGTCTAAAGCCAGCCCTCCTCGGGTAATGTTGGTAGATTATCGAACTAATTTACTACTATTTCTGTTACCTTAAACTTGGTTCGTAATGGATCGCGACAATAGTTAGATGGCGGATTCGAACCTACAACCATGTTTTGCATGTTTCGCAGTCCGTTCGATTAACGTAGTTTACTGCTGCATTAGGCTGTTTTAACAAATTGGTAAAATTTATATAATTTAACACTTTGATTATAAAACAAAGAGATTTATTTAAAATCCTTAAGTTAATTGCGTATTTAAATGCATGTATTTGCAGAAGTTATATTGCTAAGAAATTCTCAGAAATGAAAGTAATGCAGTGGAGGTGAATATGTACTGCCAGCTTGTTCCGTAGAACGACTAGCGCCATCTTGTGATGAGTGGCACTACTAAAGTTTAACTTAGATCATTATAGGACTATAATTTTTGCCGCAAGTTGGTGAACTATTACGGATTACTTTTAATGACAAGAATAAACGACTACGGAAAGATAAAAAAAAGTTCACAAAGCCGAACACGCTATTGAGAGGCGTTGCCTACCGTTAATGGACCAAGGAGATGATAGAAAAACGATATGTACCTTTTTATTCTAAAGGAAATAGTTCAACGATAATGTGACAAGATAATCGGAATTTCAATAAGCCCAAGTAACAAAAATCGTCAATAATAAAAGTATAGATGTCATGTAACCTTTTTTTCCTACCATCCAATTTTCAAAATCCAGTAGGTGCCCATGACGCCCGAAGTACAAGCTTAGCATCGTCGGCTCCCCTGCTATGACATAGAAACAAGTTCACTTTGAAATAGTTTACAGAATAACTGTTTCGATATTAAGGGGGCTTAATCGCCCTAACCTCTGCCCCCTGAATCCACCAATGCCTTTATTCTATATGATTTGTTCCTACAAAAGCAGGTGCTAGAGGTAGGTGGGTCTCTACCAGTGTTGAACGATTTCATTTAAGTTAAATTAATAGCGCATTCAGGTGATAGTGTAACATTGATTCAATGCGGATAACACCGCAGTGAGGCGCGGCTTGCTGCTGCAAAATTGTGCCATTAGTCTGTTTATACACCACAGTGCTGAAATAAAAGAAATACAGTTTTAATGGTAACTACCAACCCCATAAATACATAGCCACATAAAAAATAGACAAGGTAAATGGTCCTTTTTGGCAAACGGGAACTTTTGAATTGTAAGCGGGTAGGTTAGGTTGGGCCTGATCGCCTTTCAAGGCAATACCGGAGGAGGGCAATATGGTAAGATTTTCCCCCGAAACCAAAAGAAAGAAAAGCTTTCTATTGGTAATTTATAATTTTTCTGTTGGTGAACAATCTGTTCAGTAGTTTTAGAGTTTATCCCGAACAAACAATCAAATATTATTTTATAGAAGGTGGCAAACGAGCAAGCGGTTCACCCGATATCAAAAGACGGCTACCCATAGGCATCTACAACTAAATTTCCTATATAAGATTCTAAAAATCACACTGATGTGAAAACACCTTTATGTTGGCCTGCATTGTATGATTTAGGTTAGCGAGGGAAATGGGTTAAAGAATTTCCCAACGAACAGATAACGTCACTCATATCAAGTACATCCGCAATCCGCAGTAAACCTTCTCCCTTCAGTGTAGTGGCCGGGCCGAAGAGGGTTACCGATACGAATCCTGGTTATATAAAAATACCATCATACTTTGTGGGTAAGTTTTACAAAGAAGAAACTAAAACTCAAAAAAGTATTAACTGAACAACTTTTGTTTCATTTATATCAACAAATTCTATGCACGGATCTTCATTAATTTAAGGTAACCTAAATAATAATTAAATACAATTCCTTCTTTAAAGTTCGCTACTGATACTACTGGTAGAGTCGGCAACAACATCTGTTGCATGAATGTTCCTCGACCGGTGAAATACCACGACCTTACAGAAGACAGGCGTGAAGTAGAAGTACTCTGCGTTTCGTCTGACGAGTGAGGTGCCGGAGGCCTAATTGTAGTCCTCTTCCCCTTCCTACCATTTTCTAATAAGGATAGGATGGGAAGGGGAAGAGGATTTGACGGATGAGTAGAGGATGGACAGGGAATGGAAATATTCTTTTTTCTGTTTGTCCCTTCCTTTGCCCATAAAGGTAGGCAACGCATCTGCAACTCATTAGCTTGCTGCGGATGCCTATGCGTAGCGATCACTTGACATCGGGTGAAGCGCTTGCCCGTTTTCAACTTTATTCTATAAGAAAAGTACTATTAATTATCATTGTTGCCTTCGCCTGTAATTTAATTCGAAACTGAATTTACTTGACCAATTGTATTTGATATATTGCCATCTGTTGGTATAGACTTACAACTGTGAAATAAATTCTGAAATTTTGCAAAGTTATACTAGTAAAACCATAGGTGACTCTTTCTTAATACAGTAAAATATCAACATTAAAAGAATCATACTTTGCCATAATAAAAGCAAACAAACTCGCAATGAGAAAAAATTGCAGTACGTTAGAACTCGTCATACTGTTAATAATACATCATTACCTTACTTTTTTTATCGCTCTATGCAACAATATTGTTAATAGTTCTTTATATTTTGACTTTCAAAATACATAATAATCAGAATACGCATATTTTATAATGTTTCGTTCTATAAGGGATTAAGGATTTAATTTGTAATTAGGAAAAAAAATAATAGTGAAAAAGAAAACGTAATTGATAATTAAATTTTCCACTGCCATGGCAATATTGCCATCTAGTGGTAATCTTATAAACCTAGTATTCCGTCACCTGGTTTGTTGTAGTGCAAAATTTGAATAATAGATGGCGTCCTACATATTAATTAATGAATACTGCAACGTTTGAACATAAATAAATAAAATAATAACGATTAATGTACCTTATAAGAGCATGTAAATAATAAATGAAGTATAAAGTAATATTGTGAAATTAAAATTGCTACGCACACACCAACATCCGTCAGTTATGTCTTAAAACATTGCTGGTAAATATCTCGGCTTTTTGACAGAAAAAAGGTTGAGGTTAAACTACGTAAAAGTATCTATAACTGGGAATCTTAATACCGATCGTATTGTTAAGTTAAACTTGTACTCTTTGACTTTTGACCGCTACAAATATTTGTTTGTGTTGTTCAGTATTAGAAAGCTTTATTATCCAAAAATATTCTAGGTTAGGTATATATTTTTAATAATAATGTGCCATATACACAGCCGAATCTGGCGCTTCTTTATACTATAAATTACAATCATAAAGTAAATTAATAAAATACCTGCGTTAAATATGTCCTCTTGAAACTAACATATCTAATAATTATGTTGTAAAACTACGCAGCGCGATAACTTTGGCCTTTTTATCATTAGACGTAATCCAAACAATTTATGGTTGTTTATATGACGTTAGGGATGTCGATATGCGTGTATCGATAATCATTTTTAATTATACATATTTAGTGTGTACACTTTTCAATATATTGGATGATGAAACAAATACAACAATAAACTGTTATTCTTCAACTTCCTGTCTTTTACCCAAATAACGTGGGGTCGGCACAGTATGATCGCTTATACTGCATAGTTTTTGGCTAAATTTCTTACGGCCGGCCTGAAAGTGTTTGGTAATCTACAAAATGTCAACATTATTTAAGCAAATTAAATACACGCCAACCGGCAATATTGGTTTCGATATGGTTACGAGTGTAAAGCAACGAACGACACTATTCAGTTGCGTGTGCTCACTCGTCGCGAGGTGACGTCTGTAAGAATCGATAAAACAGTAAAATGGAGCAATTTGAAGCAACGGGTAAGTGACATAAAACCATTATTATTAGTATATTAGGTATACGTAAATAAAAAGTGGTATTTAATTTAATTAATATTACGTAAGTATATAATTGATTGCATGTCATGGATCGTGTTGAGTAGGTAAACATGAGTGACGCAAACTTTTTATTATGGAATTAAAGTTGATTATTATGCGAAGTAGAAAAAGGGTAAAAAAGTTGTGTCAAAATATAAATAAAGTATTGTTTTACTTTCTTATATTGCTTTAAAAAGGTTTCATTATTAATTTTACCAAATTTTTACTGCTTATCATTACTAGTGACCCGCCCCGGCTTCGCCCGGGTACCACTAATTATGTTGATCCGATCGCTAGCAAACACAAGAATGTGCCAATCTGGACAATCCCTATAAATTTCAACGAAATCGGTCCAGCCGTTTCGGAGTCTATAGGTGTATAGGGAACATACATACTTCGCTTTTTATATACTACTTTTTTTTCATAAAAAGTATCCTATGTTACTTCTAATACCACCAAGAATATGTGTACTGTTGTGAACCGTGTCCCAGCACAAGTTTAAGTTATGGTTAAAGAAATATTAGTAATTCAAACATAAATTAAAAAAAGAACATAAAACCTATTCTTCAAATAATGTAATTCCTTAGCACAGGCTACTATGTAGCCTATTTAGGAAACAGTGTTGTGGGTGTAATGTTTAAGGGTTGATTAGAATTAATAATTAAGTATGTGGGTATTTGTATCTGTCTTGTGTGTAATTCAACCGTGCAATGAATCAGTCAACGTCGCACTCCCGTCTTTAATTATCGTGTTCCGCGCAGTAGTTACAGTGGGAACAATTATAAAGTTGCCTTTTTTGTTATTTGTACCAGTTTTTATAGTTGTTGAAGTTGTGTGTTTAATAAAGACTATTATTAATTATTATTATATACAAAATAAAGTATTTTCGCTTACTTTTTGTTCAGTATAGAAAAAATTACTCGAAATAAATTACAATACTTAAAGTACGTCTGGCAACTCTGTGTGAAAGTGACATTGGAGGGAATTTTGACGTGTAATTAAGTCCACGTTTAAAGTACAACTCAATTTGTACTCTCCATTTGCACAGCGGTAGAGCCCGCAACATCTGCTGAATGAATGGGTCGGCTCAAACGGTGCAATACTACGACCTCACAGAAGACAGGAGTATGAGTATTCTGCGTTTCATCTGATGAGTTAGGCACCGAAGATCTGATTCTAGTCCTCTTCCCCTTCCCATTAATTTCTAATAAGTTCATAGGAAAAGTTTTTAGGCAACCCATTTGCTTGCGGACGCCTATCGGTAGCGGTTACTAATATCAGGACAATGACGGACGATTCAATTTCTCTAGCAGATGTCAATTATTGTCGGTGATCATTTGCCAGCTTCATCCATAAAACAGACGCTATGGCGTTTACAGTACTTTCTAAGTAAAATCGACTCGAACCGGAATAAACCTGTTTGCGTTGGTTATTTTTATATATGGTATACGTACTTCAGAACATCAGCACGTAAGATACAACCCTCTGAAGGATGAGTGGGTGCTGGTCTCCCCGCACCGCTGCCGGCGACCCTGGAGCGGGCAGACGGAGCAGCCACCCGATGACCCACCTCCAGACCCTGACAATCCTCTAAGAGCCGGTGCAGTCAGGTCTAATGGACAGGTTAGTTTGCCTCCGTGTGTCTAGTGGAGGTATTTCTATATATCATTAAAGAAACTGCCTGATAGATGTGATTGTGGGCTCTACCACTGTTAAAATTGTACATTTTAATTACACTAAGGTAATTATTTCAGCGGAATCCAAACTACACGACTACCTATGTGTTCCCGAATGACTTTCCCGCGCTCCTGCCGAGAGTTCCAGAGCCTCCACCTCCAGAACATCCCTTGTTTAAAGCGGGACCCGCTAAGGGAACATGCAGGTATGTATTAATATATAATTTATAATCTTACTAGCGACATTATGAAATATAGTTAAATATATGATCAGAATGAACCATTTGTGAATTTAATAATGTATTAAAAATAATAATAATAATAATAATAATAATCTGTTTATTATCAGACCATGAGTCCATACATATACATTAAAAAAAAAATGTACAAAGATATAAAATGATTAGGATTATAACAGGTGATAAAATCGTTTGGACAGATGTTATGCTATGCAGCTAACTGTAATAACTGGCGCATCACACAAGCGTACTTAATTAAAATATTATTTTAATGGACGATCGAAAACTACTACTACTTACTTCATAAAGAAATTTAAGAAAATAAAAAGAAAGAAAACAAAACAAAATGAAAACAAATTCACTCATTACTGTGCCATTCCATGAGAAATGGCGCAGCAGTGATTGATGTAACTGCAGTCCAGCCGACTAGCGATCATGCAAAGGATACTGTTGGTACTGCCACGTACTCTGCGCACCAGGGATGCGCATCTTTTACGCATGGTAGCGTACCAGCAGTCTACGCGATGTTCAGCAAACATCCCTGATGCACTACAGAATCGCCGCAGCCCCAACAGCACCCTGAACGCATTATTAAATTGGATTCGGAGGGCACTGTATGACTTTTGGGTATAGTCAGCCCACAGGCTGCACGTGTAGAAAGATGTACAATAGGACTTAAAAAGCGTAATTTTGACTTTTGTCGAGCAACGTGCAAACCTGCGAGCTATCATGTTCGCCCGCACTGCCAGCGCCCTCCGTTCTCTCTCAATGTCATCATTGTCCTTGAGGTCAGAGGTCAGCATATGACCTAAATACTTAAATTTAGATACTTTACGCAAAGCTGTACCATTTAGCATAATATCTGGAAATATGTTACCTGTACTGTTTCCTCTGGCCTCAAATACCATAACTTCACTTTTTAGTGGATTGTATTTTAGCCCGTGCTGCACGGTATATTCTTCACAAATTGTAATCAGTTTCTTAATGCCACATACCGAAGCACTCAGCAAAACCATGTCATCAGCATAGCTTATGTTGTTTACATTAACACCATCTATGTGACAACCTACCCGGGTGCTACTGAGTGCCCGAATCTGTACAATTTATAATTTAAATAAAGGGAGCAGTGGTGGCTCAGCGGTTTAGACCCAGACTTACGTACTGTAGGTTGCGGGTTCGAACCCAGGCAGGCGGTTTACTTTGTGGAACCGGCATGTCTTAGAACCACAAATTCGAAGACATGTCATCCACCAACCCGCACTGAGCCAGCGTGGTGGATTACGTCTCATTCCCTCTCTCGGAGAGTTGGCCTGTGTCCCTGCAGTACATTGTAAAACAAGGCCCATATTATTATATTTTATTTATTTATTACATTTTATAATTTACCTATGTCACATCGTTGAATTGTGTGTAGTAATGTAGCCTTGCTTTATGGCTAAATCTAAAAGGGAAGCCATCTTACGTCGCCAATTGTCGACTTAAGATGGCTTCACATTTAGATCCCGAATATATATAATACAGGCATATATCTCCAGAAGGTTGTGTACTATAAGAACAGCTAAGTTATTTGTAGTACACTAAGTTGTTACACTTGTTAGGATGTTCACAGACGTTTTGTTCTTCTTGCAGAGTGATGTGTTTCCACCCGGACTCCGCGATGACAATACCTTTGATGTCTGTGGATGAAATACTTGCGGTTATAGAAGCGTAAGTCGATTTCAATGTTTCAGGCTATAGTTAGATAGAGATAGTGTCATACAAATGTCTGTTGCGGGAGCGAGTGGCAGCGTTGGAATTCACAAACATGATTCGAAACATTCATACGAATGACTTTTAAAAACGTAACAGAACTGTTTCTCTTGTTTCTCACAATGGTAGATGTGCATAGTTTCCAACGGGTCAGCTCAGGGGGAGCAGTCAGCTACGGTCAGCTCAGGGGGAGGAGGGTGAGCTAAGTGGCTTAAGCATCCGCCCCCCTTTGATCTGCCACTGGACAATAGTTTCTAATTCTGTCAGTAATTTCTCGACATTCATTCGCTAAGCCACCCATAGAAGTGCGTGTAATCGGATACTAAGTAAGCGGAACCGCACACACTGCTGTATATATAATATCCATTTTGGATAATCTTGTTATTATCAGATGGGTAGAGCAGCTCACAGAGTTGGGTCGCCGCTACACCTGGGTGCAGATCTTCGAGAACAAAGGTGCGGTCATGGGTTGTTCCAACCCACACCCACACTGCCAAATCTGGGCCTCTAGTTTTCTACCCAATGAACCCAGGGTTAAGGACAGGTAATTATTTTCCCTATACTATTAGATCCTGTGAGTAGTGTAGAGAAGGTGGCAAATAAGCGGTTCACCTGATGTTATGCGACCTCACAGAAGACAGGCGTCAAGTAGAAGTATGCTTCTGCGCTTAGTGGATTTACGCCTAGGCCCGTGAGGCCCGAGCCTAGGGCGGCGGGATTTAAAGGGCGCCAAATTTTTAATTTATTTATTAATTTTGGTTCTGAACAATCAGTTTTTTTTATTTTAATAGAATCAGTTATTAATTTACAGATTTTTTTATGCAATACGTTAGTTTAGGTTAGGCTTGTTATACACAGGAGTGCAGTCACGAATCAAAACGATGAATCCATTAGCAGAATATGTACCCTGTGTTGCTCAAAAAGGGCGGCGCATTAGACAGGGCCTAGGCGCAGCAAGCCTAAGTCCGCAACTATCTGCGCTTCGTCTGATGAGTGATGTGCCGGAGGCATCCTTGAGGGATAGAATGAGAAATGAAAGATGAGATGAATGGGAAAAGGAAATATTCTTCTTCCTGGCGAAGATCCGTCGTCTATTAAAGTAGTCCCAACGAATGAAAAATGTCGTATATCTCAAGCGAATTGACCCGCACTCAACCCATCCAGCAAATAATACTTAAATATAAATTAATTCTAAGGTGGAGTTCAGGTTCGTTCCAATATTTATTTCCAGGTGTCAAATGGAGTATTACAAAAACTATGGAAAGTCAATGTTAGTGGAGTACGTCGGGGAGGAATTGAAGCAAAAGGTAAATAGTTACAAATCACCCACTATAACATGAAAGCTGGGTTTGTGACATAGCAACGTGCTTGTACAGTGTGCAAAAATAGTTTAAGGAAGGGAAATAATCTAACACAGTAATGCCTAAAGTTGACTGTGTCGGACCCATCTAACGAAAATTTCCAATCTCGGGAACCGCCTGTCGTAGAAAAATGGGTAGATGAAGCCACAAACTAGAATGCTCCAATGGCAACACTGCCATCCGTCAGTCAGTGACTTGTCTTTGGCTCGGTCGAGTTCTGTATATTAGGGCCCACTCAACACACCCACAGTTTGGGAATCTCTGATGTAACGAGACGAAATTTAAAACCATATTTTATACACACTTCTATTAGGTCTTCTGCGTCCGATTGACTTGTAAAATTTTCACTTATGAGTGGAACCAGAGTCATAGAACCGATGACAAAAAAAACGTGTTTTTTAGTTTAAATATTATATTATTAATTCCAGGAACGTATTGTCGTACAAAACTCAGAATGGGTCGTCATTGTACCGTATTGGGCGGCATGGCCTTACGAAACTATGGTCCTACCTCTAAAGAACAGTCCACAGAGGATGACAGACTTGGATCCAGAACAGAAGAGAGGATTAGCGGAGATTATGAAGCAATTGAATACGAAATATGATAATCTATTTCAATGCAGCTTTCCTTATAGTATGGGATGGCATGGTAAGTAGGAAATATTCTAAAAAAAAATTAATTAACTGGAAATGCTTATTGCACGACTAGATGGCATTATTATAAATAAATATTAAAGTGACATGCAGGTGGCGCCACTATCGGATGTCATCTTTCCACCTACCTCATACAATCAAGCGACTTCCAGTTCACATGGCGGACCACAATAACATGAGACTCACACTTAAAACTTATATCCAATTTCTTTCCAGGTGCTCCCACAGGTCCGACTTCAAGCCCGGGGGATTCACCCCACTGGCTCCTGCACGGTCTCTACCTACCCCCTTTGCTGCGCTCCGCCACTGTGAAGAAGTTCATGGTGGGCTATGAAATGCTCGCGCAGCCGCAAAGGGACCTGACGCCCGAGCAAGCCGCGGCGAAGCTGAGACAGTGTGATCACTTGGTGCATTATAAAAATAAAAAAGAATAAAGCTTAAAACCTTTTTTGTCAGATTGTCTCCGGTACCTCACTTATCAGACTTCGAGCACAATTAGACGGTTCCAAGGTCACTCAAAGGACAATGCTCGCGAACACATCAGAACCAAAGGCAATGGACACGTTAGAAAGCCGATGGGGTGGTAGAATGCGGCCACGTACAGGTCCACGCAGCGTATGTAGGCCGATGGACCGTTGATAAGGTCAATTATAAAGTTGGGGCGCGTGCATACTCAGAGTGGATATCGGCAACGGCATCACGGCGTGAGCGTCATGCCGTTCGCCGTCTCGGCACACTGCGCCAATAGACGTTTAACATCAAAAATCCTTTATTTTTTACATGTTTATTAATTTAGTTATAATTACTAACTATATTTACATATCCTATATTTTTATACAGTAAAATAATAAGTACTTATCCCTACTATTATAAATGTGAACGTAAGTTTGTTTGTTCCGCTTTCATGCGAAAACTACTCAACCGATCATTATGAAACTTTGTACACATATTCTTGGAGGTACTAGAAATAACATAGGATACTTTTTATGAAAAAAAGTATATAAAAAGCAAAGAATGTATGTTCCTATAGACCTATAGACTCCGAAACGGCTGGACCGATTTCGATGAAATTTACAGGGATTGTCCAGATTGGCAAATTCCTGTGTTCGGTAGCGATCGGATCAACATAAGTAGTGGAACCCGGGCGAAGCCGGGGCGGGTCACTAGTACATTTTATAATGCAGCTTACTACAGTTTTCAAAACTAAAACTTAGACATGGAAAAACTCCAATAGTAATTTACTACGTCACAGCACGGTCCACAACTGTCAATTTAGATTGGCCAATAGGCCCCTGGTCAAGGTCGCGGGAATCCGCTGAACAAGGGCCAAGGGTCCGTTTATAGCGATCCTTGTGCCGCAAAGTTTAGGGGCATTGCCTAAAGTTTTACTTTACCGATAACAGGATTCAAGTCTTCTCGATTGCCATCATTGTGTCGACTAGATATGTCTCCCTGGTTTCCTCGACAAATGGCCGCCATTTTCAACTAGATTCTGCATCTTCGACTTTTGATTTGGAATCCGCCTCATTAATGAACTCCACTACCTTCCTAGCTGCTATTATATTGTGTACTCGCTTCTTGTGAGTGTACAGTGTGGATTTCTGTTTGAACGTTTGCTGACAGATGTCGCAGGAGAGAGGTCTGTCGCCAGAATGTATGACTTCGTGTTGTAACAATGATCTCTTGTCCTGCCAAATAGATTATAGTCCTTATAATATTAAAGGCCAGTTCAGACGAACAACTAAAGGGACCGGCTACATAAAGACTCGTTAAATTGTTTCGTGCAGACCTTGCAGTGTATACTCACAGTGAATCCCTTTCCACACTGCTGACAGACGTGGCTCTTTGGTTTCTCCTTCTTATCCCCGTGGACCCTCATCAAGTGCCTTTCTACGTAAGCTTTGGATGCGATTGGCTGTAAACACGTAACATAAACGATTCTAAACGGAAATGTATTATATAGAGGCTTGAATATAAAAGCGTTTACTTTGTCAAGTGTAATCTTTATTAATCTCCATTCAAAGGGGAGACCTTTTCCACGCACCACCTACTCATACCTTGTTTCACAACAAGATGGAATTGTTGTAAACAAAGGTAAGCGTTATGACATTAGCTATCCATATTAAACAATCGCACTTAATTTTATCTCACGATTTAGAAAATGTTAGATTTCCGATGTTAGTATAAAAAGTGTAATGGCCGCCATGTATGGTGAGTGGCGTTTGTTCACAACAATGATATCTTGCTATGTAACAAGGTATACAAAGTTTCGATTGTCTATGGTTTACTTGTAAATACCGCTAGGGACCTTCTGACATTATTTCAAATTTTGAAGAGAGTTACTCGGCTTTTACATTTTTTTTAAGTTAATTTGACTTTTTTTTTATTTTTTTGTTTAGTAATTTTGTGCAATATTGTAGGTTTATTCCACTTTGATCCGGGTGGTATTAGCTAGGTGATCTAAATAAGATCACCTAGCTAATACCTAGATACTTTAGACACAAATTAACAACTATACAGAAAAGACCCCCCCCCCCCACCCTCTGCGCTTAGGTGATTTGATTCCACTACATAAATTGACAGCAGTTACTCATCCAGATCAAATGATTCAGGATGATTTAAATTGTAGGTGATCAAAGCGGAATAGACCTTATTGTTGACTCATTTTGTCATTTGATCAGCTAAAATTACCCGTAAATTATCTTTGGTAATTTTACAGTCAATTTAATCTAGTCTATGGTTAGCTGCCATCACTTCACATTAGGTACGCTTGCTCGTTTGCCTCTCAACGCCAATCCTACCTTATCACAAATGGGACACTTGTGCGAAGTCTTGCCAAGATGCTGGTAATTAAAATGATCCTGCATTGCCTCCTGCGTGGGGTATCCCTTGTTGCAAGTCGGGCAAGGGAACCTGGAAAGGAACCAGGGGAACAAGATAATATATGGATGATGTGTGTTATCCCCTCCATCGTCAAATCTGCTTCCCCCTTTCTCATCCTTTCCTTATTATAAATGGATGGAAGGGAAATAAGACTAGAATTAAGTACCAGTACCTCACTCAGACGAAACGCAAAATACTTCTACTTGGCGCGTGTCTTCTGTGATATGGTATTTCACCGCTCGAGCCGGGGAACAGTCTGCTTTTATGTATTTTACTAAAAAAACAAAGTGTTTTCGTAGAAGTATAGATACATATACCTTCCAACTGACAAAGCTTCTAACGTAGACCTAACAATATCTTGACTATAAAATCTATGCCAGTAGTTATAGAACACTCCCTGTATCACAATATCACAACAAAGTAGAACAAACCAGCCAAGAGTAGACCAAATATTAACATTTAATTGACGATCTGATGCGTGGGCCCGGGAGCACTTGAAATGACCCTGTTATGTAATCACAGTTGAGAAGACCTGGTTAGTCTTTTACACTCTTAGCTTTCCTAGTTCCCTGTAATACCAAAAGACCAAGAAGACGCACTCGAGGAGACCAAGTGGTAACACTAACTTTAGGATCTGATCTGAAGCGTGGGCTCTGGAGTACTTGAGATGACCCTGGTACGTCATCATAGTTGAGAAGACCTTGTTACATTCTTTGCACTCGTAGCGTTCTTTGTTCTGGTGGCGCTGGAGGTGGTACTTGAACTGTAGTACTCGTACCATCTTGTGACAGATGGAACATTCCTGACGTGGTAGTGGACCTTCGTGTAACCTGGTAACAGATTGGATTAATTTATTTGTGATATAAAATTGGAATATTCCGGGAAACTTAAATGGTATATATCTGTCTATTTAATGTATTTACAAAAGGTATGTAGTATATCAGTTATCTTAGTTTGGGATCAGACGGCCGCGTGCGAACGTCCCAGGATATTATTGTATAAGTACCTACCTTCGAAATTTATGTTGCAAAAGTGAGTGGCAGTGTTGGTAGGGGGCGCCCTAGGAGAACTTATATCGATCAGATTAATGACTTACTAAAAAGGGCGATATAAGGAGCACCCATAACCGACGAGCATGCATGCGTAGATGTATGAATGTGGAAGAAGCGAGAGAGGTGTGCCAGGATCGCGCCAAATGGAAATCCATGATCTCTGCCTACCCCTCTGGGTTACGGGCGTGAGCGCATATTTATTTATTTATATTTATGTACCTAAGATGTCCGATCAACGTAGTCCTGTTGACAAATTTCTTATTACAGTGGTCGCATTGGAGACGCTCCTTGTGGTGTCGGTCCATGTGGGATTTGCGGTATCGAGTGTGTCTGTAAATCAAAATAAAACATAGTATAAGAAACAGCATAAGAAATGTATGCCTTCATCTGTTATTAGCTAATATGTACATTGATAAATAGTAAGTTACATAAGGGTTCAGTCTAATTTAGTTTTTACGATTTAAGTGTTGACCCTATACTTAGCTCGGCAATTCACTTGCGATTTTACAATGTACATTTTATTTAACATACAATCTAGGTCCCGATCAAATAACAGATGAAGGTATAAATTTCTTAAGCCGGATCTTAGACCAATAGTGGTTGGTCTTCGAATTCCGTCTGAGGTTTTTATTGGAAAAAAATCTTATTGAAAAGAGTTCCGTTTTATGTAGAGAAGTAGATATATGAACAGACGGACGAAATTTGTAGGAACGCAAGAGTCGCGACTGAAACCTTTTTAAAGGTTTCAAAAAAAACTGTGGTAGAGCCCACAACAGCTGATGACCTCACAGAAGGCATCAAGTAGTACTGTGTTTCGCTAGAAGAAGTGCAAGAGACCCAATTGCAGTCATCTTCCCATTCCCATCTTTTTCTAATGAGGAACGGATGGGTTTAACGTTTGATGGAGGGCATTTTGTTCTGTTTATCCCTTCGTCTATCCATTAAAGTTAGGCAATACTGCAGATGTTTATGGGTAGCGTTCACTTAACTTCAAGTGAATGTGTTGTCATCTCTTCTGCTATAACAAAGATTAGTTTATGCTGACCATACAAATACTGTGAACTTTTCAAGGTACTCACTGAAAGTACATGTCACAGAATAGACATTTGTAGCCAGATTTTGTCTTAGACAATAGCTTCCTCAAGGCTTTCGCTTCCTCATTGACCGGTGCCGTCTCTACTCTCTTCTTTTTACTCTAGAACGAAAAGAATCTATGCTTTTCAAAGATAATAGATAGGTTCACTAAAGCTGATGCAATAACACTATACAGTATGTTTCAAATTAAATGATTTTAGTTGAAATTTAATAATTTTAAAATATTTAATCTTCTCTGGTTTTAGTAAGATGGGCTGTGAATACATGTGTTACTTGTATATACTTGTAACAAAACCATAACTGTCACGTTCTTACTTAAAAGATTGACCGCGCGCGAGAGAGAGACGGACAGACTTTTCATGATGCCCTTGCGTGTGACGTCACACACGCAACTTGTGAATGTGTGAAGACGCAAGCTTTAGTTAACCGACCTATACTGTGAGATAATTATAGCCCGACTGTTTCAGAAATTCCTTAAAAAAACAATCTAAAATTGTACTATTGTCAATGATATAATACAAAAATAAAGCAGACACTTCATTAGCAGTCGAAAAGTGAAGACTCGAAAACGTACCAATTGGTACGTCTTCTATTTAGTTCACGTGATTTACGCTTTGACAAATAGCTGCTGTCCGCTTTATGCTATCCCTTTCACATCACTTGACATGTGTGAATGTTGCTGTCACTGTCTTTGCAACACTTTTGACTGGTGGTATACCCACCTTCTTAGCTGGACGAATCTTGACGGGCGAGTTGTCAGTGTCGTTCTCGAGATGAGTCTGAACGTGCAGCTGGGCGCAGCGCACTTCAGCCTCGGCGTGCCCGCACATCCGGCACACGTGGCGCATGTAGTGCGCCTGCACGTGCTGTGACACCCGACCCTCCTCCACGTACGAGTGGCACACCTTGCACGCCTCCGTGCCCTCCCTCTATACGTCGGAGGAACAATCTCAACTCAACGCGCAAGTACTAAGACCACAGACGACATTCAAGTAAATTAGAGGATTTGTCTTCCTCTTTCCTATATATATATAAATATAAAACAGTAGTAGAGCCCAAAACAACATCTGATGTGGAGGGGATGTATGGGAATTGGAAATAACCATCCCGCAACTCATTAGTTAGTTGCAGATGTCTATGTGTAGCGATCACTTGACATCGGGTGAACTGCTAGCTTGTTTGCCACCTAGTACTATAAAAAGAAGGAGGCAGCAGGGAGGATGAGGCGGCCACGATGAGTACTGCTCAAGCAGTGCGATGAGCGTAATAGGTTCACTCTAAGATTAAAATTAAAAATATATTAAACCTGTTTTACTAACCCTACCAATTACAGTTTGACAGTTAAGACGTCACAATATGTGTATCTATGGATTACTTACTGGTTTATGCGCGCAATCATAGTGTTCCTCTAAATGCTGTTGCGTGTAGAAGCCAAGTATGCAATTTTCACACTTGTGAGCCGCGTTGTCATAGTAAATCTTTTTCTTCGCCTCCTCCCTAAAAATATTTTTAAATCAATTGAAATAACAAATACTGCGTGTGTCACATCTCACGTTGCCTTAATGCCTATCAATAACTTTATTATATGTGACTAAGTATCTTAAAATCTCTAAAATATCAAAAAGTATCTTGGCATATAGAAACTAGCAGTATTGTACAGTATCACCAGTGGTAGAGCCCGCAATAACATCTGTAACGGCTAGACAGGAGAAATACCACGACCTCACAGAAGAGTCAAGTAGAAATAATCTGAGTGCTGTCCGATGAGTGAGGTGCCAGAGGCATAATTTTACTACAATTCCTATTCCCAGGAGGATTTTTTTTGTTTTACCCCTCCTGCTGTCTGTCATTAAAGGTAGGCAACGCATCTGCAACATATTAGCTACTCGCAAATGCCTATGTGTAGCAGGCACTTGATATGGAGCGTAACACTTGCTTGTTTGCCGTCTTATAAAAGAAAATCTATGCTTGTGATCCTTGACCAGATGAGCAGACATATTCATACAATTGTCTGGTACTCACCAGCAGTCACTCGACTACAATACAGTATTGGTAATAAGTGTCATCTAGGAATGACACTGCGACACTATTATGCAAGATGTGTCATCTAGGAATGACACTGACACTATTATGCAAGATGTGTCACCTAGGAATGACACTGACACTATTATGCAAGATGTGTCATCTAGGAATGACACTGACACTATTATGCAAGATGTGACATCTAGGAATGACACTGACACTATTATGCAAAATGACACTGACCCTATTATGCTAGATGTGTCATCTAGGAATGACACTGACACTATTATGCAAAATGACACTGACACTATTATGCAAGATGTGTCATCTAGGAATGACACTGACACTATTATGCAAAATGACACTGACACTATTATGCAAGATGTGACATCTAGGAATGACACTGACACTATTATGCAAAATGAAACTGACATTATTATGCAAGATGTGACATCTAGGAATGACACTGACATTATTATGCAAGATGTGACATCTAGGAATGACACTGACACTATTATGCAAAATGACACTGACACTATTATGCAAGATGTGTCATCTAGGAAAGACACTGACACTATTATGCAAAATGACACTGACACTATTATGCAAGATGTGTCATCTAGGAATGACACTGACACTATTATGCAAGATGTGACATCTAGGAATGACACTGACACTATTATGCAAAATGACACTGACACTATTATGCAAGATGTGTCATCTAGGAATGACACTGACATTATTATGCAAAATGTGTCATCTAGGAATGACACTGACACTATTATGCAAAATGACACTGACACTATTATGCAAGATGTGTCATCTAGGAATGACACTGACACTATTATGCAAAATGTGTCATCTAGGAATGACACTGACACTATTATGCAAAATGTGTCATCTAGGAATGACACTGACACTATTATGCAAGATGTATCATCTAGTTATGACACTGTGACACTATGATACAAAAATGCTATAAAGGTATGACATAATGTCATAAAGATGGCTATACTATATACTGTGTAATCTCACCTGAAAGCCAGCATGTCTTGTTCGTTCATATATTCCGTTATATATCCACCTCTCAAATCTGGTTTGTTTTTAACACGTTTCTTTTGTCTCTGCTCTTCCAGAAGCGCATTCCCTTTGGCTTCTGCTACCAGTGCATTCCGTTTAGCACCTCGTAGTAATGTTGCCTGTTTAGGCTCTTTCGATGTCCTGGAATTAATATCAATTTACCGTTTAATATAGCATTTTTCGGGATTAAAGATGCAAATGAGCAATCGGATTACCGAATCTTAAATGACAAATGTTATCGAAAGAGGGCGTGGGGGAGGAAATAACGAAGAGGGAAGTAAATATCTTTATTTACTTATATTAAATAAGGAAGATATAGGCATCTGTACCAAGGTGATGATACATTGCCAACCTTTAATGGACAGAGGAGGTGATAAACAAAAAGGATATTTACTCTTCCCATCCAATACCTCCCCAGTCAATTCCTCCTCCCCTTTCCATCCTTTTCATATTAGAAAAGGATAGGAAGGGGAAACTTGGATTGGCGATCCAGCACCACACTCATCAGACGAAACGCAGAATACTACAACTTAACGCGTGTCTTCTGTGAGGTCGTGGTATTCCACCGGTCGAGCCGGCCACGTGCAACAGATGTTGTTGCGGACTCTACCACTGTTAGACGATAGCATCAGCAATAGGCGTAACCAAGCACAGTATGTACTTCAATACTTTTGTATCAAAATACTTCATACCCAACTGTTGGTTCCAGCGCAACAAGCTCATCTGGATTTTTGTGTTCTACGTCTGTTGCCAACGGTTCGATTTTGATCTCAATATGTACAAGGCTGTCATCATCTAATATCAACCCTGGAACTAATAATTCATTTATTTACTAACACAATATCAACAGATTTTTTACAACAAAGTAAAACAATAAATAGAATAATTGCTTAATACCAACTATGAACTTAAATATTAGTGAATTAAAAAAAAAACAATACATACATATGTAAATCACCGGTGTAGGCAGAAACTACGGATTTCCATTTGTACGGTACTGTCACATCTGTCTTGCTGCTTCTATATTCATACATGCTCATCCATTACCGGTACTCTTAATACCGCCTTCCTTTAGTATGTACTAATATCGCAACTTAAGTTTCTCTTGCTAATCTTTCAGTCATTCTGTCAACATGCTCGAACCACCGAAACATACCACACTACATAGCATACCATGTTTCACAGCAAGATGTGATTTTTGTAAACAAAGATTTATACGTTAAAATTCGTAAATATTCAACAATTCCAATTCACTTTATCTCGCAATTTCAACAAAATTACCACATTTCCGATGAATTTATTAAAAGTGTAATGACCGCCATGTTTGGTAAATGATGTCTGTTTAAAACAATCATATCTTGCAATAAAATAAGGTATACAAATTAATGTGAAGTAATTGTTATTACCTCCCAATATCTCTTCTTGCTCAGAATTAACATTCCCTCTGACCTCTTCAGTGGTATCTTCTGGCTCATCCTTTACAATATCCGAGGTGATTTGTGTTATGTTTTCCGACCATTCCGTCTGTACATTTGCAGTTGGATCAACATATATCTTGTCATAACCAAGCTTTAGTAACCGCTGCAGAGATGATACGGACTGAGAAAAAAAATTAAGAGTCGGATCCTGGAAAATAATAATTGAATAAATAAGTAAATCTTCTATTACACAATGATACAGCCACATACCATATGTAAATGTAAATCTGAACTGACTCACTCACTCACTTTGTCACACACAAGTACAAAAGAAATACATAAAGAAGACTAGGAAGGATAGAAAAGAAATATTCTTTTGTTGTTTTTCCTTCTTCTGTCCATTAAAGATGCATGCAACAATCTAATGAGATGCATCTGCAACTCTTTACATTGTTCCAGATGCCTACAGTTAGTGGTCACTAAATAACGGGTGATGTAATTGCATGTTCCCACATTCTACTATCAATCTAAAAATAAAAAAAACAAATCTAAGACAAATATAAAAAAGCGCAGCTGATACTTTCAAGTCTGAACCTAACTTATCTACAACTTGTTTGCTTGTAGATGCCTATTGGTAGTGGCCACCTAACACCAGGGACTCGCTTGGTTATTTGCCAATTTTTACCGTTATAAAAGTATATATTGTGTGACACCACTTTTCTGGTTGATGTTTATTCTGTCACTATTTTGCATTACATTTTTATCATACATACTGTAGACACTTGTCAACTCGGCGCCCTTTGCCCTTTATGCCAATTTATCAGATTTGTTTGGGAAGTATTAGGATGTCCGGTTAGAATGGAGTTCCTTTTGCTCTATCCCTGTACTTTACTATTTAAATACCCTGCCCTCTTTCTCCTCCTCCGAAAACATGAATTGAGTTTTGGCACATCCAGATGTCAGATCTTACTAGTAGCCCACAAACTAATGGTAACATGTGATAAAGATCTCCGTTCTTATAAATTCTATGTATCATAAATAGGCATCAACAAGGTCAATTTAAGGTCATATTTTTTCTTAACTTCTTCAGAGTCATTAAGTTGTTTTCATTGTCATTTTCAACCACATTTTCCTCCGCCCAATGGATACTGACATCTATTGTTATTTATTTGTCATATTACTGTGCATGCCCAATTGATGATGATAGGAAGTATTAACTTAATATCTGATAAACCATTGCTCGTTTTCAATACAAAAGCAACCATCAATACTAATATTCACAACAATTATAAGAACCTGAGACAGATCGAAAGTCTTTATGTAGAAAAAAAGGGTGCTGTGAATCAGATAAAAAGCAGATAGGGACTAGTTGCATTATTCACAAAGTGTAATGCAATAATTTAAGTATGTTACACACAGTTATGCTGTGAAATAGTTACATAGGTCAGTTCGTAAACCTACTCATAACCTGGTATTTAACATAAATAAATAATATTTGAAAATGAAATACCTCCTTAGATTCAGTGATTCCTCGGAGATGGTCTTGAGCTACCCGAACTTGTTGTCTGAATTTATTAAACTTTTTCAACATGGCAGTACATTCCCAACACACTTCTAAATTCTGTTCAGATAATGGATCGAACTGGAATTAAGAAATCATATATAAGCAACAACTCACATTTTTGAATTAGCCTTGGAGCAAAAATTGCCTCAAACACATTTCTGACTTGATGTAAAAATGGATTATTTGGAATTTTGACTATAGCTTGCGAGTATGACTAAAAAAACATCTACTAATGATGTTGACATAAACGGAAATCAAAATTATCAAACGAAAAAATAACAATGTTTATTTAACATATGAACTGATTCGCAAACAGCATACAATTTCCAATTGGATTATATAGTTTTGTAATTTAATTAAAAATACTCACGTCACCCGTGAACTCGGATATTATCAGTCGATACATTTGGTATAAATCTGATTGCTCATTTAATGTTATTATATCACGATCCGAACTAAGGCATGTATTGCATATTTTGCGTTTTGATGAGTCCACGTCCATTTTTATGCAATCTTAAATATTCCTTCGAGTATACTTGATAAAACAACCACTTCGTAATAAATTAGAAATCATAACAAATGTGTTAATCAAAATAAACTATATCATAAATGAACATTTAATTCCACGACACTACAAAATGGCTACGCGTGTATAATAACATGACACTTGTGTCGTATGCAAAAAACGAAAAAAACCTAAAAAACCCACCCACCCACTTGTTACCGTACTTATACGCCAGTGGAAACCCACAGTTACTTATTACTTTATATTATAATTAAACCCTGAGCTTGGTCTGCGCTGTTGTTCCGACAGCGAGCGACGAATTCGATAGTCATACTATTGGGCATAAGCAAGAAACAGAATAACTTGAGACTCGGATGGAATGTAACCCTTCCGCCCACTAATGCCCCACCTACCCGCACGCACCAATATTTGTACAGTGAGTGACAAAGCTATCTTCGTTAGTTACGCTAATTAATTAGTTAGACACCTCTTGTCGAATTTGAAATCCTTTTGTTGAAGTGAAAACTACTTTAGCCTCGTTAGACGATATTTGGTAGGGGAAAATCATATCAGTTCGTGTGAACATGCTTAATTGAAGTGGTAATAGTTAGGACGAATTTTTTTTCATTTATTTTTCTGGTATTCAATTTTGAATTTTTTTGTTTAGAATCAAGGGTGTATTGTTGTTGATTATTTATTTATTGAATATAATATAATATAAATATTTATTGAACTTTTGTCGTTGCCCAAATTGTTTTCCCTTCTGTCGGCGCCTGTGTTTTTTATTGCTTTTTTTTCGAAATAGTAGTTCTTTTGATTGAATTTGGTAGTTCGTTTTTTAAGTTTAATTTGTTAATTTAATGTATTGCAGTGGCTTTATTACCTTCTTTTATTTTAACTTTTTTTTAACTAATATTAATATTGTTTGAGTCTAACCATTGTTTTCTCCGGTTTTGAACTTAAATAATAAATAAACAAACGATCTCGCCCGTAATCCAGCCGAAATATTACAATCATAAGAAATAACTTCAGTCAAATGTATAAATAACTGATTATCTATAAACTATATTTATCTAGAAAAATATATAGTTTTGTACATTGCAAACTTTTTGGTTCACCGTACAAGCGGCGACCCACTGTTTGTCATCTTACACAGGTCTTTTGTTATTGGATATGAATAGTACTTCAACTTGTGAATTGTGGTTGTGAGTGTTGCTAGTTTCAAAATCACATCTGGTAAATATTACTTGGGCGACTTTGAATAGCACAGCTTCATATTCAAGCCAATTCAAGCAATGATATTTTGTACTATAAAATATAACATAAACAAAAAGTGCAACGAAACCAATAAAATAATGGAGTTTTTACTTCAACTTATCATGTTTTTTCAGTTTTATCACACTAGTTTTTACCCATTTAGTTTATATCATTACTATTTTAATAATTATTTTATTGAAATAAAAGTATTTGAATTTTTTAAGAATTAACTTATATTTCGACTTACCACAGGCTAAAAATTACAAGATTTATAGCTGTCAAACAAATTCAACAACAGACAAAGACAACAAAATGGCCGAAAGAAAGGAATAAAGTTTCCATTGCTTGTAAATATTTTTATTTACAATATAATTAAATTGTGGAGAAACCATGAAGGAAATAAATATTAACATCGAAGGATATAATGTAAACGGGATTTGCGTTGGGTGCCTGAATTATAATCGCAAGATGTTTTACCGCGAAGATGTTAAAGAATATTTTAAAATATGGGCTAATATAGATGTAAGTGCATTTAACTTTATTAATTGAAACATATTTAAATAAAGAGTTACATTTAAAAATTAACTCTAACATTAAAGTGAGTTATTCAAGTCATAAATTGTGTTTAATTCTAATATTTTTCTTAGAACAAGAAAACCTTGGATCCGACATTATAATTAATTTTATAAGAAATGTGTATCATAATATTTAAACTTATGATATAATTTCGCACTAATTTAATTCATTGCTAATTAAATTTAAAATTTATTAGTTTATATTGCAATTTATTTGTGAGGGGATTTTAATATAAAACTTCTTCACACCTTATTCTAAAAAAAAACAGCCAGTTGTTTTTCTATTACAATAATTCTCTGCTATATAAAATTAGAATATAATATTTATTGATGTTTTTCCAGAGTGTATGTAGTAAATAAGAAAAATTAGATAGAGCTTGCAGTATTAACTATGCAGATTAAATACAGCAATATAACCCCTACTTCAGATTTATTTTCTGTGAGATTTCAATAGTGTCTTGCAATAGCTGGTGATACTAATACTATATAAGTTAACTAACTTTTCCACCCGTAAATGGTGTTTGTTTGTTTACAAGAATCATACCTCGCAATGTTACAAGGTATAATGTATATATAAATATTAGTAGCTTTGCATAATTTCCAATAGAACAATATCATAATGTAATATATCTTCTATGTTACTGTTAATTTAAATTGGTTGTCATCATAATTTTGAATATATCAGGTTCCAGATGGCTTGACGATCCAGGTGTGCTGGGAGTGCCTTGCTGCAGTAGAGTCTGCAGTTCGATTCAGAAATCAGATTCTTCAAGCATACAATGTGCTAATGGAGTATTCAAACAAGGTAAGCTGTAAATAAACATGACCGAACTTAACACAGGCAGGAAACTGATTAAATTTGGCATGGTCCTGGCACATTTTTCTCATCACATCATACATCTAAAATTCTCACTGCAGTATTAGGATGGAATTTCCATTTTATGCCAATACTGCAGTGAGAATTGAGAAAGGTATTAGGTAGTTTGGGCATGTTGAAAGGATAATTGAAAAGGTAGGAATAAAACAAATTTATAACTCAAAAGAGACTGGCAGTGCTGGCAGTAGACGTCCGAGGAGAACTTACATCAATCAGATTAGTAACATTCTAAAATAGGGCAACATAAGGAGTACCTGTATCTGATAAGTATGATCCATGATCTCTGCCTACCCCTCTGGGTAACATGTGTCACAACATGCATATTTGAATTTGAAACCATTTATTGTTACATACAAGTGTTTATTTATGTTAAATATTTATTTATTTTTGAAATATTGTCGCGCCTTCTTACCTGTTTCGAGTTTTCACTTCTGTCGGCAGTCCTTATGACGGCCTGTGTTTTTTTTTCTTGTAAACGGCGGGCGAGTGACAGTCCATACAATGTGTGGAACCTATACTCTATATAACATTACAATGTTCTATATCTTTTCCCCAGCACATGTTCCTGAACTCTCCGAATGATCTATCAAATCGTGCGATGAACCGTCTCTCTGTTTCGCCCATAGTGTGTGACGCATCAGTGCTAATACATCATGTGAAAGAAGAAGAGGAGATCAATTTAGACATGGATGTGATTAAAATAGAAGATGACTTGGAGAAAAGTGATGCTGAGAAATCAGGTGAGAAGTTATAACTTCTTGGAACTCTAGGCCGGCTAAACCGGTGAAATACCACATCCTCAAAGAAGACACTTATGTAATGGAATTATTCTGTAACAATTTTTTTCTTATTAATCATTATGCGCCTGTAATCCAGAGGGGTAGGCAGAGATTATTAATTTCCATCTACGGATACATGCTTGTTGGCTACAGGTACTGTAAATACCGGCTTTCTTTAGTATGCATTCTGTTGTTCTGAAATTTTTTTTTTACCTTCAGCTTTTCCCGAACCTGATCCACAACAATTGGAACCATCACTAAGTCCAAAGAAAGAGGATATAACAGATGATTACTTTGATGTCACCGACTTTCAAGAAGATCAGGACTCTTCCGATGATGACATACAATTGTCTAAGCTAAAGACTAAGAAGAAAAAAAGAAGGAAGGATAAAGAGGAGAGGAATAAAAAGAGGGAAAAAGATATGGTAAGAAGTAATTAGAAGTAAATGTTTTATGAACTATTAGTGATGTTATTACTGATATGCCATCCAGAGGACTTGTGAAATCTTGGTTAATTTTAATCTTAAAACTATTCTAATGATTATACCATTTAATTTAGGAGAAGAAAGAAGTAGAAGAGCCAGTAAAAAATTCTAGAAAGTTAAAGAACTTGCCGGAAGACTTTGTAGAGCTGTATACTATGACAGAAGAGGAGATGTGGCAAGTGAGAGCCAAGGACGTGGCCAGACAAGAGTTTATGGCGTTGAAACATAAATGTGATGACTGTATCAGAGGGTTCAATACTGAGAAGCTCATGAGTTTCCATATGAACGGGAAACATGTGCCGGTAAAATTTTATTAATTTGTCTTTATAGTTATTTCTTTAAGTTTGCTCTGTTCCCGGTTAGAGATATCGCTTGCAGAAAAGTACAAAATGTATGGAACTGACATAAGCGTTCGTAATGTCACCTGTCAGTTTGCGAATCGAAAAAATTTAACAATGTAAATATTAGACCTCATTGCAGTCACTCGGCGCCTTGATTCCAGCGACAAATCTCGTCATGTGACCCTATTTTAAATTTCATGAAAATGAGATGTATAATCTTTAAGTAATCAGATATCATCACTGCAACCCGCCATGTTGACGCTTTTTAAGTCGCGGGAAATTTAAAATATGACACTTGACGTCATGTCACAGACAAAACAAACGAGCGTCGACTGCCATGAGGTCGTACCCTTACTCTATTCCATCGACAATTTAGAAAAGGTTGTCGGAACAGCTAATATACATTACAACAGAGTACCTACAGGTGTCCTAAAACCTCTCTCGGTCTTTTGTTTTGCACTTTTGATCATGGTTGCGACAGAAAGGCGACGACGACGTGCAATGCGACGTGTGTAAGGCTTACTTTGTGACGCGCGACAACATGGCGGCTCATCGAGCGCTTCACTATTCGGCGTATAGATGTCGCGCTTGCGGGGAGACGATGACGCTGAAACGCGCTATCGTGAAACACGCGTGCGCGGAGCACGGAGCGCCCGGGCTGGCGTGCGGCAACTGCGGGAAGACGTTCTCGTGAGTGCACGTATTATACGAGCTTAGCCCCTAATTTTATATATATATATATATATATATATATATATATATATATATATATATATAATTATAATTTCCGTACAAACCCAATCCGGTAATACTAGTAAGGTAACGGCCCGAGCCGAGGCTCCCCCTACGGAGGGAGCCCTCGAGCTAAGTTACTCTTAAAGAGGCTTAGGCTAGGCGCCCTCTGCGCCCTGTCGCCTCGAGCCCGGTGTAGCTGTAAATGCCTCCTCAAGGCAAACAGTGACCTTTCAGTCAAAAAAAAATTCCGTACAAACTTTCATCCCCTACTTTTACTTTAGATTTAGATCTTAGATAACACAAATATCAAGTCTCTGGACCAGATAGTTGAGGCTGTGTTTTTGATATATCTGTCAGTCAGTTTCTTATTTTATATATGTAGATAAAGTAAATAACTCCATAGAGGTATAGGCAGAGACTAGTATGTCAGCAAACATTTCTCAATTTTATAATGTGAGCATTATTTTATTACTTAATAAAGCTGCGAATGGCGCAGACAATATTCAATTTTATATCTTGTGTTACAGCACAGAATCGAAGCTGAGTTATCACAGAGGGGTGTGCCACAAAGAGAGTCCTCAATGCGACTGTTGTGGGAAAGTGTTCGCTAGCAAAATGACCCTTAAATATCATTTGAAGTAAGTATATATAATCTTAACATCTGTTCCCACTAATCGTGGGCTGCCACTGCCGTAAAATTTCACGTAAAACATATCGTCAGCTTGTATCGATATACGATGCGTAAAATTACGCTAGTGGAAACCCACGGTAACTTGGATCGGCAAAACACCTCCACGTTATTCTATCTACCGCCATCTCATTAGTCACTCCTTATATCATCCTCCATACAATCCATTCATCTTTTCTTATAACCCTCTACATTCATATCTAAAAGTATTCTTGTCACATGCTTTTCTTACCGCCATAACTCCCCTATATCATGTTAGTTATTTAGTAATTGGGGGCCACTTTTCCGCAACTCCACGACAAGCGCGTATTTTGCGTGTGGTCGGGGACTTGCACCACTCCAGCGACCCTGTTTACCATCTCCATAGTGTAATCATCTCATTCTCTTACAAATTAACCGGAATACAAGGTTCACGTGTACCGCGTGTGAAACTGTAGTAAACTGCATTATAAAATGTACTAGTGACCCGCCCCGGCTTCGGGTACAACTAATTATGTTGATCCGACCGCTACCAAACACAGGAATGTGCCAATCTGGACAATCCCTGTAAATTTCATCGAAATCGGTCCAGCCGTTTGGAGTCTATAGGTCTATAAGGAACATGCATACTTCGCTTTTTATATACTATTTTTTTTTCATAAAAAGTATCCTATGTTACTTCTAGTACCTCCAAGAATATGTGTACGAAGTTTCATGATGATCGGTTGAGTAGTTTTCGCGTGAAAGCGTAACAAACAAACTTACATTCACATTTATAATATTAGTAGGGATAGAAAGAACACTTTCTAGCAATTTTATAATCTATTTTCAGATTACTACGGCCGAATAAGCCAGAAGAAAAAGTTCACTTGCCGTGCAAGGGATGTGACAAAGTTTTCTTCTCCAAGAAGAGTTACAGAGCTCACGTGTAAGTCGTTTAAAAGAACTTAGTGATTTTCTAAATATATGCAGTTGTAACCCCGAAACGACCTCACAGAAGACATCAGTCAAGTAAAAGTTTTTCTGCATTTCGTCTGACGTGTGAGATGCCTTGGAACTAATACTAGTCCTAGTCTTTCCACATTGTTCTAATTAGAAAATGTTGGAAAGGAGTAGAGGATTTGACGAAGGAGGGCATGGATAGGAAAAGGCAATATACTTTTTACGTGTATCCCCTCCTCCTCACCAATAAAGTTAGTAAAGCAACACATCTGTAACTCATTAGCTTGATAAAAATGTCTATGGTTAGCAATAACTTAGTATAGAATGACCCGCTTGATCGTTTTCCGATAACAAAAAAGCTTGTCCGTCATTCCAGTGTGATCCACAACGGTGAAACGTACCCGTGCCCGATATGCGGCAAGCAGTTCCAATGGAAGCGGAACCTCACGCGGCACATGAGGAACCACCGCGAGCGCGACGCGGGCGCGCTGCACGAGTGTAGAGACTGCGGCAAGACCTTCTCCAGCCGAGACTGTTATAACAACCACATGAGGCTCAGCAAGCGGCACGTGCCGGAAGAAGCGTACATGTGAGTGTCTACGATGAATGTCTGGTATGTATCCGATACCAGGACACTGTAAAATGTACATTTTTTCACATTCCAGTCACACGTGCAACTATTGCGGGAAGAAGTTCGCCAGCAAGTGGTGTATGGTGGACCACATCGACTGGGACCATCTCAAGGTCATAAAGTACCAGTGCAGTGTGTGCTTTAAGGTATGCCAACTTGCAAATTAATAAAATATACAGGCTGTCCACTATTCTATTGGTCATTAAGGGACTGTATGTACCCATTGATATGTAAAATAACACAATAAAAAAATATACAGGATGTCCACTATTTCGTAGGACAATTATTTACTGGGCATGTGCATTTGCTGTATGTTCTACGTGTCCGATGGGAGAGGGGAATGAAGGAGTTAGTTGGACTAATTTCTGCGCACTCTCTAAAACGTAACAAGACTGACATTTTTAAGGTCTTAGTAGCCAATCATGCGTTTGGCGTTTCTGTCATTTGCTGTATGTTATCTGCTATATTAAAATAGTTATGGATAAATAAAATAAAAAATGCAGTCACGCCCGTAACCCAGAGGAGTCGGCAGAAATCATAGATTTTCAATTGGGGCGATCCTGGCACACCTCTCTCGCTTCTTCTACATCGGTTTTACGGTTGGCAATGGGTACGTCTTATAGAAAAATTGTAGAATCGGGAAAAATTGTTAGGATTTTAAAAATATTTATATTTCCAGGCGTTCAAAACTGCAAAAATAATGGTGGCCCACATGAACAATATACACGAAGGTAAAAAACATAGAGAACCAGAGTCGGAACATTTGTGCGAAATATGCGGCAAATCATACAAGGTGAGTCTGATACTGTATTACAATATTAAAACTCCCGTTAACCAAGTTCGATACTCAACTAGATGGCGTTGTTCTCAATCGTAATGGAGTTATTATTTTGAAAAAACTTAATTTTACGCACATCGACTGACACTCACAGTTGCCTAGTCTGACTGCTAGAGGGGTGTAAATAAACCAAACCAAAGTCTTTGTCCAAACCTTATCGTTACTGTAATAAGATTCTTTCTCTACCAGACTGCCAAGCGACTAAAAGGCCATGTATGGGCGATGCATACAAACCGCTCTTCCAGCAAAACCTTCAAGTGCAAGCTCTGTCCTGCTACATTCACGTGGCAGACCTCAATATACAAACATATGAAGATGATGCATGACACCAGCAAGCGGAGCAAGGTGACTTGGCTAATCTTCTAGGTTCTTTTGTATATATTTTTCACCTGTCCCGCTGTTTGTTTTCATTCTGCTCGGCCTTTCCTTGATAATGGGACTATTGATTACAAAAATAATTCTTCAAATCTGATTAGACAGGAATTACTCCTGAGATTAACGCGTACAAACAAACCCTTACGCTTTTAACAGTGGTAGAGGCACATCTGTTGCACAAATGGCTCGGCTCAGCCAGTGAAATACCATGATCTTAGAAGTATTATATGTCCCGTCTGATGCAGGAGGCCTAAGCCTTGGTTTAACCCCTTCCTATCCTTTTTTAATATGGCAAGGATGAGAAGAGGAAGCGGATTTCAGGGTGGGAGGGGTTGGATAGGTAACGGAATATCCTTTTACGTTTATTCCCACTGTTCATTAAAAGTAGACAACACATTTGCAACTCATTAGCATGTTGCAGATGCTTGGTAGCAGTCACTTAACAGGTGAACTGCTTGCTACCTTATGCTACAAAGAAAATCCTTGGTCAACCACAATCCCATCTGATGTTAAGTGGTGATATAATCTAAAGATTTGACGGCACTTGTTTAGCAATAGCCTCTACAGTGCTAAAAGGATTATATAAAGTTCGAAGCTAGCACTACCTTGATATTAATTATTATATAATATATAGAATGTGTACTTTTATACTTTTTTCTTTGTGAAGGCCTTTTCTTAGGAGATACCGCTCTTACCAAATAACATATTTGATATGCCACTGATTATAAGATACTCTTTAGTCCAATATCTTGAAAGATTTGTGGGATTCCTGCGATAACTGTATTAGGTATACAGCTAAAGCTTTATTTTTCTTAATTGTTACTTAATTTTACAGCAATCCCGGTCAATTAGTACAGTGAAGAAGCAGGAGCCCTATGCGGAGATAGAAATAACAAACAGAATGCAGTACTTCCAACAGAATCTGGCTAACAATTTACAGAACATGGTGCAGGTTCAACCGACTCCAATACATATTGTACAGAATATTGTATGAGACAATTAAATGTGATTAAAATATTATTAAGAAATTGTATGTCTTTATATTTTCTGCACCCAATATTTTACTATACTAATATGCACACTAAATCACCTATCAAAAGTTTTCCAGACAGTGACAGCAATAGGCACATATGTTGGTGTAAAAAGGACAGCATAATTAAAATAATAATAAAAAAGAGGACAGCTAGTTTCACACTTAAGCGTAAATATAAACAATATGAAAGTGAAAGAAAAAACGTGCCAATTGGGATGTTTTTGAGTCTTCACTTTTTGTCCGGTAATGGCATATCTGCTACATTCTTGTATTATATCATTGCCTACACTACTGTGGATAGAGTTTTGGTTTGTGTTGTCAACCTAAGGTCATGTTTTATGGGTACATATGTACAATTTGAGTAATAACAAGTAGCATGCACAGAAATTTTAGGTTCCAGTAAGATTTTGCATTGTGGTACAAACGTTTATTATCCATAGCCCAAGCGACAGCGCTATAAATATTTGTTGTAAATCTTGTGAAAATTCCAGTTATTACTGGAAAGCAACCTACGCGCTTGTCATAGAGTTGCAGAAAAGTAGTCCCCTACTACTACTGGAAAGTTACCTATAACAAATTTAAAACAATTTTTTTTTAAAGTTTATTTTGGGCTGAGTCAGTAACAAGCGGCCTTATTGGCGACAGCAATGTGATGGTACTTTGTCATAATAACAAACATCATCTCCCTGTCCTTGTCCCACTCATGTAGGGTTGGCACATTATGATTGTAACCCATATTGTATACGTTTTTGCTACAGTTTTTACGGCCGCCGCCTGCCTGACGCCAACCCTCCTCCGGTATAATAATATATAACCTGTAAATTCAATGTAAAGTGGGTACACATGGAATGATGAAAATAAAACAAGATGAAACAAAAATCCTTAATATATTAAATACAATATAATGTAACTAAAGATATTTACTTCTTATTTTTATTTAGTGGATTTCTACCCGCATTCCCGCCACCTCTAGCTAAAGGTGCCGGCCTCCCACGGTTGCCGAACGCACCCCGGCCGCCTCCGCGACCCGATCTCATGTTCTGACTGCCACCACGACCCTTAGAAACCTCGCTGCGACCTCTCGCTTTAACTTGAGTCTCTTCTTTAACCATGTCTATAACCTCATCCGGTATTCGGAGGTATTTAATTGTACTACCTCGAATATAGCATTCAGGCATCCTCCAGAACTTATCACCGTCCCTTGAAGTACAGATCACTTCTCGAAGATTTATATTCATCCAATTATCGCAACTCACAAGGTGCCCGTTGTATGTTTCGCCATTCTTTAGCTCAACCAACATAGGATGGTTCTGTGCTGTTCTTAGCAAGGATAATGGCAGCATCTTTAAGTTTTTATTGCACTTTTATTTTAAGGCTATTAAAACTAATATCGACACGTTTAAACACAGTTTTAAGTTAAATTTCTTATTTATTTATTTACTTCACGGAGTAGGTACAGAAGCAATAAATAATGACAGTGACATTTACCTCTACTAGTCTGTGCCTTTTGGAAATGTCACATAATTTGCCAAAAAAAAGATATTATAGAAACATGTTACAATTTTAATGCTAATTTTGATCATAAATATGTTAAAAACTAAAATATTGCATTAACGAACATTAATTCTATCGAGGTATATGGTGTTAATACTTGCTGGTTGCTGTTCCAAACTTGTCTGGCGGTTGTAATTTCAATTTTCGCCACTTCATAGATAAGTTGGTCTCACTATAGGTTGATAGTTGATAGCATTTTTGGCTTAAGTTTTAGGGGTAAATATTATAATAGCAATATAATAATAATATTTTCAAGAGTTGTAACAATTTAGGATGATGCTCTTGGTACAGGCACCTCGGGCTCGACCCTCGTTCGGTTGTAGGGCTACCAGCTTAGGGGTTTTCTCTCAAATTTAGGGGCTAAGCAAGTGGTTGGATTAATTTTGGCACTGTGACAAGCATCACGATGCGATAAGGTTCTTAGGGTATTTTTTTTGTGAGTGGATTCTTAAATTTTTGGTATGATGTTTTTTCATGATTAAGAAAGATGAAATATAGTGCCTGGAGTAACGCTATCTAGCCAATCACATGTATTTGACATTTATTGACGTGACGAGATTTTACTGATAAATCGGTTGCCAGTAATAAAATTGACTAGTTCGCAGCTTTTTATGAGATTAATATGTAATTTCCAAGATTTAAACCAATTTTTAAACCAAGCGCTACTGGTAATTTTTTTATGGTCTTTAGGTCCCTTTTCAAGCAATAATGCGACAAAGACTTGCCTCACTGATGGATGGGCCGGGTCCGAGCCAGTTCTAACAGTATGATGCGCGTCTCCTGTCTGTAGGTATTGGATAGGGTTACATAAGGGGCTTGGGTAATGCTTCCCTTAAATATGGAACGTCTATCAATCATCTTTCAAAAATGAATTATGTTAGTGTGTGTGTGTGTTAGTGTATAGTTTTGATTAATTTTTTTTGAAGCAATTTAATTAAAATGATATTTCAACAGTGGTAGAGCCCGCAATAATAACATCTTTCGCACGAATGGGCCGGCTCGACCGGTGAAATACCACGACGTCACAGAAGACAGGCGTGAAGTAGAAGTATTCTGCGTTTCGTCTGACGAGTGACGTGCCGGAGACTTAATTGTAGTCCTCTTCCCCCTCCTACCCTTTTCTAATAAGGAAAGGATGGGAAGAGGAAGAGGATTTGACGGATGTGGAGGGGATGGACAGGGAATGGAATTATCCTTTTTTCTGTTTGTCCTCCTTCGTCCATGTAGGTAGGCAACGCATCTGCAACTCATTAGCTTGTTGCGAATGCCTATAGGTAGCGGTACTTATTTCCAGGGGCCGCTTGCTCGTTTGCCACTTTGTAATATAAGAAAAAAAAATAGTGTTGACGTATCTAATTTGAAAGATCTCATTTTTAATGTATTTTATTGTTGATGATAATTTAACAGTGGTAGAACCCGCAAAAACAACATCCGTTGCACGAATGAGCCGGCTCGATCGGTGAAATACTACAACCTCACAGGAGACAGGCGTGAAGAAGATTATTCTGCGTTTCGTCTGATGAGTGAGGTGCCGGAGGCCTAATTCTGGTCCCCTTCCCCTTCCTTGGGAACTTGACGCTGGAGTTGTTGAATAGGAAGGGGATATAACCATTTTCCGTTTTTCCCTTCCTCTGTCCATTAAGGATGCGTTGTCTACGCATCTACCAATCTTGTGCCGGGTGCATATGGTTAGCGATCATTTGATATCAGGTGAACCGCGTGCTCGTTTGCCAACTTTTACTATAAAAAAAACATAATAACTAATATATTTTTATTTTTGTTTTTCGAATCAATTTTAAGCATATTTTATTTTAACCTGTTGACTTTTTGATATTATGTTTTCTTTATTTTTAACTTTAATTTACTTTAGAAATGACTAATTTGCATATGGATTTTATTATAATTTAATTTTATCTTTTGTAATCTCATCTGAAATAAATGGTTTATTATTATATTATTATTATCTAGGGGTTTTTGACACGAGGGTTATGGGCAAATATTTTTGAGATTTGGTAACCCTGCTTGGTTGCCCGGCCCGGCGAGTGTGTGTGATTCTCATGTAATATTTTACATTCGATAAAATTTTTCTTTTATAATTTACGTGGCTCTAACAAAACCTCAGCTTAATGTGCCAAAATGTTTCATATTCCATTTAGGCTACATTTACACTTTAATCGTACTGAGTGCTGTGAATTTAATTCAAACATTTGTGATGGAATTCGTTTTCATGTTTGTATTCGTGTATAGTGAACTTGAATACGCGACTTGGATTACTTCATAACATTGGATTGTTATTATCCCAGTAAGTATTCAATTGGTCTTACTTGTAAACATCCGTTTGCAGAAATAGGCTTGATGCATGTTTGCATATTGTAGGCTGTAGTAGCATGTGAAAAAACCGTACTGAATTATAGTTAGACGTCTGTTTGGCGAGTAAGAATGTACATTGTTGGCCACTAATATTTGAGTTGAGAGGGAAGTTACTCCCCTCTTAAGGGAAAATACGGGAACCCCTTTTTGTGGGTTATTCGTTAGTCCAAAATGCATTTAGCACTTGCCTGCCGCTACCACGATACATTCGCTCCGTTTGCTCAGCTTGTGCATATGGCTACGTTCAACCGAACATGCAAGGAGCGACCAACCTAACTGTTGGTTTCACTGGCGTAAAATCTTGTTGCAATAATGCGATGACAATGTGAAGTGTGTGGCAGTGGAAATCCATAGTAACCCTACCGTGGCGATTTTTAATTTACTCTCACTTGCACATATGGTCTATGTTCAATCTAACATGTAAGGAGCGACAAACAAAATACAAATCCTGAATTGAATCATACATTTTAATATTGAACTAGCGCGTCTATAGATATCATTCTCTTGCCTCTTTGACATTTCAAGTTTGAAAGTGTGCCATGTCCAAGGTTTTTCTTAGTTGACTTTTGAAAAATCTCAAAAATTATACATTTCAGTATTATGAGACCTTACATACTAAGATCTTTCTCAAAAAGTATGAACATCATACCCACTTGACTAGAAATATAACCTTCCGAAGTAAAAATTATAACAATCTAACCTATAAAATGTATTATATACTGTTGTGTAACAAATTCTGTTACTTCAATAGTCAAAAGAGGGGGAATTTTTTAAAGTGTAAACTTTTTTAGCAATATTATGCATTATTGATGAGGAAAACTTATATGATCATGGGAACATCATGCGTCAACTACTCATTTGAATAGGAACAGTTTCAACCAACCTTTTTTCATCTATTTTTCTTGTACTTAAGATATAAAAGGTTATTTTTAAGATATTATTGCACTTTCCCATCTGTTTTGAGTTTTCACTTCTGTCTGTCTGTGTTTTTTTTTATTACTTTTCTACTTAAATCAGAGCTCTTCTGACCATGTATATATGACTGAACTCCTGTGAAACAGCTGTTTCAGTGTGTAGCTAAATAGTTTAGATTCACAATTGGACCCAGTAGGCAGCGCTGCCCGGTAGCAGATGGTATGTTCTGGGAGTGTTTTTTTTTGCTGAACAAGATAGGCAGTCAACATTCATGCAAGACAATGTTGCTTAAACTTTATAAATATTGATCATTTTTACAAGCTATAAGCTTCATAAGAATGCACAATTATACTGTTCTACTGCTGACATGTTGCCCATCTTTAGATAGCACAGGCAAAACTGCAATATTGCAAGCTTTCCTAATTATAAACATTTGTAACATGCCTTGACAAAACAATGTATAGTGAATTTAAAAAACTGACTGATTTTGTATGCTGAGCAAGTTATTATATATTATGTATATTCTCATTCGAATACATTGCATACATATGTCTCATACCCTAGTAGGCATGCATAGAGGTGGAATAAATGGCCTCTTATATCATGCTGCACTGCTCCGTACAGTGTCCATGTACAGAGCTTACCAGGATCACTCCTGGAGATTGCCAGCAACATTAAGGGATTATAGGGCTTCTAAAGAGAACTGGGCTGGCTTGACTGATTTATGTCCCTCCCAAACACAAAATTCGCGCTAGTCTAGGGGTGCGGTAATGTAGCCTAATTAATTATCCTCATAGGATAACAAGATTATTTGCTTCTGGTATTTAAGGCTATGGAGACATGCTGCTCAAGGTTCACAGCTGCAGAGGGTGGCGCCCGGCTGGCAGCAGTGGCGAGCATCAAGAACACCATCATTACTGAACACTGCACCTTTGTGGCCACCAGGTTGCTGCACGAAGACGCTTACAAGATCAGAGGGTGGGTAGACATTGCACTAGTACCAGTTTAGAATAAATGTTTCTGTTAACAAATAATGTCCAAATACTGGTGGGTTTAATCATATCAGGAATTATGTGGTCTGGCTGTCGGAGTCTATTCTTCCAACAGTGGCTTCAACACTAATCATATCTTAAAACAGATGTCGGCAAGTAGTTCTCGGTGAGGCATAGTAAAATATTCCCTGAAACATTCTAATTCCAGATTATTTAGCGAAGGTCGTCAACGATCCATTTTCCTGACGAGATCATCCCGGATTGCATATGTGGCATACGAGCTGGGTATCCTGACAGACCTTGCTATAGGCCAGGCTAGCACATATGAAGATGTAGACGATTGGAAGGTGCATTTAGAAGAGAAGGAAGTAAGTTTTTTGTAGAGGAAGATGGCAAACGAGCGAGGGGTTTGCCTGATATTAAATGAGCTCTACCCTTAGGTCTCCACAGTGAGTTGTGTAACATAAGAGATATGCATATTTCCTTTATTATACATCCTCTCGGCAGTCAAAATCTCCTTCTCCTCCTTCCTCTTCCCTTCCTTATTAGAAATGGATGGGAAGGATGAGGGGAATTGGGCCTCTGGCACCTCATTCATCGCACGAAATGATTTCACACAAAGTTTTTACAGTATCTTATGCAAAAGATATTTTGCGGTCCGAGTTTCGACCTTACGCGGTCTGCGCGGTCCGGCTGTAGCTGACCACATGTATGTGTTGGCAATTCATATATCTTTATTAAATTTCAGGTCATTGTCTGCACATCTAAAACCCTGAAGTGTATTCTAGAGGATGGACACCTCAGTATGCAGCATTTAAATGTCTTAGTGATAGACAGCTGTCATTTGATATCCACCGACGATGATTTGAAATATGTAAGTTGTGTTCAGCATTGCCAATGAATTTCAATATTTTTACTTAGTTTTCTAGTTTCAGGGTTTATATATTACATATTGTCATATCTACCTACCTATTGTCATATCTACCTGTAATACTCTACTGCTGGTTATAGGACTCTTCCCTGTTACACCACCCTTTCCAGTTTTGCGCGAATTGAATCCCCGTTCTGCCCCTAACGACAACATCGACCCTGCTGGCTGGCTGGTGGTTTATCTAATACAAATTAAGAAGCTGAGCTATGCGATGTGAACCGCTGCGATTTTATTTATTCGATGGTTGTTCTAAGTTGAACCCTTTTTAATATGCTTGATGATAAAGATCTGAGGTCAACGTACATTAGATATAATAGTTCTCCATACAAGCTTTCATCCCCTTCTATAGACCTTTAGGAAAATAATTAGAAAAATCTATTTTTATTTTAAATAGAAACATATTGAAGTAGGTTTTATTAAAGGACGCCTGAAAGTTGTGCCGGTAACAGATATTGAGAAACAAGGTGATGTCGGCATGTTATCCGGAGAGATGCATTATATCAAAGATGTAAATGAGAAAGAACATGGATGGTCACAAGGGTGGATGAAGATCGATGAAAGTGTGGATGGTTTGTGTGAAGATGGCATGTTAAAGAAGGGTGTGAATTTAGATATGACGACTGATAGAGGGATATGGAAGAAGAGATTATACTGTACTGACTTCAGATAGATGGGAAAACGGACCAGGATGGTGATGCTTGGACAAATCGAATACATACTAAGCTAACCGGATTGCTTGTCTATTATTATGTACATAGATAAAGATGAGATTAAGGACTCTCATGTTATTTTTTTATAGCCACAGAACTAATATTGATAAAATTTTAGGTTATGCAGCTATACAAACAATGTACAGAAATAAATAGGCCTAGATTATTAGCACTCACTTATCCGATATTCACATCCATAAATAATGACAGCGAGTTGATTGAAGGAAATGAAGAAATTAAGGGAGAAAAAAAGTGTGGTGTAGAAGATCAAAAATTAATAGTCAATAATTACTCAATACAAGATAGTTTAGATAATAAAGAAGCAAATAATATTCTTGCAAGCGAAATTATTGCAATAACAGATATTGAGGAGGAAACAACGTATGATATGGAATCAGAGAAAAAAGCCACAGATCAGCAGAATTCCAGAGATTCAATTATTACATATAAAAAAGATGATAAACATAAAACCATTGATACCACAGATACAGAAACCATTGAGGCAGATGAAATAGATAATTCTAATGACATAGATAAAATAAATAATAGTCCAGATACTTCCATAGAAAATATAGAAATTAATACCGACACAACAGTTGCTTGTATAGATACAGATAAAATATATGTTGATTATGAAACTAAACAAGATGAAGTAACATGTATAGAAGACAAAAAAGAAGGCAGTAGAGATACAAGAGATATTGCCAGTGAAATGAATTTAGGAGTTTATAGGAATGTTGATGATTTGGAAATGTATGAGAAATTGGGTTGGAAAATTGAAGAACTGGAAAAAGATCTGGATTGCGAAATGGATTTAGCTGAAGATATTGATGTTGGGAAAAGGTATGTACTATCATTTAACCATCTCTTACTCATTCTTGGTATAAATTAAAGGAAGCAAGCCAATGCCAAACAAAAAGCCATGTTCAGGATAGCGTAGATAGACCTGCTACAAGATGGACCAATGATATACCTTGACCAGATTGAGCACACTGGATGACAGCTAATCTGTGGCGACATTATATCTTGCTTCCCTTTCATGTAACGAAATGTTCCTAAATGTGCGTTGTTTGTCACGTGATCTTTTCTCTTATCACTTTGATGTTTCTTTGGTCGTAATTTAGGTTCTTCTTTCTCTTCTACTTGTTAAAAGTTCTTGATAATTTAAATGTTTTCTTTTCTTTCTCAGATTATCAGCGACAGTTTCCAAACCGAAAGAGGTGATTGTGGAATACGGAAAGCAGAGTTCATCGGACGATTTTCCGGAAGTTTACAAGGAGTTAGATCTGTTTATGAGGATGACTGTACAAGATGGCATTGACTTCATCAATGAACATAGGTATTTTCTTTTAAGTTAAAGTTGTCTACGTACATTCTTATTACAACAGATGGCGCTAGTGATCGCATACATCGCACTCCACTGCCACCATTGCAATTTGTAATCAAATTATAAATATCTCTTTTAAGATTTTGATGCTAAAAACTGTGTTAATTGAAGTCAGCTGTTAGATGCTTTCTTCTCTTTCTTTCTTTGCGTCGTTTTGTAATGACCTTACTCTTCTATCTGAGGTCACCTGCAAGGTGGATCTGTTGTACGAATTTTTGTCTGTTGGCTTGACTGGTGAAATACCACAACCTCACAAAAGACACGCGTTAAGTAGTAGTATTCTGCGTTCCGTCTAATGAATTCCTCCTTTCTTTCCATCCTTCTTATTAGAAAAGTAAAGGGTTTGAAGGACAACGGTACGGAGACTAAAGGGAACTATCCTTTTTCCTGTCCATTCCCCTTTGTCCGTTAAAGGCAGGCAACGCATCTGCAACACATTATCTCGTTGCGGATGTCTATGGGTAGCGATCACTTGATATCAGTTGACACGCTTGCTCATTTCCCATTTTCTGCCATAAAAAATTCGTATCGCTTATACATATATAACCCTAAAAATATGTATTAAAATTCCAGATACGATCCATCAGAGATATACGGCGAAGAATTGTACGAAGAATTCATTAACATACCGGACCCCACCAAAGAACCTAGGGAGATATTCACTCAATTTATATATATATTAAATGAATTGGGTATGATTATTTTCAATAACTCTTATCAAAGATCTTGGTGACAAGTCGTTGACGTGATGACGTTGTCGTAGCGGGCTCTGCCACTGTTAAAATGCTTGCAATGAGCAAATTTTTGTATAATAAATTAATTGCATCCTTTCCCATAATATTTCAGGTCCGTACGCAGCAGATAAAGCTGCATTCTCCTTGTTAACCAAACTGGAGAATTTGAAAATAAAAGTGCCCTATGAGAGACATTTCTTACTTCTATGTATGTGTACAACCATCCTAATAAAGATACGAGGATACGCGGACTGTGTATTCTCCCAGTATACCTCGGATTGGGAGAAGATAACAATCTTCTGCAAGCCCAAAGTTCTACGATTAGCTGAAATACTTGAACTGTTCCGACCTCCGGAAATTGAAAACATTGAAGGAAGCAACGTCGATAGTCGGATAAATGAAAATGGAAGTCCGAGAAATGAAATTGATAGTACAAGAAATGAAACTGATAATACAAGAAATGAAACTGATAGTACGAGAAATGAAACTGATAATACGAGAAATGAAACTGATAATACAAGAAATGAAACTGATAATACAAGAAATGAAACTGATAGTACGAGAAATGAAACTGATAGTAAAAATGAAATTAAAACATCTAAAACAGAAGACATGTTGAGTATTATAGAGAATTGTGATTTTACAACTCTTGGTAATCGGATAGAAGACCGGGTGAACACTTATGAAGCTAATTTGAAAGAAATAGATGATGTAGATACAAGTGAAAGTGATAAAAACATAAGTGATGATGTGAATAAAAGTGTTGACAAGAAAGTGAAAGTAAATGATAGTTTCAAAATGGAGGAATTTAAAAGTGTGGTGGGCAGGGGCACCCGGCAGAGGGTGAGAGGACGAACGAGAGTGCTTCGTAATAACTCGGTCAGGGTCCAACAAAGCCAACAGAACCCGGATGCGCTGTGCGGTATCATGTTCCTGAGGGAACCGTTGATGGCGAAGATTTTGTTCATGCTTATTGTGGTATGAAATTTTATCTTTATCTTTTACTTTGTTGAATGAATCATTGACTTTTAATATTACCTTTTTTATTTCGGGGAGGAAATCTTAACCAACACTAGTCTTCAATGGGAAAGACAGAGTTATGTGAGGTTTTACTCACTAAGTTAAACCTCCTCGGTGGCTATTCCCGAGTGCAATAGACGGTGGCTCCGGGATCTCCAGTGGGTCGCACCGCGACCTTGCACTGACCTTGCGCGCAAACCTCTGGCGCACTCCCCTTGCACTTTTCTAGTGCTACGGGAACACAGGACCAAGCCATGTTGCCATCTTCCCAGTATCGTTTATTTAGCTTGTTATTGACATAATATCCTGACAAGGACTAAATAAATAACAATTTCATTTTAAGATTGACAATAACGCCATCTAGTTATTGATATTTTTCATACTTTGTCAATTACGAAGCTTGTAAAATTTTATTATATGTTAGAAATGTATGAGTTGGATTATTTCAGGATATATCTCGAAGTCGTCAATCATTAAGCTACCTTTGCGCCCAGTACTGCACGGTGGAGGCGGGCAGCGAGCTCCAGGAGAACCAGCGCCAAAGCAGAAAACAAGAGGATGTGCTCAAGAAGTAAGTTTTATATTACTGTAGTACAGTACTTCTAAGTATCTAGGTCTAGGTCACATTGGAGGACCGTCCTGCTGTTAAGCCATTAACCCTGCTAAGGGTGGTTATTGACACCCTCGATGAAACGCGCAAATGTAAATTTGTGCTTTTACAATCAACAAATCGCGAATTGAACACACAAATAGCAGACCACATTCAGTTCCCACCCCCTACTCCTCTCTTTTTTCTTAGCCAGTTGTACCGTCTTTTACGTAACATGCGTATCTCTTGTGATCTTGCACGTGTTGAGTTAGGGAGTTACTAACTCCAGGTTTCTTCATTTGCTTTCTTTCATTAAAAGAAATGACTTCTCTTCCAGATTCCGTATGCATGAGTGTAATCTCCTGCTAGCGACGTCAACGCTAGAGGAGGGGATAGACCTGCCGCGGTGCAACCTCGTGCTGCGCTGGGATGTGCCGCAGTCGTGAGTGTGTTATAGATTAAATGAAAATTGGTTTACCAAATATCCAACTGCGTATTGAATCAATTTATTTTAATCTAAAAATTTCAATTGGAGCCGTTGGCACCATGTTAGTAAAACCCCCGCGAGTTGATAATGCGCTGGGACCTTGTCAGTGTTACATCCACGTGACTGCAACCGTAATTAAAAAGTATGGTTGACAAAATTTCAAGAATTCTTATAGTACGTTTAATTTATTAATTATTATGCAATTATTATACATCCATAATAATACAAGTCTGTCCAAGTCCTCTTTCCATTCTATCCTTATTAGGAAAGGATTGAGGAAGGACTGAAATTGTGCGTTAGGCATCTCAACAGATGCAAAGCACAATACTTGACGTTTTCTGTGAGATTTCGCCGGTCGAGCCGGCACACTGCTTATGGTCTCACTGTTAAACCGTGCAGATTAAGCTTCCGTAATGCTAAGACCTCTTCAAAAAATAATGTATTGGTATTTTATGCAGGTACCGATCACACACGCTTTGCCGGGGAAGAGCTCGGGCTCCTCGTTCGTCCCTGGCGCTGATGGCAGAGGCGCCGGACTATAGTCAACTGTTGCTCCACCACCTGGCTATGTATAGAGAACTGGATCAAGTAAGTTACAGTAATGTAAATATATAAAAGAATTATAGAAATATATAGTAGTTTTGTGTGAAAGAGGGATAAACGTTCATACATCCGTACATACAAACTTTCGCATTCATAAATATTACATATTTCCAGATAGTGACGCGCAAGTGCGGCTGTGGTATACAAGACGAACCTCCAGCTGCAGAGGAGAATCACGCTGATGAATTTACAGCAATAATCAAAGCATATTCACCGATAGAAAGTAAAGTGATACTGACAAATACAGAAGTAACAATAGCACCAAAGAATAATCTAGAAGAATTAAGAATACTCAGCGGACGACACGTTAATGACATGGAAGATATCAAGAAAGTAGTTAAACTGCTAAAACAATCTATAGAAGATAAGGAAGAAATTACAGAAATAAATGCAGAATCAGACACAAGAAATAGACAGAAAGGAGATGAAATACTAGACACAGAAAATCTTGTTACAGGAATTAATGAAGTTAAAAGTACTGGTGATACAATAAATATACAACATAAACAATATACAAATAAAGTTGTTAGTGATTGTGACAGACTCAAGAAGGCAGCTGATAGGAAACCGTGTAATTTAGTGGATTGTGGAATCAGTGAGAGGATAGTTAAGAAAAGTGACTCGGACAGCATTGCCAGTGTGGATTTGAGTACGGCAATATCTCTTATTAATAGGTGAGTTGTTTTTAATAACACAAAGTGGCAAACAAGCAGTTCACCATATTAGATGACCAATTTGTATAGACAGTTAATAATAATAATAAATCAGCCTTTTCTAGAATGTTCCCCACTGCAGGGACACAGGCCTCCTCTCCGAGAGAGGGAATGAGCCGTAATCTACCACGCTGGCTCAGTGCGGGTTGGTGGATGTCACATGTCCTCGAATTTGATGGTTCTAAGAACATGCTGGTTTCCTCGCGATGTTTTCCTTCGCCGTTTTTGGCAGTACGTAGGCCTGAACCGCTGAGCCACCAGTGCTCTCACTATAGACAATTGGAACAAAGTAATGAGTGGCAGATGCGTTGCATACCTTAAATGGACAGAAGTTTAACTTCAAAAATTATATTTTCAGGTATTGCGGCAAACTGCCATCGGATACTTTCACCCGTTTAGCCCCTCAATGGTGGATGGAGGAAGTGCAGCTGCCAGATAGAGACGGGAATACGAAGAAGGCGTATATCTGCACTCTTCGGTTACCTCTCAACTGTCCTGTGAAGTATAACATTGTGGTGAGTAGTCTCCTGTCACTGAAATCTGGTCTATCTGTGACGTGATCACTACCTACGGACCATAACAGAAGACCTATAGACGCGGTCTTTACTATGTGTTTACACTTTTTATACTTTCATCGGAAATGTTGTAATTTTGTGGAAACCGTGAGATAGAGTGAAGTGAAATTGTGTAATACGGATAGCTAATGTTATAAGGCAATGTGAGTGTTAAAAGATTTTCGAAAATATTTCGTAATTAACGAGGTTTAACGTAAAATGTTTACAAAAATCACATCTTGCTGTGGAACAAGGTATAGTCACATGTAAATATAGTAGTAACTCCTATATATTTAACCGTTACGTCTGTTGAGTGAGGTGGTGCGGACTCCACAGTTCCCTTTATTGAAGTGGAAACTTCGCGTGAGACGATATTTGATAGTGGGAGATCTGATAGGTGCGCGTGATCAACATTCTCAGCACGCGTTAGCAACATGTTTTTTTGAACTATTGTCGCGCCTCCCCATCTGTTTTAACTTTTCACTTTTATCAGTCCTGATGGCTCTATTTCTAGCGTTCCGTACCCAAAAGGGTAAAACGGGGGTCCCGTTTTACTAAGACTCTGCTGTCCGTCTGTCACCAGGCTGTATCTCATGATTCGTGGTAGTTGGACAGTTGAAATGTATTTCTGTTGCCGCTATAAGAGCCACCCTAAGGAGCCGAGTTAACAGCATGCGAGTGATTCGTTGTGTAATTCTCAAGGACAATATGTTGATTTATAGATCTGTTTGTGGCCAAGAACAGTGTTTTCAACGATGGTATTCTAATTGGCTTAGTTAAATTACGACGTGGCGTAAAACCGTGGGGCACAGCTAGTTTATACGAAGTTTATGGTCTATACGTACAGTGTATTAGCCTTATAATCACACAATGAGTGAGATACAGTGATGTAATTTTCCAGGGTCACCCAATGCCGAGCAGGGTGTTGGCGAGGAGAATGGTGGCACTGCAGGCATGTCGGATCTTGCACAAGAGTGGCGAACTCGATAATCAATTGATGCCCATTGGTGAGACATTTAATATCAAATATCGAATCTCTTTTTTGTCTCCGACCGTGTGATGGCTTGTATGTACTTATGTATGTTCGTTCCAACGTGACCTGTATAAAAAGGCTGTATTAGATTCTTCACAGGAGTGTCATAGAGGTACGGCCTCTGTATATCCCTTTATTTGTTGGTTTATTGGGTATTAAAATTAGTTTACAGTAAACAAAGGAGTGAATAGGCTGTTGCTATACTATTGCCTACCACCTTTGGACCACATTGGTTGGTGGTCGGTGGTAAATATAAAAAATTACCGCTAAAATGCAATTAAAATGAGCTATTAACGAATTCCAGGCAAAGAGAACTTCAAGGCGATAGAAATAGAAGGTACGGGTGCACTCAATAGCTGTAGCGGTAGCGGTAGTGGCGCCGGCGAGCCTACCGACCCTAACGATACCGCCAGACCGGGCACCACGAAGCGACGGCAGTACTACTTCAAACGGGTATGTGGGCTTTAGATATTTTTTTTGTGCCGGCCCGACCTGCGAAATACCACGACCTCACAGAAGACAGGAGTCAAGTAGAAGTATTCTACGTTTCGTCTTTGAATGCGGTGCCGAGGACCTAACTCCAGTCCTCTATGCCTTCCCACAAAAGGATTGACAAGGGATATTTGATTTCATGGATAAGAGAAGAAATTAAACTATCCTTTTTTCTGTCTGTACTCTGTTAAAGGTAGGCAACGCTTTTGCATTTCATGAGCTTGTTGCGGAAGCCTATGTGTAGTTTGCCACCTTTTACCAAAAAAATGAAGAGAGGTGACTATATAATGGTTTGTTGCAGACAGCCTGGGCGTTCACCGACTGCCAGCCGGTTGTTGATACGACGGACGAGGATATAGAAGCGTCAGGTGATGGAACTTACGACGCTTCCAAGAGACAGTTCAAACCTGGTAAGTAACTTAAATATTAATATGTTGTTAAAATAAGTATGGTTTAAGTGATTTGAATGTGTTGAAATGATGAATATAAGGGCTTCTGCACACGATGTTTTTGTGCGCTGACGACGCGCGCTAAAGGCTTAAACCATATATACGAACTTATTTCCATCGGATCTGTTAATATAATAGGAAAAAGTACGCAACTGGCGGGTAACACGTTACGTACGTATGTGAGATGTTTATTTATATACTTGGTATCTGTCCCCGGTTTGTACGGGTAACACTAATTAATTGAACTATAGACAGGTGACGTAAACGACAGGCTAGATGACTAAATATGGTGGTAATGTATCAATCAAGTAACAGGTGGCGCCCCCTGTTAAAAACTTTTAAATAATTAAAATATTTGTAACAACAAATACTTCGGTCAATGATCGAGATATAAGTTCTCCTATCATTTAATTTGGACAAACTTACACATGGTGATCACATTTCATCATGGTTTGTTTAGTAGTTTATTACGGACAAACATCGCGATACGCAGTTTTTATATATACGTAGGATCAGGGGCCGACATTGTAAACACTATCGCTGGGACAACGTGTGCATCGGGTGACGATCAACTGACTAATGTCCCTTCGACTTTTTATTGTCACTTTGCCTTGAGGCATTTACAGCTACACCGGACAGGCACCGGCAGGGCGCAGACGGCGCCTAGCCTAAGCCTCTTAAGAGTAACTAAGCTAGAGGGCTCTCTCCGTAGAGGGAACCTCTGCTCGGGCCGTTACTTTATTATTATTACCGGATTGGGTCCCTTCGACTGGCGAGCACTGCCTTTTATACTGTTTCGTGGTGGGGTGGCTGATGACGTCACGACCGTTGCACATGTTGCTTACAAACAATGACGGCGGCGCCGTCATATATATTTATATTATTAAAATATATGTATGTATTGATGTGCATAATGATAAACGAAATAATTTAATTATTGTCCAGGTGAGAAACGAAACACCCTGTACGCGATAGACTCACGCCTGTGGTGCGCGCTGCCAGAGCGCTACAATACGCGAGGACGCCGCCTGCACGCGCCGCAGAACGCGCGACAGGCGATAGGCATCTTGATGGCGAGACACAAACCTGACAAGTTAGTACACACCTATATATAAGTCTGTCAATATATCGGCAATCTGACACAAAGAACTAGACTGATTGATATAGTAGCGTACAACTACTAGGCATAAAGACATCAAATTTTACACACAAATTTCTGTTATTACCTAGGGCGAGTAAGAGAGGTTTTTTCTGAATTCATCCCCTAAAGGTCTAAAGTAGGGGATGAAAGTATGACGAACCCGCTTCGGGTCGATAGTTAGAAAGTATTTGTGTGACGAAATTCAAAAAGTAATTTTTAGAATGTCACCACAGTCTTAGCTAACTCTTCAGCGGTCTAAGTGAATGCTTGAATACGCGTATACTTAGAGTAATTCGCGTTAAAGTACTTTTTTTCCGAGAAGGGAAAAAACGGGAAGATTCTAGGCTGGCGGCAGGCCGTAAAAAATGCCAAAATGTATACAATATAGACTACGATCATACTGTGCCGACCGTACGTAGCGTGTGAAAAGGGCAACGAGATTATTCGAAATACCTACCCGAAGTACCTTCTCTATACGCTGAATAAACCGACCATACTAGTTTTTAACGTAAATTTTGGACACATGGAATTCATTTCACAGTGGTAGAGCCTGAGCCTGGCACATTCGTCGTTCGAGGTACCGGAGGCCTAATTCTACTCCTCAAATCAATTTCAAATCAAGAGGATTTGATGAGGACAAGACCTAAATTTGATGTGTTAAAGACTACATTTGCTTGTCATAAGGTAATGAGCTATGTTGGAGGTATTTCGATAGGTTACAGATTCCAGCTTTCCCGGTGTACACGAGGTCGGGCGAGGTTCGCGTGTCGGTGGAGCTAGCCGAGGAAGCCGATGTCCGACTGTCGCCGAGGAGAGATCGACTGGTGAGACGGTGAGTCCCATGTATCTATATGTATGTATGTCAGTAATACAGGAGGCTATTGATGTAATACGTATTATGTTTGTTTGTTTGTTCATTATGTACCAGTGCACCGCCCCGGCTTCGTCCGGGTGCCACTAATTATGTTGATCCGACCACTACCAAACACAGGAATGTGCCAATCTGGAAAATCCCTGTAAATTTCATCGAAATCGGTCCAGCCGTTTCGGAGTCTATAGGTCTATAGGAACATACATACTTCGCTTTTTTACTTCTTTGTTACTTCTAGTACCTCCAAGAATATGTGTACAAAGTTTCATGATGATCGGTTGAGTAGTTTTCGTCTGAAAGCGTAACAAACTTACATTCACATTTATAATATTAGTAGGGTATTAGAAGATGACAATGTAAATATATTAATAGAAATGTGTCTTAATTAATCTATGCTTAAGTGCTGACAACACTGTCGCTTTTATCGTTTTCCCTTGCCCTCCGTTGTCCAACCGTGTAAGTGTGCCCAAGTAATACTATTACATCTTCTGAAGATCTTTTATTTAAATCAACTAAATTTTGCTTCAACTTATGAAGGACTTGACCGGTCGTGACATTTTACGAATTCAGGGGTATAGAAAATGACATGGGTGACCTTTTAACTTACCTGTTATATTGAAATAAAACCACTAAATTATATTAATTAGCGTTTAATTGGGAAAGCTAGGGTAAAATTACAGTTGGCACAGATTAGGAGCAATTTAAACACAGACCCAGTTGATATAAAATAAAATGGGTTTTTTCTATACCTTGTTTCATAGCAAGATATCATTGTTGTAAACAAACAAACGCCACTCACCATACATGGCGGCCATTACACTTACACTAACATCGGTAACGTAATTTTGTGTAAATCGTGAGACAAATTGAAGTGAAATTGTGTAATATGGATGGATAATGTTATAACACGAGAAAAAAGTTGTGTTTCGAAAATATTTTTGAATTTACGAATTTGAACGTAATCTTGCTGTGAAACAAGGACTAATGAAACTTAAAACCAATGTGTTCCTCATTACAGGTTTATGCGTTTCGTGTTCTCTGACGTGCTGCGAGTGCGGAGACGGGGCATGAAGCTTCAGAGCGAGGGTTCCACTCACAACAATTATTACATAGTGCCTACTATTAAAAGTAAGTTTTAACATTTAAAAAGGCAAGTGTCTTATGGACGCCCGGTTAGAACGCAGTTACTTTCGCTGTATCCCTGTTCCTTTAAATAATCTCTGTTATAACTTGTGATGACTTTTTTTTAAATATGATAAGGTGGCAAACGAGCAAGCAGATCACCTAATGTTAAGTGAGCGCTGCCCATAGACATCCGCAACAGGCAAATGTATTGCAGATGCGTTGCCCACCTTTAATGGACAAAGGAGGGCACAGACAGGAAAAAGGACATTTCCCTTTCCCCGCTATCCCCGTCCTCGTCCAATCCTCTTCACTTTCCCGTCCTATCCTTATGAGGAAAGGGTGGGAAGGGGAAGAGGATTGAAATTAAGCCTCCGGCACCTCACTCATCAGACGAAACGCAGAGTATTTCTACTTCACGCCTGTTTTCTGTGAGGTCGTGGTATTCCACCGGTCGAGCCGGCCAATTCGACAACAGATGTTGTTGTTGCGGGCTCTACCACTGTTGAATGACTCAGTTTCACAACTGTTTTTCTGTAATGAAAGCTTTATAATACACAATTATTATTATTAATATATTAATTACAATATACATACATTGTATAATTTATAATGCACAATTTCATATTTATGTAAAGATGAAAAAACCCACATAATGAAATTACATTGTTACTTTCTTAATTTTTTCTCAGCCATAAACGAAGACGGCAGTTCAAAAGTCGACATAGATTGGTCGTTTCTGGAACTAATATTCAAACATACAGAAGAGAAGAGAAGCCTCGAAGTCGAGAAACCGATCCTCTTTCAGCAGGAAGAAGATGATATAGAAGAGAAGAAGGTTGAGAGCAAAGGGAAGGGTAAGGACGGGAAAGTGAAGAAGATGGATAACCCTCTCCTTAAAGAAGGAGAGACGTTCTCTTTTGATCCGGAGAAGTACAAAGAGGCTGTCGTGACGCCGTGGTATAGAAATCAAGATCAACCTCAGGTATGTATTTCTTACTTAATAATATATAAAATCCAATATTTTGGTTCAGCAACTTGGAAAGCGATTTCTTCCCGCGTCCGCCGCGGTTTTATTTCAAAACACACGAGACCAGAGTTTTGTGCATACATATCTGCAGAAGCCACGGGCCCTTAACCGCGGCGGGTGCGGGTGAGAATCGCTCTGTGAGTTAGCCTTTTGTGTAAATCCCCTTTTTTGTGTTTGTGTCTTTTTAATTGCGGCTCTGAGAGTAGAGGACTTTGTTACACAGTAAATATCTAATACACCATTGAATACAATTCAATTAATAAGTGTGCCTCAATATAACCAATTTCTGTGTGAATGAGACAAATTACAGATGAGCAACACATTCAATGCAACAAAGAAAATAATATAATATCTTATAAAATCGCTAGGTGGCGCTTTCATTTAAACTTATCTTCTTTCCGCACTTTGTGGGTCCAATATTCTTATAATTACTTCCGAACTTTTCGCTTAGCGAATTAAAATAAAAAATTGTTGTTAGTCTTCCCGTGACTCTGTACTGTAGTACTCTGAGTTCAAATTCGTAGTGATATATATTTACAATGCTAACTTCGTGCTACTTGCTTACTGGTTTAAAATAGGTATACCGATTATTAAGAAGCAGTAATTAATGGATAATTACAATGAGAGTGAGTGAGACGACGTGAGGGCGAGAAGGCCTGCTCGGTTACTAGCGCGCAGCTTCCTCGTACTCAGTACGGAGATCGCGCCGATAATGATGTCCGATAATAATTATACTTCCAGTTCTTCCTTGTCGCTGAGATATGTTGGAATCTTTCCCCGGACTCTGCGTTCCCGTCCGCCACGCACACCACCTTCCGGGACTACTACAACACCAAGTACGGCGTGACTCTGTCGCAGCCCAACCAGCCGTTGCTCGATGTTGACCACACCAGTGCACGATTAAATCTCTTGACACCCAGGTGAGGTCAGGTTATTGGTCTGTCTGTTATTGAACTAGCTGTTCAGGTGTTATTGAGCTGTTGGACCTAGGATATGACCCTTATATCTAGTGGAGTCCGTAACATTTGACTCGACATAAAAAAAACTTGTGAGTGGATAAAGGATATTAGAGGATGTATTAAGGGATGTAAATGATATTGCACATCAGATAAAACCAAGCGTTAATACCCCTACGTAAAGCCTATTTTCTAACTAATAATTACTATACTAATACCAGCCAATAATTGTCAGATACGTGAATCGTAAGGGCGTAGCACTCCCCGTGTCATCGGAGCGCACACGTCGCGCCAAGAGGGACAGGCTGGACCAGAAGCAGATTCTGGTACCGGAGCTATGTCGAGTACATCCCTTCGCGGCCCCACTCTGGTTCGCTACGGTGGCGTTACCTTGTGTCTTATACAGGTGAGTTGTAGAACAGAAGAATTGATCCATCCTTTCCTTATTAGGATGGTAAAGGGAGAAGGACTGTAATGGGGCCTCCAGCACCTCACACAATCAGACGAAACGCACAAGCTTCTACTTGACGCGTCTCTTCGGTCGAGTCGGCGCATTCGTGCAACAGATGTTGTTGCGGGGTTTAACAAATTTCAATTTTGTAAATAGATGGCGTTATTCTTATTTATTTTTTTACTTCGTACTGAACTTTAATTTTTGATATAATAAGATTATACAATTAAATAATGTGTTATGTATTTAAAATATAAGCAGTTTTTGAGGAGTGACAAGTGAAAATTCAAGTCGTGATAACTTAAATAATTCGACAGGATAAACGCTCTGCTGATAGCGGACGAGATCCGACGTGCGGTTGCTATAGACGTGGGTCTGGGTATACCGAAGATAGATGACAGCACTTGTCCGGGGTTTCAGTGGCCGCCGCTGGACTTCGGATGGAGTTTGGCAGAGGTTTGAAGTTGATATTATTACAAACTGCTCTTTCACCCGTCGTGTGATATTTAACCGACGAATGTCTAGATTAAATTGAACCATATTTGTTAAGATTAATCATCTGGAACTGAGGTCAACTTACATTGGAATACAATTATTTCTCCATGTAAACTTTCATTCAGAACTTTAAATGATATTTTATTTCAGATGTGTTACGATAGTTAATATAAAAGCAGAATAATTATTATACCAGAAATTAACGATATTTTAACTTAATGTTAAACACGCAGAAGAGAATTGTTACACAATCGAATACGTGACATCAACAGTGCAATTCTCGCACTACAGCTACCAAAACAAATCCATTCGCGTCGTCAAACATTGTTATGCACTACCAAACCGTGGTTAACAGTGAATCGTAATCTGGTATATAAATCTGCCTTTCCACTCATCTGGCCATAACCACCATCAGGTGGCAATTATAGTCAACAATGAATTTACAAATAATTAAAAAAAACCTAACTGATAGGTCATAATGGACCAACACACATATGCGTGCATGCACACGCGAAAATCATCCGCCTGTGAGTCAGATGAAAAATTGTTTCAACTGTGTAAAGCGTCTTCTGGACTTCCTTAACTAAATGATGTCTTGTTTCCACCAGGTTTTGAACGCCGACTTTGAGAAGGTGGAGAAAAACAAGGGAGAGTACGACGAACAAGATTCCAGTGAAAAGGAACAAACGGAGTTAAGGTAAACTATGTTATTGACTTATGTTGTCTTTCATAAACATTTGTTCGCCTAATATAACGGGTTCAGCCTAACGTTTTGCAGTTCTTAGTCAAAATTACTGGATTCCGATGGTAGCGCCACCTACCGGCTCCTACTGTGAATCTAAACCAAAGGTCCCCGACCTCTTATAGACTACCCCTGCACAAGAAAAAAATCCAATGCCCTTACGTACTAGTTAATGATGTATTTTTATATGTCTGTCTGTATTATCTATTAATCTGTCTGTCCGTCTTTCTCTCTCTCTATCTAGCCGCGCTCCTTGTGGTCGTGGCACGGTCGTGATTATTAATTGTTCTGACTTAACAACTTAACTGTTCCTGCGCCCCCTAGCGGGTGGTACCGCCTCCATTGGGAACCTATGATCAAAACCATCCCGGGGTCCACTCAAACACTCACCAATTTACATAAAACCTAAAACATATTATTAATCATTCCGTCTATTTGTTTTAGAGTTTATTGCGTTCAGACAGACAAGGCGAAGGGTTTTTTTTATTGTAATATTATATAAAGATACTTCTCAGTTAAGACTCCTTTCAATAACATCATCGCCTCCTTGCCCTTTTCCCATATGTGGGGTCGGCACAACAGGTTTGGTTCCACATTTCACTCAAATCTCTTATTAATCATGTCAATTTTAAACTGTTCTAGAGCAATAGAAGAAAAGAAGAACGAAGAAGCGATAGAGGAACAGCCAGAAGAGGAAGAAGAGAAGACAATCAATGATATATTGCAGGAGAAAGAAGACGCAGAAAATGTAAGCGCTGGGATTTAATATCTAGTTATTAGAACAATTCTCTGTAGTCCCGAGGGGCGAGAGAGAAACTTTTGTGTATGTCATACATTCTGCTCGACTTAAAATCCTCTTAGGTTGTAATTCGTTAATAATAAAAATAATATAAGAATCAAAAGTGACGTTTCAAGGACGCGTCACTTTAAGGCACGTTTCGTTACATGAGAGGGAAGGAAGATATAATGTAAGAATAGAGGAAAAGAGATGGCTATCCTAATAATATTATAAAGGCGAAAGTTTGTAAGCATGGATGTAGGATGTATGGATGTTTGTTATTCTTTCACTCAAAAACGAACGAACGTGGAAAGAATTTTTGATATTTGTTTAGCCGTTCTTATGTTTATCAGGAACAAACAATTATATATATATATATATATATATATATATATATATATATATATATAATTGATAAATCTTTCAGCAGGGCTTCGAAATTGGCACATGGAGTAACGACATGGCGTCATGCATACCAGAGACTGTAGACTATGGTGAATACCTCGAACCGCTGCCGCCCAATCTCACCTTCTGCACTTCTGCTTCCGGTGAGTACAAGAGATAGACAACATTTTCCCTTTTATTTTTCCTTGTCTTCTGGAGGGTGGGTGAGAGAGATATGGCAATTTTATCCCTAATCTAGTCTAGTCTATTTTTTTTTTATTTGGACTAAGCCAATACAGACCCATTTAATAAGTAATTGTTGTTGATAATATTTTTTTTTTATTCTAAGATTGCAAGGAAATCTGCAAACCTGTAGGTAGGTACAGTTTAAGTATATCTAGACATATCGGGAAGGCTTTTTTTGTGTTGGGGGGAAATCTTCGGAAGATATCCTGTCGTCTGCAGGAAAGACAGGATTATGTAGGATTCGACCCACTAAAACCCCCTCGGTGGGCCACCTTCAGGTGAGAGAGGAACAACAATTTCCACCATGCTATGTTGGCGTCGTCCAGTGTTCAGCCCCCCCCCCCCTGATCACGTGAGAACCCGAGGAAACACAGGGACATCGGTAGCTTTATCTTATCCCGGGTCTACTAGGCTGCAGGGCCGAGGCGCCTGTAGTAAACAGGGGATGAAAGTTTCTGTGGAGAAAATTTAAATATCCAAAGTAATTGACCTGGAATCTATATGATCACTTATATTAAATAGGGCTCAGCTTATATGTTTGTATGTATGTATTGCAGGCGGTGCAAACTGGAGCTGTCCTATAGAGAAGCCGAAGCACTTTGGTGCTTCAAGAACCTTCTCCGTGGCCGATAGCGACTGTTCTTACATGTCCAGGTTAGTTACTACTTCACAATTCCGTGGGTTATTTGCTTGATTCTATTGAACCTTGGTTCTATTGTGAAAATTAAATAAGTCTTAGTTTTTTCTTACAACTGGCAATCCAGTAAAGAGTCTATCAAAATCCAGAGAGATTAGTCAGAACAGACGGACAAACAACAATTGTATTTTGAATTAATTGTCGTTAATATTTATAGATATATACATCAGTGTGAAGCAAAATCAAATATATCCCGCGGGAACCGTACATTTTTCCGGAATAGAAAGCCTATGTGCTATTCCAGACTATTATCTCTTGGCCAAATTTCATCCAGAGCCGTTCTGCCGTTTTGGCGTGAAAGAGTAACAAACATCCATACAAACTTTCGCATTTATAATATTATTAAGATTATTATTGTATAAAAAAATATGCGCACACGCATAAACGAGATCATGGATTTACATTTGGCGCGATCCTGGCAAACCTTTCTCGCTTCTTCTACGTTCATACATCTACGCACACATGCTCGTCGGTTACGGGTGCTCCTTATATCGCCCTTTTTTAGTAAGCCATTTATTTATTGTATTCAGATAGTACAGACTATATACAACGTTTCCTTTGTTCCTGTCAGGCCTGTTATTACTATAATTTAAAGCGTATTGAGTAATACTCATAATAAAAACATGTAAACCTTCCAGCGACTTCGACACAGACGATTCGGATATGAACTCAGAGGGCAGCGACGAGGAGACCGACGCGAGTGGCTTCTGTAGCAGTAAGAACTCTAATGGTATGTAACAACTTCCCCAAGGATCGCTCTACAGGCCCTTGCCCTCATCAAGGGGCCTTCCGCAATCTCGACTAATACGTTCGTAGGTACAGTCGCCCACATCGGCGGTTATCCACCTTTAAAGCGACAATTGTTTGAATCGTACGCCTTAAAGCAGTAACCAATAGGATGCCGGCTTGAAATCCGTTGGTTGGTCTGTAAATGTAACAATAGAGTATTCAAGAGGTTGTAAAACTTAGAAAACAAAGAAAGTGGTAATAAAACAAATGAATGCAGAGCATTGTTACGCAGTGGTAGAGCCGCAACAACATCTGTTGCACGACTGGGCCGGCGCGACCGGTGAAATACCACGACCTCACAGAAAACAGGCGTGAAGTAGAGTATTCTCCGTTTCGTTTGATGAGTGAGGTGCCGGAGGCCTAATTCTAGTTTTCTCCCCCTTCCCATCCTTGTAAGGAAAGGATGGGATGGGGAAGAGAACTTGACGGTGGAGGGCATGTGTAGGAATTGGAAATAATCATTTTCTGTCTATCCCTCTGTACATTAAAGGTAGGCAGCGCGTCTGCAACACATTTGCTTGTTCCGGTTGTCTATGGTCAGCGCTCACTTAACATCAGGTGATAGTCTTGCTCGTTTACCACCTTCTCACATAAAAAAATAAAAGTTCCATATATTACTAACAGATGGCGGTGTAAGTTAAGCTATAGATAATCGGGTCGGTAGTTTATTATATTTCTAATTTCAGCGGCAATGGGCGTACGCATAGAATACAAGACAGCTCACGAGGCGGAGGCGGTGGACGTGGAGAGGGTGCGAAGCGGGCCCTCCGCGCCGCAGCCCTGCCGGGAGGACGACAACCTGGACTTGAAGATGCATAGGGACTGCTTGAAGTCTGCGGACCCACCTATACAAGTATGTAAACATAGTATTTGACAGACCTTTAATAGACAGAAGGGGATAAAAAGAAAAAAAACATTGCTTTGCCTATTTATCCCCCCTGTAATCAGATTATTAGTTGAAATTTAAAATTGTCGGAAAGGGAAAGAGAATAGAGTACTTCTACTTGACGCGCGTCTTGAGGTCGTGGTATTTCACCGGTCGAGCCGGCCACATGCAACAGATGTTATTGCGGGCTCTATCACTGTTTAACTTTCTGCATTTATCCTTTGAACTTGGCTGAACCATCGAAGCATTGCTCCTCAAATATAGTCACAATGTTTTCAAGCCACATTTTTTCCTTATGTTATTTTTGTAAATCACTTAGCATAAGTACGTAGAAAAATAATATTTCCACATTATTTTCAGTACATTGAGAAGTTTCGTGAATCGGTTAAACAACACGAAAGAGATATAATCGATAACGGTCTACTAATCGATAAAGAGAAACCGATAATCGATCTGCTGCCCGATACATCGAGAGATATCGAGAAATCGAAATCCTCGAAATCGATCGGAAACATTGATATTTCGTTAATGTTTCCGTACGGCACCGATGATATAAACACCGAAAACGGACAAGTTACAATCGAAAGCGTGGAAAAGAACAAGCGACGTCTTCTAGAACGATTAAAGGAGACGCTTCCTCAAGAAGATATCGTGAAGATGAACTGCTTTTCTATGAAGGACGTTAACATCGATTCTCCAGATTACGTGAACGAGAAAGTCGTGAATGTTGGTTTCGACCACAGAAATAATTACAAGGAGAAAATAGAGAAATGGCGTCAGGAAGATGAAATTCGACCGTATTATCAAGATGTTAAGGTTCAAGATGGCATTGGCTTCGATTTCGACTACCAACCTGTCTTAGAAGGACATCCGGGGCCGAGTCCTAGTGTTATTTTGCAGGTAAATAGTTTTACATTTTACAAATACTTAATGTTTGGAGAGAGCAGCATGTGACTTCCACCAGGCACTGGGCCAGCGACGATTACGATGGAGGGGTGGGCAATAATACTTATTATAATTTAATTTTGAAGCCAGCATTACTTTTGAGGTCGAGCCTGGATGCGGCGCTATTCCTTATGCATCAGCTAATGTTGTATACTCGTTGTTTCCAGGCGTTGACTATGTCGAATGCTAATGACGGCATCAACTTGGAGCGGTTAGAGACGATAGGTGACAGCTTTTTAAAGTTCGCGATCACCGCGTACCTGTACTGCGCACATCCTACAGTACATGAAGGAAAACTCAGTCATATGAGGAGTAAGCAGGTATGTTGACTTGAATTCTGTGCTCTATTTATTAGTTATTTTAAAAAGTATATAACAACACCGTGTTCGTTATCATTCTCTTTCGTACTGAGATCATGCAGTGTGAACTCACGGTTAGTCTATGAAACGCTATGAGACTGCCCACTAGCGCCATCTATCTCAGTAAGTGTTCAAATTACCATGGCGGTGACAAGTCACAATGTTTTACGTATACGAATATCCTTAAACAGGTATCGAACTTAAACTTGTATCGTCTGGGGCGAGGCAAGCGGCTCGGCGCTCGGATGACCGCTTCCAAGTTCGAGCCGCACGACAACTGGCTACCGCCCTGCCACCGCGCGCCACCCACGCTGCACCACAAGCAGGTACGATGACGCCACGTACACTCACATAACATTAACACAGTATTAATAACAGAAGGCTTAGTCTTCGTAAAGAAGTTTAACTTCTAAATCTTTTATGACGTCATCAACTTTGGAAAATAAGCTATCAGCTGCTCCACCGAGAAAAAAAAAAGCGAAAAGTCCTACATCCTACTGTTATTTGATCAGGGCCTAGGTAATGTAAATAATTAAATATAAATATGCGCTCACGCCCGTAACCTGGAGGGGTAGGCAGAGATCATGGATTTCCATTTGGCGCGATCCTGGCACACCTCTCTCGCTTCTTCCACATTCATACATCTACGCATGCATGCTCGTCGGTTATGGGTGCTCCTTATATCGCCTTTTTTAGTAAGTCACTAATCTGATCGATATAAGTTCTCCTACGACGTCCCCAACTCAGCCACTCACTTTTGCGACATAAATCTGTTTCGTTATTCTCTCTTCATTCATCCTTTCAACATGAACCACCGAAGCATACCTATCTCAATTCTAGTCACAACGTCCACTTTTAAGCCACACTTTTCCCTTATAACGCTATTTTTAATCCTATCATTCAACGTCACGCCTAACATACTTCTCAAGGATCGCATCTCAACGGCATTAACTCGACTAGCATGCTTTTCCTGCCAAACCCCCTAGATAATATGTACATTGGTTAATCACATGTGGGCTTCCGATCTAAATCTGTGGATTACAAATTGAACACGAGTCTTACACAACTTTCATTGTTCGTCAACATAACTTGACCCCCCCCTAGAATCGCCAATCGAGTAACGCAAAGTTTCAAGGCAATCGAGTTTGGTTTTTGCGATTTAACGGTTGATCCTAGATTATATCTCGACAGTCCACTTGTGGTTTATCAATGTACTATTCTAATATATAATCTAGGTCCCAATAAAATAACAGTTGAGGGTATACCTTAGACCACAATAGAATCTTGTATAGTATTAATATCTTCTGTCCAGGTGGAGGGAGAAGACCAGCAGATGGGCGATGGCGCTGTCGACAAAGCAGGCTGTTTCATACCGTACAATCTCATCACGCAACATAGTATACCGGGTACGATTGTTTCTGTACTTGGCATAACATAGGCCTGTTTCAATATTGAGAAAATGAAGCAGATATGTTTGTTTTAAACAATAATACGTGACGTAATACATAATTAATGTAATGGGTAGGTTACCCATTCTACGCGACCCGTTCAAGTGGGTGGTTGCGGCCTCTACCATTGTTAATTGTTACTCGAAATCCTTGCCAGATAAATCAATAGCTGACTGTGTGGAAGCATTAATTGGTGCCTATCTCCTGGAATGCGGTCCCCGGGGCGCGCTTCTCTTTATGTCGTGGCTGGGTATCAGAGTGCTACCCAGACACGATCTACCGCTACCCGAAAATCATCCTTATGTAATTGCTCATAAGGATGACTGTGAAGACTCCACCCCTCCTGTTATAGAGGTATGTTGGACACGTGTTGGTATTTTGGAGCTTTTAAGAAAATTGTGTTGGTGGTATTATTAAGACCGTAAGCGACTAGCATGTATGTGTAGTATGGATGAATCGAGCTTGGTGTGTCAGGGCTGTGCCAAATGAAAGTCCGTTCTGTATCTTGGGTAAAGAGCATAGAGAGCTCTTAAAGAGGCTTGGCCTGCGGCTTCGTCCTCGGTGTAGCTGCAGATGCCTCCTCTAGGTAAACTGTGACGTCAGTCACAAAAAAAACACCGCACACGTAATTTTTTTTATGTGAGTTGGTAGCAAACGAGCAAGCGGATCACCTGATGTTAAGTGAACGCTGCACATAGACATCCGGCACAGCCAAATGTGTTGCAGATGCGTTGCCTACCTTTAATGGAGGGCATAGACAGGAAAAAGGATATCTCCTTTTCTCTGTAAACCCCCTCCCCGTGCAATCCTTTTCCTCTTCCCATCCTAATGTGGAAAGGGTGGAAAGGGGAATAGGACTGAAATTAGGCCTCCGGCACCTCACTCATCAGACGAAACGCAGAGTATTTCTACGTCACGCCTGTTTTCTGTGAGGTCGTGGTATTCCACCGGTCGAGCCGGCCAATTCGTGCAACAGATGTTGTTGTTGCGGGCTCTACCACTGTAAATTGTCACCTCGCCATTACATTGGCCGAGAGAACTCTGCCGGAAGCTCCACCCACTTACGTAAACTTAATATAGTTCGGAAACATTCAGTATTACTATTATGTCATTTAAACAATAGTATTTTAATTTCCTATATACTTATATTTATTTGCCAGAAGTCACCTTCGCCTCCGACCAAACGTCAGCAGCGCACCTCCGAGTCGGATTCTGACTGGAACGAGGAGGATGAACAGGAGACGGAAGACGGTGACCACACGCAGCTGGAGCTCGGTCCCGAGGACTGGGGCTGGCCAGGTCGAGCAGTTGGATCCCTGAAGCCGTACAGGAGGAGTGGCACCTGGTATCAGGTAGATAATCTTATCTGGTGACTTAAAATAAGAAGTCTTACTTTGGTAGAGCCCACAACAACAACAATAGTAATAAGAATACTATCCTAGGACATTCACACAGGGCCGTCTGATCCCAAACTAAGCAGAACTCGTGCTATGGAAACCAGATAACTGATATACTACTTGTCTTTTGTAAATACATACTTAAATAGATAATTAAACCCAGACTCAGGACAGACATGTTCATGCACACAAATATCTGTCCTATGGGAATCGAACCCAAGACCTGCGGCGTGAAAAGCAAGTATCTTACAAACCACGCCAACCGGCCCCTCTGTTGCACGAATGTGCCTGCCCGATGAAATACCACGACCTAAAAACACGCGTCAAGTAGAAGTATTCTGCGTTTCGTCAGATGAGTGAGTTGCCTAATTCTGGTGCTTATTAGAAAAAGATAGAACGGGGAAGAGGATTAGACGGAGGTGACGAAGGGAAGGTAAAGGAAATATTTTCTATCAACTAAAATTAGGATTATGGGTAGTGGTCAATTAATATTGGTTGATAACCGCTTGCTTGTTTGCCTCGTTCTTCACTGTGTACGGGAACTGTAATAGACAGCTTTCTTGTTTTATTTAGCCATATATGTGTCTTTTTTAAACATGGCGTAGCTAACCCACACTGTATAAGCGTACCCAGAACAGTTTTTCGTACGCAGGCCGGTAAGAAGGATTTCACCAACTACCAAGACTTCTTACGATCGTAAATTTGGGGATTTATTAGGCGTTTATTTAAACTGCAACGGTCACATTTGACACTGGTCTTTGAACAATATGCTGTATTTTATCTAATTTAGAAATCTTTTATTATTTCACTTTATACGAATGTGTTATTGTTTGTATTTGTAGCCAATCTTCGGTCAACTCCGAGCTCCCCCCTCTCCACTTCTGAGGTACATTGAAGATCCTGAAGGTGAACTCGAACAGATGCTTTCTGGTGAGTTTTTATATACCTATTCATCCCCGAAAATAAAACTGCCCTGGAGATAGGAAAATACATATAACCTTACAATATCGGTTGCCATGGTAATACATCATGTTTCGACTGTAATATAAAAATGGAAGCCCTTTATTTTTCGCTCTAATCTCTCCTCTCTTTCTCTCTATCTCTCCCTCCCACCTTTCTCCTATTAACAAAACGAAAAAATATTGTTATATGTAGAAATTTCCAATGTATCGCAAAATATCCACCGACAAAAAGATATAAAAGTAACTCAGGTCGTTATCATTATTTGTTGGGAATTTGGGATTGATGGGAATTTTTATCCACTTAAAGTAAATAATTTTTCAAAGATAACCAAGTGATTTCTTTTTCCAGGTTATGAAGCTCTAGAAAGGACCCTTCAGTATCGATTCAAGGACAGATCTCTACTCCTGCAGGCGTTGACACACGCCTCGCATCAGAAGAACAGGCTCACGGACTGCTACCAACGGCTGGAGTTCTTAGGTGACGCTATATTGGGTAAGTTGATTAGCCAGTCTTGATCACAGACGCAACGGATGTTCGTTGTTTGACAGATTACATTTTGGGGAGTGTGCGCAGGAATTACACGAGTTCCCCATCTCCATTCTACCATCGTTTAGACACACGGCTGGTCTCCATTCTTTTATAGATGTACCGCGCGTTCTTACGAAGCGATTAAAATTTTAGTTCATGGTACGTACGGTGAAGGATTGGAGCACGTTGCAGCGTCAGTGTTTCTGTCTTATGGCGTGGGTACCTTCAAGAGACGAGTGAATGGTTGTTGCTAAACTAGTGCGTACCGTCTTTCGACCATATCACCACTTTGGCGGGCCGGTTGGCGTTGTTTGTAAGATACTTGCTTTTCACGCGGCAGGTCGTGGGTTCGGTTCCCACCCAGTACAGACATTTGTGTCTGTTTGTCCTGAGTCTGGATGTAATTATCTATTTAAGTATGTATTTACAAAGGGCACCTAGTATATCAGTTATCTGGTTTCCATAGCACAAGCTCTGCTTAGTTTGGGATCAGATGGCCGCGTGTGAATGTCCTAGGATATTATTTTATATTATTATTACTTAACATTAGATGGGATTGTTGTCAAGCGATAGTTTATTTGATATAAAAATAAAACTGGTCAAGTGTGAGTCGGACTCGCGCACTAAAGGTTCTGTTTTTCTAGTATCTGTTGTTACAATGACAACAGCTGTGTATCACGGTTCATGTGATACAGCCTGGTGACAGTCACACAGACGGACGCACAGCGGAGGCTTTGTAATAGGGTTCCCGGTTTCCCCTTTGGGTACGGAACCCTAAACAGTTTGATCAACATCGTAATTCTCGCCTATGTAATTCATATCTAGCGTTCGTTCTCCTTGTCACACGCCATTCTTCTCTTTTCATTTTGCGAACCTGGCAAAATTTCTTTCGCAAAAATCGGTTAAACTGCGTTTACAAAAAACACGTACAGTACCCGTTACGTAAAGCGCCTATTGTTGTTTTATTTTCTACTACTACTACTAGATGGCGTTATTCTCAAATTTAAAATGAAATTATTCAATATTCTAGAATAAAGTAAAAAATGTATTGTCATAGATACAGAACGAGTCAGAATGTGTCTATGAAGGCTCGCTTGGCAATACACAATGCTGCACTAGTCCCCACTTTAATGTATGGAAGTGAGAGCTGGGTTTGGCAGGAAAAGCATGCTAGTAGAGTTAATGCCGTTGAGATGCGATATTTAAGAAGTATGTCAGGCCTGTTATTGATTGATAGGATTTAAAATAGCGTTATAAGAGATTTAATACATATATTCTGTTTCAGATTACTTAATAACTCGCCATTTGTACGAGGACGCTAGAAGACATTCTCCAGGTGCACTCACCGATCTACGTTCAGCTCTTGTCAATAACACTATATTCGCGACCCTGGCGGCGAGGCATGGCTTCCACAAGTATGTGTGAATCAAGTTATCGTTTAGTTATTATGTACCCATAACCGATGAACGGGTACCTAGATGTATGGTTGTAGAAGGGAGAGGGAAGTAGAAATCCATAGCCCACCTATCCTTATGAATTAAGGGAGTGAAAAAGAAGCGAAATTAACAAAATGCTAAAAAAATTAAGTGTGTGGTGGCGTAGGGGATGAATTCACCACCATTTTAAGTGTTGCTCAAGCGCATTTATTATTTTTAGACACCTTACATATCTCTTATTTAAAAATTTGAAAAACCACCAACCCCTTCAGCAAATGGTAAAATTGGTAATATAATTGAGGGCATGTTTGGGGTGAACTCATCTCTAAAACACTTTTGTTACTTTAGTATAGCTTATTGTGCGTAGATGTATGGATGTAGAAGAAGCGAGAGGTGTGCAGGATCGCGCCAAATAGAAATCCATAATCTCTGCCTACCCCTCTGGTTTACGGGCGTGAGCGTATATTTTATTTTAACTGTAGATACAAAAAGAAGAGAAACATAAACTAATCTCTTCCAACAAGTCGCCCTCACTCTTTTCAGATACTTCCGTCACATGTCCCCCGGCTTAAACGAGGTCTTAACTAAATACGTCAAGATTCAAGAGGAGAACGGGCACTCTATAAGTGAGGAGGTAAATAAATATTGGACTAGCCCTTACAATACAGGGGACGTCCCAGTAGAACTTATATCAATCTGATTATAGTAATGTCTTTTACTCGCTGCACACTGGGTATGTATTTCGCTTTCTTTCCCATTTCTGTACCTTTACGTACGTTGCCTTCTCACTATCATGATTCAACAATGGTTCCCGCAGCATCGGGATACACTGATGTGCCCGCACAGTCAAATGCAACACGACCTTAAGTAACGTTACATTAAATTAAATAAAATACCACCCATAAAATAAAGTTACATAACAGTGCATTACTTTACCGGGCCGGGTGGGGTTAGTAAGAAACTTGCTTTTCGCCGCAAGTAGCTGGTTCGATTCCCACCCAGGACATACATTTGTGCGCATGAACGTGTCTGTCTGTCCTGAGTCTGGGTGTAATTACTTAGTTTGAGATCAGATGGCCGTGTGTGAATAAAGTTCTAGTATATTATATTTAAGGGTACAGGCTCAACTGATGCTGCTTTCAGTTTGACACTGGAAGTTGAGTCAGTAACTCATTTGTTCCTAATATAAAAAAAAATCCTTGTGTTTCCAGCACTACTTGATACACGAGGACGAAATGGAGCAAGCTGAAGACGTGGAGGTTCCCAAGGCGCTGGGAGACTTGTTCGAATCTATCGCTGGAGCCATCTTTTTAGATTCGGGTAAGACAAAAGTTTCATCCTATGGATAGCGGTCGCTTAATATTAAGTGACCCGCTTTGTTAATTAGCCATTATTAATAAAAAAAAACAAGGATTTATGGATATAAAATTTGTTCCTTCCTCAGTGGCCATTAGCGCTGTAAGGTATTCAAAATGGTGGGAGCGAAAAACGTCATATAAGCGCTAAAATTAGTTTTATTCCAATGTGTAGTATTGTAGTATTCGTGTACATATTAGAAATCATTATCTCCACAGGTGGTTCGTTGGTATATGAACGTAATATGTAGTCCTTATTTAACAATTCACAGGTATGTCGCTAGGAGCGGTATGGAGGTCGTACGTGCGCTTGATGGGGGCGGAGTTGGAAGCGTTCAGCGCGGCCGCGCCCAAGTCGCCGGTGCGTGAGCTGCTAGAAGCTGAACCCGATACGGCGAAGTTCGGGTGAGTTACAAACATCCGCGTCGAAGGACCAAATTTCTATAGAAATGTTTCTGACACAAAGGATCAATTTTTCTTACAAGTTATTTTATTTCTAATTTTCTAATTCGAACAATTTTCTGTATACATTATTTTCTTTGGAATTTAACCGTCTTGCTAAGCAAAGGGTCTCTACATTGAAACGGAGACGTGGAATACTGGAATCTGTAAAATCTTTGTTAGTTTGTCCAGTAAATAATACGAATTACTAGTGACCCGCCCCGGCTACGCCCGGGTACCACTACTTATGTTGATCCGATCGCTACCAAACACAGGAATTTGCCAATCTGGACAATCCCTGTAAATTTCATCGAAATCGGTCCAGCCGTTTCGGAGTCTATAGGTCTATAGGAACATACATACTTTGCTTTTTTACTTCTTTGTTACTTCTAATACCTCCAAGAATATGTGTACAAAGTTTCATGATGATCGGTTGATTAGTTTTCGCGTGGAAACGTAACAAACAAACTTACATTCACATTTATAATATTAGGAGGGATTTTTTTTATAAATTAGAACATTTGACATGGGGTACAATATATATATATATATATATATATATATATATATATATATAATAAGCTTGTTTGGAAATTAAGGCCAGGTGTAAAATACTACACAAATTTGTCCTAGTAACTCATATCATTTAACTCTTTATGCGGAGTTACTGTGACACATCAATAGGTTTTTTAATGTATTTTATTTTTTTCCAGTAAACCCGAACGCCTGGCCGATGGGCGCAGGGTGAGGGTGTGCGTGGAGGTCTTCGGTCGGGGCGCTTTCAAGGGAGTAGGCAGGAACTATCGCATTGCTAAAGGCACCGCGGCTCGCTGCGCCCTCAGACATCTCAAGATACATCGAGCTCGGTAGATAGTGCCTGTCCACGTCATACGGAACTCTGGTGAATTGTCGACGGAATCCGTGAGTTCCGAGGAACTCGCTTCAGTAATAGGTGTTCCTGCTGTACTGTATAGAATAGTCTGTGAACAATTTGATAATTAATTTTTAAAGTGAAGTTTGAACCAATAATGAAATACTTGATATTGGGACTGTTATGACGTCGTCAATGTGTGTATTATTGCGCTAAGTTATTAAGTAAATGAATACAGGATGTCCGGAAATTTCGTGTACAAAGTCCAAAAATAACTCTATTATATCTTCAAATTCCAGACACCTTGTATAAAATGCATGTGTATGCGACTTGACAAACTGTTGTATTCGGTGACGGGGCCGTTGTCCAGCGATCCACCGGGCGCACTGAGAGACACTGGTCCAGACTCTTCTGATGCGCACGCGCGCCTTAGTGGCGCGCTCTGGTGGCATCGTTACTCAAAAAAAACGTTTTTACAAAACCTATCCTATCATAGACAGTGTAATGTGGGTTTTTTTAGATAAATCCCGCCATTTTGCTTTTTTGTATTAATTTTTCCTTATTGAAAACGGGTCTAATGCGTTCACAAATATGAATGTACTTCAAAATTGTTAATTAAGCACTTTTTTTATATAGTTAATCAAATCAGAGGTCTCAGGATTACCAATGATAATGAACAAGTGGTTATTGTATTTTATTTATACTCGTTTTATATCATTTACATTGATTTGATTGATATAAAAAAGGTGTACGAATATAAATTACTATGCTTGGCCCTTTGAGAGACATATAAGTCGGTTAACTAAAGCATTCCCACGTTTGTGTAGTATCTGAAAGCATCACAAGTCCGTCCGTCTCTTTCTCTCGCGCGGTCAAGCTTATGAGTGTGAAAGAGACAGTTATTGTTTTATTAATGCTACTCTTTATGAATACAGGATGATTTTTATTTGCATTTGATTTGATTTACGATTATCATGATGTATTCGCACTTACTGAAACCAGAGTGTATTTTGAAACTATGAAATTTTCAAACATACTGTATAGTGTAATTGTACCAGTGTGTGCGCTCACGCCCGTAACCCGTACCCCGGGTAGACAGAGATCATGGATTTTCATTTGATGCGATCCTGGTACACCTCTCTCGCTCCCATATCCATACATCTTCACTGGTCAGTTCAGTTAGTTCGAAATGGATTTTCATGGTTTATTAAAATGTATTTGAATCGATTTTATGATATAACTAGCTGTTTTCTACGACTTCCGCGTGGAAATAAATTTGAGAAAACAATTTCGAGGGTTTTTCACTTTTTGCGCGCGGAACCCTAAATATTTTGCTTAAATTAAATTAGCCTATTTGAATCTCGACAATATTAGCTATCTTCCAGTAAAAGTCCGATCTCGGACTTTTACTGGATCAGTCGTTTCGGATATTACCCGGAATAAACAGACAGACAGACAACAATTTTAAAAAATTTATTATCGTTATAAGTACATAATATACATCATGAGTATTGAGTATAGCAATGTTATTTTGATATTACATACAGACACTTCAATTTTATTTATCAGTATAGGTAAAACCGATTTAAAAATGAGACCATCGTATGCCAAGGTAGTAGTCCTACAAGAATAATACTGATTGATATGTAACTTTGTAATCGAATTAATTTCGTATCGATTTTGTATATTCAAATCGATTTTTATATATTAGATCAATTTAAAGATGTTTTCATCACAAGTTTTGTAATTTCTATACTAATTTATTACAATATAACAAATCGATGTAAATGTAATAATTAAACCAATCCCATCCCTTGCCAAGATACTCGTAAGTTTTCAATAAATACTATGACATCATCGTTTGTTGGTGTCAACAAATTCATATGTATCGATGTTTAGTTAAATCGATTTTTGTACTCGATTCGAACCGATCTAGTTAAATCGATTTTTGTACTCGATTCGAACCGATCTAGTTAAATCGATTTTTGTACTGGATTCGAACCGATCTAGTTAAATCGATTTTTGTACTCGATTCGAACCGATCTAGTTTTTCTCGATTGTATTTGTAACGATTTCATATATTAAAATCGATATCTATGTACTTGTAAGTCCGTGATTAATTATTTGATATCGATTTAAATAATTTATCTGAATTATCCGATTTTTATAGAGATTTCAAATCGATGTTTTAGCTATTTATAACAAAACATTTATTTATTATTAAGCTTTATACATTTAATGTACAGTCGGGGTTACGAAAGGTTCATCACCTTGAAGTGGACAGTTTGACCAGACAAACTGACAGACTGTCACAATTAAATCGTTATTATTGTTTACTATTATGAACCTTGTTGTCATATCAATTAAGTATAATTTTATATCCTTTAGTTGGTAGCTTATTGCTTTAGTTTCAAAAAGTACTCAGTGTTTATGATTTTTATCTGTATTTCTTTTTTTTTACTTTCAGGTTTTATAAAATGACGAATCAGATCGTCGCGGGTGGTTGCGCACTATGACTGTCGTACCCCGACTGTACCATGTAATATATATCGGGGGTCCGAACTCAATTGTGTCAAAGTGAAATGATACCATATCATTATTATTGGATCCCAAACTTCAAGAAACCTTATAGATTTAAATGCGGATTTTTTACTATTTATTACCGTATGGAAAAGATATTACATACCTCCAGTTACCTAATCGGAGTGAAGTCATTTAAGTCGCCAATTGGCGACTTAGTAATTCGGCGTTTTTTTTTCGAATTTTTTTGTGTCTTTAAATAATAAAAAATGGGTTTCTGTTCTGAAACAGTTTAAAATAGGCTCGAGGAAATAAGTGTAGGTACTAATATCACATTTCAAAAGTAAATAAACAATTTTCGTATTATATTTTTTTAGTACATTAGTGTATTTTTTAAATTTGAATCCCATACAAGACACGGTATTTGGAGGTGGAGGTATGTAGGTGTATCTCTCATGGTTCCTTCGTGTGTAAATGTTCCAAAAATCCAGATTTACGTCTTCCGCAATCTTTTGTTACAAGCAGATTTGATTTTATCTACCCCTGACATACAAAAGGTCGTGATTATAATTCCGTATGATATATTAAGCAATTATATAATATTTTGTATGGATTTGTAATAAATTATTTAAACGAATTACTTGTTTTTTTTTTATTGAAAGCGAATTGAGAAGTAATTAATGGAGATGGCTTAAGGACTTTCAATAACATCTGTTAGTAAAAAAGATTAGCAGTTTAACAGTGGTACAGTCAGCAACAACTGTTGCACGAATGTGCCGACTGTACCGGTGAAATACCACGACCTCACAGACTTTCTGAAATGATTTATTGGTAACATTTTACTACAGAAATGTTAAGTAATTTATTTCTAATATTATTACATATTGTTTTCAATCAAACAGTATTAGGAAATAAGAAAACGGTCCATCCGCTGATGTTATTTCACCGAGTAGTTGCTCCACTAGCGAGTTTAAATCTGAAACAAATTGTTATTATTTAAATAACCTACTTTATGACATTTTTTGGCATAGTGAAAGGGCGAATGAAGAGAGAAATGGAGAGAGAGAGTAACGAAACAAATTCATGTTGCGGCAGTGAGTTTGTGTTGGCAGGGGACGCCCAAGGAGAACTTATATCGACCAGGTTAATGACATACGAAAGAAGGGCGATATAAGGAATACCCGTAACCGACGAGCTTGTGTGTAGAGAGAGGTGTACCAGGATAGCGCCAAATGGAAATCGCATAATCTCTGCTTATTCCTCTGGGTTACGGGCGTGAGCGTATTATTTTTTGACATATTTTATTATCTACTCCCAATGTAACGTACGTATGGCTCATACTTGTACTTTCAGATACCTAAGAAGCGTGTCAGAATGAAACTACTGAAGCCAGTCGGGTACGAATTTGAAGTTTCGCTGTTTGTAATTTAAAAAATAACGGCTTGCGCTATAAAATCGTTTAAAGCTTGAGGAAATAAACGTGGTATATTTTATTTTAATTTATTGGAAATTTTTCCCCCAATAGTAAATTAAAAAAATAATTTATTAATTAATTAAATTTATTATACCGAGAGCTTCATTTTTGAACGTTGAATTTTTATGGAATAGTCTGGATGAATATAAATCTACACCTATAAGCAAGTTTGGAAATGCAAAAAAAATATTAACTGTCGCGGTGGCCACATAAAGTATGAAATCGTATTTGACATGTTTTGGATTTTTATTTATTCGAATTCATTCGTTCTTTATTAGTAATGAATTTTTCTATCTTCACTTAAAATATTTTATTCTACATACCATCAAATATCGCCTCCAGGTCATTAAAAATGTCATCAGGATCTGTGAAGTGCAACATTACTCGAAGTAATTTGTATCTGTATAATTTTTTTTGAAAGTCTTAAATAAGTGCCATCTATTTTTAATAATTTAAAACATTACCAGCTGATCATTAGAACTTTAATTTTACGAATTTGTTGTTTTCATTACGTAAAAATAGATGGCGTTATTCTTAACACATTACGAAATATATATTCTAAATATAATACAAGAATAACAATCCTCGGCGTCGCGATTCAAACAGTTTTTTGAAAATCTCGTAAGCCCTAAGTAGTTATGCTAATATATTTAAATTATACAATTTTTTTAATAATTTTAGTTTAAAGTTGTGCCGTTAGATCGTATCAATTTATTTATTTGTCGGGGACTGGCCGAATGCAGAGTGACTTGACGAGTAAAACGTTCGAGCTGTCATTCACTCTGACACAACCCCAAGCTCTAGCGTAACGGCAAACCTGGTAGCGGTCATTACATTACGAAGACGGCAATCGCGTTGCGTCAAGGACACGCGCTACGTGTTCAGTGGAGTGTCGTTACATGAAGCCAGTCTACTAATGTATTTCGCTACGTGTCATTCTCCTTACCCTAACGCTCGACGCCCGAGCTATTCAAGATGGAGTTAAATATCAACGCAGCATATCTGTACGTCCCTATATATTTGTAAAGTACAAGTTTAAATATAATAATAAAAACATATCACCACAAGCAGCCTTGCTACCAAGCTCTCTGCCTGTCACATTTCATTTAATATACAAGCTACTTTTCACATACTCACCTATAAAGTCACTTGTCAACTCGTCGAGAATTGCAGCAAGATCGACTATGTGGGGAAAATATTACATCGATTTAGTGAACCTAATTATTAAAATTATGTAGCGGATATAAAAACAAAAACATTTATAGCGGAATTATTTTACTTTTAATTTTAAATGGTTTTAAAGTATTTAAAATTAAAAAAATACATATGGAAGAAGGTGGCAAGCAAGCGGGTCGCAAATACGTTGCTTACCAATCATGGACGGAGTAATCTTACTTATCAGACGGAACGCAGAGTACATCTACTTCACGCCTGTTTTCTGTGAGGTCGTGGTATTTCACCGGTCGAGTCGGCCCATTCGTGCACGGGTGTTGTTGCGGGCTCTACCACTGTTGGGTTGTTATTATTATTATTTTTATACTACTAAGTGGCAAACGAGCAAGCGGTTCACCCGATGTCAAGTGATCGCTACCCATACACATCTGCAACTAACTAATGAGTTGCAGATGCGTTGCCCACCTTTAATGGACTGCGGAGCGGACAAACAGAAAAGGTTTGTTTTCAATTCCTATACATCCCCTCCACCGTCAAATTTTCTTTCCCTTCTCATCCTTTACTTATAGTGAAAGGGTGAGAAGGGGGAGAAAACTAGAATTAGGCCTCCGGCACCTCACTCATCAGACGAAACACAGAATACTCTGCTTCACGCCCCTCTTCTGTGAGGTCGTGGTATTTCACCGGTCGAGCCAGCCCTATCGTGCAACAGATGTTGTTGCGGGCTCTACCACTGTTGGGTTGTTATTATGGGCGTTCTACTTGCTAAGTTTGTAATGATTGTAGCTCATTAAATAGTTATATAGTTACAGTCATCTTCATCATCTGTCGGTTTATGTGTCAATGCTCCATAGACGCCATTGCAAATGGCTAACGTTATCTGAAATCAATCGTTGTTTTTTTGTCATAGAATAAGTTGGCAAACACCACGATTAAAAATTTAACCTTAACTAAAATTACAAACAAAACTAAACGATTATTTTTTATTATATATATTAACTGGATGATCACCAAGCTTTGCTGTGCGTTGTCTTTTGATCGCATTAATTAGTTTACGCGTAGTATAATTGAGCGCCATCTAACGAAAAGATTATTATATTTAACACCAATCCAACAATAAGCAGTGCAATCTTGTATCAAAAGGTGGCGCTCTTAAGCTTTTAATATATTTTTCTGAGAATTTGCGTTTTTACTGGCATCCATAAAGATAAATTTAAAAATATTCCTTATATTACATGGAAGTTATATAATTATAAAATTATATCTATTACCCAAAAATAAAGTTACATAAAAAAGAAATAAAATAAATCAACAAACAATTTAAAGTAAAAGGAGCGTCTTGCTCAGCTCAATTCAAGTTTCATTTAAAAATATAACATCTTACCATTACAACTAGAATTCCAGGTAATAATTTCTGTGTCAACATTTTCTAGTGCAATATTAAATACTGATGCAAAGAACACTGAACGCAAACTGACAAGTAAATATAACTATTTACAAGTAAGTTATTGTGATCATAAAATTGACTGTTAAATGTTATCAATAACCTAGCTAATATTATAAAAGCGAATGTAGGATTGTTTGTTACGCTTGAACGCGTTAGTGATTCAACAGATGTCATGAAATGTCAGGAGTACAAGATATCCCAGGTGTCTGGCGCAAGGCGTTCGGACGTTAAATTCGTGACAACTAATCCTAAAGCAAAATTTGTACCTCACGGGAACCTTACAATTTTCCGGTGTAAAAAGTAGCCTATGTGCTATTCCATACTATAATCTATCTCTGGGCCAAAATTCATATAGATCCGTTCAGGTTTAATACCAAACAAATGTACGCAAAATCAAGTACATATATTCAAATATTTGCCTAGGCTTCAAAGACAGACAGACATCAAACAATTAAATTTATAATAAAACTAGTGACCCGCCCCGGCTTCGCCCAGGTTCCACTACTTATGTTGATCCGACCGCTACCAAACACAGGAATGTGCCAATCTGGACAAACCCTGTAAATTACATCGAAATCGGTCCAGCCGTTTCGGAGTCTATAGGTCTATAGGGAACATACATACTTCGCTTTTATATACTATTTTTTTTTCATAAAAAGTATCCTATGTTACTTCTAATACCTTCAAGAATATGTGTACAAAGTTTCATGATGATCGGTTGACTAGTTGTCACGTGAAAGCGTAACAAACAAACTTACATTCACATTTATAATATTAGTAGGGAAGGGATATTTATTAATTTATTATAACATAAATTCAACTATTTATACTGACTTATAAATCGTCCATCATCTTTTTATGAGCGAATTAAAAAAAATAATAAAAGAATTATCAGCACGAAACATGATATCAGTTTTTATTGTGTGTAATTTTTACATAATGCAACATCTATATTTTTACACTAAGAGGGCAAACTAGCAAGGGGTGCTACTCGCCAGCCCACCGCTTGCGGCTGTATGTTCGCAAGTTCGGCCTCACATGGAATACTGCTCGCATCTCTATGCTGCACCTCCCCAATACCTTATTCCATTTGACCGCATACAACGGCGAGCGACTCGAATCAACGACCGAGCTCTTACCGATCGGCTTAATACTCTGGCATTGCAAAGAGACACGAAGTATCTTTGTATTTTTACCGCTTGTACCATAAGGAGTGTTCCAGGAGTTAAGAAATATTTGATATAATTTCCTACCGCTGAGTTTCGTCATCGCTCAACTCGACAGAGCTCCAACCACCATCCTCAGCACCTTGATGGTTGGCATTCCACTACGGTGCGGTTTTCGCGTAATTTCCTGCCTCGTGCCGCGTTGTGAAATGATCTGTCGCCAACGGTATTTCCAAACCAACACAACTTAGGGTCCTTCGAGAAGAAAGCGTACTCCATCCTTAAAGGCAAGGAGTCTGCAGTTCCTCTAATGTTGCTGATGTTCATTGGCATAGGTGATCAGTTGTATGTTAGCTAACCCGCTTCTCGCTAGCCCCTTGACAAGACTTAAGTGGTACTTAGTAGTAATGGTAGTACAACCTTTCACATCTATACATATAATAAAAATGTAATTGATCGCTGTCTGTACATGGAAGATAATTGAAAAAAAAACTCTTATTGGGGGCCTTTATAAACGCAATAAAACCCAAAACAATGATTATTAGAATTTTTGTCTGTTTGCCAGTTTGTCTGTTTGTCGGTTTATCTGTTTGTCTGTGCGTTTGTTACCGCTAATCTCATAAAGTTATATTACGATCTTTAAAATGGTGATGATCGAATGTATATCACGGAGTCCCCTCCCATAGTAAAGAAAATTAGTTTATTCTTTAGATGGCGTTACCAGTAGCTGTGTACAAATTAAGAAACTAAATGCGGCAATATACAATTAGAAAACCAAAAGATAATAAAAGTAACTAAATTTAGTATTGTAAGAAAGAAGACCAGGGTTCGAGAACTGAGTAATGTAATAAATACAAGAAGGGAAAAACTTAGTAAAAAAAAAAAAGACACCCGTGCGGTAAAAGCGAACTACGGTCCGAGTCAGCGTCCGATACGGAGCACTGCCCAAGCGCATATGTAGGTCGTGGCGTGAGAAGGGAGCGTCAATTGGCACAGAGAACGTTCCGATAAGGAGCGGCCGCTGCGCGCAATCGACTGCGTTTCATGGTTTTCGAGGGCTCCCTCCGTAGAGGCCCTCGAGCTTAGTTACTCTTAAAGAGGCTTAGGCTAGGCGCCGTCTGCGCCCTGCCGCCTCGCGCCCGGTGTAGCTGTAAATGCCTCCCCAAGGCAAACAGCGACCTTTCAGTCACAAAAAAAAGACGGTTGGACAGTTCACTTTAGTGAGCTATTGAATGCGATACTTCGAAGCGATACAGTGACTTACAATCTACGCGATTGCGGACATTGTTGCATTGTAATAGTGTTAGTGTTTGCGCTGAGTACTAGTTTTAGTGCTTTAGTGGAGAAATGAAATATAGTCGTTACTCGTCCAAGACATAGTATTATTTCCGAATTAACCGGACTCCGGCATGTAACACCATTAATCAATAAAAAGAGCAAAATGTCCCTCCGGAACAAGGTGACACCCAGTTGACCAACCTGTCGTGCAACCAGTCGACCAACCAATCGACCAACCAGTCGTCCAACCAGGCCTCAGCCACCGTAAAATTCCTATGCGTCATCTTCGACCGTAAACTTAACTTCTCCACTCACGTTACAAGAGCCGGGTGACCTTCGTACTAGGCCAGCTATTGCCATTAATCAACAAAAAGGGCAAAATGTCCCTCCGGAACAAGGTGACACCCAGTTGACCAGCCAGTCTACCAACCTGTCGACCAACCAGTCGAGCAACCAGTCGACCAACCTGTCGATCAACCCCAATCACGACGACCTTACAGAAGACAGGCGTCAAGGTGCCGGACGCCTAATTCTGGTATTCTTCCCCTCCCCATCCTTTGATAATAAGGAAAGGATGGGAGGGGAAGAGGAGTTGACGGTGAAGAGTATGAATAGGAACTGGATATAATAATTTTCTGTTTATCCCTTCCCCTGCCCATTAAAGGAAGGCAACGCATCTGCAACTCTTATTGCGGATGCTTATGGGCAGCGATCACTTGATATCAGGTGAACCGCGTGCTCGTTTGCCACGTTCTAAAATTTGCGAATAAGATTTCCTAACAAACTGACAAACATTTTTACATATGTTGTTTATCAATTTATTTTACCCGGTATCAAGTGACCGCTACCCTAGACATCTGCAACAAGCTAATGAGTTGCAGATGCGTTGCCTCGCTGGTGTAATTTAAAGGACAATGTGTTGTCTTCCTATCCATGTTTCCTATAGACAGCTGGACTTTCAAATTTTTTTAAAAATAAATCTTTAGAGATCGGCGTAGCGGGTGATCCTGTAAAGTTTGGTAGAGATAGTTTCTAGTGCTACCCGGTTGAAGCCGGGGCGGGTTAGTGTAGTGTAGTTACGGGATTAGTTATAAATTAAAAGTGTGTATAGCTTTTACAATATTTTATTCTAGAAATCAATCAGTAGACTTGACAGCTTGCTTCTACTCCTGACTGTTACCGGCTAGCTTACCGATAGCCTGTTCAATTTTCTTGGCTAAATCTGGAAAAATAAATTATAATATTATTTTTGTATATATTTTAAACTAGACGGAGACAGCATTTTAATCACAATGTAATAATAATAATAAATAATTGAATGAATTTGAAACAAAAAGCGGTAATTTTATAGTCTGCCCGCTAGAGAAAATTCCTATCTCTGTAACCCTGACCACTGGTAGCTTGAAGCATAGGCCTTCACGGTGGTGCACTATTTTTATGCAATATATTTTAAAATATTTGTTATATGTTGTATGTTTTATAAGTGGTAGAGCTCGCAACAACAACATCTGTTGCACGAATGGGCCGGCTCGACCGGTGAAATACCACTAGCTCACAGAAAACAGGCGTGACGTAGAAGTACTCTGCGTTTCGTCTGATGAGTGAGGTGCCGGAGGCCTAATTTCAGTCCTCTTTCCCTTCCTACCCTTTCCTCATAAGGATAGGATGGGAACGGGAAGAGGATTTAACGGGGAGGGGGTTGACGGAAGAGGGAAATATCCATTTTTCTGTCTATGAACTCCTCTGTCCTTTATAGGTAGGCAACGCATCTGCAACACATTTGCTTGTTGCGGATGTCTATGGGTAGCGCTCACTTAACATCAGGTGATCCGCTTGCTCGTTTGCCGCCTACTGCCATAAAAAAATGTAACAGAAGGACTTATACATACCCTCAAATGCTTCTACTACTTTGTTATTGACTTTTCTTGTAGCTGGAAACAAAACGAGTTTCTTTATAAATCGAAAATGTTGTAAGGCACGTAATATTTAATCTGTTAAACTTTCAGATGAACTACAAAATATCATAAAGCAATTCTCGAATTTTAAACTTCCAGGCGTAGACAGATCACCGAGTGATTGTAAACTACGTCTATAAACTACGTATAATCGCGCGAGGCATATGTCAGCAAATTGTGAACAGAACGAATCATTCACAAATTGACGTTTCATTTATCGACAGTTTAAATGCCGAAGTCAATTTGTGAAATGATATTTTGATTGCGTTACATTAAACTTGAAGCTATTCGATATGTCGGCCATGATAGACTGCGGGTGGGTAGTGGGTACATAATCTAGACATAAGTCGCTTCCGCTGTCTGCTCAAATTACTCAACGGATTTTAATGAAGTTTTCACACGAGGAACGAAGTTTGCCGGGTCAGCTAGTACAAAGTAAATCACGTATTAACTATTTACAAATTAGGTATGTATATATATAAAAATGTCCTACATCTTACCGTCTATAACATCGTGTACATCTTTAACCGCAGCTGCAACTTCCACTGTTTGGGTGAAATATTATCTATTTATTAATATGTAAAGCAAAATCTTCGGGAACATGTTTAAGAATATTGCGCGCACGGAGCTGTGTGTCTGATATAACATATTTAATAAAAGGCGATGTCTGTATAAATGTTTTCTATAGAATAAGAATACTCTATTTTTTACGGCGGCTAAAACCATTAAACGCATCGCGTCTAATAAAGCGATTTATTATGTACTTTACAGCATTGATACAAAGTTCATACTACTTTGATAGGCTTTGAGTTTTCACATCTGTAGGCAGTCCTTCCCTTTCTAATGTATAGACATGATAATTAATTTAGTACTAAATTACTACTGTCTTGTTTGGTCTGTAGCTACAGTTTAACAGTGGTAGAGCCCGTAACAACATCTGTGGCACGAATTGGCCGGCTCGACCGGTGAAATACCACGACCTCATAGAAGACAGGCGAGAAGTAGAGAAGACTGCGTTTCGTCTGATGAGTGAGGTGCCGGATGCCTAATGGTAGTCCTCTTCCCCTTCCCACCCTTTCATACGGATAGGATTGGAACGGGAAGAGGATTGGACGGGGAGGGGTTAACGGTTTCCTGTCTATGCCCTCCTCTGTCCATTAAAGGTGGGCAACGCATCTGCAACACATTCGCTTGTTGCTTCGGATTGTTGTTGCTTGTTGATTCGGATGTCTATGGGCAGCGCTCAACATCAGGTGATCGGCTTGCTCGTTGGCCATCTTCTCACATAAAAAACCTAATCTTTGACATACCTGCGGCCTTCGCTGCTATGGCTTTAGCTGTGAAAAATAAACATTCATATTAAATCTTCTTACGTTCATACTCTTTGCACTGCGATGGAGTGGAAGAGAGATAGATGCGTCACAAGCCGAACGCTTAGGCCGATATTGCCTCTCTATCGCTTGTTCCGCGCTCTCGCTTGCGCGCTAGGCTCAGGCGGAACGTGACAATAAGTCATGCTTTTTCGTGCGTGCAGCCGGCGTTCATCGATTTATAAAAGGCCACGTTTCATATCAGGAAGTCAAGAAGGCAGGCGCAATGCATTGAGGATGCAGAGGTGGAGATTGCTTCATTGACCGGATCAGAAGCCTTTAAATTCATGGTGATTACAGAACCAGGGGCCAGATTTATTTATTAAAAAAAACTTACCCGTCTTCTCAGCATTCTCTTTGGCATCCTTTAGTATTTTAGCTGTTGAAGAGATATTTTTTATACAATTATATATATATATATATATATATATATATATATATATATATATATATATAAATCGGAGATGTCAATAGTACGAAGCATAGAGGATGTCAATAGCACGGACTGTCATTATTTAGTACCGATCTAGTTAAATACATTCGCCTAGGACGTTCCCTACCAACTTAGTTACTCACTTAGAAGCATTAATTTGCATATTACCTATTACTACATTCATGCCCTGTACTGACTTCTTATCTGTGCCGTAACTACTTTTTTGTGACTGACTTGTCACTGTTTGCCTGGAAGAGGCATCTACACCTACACCAGACTCGAGGCGGCAGAGCGCAGAAGGCCTAAGCCTAGCCTAAGCCTCTTTAATAGTAACTTAGCTCGAGGGCTCCTTTAGGAGCCTCGGCTCGGGCCGATACTTTATTTTTATATTGCTGGATTGGGCCGCTCAGCTGTTAGGTCGCTACGGTGGACGCTTCATGGAGTGACTCAAGCTCCCGAGAGGGGGAACTTGGCTTGGGCAGAAATGAAAGGAACCCGTTCCAGCCGTCCACAACACACCGACAGTCGACTCGACATAAGATTACATAGATAATATTTGACACAGATCAAATGCAACGAGAGTCAAGTTTTAAGAAATCACTTTTTGTATACTCACCAATCTTTTCGGATAGTTCCGCAAGGGTTTTCGCGACGTCGACTGAAAATGATTCAAGAAAAAATTTTTGTGTAGTTATTAAATAACTGACATTTCTTTATTTTATTAATTAAACGGTTTTATTTAGCTTGAACTGTTTTATTTTTAATTTTTTTTTATTTACCACGTATCAATCAAAAAGTGACAGACAAATGTGGTCCAAAGACAGTGATAGCGACATTCATACATGTCAAATGGTGTAAAAAGGATAGTGTAATTAAAATAATAATAAAAAGAGGACAGCTAGTGTTTGTCACTCAAGCGTTAATGAAAACTCATGACGTAAGTTATAGAAATAGTGCGCCAATTAGGACGCTTTCTAGTTTCGTGTCTTTTCGACCGCTAACGGCACATCTACTTTTTGTATTATAATATAATTTACAGGTATAATATAAATAAGGGCTAGCGCCTAATGGGTAAGAGTAGAACCAATATAATATTGGGTTCGAATGCGCCAGTCGACTATCAGCAATTATTAGTAAAAAAAATTGATAATGTACTAATCCCTACTAATATTATAAATGTGAATGTAAGTTTGTTTGTTACGCTTTCACCCGAAAACTACTCAAACGATCATCATGAAACTTTGTACACATATTCTTGGAGGTACTAGTAACTTAGGATACTTTTATGAAAAAAATTGTACATAAAAAGCGAAGTATGTATGTTCCCTAGAGACCTATAGACTCCGAAACGGCTGGATCGATTTCAATGGAATTTACAAGGATTGTCCAGATCGGCACATTCCTGTGTTTGGTAGCGATCGGATCAACATAATTAGTGGTACTAATATTTCATAGAATACTTATATACCCGAGGATGGTCATATAAGTAGTATATCGTCAGAAGGATGGTCTACCGTAAAGACTTGAGAAAGAGAGAGGGAACTTACGGGGTTCATGTTTCTTTGGTGGAGGATGACCTGCCTCCCCATGGTTGAGAGGACGGCTAGCCTCCACAGGGCTGAAGATAACGAACACCACCTGTTGAAAAAACAGTTTTAAATATACAAAATATATGGTAAAAACCGACTGATGACCACGACCTTACAGGAGACAGGCATGAAGTAGAAGTATTCGGATGAGTGAAGTGCCAGAGGCCCTGATTCTCTTTCCCTTTCCATGGATTTCTAATAAGGGAGTAGAAATGACGGAGTTGCGATGGACAGGATAAGTAAATGCCCTTTTTTCAGTTAATCACGCCTCTGTCCGTAAGGCGAAATGAGGCACAACTTCTTAGCACCTTGCGGATGCCATGGGCGATCAATTAATCGTTTGCCACCTTCATTTATTATATTACATTAAAACGTGACTCACCAATAAAACAACTGATCCAGTGAACAAATTAAGTTTTGCCATTTTAACGATAATATAAAGTATATGTCTTGGGGATGACTGAAGAACACACTGCGTATTGGAACAGTGGATGTTTTGTGTGACGAAATATCTTGTATATATATCAAAAATGTATATAAAATCGATCATAACTCTTATCACCATCACGAACAATGTACTACCAAATCGTGACACTTTATCGAATCATATAAAATATTACTTGATTGATAAATCATCAATATATATACATAAAAGGTGATGTGTGTATATATGTATATAATCCCTATAGATTCCAAAATGGCTTCACCGATTTTGAGGAAATTTTCAGGATACGTTCAGATTGGCGTGTGGTACTGGGATGCCAACCATCAAGATGGTGAGGATGGTAATGGGAGCTCTGTCGAGTTGAGCGATGACGAAACTCAGCGGCAGGAATTGTTCCAAACAATGCTTCGGAACACTCCCCATGGTAAAGACGATAAAAAGTGCAAAGGGAGCTGATGTCCCTTCGCAATGCCAGTGAGTCAAGCCGATCAGTAAGAGCTCGGTCGTTGATGATTCGAGTCGCTCTTCGTTGTACGCGGTCAAGTGGAAGAAGCTGGTAATCGGGGGCTCCAGCCCAGACATGCGAGCAGTATTCCATATGAGACCGAAGCTGTGCCTTATACAGCTTTAAGCGATGGGCCGGCGTGAAATACTGCTTCGCTCTACTGAGCACGCTAAGCTTTTTGGAGGCCAACTTGGCCTTACCTTCCAAATGACCACGAAATTGGACGTCGCTCGATATATCAACGCCGAGAATACTGATACTAGCAGAGGCAACCGGGGGAGTGTTCTCGTGGGGAAAGTTCAAATTAACGACGAAGGGTTGTTTCTTGGCTGTAAACGCGCAAACTTGTGTCTTTTTGGGGTTGAATTGGACAAGATTTTGTCGCCCCCAATCCGAAACGTTACCCAATAGAGTCTCAAATTCAGACACACGTTTGCTCCGGTACTCATTGACGCAATCCCGAGAAATATTAGCGCGGCCCATGTACAGGGCATCACCGGTACTATCGTCTGCATAGCAATGAACTTTACTATGCAACATGTCATTGACATGCAGAAGAAAGAGGGTGGGAGATAGTACACAGCCCTGTGGTACACCAGCATTAATGGATTTAGAGTCCGAGCGTGCACCGTCGACTACGACCTTGATGCTACGACCCTCCTTGAGGGTAATCTGGTAATCACCAGCTGAGCGTCGCTGACGATCGCTAATCAGCTGGTGATCAGCTAGGTAACGCATGAGCTGGCAATTAATGTTCGTATAATTCGTTTGTTTTAAATTGAAGGTGTAGTATGATTTTTCGTGCTACTTCTTAAGTAGACTTAACAGTGGTAGAGCTAGCAACACCATCTATTGCACGAATGGACCGGCTCGAACGGTCAAATACCACGATGACACCGAAGACAGGCGTGAAGTTGCGTCGTTTCGTCTGCTGAGTGACGCCGGCCTTATTGTAGTCCTCTTCCCCTTCCAATCCTTGTCTAATAAGGAAAGGATGGAAAGGGAGAGAGGATTTGCCCGCTGAGGAGGGGATGCATAGGGAATGGAATATACTTTTTTCTATCTGTCCCCCTCTTTTGTCCATTAATGGTAGGCAGTGCACTCATTAGCTTGTAGCAGATGTCTATAGCTAGCGGTAAATATTGTCAGGTGCCCCTTGCTTGTTTGCCACTATGTTCTATAAAAGAAAGATATTTCATGACTGAGAATGGAAGGTCAAATTTCATCGATGCGTCATTTTAGCCGCATTTCGTTACACGAAAGAGAAGTGAGCACTTCTCTCTCTCTTTCTAACTGTGTATCGCTCTCTGGTTGGTATAGTTGTATACATACGTATTTTATAAGTTATGCCCGGTGTCGCATCGTTCTAAGGATATATTGAAAATGCAATATTTTGAGTAAAATATAAAGAATTTTATTTGCTATATAGAGGTAGTCAGCGACAGGAGTGTGTTTCTTCTTCACGTTGGTGGTCTTCCTGTAGGAGACTTCCCGCCCCCTTAGTATTCCCCTTCCTTTTATCGAAGAATCGGTATTTCCAAGCCAATACGACTTAGGGTCCTTCAAGAATGAGCGTACTCTTTCCTTAAAGGGCAGCAACGCATCTGCAGTTCCTCTGGTGTTGCGGATGTTCACTTAGTTTTTAGGCGACACGTTTGCTCCCTTATGCTATAAAAAAGTCGTCTGCTGCTGACTGTATTATTTGGTATTCTCCTAATCAATTGTGTCGTAAATGTTTCTCGGTGTTGCACAAACTTCCCAAACAGCAACCGTGATTTTTACTAGATAATTGTAATAAATAATTTGTAATCGCACTCAGCCGATTATTGTAAAGTGTAGATGCTCTGAACTCTTAACTGGCTATTGAAACATGAATTTCAAATGCGATTCCTATCACAAGCGACAAGTTGACAGCGATATAATAATAATAATATCCTAGGACATATTCACACGCGGCTATCTGATCCCAAACTAAGCAGAGCTTGTTACTATGGCAACCAGATAACTGATATACTACATATACTACTTTTTTTTCTAAATACATACTTAAATAGAAAGTACACCCAGACTCAGGACCAACAGACATGTTCATGCACACAAATATTTATTCTGGGTGGGAATCGAACCCACGACCTGCGGTGTGAAAAGCAACTATCTTACAAACCTCGCCAACCGGCACGTCAATATATGTATCTTTCTTTATACTATACTAGTGACCCGCCCCGGCTTCGCCCAGGTACCACTAATTATGTTGATCCGATCGCTACCAAACACAGGAATGTGCCAATCTGGACAATCCCTGTAAATTAATTAAGATTTGAATGTAATGTGAACAACTATCCCCTAAGTATTCGTTAATGTTAATTCAATCTGTTAGTACCTGACTGACTCAGAGGGTTGATATTTCTCGCGGGTATGTACGTCTGTATGTCCGTCGAACGGACTCCGTTCTGTGACGATATATTCTTAGAACCCGACTCATTGATATACATACAGCTTAAACTACTGCGCCTAGAAGCTTGACTAAGAAAGTATTTTTATAAATTCATCTCTTTAAGGTCTATGGGGATGAAAGTTTGTACGCAGAATTTATTTTAATCCAATTTAAGTTGACATCAAAACTATATGTATGTCAATATCTCAATATCAATCATATTGAATATGGTTAAACTTAGGCCGGACAACCGTCGGTTTAACTTGTGTACGCTACCTTCGTAACCAATGAAAGTTAGTGCCGTCTCGTTATTTAACTAAAATGGAGTGATTGGGATGAATGATGTTGCAAATAAAATGAACTTAAATATTCATTCTATATTTATTCAAGTAAAATTATACAATGGTTAAACTTTAAAACTTAGGCTTAATCCTTGTCGGCTATATCTTTAACTATCTTCCCGACTTTCTCTTCCAAATCTGAAAAATAAAATAACATATATATAATTGTTCTGTCCGTGTGTTGACAGTGAACTCGGCCTAAACGGCTGAACCGAATTGAATGAATTTTGTGTATGAGTTCAACTGGATTCGAGGATAGTTTAGATTCATAAATAAACCCAGCAGATGGCGCTGCAATCTATGTTTGTATGTTCCATATAGACTCCGAAACGGGTGGACCGATTTCGATGTAATATTCTGGAAATTGTCAGATTGCCCTAGAGGGTGATCCTGTGAATCCTGAATTTCGTAGCGATTGAATCAACATAATTTTTTTCTTGTAATATAAATTGCATCTTTATTTACCAGTATCGAAAAACCACCCCCGTTTCAGTGACGTGATGAAGTGACATATTGACAATACGTAACGTGTAAAAAGACAACAATAACGACGACGTGACGGCAATGGGATGTACTCTCTCTAAAGCCAGATTCATCCCTTGCTGGACACAGGTCTCCCCCATTGATCGCTGAAAAGATTGATCCCCTAATCCCCTCATCCAGTGGACTACTTGACCAGGTCATCGGTCCATCTTGTGGGAGGTCTACGCTGCGTCGATCGTGGCAGCCTTTCCAAGACTTTTCGGTCCGATATCAATCGTGAGCAGTGTGTCCAGCACCATTACCACTTAAGATTAGCAATTCTTTTTACGTACTTAAAATTTCCTGAGTCTCCTTCAGGGTGGTTCGATTATTGACGGCGATAATCTGAGACGCTCGTTTGTTTAACAAAAAAGATGGATGGCATCTAGTTACTCACGTACCTTCTAATGCCTTCTCAATTTCGTCGGTTAATTTTCCAGCAGCTGTAATTTTTTAATAATATGATTTAATTTCTATTATATGTTTTTGCATTACTTGGACATATCTGAGCTATATGTATATATGTTGATATATGATAGGAAGTAACATGTGGTGTTACCCGACTGACCCAGATGTCTCTGTGTCTTCTGTAGCCAAAACGGCTTGATCAATTCAACACTTATGCTTGTTCCGTGGTCGTTTATCACCGGATTGTCTGTCCGTTTATATTTTACATGACTTCTTTTTTACGTAATACAAAGCAGAGATTTGACAGGTGTCAGTGTGACGTAACTAGCTTTGTTTTTAGTGGTCAACTATTTTCTTAATCTATGACAGTTTAGATAATGAATGATTTTTTTTTATTAATTTTACTTACCGGCTATCGCAGCTCGGACCTCCTTAATGGCGGCCTGGGCATCGTCTGATCAAAAACACGGCAGAGTTACATTTTAAATATAAGATTGCATAGGAATGAATTAGCTTACTGCTCTATCGTTAACGCCATTTGGCAATATGCAATAAATATACGCTCGCGCCCGTAACCCAAAGGGGTAGGTAGTGTTATCCATTTGACGCAATGTGGCAATCTGGTACTCTTTATCCCCCTCCTCCTTTAGTATGTCTCTAATCTCATCGATATATACTTCTCCTTGGACGTCCGCTGCCAACGCTGCCACACACTTTTGTGAACATAAATTTATTTTGTTACTCTCTCTTCATTCATCCCGAATACTTTTCTCCGTTCTCCTCACAACATCACCATTCAAAGTCACGCCCAACATATTTCTTAAAGATCGCATCTCAACTGCATTAATTCTACTCTCACTACCATAAAAGTGAGGACGAGTAGAGCCTGGTACTATTACAGGACTGGTAATACAATACCAGATGAACCTTCCTAGACACATTCTGACTCCTTGGTATTGTTTACAATTAACAACTTATTATTTACAATATTTACCTGCAGCTTTAGCAGCGAGTTTTTTAGCTGCAATGCAAGAAACGAAAGCAAAATTATTTTGAATTTTGTACACTTATAATTTAGGCATTGTCTTTTCTTCTTGCCTTGAGGGATTTGCCTCGGGCTCCCTCTGGAATCTACTCAGGATACTCTCGTTTCTGTTACTGGATTGAGGTTATATCGCAAAACGTTAACGTATTAGATATACACATAAATATTTCACATAGATCTCTTTCGTCTGAATGTAAATACAATAAGAAATGATAATAACACTTTATTAAATAAAAAACAAAACAACAAAATAGTTACAACTGTTCGTTTTCTGTAATTCTGGCAATTTGTGTATAAAGTTTCATGATGATCGGTTGAGTCGTTACGGAGTTAAGCGTAACAAACAAACCAACATTCTCATTTATAATATTAGCTAGACATTGTTTTTGTTTGTTCAGAATAAAATTCCTTAACCTCCTTTAACGTGAGTATGTGGATCGTAGGTCCCGGGTTCTCCTAATATTCTCCTTGTGCTTAAATTCAGGCTCTCCTGGGAATTTTTGTTTTCGTTTTGTTTTGTATGATCAGCTTTCTTGTTTCCCATCTTATGTGGTAATGAAAAAAGTTTAGTACCTGTCTTCTCAATAGCATCCTTTGCGACTTCGAGAGCTTTTTCTGTAAATTTAATGAACAATAGTTAATTTAATACAAAATCCCAGGTGCCTGGGCGCAAGGCGTTTGGATTCGATTCGTGACAACGTTTCCTAAAACAATGAGCATTATCTATCCGCGCTACTATATCTCTTTCTCATGTCGCGCGCCCACACACATTCAGACACGCGGTACATCGATCGTGCGCGATCGGTTACTCTCGGCTCAAGCGCAGCGGGACCCGACCGTAACGCTACATTTCTAGCGAATGCCATCCATCAATTTATAAGACGTTTTCACGTCAAAAAAATACTCGACTGACAGTATGTTGGTCTATGTTCTACAGTATGTTAATTATGTATGTAAGTACAACATTCATCGCATCAAATAACCTATGACAGTCCGGGGAAGAATAGGAAGAGGGGCCCCCGACTGCGGCTGCGTTCTCCAAAATCGGCCGCAGTCGTACCTATGAGGCCGTCATGAGAAGTCTATTGACCTCTCGGTCATGCGCATCGAGGGGCTACGGTTCCGCACGGCTCGAATCGGCGGCCGAGTCTTGGAGGTGGCTGGCGCCGACAAGGGCCACGATCTGACGGTCAAGCTGCGGGCGACCATCGGGGACGTCGCCCGCGTCTCCCGGCCTGAGGTCTGCGCAGAGATGCACATCTCCGGTCTGGTAGATGCGCCCACCAGCCAGGCGGTGGCGGCGCAAGTGGCGAAGGTGGGGGGCTGCCCTCCGGAAGGCGTAAAGGTGGGCGTTATAAATCGCCCACCTTTACGCTCACTTCCCCGTCACTTTTCCCGTCTTATGTTCATTAAAGGTAGGCAATGTTGCGACTCATTTGCTTGTTGTTGTGTGTGTGTTGATTACTAGCTTGTTCTCGAAAGTCATGGAAACGATCATCAATTGCCAGCTCATGAGGTATCTTGAGGAGCACCAGCTGATTAGCGATCGTCAGTACGGCTTCCGTCAGCGTCGCTCAGCTGGTGACCTTCTTGCGTACCTCACGCATCGATGGTCGGTGGCAATCGAGGGCAAGGGGGAGGCCCTGGCGGTTAGTTTGGACGTGGCCAAGGCCTTTGATCGGGTGTGGCACAAAGCACTTCTTTCGAAGTTGCCTTCCTACGGGCTGCCCGAGAAACTATGCGCCTGGATTTCCAGCTTTTTGGAAGGTTGGAACATCATGGTCGTTGTCGACGGTGCATGCTCTAACCCGAAACCAATTAATGCTGGTGTCCCACAGGGCTGTGTACTGTTGCCCACTCTGTTTCTTCTGCATATCAATGACATGCTGCAAATTAGCAACATCCATTGTTATGCAGACGATAGTACGTGTGATGCACTGTACACGGCCCGCGCTAACGTTTCTCGGGCTACTGCCGCTGAGAACCGGACCAAACTTGTGTCTGAAATGGAGATCCTATTAGGTGAAGTCTCGGATTGGGGTCGACAAAATCTTGTTGATTTCAATCCCAAGAGACACAAGTCTGCGCCATTACCGCTAAAAAAGAACCCTTTGTCGCGAATGTACGTTTTGAGGGCACTCCTCTGTTTGCCACAGCCAGCATCGGTATTCTCGGCGTTGACATATCGAGTGACGTTCAGTTTCGTGGTCACTTGGAAGACAAGGCCAAGTTGGCCTCTAAAAAGCTGGGTGTACTCAGTAGAGCGAAGCAGTATTTCCAGCCGGGCCACCGCCTTCAGGTTCAAGTTCGGCCCCACATGGAATACTGCTCGCATCTCTGGGCGGGAGCACCCCAATACCAGCTTTTTCCATTTGACCGCATACAACGGAGAGCGACTCGACTCGTCAACGACCGAGCTCTTACCGATCGGCTTGACACTCTGGCCTTGCGGAGGGACGTCAGCTCCCTCTGCATTTTTTACCGTATGTACCACGGGGATTGTTCCGATGAACTGTTTGGAACGATTCCTGCCGCCGAGTTTCGTCATCGTACGACACGACAGACCGCCAGGTACCATCCACACCATCTGGATGGCTGGCATTCCTCAACAGTGCGGTTCTCTCGACATTTCCTGCCACGCACAGCCGCGTTGTGGAATGGTCTGTCCTCGGCGGTATTTCCAAACCAGTACGACTTAGGGTCCTTCAAGAAGCGAGCCTATCTTTTCCTTAAAGGCCGGCATCGCATCTGCAATTCCTCTGGTGTTGCGGGTGTCCATGGGCGTCGTTGATCACCTGGGTGTTCCCGCCGCTCGTTTGCCCCCTTCTCTTATAAAAAATAAATAAATAATCAGATGACCAGTTTGCTCGTTTGTCGCCTTATTCCATTAATCACTTACAATAAAACTTGGTGTGAAGTAAAGCTCAGTCAATTATTTTAAAAAGTATAGTTTCCTCCTAGCAAGCCGCCCCGTATTCGTGCGGTTAGTATCTATACAAACTTTCATCCCCTACTTTAGGGGATGAATTTAGTCACATCCTTTCTTAGTTTCTCGCCTACGCCTACGCCTAATAACAGAAAATCTTTTTTATACAGATGAGTTGTTATAAAGTAAAAGAGACTTGTTGTATGTACCATTGCTTAAAAAGTTTATGGGCCGCTGAATTAAATTTAAGTCATGTTAAGTTACTAGACAGTTGGCAGTTGGTAGCCAAAACGTGTGAGTAAACTTACCAATCTTTTTTGCGAAGTCCTCAAGCTTCTTTACAATATCAGCTGAAAGTAAGAATTAAATGGTTGAATAGGGATATACCAAACACCGTAAATACAAAAATCCCAGGTCTCTGGGCGCAAGGCGCTCTGATGTTAAATTCGTGACAATGTTTCCTAAAACAATGAGAATTATCTATCGGCGCTACTATCTCTCTCATGTCGCGCTCTCGCTTACACACATTCAGACACGAGGCACATTGATCGTGCATGATCGGTTACTGTCGGCTCAAGCGCAGCGGGACCCGACCGTAACGCTATATTTCTAGCGAATGCCATCTACTATCACGTCACGTTGTCACAACAAGAATAGCCAACCCTATTTTGAAAACAATGCTATACCTTCAAATATTGAAAATCTGTTCCTCGATATAAACCTTCCTAAAAGGAATCTCAACACAATCACCGAACTTGTATACTGTATTGGTAATAGGCAGTAGTCTTGGGAATACGTAGGGGACCTTAAGTCGAAGGCGTAGGTATTCAATTTGATTTACTCAAGCCTTATTATCGCGCTTACTTACTTGGTTCAGGTTTCTTGGGCGGGTGGGCGATGGCTTGCACGGGGCTGAAGGCTACGCAGGCCATCTGAGAAGAGGGAACATTTACAACGCAGCTTCGTATCGACGTATGAAGTGTTGACAGCCTAAGGAGGTTTGTTCTGTGTTCTTGTAAGGCCAAGTGGATATCTGTAACCGGTGGCCTCAAACAGAGGACTACAGGGTAAATACGAATTTTCTCGAAAAGTAATTTTGTATATTTTTGCAATAAAGAAATTAATTAAAACTACTTAAAAAATATTAATCAATATCCCCTCGCTTTATTAACATAAAATTAAAATATGCTACGCACGCGTGGGCTTGGATCCCATCCTCGTCGCCAATGTAGTAACTGCCGGGGACACGGCAATGCAAGGCGGCGTTAGGGGACGGACTGGTTTATTATTTAACACGTACATTATTTTTTATCTACCTTGAAACATACCATTTATTCTACACAACACTTTTAAATTATTAATTTTGAAATATGAACAACATATAAATATTTACTATATCTATACTAAGAAGAGTTTATGTGACCGCGTTACTATCAGACACTGCGGATTGGATTTAAAATATTAGATATGTATGCATTTGACAGCCCAATTATTAGGTAAAGTTTTAGGTTAGCTATCATCACGCTGCAACACTTGCCGTTCAAAAAGGAAAAAACAGAATGACGTTGGTAATAAAAATTTACTTACCAATACAACGACGGAAGCCACAATCAAGTTGAGTTTCGACATTTTTTAATGATTTAATAAATAAATTATAGAACTAAAGTCAAGTTATTGTGATGAATTCTTAGTTCAACTGTTGAAACTATACTTTTTGTGTATTTATATTGGTTTGAAGTTATAAAAATTACAATAAAAATTGCACATATCACGATACCACTTAATTTATAATCCAAAACGTGTTTATATAAAAAAAAACATATACTAGTGCCGGTAACCGACTTCGCTCGTATTAATTTGATGATCATTTCTGTAATATATTGGTAATAATGTAGGCAGGCTTGAATAACCTACCGTCAGTTCATTAAATTAAAACCAGTCCCAAACCAACCGCCGTTTTACTAACACGCGATACACCAAAACTGGCGACGAGGATGGGATGCGGAGGCAGCCGGCGGCGACGGCCAGGGAGCGGCGTCGGCACCGGGTGGTTCGGGACTCGAGCAGGCGGCTGGCCTGCATCGCGTCGGCGCTGGGCACGCGCGACGGCGACGGCCTGTTTGCAGGTGCTGCGGTGAGGAGGCCCACACAGCACTCGCCCTTTCAGCACGTTATGCGAATCGATCATCGTTTTTTCGAAGCAACCTTCCTAGAAATATAATTACTTGTACTTTCTCCTCTAACCTTTAATCAAAGTGTGACGAAATACAAACCCATTGCCGAGATACTCTATTGTCGGTTGAGGATCCCTTCTCGTCAGCTTAGCCGTATCGCTCTTCGGCATTCATTTGCTCTGCGTGGTAACAATCCAGCGTCAATTTGCCATTCTGCAGAAACAGCGCCCTCTTCCGTCTTCGTGGAATTCCACCATTATCTCCCTCGTATAGTATATATAGTAATACAATATTGCACGTTTTTTTATAAGGTGGCAAACGAGCAACTGTGTCACCTGATGTTAAGTGACCACTACCCATAGACATCCGGAAAAAAATGAGTCACAGATGCGTTGCCTACCTTTAATGGACAGAGGAGTTGTGACTGGGATCGAGAAAAGTATTGTGGCACTAGGCCGCACATATGGCCACCACATTTATAACATTCAGGCTCGGCCACCCCGCACCCTAAGGGTCCTGCGGACGCGCAGGGTTGCGGCAAGAGTCAGTTCAAAACCGTCAGCTTGTTCGCACGTGTGCCCAAGCCACGCTGTTCCAATTATAAGAATCCATGTAAATATTAACTGTATATAAGCCGTGTCTGTGTATTAGTGTGTGCATTATGGAATATATATGGGAGACCCCGGAGCCCCCACCTTAATGCCCCCGAAACTAGGGGGTTCTTGTGAGTTCTTCACATAACCTTTCCTCCAGAAACAGGGTATCTTGTTTAAGATCCCCTGAAATTGAAGTTGTTTTCAAATATCTTCTATATTTTCTTTAGGTTCTATCCGAAGCGTTGGGATAAAAATATTTTAAACAATCAATATAATATAAAATTTATTACAATCAAGAATAATTACGTTTATCACAATCATTTGTCATCACAAGTCGGCGGCGGAGTCGTCTGATTATCACACGTCGGCGGCGGAGTCGTCTGATTATCACACGTCGGCGGCGGAGTCGTCGTACAAGAGCCACTGCTAAGTAAACCTGTAAGAAGTTAAATATGTTAATAAACAATCATACCGGTGCCCAAAGGCAGATAGTGCCTACATGTTCCGATCCTGTCACATCGCTCTTGCTTCTGACATGATTACCTGCATTTCTTTACTATGTCAAATTATTCCTTTATAAACATATTTTTAAGATATTATATACTAGCTGTGGCTTGAGGCTTCATTTCCAAATTTTCCCGCTCGAAATTTTTGTAAGATAATTCCGCGTAGAATAACTTCGAATTGTAAGTGACAGGTGTCAAAAAGTTGTTACTGTCATAAAGTATCACTTTAATATTACCATGGCAACCGACATTGTAATTAGTATCGCTGACAATGTGTGTGCAGAATATACATGATGATTGGTTGAGTAGTTTAGGAGGTACTCGTAACAAACAAACTCACATTCGCATTTATAATATTCGTTGGAATAACGATGTTCTGGGCCAATCTAATTTAGAAAAAAAGATATTTCTTAAATTGATCGCCTAAGGGCTTAAAGTGGGGGATGAATATTGCATGAATAAATAATTTAAATGCAATGTAAGTTGCCCTCAGAAATAATATAGAATTTTAGGTTTCAGAAGGTTCAGCTTAGGATGGACATACTCGAATTAAATTGCACTGCAGAACTCATCTTGTAGCCTCTAATTCTTATATAACTTTAACTTTAACCTAATAACGCAAACAAAATACAAGTAATTTCTGATCATCCATTCCTCTATCTTTCATAAGTAGACAACTTATCTGCAACTCATTCCCTAAGAGCTCGGCGGCCTGACAATCCGATTATAATAATAAAGTAACGGCCCGATCCGAGGCTTCCTCTACGGAGGGAGACCTCCAGCTAAGTTACTCTTAAAGAGGCTTAGGCTAGGCGCCCTCTGCGCCCTGCCGGCTCGAGCCCGGTGTAGCTGTAGATGCCTCCTCTAGGCAAACAGTGTCAACACAAGGCAGTAACAAATAAAAAATGGAACTATTATCTTGACCTAACCTATGGGTAGCAGTCACTTAATATTAGTTGAACCGTTTGCCCATTTGCCACCCTCTTCCTGAAACAATTTACTATCCTGACTGCGGTTCTGGCTAAGTGATGGCGAGCGCAGGGCGCGGGTCGCGGTCGGCGGTTGGGGAAGGGGTAGTCATCGGCAAAGCTTCTGCGTCCGCACTATACTTAGATTCCCGCTTACTTCGACTTAGCAATACAAATATCACATACCTGATAAAAGTTGGGTCAGGGTTGGAGCTGCAAGTACATGGAAAATGTTAGAATGAATGTTACCATTTTCTATGTCTGCCTTATAATTGTTAGGTTAAAAAACCGGCCGGTGAAACACAATGAACTAGGAGACCGTTTTTTGATCAGGAATGGGAAGGGGGAGGGAATAGATTGGAACAGGATATATCTTCTGTTTATCCCCTCCTCTGTCCATTAAAGGTGCAAATACAACTCGTTAGGTTGTTGCAGATGCCTATGGGTAGCGGTCATTTAACATCAGGGGTACCGTGGCCATGCCTCCAAAGATATCGCCACACCGAGGCCAAGCATGTTGCCCATACATACAATATTAACTGTTTGGATACGTACGTAGCTGGAGATGTCGCCATTTATGTGGCAGAGCTTTTAAATACCTTTAAATTGTACATATAGCTGCGACTATTTTTAAAATATACACAAAATGTTTGTTTGGTGATTTGGTCTAGGATTGAATATACCTTGAAACATTGAATTGAAGTCATCAATATTTTTAATAAAATATTTAATGTATTACTCACCTGGCTTCGCATTGACGATGACGAAAGTCTGAAAAGAAAGAACATGCATACTTCAATTTATTACAATATTTAGGGATGATAAAAACAAAATGTGCCATACGTAAAAATGTTTAACTAGCTGTCAAATGTCAATTGAGTTTCTAGAAGTATGATCAACCCTTTTTTCTTTTAGAAAGTGAAATCAATTTGACATGACATTGACAGGAGAATAAGTTGAATAAAGATTTGACAAACTATTCAAAACTAATGGTATCTAAAGTATTCCCATAACAAAAAAACAATATGTGAATAAATATCAATTGTTGAATGTATGTTTGTGCATAACTACAGAACGAACCACTTATTTGGCAATTTTTTGTTGTGTGATTGTAATTGTAGGAACAAGGTGTATGAAAGTTGTTGTAAAATACTAAATACATGCAAAATATAGTACAGTATAAGCGAGGTAATCGAAGGGTTATCGACTTTCATTTGGCGTGCTCCTGATACACCATTAGTTACTTGAGGAGTTCTGATGGTGTTTTACTCCCCCACCCCCTGATGTGGTCCGAAAATGTTCATAGATTTTAACAAATCGACGCTTTGTGTCGGATTTCGAGAAATATTGTAATTATATATATATATATATATATATAATGTCATTTTCAGAAAGTTCTTTTGCAATATTTAAAACCCGTTACATTTAGTGCGATTCGGCTGCCCCTCCTCCTTCTTATCCCCTTTTACATTATTATTACGTAATATTCCATATATTCCTTCCCCTTCTCGCGTCTAAATTCATACATCAACGCAACATGTTTGTTACGGGTACTCTTAACACCGCCTCTATATGTCACCAAATCAAAATGTATTTATTGTCATCTCAGCTTTTTTCAGAGAAAAGAGAGAGATAGCAACATGTTGTATTAAATGTTTTCGGTAATGTGAACACGGTGTAAGAAAGTAATTCAAAACTTACCACCAAAATTAATACAAAAATCGCTCCCTTCATCGTTGCTAGATTGTGCGATTGCAGCTTGGATAATATTATATATACAAAAGGCAAATACATTTAAGCTTATATATACACTACAGACATGTAGATTCAGTTGAACAGACAGATGTACAAATATTAATTTAAATATAAAGTCGATGCGTTCAGTAATTGTTCAATTACAAGCAAATATTTAGGCAAATAATTGTACTTATGATTTACGAGTAGCGTGTCTCTTTGGCCTACGATCATGACCAGGTCTTTGACCTACTTGTTGGGTCCATATTTTTATTGAATAAAATATTAGTAAATTACAGTATTTATTTTATAATTATAAATTTGAATGTAAGTTTGTTTGTTACGCTTTCACGCGAAAACTACTCAACCGATCATCATGAAACTTTGTACACATATTCTTAGAGGTATTAGAAGTAACATAGGATAGGATAGGAAAAAAAATAGTATATAAAAAGCGAAGTATGTTCCTTATGTCTATAAAACGAAACGGCCGGACCGATTTCGATGAAATTTACAGGTATTGTCCAGATTGGCACAGCGGGTGCTTGGTAGCGATCGGATCAACATAAATAGTGGTACCCGGGTGAAGCCGGGGCGGGTCACTAGTATATAATAAATATATATTTTATTTTTAAAAAAATTGGCAGGGGAAGTCCAAGGAGAGCTTATATCGATCAGATTAGTGACATACTAAAGAAGGGATGGGAAACTGTTACAGACGAGCTTACGGGTTACGTGCACGAGCGTATATTTAAGTCGTTTTGTATACTCGTATAATTATACGTGAAGTTGGTAATGATTCGGTTTTGCCGGTATTTTACGATATGCCTAGTTACATTATAAACTGACGAAGTGTACAGTCGTTCGGTGACATGACAATGACTTTGGGCTTTTAAAACATTGTCATATGACGCTATTGACATTACTTAAATGACCTTCACACGTTTTAACTTCTGTATCATCAATAGAATATCATCAAAAGAAATAAAACCAGCTTGTTTGTTTACACCATTTGGTATATTTAATTTATTGTTAATAATATATTAAATATACCAAATGGTGTAATAATGCTTATAAAAGTTATTAAATAATTATTTGCTTAATTACTTTTGAATGAAAAAAAATATTTACACAGATGTAAATAAATTGTTTTAAATGTGTTTTAGTACAAAGAAAATTACGCTTTCAAAATAAAATTATTTTTTATATTTTCTAGAACTCCTATAAGATGTAATGTTTTGACGTGTCATCCAAATAATATCCGGAAACAGAATCTACCTAGACATGGGATACAATTTGTCCAAAAAATAAAACTGGCTTAGTCTTAAATTGTCAAGGGATATGAAATCGTATTAATGCCATTTATGAATTAGTTCACAATCTCACTCTCTCGAATGAATCGTTTACAATTTGACGCATCATACCAAAGGTCTATCGAAACTTTTACTGGAAATTTTATCAAAATCGGTCAAACACACACCCTGTGCGGTACATGCAGTACCACCATCAACATCTGTACATACTGATAAATAAAAAAATGTTCCCTGTAGACCTATAGACTCCGAAACGGCTGGAGCGATTTCGATTAAACTTACTGGGATTGTCCAGATTGGCACAGCGGGTGTTCCTGTGTTTGGTAGCGACCGGATCAACATAATTAGTGGTACCCGGGCGAAGCCAGGGCTGTCACTAGTTTAGAATAAATAATTGATAAAATAATAAAACTACACCCTATTTATCTCAATTACTGCGAGAGACGACTCTTTACGAAACTTTAAAAATGCATGTCTAATTTCCTTGTTCTGAACTAAATGTTCCAAATGTCCTATTTTTATTTTAACGTCAGCTCTTTGCGCTGCATATCGGACACTGATGCAGCACGGACTCCTGCTCCCTCAGATCGCAGAGACATGAAGGGCTCACCTTACAGCGGAACCTGCTCAGGTAGAGTAGAACCCTCCATGTCCGGTAAATATTTGTGTGAGGACTGGATCCTCAGAATGGGGTATACCTTGACGGCGTCCTCGAAGAAAAGAACACTTTGGTTGTTGAGGTTATTTCCCCGTCCTTGTCGCAACTGCAGCCGGATGTGTCGCTTGACGTTTCGTTTCATACGGGACACTTTTCATAGTTCGGTTTGGTCTTCTCTCTTTGGACTCGTGCACGGCCAACAGTTCCTGGTATACGGTACACGGGTACTGGCGTACAGGACCGGTTTCTCCAACTCGAAGTCGAAGTTTCGTTTTCGTTTTTGGTACAGTGAACTTAAGTGATAAAATAAGGGTGTATTTTATTACCATCTGTGGTGCCATCTTTAAACCGTCTTCCTCGGGTAGCCTGTCTATCAGAATGTGTTTATGAAGGTTCGTCTGGCAATACAATGCTGTACTAGTCCGTACTTTAATGTATAGAAGTGAGATCTTGATTTGGCAGAGAAAGCATGTCAGTAGAATAACTGCCGTTGAGATGCGATCCTGAAGAAGTATGTTGCGGCATTGAGTGGCAGTGTTGGACGCACAAGGAGAACTTATATCGATCTCGTGACATACTAAAGAAGGGCGATATAAGGAGTACCAGTAAACGACGGCCTCGAATGCGTAGATGTATGGATGTAGAAGAAGCGAGAGAGGCATGCCAGGATCGCGCCAAATGGAAATCCGTGGTCTTTGCCTACCTCTTCTGGTAAACGGGCGTGTGAGCATATTCTGATGCACATACATGCACTGTAACACATGTTTTTGTTTGTACAATATATTAAATGTTATTTGAAGCATTGTTTTTAAAGACATCAACAGTTATTTGTTCAGCTGAAATATATTCTGCTTTGTGTTATATTGGTATAAAATAATCAAGGGTTTGCTCTCGGCAACAAGAAGAAAATTACCTTTGCAAAATGTGGCAACCATTCGTCGTCCTTCTGTTAGCGGTGAGAGATTTAACTTAAATTTAATTAATTTAAAATAAATTTTTAAATTATATTAAAACTGTTGTAATTCAAATTTAATTAAGTGTTTTAATTGCTGGATGGGTTGCACTCAACTCGCGTCCCCCCCATTGTACCATCATCAGATGTCATACCTTGAGATATACGATTTTTCTTGTATAAATCAGGATGTAATTATATACTCTTTGTAATTTTATATCAAAGATATCTCAGATACGTAAACGGAAAATGTAATACCTAACATTTCTTGATATTATTAAAATAAATATTTAAATTTATCATCATTTGATATCAATTGTACGTGTCCAGGATGTCAATGGTACGGACATCGATTTGATTTGGGAAAGCTTAGATTGAAATGATCCTAAACTCTTTTCCGATTATGTTAAAATAAAAGGATTGGAACAAATTGCCGAAGTCACTAAATATGTCAGATTTCATTGATTCACAATATCAACAGAGAAGTGAAGAGATAGGCGATATACTAGACCGTGCCATATTTCTATGTACCGGGTACTCGTAGTACTCGTACTCGTACTCGCACATTGCCACTTGTCATGGGGTTACGATCAATAATTTATTGTTTATAAACTAATATATATAAGTTACATAAATTACAGATTTCTCTAAGAATCGTTTGCGCAAGTGACATCTGTGAAAGTGACGAAGACCTGGAAGAATATACTTTCTCATCGAGCAATTCCAATAGCGAATCGTCCAGTTTTTCGACAAGCGAAAATGAAGCATATGACAAGATTTATTCTGCCGAAATCTTAAATGGTTATGAAAACGATATAGAGGTTAATAGCGCAAGCAGTGACTCATATAGCGCCTCAAGCAGCGCTACGCAAATTAGCAAAAATGGTGATTCTGCAAGCGCCAACTCTTTCGGCAGTTCTGGAAGTTCTGCAACTTCGAGCGGAGATGGTAACACTGCAAGCAGTGACTCAAATAGCAACTCTAGCAGTACCGCGCAGATAAGGAAAGGTGGTAGAGCTGCAAGCGCCAACTCTTCCGGCAGTTCTAGAAGCTCTGCAACTTCGAAGCGATATGGAAGTACTGCACATAGTTACTCATCAAGCGACTCTAGCAGTACCGCGCAGAGTCGGAAACATGGTACAACTGCAAGTGCGAACTCTTCCGGCAGTTCTGGAAGCTCTGCAACTTCGGGCGGAGATGGCAATACAGCAAGCAGTTACTCAAATAGTGCAACAAGCAGCTCTGCACAGATTGGTAAAGATGGTGACTCTGCAAGCGCCAACTCTAACGGCAGTTCTGGAAGCTCTGCAACTTCGAGCGGAGATGGTAATACTGCAAGCAGTGACTCAAATAGCGACTCGAGCAGCTCTACGCAGATTGGTAAAGATGGTAACTCTGCAAGCGCCAACTCTAACGGCCATTCTGGAAGCTCTGCAACTTCGAGCGGAGGTGGTAATACTGCAAGCAGTGACTCAAATAGCGAGTCGAGCAGCTCTACGCAGATTGGTAAAGATGGTAAATCTGCAATTGCGAACTCTTACGGCAGTTCTGGAAGCTCTGCGACTTCGAGCGGAGATGGAAATACTGCAAGCAGTTACTCAAATAGTGCCTCAAATAGCTTTGCCCAGATTGGTAAAGATGGTGACTCTGCAAGCGCCAACTCAAACGGCAGTTCTGGTAGCTATGCAACTACGAGCGGAGATGGAAATACTGCAAGCAGTTACTCAAATAGTGCCTCAAATAGCTTTGCCCAGATTGGTAAAGATGGTAACTCTACAAGCGCCAACTCAAACGGCAGTTCTAGAAGCTCTGCAACTTCGATTGGAGATAGTAATACTGCAAGCAGTGACTCAAATAGCGAATCGAGCAGCTCTACGCAGATTGGTAAAGACGGTGACTCTGCAAGCGCCAACTCTAATAACAGTTCTGGAAGCTCTGCAACTTCGAGCGGAGGTGGTAATACTGCAAGCAGTGACTCAAATAGCGACTCGAGCAGCTCTACGCAGATTGGTAAGGATGGTAACTCTGCAAGCGCCAATTCTTACAACAGTTCTGGAAGTTCTGCAACTTCGAGGCGAGATAAAAGTACTGCACGCAGTTACTCATGTAGCGACTCTAGCAGTACCGCGCAGAGTAGGAAAGGTGGTAAAGTGGCAAGCGCCAACTCTTCCGGCAGTTCTGGAAGCTCCGCAACTTCGAGCGGAGATGGTAATACTGCAAGCAGTTACTCAAATAGTGCCTCAAGCAGCTCTGCGCAAATAGGTAAGGATGGTGACTCTGCAAGCGCCAACTCTAACGGCAGTTCTGGAAGTTCTGCAACTTCGAGCGGAGATGGTAACACTGCAAGCAGTTACTCAAATAGTGCCTCAAATAGCTTTGCCCAGGTTGGTAAAGATGGTAACTCTGCAAGCGCCAACTCTAACGGCAGTTCTGGTAGTTATGCAAGTTCGAGCGGAGATGGTAATACTGCAAGCAGTGACTCAAATAGTGCCTCAAATAGCTTTGCCCAGATTGGTAAAGGTGGTAACTCTGCAAGCGCCAACTCTAACGGCAGTTCTGGAAGTTATGCAGCTTCGAGCGGAGGTGGTATTACTGCAAGCAGTGACTCAAATAGTGCCTCAAGCAGCTCTGCGCAAATTGGTAAGAGTGGTGACTCTGCAAGCGCCAACTCTGACGGCAGTTCTGGAAGTTCTGCAACTTCGAGCGGAGATGGAAGTACTGCACTCAGTTACTCATCTAGCGACTCTAGCAGTACCACGCAGATTAGGAAAGGTGGTAAAGCTGCAAGCGCCAACTCTTCCGGCAGTTCTGGAAGCTCCGCAACTTCGAGCGGAGATGGTAACACTGCAAGCAGTTACTCAAATAGTGCCTCAAATAGCTTTGCCCAGATTGGTAAAGGTGGTAACTCTGCAAGCGCCAACTCTAACGGCAGTTCTGGAAGTTATGCAGCTTCGAGCGGAGGTGGTATTACTGCAAGCAGTGACTCAAATAGTGCCTCAAGCAGCTCTGCGCAAATTGGTAAGGGTGGTGACTCTGCAAGCGCCAACTCTGACGGCAGTTCTGAAAGTTCTGCAACTTCGAGCGGAGATGGAAGTACTGCACTCAGTTACTCATCTAGCGACTCTAGCAGTACCGCGCAGATTAGGAAAGGTGGTAACTCTGCAAGCGCCAACTCTTACGGCAGTTCTGGAAGTTATGCAAGTTCGAGCGGAGATGGTAATACTGCAAGCAGTTTCTCATCTAGCGATTCTAGCAGTATCGCGCAGAGTAGGAAAGGTGGTAAAGCTGCAATCGGCAACTCTTCCGGCAGTTCTGGAAGCTCTGCAACTTCGAAGCGAGATGGAAGTACTGCAAGCAGTTACTCATATAGTGCCTCAAATAGCTATGCGCAGATTGGTAAGGATGGTGATTCTACAAGCGCCAACTCTAACGGCAGTTCTGGAAGTTATGCAACTTCGAGCGGAGATGGAAGTAATGCACTCAGTTACTCATCTAGCGACTCTAGCAGTACCGCGCAGAGTAGGAAAGGTGGTAAAGCTGCAAGCGCCAACTCTTCCGGCAGTTCTGGAAGCTCCGCAACTTCGAGCGGAGATAGAAGTACTGCATTCAGTTACTCATCTAGCGACTCTAGCAGTACCGTGCAGAGTAGGAAAGGTGGTAAAGCTGCAAGCGCCAACTCTTCCGGCAGTTCTGGAAGCTCCGCAACTTCGAGCGGAGATGGAAGTACTGCACTCAGTTACTCATCTAGCGACTCTAGCAGTTCCGCGCAGAGTAGGAAAGGTGGTAAAGCTGCAAGCGCCAACTCTTCCGGCAGTTCTGGAAGCTCCGCAACTTCGAGCGGAGATGGTAACACTGCAAGCAGTTACTCAAATAGTGCCTCAAATAGCTTTGCCCAGATTGTTAAGGGTGGTAACTCTGCAAGCGCCAACTCTATCGGCAGTTCTGGAAGTTATGCAGCTTCGAGCGGAGGTGGTATTACTGCAAGCAGTGACTCAAATAGTGCCTCAAGCAGCTCTGCGCAAATTGGTAAGGATGGTGACTCTGCAAGTGCCAACTCTGACGGCAGTTCTGGAAGTTCTGCAACTTCGAGCGGAGATGGAAGTACTGCACTCAGTTACTCATCTAGCGACTCTAGCAGTACCGCGCAGATTAGGAAAGGTGGTAAAGCTGCAAGCGCCAACTCTTCCGGCAGTTCTGGAAGCTCCGCAACTTCGAGCGGAGATGTTAACACTGCAAGCAGTTACTCAAATAGTGCCTCAAATAGCTTTGCCCAGATTGGTAAAGGTGGTAACTCTGCAAGCGCCAACTCTAACGGCAGTTCTGGAAGTTATGCAAGTTCGAGCGGAGATGGTAATACTGCAAGCAGTTTCTCATCTAGCGATTCTAGCAGTATCGCGCAGAGTAGGAAAGGTGGTAAAGCTGCAATCGGCAACTCTTCCGGCAGTTCTGGAAGCTCTGCAACTTCGAAGCGAGATGGAAGTACTGCAAGCAGTTACTCATATAGTGCCTCAAATAGCTATGCGCAGATAGGTAAGGATGGTGATTCTACAAGCGCCAACTCTAACGGCAGTTCTGGAAGCTCTGCAACTTCGAGCGGAGATGGAAGTACTGCACTCAGTTACTCATCTAGCGACTCTAGCAGTACCGCGCAGAGTAGGAAAGGTGGTAAAACTGCAAGCGCCAACTCTTCCGGCAGTTCTGGAAGCTCCGCAACTTCGAGCGGAGATAGAAGTACTGCACTCAGTTACTCATCTAGCGACTCTAGCAGTACCGCGCGGAGTAGGAAAGGTGGTAAAGCTGCAAGCGCCAACTCTTCCGGCAGTTCTGGAAGCTCCGCAACTTCGAGCGGAGATGGAAGTACTGCATTCAGTTACTCATCTAGCGACTCTAGCAGTTCCGCGCAGAGTAGGAAAGGTAGTAAAGCTGCAAGCGCCAACTTTTCCGGCAGTTCTGGAAGCTCCGCAACTTCGAGCGGAGATGGTAACACCGCAAGCAGTTACTCAAATAGTGCCTCAAATAGCTTTGCCCACATTGGTAAGGGTGGTAACTCTGCAAGCTCCTACTCTAACGGCAGTTCTGGAAGTTATGCAGCTTCGAGCGGAGGTGGTATTACTGCAAGCAGTGACTCAAATAGTGCCTCAAGCAGCTCTGCGCAAATTGGTAAGGATGGTGACTCTGCAAGCGCCAACTCTGACGGCAGTTCTGGAAGTTCTGCAACTTCGAGCGGAGATGGAAGTACTGCACTCAGTTACTCATCTAGCGACTCTAGCAGTACTGCGCAGAGTAGGAAAGGTGGTAAAGCTGCAAGCGCCAACTCTTCCGGTAGTTCTGGAAGTTCTGCAACGTCGAGGCGAGATGGTAACACTGCAAGCAGTTACTCAAATAGTGCCTCAAATAGCTTTACCCAGATTGGTAAAGATGGTAACTCTGCAAGCGCCAACTCTAACGGCAGTTCTGGAAGCTATGCAAGTTCGAGCGGAGATGGTAATACTGCAAGCAGTTACTCAAATAGTGCCTCAAATAGCTTTGCCCAGATTGGTAAAGATGGTAACTCTGCAAGCGCCAACTCTATCGGCAGTTCTGGAAGTTATGCAGCTTCGAGCGGAGGTGGTATTACTGCAAGCAGTGACTCAAATAGTGCCTCAAGCAGTTCTGCGCAAATTGGTAAGGATGGTGACTCTGCAAGCGCCAACTCTGACGGCAGTTCTGGAAGCTCTGCAACTTCGAAGCGAGATGGAAGTACTGCAAGCAGTTACTCATATAGTGCCTCAAATAGCTATGCGCAGATAGGTAAGGATGGTGATTCTACAAGCGCCAACTCTAACGGCAGTTCTGGAAGCTCTGCAACTTCGAGCGGAGATGGAAGTACTGCACTCAGTTACTCATCTAGCGACTCTAGCAGTACCGCGCAGAGTAGGAAAGGTGGTAAAGCTGCAAGCGCCAACTCTTCCGGCAGTTCTGGAAGCTCCGCAACTTCGAGCGGAGATAGAAGTACTGCACTCAGTTACTCATCTAGCGACTCTAGCAGTACCGCGCGGAGTAGGAAAGGTGGTAAAGCTGCAAGCGCCAACTCTTCCGGCAGTTCTGGAAGCTCCGCAACTTCGAGCGGAGATGGAAGTACTGCATTCAGTTACTCATCTAGCGACTCTAGCAGTTCCGCGCAGAGTAGGAAAGGTAGTAAAGCTGCAAGCGCCAACTCTTCCGGCAGTTCTGGAAGCTCCGCAACTTCGAGCGGAGATGGTAACACCGCAAGCAGTTACTCAAATAGTGCCTCAAATAGCTTTGCCCACATTGGTAAGGGTGGTAACTCTGCAAGCTCCTACTCTAACGGCAGTTCTGGAAGTTATGCAGCTTCGAGCGGAGGTGGTATTACTGCAAGCAGTGACTCAAATAGTGCCTCAAGCAGCTCTGCGCAAATTGGTAAGGATGGTGACTCTGCAAGCGCCAACTCTGACGGCAGTTCTGGAAGTTCTGCAACTTCGAGCGGAGATGGAAGTACTGCACTCAGTTACTCATCTAGCGACTCTAGCAGTACTGCGCAGAGTAGGAAAGGTGGTAAAGCTGCAAGCGCCAACTCTTCCGGTAGTTCTGGAAGTTCTGCAACGTCGAGGCGAGATGGTAACACTGCAAGCAGTTACTCAAATAGTGCCTCAAATAGCTTTACCCAGATTGGTAAAGATGGTAACTCTGCAAGCGCCAACTCTAACGGCAGTTCTGGAAGCTATGCAAGTTCGAGCGGAGATGGTAATACTGCAAGCAGTTACTCAAATAGTGCCTCAAATAGCTTTGCCCAGATTGGTAAAGATGGTAACTCTGCAAGCGCCAACTCTATCGGCAGTTCTGGAAGTTATGCAGCTTCGAGCGGAGGTGGTATTACTGCAAGCAGTGACTCAAATAGTGCCTCAAGCAGTTCTGCGCAAATTGGTAAGGATGGTGACTCTGCAAGCGCCAACTCTGACGGCAGTTCTGGAAGTTCTGCAACTTCGAGCGGAGATGGAAGTACTGCACTCAGTTACTCATCTAGCGACTCTAGCAGTACCGCGCAGATTAGGAAAGGTGGTAAAGCTGCAAGCGCCAACTCTTCCGGCAGTTCTGGAAGCTCCGCAACTTCGAGCGGAGATGTTAACACTGCAAGCAGTTACTCAAATAGTGCCTCAAATAGCTTTGCCCAGATTGGTAAAGGTGGTAACTCTGCAAGCGCCAACTCTAATGGCAGTTCTGGAAGTTATGCAAGTTCGAGCGGAGATGGTAATACTGCAAGCAGTTTCTCATCTAGCGATTCTAGCAGTATCGCGCAGAGTAGGAAAGGTGGTAAAGCTGCAATCGGCAACTCTTCCGGCAGTTCTGGAAGCTCTGCAACTTCGAAGCGAGATGGAAGTACTGCAAGCAGTTACTCATATAGTGCCTCAAATAGCTATGCGCAGATAGGTAAGGATGGTGATTCTACAAGCGCCAACTCTAACGGCAGTTCTGGAAGCTCTGCAACTTCGAGCGGAGATGGAAGTACTGCACTCAGTTACTCATCTAGCGACTCTAGCAGTACCGCGCAGAGTAGGAAAGGTGGTAAAGCTGCAAGCGCCAACTCTTCCGGCAGTTCTGGAAGCTCCGCAACTTCGAGCGGAGATAGAAGTACTGCACTCAGTTACTCATCTAGCGACTCTAGCAGTACCGCGCGGAGTAGGAAAGGTGGTAAAGCTGCAAGCGCCAACTCTTCCGGCAGTTCTGGAAGCTCCGCAACTTCGAGCGGAGATGGAAGTACTGCATTCAGTTACTCATCTAGCGACTCTAGCAGTTCCGCGCAGAGTAGGAAAGGTAGTAAAGCTGCAAGCGCCAACTCTTCCGGCAGTTCTGGAAGCTCCGCAACTTCGAGCGGAGATGGTAACACCGCAAGCAGTTACTCAAATAGTGCCTCAAATAGCTTTGCCCACATTGGTAAGGGTGGTAACTCTGCAAGCGCCAACTCTAACGGCAGTTCTGGAAGTTATGCAGCTTCGAGCGGAGGTGGTATTACTGCAAGCAGTGACTCAAATAGTGCCTCAAGCAGCTCTGCGCAAATTGGTAAGGATGGTGACTCTGCAAGCGCCAACTCTGACGGCAGTTCTGGAAGTTCTGCAACTTCGAGCGGAGATGGAAGTACTGCACTCAGTTACTCATCTAGCGACTCTAGCAGTACTGCGCAGAGTAGGAAAGGTGGTAAAGCTGCAAGCGCCAACTCTTCCGGTAGTTCTGGAAGTTCTGCAACGTCGAGGCGAGATGGTAACACTGCAAGCAGTTACTCAAATAGTGCCTCAAATAGCTTTACCCAGATTGGTAAAGATGGTAACTCTGCAAGCGCCAACTCTAACGGCAGTTCTGGAAGCTATGCAAGTTCGAGCGGAGATGGTAATACTGCAAGCAGTTACTCAAATAGTGCCTCAAATAGCTTTGCCCAGATTGGTAAAGATGGTAACTCTGCAAGCGCCAACTCTAACGGCAGTTCTGGAAGTTCTGCAGCTTCGAGCGGAGGTGGTAATACTGCAAGTAGTGACTCAAATAGTGCCTCAAGCAGCTCTGTGCAAATTGGTAAGGATGGTGACTCTGCAAGCGCCAAATCTGACGGCAGTTCTGGAAGTTCTGCAACTTCGAGCGGAGATGGAAGTACTGCACTCAGTTACTCATCTAGCGACTCTAGCAGTACCGCGCAGATTAGGAAAGGTGGTAAAGCTGCAAGCGCCAACTCTTCCGGCAGTTCTGGAAGCTCCGCAACTTCGAGCGGAGATTGTAACACTGCAAGCAGTTACTCAAATAGTGCCTCAAATAGCTTTGCCCAGATTGGTAAAGGTGGTAACTCTGCAAGCGCCAACTCTAACGGCAGTTCTGGAAGTTATGCAAGTTCGAGCGGAGATGGTAATACTGCAAGCAGTTTCTCATCTAGCGACTCTAGCAGTACCGCGCAGAGTAGGAAAGGTGGTAAAGCTGCAAGCGCCAACTCTTCCGGCAGTTCTGGAAGCTCCGCAACTTCGAGCGGAGATGGAAGTACTGCACTCAGTTACTCATCTAGTGACTCTAGCAGTTCCGCGCAGAGTAGGAAAGGTGGTAAAGCTGCAAGCGCCAACTCTTCCGGCAGTTCTGGAAGCTCCGCAACTTCGAGCGGAGATGGTAACACTGCAAGCAGTTACTCAAATAGTGCCTCAAATAGCTTTGCCCAGATTGGTAAGGGTGGTAACTCTGCAAGCGCCAACTCTAACGGCAGTTCTGGAAGTTATGCAGCTTCGAGCGGAGGTGGTAATACTGCAAGCAGTGACTCAAATAGTGCCTCAAGCAGCTCTGCGCAAATTGGTAAGGATGGTGACTCTGCAAGCGCCAAATCTGACGGCAGTTCTGGAAGTTCTGCAACTTCGAGGCGAGATGGTAACACTGCAAGCAGTTACTCAAATAGTGCCTCAAATAGCTTTGCCCAGATTGGTAAGGGTGGTAACTCTGCAAGCGCCAACTCTAACGGCAGTTCTGGAAGTTATGCAAGTTCGAGCGGAGATGGTAATACTGCAAGCAGTTTCTCATCTAGCGACTCTAGCAGTACCGCGCAGAGTAGGAAAGGTGGTAAAGCTGCAAGCGCCAACTCTTCCGGCAGTTCTGGAAGCTCCGCAACTTCGAGCGGAGATGGAAGTACTGCACTCAGTTACTCATCTAGTGACTCTAGCAGTTCCGCGCATAGTAGGAAAGGTGGTAAAGCTGCAAGCGCCAACTCTTCCGGTAGTTCTGGAAGTTCTGCAACGTCGAGGCGAGATGGTAACACTGCAAGCAGTTACTCAAATAGTGCCTCAAATAGCTTTACCCAGATTGGTAAAGATGGTAACTCTGCAAGCGCCAACTCTAACGGCAGTTCTGGAAGCTATGCAAGTTCGAGCGGAGATGGAAATACTGCAAGCAGTTACTCAAATAGTGCCTCAAATAGCTTTGCCCAGATTGGTAAAGATGGTAACTCTTCAAGCGCCAACTCTAACGGCAGTTCTGGAAGTTCTGCAGCTTCGAGCGGAGGTGGTAATACTGCAAGCAGTGACTCAAATAGTTCCTCAAGCAGCTCTGCGCAAATTGGTAAGGATGGTGACTCTGCAAGCGCCAACTCTGACGGCAGTTCTGGAAGTTCTGCAACTTCGAGCGGAGATGGAAGTACTGCACTCAGTTACTCATCTAGCGACTCTAGCAGTACTGCGCAGATTAGAAAAGGTGGTAAAGCTGCAAGCGCCAACTCTTCCGGCAGTTCTGGAAGCTCCGCAACTTCGAGCGGAGATGGTAACACTGCAAGCAGTTACTCAAATAGTGCCTCAAATAGCTTTGCCCAGATTGGTAAAGGTGGTAACTCTGCAAGCGCCAACTCTAACGGCAGTTCTGGAAGTTATGCAAGTTCGAGCGGAGATGGTAATACTGCAAGCAGTTTCTCATCTAGCGATTCTAGCAGTATCGCGCAGAGTAGGAAAGGTGGTAAAGCTGCAATCGGCAACTCTTCCGGCAGTTCTGGAAGCTCTGCAACTTCGAAGCGAGATGGAAGTACTGCAAGCAGTTACTCATATAGTGCCTCAAATAGCTATGCGCAGATAGGTAAGGATGGTGATTCTACAAGCGCCAACTCTAACGGCAGTTCTGGAAGTTTTGCAACTTCGAGCGGAGATGGAAGTACTGCACTCAGTTACTCATCTAGCGACTCTAGCAGTACCGCGCAGAGTAGGAAAGGTGGTAAAGCTGCAAGCGCCAACTCTTCCGGCAGTTCTGGAAGCTCCGCAACTTCGAGCGGAGATAGAAGTACTGCGCTCAGTTACTCATCTAGCGACTCTAGCAGTACCGCGCAGAGTAGGAAAGGTGGTAAAGCTGCAAGCGCCAACTCTTCCGGCAGTTCTGGAAGCTCCGCAACTTCGAGCGGAGATGGAAGTACTGCACTCAGTTACTCATCTAGCGACTCTAGCAGTTCCGCGCAGAGTAGGAAAGGTGGTAAAGCTGCAAGCGCCAACTCTTCCGGCAGTTCTGGTAGCTCCGCAACTTCGAGCGGAGATGGTAACACTGCAAGCAGTTACTCAAATAGTGCCTCAAATAGCTTTGCCCAGATTGGTAAGGGTGGTAACTCTGCAAGCGCCAACTCTAACGGCAGTTCTGGAAGTTATGCAGCTTCGAGCGGAGGTGGTATTACTGCAAGCAGTGACTCAAATAGTGCCTCAAGCAGCTCTGCGCAAATTGGTAAGGATGGTGACTCTGCAAGCGCCAACTCTGACGGCAGTTCTGGAAGTTCTGCAACTTCGAGCGGTGATGGAAGAACGGCACGCAGTTACTCATCTAGCGACTCTAGCAGTACCGCGCATAGTAGGAAAGATGGTAAAGCTGCAAGCGCCAACTCTTCCAGTAGTTCTGGAAGTTCTGCAACGTCGAGGCGAGATGGTAACACTGCAAGCAGTTACTCAAATAGTGCCTCAAATAGCTTTACCCAGATTGGTAAAGATGGTAACTCTGCAAGCGCCAACTCTAACGGCAGTTCTGGAAGCTATGCAAGTTCGAGCGGAGATGGTAATACTGCAAGCAGTTACTCAAATAGTGCCTCAAATAGCTTTGCCCAGATTGGTAAAGATGGTAACTCTGCAAGCGCCAACTCTAACGGCAGTTCTGGAAGTTCTGCAGCTTCGAGCGGAGGTGGTAATACTGCAAGTAGTGACTCAAATAGTGCCTCAAGCAGCTCTGTGCAAATTGGTAAGGATGGTGACTCTGCAAGCGCCAAATCTGACGGCAGTTCTGGAAGTTCTGCAACTTCGAGCGGAGATGGAAGTACTGCACTCAGTTACTCATCTAGCGACTCTAGCAGTACCGCGCAGATTAGGAAAGGTGGTAAAGCTGCAAGCGCCAACTCTTCCGGCAGTTCTGGAAGCTCCGCAACTTCGAGCGGAGATTGTAACACTGCAAGCAGTTACTCAAATAGTGCCTCAAATAGCTTTGCCCAGATTGGTAAAGGTGGTAACTCTGCAAGCGCCAACTCTAACGGCAGTTCTGGAAGTTATGCAAGTTCGAGCGGAGATGGTAATACTGCAAGCAGTTTCTCATCTAGCGACTCTAGCAGTACCGCGCAGAGTAGGAAAGGTGGTAAAGCTGCAAGCGCCAACTCTTCCGGCAGTTCTGGAAGCTCCGCAACTTCGAGCGGAGATGGAAGTACTGCACTCAGTTACTCATCTAGTGACTCTAGCAGTTCCGCGCAGAGTAGGAAAGGTGGTAAAGCTGCAAGCGCCAACTCTTCCGGCAGTTCTGGAAGCTCCGCAACTTCGAGCGGAGATGGTAACACTGCAAGCAGTTACTCAAATAGTGCCTCAAATAGCTTTGCCCAGATTGGTAAGGGTGGTAACTCTGCAAGCGCCAACTCTAACGGCAGTTCTGGAAGTTATGCAGCTTCGAGCGGAGGTGGTAATACTGCAAGCAGTGACTCAAATAGTGCCTCAAGCAGCTCTGCGCAAATTGGTAAGGATGGTGACTCTGCAAGCGCCAAATCTGACGGCAGTTCTGGAAGTTCTGCAACTTCGAGGCGAGATGGTAACACTGCAAGCAGTTACTCAAATAGTGCCTCAAATAGCTTTGCCCAGATTGGTAAGGGTGGTAACTCTGCAAGCGCCAACTCTAACGGCAGTTCTGGAAGTTATGCAAGTTCGAGCGGAGATGGTAATACTGCAAGCAGTTTCTCATCTAGCGACTCTAGCAGTACCGCGCAGAGTAGGAAAGGTGGTAAAGCTGCAAGCGCCAACTCTTCCGGCAGTTCTGGAAGCTCCGCAACTTCGAGCGGAGATGGAAGTACTGCACTCAGTTACTCATCTAGTGACTCTAGCAGTTCCGCGCATAGTAGGAAAGGTGGTAAAGCTGCAAGCGCCAACTCTTCCGGTAGTTCTGGAAGTTCTGCAACGTCGAGGCGAGATGGTAACACTGCAAGCAGTTACTCAAATAGTGCCTCAAATAGCTTTACCCAGATTGGTAAAGATGGTAACTCTGCAAGCGCCAACTCTAACGGCAGTTCTGGAAGCTATGCAAGTTCGAGCGGAGATGGAAATACTGCAAGCAGTTACTCAAATAGTGCCTCAAATAGCTTTGCCCAGATTGGTAAAGATGGTAACTCTTCAAGCGCCAACTCTAACGGCAGTTCTGGAAGTTCTGCAGCTTCGAGCGGAGGTGGTAATACTGCAAGCAGTGACTCAAATAGTTCCTCAAGCAGCTCTGCGCAAATTGGTAAGGATGGTGACTCTGCAAGCGCCAACTCTGACGGCAGTTCTGGAAGTTCTGCAACTTCGAGCGGAGATGGAAGTACTGCACTCAGTTACTCATCTAGCGACTCTAGCAGTACTGCGCAGATTAGAAAAGGTGGTAAAGCTGCAAGCGCCAACTCTTCCGGCAGTTCTGGAAGCTCCGCAACTTCGAGCGGAGATGGTAACACTGCAAGCAGTTACTCAAATAGTGCCTCAAATAGCTTTGCCCAGATTGGTAAAGGTGGTAACTCTGCAAGCGCCAACTCTAACGGCAGTTCTGGAAGTTATGCAAGTTCGAGCGGAGATGGTAATACTGCAAGCAGTTTCTCATCTAGCGATTCTAGCAGTATCGCGCAGAGTAGGAAAGGTGGTAAAGCTGCAATCGGCAACTCTTCCGGCAGTTCTGGAAGCTCTGCAACTTCGAAGCGAGATGGAAGTACTGCAAGCAGTTACTCATATAGTGCCTCAAATAGCTATGCGCAGATAGGTAAGGATGGTGATTCTACAAGCGCCAACTCTAACGGCAGTTCTGGAAGTTTTGCAACTTCGAGCGGAGATGGAAGTACTGCACTCAGTTACTCATCTAGCGACTCTAGCAGTACCGCGCAGAGTAGGAAAGGTGGTAAAGCTGCAAGCGCCAACTCTTCCGGCAGTTCTGGAAGCTCCGCAACTTCGAGCGGAGATAGAAGTACTGCGCTCAGTTACTCATCTAGCGACTCTAGCAGTACCGCGCAGAGTAGGAAAGGTGGTAAAGCTGCAAGCGCCAACTCTTCCGGCAGTTCTGGAAGCTCCGCAACTTCGAGCGGAGATGGAAGTACTGCACTCAGTTACTCATCTAGCGACTCTAGCAGTTCCGCGCAGAGTAGGAAAGGTGGTAAAGCTGCAAGCGCCAACTCTTCCGGCAGTTCTGGTAGCTCCGCAACTTCGAGCGGAGATGGTAACACTGCAAGCAGTTACTCAAATAGTGCCTCAAATAGCTTTGCCCAGATTGGTAAGGGTGGTAACTCTGCAAGCGCCAACTCTAACGGCAGTTCTGGAAGTTATGCAGCTTCGAGCGGAGGTGGTATTACTGCAAGCAGTGACTCAAATAGTGCCTCAAGCAGCTCTGCGCAAATTGGTAAGGATGGTGACTCTGCAAGCGCCAACTCTGACGGCAGTTCTGGAAGTTCTGCAACTTCGAGCGGTGATGGAAGAACGGCACGCAGTTACTCATCTAGCGACTCTAGCAGTACCGCGCATAGTAGGAAAGATGGTAAAGCTGCAAGCGCCAACTCTTCCAGTAGTTCTGGAAGTTCTGCAACGTCGAGGCGAGATGGTAACACTGCAAGCAGTTACTCAAATAGTGCCTCAAATAGCTTTACCCAGATTGGTAAAGATGGTAACTCTGCAAGCGCCAACTCTAACGGCAGTTCTGGAAGCTATGCAAGTTCGAGCGGAGATGGAAATACTGCAAGCAGTTACTCAAATAGTGCCTCAAATAGCTTTGCCCAGATTGGTAAAGGTGGTAACTCTTCAAGCGCCAACTCTAACGGCAGTTCTGGAAGTTCTGCAGCTTCGAGCGGAGGTGGTAATACTGCAAGCAGTGACTCAAATAGTGCCTCAAGCAGCTCTGCGCAAATTGGTAAGGATGGTGACTCTGCAAGCGCCAACTCTGACGGCAGTTCTGGAAGTTCTGCAACTTCGAGCGGAGATGGAAGTACTGCACTCAGTTACTCATCTAGCGACTCTAGCAGTACCGCGCAGATTAGGAAAGGTGGTAAAGCTGCAAGCGCCTACTCTTCCGGCAGTTCTGGAAGCTCCGCAACTTCGAGCGGAGATGGTAACACTGCAAGCAGTTACTCAAATAGTGCCTCAAATAGCTTTGCCCAGATTGGTAAAGGTGGTAACTCTGCAAGCGCCAACTCTAACGGCAGTTCTGGAAGTTATGCAAGTTCGAGCGGAGATGGTAATACTGCAAGCAGTTTCTCATCTAGCGATTCTAGCAGTATCGCGAAGAGTAGGAAAGGTGGTAAAGCTGCAATCGGCAACTCTTCCGGCAGTTCTGGAAGCTCTGCAACTTCGAAGCGAGATGGAAGTACTGCAAGCAGTTACTCATATAGTGCCTCAAATAGCTATGCGCAGATAGGTAAGGATGGTGATTCTACAAGCGCCAACTCTAACGGCAGTTCTGGAAGTTTTGCTACTTCGAGCGGAGATGGAAGTACTGCACTCAGTTACTCATCTAGCGACTCTAGCAGTACCGCGCAGAGTAGGAAAGGTGGTAAAGCTGCAAGCGCCAACTCTTCCGGCAGTTCTGGAAGCTCCGCAACTTCGAGCGGAGATAGAAGTACTGCACTCAGTTACTCATCTAGCGACTCTAGCAGTACCGCGCAGAGTAGGAAAGGTGGTAAAGCTGCAAGCGCCAACTCTTCCGGCAGTTCTGGAAGCTCCGCAACTTCGAGCGGAGATGGAAGTACTGCACTCAGTTACTCATCTAGCGACTCTAGCAGTTCCGCGCAGAGTAGGAAAGGTGGTAAAGCTGCAAGCGCCAACTCTTCCGGCAGTTCTGGAAGCTCCGCAACTTCGAGCGGAGATGTTAACACTGCAAGCAGTTACTCAAATAGTGCCTCAAATAGCTTTACCCAGATTGGTAAGGGTGGTAACTCTGCAAGCGCCAACTCTAACGGCAGTTCTGGAAGTTATGCAGCTTCGAGCGGAGGTGGTATTACTGCAAGCAGTGACTCAAATAGTGCCTCAAGCAGCTCTGCGCAAATTGATAAGGATGGTGACTCTGCAAGCGCCAACTCTGACGGCAGTTCTGGAAGTTCTGCAACTTCGAGCGGAGATGGAAGTACTGCACTCAGTTACTCATCTAGCGACTCTAGCAGTACCGCGCAGAGTAGGAAAGGTGGTAAAGCTGCAAGCGCCAACTCTTCCGGTAGTTCTGGAAGTTCTGCAACGTCGAGGCGAGATGGTAACACTGCAAGCAGTTATTCAAATAGTGCCTCCAATAGCTTTACCCAGATTGTTAAAGATGGTAACTCTGCAAGCGCCAACTCTAACGGCAGTTCTGGAAGCTATGCAATTTCGAGCGGAGATGGTAATACTGCAAGCAGTTACTCAAATAGTGCCTCAAATAGCTTTGCCCAGATTGGTAAAGATGGTAACTCTGCAAGCGCCAACTCTAACGGCAGTTCTGGAAGTTCTGCAGCTTCGAGCGGAGGTGGTAATACTGCAAGCAGTGACTCAAATAGTGCCTCAAGCAGCTCTTCGCAAATTGGTAAGGATGGTGACTCTGCAAGCGCCAACTCTGACGGCAGTTCTGGAAGTTCTGCAACTTCGAGCGGTGATGGAAGTACTGCACGCAGTTACTCATCTAGCGACTCTAGCAGTACCACGCAGAGTAGGAAAGGTGATAAAGCTGCAAGCGCCAACTCTTCCGGTAGTTCTGGAAGTTCAGCAACGTCGAGGCGAGATGGAAGTACTGCACGCAGTTTCTCATCTAGCGACTCTAGCAGTACCGCGCAGAGTAGGAAAGGTAGTAAAGCTGCAAGCGTCACCTCTGTCGGCAATTCTGGAAGCTCTGCGACTTCGAGCGGAGATGGAAATACTGCAAGCAGTTACTCAAATAGTGCCTCAAATAGTTATTCGCATATTGGTAAAGTTGGTAACTCTGCAAGCGCCAACTCTAACGGCAGTTCTGGAAGTGTTGCAACTTCGAGGCGAGATGGAAGTTCTGCACGCAGTTACTCATCTAGCGACTCTAGCAGTACCGCACAGAGTAGGAAAGGTGGTAAAGCTGCAAGCGCCAACTCTTCCGGTAGTTCTGGAAGTTCTGCAACGTCGAGGCGAGATGGAAGTACTGCACGCAGTTACTCATCTAGCGACTCGAGCAGTACCGCGCATAGTAGGAAAGGTGGTAAAGCTGTAAGCGCCAACTCTTCCGGCAGTTCTGGAAGCTCTGCAACTTCGAAGCGAGATGGAAGTACTGCAAGCAGTTACTCAAATAGTGCGTCACATAGCTATGCACAGATTGGTAAAGATGGTAACTCTGCCAGCGCCAACTCTTCCGGCAGTTCTGGAAGCTCTGTGATTTCGAGCGGAGATGGTAATACTGCAAGCAGTGACTCATCTAGCAGCTCTAGCAGTGTTGCGCAGATTGGGAAAGGTAGCAACTACGCAGGAAGCAAGTCTAGAAGTAATTCCGCTAGTTCTGCAGGTGGTTATTATAGTCAGTCTAGAAACTCCGTTCACAATAAAAACGGCAAGAACACTAAGCGGAGGTCTAAAGGTAGACATCATTGTAAACACCATAAAGTATCCAACAGTCGCAGGAGTAAAGCTGTTAGCAGGTCTAGCAGTAAGTCCCAAGCCCATGCTAGAAGTTACAAGAAAAGATCGCATAAGGGTCACTGCTCGTAAACTTACCTTCTCTCTGAATCCTGTTTAATCATTTTTTTACGTTTACTTTCTTCTTGCCTCATTTTTTAAATAATATTGAAAATTTTAATGTCCCTTCATAAAAGAAACTCGAAATAATTAAAGTTTTATGAAAAGATTTTTAATAAATTGCAATTTCGTATAATTTTAAAATATTTATTTGTTGTTTTTTGGTATTATTTTTGGATAATAAAATACACGAATGGAAAAACTTTTTTTATTTCTTAAGTATCAAATAATAAATAGAACCACATCAAACGTTTATTCGATAAAAATGATATAAAATAGCTGTTCAGTTGAATAGGTTGAACTTTAGTTATTTATGTTATTAGTTAAATATAACTAATAACAAATAATGATCTTTAAAATGATAATGATTGAAAGTTTATCACGGGGTCCTATCCCATAGTAAACAACATTATTTTATTCGTTGTATTAGTTTATTTGTCAAAACTAGATGGCGTTACGAGTAGCTGTGTACAAATTAAGAAACGAAGTGCGGCTTTATACAATTAGAAAACCAAAAGATAATAAAAGTAACTAAATTTAGTATTACTTTTAATATTAAATAATACATAACAACACATTAAAATCAAAATTTGATATATTTAGCGGAAAAAATGCGAACCAGTCCGATAATCAATTCTCCGTTACTTTGTAATTGTCAAAGGTTGGAAATTAGATGGCGCTTATAAATCAATAACAATTTTTCAATACTATCAGCCTAATTAAAAAGTGTAGACTTTTATAAATATTTGAACATTAAAGTTTTGAAAGAAAATATATATGTATAACAAAATTGTAACTGATCGCTGTCTGTACATGGAAGATATTCGAGAATACCTATTATCGGGCGCCCTTAGAAATGCAATAAAACCCAAAACAATGTTTTTTTTTAATAGTAGCTTATTATGTGGCCGATGACATGAGCGGGAAAAGGGCAGGGTGATGATGATGAGGTTAAACAACAGTGCAACATAAATTTTTGTTATTCTCTCTTCATTCATCCTTTCAACATGCCCGAACCACCGAAGCATACCTTTCTCAATTCTAGTCACAAAATCCACTCTTATGCAACACATCTAACATACTTCTTAAGGATCGCATCTCAACGGCATTAACTACACTAGCATGCTTTTCCTGCCAAACACAGCTCTCACTTCCATACATTAATGTGGGGACTAGTACAGCATATATATAGCTTCAGAAATTATATCGTAAATCTTTTAATTTTAATTCTATTGTTCGATTTTTAATTGTAATATTGTAAAAGCTCATTACTATACAGAGTAATTATAAAATAGTGATATTTTATTAAAATTACCTTCTCTTATATCTATATCTATATATTAAATTATTGCTCTGAGTTTGCATTGTTACTTATGTTTTTTATTTTTAATTGTAAGTTTATGACTGTCGCATTAATTTTATAACTAGCCACTATCGTATTGCACGCCCTGTGGGGTTACTGTTGATACCTATACTTACATTCATGTATTTCATAGCTTTACCAGTGTACACAGTTTTGCAATAAAGTAATTTATTATTATTACTCGCTGAAGCAAATAAAACAGGTCTTCACCTGTGAAATTGCCGTTCTTCAGTATTGACCATTTCCAACCAAAAAAAAGTTTCGATTGGCTGGGAATTCTGAACTCAAATTAATTTAAATCATCTGCAACCGGCTTTGGTCAATCGTTCGTACCCGCTGCTCCTACACGACAACACGCGACCCCAGACTGCACAACAGACAGTCTCCAAGCTGCAAGATTTTGAGTTGGAAGCTCACCCTCATCCAGCGTACTCAACAGACCTTGTACCCACCGACAATAGTCGGTCGGGAACGGGAATAAAATACAATTCCCGAGAGGCAGTACAAAGTTCCTTTGATTAGTTTGTTGCCTCGCGTCCTGATGATTATTACAAAAAGGACATAACTAATCACTACCACTGCGCTGTTTTTTTTATTGTTTTCATGTAAATTACATTTGATATTACATACAGACACTTCAATTTTATTTATCTGTATAGATCATCAATTACTGTCTCACTTTATTCTCTTTCTCAAACACCATCCACATTACTTTCGTTTTGTCTACATTCATCTTCATACCTCTACCTGCCAATGAACCATTCATTACATTCAGCATAAATTGTAAGTCCTCGCCAACGCAAACACAACCTGGTCATCGGCGTACAAGAGACATTTTACAACATGCTCACCAAGAAGACGTTTTTAAGCATTCAAAGAATCATCCATAAAGAGATTGAACAGCCACAGGGATGCTACACAACCCTTTTTTTTCGGTGTGGAAATGCACCTTATGCACGCCCCCTGTTCGGGGCAACAGGGGGTCTGTGGGGCTCTGCCACCAAAGTGGGCCACTAACACCACACGCGTTCCCTCATGACCATTGTATGGGCGCCACGGGAGCATGACTAGCACGAGACACCGTGACGCCCACTGGCCGCCCCTGATGGGGTGGCCAGTGGGCGTCGCCAGTGGTGGTATGAGAGGGTCTCTGCGCCCTTAAAAGGGCGCTGTACCCCAATTTGGTCTGGGGCGCTCCTAGGAGACGACACCATGCAATGCAGTTTCGGGGGTATGTTACACAACCCTGTCTTACACCTTTATTCATGCTTAACCAGTCTGAGTAGGCCCCGTTAATCCTAATACAAGCAGCATCCCTATTTAATTCAAAACCAACGATCAACTGATTGTTTATATATATAATGTAATTAGGGAAAAATCCTAATATGTCGCTGTAATTTGCACCTGGTGACGCTTCCATCGGGTTCCGAATGATAATAAAATAAATAACATATAAATATTTTATTCGTTAACAAACGGTTTACAATTTTAAGTACAATAATACCTGTGTTAGGATACACTCCTCTTCCATAACATGGTTTTATAAATGTCTAAAGTGAAAACTTGTTTAGCCGCCTGACGACATTTGGTTGGGGTTTTCCCCTCATTGTCGTTGGATTTGTTGTTTACACTTTAACGTTAGTCCTTAATGACTGGCAATGTTTATTTTACGGAGAACAAAAAAAGCTTATTTAAGCCGCTAGCCAACATGTAGCCAATGAAATCACGTTCTGTGACGAATTCTGTGACTGTGTCCATGATGGTATTTATTTCTACAAACGGTATTCTTATCACCACAAGGTTCACATCGATGATATCTCCCGTGGCGACCAGGTCGTCCAGGTCGTCCAGAATGTCTGTCATGATGACGACCTTTATGATTGGAGTTATTAGATTCATAGTTAGTTTCATTGCTAGAATTATTGCTTGAGCTAAGACTATTATGGTCATTACGCACAGAATCTATTGACTTTCTTCCATTGAATCGGCCTCCTGCGTAGTCTTTGATGTTTTTTGCACTTTTTCCGCTTCTAACTCCGCTTTCATCTAAGTTGTTAAATGCTGCAGATTTTACGTGAGAGTTTGTTCCTGGACTAGGGGCTTCACTACCTATACTAGTACCATCCGAGGTTGTGACAGTAATAGGAACATTGTTTCCAAAGTTGTCCGTAGAATAGTTCTTATTATCGCTCTGTCCCTCCTCTTTAGCTTTGCCACCAGTACTCGTACTTACGTACCTATGAGAGCTAATACTTGCTGCAGATTCTCGGTTTATATTTTGAACTGAACTGAAGGCTCCGCCATCCGAGTCAATACTAGAATCACTGCCAAAAATGTTTTCAGAATTGCCAACTGCCGAGTAATTCTTATTACTGGTATCTTCCTTTTTAATAACTCTGCTAAAATGCCCCTCATTGATGTGACTATTTGAGTAGCTTCCTGAGTTAATACTTGCGTCAGTATTATCATAAGTGTTTCTAATACTGGTCTCTCCCAGAAGGGAGAAAGCAATAGTATTAATATTTGCCACATTTGCGTTACTATCTGAGAAACTGTGTAATTTACTGCTTACGTCAGCTTCATCATCAGTGTTTCTAGTACTGCTCTCTCCCTTCTCAGCGACAGTATTAATATTTCCCACATTTGCGTTACTATCTGAGAAACTCTCTGATTGACTACTTACGTCAGCTTCATCATCAGTGTTTCTAGTACTGCTCTCTCCCTTCTCAGCGACAGTATTAATATTTCCCTCATTTGCGTTACTATCTGAGAAACTCTCTGATTTACTACTTACGTCAGCTTCATCATCAGTGTTTCTAGTACTGCTCTCTCCCTTCTCAGCGACAGTATTAATATTTCCCACATTTGCGTTACTATCTGAGAAACTCTCTGATTGACTACTTACGTCAGCTTCATCATCAGTGTTTCTAGTACTGCTCTCTCCCTTCTCAGCGACAGTATTAATATTTCCCTCATTTGCGTTACTATCTGAGAAACTCTCTGATTTACTACTTACGTCAGCTTCATCATCAGTGTTTCTAGTACTGCTCTCTCCCTTCTCAGCGACAGTATTAATATTTCCCACATTTGCGTTACTATCTGAGAAACTCTCTGATTGACTACTTACGTCAGCTTCATCATCAGTGTTTCTAGTACTGCTCTCTCCCTTCTCAGCGACAGTATTAATATTTCCCTCATTTGCGTTACTATCTGAGAAACTGTCTGATTTACTACTTACGTCAGCTTCATCATCAGTGTTTCTAGTACTGCTCTCTCCCTTCTCAGCGACAGTATTAATATTTCCCACATTTGCGTTACTATCTGAGAAACTCTCTGATTGACTACTTACGTCAGCTTCATCATCAGTGTTTCTAGTACTGCTCTCTCCCTTCTCAGCGACAGTATTAATATTTCCCTCATTTGCGTTACTATCTGAGAAACTCTCTGATTTACTACTTACGTCAGCTTCATCATCAGTGTTTCTAGTACTGCTCTCTCCCTTCTCAGCGACAGTATTAATATTTCCCACATTTGCGTTACTATCTGAGAAACTCTCTGATTGACTACTTACGTCAGCTTCATCATCAGTGTTTCTAGTACTGCTCTCTCCCTTCTCAGCGACAGTATTAATATTTCCCTCATTTGCGTTACTATCTGAGAAACTCTCTGATTGACTACTTACGTCAGCTTCATCATCAGTGTTTCTAGTACTGCTCTCTCCCTTCTCAGCGACAGTATTAATATTTCCCACATTTGCGTTACTATCTGAGAAACTGTCTGATTTACTACTTACGTCAGCTTCATCATCAGTGTTTCTAGTACTGCTCTCTCCCTTTTCAGCGACAGTATTAATATTTCCCTCATTTGCGTTACTATCTGAGAAACTCTCTGATTGACTACTTACGTCAGCTTCATCATCAGTGTTTCTAGTACTGCTCTCTCCCTTCTCAGTGACAGTATTAATATTTCCCACATTTGCGTTACTATCTGAGAAACTGTCTGATTTACTACTTACGTCAGCTTCATCATCAGTGTTTCTAGTACTGCTCTCTCCCTTCTCAGCGACAGTATTAATATTTCCCTCATTTGCGTTACTATCTGAGAAACTCTCTGATTGACTACTTACGTCAGCCTCATCATCAGTGTTTCTAGTACTGCTCTCTCCCTTCTCAGCGACAGTATTAATATTTCCCTCATTTGCGTTACTATCTGAGAACCTCTCTGATTGACTACTTACGTCAGCTTCATCATCAGTGTTTCTAGTACTGCTCTCTCCCTTCTCAGCGACAGTATTAATATTTCCCACATTTGCGTTACTATCTGAGAAACTGTCTGATTTACTACTTACGTCAGCTTCATCATCAGTGTTTCTAGTACTGCTCTCTCCCTTCTCAGCGACAGTATTAATATTTCCCACATTTACGTTACTATCTGAGAAACTGTCTGATTTACTACTTACGTCAGCTTCATCATCAGCGTTTCTAGTTAGTATGAGTATATTTCCTTCATTATGGCCCTCGTTGATGTGACTATTCGAGTAGCTTCCTGAGTTACCACTTTCGTAAGCTACATCTTGAGTGTTTCTAGTACCGCTCTCTACCTTCTTGGTTACAATATCAATGTTTCCTTCATTTGCGTTACTACCTGAGGAACTGTCTGAGTTACCGCTTGCGTCAGCTTGCATCAGCTTTCTAGTGCTAGTCTCTTTCCTCTGGGTAACATCATCAATACTTCCTTGATTTGCCGTGCTATCTGAGGAACTCCTTGAATAACTAATTGCTTCAGCTTCATCGTGAGTGTTTCTAGGATTGATTTCTACCTGCTCGGTAACAGTGCCAGTATTTTCTTCAATTACGCTACTATCTGAGTAACACTCTGAGTTACTAGTGGCGTCAGTAGCTGCCTTTTCATTGATTGCGGTATTTTGTGGAGTATTTGCTAAATAAGCTACTGTATCTACTTCACTATTTATTCGTCTAAATGAACTATAATCTTCAGGGTGGTCGTTTTTGTGTTGTCTTGCGTAATTAGGTTTATCCGAACTGTTGTCAATATCCGATTTTTGGTATTGCTCTCCCGGATAACTCCCGTATCTAGTATCTAGACGTCTTAAAATATATGTTTCCCCATTTGGTCCAAGTACGATGTGAATGAAATTTGGCTTATATTTGGACACGCCGTATGGGATTTTAGAGATACCAGGAAATCTCGTTCCAGGAGGAGTGTGTGAATTTACGTATCTATGAAACGGATTCGGCAGACGATACCATCGGTAGATCGGATTCGGTAGTGAGTATGGAACATCTGCAAAGAGGAAAAGTATTGCAGCTAAAACATATATCGTAAGTAAAAATAATTCAAATCAAATCGTACCAATAACATATATTTATACCATATATTTTTTGTGAACTCACAAGTTCGTTACCCTACACATAATTTCAGTCCATAGGAAAACAACCACGAAACGGGCAACCCAAATCTTTTTGAGGTTACAACATAAGACTAGTTTCGAATGAACGAACTAGATGTCGCCGAAGTACAGTCATGGGCATAAAACTTGCTTCTTTTGTGGAATAAAGCCGTCGGAAGACTAAATCTAACTCACATAGCGATTCTAACCCGGGACCGCCGCGGTTGCGGACCTGTTGTTTAATTTCTAAACTCTCGAGGATGGAGTTTTATAAGGTTCGCGGCCGCCGCAACCTACCAGAAAGCGCGCTCAAAACGCGTCGAAGCTGCGGTCTTAGTGATATTCAATTACATACATATCTGCATTCTACAGAAACCGCGGCCCCGCAACCGCAGCGGGTGCGGATGTAAATCACTCTGTGAGTTCTTAGCTTTTTCCCTGAACTAACTAATTTAAGAGTTTGACATGTTTCTAATAGCGACCTTTAAAACGTATCCACTTCAAACACACTTACTTTGAATTCTAGGCGAGGCATTCGAGGCCGTGGCCAGTATCTGAAATTAAAACACATTTACTTAGAATCCGAGTAATACATTCCTTAATTCTTATTCCCTTCCTAGGGGAACCCCCTATTTTATCTACTTCATTGTTTATGTTTCGTATATTCTCCTCTTATATATGTATATAATAAAATCTATATGTAACAAATAATATATCTGTTATTTCTAAATTCATCCCCTAAAGGTAAGTACGGGATCAAAGTTAGTACGGAAAGATATTTAAGCTCCAATATAAGTTGACCTCAAATCATCATATATAGATTTGGGTTCAGATTAGGCCGGACATCTATTGGCGTAATAAGCCACGGAGCACAGCTCGCGGGAAACAAAGGGCTCGTACTTACCAATAGAACCAGTACAGCAGTTACCATGGCAGCTTTCCACTTGGCACAACAATACCATTATCCTCCTTTATATATCACGCCACAATACAACTTCGCAAGTGAAGATTTATTGAGCTACTTTAGGAGAAAATACAACCTGAATAAATATCAATTGAAAGTGAACGCACAAAGTATTAAATGTCTTGCGTCGAATAAATAAATAGTTGATAATACCCCTCACACATATACCCCCTAGAGCTGTTGACATTAAGAATTTCCATTCGATCCTTGCACACCTTCCACTTCTACATCCATACGTAACCGGCTTCGGTTCTTAATAACGGCTTTAGGATTAGTATTTTAATGTAGTAGACCCCGCAACAACATTTGTTGCACGAAAAGCTTGACCAGGTTCGAAATACCACGACCTCATAAGACACGCGTCAAGTGGAAAACTTGTCCGTTTCGTCTGATGTGTGAGGCACCATAAGCGCAATATTCTGTAACACCAGAAATGTATCATAAGGGAAATAGATGGCCATCAAGTGTCTAGTGTGTTATAAGTGGACTAGATAGCGCCACTAGTGTTTTAGAACGCGGTATATGTGAATAAGGATAAGTTCTCAGATTAGTTTTGTCTCTGTGCACTTTGCCCAAAATTTATTAGGCTCATTGTTTAATAGGAGTTCTCTGAGCTATCTAGTTATTGCTTCCACCTTTGTGGGACGGGTCAGTTGCACATCTCTCGTTAGTTAGTAGCTTTATTAGTTGGTAACTTCTATTCTGTTCTGTGTGTGAAATAAAACTTTGACGTTTTCTAAATCTGTGTCTCACTTCACACGCCACGCCTAAAGACACCCGTTACAGTACTTATTTTATTATTCCTTTCGAATAAGTAAAGGAAAAGAGGATTTCACGGGGAAAAGAATGGGGTTAAATGTAGGGAACTTATCTGTAACTCATTAGCTTGTTGCAGGTGTCTATGGGTATCAGCATTTCCGAAAACACCAAAGTATACATAAATTTTACTCACAACACATTCTGTCACATTGCCGTTTGTTTCTTGTGATATTGACTTCATTTTGATGAAGGCATATATCAATTGTTGTTTTGTAAAGTAAATTAGGATAAATAAAATAATATAAAAAATTATATTTGAACAAATGTAATGTATTTATAAAGGTGCCCTTGTTACAATTGCTATAATAACCTATCTGCCTTTCTCGTTACATACGAACAAGCAAACAAACAAACCTATGAAATAAATAAAAACATATATTAAACATTACAACGTTAAGAAAAGCGTGTTAAAAAGGGATCATCATATTGGACCTAACATATAAAATAAATAAATATGAGCTTAACCCAGAGGAGTAGGAGATAATGGATTACCATTTGGCGCGATCCTGGCATACCTCTCTCACTTCTTCAATATCCATACATCTACTATACATGCTCGTCGGTTACGGGTACTCCTAATATCGCTCTTCTTTAGTATGTCACGAATCTACACTGAGATTTCCGGCCCTGAGGACCTAGCGCTCTCCGTTTGCACCCCTTGCACTTTCTAGTGCTACGGCAACACAGAACCACACCATGTTGCCGTCTTCCCGGGATCATTTTCAAGGCGATAAAGACCCCCACCCTAAGCGCCCACGACCCCGAGATTCCCTTTAAGTCGCCACTGCAACAAAAAAGGGGGACAATAGAAGCCCTATTTTGGGCCGGGACTACAGGGCAGATGGGCCAGAGCGTAACTAGTTCATAATTAGACAATCTGATGTCTGATAAATTATAAATTGTTGAGAAAAATAAAGTTAAATTATTAAGGATTCGATCAGTTATTTTTTGCTGATTTGACGATAGTTTATAATGTCGCTGGTGAAATTATAAGCTTTACAATTTTACAGTACATAACATCAGGTGAGCATGCTTGTTGGCCTTTGACCACCATGTTTTTTGTACTATTAATTATGTATGTACTTATATGTGCACTATAACGTAGTTCTAGAAGGCTAGCTCCTTCTACAGTAAGTGTGTCGGTTCAAAGCCGAAGTTAATCAGTTCAAACATAAACCAATTACCGGGAAGTGTTCTCTAACCGATCAGTTAAACTTGCACATAACATCAAAGCATCGCATCTCACTTGTATTGATGCCGTTAAACAAATTACTCTGATATTTTCGTTCATGTACCATTGTGACCAACTTTTTAGCGAATCCCGGACAGTCCGATTAATTTCATCGATTTAATTTGTGAAATTTCACAAATTTAATCGTAAAATAAAATATAAAAGGCGATTTGTGTATGCATGTTGTATAGACTCCGAAACGGTTGAACTGATATCGATGAAATTTTAAGGAAATGTTCAGATTCGTCTAGTATCCTGAGAAGTTTGGTAGCAATCGGATCATCACAGTTGGTGCTATCCGCGCGAAGCCGGGGCGGATCACTAGTTAATGATAAATTAAAATAATCGCTTACGCCTGTAACCCAGAGGGGTGGTGGATGTCAAATATCGGTACTGTAATGCCGTCTTTCTTGTATATATGATTAACAGGCTAAGGGCCGCAGTTTCAATTAAATTTAACCGAAGATTGTCCAACCTAACTGAGCCCTATTTAATGTGATCGTTGCTGAAGTTAACTCACATTTGAATAAATAATTTCTCCATGTAAACTTTCATCCCCTGCTTAAGGCCTTTAGGGGATGAATTTAGAAAAATCCTTTCTTAGTGCTCACCTGAATTGAGGAGGTGAACCGGTTTCTCCTTGCGTTTGTAGAATTAATACAGGTATATCCCCGCTATTATCCGTAGCGTGGCATCCCTACACGTCGCGAGCCAACCCTGCCACATGGCCCCACGTCTGGTACAAACGGAAACGTGTAATAAACTCTCTGAATTAGATATACAACCTGCGCGCACGGACCGAAATAGATACCGTGTTTTTTATATATTCCTGTTCATTGTGTTATGTGTTACGAGCACGTGGCGCTGGTAAGGCGACCCGCCCCGGCTTCGCACGGATAGCAAAGTGTATACAACATTTTGTTCCTGTCCAAATATTGTAGTTACGTATTATATCTTCATGAGTTCTGGATATAGCTATATCAAACAAAAAACTGGTTATATCTGGATATAGCCAGTTTTAGCCCTTTATAGCCACGGGTTCTACGACCATCTGGCTGACTCTCCAACAAACGCTAAGTCCAGCTGCCACCGTTCATCCTTAGACATCCACTTAGACTTAAAATGTTATGTTTGGGGGCAAATCCCTCCGCCAAGACGAGCTAAACGGGACGCTACGTGTTATTTCTCAGTGTTTCGTCGTATTTTCGAGACTTGGACGGAGCTCGTGGTCTAGGACGCGCAGCACAAATCTAAGGGCCGCGGCTCTGCTAGGATCTCATAACTTTTTAACAATAAAAGAATCCAGCACCTGAGTCTTGGCAACCAATTTTTTCATGAAATATTCTTGGTAACATTTTGATTACAAATGTAATGCCGGAAACGTATGATAAATGACCTACATGACCCCAACAGTGTTTTGTATATAACAAGTGGACTAGATGGCGCCACCAGTGTTTGAGAACGCACCATGGAATGTTAAGTTGCGTCCCTGCGCGCTATTAATGATAGAAGCGCTGCTGGAGGTTCTTCCGCCACTTCATCCAGGCTAACACTTTCAGAAGGGATAGTAATATTAAGTAATGAGTGACAGCTCAAGCCGAGGTCCCCTCTCGGGGGCTCAAACACTATGGCGCGTCCGCCGAAGAGGCCTAAGAGCTCGGCAGCCTCGCAATCCGGCTATAATAATAAAGTAACGGCCCGAGGCGAGGGTCTCTCCTTCGAGGGAGCCCCCGAGTTTAGTCAGAGAGGTTTAGGCCAGGCTCCTTCTGCGCCCTGCCCTCTCAAGACCGGTGTAGCTGTAGATGCCTCCTCTAGGCAAAAATTAATTAGTTATTCCCTAAAAATAATCTCTGCCGTCTTTGCCGCTGGTAGTATTAGTTACTGCTTCTACCTTTGAAGGACTCTTCACTTGATATCATGAAGGAAGTACTGAAACTCATAGTTGATAGCCAACTACTTGCTTTTACCTTTCTGGGACGGGTTCGTTGTACGTCTCTCATTAGTTAAATTTGTCGCTAAATGTGTAACTCGCGATCTGTGTGTCCGAAATAAATCTTAAAAGAAGTTTAAGGAAGTTACTCGGTAGAGATTTTGTTATTGACGTGTAAAAATATATACCTCGTGAAAATATTTTATTACATCTGACATTTTTAATGGTATTTTAATGTACGCATTAAAAATGTTATTATTTTTTGTACCCCTCCCATGACTCATCACATGTGAACATGTCACGTATATACCACGTCTTTTTAAAAATAGGTTTTTAAATTAAAATTCAGAATTTTAAAAATCGATTTTGGCATTTTTAAAAACAAATTCGAACTTTGTAACAACTAATTATCGTGGAAAAGTTGGAATTTTACGTTTAGCTTTCAGTTGGTTTGCTGCCATTCAACATGACAAGTGTAAAGTCGGTCTATTTTTATGGGTGGTGTCATTAATGTTTACAGTAACCCGTACCAGTACTAGTTAGTGTACTTCAAGAAGCGAGCGTCGTTCCTTAAAGGCAACGCGTCTGCAATTCCTCTGGTGTTGCGGATGTTCATGGGCGTAGGTGGTCACGTATATTAGGCAACTTGCTATTTTATTTAATTTAATTTGCATCAGTCACCTCAAAGATAGTTTTATTGTTAGAAATTATAAGAAACTCATCTTATTTCTCGTTTTCCAGCGGTGGTGGCTCAGCAGTTTATGCCCTGACTTACATCGGGGTCGCGGGTTCGAAACCCAGGCAGGCGTTTTACTTTGTGTAATTTATTTCATCACCACTGCTCCAAAAGTTCTTAGAACCACCAAATTCGAAGACATGTGACATCCACCAACCCGCACCGGGCCAGCGTGGTGGATTACGGCTCATTCCCTCTCTCGGAGAGGAGGCCTGTGTCCCTGCAGTGAGGAACATTCTAGAAAGGGCCGATTTCTTATTTTTCTCGTTTAAAATAGATATGGCGACAAAACAATAATTGCCAGAATTGAATTGATCTTTGGAATAAATTAAACAAATAATACGCTTTAACATTTATTTCTTACACACTTAATTTATTTAAAAAAAATTTCATCTCATTTATAAATATTTCGTCTGATTTAATTTGTGAAAATTCATGATTAATATTTAAATTATGATTTAAAAAAATCCAAAGTGTTTCAAAAGTGGACCCACTTAAGTGGCCGATCGGCGACTTACTAAAATGACGCGGAAAGTGCACGAAAATCATGTTTCATGTGTCTGTGTGTCTAAAGAAGACAATCGAGTTACATTTTGGCTTCTCTCTGCATAATCAAATTATTATAAATAGTTTAACTTAACGTTAAACATAATATTTCTACCAATTTCGTATTCTTAAATTCATTATTTAAGTCGTATTAAATATTTATAATTGGTATAAAATCGCACGTCACTGTTGCCGCCATTTTTTTAACAGAACACATTTGACACATTTTGGTTACATAAATGATTAGTTTATAGTTTACGTTTTTTTTATAGCTAATAAAATATTAGATCAAATATAAAGCGGAACATATTTTATCTATATTAAATTACATAACATACTTAATTTAAAATATCATATCGAACATGTGCCGTCGAAGCTATCTATGAAGTGTTGCCAGATACCAGACAATTAATTATTATATTTATTATCACTTCACGACAATTTATTAATATTCTATTTTTAAATGTCTAAGTACATGTATATTTTGCATTATTTATAAATATTCAAATAGACTAGAATTTTAACTATTACATATTTCTAATAAAAACTACCAAATTTAATGATAATTTTACGACTGTCAACTTTACTATGAAACGCATGGCTGTATCTTTGTAAGCAATCTGACGTCATTCACGATACAAGCGGCTGCAATTTACTTTCGGAAACGTAATCTTGTGAAAATCGTGAGATAAAGTCACGTGAAATTTTATAATAAATGGATGCTAATGTTGGATATCTACGAATATTAACATAAAAGGTAATTTTAAACACTTTACCTTTTATGTTTATAAAAATTCCATCTTGATGTGTAGTTTACATTGGTGTATTTTGGTTGTTCGTCGTCGACGTTTCAACTGATCGTCCGCTGCTGGACGTAGGCCATTGATCGCCACAAAGATCTGCCTCTGCCGACCCTCATCCAGTGACCTCCCACAACTTCGACCAGATCGTCGCTCCATCTTGTCGGAGACTAATATATCGTAAACGTTTTGAGACTTTTGGTATAATGGTTATCCTAAGACTGGTGCCTCTTGGAACTAGGCAACTACTACCCTTAATTAAATCTAAACATTCTTGATAGTTGCGTTTCAACAGTCGATATCACCAATTAAACTAAACATTAGGTCTGAAGATTCTGTTCGGTCTTCAGCTCCAAGGCCCAGACGTGCTGCGGCCAGCCGGTTCTTCCTTTGGCCTTCTTCTCTACCAATGCGCTGTTCTGAAAGAAGATTTATATTTTAAAGAGGTACACAAAGAACGACTTGCTCCAAATAGCTCGTGGAAGGGATTGGGTCAATTTATAAGCTTTTATAGAATCTTGGATATAGTACGAAAAGTGTTTCTTAAAACTTTACAAATATAGCTGTTGCGCGCGGCTTCGCACGCATTCATTTCTGATTTTCCACGCTGGATTTTTTTGTAAGATGATTCCACGTATAATAACTTCGAATTACACGTAGCATGTGTCAAAAATTTGTCAAAATATAAACCATTATGGTAACCGCTATTGTTAATAAAGGCTTTATGACCTCTGGAACAGTGTTATTTTTGAGACCCCATGTTATTTTCTGTATCCCTGACAATTTGTATGCAAAATGTCACTTGAATCGTTAAGTATAACAAATTTAAAGCGTAACGATTCGTATTAATAACATTATTATTATTTAAACAACAAAACATCGATATTATAATAATTAGAAGGAAGTTAAAAATCGATTCATCAAAATCGTTTACATAATTAGTTACGTACAAGCCGAATAATTGAGTGTTAAAATAGACATTCGAAAATGGAACGCTCAATGAACACCACAAATAATCTGTTACAAATAGACTGGTGGGAAAGAAAACATTTACGAAAAAAAAACTTTTTTTTTCCATCTTTGGAGTATCGTTTAAACAAGCGACGCATTGATTGCCAGCACGTGTACTCGAGTGGCTGAACGGAGCTTGACTTTTGCCTTTGACAAAAAATGCCGTGCGAAAAAAAACTTGCTCCTGCCTAATCGTAAATTTTCTGACAGAACAATTTTTATATTATACGTTTACGTAGTACTTAATGGAAAATATCCAACGGAGATGGGGTGACTTAAAGAAACGCGGTTTTAATTTTAAGTTCTAACAAACCAACGAGGATGTATGGATGGATGTAGAAACCATAGAGACGTGCGAGGACTGTGCCAAATTATAATGATATCGCAATTTCCGCCTGCCCTAGATGACGAATGTGTTTTTATATTAATTTTTAAACTATATTTATACAAACAAGACAACATTATTTGTTAGTTCAACTAGCTAAAGCTGCTTTCTACGATCGCTTTTAACTTTAGTACTTTAAAATGGCATTTTAAGTTGTATAAATTTTACTTATAATGAATATTTAATGCATGTATGGATGTAGAAGCGGGAGAGGTGTTTCAGGATCGCGCCAAATGGAAATCCATGATCACTGCCTACTCCTCCGAGTTAAGGACGTGAGCGCATATTTATTCATTAATACAGTTGTTTTATATATCTGTGGATCATCTGATTAGGGGCAGTGCTTTTGCTTTTGATTTTTAATTTTCTTAAATTTAATGTCATTTTATTACTTTTAGAGATGATGTTAATAAATGAATTCTATTTTTAAATTATTTATTTAAAATACTGTTTGTATTATTCCTGTTACAGTGATTGCTAACAGTCCTGAAAGGTAGGTCAGGCTACCTGATCGTTTTGTTTACAAGTTCTCTGCGCGTGCTGACTGGATAGCGTCAGATGGCTTCCTCTGTTTACAAAGAAATAATTTACGACTACACAACGCCTGCATTAATTTTTTTTTATTTAAATTTACAGGAAATTTCCTGTCGACGAGACGGGTTTTTTTAAACGAAATGAAGATAGAAAGTGATATTTAATTGTGTAGTGTATGAATTAAACGGAATCGCAGTATTCTGTCTGTTTTTAGAACGGGGTTTTTTATCGCACGTTATTCGTTTGTTTGCGGGCTGTTTGTAAGCCCCTCAGGATAGATCGAAAAATCTATAACAATGAAAAAACCGACATACTTTTGCAGATATTTATTGAGACACTTCCCGATCGATATGAATTCATCCATGACACAACCCGCACTCACTTTTACATAAATTTACCTTACCACTATTATAGTTTGTTCCACGTCAAGATAGAATTTTTGTAAACAAACAAACGTCATGAACCATATATGGCGACCATTATACTTTCTTTTGAAAATATTTTGCAATTCACGGACTTCAACATATAAGGTAATGTGTAACTTTCGTTTACAAAATTCCCTCTCGACGTTAAACAAACTGTACCTTTTCAACATGTCCGAACCATCGACACACGACTTTCTGAATTTAGTCACAACGCCCTATTTTAAGCACATATAACGCTATTTCTTCAATCTCTTCATCATCTTGTCCTATTCCCACTTATTTGGTGTCGGCACAGTGTGACCGTAGTCTATACTGTATATTGGTTTTGGCTACAGTTTTTGCGGCCGGGCGCCTAACGTCATCCCTCCTAGGTTTCTTTTCTATAAATCCTGGCTGGAGAGAACTCACGTTTAAAACATTTTCCAGCCTCGATCGAAATACGAAAAAAGAACTTAAATTAAAAACAAAACTCGAAGAAATAAATTCCAATTTACACGCATCCATATTTTATTTCCCGCCATTACGTTCTTAATAACTCAATAAATACGCGCTAATCTTACACAGACGCCCGACTAATGTAATCGCGAAACGCCACATGGCCCCGTCGGAATGTTCTAGAGCGGGGATCTCAAACCTTTTTCATTTCACGCGCCCAAATTGAACAGAAATCGTCTAAGGAATAAATATCTATTTACAGTATTAAAAAAAATAATGGCATAATGGTAAACTTACAATTATGAGATAAAATTGCTTTTTTTATTATATTTAAAATGAATTAGAGAATCAAAGACGGAGTGTCGAAATGTTTATGTAATTTGTAACCCGGATATTTGTGCAACGGATTTTACTGTTGGTTTTAGGGAGGGGGGGGGGGAGGCTCAGTGGCTGAAACGCTTTAAGTTCTGATTTGAAATATATAAAATATTGTGTGCTTTTTCGTTTTTAACAACAATAAAGTTATGCTATGCCATAACTAGAAATCCTGGATCCGTAACTAAATGTATATAATAGTTATTGATCCAAATATTTGTTACCCCTGCCTCGGTATTGACGTAAGTAATGAAAGAAACTAATAAGATGAAATTGGAGGAAAATTACGAAAAGTATAGTAAAAAATAAACTTCAACCATACATACATACCCTCATGTATGCGTAGATGTATGAATGTAGAAGCTAGAGAGGTGTGCCAGGATCAACCCCAAATTTACATTACTTTATTATTATTACTTCCTGCCAATGTAATCGCATCTCTGAATCTGACAGAACCTCCCAGCTTAGTCCTGACAAGCTCTTAAAAGCCGCACTTGACCTGTGGCATTATCGCGAGGATGGGAAAGTTCGTAACACTTTTTAATTTTGTATTGGAAGGCGCGATTCGACAAATCTATCCATTCCATAAGGAACTCTCATCTGATTCTGTTAACGCAATCGTATCACTTAATTTCGCAAAGTTTGAAGTTTTTATTTGACATTTTTTCACATATAGCAACATTGGGATTGCATAATTGAAGGTTTGTGCCATTATCCAGACGTATCTGAGACGTGTTGGTTATTTCAAGAGACCAAGTAAGCTATAACGGTAGCACCACAAGTGGGTATAACTCCATTAGTGCGTTCACAGGGGAAAAATATTGTTATCAGTGTTGCATATGGACGAGTACACTCGCCGGCGCCGTCTGCTCCGTTACTATAAGTACAGTCGCATCTCAAGTGCATCGGATTTGTCTGACGTAACGGTACGGAGATTTAATATGATATATAATCCCTACTAATATTATAAATGTGAATGTAAGTTTGTTTGTTACGCTTTCACGCCAAAACTACTCAACCGATCATTATGAAACTTTGTACACATATTCTTGGAGGTACTAGAAGTAACGTAGGATATTTTTTATTAAAAAAAATATTTTTTAAGAAAAATATTTGTCAAAAAATCTAAAAATCTCGCTTCTTCAACGCCATAAATGCGAATGCTTATATGTGTGGGTGTATGGATGTTTGTTACTCTTTTCAGTCAAAAACGGCTGAACGGATCTGGATGTAATTTGGTACAGGAATAGATTATAATCTGGAATAGCACATAGTTTTTTTATCCCGGATAAATGTACGTTTCCCGTGGGATACGTTTTGTTGTTTTACGGGTGTATATCTACATATATAAAAGACGATGTTCCGGAGAGATTCCGAAACGGCTACCCGGGCGAAGCCGGGGCGGATCACTAGTACGATATAAATTAAAAATGAAAAAGGACATAGACGGGCCGGTTGGTGTGTTTAGTAAGATCTTGCTTTTCACGGTGCAGGTCGCGAGTTCGATTCCCACCCAATATATATTTGTGTCCATGAACATGTCTGTTTGTCCTGAGTCTGGGTGTAATTATCAATTGTATGTATTTACAAAAGACAAGTAATATATGTATCAGTTATCTGGTTTCCGTAGTACTATTTCGATTATATATAGGTATATTCTTACCTGTGGGTTAGAGTCGTTAGTTCTTCTCCGTGGCGGAGTGTGGTGGAGCTCCGCCCTGAAACCTCCAGCGGGCTCGCCATCCGTTTGCAGTACTTTCAGCAGGTACGAGATGTACGACGTGGCCAAGCGAAGTGTCTTTATCTGTTAAAATTAATTTAAATTTAACAGTGGTAGAGTCAACACTAACATCAATTGCACGAATGTGCCTCGACCGGTGAAATACCACGACCCCACAGAAGTGTGAAGTATGCATCAGCGTTTTGCCTGATGAGTTAGGATCCGGAGACCCAATTTCAATCCTCCCTTTCCCATCCTGTACTAATAAGGATGGGAAGGGTGGGATTGGATGGGGAGGGGATGGATAGGAAAAGGAAGCATCCTTTTTAATCCTCCTCTGTCCATTAAAGGTAGGCAACGCATCCGCAACACATTTACTTTTTGCGAATCTCTATGGGTAGCGCTCACTTAACACCAGGTGATCCGTTCGCTAGTTTGCCACCTTCTCCCATTAAAAAAAAAGCTAGCTTAAAATATTTACACACAAGTATATGGGAAAATGGTACGGTCCAGGCTCACCTCTCTTGCTTCAACATCCATCAAACATGAATAAACTGACTGACTGGCTTCTGACTGACTGACTGACTGACTTCTGGCACACCGAGTCAAACATATATCGCAAAATCATCAATCGTCTTCTAAATACACGAACATATAGGTATATAGGACAGGTACACGAACTTTACGGGTACACTTAGTAACGCATTTCTGTAGACCCTACCTATAATTGTTATGTAATATTTAATATTGTTGTGTAGCTCATACACATTAAAGTATGTTTATTATAGACTAGTGAACCGCCCCGGCTTCGCCCGTGTGCCACTAATTATGTTGATCCGATCGCTACCAAACATAGGAAAGTGCCAATCAGGACAATCCCTGTAAATTTCATCCAAATCGGTCCAGCCGTTTCGGAGTCTATAGGGAACATACTTCGCTTTTTATATACTATGTTCTTAAACGTATGTCAAAATTATCTACCATAGACGAGATAAAAATAGAAGCGTCATGAAAAGTTCTTGGTAAAATCTTTTAAGGTAATTGTCACTGACCTTGGTCATCTTTGTATCGGGTAGGACGCTTGGTATACGATCCCTGAGGTTTGAGAACGCAGTGTTGATGCTCTGCGATCTCTTTCGCACCATCTGGCACAAGTACAAGTTGAAATGAGACAGCATATATTATCGAAGGGACGTCTTGCAACAAGTATAGCACAGAGAAAAATATTTTATTTCATTCGAAAACTTATAGGTTATAAACTGTAAAAGATCAAATGTAAATGATGTAACATCTAAGTCATGGAATCCATTTCTATCCAAACGCAGTAACCTTAGGTATATTCTACACAACAGTTTATCAATTATTATGTAATTCTTATAGTTTTGTGTTTAATTACGCTCGGATCAGTCAATTTATTGTCGGAGAATAATAAATAAAAAAACGGCCAGTACGAGTCGGCCTCGCGCACGCAAGGTTCCGTACCATTATCTATAAAAAAATACGTTTGTTGTATGGGAGCCTCCTTAAATATTTATTTTATTTCCTTTTTAGTATTTGTTGTTATAGCGGCAACAGAAATACATCATCTGTGAAGATTTCAACTGTCTATCACGGTTCTTGAGATACAGCCGGACAGACAAACAGCGGAGTCTTAGTAATAGGGTCCCGTTTTACCCTTTGGATACGGAACCCTAATAAGGGAAATATGTAAATATTCATCAACATATTTCTAAGTTTTTACTTTTATATTCTGTGATTTTTGTATCAGCCGCGTAGTCCGCGAGGGGTCGGCAGTATTTATTTCACCAGTAGATTCCTATTATTTGGTACAGTTTGAGATATTGCGACTTTCAATTAATAAATCTAATTACTTAAGAACATACTTTGAAAGATATCGTTATAGACCAAGAGCCGGCCATGATCCGACCTTCGTCCGACCGAAACATTGAAGGCGGAATTTGGAAGGCCTTCACTAAGACTGGTCTGTCCACGCTGGAATTCTAAACAAGACTTTGACAGTCCAGGCATCGGGCTCCATAATGATACACAGACGGTTGCTCGTCGATACACTGAAGGCGAAGTACTTAAACAAAGTCCAGGTGCAATTTTATACACCTTTGCTTCCTTTGTTTTAAAGCTACTGATCCAAGCCTTATAGGTGGTTTTCGTACACAGATCTGTCAGGTTTTATAACATGAAGGCCGAATAGTCGTCGGCTCTTGGTCTATTAATACAGGTCAAGCTTAAAATGTTGTTCAATTGTGTTACTAAATACCAAAACTCTGCAGCCTATTTATTATTTTAACTTTTACTTATTTAATTACTATTTCCTGTAGGTTTATCCGAATTAATTTAAAATGGACTATAGTACATTCCCGTAATTGATAAGCACAATGTATGGAACATTGTGCTTATCAATTACGGGAAGTATAAGAAGCTAAGCAACACTGTCTTTCACACAATTTTTACTTTGCCTTGTCACTCTGCACACAACCTTCAAACCGGCGGTGGTGGTGAAGACTTCGTACAGAAAAACATGGAAATAAATTAGGGCGAAGAGATTCATTCACTCACTCTTTCATCAGAACTCGGCATTCTGTTAGTTCGTGACTAGTCTCCATTCGTCTTTATTCGTGCAACAACTCTTTTGCACTCTTCTATTGTGGTGATGACCACAATAGAAGAGTGCAAAACCTGGTGATGACCAAAGCATATTTCTTGGTTCTAGCCACAACAGGAGACGCGAGAGTGAACTTAGACCGTACTTCATGGAAACGTATAAAATGTTTATGTAGGCCATGGATTTATTGTGGCAGATCCAGGACTAAGATTTGGGGGGGGGGTGAAGACCTGGCCCTCGTGATGGTAGGTTTGAGCTATGCATACAATATTTTATTTACTTTAAATCATAACCAAGTGGTGTAATAAAATTGATCTTGGAAGAATTCTGATGTTTAGTCCCCCTCGGCTTTTAGTCCCTTACACTTTATAACAGTGGGAGAGACAGATCTGTTGCACGAATGGGCCGGCTCGACCGGTGAAATACCACGACCTCACAAAAGACAGGCGTGAAGTAGAGTATTCTGCGTTTCGTCCGATGAGCGAGGTGCCGGAGTCTTAATTTCAGTCCTCTTCCCCTTCCCACCCATTCCTCATAAGGGAGATAGAATGGGAAATGGAAAAGGATTGGACGGGGAGGGAGTTAACGGGGAAAAGGACATATCCTTTTTCCTGTCTATGCCCTCCTCTGTCCATTAAAGGTGGGCCTGCAACACATTTGCTTGTTGCGGATGTCTATGGGCAGCGCTTACTTAACATATATATATATATATATATATATATAGAGAGAGAGAGAGAGAGAGAGAGATATTTAATATAGAGTAATAAGTATTTCTTACTTACCTTGGACAGTTTCGTATCAGGAGGTACGTTGGGTATGCACTCCCTCAGATCGGTGAATGCCGTGTTGATGCTTTGTGTGCGTCGTCTCTCTTTCTTATTTGCTGTCGTTCTTCTCTTCACTACTCTCACGAAGGAAGAGGGAGTCGGTCGTTCGTAGCGGAGTGGTAAAGATTGCATCTCGCAATCCAGACCTAAGGGCAAAGATTTATGTAAAAGTTTTCAGGACAGATTTCTTTTTCGCACATTCGCAACCAGGTGTCCATACCACCTCTACCTTCGGGACGCCTTGTTTTAAGTTACAAAAAAAGTTAAGAAAAGTTCTAAAGAGAAACCTGGCAACCCTACTCACCAGGGTTGTTGGGTGCGAATCCGTGGTGCATCACGTTATGGTGATAGGTGTCGTAGGGCTCGTTCCCTGCTATCTGCATATCATCGTAGCCTAGAAGAAAGAAGAAGGAAGTCTGGTGCTTGTTATATAGATTAGAAAACAAACGAAGTTTGTATACGTTGCTTCACAGCGAGATGTGATTTTTGTAAACAAAGATCCCAAAATATTTTCGAAAAACGACTTTCTCTCACATGACTTTATAACATTAGCTATCCATATTACAAATCTCACTGCACTTTGTCCCACGATTTCCACAAAATTACATTTCCGATGTTAGTATAAAAAGTGTAATGGCCGCCATGTATGGTAAATGACGTGTTTGTTTACAACAATCATATTTTATATATGTGTGTATAGTCAATGAAACTAAGTATATAACACGTCAGAAGTTGTCACGTCTACAAATTCATTCTCGCTTCTTTTACATCCATATACCCTCGTCCGTTACCAAGTAACCCGTAGTATATGTCAAGATGTCCACCATCCACCCCCCCCCCCAAACTAGAAGGTAGTTTTCTTAAGTAGTAATTCATTAATATGATTTTATATAATTTTTTGCGAACAGATAATTAATAAAATATTTGGCTCGTATTTGCCCCCATTACGGCGTCAGTTTCACTGAAAGCGCTATATTTTGTATGGGACATGGATCCCTTGCAATCGAGGGGGTCAACTTACTGTAGCCTCTGCCGATGTAGTTGTTGGCGTCGTGGTAAACGTCCTGGGCGTCGAACTCTTGTCCTTCGCCGTTGGAGTTGGGCCAGTACACGCCGCCATCCATTGGACTGCCTAGTATGAACAGAATTCACAAATAGTAAAGTATAACTGTAAAACGAGTGTCGAGCCGAGTATAGGATCTAGTGGCATTATCATTTGTCCATAACTTGTTTCACAGCAAGTTGTTTTTTTTTGTAAACAAACGTTAAAATCCGTAAATCAACTTTTTCTTGTAACATTAGCTATCCATATTACACAATTTCACTTCACTTTATCTCACGAATACCACAAAATTACAACATTTCTGATGTGTAATGGCCGCCATGTATGGTGAATGAAGTTTGTTTGTTTACAGAATTTTTTGTTAAATGCCAAAAAAACGATTTTGTTTTTATTATGATTTAAATAATATAAATGCAAATTAGAGTTTGTTTGTTTGTTACACTTTAACTCCTTAACGACTTAACCGGTCTTCATAAAATTTTGCACACACATCGTCATGGGTACAGAAAATGACATGGGTTACTTTCATCCCGAAAATATAACTGTTCCCGAGTACATAGAATCTTCATTAACATCAACTAGTGAACACAAACCTTGATGTGTCGGCTGACAGTAGAAGGGCGGCTCGTATCTATCGAAGCCTTCGTCTGAGGGCGACATGCTGCCGTAACTGGACATCGGACCTGTTGAATAAGCCCGGGTTATTCAAGAAAGCCTTTTAATTTATATTGTGTTTTAAAATGAGTAGGAAATACTCCAGAATAGTGCTCGTGAAATGCTATTTAAATATGAAAAGCCAGTCAATGTCACAGTTGATCAGTGATAGCTCCCGTAACAACATCTGTTACACAAATAGGCAAGCTCGACCGGTGAAATACCAAGACCGCATGCAAGACAGACGTGAAGTAGATGTACTCTGCGTTTCGTCTGATGAGTGAGGTGCCGGAGGCCTAATTTTGGTCCTCTTCCCCTTCCCGTCCTTTGCTAATAAGGAAAGGATGGGAAAGAAGAGGGCTTGACGGTGGAGGGGGTGCCGAGAAGAGTTCAATAAAGAACAGTTTTAATGAAATTCCACCCGCAAGAGGGAGTTGCGGGGGCGTTAATTAGTTATAAAGCGGAGCGAAGTTTGCCGAGCCTAGTTATTAATAAATTAAATTCACTATTAGAATTAAAATACATAAATAAATATGCGCTCACGCCTGTGACCCAGAGGGGTAAGTTAAATAACAAGAAAAAAGATGACAGCTAGTGTTTGTCATTTAAGCGTTAATGACGTAGGCTATAGAAAAAGCGTCCTAATTAGGACACTTTTCGACCGCTAATGGTGTATCTATTGTTAAGTTTAACTTTAATGACGCTTCTCTAAGACTATATACTCACAAAATATCACTATGTATTATATACACGTCTCCGTGTCTGTCTGTATGTCATAAACTCGAAAACTACTTAACCAATTTCATAGTTTTTACTAATAGGCGTAGTGATGAACGATTAATATTTAGGTATATAATTTATTAAGATTTTGTGTGTATTTAAAAAAAATTCGCACATCGTAATTCAGATTTTAAATTCAACATTTTAATATGATTTTTAAATAAATGAAATAAGTGTTTATCGTATACCCTTGACATGACCACGTACAACTTGTGTTTATGTTCCGTGTTCCTACACGTTGTAGTGCGTCAGTATAAACATACGACTTGTCTGTCCGTCACAACGTGCTCACCACGTGTCTTACTAAAATGTATCACTGTGTGAATAACAAGTAAATAATTCCACACACATAAAAATAGTACAAAACATGAAAAAAAATACATCAACGTACAGCCGGCGACAACTGGCAAAGGATTTCTCTAAATCCATCCCCCAAAAGTCTAAAATAGGGGATGAAAGCTTGTAAAGAGTTATGATAACACTTCAAATCTTTATGATTAATCAATATTAAATAGGGTTCAGCTTAGGCTGAAATATAACTAAATTTCAAGGTGTGTAACCTCATCGGACTATATAATATATGGGTGAATAGGGTCAAAAAAAATCTTAAAAGAGCACGTTGTGGTTTAAATGTAGAAAGGTACCAATGGGCCTTTTTCTTGTATAGAACAAAGTGACAAACAAGCAAACGAGTTTTTTTTATAAGAGCAATGAGCGGCGGGAACACCGATGTGATCAACGACGCCCATGGACACCAACACCAGAGGAACTGCAGATGTGTTGCCGGGTTTTAAAAAAAAGATAGGCTCGCTTCTTGAAGGAATTGAGTTGTAGATGCTTCGCCCTACCTTTGGTCAGAGGAGGGGTTAGACAGGAAAAAGTATACCCATTGCCTTTTCCCATTCATCCCCTTTCCGTCCAAACCTCTTCTCCTTCCCATCATATACTTATTAGGAAAATTTGGGAAAGAGAAGAGGACTGAAATCGGGTTTTCTTGAAATAATGAAATGACAAAGCAAAATGTACCAAATCTGCCTATCCCTCTAGGTTACGGGCTTGTTTGTTTAATTTACATAAACATCAAAGTCCTCACATAAATTTAGTTCACAAAAATAGCAACGTGCCTATAGTTTTATGTAGTTAAATAAAAAATAGTTTATTTTTTGGCCGAATTGTGTAACGTAGCAGGCAGGTAATAATATTTGGTTTGAAATATAAAAAAGAAGTTTTGACAGTTGTTATTTTAAATAAACAATACGATTGTTTAATAAATGATAATTACCAGAAATGTACGAGTTGTCCGAGAATATTTCAAGAAAAACCTATATAGTTATGTATTTAGTACTATCTTTTTGTTATTTTGAAGCCATCGAAGTGTAGTTTGCAACAACTCAGTCTGCATGTTGTACATTTTGTAAACTTTATTGTACACTTGTTTGTGGTTCAATAAATAAATTAAAAAAGAATAGCCAATATCAGTGTATTTTCTTTCTTCTTTGTTAAATAACAAATAGGTTAGGTTAGGTGAAATAAGAATAAAGTAACCTAACTTTATAAATAGATTACACAATAATTACACCAAAAATGACATCTCACTCATCAGACGAAACGCAGGGTACTTCTACTTCACGCCTTTTTTTCTGTGAGGTAACGTAGGTGAGTGTATGTAAAATGTTTTGCATTGAAATGAATGTTTAATTTTGATTATGTTATAAACTGAAGATAACTTGCCTTATTTTGAATAACAGATTATAAAATTAAATGCATTCAGAAACACTACCTATAAACGTTTTAAATTTATCTTTAATAAAGTTATTATAAATTTTAAAATACATGAACCATGTCATTATTATAAAGGTAGACACGTAGCATAATACAACTTACCTAGGGTAGGTTTGAAATGTTACACAATTTACAACAATAAAATTATTCCACAAACTAACAGACTTACACCATATTTATTTAAAAACATTTAAACTATTTAATTTGAAAGGAAACTATTCAAAAAGTTGTATGAAACATTAAAACCTTTTTCGTCAAATACACAAAATATCAGACGTCACTTGTCAAGTAAAAATGCACTTGTTTCTTTTTTTTTAAATATCCGCTTGAGACACAGCAATTTTTGTTTGCTGACAACCGGTTTGTGTTCTGGCTTTCCGAAACTAAATCCCTATTCGTGTATAATCCCTGAACTGGGGATGGGTGGAGCCGAATTGCGCGGGAACGCCTTATTCTGATAATAAAATGGCGTAAGCGACAAGGCAGTAAAATCTATGCTTCTAGCGGTAAGGAAGAATTTTTATTTCTTTGTAAGATTCAGGTTAACTCTGAAGTTAATTAATATTTAACAAAACAATCAAATAACTATTAATAAATATTAAATACAGATTATACAAGTGTAATAAATTAATAATCTCCCATGTATTTTAAACCATTTGGGTTTAAGAGATTTCAATAGGTATTTATCTAGTTTTCAAGCAATTGTGTTATGATAAATTGGCGTATAGTAATGCTTCATTTAATACCGGGGATCTTAAAGATTTTTTATTAATAATTAGCAATCCGCCCCGGCTTCGCTCGTGTAGCCGTTTCAGAACCTATAGGGAACATAACATACACACATCGCCTTTTATATACGTAGATATGCACCTGTTACAAAGAAATGTATCCCACGGGAACCGTACATTTTTCTGGGATAAAAAGTAGTATATGTGCTATTCCAGATTATAATCTATCTCTGTGCCAAATTTAATCTAGATCCGTTCAGCGGTTTTTGCGTGAAAGTGTAACAAACATCCATATATATAAACTTTCGCATTTATAATATTAATTATACATAATCCGAATTACGAACTCACTGCTACATGTTCTTAGAAGTGGGAGAGCTACGATCATTGAGTCGTAAATAGGGCTGCTACTTTCGCTTTAATATACAGTGTTGTACCTCTATTTTAGCTGTGCGTTAAGTTACAGTTTGTAAGTTTATGACTTTAATAAAAACAAAAGGATGTGGTGTAAGCCAGACGAAATACAGACAAAAAATTTATCTTGAAAAGTAAAATAGGCACTAAAATAGTTTATTTATATCTTATAAACTCTGTATTTTGTATACAATCAGATCAAAATGTTTTTTCTTTAATATAATAAGGTGGTAGCCCTAGTCTTAAGTTAGAGAGGTATAACGATCTTTGTGTTGTCTGAGCACTTAAGCTCTTAGTAAACGGTAAAGCCCCCTCGCCCTACTTTCCCCCTTCGCTCCGCCCTTTCGCACTTATACAGCTTTCTCTTTTCCTCTCATGGTTTTCTTATAAAATAAATCATAAATCAATATATAAATTTATTTTGTATGTTTTAGCAACGGGTCTAAAAATTTTAATCAACTTTCGTATTTAAACAAGGTTGTTTTGTTCACTAATGATGTAATAAGACTCAAGCCTTTAATCCAGAGGTGTAGACAGAGATTCCATTCGTCACTAGGTTATGGATGATGTAAGGAACGCCTTTCTGAAAACAATTTGGGCCGACTGACAGAAGGTAAAGTATTATTCACGTGTATGTATGTACATGTATAAAGTCCGTGTCATTGTGTGTACCCTAAACGACTTGAGTTTGAAGTGTGAGGTGTCATTGCATTACGTTTCTTCCCCGGATATAATGCATATAAATGTTTTTTTTTCTTAATCTATTTTTTATTATTATTATTTATTATTAATGTATTTATATTAAGAAACAATCGTTTTGCGGCTTCGATGCCCTGCTCAGGCAGGTGATTTTTTTTAAAACCTTGTACGAATTTATGTCGACAATATTTATGTTCACCACTAGATGGCATCGTCGCGGGACACCCTGTATATTTTCAAGCTTTATTAATGAATACATGACGTCATTTTTTAACCTTTTATTTCTTTAAACATTTACTGCATTATTCATATTGTTGAGAAAATATGTTTTCATTTTATTCCTTTTACACGCAGCCAATAATTTACCAACGCATCATAATTATTTGTACAGCTTCTATGACCAATTCTATAATTATTGTTCCATTTTTCTATATAAATGTGGCGATACATTTATACTGCTACGAACCTAACTACAACTTACAACTAAACATCATGAATCGAGTTCTATTAATATTATTGGCTATGGTATGTATTTTTATAATAATTTTAATACCTAATCATTTTAGTACATTACAACCACCCTAATTCTAGACCACGGGATCGTGTGTTAATATCTGTCGATTGTTTCAATGTTGCAAATGTTGCAAATTGCAAATTGTTCAAATGTAAAAATGTTGCAAATTGCAAATTGTTCAAATGTAAAAATGTTGCAAATTGCAAATTGTTCAAATGATAAAATTATTAAAAGCACTTTTTGAAAAACGGCGACCGCGAACTAATCCCATTCACCCTAGAAGGAGCTCCGACAGGTCCGAAACTGTCGGTACCAATACTGACTGGTATTCGCAAACGTGAGTAAAGTGTTCCTATGTATATAACACTATTATGACGTTATTGTGATAGCAATATGACCGACAGACTCATCATCATCTGCCTACCCTTTTCCCAATCATATGGGGTCGGCACAGTATGATCGTAGTTCATACTGTATAGGTTTCGGCTACAGTTTTTACGGCCGACCTGCCGCAAACCTTTCTCGGGAATGTACTTATTATTTCATTAGTCAAATATTTCTATGTTTAAAGTCCGAACAGGCAATTGTTAAATACCAATTAACCCGACTGGACTGTACTTCTATGTCACTCCGAAATCATGTATACTGATGACGTCTCACTCTTTAAAAACTAGCCCTTCATTAATTTTGTGTCGGTATGATTGGAGAGCATGAGAGACACCGGACGCTGCAAGGTCTGACGAAAAGAAACATACATACAAACCCATGAAAACATTACCCTCCTGTCAGACGGGCAAAAACACGATTAGTTTTTTTTTCTAATTTCACTTTGTTTCTAGGCCGTGGTCGCCGTGTACGCAAAGCCAAGTAAGTACTTACAATATTTTTTTTTAAATCATTTACCATTTTATTATAGGACTAGTGATCAAACCTGGCTTCACCCGGGTGAAACTAATGTTAATCCAATCGCTACCGAAATCTAACAAACTTCTCTCTCGGCTAAAGGAGGGCAAAAAAAAACGATATTTCATTTCCTTATTTAAAAGGATGGGAAGAGTAGAATAAACTAACTGGTCACTGTCTGGAGGAGGCTTTAACCATCTAAAAGAATAACTAACCTCGAGTGCTCCCTCGATAACCTAGGCTCGGCCTCTTCAAATATTATTATAACCGGATTGGGAGGCCGCCGAGCTCTTAGGTCGCTTAGGGGGACGCACCATAGAGTAATTAGGCTAAGTACCAGAGAGAGGTCATCAGTACACAGTTTAGCATTCCGTATCGCGGATTGCGCGTAGGTTGCCTCATCTCTAGAGGTCCATCATGGTGGCAAGAAGTCATAAATATCAAAGATTCAAGATATGAGAAATGTACTCTTTAGTGTGAGCTTAAAACGGACATAACCTTCCAGTAACCTAAGATTTGCGACCTTCGAACGCGATTTAATCTTAAATAATGGAACATCGTTCGCAATATTTTATACGCAAAGTATATGTGTAAAAGATATTTGTGTGTTCCATTGATTAATTCTATGTCGGACATCTTTTTCTCGTTTGGTGAATTGCAAGAATTAATTTGTTACAGCAAATTAACACATTTAATATTAATACGAGATTTTTTAAAATGTGTTCCTTTATATTTAAATAAATATATGTTAATATTACTTTAAATAAACCTATACTTTCTTACACAGGTTGCCACATTAAACCACCCAAAGCGACTACAATAAGAACACCAACGAAACCGACTCCCTGCTCGCATATAACGAAAAAACCAACCCCGACTACAACAAAGAAACCGACCCCTTGCACAGATAGAACAAAAAAGCCAACCCCGACTACAACAAAGAAACCGACTCACTGCACGGATACAACGAAAAAACCAACGCCAACTACAACAAAGAAACCGACTCACTGCACGGATACAACGAAAAAACCAACGCCGACTACAACAAAGAAACCTACTCACTGCACGGATACAACGAAAAAACCAACGCCGACTACAACAAAGAAACCGACTCCTTGCACAGATAGAACAAAAAAGCCAACCCCGACTACAACAAAGAAGCCGACTCCTTGCACAGATAGAACAAAAAAACCTACCCCGACTACAACAAAGAAGCCGATTCCTTGCACGGATAGAACAAAAAAACCTACCCCGACTACAACAAAGAAGCCGACTCCTTGCACGGATAGAACAAAAAAACCTACCCCGACTACAACAAAGAAACCGACTCCTTGCACGGATAGAACAAAAACACCAACCACAATTACAACAAAGAAGCCGACCAAAACAACAACAAAACCGTGTACGACAACACCAAAACCAACGATATGCCCAAATAAACATAAATCCAATCAGTATAGGGATGGTTTTTACAGCGCGGAAAGTGAAGTAAACAGCTACGTGGAAAATAGAGCCACCAGCTATACTGAAAATAAAGCCAACAGCTATACAGAAAATAAAGCGAACAGCTATGCGGAAAGTGAAGCCAACAGCTTTTCGGAAAAAAAAGCCAACGGCTATACAGAAAATAAAGCAGACAGCTATGCGAAAAGTGAAGCCAACAGCTATGCGGAAAATAAAGCCAACAGCTACGTGGAAAATAGAGCCAATAGCTATACTGACAATAAAGCCAACAGCTATGTGGAAAATAAAGCAAACAGCTATACTGAAAATAAAGCCAACAGCTACGTGGAAAATAGAGCCAACAGCTATACTGAAAATAAAGCCAACGGCTATTCAGAAAATAAAGCGAACAGCTATGCGGAAAGTGAAGCCAACAGCTATGCGGTAAGTGAAGCCAACAGCTATGTGGAAAATAAAGCAAACAGCTATACTGAAAATAAAGCCAACAGCTACGTGGAAAATGAAGCCAACAGCTACGTGGAAAATGAAGCCAACAGCTATGCGGAAAATAAAGCCAACAGCTATGCGGAAAATAGAGCCAACAGCTATACTGAAAATAGAGCCAACAGCTATGCTGAAAATAAAACCAACAGCTATGCGGAAAATAGAGCCAACAGCTATACTGAAAATAAAGCCAACAGCTACACAGAAAATAAAGCGAACAGCTATGCGGAAAGTGAAGCCAACAGCTATGCCGAAAGTGAAGCCAACAGCTATGCTGAAAATAAAGCCAACAGCTATACGGAAAGTGAAGCCAACAGCTATGCTGAAAATAAAGCCAACAGCTACGTGGAAAATGAAGCCAACAGCTATGCGGAAAATAAAGCCAACAGCTACGTGAAAAATGAAGCCAACAGCTATGCTGAAAGTGAAGCCAACAGCTATGCGGAAAATAAAGACAACAGCTACGTGGAAAATAAAGCCAACAGCTATGCCGAAAGTGAAGCCAACAGCTATGCTGAAAATAAAGCCAACAGCTATACGGAAAGTGAAGACAACAGCTATGCCAAAAATAAAGCCAACAGCTACGTGGAAAATGAAGCCAACAGCTATGCGGAAAATAAAGCCAACAGCTACGTGAAAAATGAAGCCAACAGCTATGCCGAAAGTGAAGCCAACAGCTATGCGGAAAATAAAGACAACAGCTACGTGGAAAATAAAGCCAACAGCTATGCTGAAAGTGAAGCCAACAGCTATGCGGAAAATAAAGACAACAGCTACGTGGAAAATAAAGCCAACAGCTATGCTGAAAGTGAAGCCAACAGCTATGCTGAAAGTGAAGCCAACAGCTATGCGGAAAGTGAAGAACAGGACTTTAGCATTCGCTAAATTGCATGGCATAGTAAGTGGCAAAGGCAAAAACAATGCTTTTGGCGGTGCAGTCACTTACAACCAACAGATATTTAGACGATTAGTGGAAGAAATTGTTTTCTTTTTTTTAAATAATTATTATTAAATTTATATAATTTTATTTATTTCCTAGCTGTTATTCACGACCTCGTACGCGTTCGCTTCATCTTTAATTAGAAAGTTTTGTAAGTTGATTTCGTTTAACTTGGAATTATACGTAAAATATTGCAAAAAGTTGTTACAGTCAAAATAACCCAAACAACACAGCAAATCATATAACATTACCATGTCAATATTGAAATTGAAGGCGAGGGACCTTGAACACGCCATTATCACCAATATTGAACGTTACGCTATGACCCATAGGAGCTGCGCAAAAAAGAAGAAATATATAAAATGAATTCTGAAATATACTAATTCTTTTGGAGTGGGTAATCTGATTTCTTGATGAACCAGCGTGACGAGTGAATCCACGGGGCACAGCTAGTATATAATAAAAGTATTTCAAATGTCTTGACGGTTCTAATTATAGAATTGATTAAAAAATGTTTTTTATTTCTTACCATAAAACCTTATTAATGTACTGGTGAAGTATTGGTCGTAGTAGATGGACCAGGAGGCTTCTAATGGCAGTTGTTTGCGTGCGCTAATGGCTAATTTACTGACAAAGTCTGGATAAGAATAGCCCTCGCGACATTTGACCACCTCGGCAACGGAATTGTCTTTCACACTGATAAAACAAGATTTAAATACTATCAATTATAGCAGAGCCGAAATATAAATAAATAAATTTAAAAAAAATCATATATTTTTTATAAATATAAATTCGTTTCGTTGTACTCTGTTACGATTATAAGACGATGAAATTCTGTATCCTATGTTTTAGTTTAGGCTGGCTACAAAATACGGTACAACGCGAAATCCTTAGTGCAATATGACTCTGGGATAGTTGTAAAAAACTGGTCAAGTGAGAGTCGGTCTCGCGCACGAAGGGTTCCGTACCATTATCTATTAAAAAATCACGTCTGTATGTGAGGCCCTCAGTATAGTATTTGTTGTTATAGCGGCAACAGATATACACCATCTGTGAAGATTTGAATTGTGTGACTATCACGGTTAATGAGACCATGAGTTCAGAGCCTGGTGACCGACGGACAGATAGAAATTTATCCAGAAATTTCTCATATTTTTATGCTGTACAAGGACACAATGATATTACGAATTACAATCCGCGGTGTTAGATGCTTAAAATTGGCGGTAGCTCTTATTTAAAAATAATTATTTATTTATTATTTATTAATATTAATTTTAACAGAGATGCAATACTAAAGGTCGAACTGGTAATTCTACAACGTTGAAATAGTAAGTCCGTTAGATGTAGTATGAAATCAGTATATATACAGAAAGATTGTGAGATTGACAAATAATATTCTTAACTTAAATGACTTACTAATTGCTTAGTTATTAGATACAGAGTACACAAATAATTAGGATATTATCAGAGGATATGGTGATCAACGACGCCCATGGACACCCGCAACACCAGAGGAACTGCAGATACGTTGCCGGCCTTTTAGAAAAAGATAGGCTCGCTTCTTGAAGGACCCCAAGTCGTACTGGTTTGGAAATACCGCCGAGGACAGACCATTCCACAACGCGGCTGTGCGTGGCAGGAAATGTCGAGAGAACCGCACTGTTGAGGAATGCCAGCCATCCACATGGTGTGGATGGTACCTGGCGGTCTGTCGTGTCGTACGATGACGAAACTCGGCGGCAGGAATCGTTCCAAACAGTTCTTCGGAACACTCCCCGTGGTACATACGGTAAAAAATGCAGAGGGAGCTGACATCCCTCCGCAAGGCCAGAGTATTAAGCCGATCGGTAAGAGCTCGGTCGTTGACGATTCGAGTCGCTCTTCGTTGTATGCGGTCAAATGGAAGAAGCTGGTATTGGGGTGCTCCCGCCCAGAGATGCGAGCAGTATTCCATGTGGGGCCGAACTTGCGCCTTGTATAGCTGAAGGCGGTGGCCCGGCTGGAAATACTGCTTCGCTCTACTGAGTACACCCAGCTTTTTAGAGGCTAATTTGGCCTTGTCTTCCAAGTGACCACGAAACTGAACGTCACTCGATATGTCAACGCCGAGAATACCGATGCTGGCTGTGGCAACCAGAGGAGTGCCCTCAAAACATACATTCGCGACAAAGGGTTCTTTTTTAGCGGTAATGGCGCAGACTTGTGTCTTTTTGGGATTGAAATCAACAAGATTTTGTCGACCCCAATCCGAGACTTCACCTAATAGGATCTCCATTTCAGACACAAGTTTGGTCCGGTTCTCAGCGGCAGTAGCCCGAGAAACGTTAGCGCGGGCCGTGTACAGTGCATCACACGTGCTATCATCTGCATAACAATGGATGTTGCTAATTTGCAGCATGTCATTGATATGCAGAAGAAACAGGGTGGGCGACAGTACACAGCCCTGTGGGACACCAGCATTAATTAGTTTTGGGTCAGAGCATGCACCGTCGACAACGACCTTGATGCTCCGACCCTCCAAAAAGCTGGAAATCCAGGCGTATAGTTTCTCAGGCAGCCCGTAGGAAGGCAACTTCGAAAGAAGTGCTTTGTGCCACACCCGATCAAAGGCCTTGGCCACGTCCAAACTAACCAGGGCCGCCCCCTTGCCCTCGATTGCCACCGACCATCGATGCGTGAGGTACGCAAGAAGGTCACCAGCTGAGCGACGCTGACGGAAGCCGTACTGACGATCGCTAATAAGCTGGTGCTCCTCAAGATACCTCATGAGCTGGCAATTGATGATCGTTTCCATGACTTTCGAGAACAAGGTGGTAATGGCAATCGGCCTGTAGTTGGACGGATCCGAGCTATCACCTTTCTTTGGAATCGGGTGGATTGTGGCAGTCTTCCATGACTTCGGGACAATGCCTAAGGAGTAGGAGAACCGGAACAAGCGCGTTAAAACCGGCGCCAACTCAGGAGCGCATGTACTAAGCACGATGGGAGGAATACCGTCAGGCCCACTCGACTTGTGAACGTCCAGAGATTGCAGCACTTTACGCACTGATCTCTGGCGAAACTGGATCTCGGACATGAAGGTGTCACCGCACTGGATATTCGGCGGTGAACTACCATTATCCTCCAGAGTCGAGTTGGACGCCAAAAGAGAACCTAGAAGATCGGCCTACTAATTTGCGGTGTGGGCTAACGTGTCATCTCCCCTGCGCAAAGATGGTAAAGACGGCTTAAAGAAATTCCCCTGGACAGCCTTGGCGAGAGACCAGAACGCACGAGTTCCCAAAGGAAGGCGTACCAGTCTCTCACCAATGCTGGCCACGTGTTCCGACTTTGCCTTAGCTATAATTCTTTTGAAGGACCTGGAGGCAGAGTTGTACTTCTTTTTGAGCAGGCTGGTATTTACATCCCTAGCCGCTGACGCCTCAGCCCAAGCTTGGTAACAATCCTGCTTGTAGCGCGCTGCTAATTTGCAGGATTGACCAAACCAGGGCCGAGAACTGCCTCCGATGGGCACGACAGAGGATGGAATAAATAGTTCCATCCCCTGAATCACCACATCGGCGATAGAATCGGCAACGGCATCGGGATCGTCCAGCATGAAACAAACTTGCTCCCATGGGTAGGATGCAAAAAAGGACCGCATCTCATCCCAGTCTGCCGGCCTGTAGTGCCACACTCGGCGGTGGCCATCCGGTTTGAACCGTGGGCGACGCGAGATAGGCACTTTTGTCCGTATCAAGCAGTTGGCCGACGAGCCCAGGGGGGCGTCGACGGAAACCAAATAGCTGTCCGGATGTGAGGTCAGCAGAAGGTCCAACAGGGAAGGTGTATGATCTTCCACATCTGGAATTCGCGTGGGCGATGTAACCAGTTGCGTTAGATCATAGGACAAGGCAAAGTCATGGACAGATCTCCCCGCGTGATCGGTGGTACGTGAGCCAAGCCAATCGGCGTGGTGGGCATTGAAATCGCCAAGTACCACGATCTCGGCGGATGTAATCTGTTCCAGAACGGAATCTGTAGCCGTTTGGACTTGCTCCATGAGTCGGTCTATTTCGGCATTACCGCTATGGGACCTATAGAGGCACGCGTAGACTCGCGGATGGTCTTCGCTATCTACGCGCAGCCACAAAGTAGAAAGGTCCCTACCTTCAAGAAGGCTGAGGCGACGAGAGCAGACATCCTCCCTGACGTACACGCACACCCCGGCCCGGGGCAAAAAGGAATGCTCCAATTTGTAACCCGGGCAGGATAGATACGATGTGTCTGCCGGGGAGGATATCTGCGAAGCAGGGCCGGCTTAGCCGTCCGTAGGTGGAAGTGGACGGCCTCCAAGTTAGAGTGGAGTCCCCTGATGTTACAGAAGTCCACGGCGAACATAGTAGGGGATGCCGCGAGGTGCTGCCTGCGTTTGCCCCGAGCTCCAGCACCGAGTGGGATGGTGCCCCCCCCCCAGAATACGCGGGGCAGCCCGCGCGCCCACGCCCAGTCTCCAAGCGGGAGTTCAGGCGTAAACGCGCGGAGGGGGTACCCCCCTGGGGTAGTTTATTTTTAGATCCCACTTCCATGCTGTTAAGGGGGGGGGGGGGGTTGGCCTCCGGCACACACACTTATCAGTCGAAACGCGGAATTGCTTCCACTTCACGCCTGTCTTTCGTGTGGTTGTGGTATTTCACCGGGCGAGCGGGCCATTCGTGCTCCAGCAAAAGCTAGATGCGGACTCTACCACTATTAGATGCGGACTCTACCACTATTAAATCCAGTAAAACCTTTTTAATTTTATAAAAACTCCAGTGCTCGAAATTTTGTTTTTTATTTGTCAATGATATTTGTTACTATAGATATGTTGTGTACACCCATTACCCATTACCCCGCCGTATTTCGGTAACAGATTACATCAGAACCCATTACCGCACCGTATTTCGGTAACAGATTACATCAGAACCCATTACCGCGACGTATTTCGGTAACAAATTACATCAGAACCCATTACCGCGCCGTATTTCGGTAACAGATTACATCAGAACCCATTACCGCGCCGTATTTCGGTAACAGATTACAACAGAACCTATTACCGGGCCGTATTTTGGTAATAGATTACATCAGAAGTTGTCACAGATGCAGTGAGAAATTATTTTCCTTCGGGAAAGCTCAGTATCTTTATCGGAACACGATGACACCCGAACTGTCAGCGAATGAGCGTATTAAATGAGTGACATTTTCATATGGAACTTTATTGTTTAGTGTCAAATGTCAATAGATGGCACTGAAGCTATTTGAGAGAGAGAGAGAGAGATAGCACGATAAATACGAACTTTACCGAAAAATTACGAAGGAAATCTTTTCTCACTTTATCCGTACCGCGTCGTATTTGGGTACTACATTGTATCGCAACCTATTACCAAATATTAGGCAGTCAGTATTCCTATTTGGGATTTCGTCCTCTTTAGCTTAACTTTAATCTTTTAAAATAAAGTTGATCTCAATGGTAAACCTAATGGTTATAATAAGTTTTTTTTTCTATTACTCGTTAATAGAAGGGACACACCATGGTAATAGATAAAAACCGTTGTTTAATGGACAGAGGAAGGGATAAACAGAAAACGGTTATAACACTTTTCTATTCGCCCTCCACTGTCAAGTCCTCTTCCCCTTCCCATCCTTTCTTTATTATCAAAGGATGGGAAGGGGAAGCGGACCAAAATTAGGCCTCCGTCACCTCACTCATCTGTCCAGTTCTGTCCAGCCGGCCCATTCGTGCAACAGATAAAACGTAGGCTACTTTTTATCCCGGAAAAATGTACGATATTCCCGCGGGATACTTTTTTTGCGTTTTACAGGTGCATATCTACGTAAATAAAAGGCGATATGTGTTCCTTATAGATTGCGAAACGGCTCGACGGGCGAAGCCGGGATCACTAGTTATTCTATAATATTTTACTTGAATGCCATACTACAGCGATTAACCTCGGTAATAGGTCCTTTTATCTAACGTGATGTCATGTTTTTGTTTTTTTAACCTTTAATTTCTCACGCATTGACTATGTCTAATTGGAGATACTTATCTTTATTTAAAAAATATGTTTTCTTTTTGTTTCTTTTATACGCTGCCAATAATCATCTACGGTATAAGACTCGTCACACAAATAGCTGCGCTATATTTTACACTTTCCGTCGCCCACGAGATTGTACGCGTGGAATCGTTTTTAACCCGATTAAACAAGCAGGGTAATGTTTTTCGTACGTATGTTGTATGGATGCATGCATGTGCGTTCCATTATAGTCTTCTGTAGGCTTGACCGATTTTTAATATTGAAGTATCATTAGATTTGTATTCTGCTGCTAAAAATTATTTGATACCCAGCAGTATAGATACGCCATAAGAAATGTATGCCCCTCGTCTGTTATTTGATCTGAAATGAATCCAGGTCAGATTGTATTTAAGATAATATGTACACTGATAAATCATAATAGGATTGACGAGCTAAATCTGGGGCCAACATTTAAAAACCAAATTAGGTTGAACCCTTGTGTTACTCGCCGTTGGTGATTCTAGGGGTCACGTATGTGATAAGTCGAGCTTGAGTGTAGCATTGTGTCGTACATTTTTCGTTGGGCTTACAGTTTTTGGTAGCCACGCACAGGACGATGCTGAGATCAACTTTGTGAGAGTACATTGGATGAGGGCGACGGATTGATGTTTGCGTTTTATTGGGAAGGTCTAAGGTAATGTACGTTTGTGAGATGATTAAAAAAGTATAGCTTTAAGTGTACAAGGGCCTTTGTTGCATTACAGTTATTTGTACAGCTTCTATGACCATGCATTGTTGCAATTTTGTATATAAATGTAATGGTACAATATTCCTTTGACGATACAGTTTACAGTACACCATCATGAATCGAATTGTATTATTATTGGCCGCTGTGGTATGTATTTCATTCGTAATAAATTTTAACCCTACTAATATTATAAATGTGAATGTAAGTTTGTTTGTTACGCTTCCGAAATTTTTGTACATATTCTTGGAGGTATTAGAAGTAATATACGATACTTTTTATTCAAAAAAAAATAGTACATAAAAAGCGAAGTATGTATGTCCTTATAGACCTATAGAGTCCGAAACGGCTGGACCGATTTCGATGAAATTTACAGGGATTGTGCAGATTGGCACATTCCTGTGTTTGGTAGCGATCGGATCAACATAATTATTGGTACCCGGGCGAAGCCGGGGCGGATCACTAGTATTTTATAAATATTTTATGTCATTTGATTTGCTGGAAGCATGATTGTCAACTTCCTCATACTACTAAGACTCCGCTCTCCGTCCGTCTGTCCGTCTGTCAACAGGCTGTATCTGATGAACCTTGAACACAGTTGAAATTTTGAAAAAGCTGAATAAAATAAATATCTAAGGGGGCTCCCATACAACAAACATGATTTTTTTAAATACGGTACCCTTCGTGCGCGAGTCCGACTCGCACTTGACCGGTTGTTTTTTCTTATAGATACTGAAAGTTGAGTTAAATTTGACAAATCTTTTAGAAACCTCCCCAATTCTACTAACACAGTGTGTCATATCGTCTGTCAATTGTTGATTTTTGTGTCAACTTATTAATTTTGTCACAATAATTTTTCAGTGGTGTACCATTGCGATACAATTATGATACTATTAGACGCCATTGTGTTATTGTGAGAGACTACAAGCTATGCGAATATGATGTGTACAAAGTAGTGCCACAGATTCCTTGGTCCAAAATATGCGGATGAAACAATCTCCTTTAGGTCGGGAAATTATTTTTAAACGAGTGACTGCGGGAAATAAAATGAATGGGGCTATAGGTACAGTAGTGAGGAGTCAGAATGTGTCTATGAAGGCTCGCCTGGCAATACACAATGCTGTACTAGTCCCCACTTTAATGTATGGAAGTGAGAGCTGGGTTTGACCGGAAAAGCATGCTAGTCGAGTTAATGACGTTGAGATGCGATCCTTAAGAAGTATGTTACTTAGTAAGTATGTACGTGACTTTGAATGATAGGGTTAAAAATAGCGTTATAAGGGAAAAGTGTGGCTTAAAAGTGGACGTTGTGACTAGAATTGAGAAAGGTATGCTTCGGTGGTTCAGGCATGGTGAAAGGATGAATGAAGAGAGAATAACAAAACAAATTTATGTTGCAAAAGTGAGTGGCAGTGTTGGTAGGGGACGCCCGACGAAACTTATATCGATGAGATTAATGACTTACTAAAACAGGGCGATATAAGGAGCACCTATAACCGACGAGCATGCATGCATAGATGTATGAATGTAGAAGAAGCTAGAGACTTCCTCCAGGATCGCGCCAAATGGAAATCCATGATCTCTGCCTACTCCTCTGATTTACGGGCGTGAGCGCATATTTATTTATCTTTATAATTTTACATACTATGGTGCCCTTAACTCTACACAACTCCAGTGACGTTTACAAAAAATAATCAGTTTTTTTAAAAATTATACTTCGATTCCAGACACTGGTGGCAGTATGCGCAAAGCCAAGTAAGTACTAGTTGGTTTTTTTTGTCAAACTTCTCTTACCGTGGGTTTCCACTGCCGAAAATTTTGACGAAAAATCATATTGTCATGCCACAGATAAAACACGGTTATTAACGTCAAAATTAATATAAAGACCGCGTATTTTTTAATAAATAATGTGACATGCGGATTTTTTTTTGTTGAATTTTAAAAAGAAATTGCATGATCATTGATAAAGAAAGAAAAGAAGTAAGACATAAAAGAAAGGCTGTTTGGAACAAGTAGCCGGCGTCAGTGTGGCAGAAAAAGCGGCCCGATACTATAGCAATTTGTACCACACAGCGATTACGTCACTACTTAACACCACATTGCATTGTAGCCAAGCACTAAATTGTCCCTAATTTCTTTTTTATCACCGATTTGTTCTTAAATAATATAATTTTTACACAGATTGCCAGACTGACTCACCGAAAACGACAACAACTAAGAAACCAACTCCCTGCACGGATACAACAACGACGACAACAGAAAAACCTACCACTAAGACAACAACGAAGAAACCAACAACCACAACAACAACAAAGAAGCCAACCCCGTGCACGGATACAACAACTACGACGAAAAAACCAACCACTAAGACAACAACAAAGAAACCAACAACCACGACAACAACAAAGAAACCAACCCCGTGCACGGATACAACAACTACGACGAAAAAACCAACCACTAAGACAACAACAAAGAAACCAACAACCACGACAACAACAAAGAAACCAACAACCACGACAACAACAAAGAAACCAACCCCGTGCACGGATACAACAACTACGACGAAAAAACCAACCACTAAGACACCAACCACAACAACAACAACAAAATCAACTCCCTGCACGGATACAACTACGACCACGAAAAAACCAACCACAAAGACAACAAAGAAAACAACAACAACAAAGAATCCATCCACAACAACAACACCGTGCACGACAACACAAAACCCAACAACAAGCCAACCAACATGCACGAAAAAACCTACACCCAAACCGTATTGTGTTGATCATAACAGCGCTGAAAGTAAATCGGATAGCGTAAGTCTTAGTTTAAGCAACGGAGGTAGCGCTTTAAGTTTTGCTACAGCGGAAAGCCAAGCGAGTGGGACAGGCAAGAGCACAGCCTCTAGCTCTGCTTTGAGCTCTGCGGTCGCTAACAGTGATAAATGATGAGTGAAATAAATTATATTGGGAATTTTAATAATGATTAATCATTTTTTAAGTGTATAGTTTGTTCCACATTGAAATAGAATTTTTGTAAACAAACAAACTTCACTTAACTACATGGCGGCCATTACACTTTTTATAATTCTAATCGTGAGATAAAGTGAAGTGAAATTGTGTAATACGGATAGCTAATGTTATATGGTAAAGTGATAAAAATATGTTTTACAAAAATATTTTGCAATTTACGAATTTTAACATGAAAGGGTAAACATTTGTTTATCAAAATTCAATCCTGGTGTGGAACAAACTAGTTTTATTTATTTACTAGCTTACGCCCGCGGCTCCGCAAGGTTTCGCATCTTATCTTCCTCGCTGGAGTTTTTTGTAGATTATAATAATAATACTATCCTAGGACATAAACTTTCTATGAAACGGCTTTACTCACGTTCGCGTTTTTCTCGGTGTATTTTGTACCGACAAGTTTCGGCCCTGTCAAGTCGCGCGTTGCGAGCACAGGCGCGCAGTGCGAGGCGGGCCGCGACCGCGAATTAATACCGCTCACCCTGAAGAAGGACCTCCGACAGGTCCGAAACTTGTCGGTACAAAATACACCGAGAAAAACGCGAACGTGAGTAAAGCCGTTTCATAGAAAGTTTATTGATAATGTCTCACGATAGTTTTAATAATTTTATCCTAGGACATATTCACACCCGGCCATCTGATCCCAAGCTAAGCAGAGCTTGTTACTATGGCAACCAGATAACTGATATACTACATATACTACTTGCCCTTTGTAAATACATACTTAAATAGATAATTACACCCAGACTCAGGACAAACAGACATGTTCAGCACACAAATGTCTGTCCTGGGTGGGAATCGAACCCACCTGCGGTGTGAAAAGCAAGTATCTTACAAACCATGCCAACCGGCCCGTCAAGATTGATTCCGCATATAACTTGGATTTATAGATAAAAAATATATCAGGAAGATGTCATTGTCAAAACAACACCTTATTGCATGGCCGCCATGTATGGTATTGTTTGTTTACAACAATCATATCTTGTTATGAATCGATGTATACTTTAACTGGGAACCATATAACAGTAGTTGTGCCTGCGACTTCGTCCGTGTTGTACAGTGATAGCAGTATTTTTAATATTTTAGGCTAATTAATTTGATGATAAAATTCATACATACATTAAAATGCCCTTAAGGGATTAAAATTTTTACATACTCCGAATCCCATATTTAATTAAACCTAATTAAAAGCCTAAAAAATAACGTCTATAAGCGTCTAGTTTAAAAAATGACGAGACTTCCAAACAAACTTAGCTAGCTAAGCTAAACGTGATTTTGAGTTACCATTTTTCCAAAACAAGTGTTAAACTCTTGTCTAAGGGTTGTTTATATTTGTTGTGGTAAGACGGTACGTGTTTTTTAGTTCTTAAAACGAATATGTACGAGAAATCTTTGTGTGTGTGAACTTTGTGACTTATTTAACGGAACAATTATATAAATAATTGTGATAATAAAATAATTGCGTTACAGGTTCTTAATAAATACATATAAATTGATATAAAATTATTTTAATTTCACACAATAAATCATACAGTTTACTGTTATACATTTCTTTAACTTAAAATTTAGAGTTCCACTAAATTCAGTCTTTCATGGAATAGTCCGAATTTATTTTTGGTTAACAAATTGTCGTATATCCACCCAGTCACGTGATATGTCATAAAACGAACAATCCTTAGCACAATTCAGAGCTCAACTAAAGTCTAGACTTTAAACATGACCTTGGGGGTCTTGGCAACCAATTGTACATGAAATATTCTTGGTAGATTTTTTTATAGCAAGCAATTGTGTTCATAGTATCACCTAATTGTAATATATAATAATTAAATTATAAAACCATTAACAGACCCCAGTTTTATCATATAATTACATTATTATCAAGGTAACACGAAACCGCAATCGGCTAGCTTTCGCGCCATTGTATTCCATTTCCCTCCGAATGTTGTGACAGCGCTACGCCTTTTGATAATTGAAATGTCACAGGGGAACGGCAATATTCACCGCCGATTTAACTATAGTTTAACTCGAAATTATAACGCCATAAAATTATAATTTAGATTTGTACAAAAGCTTTAAAAATGGAATAAGTATATATATCTTGTTTAATATAATGTATTTTTATTAAAGTTTAATAAATTTACCGGCTACAATGTACAATGTACCGGCTCGACAGGTAAAATACTATGACCTCACAGAAGACACACGTGAAATAGGCGTATGCTCCTGCGTTTAGTCTGATAAGTGTGCCTTTCTCTTTCATCTGCTACTCGATAACTTGTTGCAGATGTCTTTGAGTAGCGGTTACTTTACATCTGGTGAATCACTTGTGGTCTATCATCTTCTATAAGCAATATTTAATTATTAGACATTTCAAATGTTTATTATGGAGAAAAGATGGGTAAAAAGGAGCAGACTACAGTATGGGAGAGGTTATCCGCCTACTAAACTGTAGTTAACTATCGCGTTATCTATAACAGTGTGACCGGACTCAATAAATACGCCCCTCTAATATTGTGATGGGGCATTGATAGCCCAAACAGATTTACGATAATTCTGTTTGTATAGAAAGACCATAATGTTCATAAACTTCTCTGACTGAATCAGCCCAATGCGTTATTTATAAATACTCGCTCACGCCGGTAATCCAGAGGAGTAGGCAGAGATCATGGATTTCCAATTGCCACGATCCTGGCACACTGCTCTCATTTCTATATCCATACATCTACGCATACATGCTCGTTGGTTACAGGCTCTCCTTAAACTGGCCTTCTTTAGTATGTTGCAACTTTTCCTAGGGCGTCCCTGCCAACACTGCCACTCCTTTTTGTAACATAATGTTAATAATCTCTTGACTTATTGTCTGGTTATCTTGTTAAAGCATTAAGAGAGTAGGGGAAAGGAAAGATGACTGATATGAGACGACTGCCACTTGACTCATCAGGAAAAAGCACAGAAAGAACTTCCTTTTCTTAAAGAAATTTGAGGCCTGTCTTCTGTGAGGTCGTGGTATTTGACCGGTCGAGCCGGCCCATTCATGCAACAGTTATTGTTGCTGGTTCTACTACTGATAAACATGGCGTGAGTGCAAGTGGACTCATGTTAAGAATCAAATCTCTGCAATATTCTATGGCAGGATGGATTAACACGATCTAGAAACGAAACAAACTGACAGGAGACAAATTTGACAAGATACAAACTTGTTTTCCGTCAGTTTCTTTCTTATCAGCAACCTTCTTTTTTATTTTATAGTAAATAAGCACAAAGATCAAAGTATAGCTAAATTTTCTTTCCTTGTTTTAAGTTGTTTTTTATCAACAAACAATTCAAGTGACTAATGTTTCGAAAAGTGTGTAAAGGTCGTAAATACAGACTTTAATTGTGTAAGTGAGCACACGCCTTCACACCGGGGGCTCGTAAAATGACGCCCATGCATTCCTAATTAACAGAAGTTTGCATTTTAATTCGTAGGGTTCTGTATAAATATTTATGTCGAAATAAAAGTCTCGGTTCAAAGAAAAAGTTATTTATTACCATTTTTTTAATTGTCATTTTAAGAGTATCCGTAACCAAGGATCATGTACTCGTAGTCGGCACGCTTCGCTCTACATCTATGGAATTGTGAAAGGACCTTGCCAAATGGAAATCCATAATCTCTGCTAAGCTAAATAAAAAAACAGCCCGTTCCCGTATCTTCCGAGATACGGGAGTGGGTTGTTATTACTATTAATAATTCATTTAACCGTTTCAATCGTTTTCGCGTGAAAGATTATGTGAATGCGAAAGTTTGTATGTTACATACATACAAACTTTCCCATTTATAAATAGGAGTCTGCTTAAAAGTTCTGCAATTCTTTTTAACCTTGGTTCTGCTGCTGCATATTTTTTTTATTTGATTTCACAGAAACATTATAGTTACTATATTAATTTACCGTAAAAAGGAACGCTAAAATCATAGACAAAAAATGTAATCCAAAACCGCGCGTGTCGCATGACATTCAAATTAGGAAGCGGAACGGAACGCGACCTCTCGTCAGATTTGCCGCCATTTTTTCTGTCACTTTTTGCTGCTATCATTTACGCCGTGAAATATCGTTTCTTTTATTTTAGTGCAACATATAATTAGTATAGCATGGCAACAATTACATGATACCAAAAAAAACACAATGAAAATTACGCAATTTTAGTGTGATGAACAAGAAACAGCTTACAATTTGACGATTTGATTTCGATAGGTTATAAACTGCCGAGATCAAGTGGATGGAACTCGAGTCTAATTCTGTTGTATTTTCATCGAAATGAACCCCTAGCATCGCCAGCGGTTAGTTGCGCAAGGGTTCAACCTTAATTGATTTTTTACGATGTAACAATGTCGGCCTCAGGTTTAGCTCTGCTATCCACTTGTACTGGTCAAATAACAGATTATATTATACACGCAGAGCTACCCAGTGCCGCCAGAATGGTGAGCTCCCTCTTTCCTTTTTATAAATACTCGCCTAGCTTCACTTGGACAGATATACAAATAACTAACAAAAGTAGTCCATAAGGACTGCAGGCAAAACAAGTTGGAAGACGAGACAACAGTTCAAAAATAAATAAAAAACAACATACATATATACCTATATAAACTCTTGTTTCTTAACAATAAAATCTAAAATTGAACATAAGAAAAAAACATGTCTATGTCCTCTGTCCATTAAAGGTATCTGCAACACATTTGCCTGTTGCGGATGTCTATGGGTAGCGCTCACTTTACATCAGGTGAGCCGCCTGCTCGTTTGCCATTATCTCACATAAAAAAATGTCAATAAAATTTCCATTGGTGATAATTTTTTATTGAAATTGGTTCAGTAGTTTTGGAGTTTAAAAACAAACAATCACATCTTTTGTAATATTATTACAGAGGTATATACTTTCACGATAACTATAACATTATGTTTTTTTTTAAATCGTGATTCACGATTATAATTATGTTTGTTTTATCTGTATTTTTTATCTATATATTGTAGAATAAAATTGACATGTTACATGATCGAACTGTTACAGTAAAAAATATTTTACTCCGTAATTCAGTCGGATTATTTAATCTAACAAATAACTTTTCTGTCTAATACAAAATGAGATACCTTTTTATATTTGTATTGGTAAGTTAAATGCTTATAAAATTTGTTTGTTTGATTTCATTTTATCTCAGCTGACACGAGGGAGGCTTAACCCGGGTAATGTAGGTTCAGTCAATTGTGATCTCTGGTCTTACGGCCGAATACAGAAACGTCACACATATCTACCCATTTGAAGGCCATTGAAATGTATTAAATATGTTCACTGAGTGGCACTTAAGCAGTATTCCATTTGACTAAATATAAAATTTAAGATTTTCGTATAATTGACGTTTGAAAATACGAATATGGAGTTTTACACAACATTTAAGACGCTGTTAAATATTTAATTGACGTTTCAGTATTCGGCCATAAGCGACTTCACTAATTTCGAAGAGTGGGGTTTCATTTTCGTATTCTTCCCCAGTGTTTCATAGATAGAGTCAGGGTTCATTGGTTTTAGAAGTAAAAACTTCTTTAGGCAAGCTGGTGAATGCGCGGTGAGAGCTATACGTGTGATAAAGTGTGATCGGCCGAGGCGATCGGAAGTTGTATTAATTTAGCTAAGCTAATGACTTGCAGCGTTGCCTAGCTTTTAATGGACAGGAAAAAGGATATTTCCTTCTCCTATTCAACCCCTCCTTCGTCCAATCTTCATTCCCTTCAGGATGGGGTCCTTTGTAGTAAATGATAGGAAGAATGACACGGTATCCCTACCGGCACCACACTCATCACGAAACGCAGAAGTATAAAATAATCCTACTTCACCCCTTCCCATCTACTTTTAATAAGGAAGGGGAGGGTGATTTGACAGGGAAGGGATAGGTAGGAAAGGAATATATATTTTTTCTGTTTATCCCCTTCTTGGTCCATTACCAACGCATCACCAGCTCATTAGCTTGTTGCAGGTGTCTATGGGTTGAGGATCGCTTGTTTGCCATATCTATATATATAAAATTCTCCTGTCACAGTGTTAGTCGCCATACTCCTCCGAAACGGCTTAACCGATTTCAATGAAATTTTGCATATACATTCGGTAGGTCTGAGAATAGGTTTTTATCTATCTATAATATACATATAAATGTGAATGTAAGTTTGTTTGTTACGATTTCACGCGAAAACTACTCAACCGATCACCATGAAACTTTGTACACATATTCTTGGAGGTACTAGAAGTAACATAGGATAGTTTTTATAAAAAAATATATAAAAAGGGAAGTATGTATGTTCCCTATAGACGTATAGACTCTGAAACGGCTTGACCGATTTCGATGAAATTTACAGGGATTGTCCAGATTGGCATATTCCTGTGTTTGGAAGCGACCGGATCAACATAATTAGTGGTAACCGCGCGAAGCCGGGGCGGGTCACTAGTTTTGTTATAAAAAAATGTCGCCACCCCTCTGGGTACCCTCCAGTTATAGGTATTTAGTCTTTGGTTGTTAAATTATCAATGAATCCTAACAATTTTTATTTCACAGTTCACTGTAGCGTCCTGCAGACCTGGTCGGTCAGATGGTAAGCGTGTCTTTACAATATTGTTTTTTTTCTCTCCTCTAATTCAATACTGCCTATTCAAAACAATACATATATACATGTCAATATATACAATGTCAATACATAAAGACACTTGGTCCTTATAGAGGTCTGAATATAGGACCTATAATTTAATACTGCGTATACACTAATGTCTTTATAGAGGTCTGAATATGTCAGCTCGTGTACAACACTTTAAGTTGCGAGGCACCTAGAAAGCTGACTAGAATAAGCCAGGGGCATGATTTTTGATCAAGATTGGTCGATATCAGAAACAAGCGGTCTAAAATATTTAGTCCAGAGACAAGTTAAACATTTGACAGATGTCAAAACGCGGGTTATAATTTATTTTTCAGTGGTAGAATCGAATGCGAATGGCTTAAACATCACTGTTTTTAGGGTTCCGTACCCAAAGGGTAAAACGGGACCCTATTACTAAGACTCCGCTGTTCGTCTAACACCAGGCTGCATCTCATGAACCGTGATAGTTAGACAGTTGAAATCTTCACAGATGATGTATTTCTGTTGCTGATAAAACAACAAATACTAAAAAAACAGAATAAAATAAATATTTAAGGCGGCTCCCATACAACAAACGTGGTTTTTTGTTGATAATGTTAGGCGGTGTTTTAAATGTTCCTTCGAAAACTAGATATTTCGCAAAAATCAACCCCCTGTTAGTAAGTCGTGAAGTTGGTAAACAATTAACAGTTAATTTGAAAACCAAAAACCATAATTAATCACATCACAGTAGACGGTCCTGACTATAATACCAATCTAATGCCACCTCACACTTCAAAATCAGTCAAGTCGTTTGGGCTCCAGGTGACAATGTAACGGACACGGTGCCAGAGACCTATTTGCAGTCCTTCTCCCTTTCCCATCCTATCATACTGAGGAAAGGATAGGAAGGGAAATAAATGGAAACATTCTTTTCCTGTCTATCCACTCCTCAGTCCCTTAAAGGTACGCAACGCATCTGCAGCTCATTAGCTTGTTGCAGATGTCTATGGGTAGCTCTCACTTGACATCAGGTGAACCGCTTGCTCGTTTGCCGCCTTATTCCATACAAAACATATATCCATGTCTGCGGAAAACATTAGGTAGAATTACTACGAATCCAGAATAAGGGTACGTAATGTTTTTCCATGCAAATATGTACAGATACATCTTTCTTACGATTTATATTATAATTTATTTATTTTCGTTTTTATTTCAGACGATCTGGCACAGACTATATGTAAGTCCTTAATTATTTAAAGACATATATTTTTATAATAGTATTCATGTGTTGATATACAATTGTTAAACTTCATTAATGATATACCAACTGACAGAACTTTCAGCTTGTATCAATACTTTGACATTTCAACATTTCAATTTTATACCTTCACTTTAAATCGGTGTTTCCCAACTTGGGAGCCCCACAGGGACCAATTCGAAAATGGACTCGACACGAAAACAAATCAATTTTTTAATGATAAAATTTATGTATGGGGGCATAAATATTTTAAAAATATTAAGGGGGGGGGCACAGAAAAAGTTGGGAAACTATCAACGATCATACAAACCGCTTCGTTTAATTATAAAGTAGGTAAATCTAGGAACGCCTTTACGTGACGTTACACTAGCAGCCGCAACTGTGTCAGGGTTGTCAAAAAAAAGAAAAGTTACGGCGCGTCGTCTCTTAGCGTTTGAGTGCACAAAGTAGGATCCGTCCACATCGCCTCTAGATCTCCGTTGTTCATGCGAGTACATTCGTTCAACTGTATGTGATTTGATAATGAAACTGCGGTATTAGGAAAGAATAATTTTAGGCTTCTGTAACTTCCAAAACTTTTGTTAAGGAATTCAAACGATCAAGCTATGTTAAGTGCTCTTTGTTGTACAATAATTGTGTCAAAATAGTGTAAAAGGCGCACAGCTGACGTAAAGTACCAAATCAATAATTGTAAAAGCATTAAGTGACCATTGTAACACGATTCTGTTACGAATTAACTAACGGAAAAAAACGACTGAGAAAGCAATTGTTATGTCATCATCATCATCATCATCAGCCTATATCAGTCCACTGCTGGACATAGGCCTTCCCCAATGCCTTCCACAGTATGCGGTCCTCCGCGCACCGCTTCCAGCGACTTCCTGCCGTCCTTATGAGGTCATCGCTCCATCTGGAAGGAGGGCGTCCCACACTTCTGGTCCCCATCCATGGCCTCCGTTCCAGGATTTTCCTCCCCCATCTGACGTCGCTCGCTCGACAGATATGACCAGCCCATTGCCACTTCAGCCTTTTGACTTTAAGAACTATGTCGTCTACCTTAGTTCTCCGTCGAATTTCTTCGTTCCGGATTCTATCCCTTAGAGAAACACCGAGCATAGTTCTCTCCATCGATCGCTGTGCGACTTTTAACTTATGGACCAGCCCTTATAGTATAATATAGTCTTCTAACTATTTCTTGGTAACTATCATCTGGAAATAGTTCAGTTTATGCATGTCATATTTTTGGAACGCATGGTTATTTATTATCATATATTTAATCTGTCTCATTTATCTATATATTTTTAATAATTTGTGTTCAATAAGTTATTCATTGTTTTTTTTAGCCGAAGCTCTAAAGAAAGCTTCCGACTTTAACGATCAAACCTGTAAGTTTTTTAATGCAATTAACAAACTATTTAAATTATATTTCTTATTCCGCATGTAACAACGTAACATCTCTCGCAATAATTACGATTTGACCTACATATTTTTATAAAACCTGTAAGTTTATCTGTGTATGTCTCTTAGACAGATAAAAAACGACGTGTGAAGTTCGGATCAGTAGCTTTTAAAGATATAAGAAAGCAAAGGTGTATAAAATTGCACCCCAACTTCATTATCCGTTCTAATATCAGTGTGGACAGACAAGCCTTAAGGAAATCCAAAACTTCAGTTAATTTTGTTATAATAAAAATGTAATTTTACGTCGTTGCTGTGACAAAATTAACAATTACGTCATAATTTTAATGATTATATACCTTGTTTCATTGCAATATATGATTGTTGTAAACAAACAAATGTTCTTTGCCATACATGGCGACTGTTCTATAATATACGCAAATTGTGTTTTAATAATAATTGCTAATAAGTTTCTGCAGGCGTATGCGAGTTTGATATAAAAATGTAAATCCCACTAAAATCGTTGTTCTTTCAACACTAACTTTCTGCAATAAATAAATGTAAATAATTTGCAAGTTTTGTGGGACTTTAATTGTCCCCAGTACATTTAAAGATATAACAGCGGCCATTAAACTTTTTATACTTTCATTGGAAATCTTGTAATTTTGTGAAAAAAAAAAGATAAAGTGAAGTGAAATCATGTAATATGGATAGCTAATGTTATATTGTATTACGAAAATCTTTTGAAATTCATGAATTTTAACGTAAACACCTTTGTTTACAAGATTCACATCTTGCTGTGAAACAAAGTTATTTAATATTATGAAGAGAAATATTTGATGTTTAATTTTAACCAGCTTATTTATTTTGACATCATACGTCAATATGTCATTGATCTGTTCACAATTTTCCGCCAGTTTACAATACGGCCAATAAGGTTATAAACTACCGAGCTGATCTGACATCGACGTGTATGGACGTGTCATGTAAAAACTAGGAAATTGAATGGTTCTTAACAATTAAGAGTGTTTTGTTTTACCTTTTTGTGTATGAAATAAAAAATATCTGTTACAGCGGACTTAGCACTGAAGTTTATATCGAAGATAAACGGTAAGTAATAGAGGACGGAGCAGGAGAAACATCCAATCCTCTTCCCCTGCCCATCCTTTCCTTATAAGAAAAGGATACGCAGGGGAATTAGCCCTCCGGCACATTATTCTTCAGACGTCACGCAGAATACTTCTGTTGAATTAAATTTCTGAGTCAGCATTACACTACCTGGTTTTGCGTTAACATATATCTCCGCTAAGGCTAAAAGAAGGTTCTAGTGTTTGTTCTTGCTTTGCCCCCCTCGTCAAATAATAACACTGGATTCAAAACATTACGTTAGAGTAACGAAATAAAATTACGTAGCAAAAGTGAGTTGTTGGCAGGGGACGTCCAAGAACTTAGATCGATCAAATTAGTGACATACTAAAGAAGGGCGATGTACGGAGTACCCGTAATCGACGAGCTTGTATGTAGATGTATGAAGAAGAAGCGAAAGAGGTGTGCTAGGATCGCGCGCAATAGAAATCCATTATCTCTGTCTACCCCTCTGCGTTACGGGCGTGCATATTTATTTATTTTGTTATAATGACCTTGTTTACATTGTCCACAGATCTAGTTGATGACTTTATTGATAAATTGAAGCGCGGTAAGGGAATTATACATTCAAATTGCTTGACATCCCGAACAGTGCGTAGTGCATATTATATACTTCTGCTGACCCGACAATCAATTCGTTAAAAATAAAATTTACATTAAGATTCTTTCTATATTTGTATCGTATAGAATTATAATATATGCTACGTACTTTAAATGTAAGAAAAGAAATGCAAAAAAAGCAAAAAATCATATACAAATCAAATATTCACTTTTAACGACAATAAAGCTACTATAACGTTAATAGCATTTATTTAAATTGTTTTGTTTATTGAATCGTAAAGTATAAGGGGTTATGAATGGAATCCATAGGGCTAAGACCTCCACGGCACACTCCTCGAGTGTATGAATAAATGAAATATTAGTACATTTTCGAAAATATGTTTTAATATTTAATCAAAGATGTAAGATACCTCCAGATGGAGCCTACGGTACCCAAAAGTGAAGGTACCTAAGTCGCCAATTGGCTACTTCGTAAATTCCAACTCGGTCGGTTTCCCGCCACACGGATACAAAATGTTCGTGTTTAAAAAAATGAGGGTTTGTGCTATGGAATCGTTTAAAAACTATACTCAACGAAAGATAAGACATTTCACAAGTGACTAATTATTTTTATGGTTTATCAGGAATATTTTATTTACGTGTACAAGTAAATATAAAATTTTAACAATAAAAATGCGACGCCATAACATTATAAGTGTTGCCAACTCGATACAACATTATATTAACCCTAAAAAAAATCGAGGAAATATGAAAGACAATAGATTAAAAAAGTGTTGTTAAAATTTGTTTTGCAATTTAATTTTAATTAAAATTTGTATTTATAAATTTACACGCTGGTAATTTTTTACCAAATGTTGAATTTGTACGAAGCGTGCTATCTGAAGGTATATAAATCTATGGTTTTAATAATACAGTATCTTGTCTATAGTTATATATGAGGAACATGGAGAAATCAAGATTGTACCGATACGTACATTGTTCTTTTTCAGCAAACATTTTATCCAGGGCCAAAGAAATCGCAGACAATATAAGTAAGCTAACAAATCGTGTTAATTAATTTAATTTATATTTTATTAGTCTGTAAAATACGATTCGACACCGACACGACACCTCTACAAACCGATCAAAGGCTTTTTAGGCTACAGGTCACAATGGGACGGACTATACACGCGTCTGTCGGCCAGTTAGTCAGTTGTGTAATAAGAAAAGGCAGAGGTGGAGGGGATGAAAACGTTATAAGTATATCATTTAGACACTAAACTGAAGCATACTACGTGACGCGTGTCTTCTGTGAGGTTGCAACGCATTTCTCCGGTCGCAGCGGATTATATTGACTTAATTTAAAACGTTGCAAAGACTCATGACAATGCAATGATTTAATAAATTTGTCCCATTATCTTTACTAGGATCTCCAGGATTTGCGATATTTAGAATAACGCCATCTATGTGTGAAGTTTAAATAACAATAGATACTATACGTAAGTAATGGAAATTTTATCGTTCGATCTTATTTTTAATTTTTTAAAACTATTAATCGCGTTTCTTTTCCAGACAATATTGCATCGGACGCGATAGAATCAAATAAGGATTTGGGTGAGTGAAATAAATAAATTATATCAGAAAAGAATAGTTAAAGATAGCGATCGAGTATTAAATCCTAAAACCTGAAATATGCGCTCACGCCCGTAACCCAGAGAGGTAGGCAGAGATCATGGATTTCCATTTGGCGCGATCTCGCTTCTTCCACATTCATACATCTACGCATGCATGCTCGTCGGTTATGGGTGAAAAAACCTTAGTCCTTTTCCCCTTTCTTGTAAACGGGAAGAGGATTTGATGGCGGGACTGGATGGTCAAGAAAAGGAAATATCCTTGTTTCTGTATTACTCCTCCTCTATCCATTAAAGGTAGGTAATGCAAAAAATGACTCCCTTTTACGAATTTAAGATTTCAAGAAATCTAAGATGACAATATTTTTGAATTTTCGGCAGTGTGAACCCACGTAAATGAAAATACATCTGCAATAGTAAAAAGATTTACCATAATGTAAAATTAATTGATAAGCATAAATACAGAAAACACATTTATAACTTATACGTATTTAATTTTCCATTTGCCATTTCCAGCCAGCGCCATTTTGGATTCACTCACTGGTGAGTAATTTGTATTAAAAATGTCATTTATAATTTATTTTCCATAGACTTTCGTCATTACCTTGGAATATTTAACAGTGGTAGAGCCCGCAATAACAACATGTTTTGCACGAATGGGCCGGCTCGACCGGTGAAATACCACGACGTCACAGACGACAGGCGTGAAGTAGAAGTATTCTGCGTTTCGTCTGATGAGTGACGTACCGGAGGCGTAATTGTAGTCCTCTTTCCCCTCCTACCCTTTTCTAATAAGGAAAGGATGGGAAGAGGAAGAGGATTTGACGGATGAGGAGGGGATGCACAGGGAATGGAATTATCCTTTTTTCTGTTTGTCCCCTCCTTCGTCCATGAAGGTAGGCAACGCATCTGCAACTCATTAGCTTGTTGCGGATGCCTATGGGTAGCAGTACTTATTTCCAGGGGCCGCTTGCTCGTTTGCCACTTTGTAATAAAAAAAAATTAACCCATAGACTACTAGTTAACAAGTTTAGTTCGAACCATAAACAAATTTACTTTTTTCTGACGTAATATTCTTATAAATATATTAAGTTTATTGTAAAAGTGACATCGAGGCTTGTTTTAAATTAAATAATGTCAATAATTAAAATTATGGTTTGATGAAAATTGTTTATTGAGAAATAGTAAGATAAATAAAATTGTAATTTAATTCGAACATCAAACTCACAGATGCGGTGCAGGAAATCGCTGATGGTAAGATTTTATCTATACTAGTAATATAAAAATAAAATATTTCATTGTTTGTTCCGGATAAACATAAAAACTACTTCACCAATTTTTAAAATGATTTAATGAGTAAATTTGGCTCCATTTTTGGTATAGCTAGCTATAGCTAGCTTGATGCTGGGGCGCTTGCTAGTATCCAATAATATTAAAAGACACTGTATTGACTAACCATAGATAAAACACGTCTACGTTATATCGCTGTGACAATTGACAATCTAGTCAAGGTTAGTTGCAAGTGTCATCTGGTTTTCATCATCATTCAGCGGTTTTTTTGTGACTGAAAGGTCATTGTTTGCCTTGGGGCTTCTACAGCTACACCGTGCTCGAGGCAGCGGGGCGCAGAGGGCGCTTAGCCTGAGCCTCTTTAAGAGTAACTTAGTAACTCCCTCCGTAGAGGGAGCCTCGGCTCGGGCCGTTACTTTAGAATTTTAACCGGATTGGCGTCCAGCAGTTGCCTAGTAATGATAAGTATCATGTATATATGGATGTAATTCTGGCGCAACGGTGACTAAGTTTGCGCGTGTCAGTATAATGTATCATTTATTCTTTAACAGTTATAGAAGACATTATTAAAGACGCAAAAGATAATGCTAAAGGTAAGTGAATGCGAAGAAAAAAAACTAAGCTACATAAATACACAAATAAACATACATTGCCCATTTGTAACAGACAGATTTTGATCTTCGGCAGTTTATCCTAGGCATATTATAAACTGACAGTAGATTTTTCACAATGTTCCGTTCAAATATTTATTTATTTAAAATTCTCGTTCTTGTCATTCATATGGCAACATAAAATAATTTGCTTCAAATGAGAACGACACAAGCGCAAATATTTGACGTGAAATATATGTTATACTAATTAGTTGATTACTGTAGTATTGTTTTATCTGTGATTACTATTTACAGGTATCATTAAAGTCATAACAGATTAAAATGGATAAATAAATAAATATTTATCCCTCAGACTTGATGTTTTATTAATTTAAATGTTCCTCTTTCATTAAAATCGGAAAATCCTTATGCTTTAACAATCTTTGGTTCTTGGAGAACTAGAAATGTTATATAAACTACGTATGAACCACCCAAACTATGAATTGTACGTCACTACGTACAATACACTTATTGTCTCTGTGCTATAAAGTTAAATTAGAGCCCATAGCGACGCCTGCGCGTTGCGCCGTTAATAGTTAGGCCATCTATCGTGAATTGATGATATTGTGTAGTGCCGATGTACTTTATCAATTCAATTTTTAAATAAAAGAGGGCGCTGTACTAATTGTTATAAATCCATATTTTATTCAGTAATCATTTAAAATATTGAATAAAACTAAATAAACGACTGACGTAAAACAAAACAAGCTACATGGCGGTTTAATTGTGCTTTTAATATGGTTTACTTGCCCATGGTTCACAATGCTTACTCGTAGCGACATCTTTACTGAGCATGTACTCCTTGTATAAATAAAATTGTACTGTCTTTATGTAATATCAAAATAACATTTCCATACTCAATACACATGATGCATATACGGTATTTATAACGAAAATACAATTTCTAAAATTTTTGTCTGTCTGTTTATTCCGGGTAATCTCCGAAACGACTGAACCGATTCGGAAGGGACTTTTACTGGAAGATGGCTATTTCTTTTAATTTAAGCAAAATATTTAGGGTTCCGCGCAAAAAGTGAAAAACCCTCGAAATTATTTTCTCGGATTTATTTCCACGCGGACAAAGTCGCAGGAAACAGCCAGTATAAAAAAAAATAAACAATTTTTATCACATTTACTTTAAAGAAGTATGGTATACACAAGAATATTTCATTTATTTACATTTAAAAATATCTTACATAATAAATACAAATAATCTCATTAAGGTATGTTTCTGCTTACAAATATTACAATATAAAAACACTTATTACATGGTTACCGAGCTGAACCTGGGGCCAATAATGTCGTAAAAACCAAATTAGGTTGAGCCCTTGAGTTAATTACTTTTTAATTCTAAAAGTAATTTAATTGTGACCTTTCTTTAGTATATCAATAATCTCATCTGTTTAAGTTAAAATTTTAACAATTCTGATCCCAACCAACTAATTTCAAATACACAAGCGTTTTAATGTTTACCAACTGTTCATTAGAAATATAAACTAATAGGCTGACATATACACTTAAATCGTAATCGTCTAAAATACCCGCGGAAGTCGACATTGGCGATCCTATATGACAAGTTTAAAACCCGATCAATTAACAGATGGGGGTATAAATTTCTTATGCCGGATCTTGTACTATAACCAATAGTTAACATTTGCCAGTAGTGTGACAATATAAAGCTATTGAGATCCTGGAGTGAAGGAAATCAACACCAGCTTATATATTGTTCGTTATTCCCTCTAGCTATAAATAATTCGGAACAATTAGTTTTGTGGACTTCTGTTAGTTTCTCTGCGGCGGGGTACAGTGTGGGCTCTGGTTTGTTCTCCTCTTTTCTCTTCTTGCAGAGCGGATATCGCTTCGTTTTTATGTTTAAATGTACCTGAAAACAAACACTAGTAAGTTGTTTTGCCCTTTCCCCACCTAGATCAACTAGATTCATAGATTAAGATACTAGTAATTGCATGCGGCTTCGCTGAATGTTTTTGTAATACGATTCCGACAGATTTTAAATAAATAAAAATTACCTTTGTGTCCCTTTCGCTTCAAAATGATTCTTGTGTTTTTTTTCTATGCAATTATTTTCATGTCACCGACCAATTGTGAACTCCGTCACTACCGGACTAGGCGTATTACAAACTGTCACTAAATCGTGAACTTAATTTTATTTATCACAATTTGACGTCAATCATTGGTCAGACAAATCGTCCCAGTGTGTTATATGTTAAAGTTTACATTGGAATAGAAGTACGTACGTAGAAATAAAAACGCGGCGGTCGCGGCCGAAAATCGCTCTGTGAGTTCTCTAGCTCATTATTTTTTTAAATTAACTATTTATTGTTTCACATATTATACTTTCTGATATAAAATACTAGTAACCCGTCCCAAACACAGGAATGTTTACAATCCCTGTAAATTCCATCGAAATCGGTCCAGCCGTTTCGGAGTCTATAGGTCTATAGGGAACATACATACTTTTTTTATATAAAGTATCCTAAGTTACTTCTAGTACCTCCAAGAATATGTGTACAAAGTTTCATGATGATCGGTTGAGTAGTTTCCACGTGAAAGCGTAACAAACAAACTTACATTCATTTATAATATTAATAGGGATGTAATTTCTGTCAATTACCTGTCGATTATGCTTGTACAAGTTTGACTTCTGCGAGAACGTGGTCGGGCAGTACTCGCAGATGAACGGCCGCTCTCCCGTGTGCGTGCGAATGTGCGACTCCAACTGGACCTTGGTCTGGAATTAATTTAAAACATTACAATTGGCACCAATTCACATTAATTACAAACTAAATCAACTGAATTGACGATTTACAAGTTCAGAAAATCCTACAAAACGGAGCCGCAACACATTTTATCACCGTGAGTTCTCACTTCACTTCAAAACACATTGTGATGTCAATTTTATATATATACAACTAGCTTGGACCTGCCAAATTTCACAGGAAATCCCGCGATGTCAATCTGTCCAGCCGTTTCAGAGTCTATAGGTAACATACATACACACAACGTTTTTTATATAGACGCTGTTCCATTATTGATAACATATCTGACATCACGTGTTTTATACGAATATTTGGACATCGACACGGCAGCGTGACACAGCAGTACGTACAGGGAACCCCTTCCCGCAGTAGTGGCACATCTTGACGTTAGGCCGCGACTTGTGGACATATCGTATATGTTGGTCTAGACCCACGCGGTTCTTCGTTGCCTGCAACAAAAATATATATCACTAGTGACCCTTAACATGTTGCAGATGTCTATCAATTAATATCGGGTAGACTGTCCGTCTGTCACTGTTCCTCTAAAACAGATATATATTAAAAATAAACTGTCCACTCGCTTAAGCTTAAGGCTTAAGCCACACAGTCCACACCACCTCTCCCAACTACTCTGGATCAATGGACACCCATTGAAATATATGTACGAAATCCCTGACCTTGTTACAGATGTGACACTGATATATTTTAAACAGGTGTTTTTCTTCTATATGGTCCCTCAGCTTGGTCTTGTCGGCGAAACGCTTGTTGCAATGGTCACAAATAAATCTGGAAACGAATTATTTAATTTATTATCCTAAAACGCTAAACTGATCTGGGCAAATAATTTACACCACCTTACAGAAGACGAAAGTAAAAGTCCGCACCTCCCTCCTTCCCGTCCCATCCATTTCTTACAAGGAAGGGAGGAAGAGAATTTGTCAGGGGAGGGGGTAAATAGGACAAAAATCATTTTTTCCTGTCCTTTAAAGGTGGGCACATCTGCAACTCATTAGTTAGTTGCAGATGTGGATAGCGATCACTTGACATCGGGTGAAAGAGAGAGAAAAATATACAAAGGAACTCTCTCGGGTTATTAATTGTGTGATTTAACACCCAACTCAAAAAATAAGGGGTGTAGAGACGTGGCCCCACATTGTCAGCACTATTACACGGTTCAAGGTCACTCAAAGGGCAATGGAGAAGGCAATGCTCTGAGTCCCTCTGCGAGATCAGAAATATGAACCGCAGTAGAACCAAGCTAACCGACATTACCCTAAGAGTTGTAAACCTTAAGTGGTAATGGGACATTGCTCGCAGAACACCTGGCCAATGGGAACATAAGGTCCTGGAAATGGCCATGAACAGGTCGACGCGGCGTTCGGCCTCCCACAAGACCGCACGTGAACTCACTCCACTTTGTCTCTCTTCCCTTCTCTGTACATCTCTTTTGAGAGAGAAATACCATATGCACTTTATCCAAGTGTACAATCGACTTACTTAAGTTGATCTCTAGTAACATGCTTCAAACTATTCCGCAGGTGTCTCTTGTACGAGCATATCGATGAGAATTCGATGCCACAAGTCGCACAGAATGCCTCCCCGCCGCTAGCGGCATTCGTCTGGAAAATAAAATAACTTAACATAACTTCATCTCATGTAAATTTAATACAATAATAAAGCGAGATATTCTTGTATGTTTGTACGCGGCTATCTCGGAAATGTCTCTAACGACTTAGATATTTTGTATTCATATAAAATAATAATAATTAGTGCGATAACTGACATCTCAACTTTTCAATAGATGGCGCTCTACTAAATTAGACTCTGAAACGGCTGGACCGATTTCGATGAAATTTACGGGTATTGTTCAGATTAGCATATTCCTGTGTTTGGAAGCGACCGGATCAACACAATTAGTGGTACCCGCGCGAAGCCGGGACGGGTCACTAGTTTTGTTATAAAAAAATGTCGCCACCCCTCTGGGTACCCTCCAGTTATAGGTATTTAGTCTTTGGTTGTTAAATTATCAATGAATCCTAACAATTTTTATTTCACAGTTCACTGTAGCGTCCTGCAGACCTGGTCGGTCAGATGGTAAGCGTGTCTTTACAATATTGTTTTTTTTCTCTCCTCTAATTCAATACTGCCTATACATAAAGACACTTGGTCCTTATAGAGGTCTGAATATAGGACCTATAATTTAATACTGCGTATACACTAATGTCTTTATAGAGGTCTGAATATGTCAGCTCGTGTACAACACTTTTAGTTGCGATGCACCTAGAAGGCTGACTAGAATAAGCCAGGGGCATGATTTTTGATCAAGATTGGTCGATATCAGAAACAAGCGGTCTAAAATATTTAGTCCAGAGACAAGTTAAACATTTGACAGATGTCAAAACGCGGGTTATAATTTATTTTTCAGTGGTATAATCGAATGCGAGTGGCTTAAACATCACTCTTTTCAGGGTTCCGTACCCAAAGGGCAAAACGGGACCCTATTACTAAGACTCAGCTGTTCGTTTAACACCAGGCTGCATCTCATGAACCGTGATAGTTAGACAGTTGAAATCTTCACAGATGATGTATTTCTGTTGCTGATAAAACAACAAATACTAAAAAAACAGAATAAAATAAATATTTAAGGCGGCTCCCATACAACAAACGTGGTTTTTTGTTGATAATGTTAGGCGGTGTTTTAAATGTTCCTTCGAAAACTAGATATTTCGCAAAAATCAACCCCCTGTTAGTAAGTCGTGAAGTTGGTAAACAATTAACAGTTAATTTGAAAACCAAAAACCATCATTAATCACATCACAGTAGACGGTCCTGACTATAATACCAATCTAATGCCACCTCACACTTCAAAATCAGTCAAGTCGTTTGGGCTCCAGGTGACAATGTAACGGACACGGTGCCAGAGACCTATTTGCAGTCCTTCTCCCTTTCCCATCCTATCATACTGAGGATAAGATAGGAAGGGAAATAAATGGAAACATTATTTTCCTGTCTATCCCCTCCTCAGACCCTTAAAGGTACGCAATGCATCTGCAGCTCATTAGCTTGTTGCAGATGTCTATGCGTAGCGCTCACTTGACATCAGGTGAACCGCTTGCTCGTTTGCCGCCTTATTCCATACAAAACATATATCCATGCCCGCGGAAAACATTAGGTAGCAATACTACGAATCCAGAAGGAGGGTACGTAATGTTTTTCCATGCAAATATGTACAGATACATCTTTCTTACGATTTATATTATAATTTTTTTTTGTTTTTATTTCAGACGATCTGGCACAGACTATATGTAAGTCCTTAATTATTTAAAGACATATATTTTTATAATAGTATTCATGTGTTGATATACAATTGTTAAGCTTCATTAATGATATACCAACTGACAGAACTTTCAGCTTGTATCAATACTTTGACATTTCAACATTTCAATTTTATACCTTCGCTTTAAATCGGTGTTTCCCAACTTGGGAGCCCCACAGGGAGCAATTCGAAAATGGACTCGACACGAAAACAAATCAATTTTTTAATGATAAAATTTATGTATGGGGGCATAAATATTTTAAAAATATTAAGGTGGGGGCACAGAAAAAGTTGGGAAACTATCAACGATCATACAAACCGCTTCGTTTAATTATAAAGTAGGTAAATCTAGGAACGCCTTTACGTGACGTTACACTAGCGGCCGCAACTGTGTCAGGGTTGTCAAAAAAAAGAAAAGTTACGGCGCGTCGTCTCTTAGCGTTTGAGTGCACAAAGTAGGATCCGTCCACATCGCCTCTAGATCTCCGTTGTTCATGCGAGTACATTCGTTCAACTGTATGTGATTTGATAATTAAACTGCGGTATTAGGAAAGAATAATTTTAGGCTTCTGTAACTTCCAAAACTTTTGTTATGGAATTCAAGCGATCAAGCTATGTTAAGTGCTCTTTGTTGTACAATAATTGTGTCAAAATAGTGTCAAAATAGTTTCAAAGGCGCACAGTTGACATAGAGTACCAAATCAATAATTGTAAAAGCATTAAGTGACCATTGTAACACGATTCTGTTACGAATTAACTAACGGAAAAAAACGACTGAGAAAGCAATTGTTATGTCATCATCATCATCATCATCAGCCTATATCAGTCCACTGCTGGACATAGGCCTTCCCCAATGCCTTCCACAGTATGCGGTCCTCCGCGCACCGCTTCCAGCGACTTCCTGCCGTCCTTATGAGGTCATCGCTCCATCTGGAAGGAGGGCGTCCCACACTTCTGGTCCCCATGGCCTCCATTCCAGGATTTTCCTCCCCCATCTGACGTCGCTCGCTCGACAGATATGACCAGCCCATTGCCACTTCAGCCTTTTGACTTTAAGAACTATGTCGTCTACCTTAGTTCTCCGTCGAATTACTTCGTTCCGGATTCTATCCCTTAGAGAAACACCGAGCATAGTTCTCTCCATCGATCGCTGTGCGACTTTTAACTTATGGACCAGCCCTTATAGTATAATATAGTCTTCTAACTATTTCTTGGTAACTATCATCTGGAAATAGTTCAGTTTATGCATGTCATATTTTTGGAACGCATGGTTATTTATTATCATATATTTAATCTGTCTCATTTATCTATATATTTTTAATAATTTGTGTTCAATAAGTTATTCATTGTTTTTTTAGCCGAAGCTCTAAAGAAAGCTTCCGACTTTAACGATCAAACCTGTAAGTTTTTTAATGCAATTGACAAACTATTTAAATTATATTTCTTATTCCGCATGTAACAACGTAACATCTCTCGCAATAATTATGGCGACGATTTGACCTACATATTTTTATAAAACCTGTAAGTTTATCTGTGTATGTCTCTTAGACAGATAAACGACGTGTGAAGTTCGGATCAGTAGCTTTTAAAGATATAAGAAAGCAAAGGTGTATAAAATTGCACCCCAACTTCATTATCCGTTCTAATACCAGTGTGGACAGACAAGTCTTAAGGAAATCCAAAACTTCAGTTAATTTTGTTATAATAAAAATGTAATTTTACGTCGTTGCTGTGACAAAATTAACAATTACGTCATAATTTTAATGATTATATACCTTGTTTCATTGTAATATATGATTGTTGTAAACAAACAAATGTTCTTTGCCATACATGGCGACTGTTCTATAATATACGCAAATTGTGTTTTAATAATAATTGCTAATAAGTTTCTGCAGGCGTATGCGAGTTTGATATAAAAATGTAAATCTCACTGAAATCGTTGTTCTTTTAACACTGACTTTCTGAAATAAATAAATGTAAATAATTTGCAAGTTTTGTGGGACTTTAATTGTCCCCAGTACATTTAAAGATATAACAGCGGCCATTAAACTTTTTATACTTTCATTGGAAATCTTGTAATTTTGTGGAAAAAAAGATAAAGTGAAGTGAAATCATGTAATATGGATAGCTAATGTTATATTGTATTACGAAAATCTTTTGGAATTCATGAATTTTAACGTAAACACCTTTGTTTACAAGATTCACATCTTGCTGTGAAACAAAGTTATTTAATATTATGAAGAGAAATATTTGATGTTTAATTTTAACCAGCTTATTTATTTTGACATCATACGTCAATATGTCATTGATCTGTTCACAATTTTCCGCCAGTTTACAATACGGCCAATAAGGTTATAAACTACCGAGCTGATCTGACATCGACGTGTATGGACGTGTCATGTAAAAACTAGGAAATTGAATGGTTCTAAAAAATTAAGAGTGTTTTGTTTTACCTTTTTGTGTATGAAATAAAAAATATCTGTTACAGCGGACTTAGCACTGAAGTTTATATCGAAGATAAACGGTAAGTAATAGAGGACGGGGCAGGAGAAACATCCAATCCTCTTCCCCTGCCCATCCTTTCCTTATAAGAAAAGGATAGGCAGGGGAATTAGCCCTCGGGCACATTATTCTTCAGACGTCACGCAGAATACTTCTGTTGAATTAAATTTCTGAGTCAGCATTACACTACCTGGTTTTGAGTTAACATATATCTCCGCTAAGGCTAAAAGAAGGTTCTAGTGTTTGTTCTTGCTTTGCCCCCCTCGTCAAATAATAACACTGGATTCAAAACATTACGTTAGAGTAACGAAATAAATTTACGTAGCAAAAGTGAGTTGTTGGCAGGGGACGTCCAAGAACTTAGATCGATCAAATTAGTGACATACTAAAGAAGGGCGATGTACGGAGTACCCGTATCGACGAGCTCGTGTGTAGATGTATGAAGAAGAAGCGAAAGAGGTGTGCTAGGATCGCGCGCAATAGAAATCCATTATCTCTGTCTACCCCTCTGCGTTACGGGCGTGTATATTTATTTATTTTGTTATAATGACCTTGTTTACATTGTCCACAGATCTAGTTGATGACTTTATTGATAAATTGAAGCGCGGTAAGGGAATTATACATTCAAATTGCTTGACATCCCGAACAGTGCGTAGTGCATATTATATACTTCTGCTGACCCGACAATCAATTCGTTAAAAATAAAATTTACATTAAGATTCTTTCTATATTTGTATCGTATAGAATTATAATATATGCTACGTACTTTAAATGTAAGAAAAGAAATGCTCCATTCGTTTTAATCATTTTTAGATGTTTAAAAAAAATCATAGACAAATCAAATATTCACTTTTAATGACAATAAAGCTACTATAACGTTAATAGCATTTATTTAAATTGTTTTGTTTATTGAATCGTAAAGTATAAGGGGTTATGAATGGAATCCATAGGGCTAAGACCTCCACGGCACACTCCTCGAGTGTATGAATAAATGAAATATTAGTACATTTTCGAAAATATGTTTTAATATTTAATCAAAGATGTAAGATACCTCCAGATGGAGCCTACGGTACCCAAAAGTGAAGGTACCTAAGTCGCCAATTGGCTACTTCGTAAATTCCAACTCGGTCGGTTTCCCGCCACACGGATACAAAATGTTCGTGTTTAAAAAAATGAGGGTTTGTGCTATGGAATCGTTTAAAAACTATACTCAACGAAAGATAAGACATTTCACAAGTGACTAATTCATTTTATGGTTTATCAGGAATATTTTATTTACGTGTACAAGTAAATATAAAATTTTAACAATAAAAATGCGACGCCATAACATTATAAGTGTTGCCAACTCGATACAACATTATATTAACCCTAAAAAAAACGAGGAAATATGAAAGACAATAGATTAAAAAAGTGTTGTTAAAATTTGTTTTGCAATTTAATTTTAATTAAAATTTGTATTTATAAATTTACACGCTGGTAATTTTTTACCAAATGTTGAATTTGTACGAAGCGTGCTATCTGAAGGTATATAAATCTATGGTTTTAATAATACAGTATCTTGTCTATAGTTATATATGAGGAACATGGAGAAATCAAGATTGTACCGATACGTACATTGTTCTTTTTCAGCAAACATTTTATCCAGGGCCAAAGAAATCGCAGACAATATAAGTAAGCTAACAAATCGTGTTAATTAATTTAATTTATATTTTATTAGTCTGTAAAAATACGATTCGACACCGACACGACACCTCTACAAACCGATCAAAGGCTTTTTAGGCTACAGGTCACAATGGGACGGACTATACACGCGTCTGTCGGCCAGTTAGTCAGTTGTGTAATAAGAAAAGGGAGAGGTGGAGGGGATGAAAACGTTATAAGTATATCATTTAGACACTAAACTGAAGCATACTACGTGACGCGTGTCTTCTGTGAGGTTGCTACGCATTTCGCCGGTCGCAGCGGATTATATTGACTTAATTTAAAACGTTGCAAAGACCGATGACAATGCAATGATTTAAAAAAAATGTCCCATTATCTTTACTAGGATCTTCAGGATTTGCGATTTTTAGAATAACGCCATCTATGTGTGAAGTTTAAATAACAACAGATACTATACGTAAAAAATAGTAAAGTAATGGAAATTTTATCGTTCGATCTTATTTTTAATTTTTTAAAACTATTAATCGCGTTTCTTTTCCAGACAATATTGCATCGGACGCGATAGAATCAAATAAGGATTTGGGTGAGTGAAATAAATAAATTATATCAGAAAAGAATAGTTAAAGATAGCGATCGAGTATTAAATCCTAAAACCTGAAATATGCGCTCACGCCCGTAACCCAGAGAGGTAGGCAGAGATCATGGATTTCCATTTGGCGCGATCCTGGCACACCTCTCTCGCTTCTTCCACATTCATACATCTACGCATGCATGCTCGTCGGTTATGGGTGAAAAAACCTTAGTCCTTTTCCCCTTTCTTGTAAACGGGAAGAGGATTTGATGGCGGGACTGGATGGTCAAGAAAAGGAAATATCCTTGTTTCTGTATTACTCCTCCTCTATCCATTAAAGGTAGGTAATGCAAAAAATGACTCCCTTTTACGAATTTGAGATTTCAAGAAATCCAAGATGACAATATTTTTGAATTTTCGGCAGTGTGAACCCACGTAAATGAAAATACATCTGCAATAGTAAAGAGATTTACCATAATGTAAAATTAATTGATAAACATAAATAAAGAAAACACATTTATAACTTATACGTATTTAATTTTCCATTTGCCATTTCCAGCCAGCGCCATTTTGGATTCACTCACTGGTGAGTAATTTGTATTAAAAATGTCATTTATAATTTATTTTCCATAGACTTTCGTCATTACCTTGGAATATTTAACAGTGGTAGAGCCCGCAATAACAACATGTTTTGCACGAATGGGCCGACTCGACCGGTGAAATACCACGACGTCACAGAAGACAGGCGTGAAGTAGAAGTATTCTGCGTTTCGTCTGATGAGTGACGTGCCGGAGGCCTAACTGTAGTCCTCTTCCCCTCCTACCCTTTTCTAATAAGGAAAGGATGGGAAGAGGAAGAGGATTTGACGGATGAGGAGGGGATGGACAGGGAATGGAATTATCCTTTTTTCTGTTTGTCCCCTCCTTCGTCCATGAAGGTAGGCAACGCATCTGCAACTCATTAGCTTGTTGCGGATGCCTATGGGTAGCGGTACTTATTTCCAGGGGCCGCTTGCTCGTTTGCCACTTTGTAATAAGAAAAAATTTAACCCATAGACTACTAGTTAACAAGTTTAGTTCGAACCATAAACAAATTTACTTTTTTCTGACGTAATATTCTTATAAATATATTAAGTTTATTGTAAAAGTGACATCGAGGCTTGTTTTAAATTAAATAATGTCAATAATTAAAATTATGGTTTGATGAATTTTTTTTATTGAGAAATAGTTGTCAGTTTATTTATTGTATGTGTAGTAAGATAAATAAAATTGTAATTTAATTCGAACATCAAACTCACAGATGCGGTGCAGGAAATCGCTGATGGTAAGATTTTATCTATACTAGTATTATAAAGAGAAAATATTTCATTGTTTGTTCCGGATAAACATAAAAACTACTTAACCAATTTTAAAAATGATTTAATGAGTAAATTTGGCTCAATTTTTTGGTATATCTACTTAGCGCAGCTTGATGCTGGGGCGCTTGCTTGTATCCAATAATATTAAAAGACACTGTATTGACTAACCATAGATAAAACACGTCTACGTTAAATCGCTGTGACAATTGACAATCTAGTCAAGGTTAGTTGCAAGTGTCATCTGGTTTTCATCATCATTCAGCGGTTTTTTTGTGACTGAAAGGTCATTGTTTGCCTTGGGGCTTCTACAGTTACACCGTGCTCGAGGCAGCGGGGCGCAGAGGGCGCCTAGCCTGAGCCTCTTTAAGAGTAACTTAGTAACTCCCTCCGTAGAGGGAGCCTCGGCTCGGGCCGTTACTTTAGAATTTTAACCGGATTGGCGTCCAGCAGTTGCCTAGTAATGATAAGTATCATGTATATATGAATGTAATTCTGGCGCAACGGTGACTAAGTTTGCGCGTGTCAGTATAATGTATCATTTATTCTTTAACAGTTATAGAAGACATTATTAAAGACGCAAAAGATAATGCTAAAGGTAAGTGAATGCGAAGAAAAAAAACTAAGCTACATAAATACACAAATAAACATACATTGCCCATTTGTAACAGACAGATTTTGATCTTCGGCAGTTTATCCTAGGCATATTATAAACTGACAGTAGATTTTTCACAATGTTCCGTTCAAATATTTATTTATTTAAAATTCTCGTTCTTGTCATTCATATGGCAACATAAAATAATTTGCTTCAAATGAGAACGACACAAGCGCAAATATTTGACGTGAAATATATGTTATACTAATTAGTTGATTACTGTAGTATTGTTTTATCTGTGATTACTATTTACAGGTATCATTAAAGTCATAACAGATTAAAATGGATAAATAAATAAATATTTATCCCTCAGACTTGATGTTTTATTAATTTAAATGTTCCTCTTTCATTAAAATCGGAAAATCCTTATGCTTTAACAATCTTTGGTTCTTGGAGAACTAGAAATGTTATATAAACTACGTATGAACCACCCAAACTATGAATTGTACGTCACTACGTACAATACACTTATTGTCTCTGTGCTATAAAGTTAAATTAGAGCCCATAGCGACGCCTGCGCGTTGCGCCGTTAATAGTTAGGCCATCTATCGTGAATTGATGATATTGTGTAGTGCCGATGTACTTTATCAATTCAATTTTTAAATAAAAGAGGGCGCTGTACTAATTGTTATAAATCCATATTTTATTCAGTAATCATTTAAAATATTGAATAAAACTAAATAAACGACTGACGTAAAACAAAACAAGCTACATGGCGGTTTAATTGTGCTTTTAATATGGTTTACTTGCCCATGGTTCACAATGCTTACTCGTAGCGACATCTTTACTGAGCATGTACTCCTTGTATAAATAAAATTGTACTGTCTTTATGTAATATCAAAATAACATTTCCATACTCAATACACATGATGCATATACGGTATTTATAACGAAAATACAATTTCTAAAATTTTTGTCTGTCTGTTTATTCCGGGTAATCTCCGAAACGACTGAACCGATTCGGAAGGGACTTTTACTGGAAGATGGCTATTTCTTTTAATTTAAGCAAAATATTTAGGGTTCCGCGCAAAAAGTGAAAAACCCTCGAAATTATTTTCTCGGATTTATTTCCACGCGGACAAAGTCGCAGGAAACAGCCAGTATAAAAAAAAATAAACAATTTTTATCACATTTACTTTAAAGAAGTATGGTATACACAAGAATATTTCATTTATTTACATTTAAAAATATCTTACATAATAAATACAAATAATCTCATTAAGGTATGTTTCTGCTTACAAATATTACAATATAAAAACACTTATTACATGGTTACCGAGCTGAACCTGGGGCCAATAATGTCGTAAAAACCAAATTAGGTTGAGCCCTTGAGTTAATTACTTTTTAATTCTAAAAGTAATTTAATTGTGACCTTTCTTTAGTATATCAATAATCTCATCTGTTTAAGTTAAAATTTTAACAATTCTGATCCCAACCAACTAATTTCAAATACACAAGCGTTTTAATGTTTACCAACTGTTCATTAGAAATATAAACTAATAGGCTGACATATACACTTAAATCGTAATCGTCTAAAATACCCGCGGAAGTCGACATTGGCGATCCTATATGACAAGTTTAAAACCCGATCAATTAACAGATGGGGGTATAAATTTCTTATGCCGGATCTTGTACTATAACCAATAGTTAACATTTGCCAGTAGTGTGACAATATAAAGCTATTGAGATCCTGGAGTGAAGGAAATCAACACCAGCTTATATATTGTTCGTTATTCCCTCTAGCTATAAATAATTCGGAACAATTAGTTTTGTGGACTTCTGTTAGTTTCTCTGCGGCGGGGTACAGTGTGGGCTCTGGTTTGTTCTCCTCTTTTCTCTTCTTGCAGAGCGGATATCGCTTCGTTTTTATGTTTAAATGTACCTGAAAACAAACACTAGTAAGTTGTTTTGCCCTTTCCCCACCTAGATCAACTAGATTCATAGATTAAGATACTAGTAATTGCATGCGGCTTCGCTGAATGTTTTTGTAATACGATTCCGACAGATTTTAAATAAATAAAAATTACCTTTGTGTCCCTTTCGCTTCAAAATGATTCTTGTGTTTTTTTTCTATGCAATTATTTTCATGTCACCGACCAATTGTGAACTCCGTCACTACCGGACTAGGCGTATTACAAACTGTCACTAAATCGTGAACTTAATTTTATTTATCACAATTTGACGTCAATCATTGGTCAGACAAATCGTCCCAGTGTGTTATATGTTAAAGTTTACATTGGAATAGAAGTACGTACGTAGAAATAAAAACGCGGCGGTCGCGGCCGAAAATCGCTCTGTGAGTTCTCTAGCTCATTATTTTTTTAAATTAACTATTTATTGTTTCACATATTATACTTTCTGATATAAAATACTAGTAACCCGTCCCAAACACAGGAATGTTTACAATCCCTGTAAATTCCATCGAAATCGGTCCAGCCGTTTCGGAGTCTATAGGTCTATAGGGAACATACATACTTTTTTTTACATAAAGTATCCTATGTTACTTCTAGTACCTCCAAGAATACGTGTACAAAGTTTCATGATGATCGGTTGAGTAGTTTCCACGTGAAAGCGTAACAAACAAACTTACAATCATTTATAATATTAATAGGGATGTAATTTCTGTCAATTACCTGTCGATTATGCTTGTACAAGTTTGACTTCTGCGAGAACGTGGTCGGGCAGTACTCGCAGATGAACGGCCGCTCTCCCGTGTGCGTGCGAATGTGCGACTCCAACTGGACCTTGGTCTGGAATTAATTTAAAACAATACAATTGGCACCAATTCACATTAATTACAAACTAAATCAACTGAATTGACGATTTACAAGTTTAGAAAATCCTACAAAACGGAGCCGCAACACATTTTATCACCGTGAGTTCTCACTTCACTTCGAAACACATTGTGATGTCTATTTTATATATATACAACTAGCTTGGACCTGCCAAATTTCACAGGAAATCCCGCGATGTCAATCTGTCCAGCCGTTTCAGAATCTATAGGCAACAAACATACATACAACTTCTTTTATATAGACGCTGTTCCATTATTGATAACATATCTGACATCACGTGTTTTATACGAATATTTGGACATCGACACGGCAGCGTGACACAGCAGTACGTACAGGGAACCCCTTCCCGCAGTAGTGGCACATCTTGACGTTAGGCCGCGACTTGTGGACATATCGTATATGTTGGTCTAGACCCACGCGGTTCTTCGTTGCCTGCAACAAAAATATATATCACTAGTGACCCTTAACATGTTGCAGATGTCTATCAATTAATATCGGGTAGACTGTCCGTCTGTCACTGTTCCTCTAAAACAGATTTATATTAAAAATAAACTGTCCACTCGCTTCAGCTTAAGGCTTAAGCCACACAATCCACACCACCTCTCCCAATTACTCTGGATCAATGGACACCCATTGAAATATATGTACGAAATCCCTAACCTTGTTACAGATGTGACACTGATATATTTTAAACAGGTGTTTTTCTTCTATATGGTCCCTCAGCTTGGTCTTGTCGGCGAAACGCTTGTTGCAATGGTCACAAATAAATCTGGAAACGAATTATTTAATTTATTATCCTAAAACGCTAAACTGATCTGGGCAAATAATTTACACCACCTTACAGAAGACGAAAGTAAAAGTCCGCACCTCCCTCCTTCCCGTCCCATCCATTTCTTACAAGGAAGGAAGAGAATTTGTCAGGGGAGGGGGTAAATAGGACAAAAATCATTTTTTCCTGTCCTTTAAAGGTGGGCAACGCATCTGCAACTCATTAGTTAGTTGCAGATGTGGATAGCGATCACTTGACATCGGGTGAAAGAGAGAGAAAAATATACAAAGGAACTCTCTCGGGTTATTAATTGTGTGATTTAACACCCAACTCAAAAAATAAGGGGTGTAGAGACGTGGCCCCACATTGTCAGCACTATTACACGGTTCAAGGTCACTCAAAGGGCAATTGAGAGGGCAATGCTCTGAGTCCCTCTGCGAGATCAGAAATATGATCCGCAGTAGAACCAAGCTAACCGACATTACCCTAAGAGTTGTAAACCTTAAGTGGTAATGGGACATTGCTCGCAGAAGACCTGGCCAATGGGAACATAAGATCCTGGAAATGGCCATGAACAGGTCGACGCGGCGTTCGGCCTCCCACAAGACCGCACGTGAACTCACTCCACTTTGTCTCTCTTCCCTTCTCTGTACATCTCTTTTGAGAGAGAAATACCATATGCACTTTATCCAAGTGTACAATCGACTTACTTAAGTTGATCTCTAGTAACATGCTTCAAACTATTCCGCAGGTGTCTCTTGTACGAGCATATCGATGAGAATTCGATGCCACAAGTCGCACAGAATGCCTCCCCGCCGCTAGCGGCATTCGTCTGGAAAATAAAATAACTTAACATAACTTCATCTCATGTAAATTTAATACAATAATAAAGCGAGATATTCTTGTATGTTTGTACGCGGCTATCTCGGAAATGTCTCTAACGACTTAGATATTTTGTATTCATATAAAATAATAATAATTAGTGCGATAACTGACATCTCAACTTTTCAATAGATGGCGCTCTACTAAATCAAACACTAAATATATATCTGACAAAAACCAGCCTAGTGCGAACCGGACTCGAGCACGAGGGGTTCCGCACTATCTATAAAACCACGTTTGTTGTATGGGATCCCTTAACTATTTATTTTATTCTGTTTTTTAGTATTTGTTACAGCGGCAACAGAAATACATCATCTGCGAAAATTATAAATGTCTATCATGATTCATAAGATACAGCCTGGTTGCAGACGGACAGACAGCGGAATCGAAAACAGTCTTAGTAATAGAGTCTTGTTTTACCCTTTGGGTACGAAACCTTGAAAACCATGATCTAAGAAGACAACGCAAAGCGAAATTTAGGCTAAGACAGATAGACGTTCTTAATGGACCACGCGCAACAGCAGCAGCCCCTAAAGTACAACACAAAACTTGTACCTGTATGTATGTGTCAGTGTAACGGAATACCGACTTAAAATGTTGGTTAACTTTTAAATTTTGCATTTTTAAAGACAGACGACAGTCCACTTCGACCCACCACTGTCCACCACGATAAAAAATAATTTCATTTTTTGATTGATAATAACGCCATCTAGTTAAAATTTTAACAACTCCAATTATCTATTTTGTATTTTTCTTAGCTGTAGCTGAGTCTATCACTTCTAAGCACTTTTCTTTTTGGGATATTTGGTATTTATATATATTAAATACATTTAAATACCTTAGTGTCATGTTTCTCCAGGTGTCTCTTGAGACTGGTCCTCCAACGGAACACCTTCTCGCATATTGTACAAGGAAATGTATTGTTTCGTTCATGGACCGCCCTGCAAATAAGCAAATATTTAAGAGTTCAAAGACAAACTTTTTGGTTAATTCCACCATTGAGTAGCGCTTAGCACATTAAGTTCCATACAACGAATAATTAATGTACAAAGAACAATGCAGAAAAAAACACCCTAGGGCAGAATACGAATGAGGCCTCATTCTTCAAAATCTATCAAGTTTAAGCTACAAGAGGTCACAATGCAACGGACACGTATACATATAGTTTGTTCCACGTCGAGATTGAATTTTTGTAAACAAAGTCCACTTATACATGGCGGCCATTACATATACTTTCATCGGTAAAGTTGTAATTTTAAGGAAATCGTGAGAAAAAGAGAAGATAAAATATATAAATATGGACTCACGCCCGTAACCCAGAGAGGTAGGCAGAGATAGATTTCCATTTGACGCGATCCTGGCATACCTCTCTCGCTTCATCTTCATCCATACAACAATACACACAAGCTCGTCTCGATATAAGTTCTCCTTGGACGTCTCCTACCAACACTGACACTCACTTTTGCAACATATATATGTTTCGTTATTTTAACTTAATGTTATGGATCCAGGTTATTCTTTGATTGGGGCGGGGGGGGAGGTACTCCCATGTAGGTTTTAGTTCTTCATTCATCCATTCAACAGTTTGGAAGTTGTTTTTTGCAAATAATTAAACGCGGAAAGATGATATGTGTATAAAGATGATGTATTATTTTGATAAAGTATTGGAGGATTTAGTGACAACAAAGTGGTCTACTCACAGACGATGGTTCATGAGGCCCGCTCGATGGCTGAACGTCTTCTCGCAGTCGGTGCACTGAACTCTCGACTTGTGACTATCTCTGTGGTAGCGATGACTGTCTATTGAACTGTGGATAGAATTTAAATGGCATCAGGTTATACAACAACGCCGGCTTCGCTCGAACAGATAAATACACTAACTTTGAATGAAACGGAACGAAATGGAAACGGATTGAAGCTTTTGAGATTTGGTGCACGAGGAAAATGGTCCAGATCCCATGGACTGCATTTAGGACCAATCTATACTTGCCACACTCACTCACTCACTGGAAAAATGGAAGAAGGCCGCGGAGCAGCAGCCCCATGCGTTGATCTGACCACGATGTTCTCTGAGTGGCCGGGGTTAGAGAAACATGGCGGAACATCGTGAGGAAGGTCATGGATGTTGGTCACGACCCTCAAACATGAGGAATGCGAAATAATAAATCAGTCTTTTCTAGAATGTTCCCCACTGTAGGGACACAGGCCTCCGCTCCGAGAGGGGGAATGAGCCGTAATCCACCACGCTGGCCCAGTGGGTGGATGTCATGATGGTTCTAAGACATGCCGGTTTTCTCACGATGTTTTCCTTCACCGTTTTTGGAGCAGTGGTGATGAAATATATTACACAAAGTAAAGCGCCTGCCTGGATTCGAATCCGCGACCTACAGTACATAAGTAGGGGCTAAACTGACCACTTCTAATCTGTCTTTAAAATCTAATAATTCTACGAAGGTAAAACACCAAATGATTTATTAAATAACATACTTGGATATCTTTCCGCAAAGGTTGCACTGGTATTCCTTCAATGATATCTCGTGATGTGTGAAATAGTGTTGCTCTATGGCTTTCTTGTCCATAGTACGCTTACGGCAGATTATACACTCGTATCTATGGAAATAAATAATTAACAGATTTAATTAAAAAAATATTAATTACGATAATTTATAGAAATATAGTTATATGGTAAATATAGTTATAGGTTAAATATAGTTATATGGTAAATATAGTTATAGGTTAAATATAGTTATATGGTAAATATAGTTATATGGTAAATATAGTTATATGGTAAATATAGTTATATGGTAAATATAGTTATATGTTAAATATAGTTATATGGTAAATATAGTTATATGGTAAATATAGTTATATGGTAAATATAGTTATAGGTTAAATATAGTTATATGGTAAATATAGTTATATGGTAAATATAGTTATATGGTAAATATAGTTATAGGTTAAATATAGTTATATGGTAAATATAGTTATATGGTAAATATAGTTATATGGTAAATATAGTTATATGTTAAATATAGTTACATGGTAAATATCTATTATTTTTATAAGAGCAAACGAGCGGCGGGAACACGGAGGTGATCAACGACGCCCATGGACACCAATACCAGAGGAACTGCAGATGCGTTGCCGGCCTTTGCTCGCCTCTTGAAGGACCTTAAGTCGTACTGGTTTGGAAATACCCCCGAGGACAGACCATTCCCCAACGCGACTGTACGTGGCAGGAAATTTCGAGAGAACCGCACTGTAGTAATACTATGTCTATGGTTCATGTTATGTTTGTCTGAAAGTGATTGTACACTGCCAACTATTTATTCTATGTTATTTAAGTTACTGTACGTACAACTGTTGTTGTTGTGAGCTCTACCACTGTTAAAGATTTTTACCTTCTAAAATGTCTTTTACAATGCTCAGTGAATGATTCCACAGATGATATCACGGTGTTGCATACAGGACAGCTGTATTTCCCTAGATCCTGGAAGATAAACATATAGTTTAAGTCTAACAAACTCATAACTCTCGTTTAGGTATCCTTATTTCAAATAGATGGCGTTGTGCCTAATTTTAAAATAAGCAATGATGATGATCCCGATCAGAATTAAGTAATGGAAATACTATGCGCTCACGCCTGTAGCCCAGAGGGGTAGGCAGAGATCATGTATACTTTGACGTTGTGAAGTGGTGGGAGGGGAGGGGGGGGTCAAACAAGGCTCCGTGATATCCACACTTACCGGCGAATGTTTGTTAGTAACATGGCTCTTATGTGATTTACTATTGTTAAATCCAATAAGGCATGTATCACATTTATACACCGCTTTGACGTACGCATCTCTTGTCGACTCCTTCTGTCTCTCCAGCAGCATCTCCTCGTAACTCAATTTTACTGTTAATATCTTCTTCTCACTCTCTACTTCCACAGGTTTCTCCAGCTGAAACATGATATAGAACACGTAAAGCGTAACATGTAACACTTCGTTACAAGAGCGAGATGAAAGATCGCTCGTAAAGTGAGAGTAATCACTAATGCCAATGGTGGACCAAATAAATGTATGTTTACATACAAACAAAGCTACCGCTTTCTTTCCTAGATCTTACAAACTACGTGGTTTTAGAGGGAAGATTAATATGTAAAATACATGCATATGGTAACTGGCTGAGCCTTACGAGATGGATCAAAATAATGTACTACAGAATTATATATCTTAAAAAGATCTACAAAAAAGACCTCGATGACATATATCTATCACTAGTGACGCGCCCCGGCTTCGACCGGGTACCACTAATTATGTTGATCCGATCGCTACCAAACACAGGAATGTACCAATCTGGACAATTCCTGTAAATGTCATCGAAATCGGTCCAGCCTTTTCGGAGTCTATAGGTCTATAGGAACATACATACTTCGCTTTTTATGTACTATTTTTTTAAAATAAAAAGTATCCTATGTTACTTCTAATGCCTCCAAGAATATGTGTACAAAGTTTCATGATGATCGGTCGAGTAGTTTTCGCGTGAAAGCGTAACAAACAAACTTACATTCACATTTATAATATTAGTAGGGATTTAAGGAAAGAATTAATACAACTAATAAGGCAACATATATTAATTCCAAGGCAGCACGGCTGGGTCACATAGTATACATATATACAAGAATTGCTAGTTTATCTTACCTTTTTTGAATTCCGTCGCTTCACTAACTTTCTTCTCTTTTTAGCAACCCCTTTGACTCTTTCTCTTTTACTCTTCGTCCGATTCTTTGTTCTCAGGAACTTCTGTAGTTGATCCTCAAGTTCTAAATCTGAACAGTCTGATGTTAGACAATCTTTTGTCTCTGAATATTCCTCTGTGTCTGGAAAACATAATATAATTGTTGGATTGGTGTAATATCTGATAGTGTAAAGCAAACAATTCTTGTATATTACAGCTATTTCAGAAAGGACTCTAACGCTTTGGAACAAATTTCTAATGTAGATACCATTTTTATTTTTATGTAGGGTATGTATCATACCCGAGATTACAGATATTTTTACCAAAAAATAATTAGACCTTCAACGTTTTAAGACTTAAATTGTTGTTAATGGACGATTTACCAATATTCGAATTTCCTACTAAAATCTAACTATAACAGTGGTAGAGCCCGCAACAACATCTGTTGCACGAGGCCGGCTCAACCGGTGAAATACCACAACGTCACAGAAGACAGGCGTGAAGTAGAAGTACTCTGCGTTTTATGTGAGTGAGGTGCCGGAGGCCTTATTTCAGTCCTCATCCCCTTCCCACCCGTTCCTCATAAGGGAGATAGGATGGGAAAAGGAAGAGGATTGGACGGGGAAAAGGAAGGGGATTGGACGGGGAAAAAGAAGAGGATTGGACGGGGAAAATGAAATATCCTTTTTCCTGTCTATGCCCTCTTCTGTCCATTTAAGGAAGGCAACGCATCTGCAACACATTTGACTGTTGCGTATGTCTATGGGCAGCATTCACTTCATCAGGTGTCCTAGCTCTTTTGCCACCTTCTCGCTTTTTGCTGAATAATATTCCGAGAGCAAATGTACATTGACAGATGATAACGCAGACTATGTTATACATATGTCCATCTCTCTGTATAACATGCTCTCATCAATGCCGTAACTTTCACACTTCCTCTCATACACTCATCCATATTTTTAGCCATCTTTCACACATTTATCACTTTTATTATTAGAAGTATACCTTGTTTCACAGCAAAATGTGATATTTGTAAACAAAGTTTCTCACATTACCGTAAAACATTAGCTGTCCATATTACACAATGTCACTTCACTTTATCTCACGTCCACAAAACTACAGTGAATGACGTTTGTTTACAACAATCATATCTTGCTATGAAACTACCTCATAAACCAAGTATTTTGGATGAATGGTGTAAAAATTACACAATAACTAAGGATTTAATCACATAGGTAACTTTTTTTTATACCGTTGCATGCTGACGTCATCGGTGTTAGATCGCATCACACAAGTTCCACATACCTTTGTTATATTCAACTTTCAGTTCATCTTTAAGGCATACAATCTGCAACTCTCTCGGTTTGTTTATATCTCCGTTGTCTGAGAAACTTTCATCACAATCCTTTGTGTTATGTGTTTGTGATACCTCCATTGCAGTCTTTCCAATTTGATTCTAAAAATATGATAAATCAATGTAGCAATCACCATATGTAGGTATCTATATTTTTTTTTTATGGAACATGGTGGCAAACAAGCAAGCGGCACCTGGCAAGTACCGCTTTCCACAGGCATCCGCAACAAGCTAATGAGTTGCAGATGCGTTGTCTACCTTTATAGACAAAGGTGGGGACAAACAGAAAAATGGATATTTCCATTCCCTGTCCATCCCCTTCTCAGCCGTCAAATCGTCCTCCCCTTGCCATCCTTGCCATATTAGAATAGGGTGGGAAGGGGAAGAGGACTAAAATTAGGCCTCCGGCACCTCACTCATCAGACAAAACGCAGAATACTCTACTTGACGCCTGGCTTCTGTGAAGTTGTGGTATTTCACCGGTCAAGCTGGTCCAGTTGTGCAACAAATAAATAAATAAAAAAATCAAATAATATGAAGATAAGAAATACCTTAACATTGGAGGAGGCCTGTGGTTTGATATCTGTTTCTATGTCTGAATTGTCCGATATTAAATTGTCCATCTGTTCTGATTGGGTCATTGTAGTGTCTACATCGGCAAAGGGTAAGAAATAAATAATAATTTGTATTGAAGAAACAAGTAAACACCCTGCACTCCTGCATCTTTAGCTTCAACAGTCGACTTTGCAGTAGATAGACCTTGGGCCAACACTTTGGAACCTTTCTTCAGCTCAAAAAGTTCTATAACACAACTTGTTCTGTTATAGAAATGTTCTGTATCATCCAAACAGTGCAGTAATTTCTAAGTTTTCCTACATGAGCTCAAGAGTATGGTCTTCGAGTTTCTTAGACGCATTTGTCTTGTAGAACGAAGAACCCAACATCTAAACTCAATAATATCTTCAATTCCAACTTAAAATCTAACGCAATTTGAATGTTTATAAGCTGAGAAGTTACATGCCAAATTATCAATGATTCATTAGTTTTATAATGTTGCTAGTGAAACTCTAAACTGACCAAGTTCACAATTTAACAGTGACATAGACATTATACAAACAATATTTACCACTATCTTGCCCTTCAATCTTCAATTCATCTTTAACATTTTCGGATTCCCGCCAAGTTGTCATCCAATCGCTGCTGTTATCTGGTACTATATCTAAATGGTCATTGATGACCACTTTCAACCTTGGTGGTCTAGATACATCTGTCAGTAGACATTCTTCAAGGTTCTGTACAATAAAAACAAAATGACATTTAATAAGTAATTCAAAAAACAAAAAAAATACCACTGACTGTATTATTATCATTCATCACATTTTGTGTATACCATAAGGGGGCAAACGAGCAACGGGTCACGTAAAACTAAGTGATCACGGCCGCCCATGAACATCTGCAACACCAGAGGAACTACAGATGCGTTGCCGCCCTTTAAGGAAGGAGTATGCTCACTTTATGAAGGAACCTAAGTCGTATTGGTTTGGAAATACCGCTGGCGACAGATAATTCCACAACGCGGCTGTGCGAGGCAAGAAATTACGCCGAAACCGCACTGAAGTGGAATGCCAACCATCAAGGTGCTGAGGATGGTAATTGGAGCTCTGTCGAGTTGAATGATGATGAAACTCAGTGGCGGGAATTATTCCAAACAATTCTTCGGAACACTCCCCATGGTAAAGCTCTTCGTTGAACGCGGTCAAGTGGAAGGAGCTGGTATTTGGGGACTGCTTCCTGTGAATGTATGCAACTTTAACCATTTTTTGGTTGGTCTTATTATAATGCATCATACAGGCACATTAACTGAAACTTTGACTGCACCAAAAAATGTATACCGTGCCACTCAATTTTAGCAAAGTTACACTTAAGTCATCAATATTCTTACTTATTAACCTTTTCAAAGTTGGTTTGAGTAGATGTATGATTCTTATCTACTTATTCATTCAACTTACCTCACTAGTGTATGTCAGAAGTATTCTATATGAGTCCTTCACTTGTTCTTTGAAGCTTACAGCTCTTCTTAGCATTGCATCACACTCCCAGCATATTGTTATCGACTTCGGCCTATCACAGAGCTGAAATAAGGAAAAAACACTTAAAACCAACATGATAAAAGTTGGTATTGTATAGCCAAAACAGTAAAGTAAAAAAAAATCTAACAACCTTCTTCCTACTCCCAAATTGTAAAACACTTATATGTCATATTTTTAAAGTTTGGGGATCTAAAAAGTTTTCATGTACATTCCTGAGTGCTTTAAATAGAAAAAGGTAGCAGGCAATGAAGTGGTTTGCACACATGATTAGGTGATCACTGCTAGCCAAAGACAATTGACAAAACAATCAGAATGGTGCATTGATCTTAGAAATAGAGAAACGAAATTCATGCTTTCCCAGAAATAATCAACACATGTGTGTTTTGATGATTTCTGCAAATTTTAAGATTTTAATTATTCTTAATTATACTTACAGGAATTTCACTAACACAGTCTAAATAATACTTCATAGTATTAACCGATTTCAATTCGTGTAAAGACTTCTCCACACATAAACATGCCATACACAGCAGATTCTTTGCTAAATCCGTTTTGGACTCCATTATGAATAAAAATCTACTTCTTATTCGTTAAGAGACACATATTAAATGCAGATTAATTTAAAAAGTAATTTCTAGCCATTTTTCATTCACGAACACAAATAGTCTAATGTAAAACATATTTTCAACTTAAAATATTATTAAACGAAAGAAGTTTTACATTCTTTATTAAACACTTCACAGTATGAAATTCAAAAAATTGCCAAATTTATACACAATGTGAAAGTTATAAGAATTTATTAGGAATAGCACTTTTGAAAACAATGCCAATGCCATTTGTGTCAAATTTGTGTTGTGGTTGTCAAAGAGTAAAACAAACATAACCATTACCAGAAATTGTGGTTGTTGACTATTGACATTATTTAGGCCTTCATTTAAAACCATTATTTTATTTATTATATATGCTCTTTGTTTAGAACTTTGCAACCAATCAAATAATCTAGCAACCTAAATAGTGAGTGAGTGTCAGGGATAACTAAAACACAAGTTTACTAAAAATCCATGTAACGATATTTATTAAATATCAATATCGTTGTCGTTATCTCGACGAAAAAAATAGCGATAATCGGTGATTTTCAAAAGATTTTGCGTTTTTTAAATAATAGTGTATTTAGCTCAATATGTAATACTAATTATATAGGTAATGTAATAAAAATGGCGGAAAATATCTTACATTTCTATGTATTTACATGTAGAAGTAGAAGATAGTATTAGTGATCACAAATACTACTGCAAAGACAATAGGTATTCAGGTATTAATAGTTAAAATTTCAACCGCGAGATGTTATAATCCAATTGTTCCGATCACAATACATTTACTTTTTTCTGTCCCTTACGATTTTGAATTCTAATGACTTTAGTTGGATAAATAGAATATCGGTATATCACATTAAAAATATCGATCCATCGATACTTTTTGAACAAGTTACCGTGGGTTTCCACCAGCGGAAAATCGTGTCATGATACATGCTTTCTCTCTCTGTCTTTCCCTCCGAAAAAACTGAGATGACAATACGTTTTATGGGAACATATAAGGCATGTAAAAATGGTGTAAACCCACGGTTACAAGTTACAAGCCTAGTAACTGATAACTCTATTACGTATAAGTGCTCTGTGCTGATAAGTGAGTACTGTCAGTGTCAGGAGGAGTGTAAACAAATTTATTACATTTTTGATGAAAACGCAACAAACTTTTATATAAATTAATAGTTGTTTAATTGGCAGTATAACTTTTTTTTAATCAATTTCAAAGTGATCCCTTTATTTTATGAATATATAAAAAATGGAGGGTTGCATAAAAATGGAGCAAGATGTGGTTACAGTCAATCGTAAAATCTGTAACACTTGCCTTAGCTTGGATCGTGATATAATAATATTAAACGAGCAATCTAACTTGTTCCAAACGTATCGTCTACTAACATACGAATTCTCGGATGAAGTAAGTAATTTGAAAGTTTTCAAACTTTTTCAAATATATTTTCAGTATATTCGTTTCAGTGTCCATTGGAAACATACATACACACAGCCTTTTTTAGTATATTTTTCCACTGCATGGACAAAGGCCTCCTCTCTGAGAGAGAGAGGGGCCTCCTTTTACTCTATTTAATATTAAATTCCTAATAAATACATTTTTAAATTATTATCGAACATCACTATTAACCCTTAGTAGCCTGATTTACGACAGTATTTTTTTTTAATATTACTGCGTTTGCTTGAAGGTCTAGATGAAGGGAAAAATAGCTAAAAAAACACAATATTTATTTTACATACTTATTTAGAAAAAACAAACAGGTATATTTATGGTCTTCAGAAAAAGAAAATGTATCAAATTTGTATTCAACAAATCTTTCAGCAAAATGTGTTTACTTGTTCACTTTACCGCGCAAGTTCGATTTTCACATTTGATTTTTTTTAATTGAGCTGCAAAGAATATTATACTACAGTAAAATATGTACAGCCAACCCATAAAAAAAACTAATAGTAATGTGAACATTTGGTTTAAAAGATTGGTATCAAAATTGAAACTCTAGATTATTAATGGTTAAGAAACCAGACTTTTAATTTTCAATTACTATATTGTTTTTTCAGTTTGATCCATTATCAGATAAAACATTGGAATTATGCTGGGAATGCATTGCCATGTTGAAAAAAATTGATAAATTCAGATATAAAGTCCGGAGAGCTCAAGAACATCTCCAAGTCATCAGTGAACTGGAAAAGGTATTATGTTTATATACTTATGTTTATTATTTATATGTTACTAAAGATATAAAAAGTAACTGACTGACTAACAATGCATAGCCCAAATTACTGGGCCAAGAGAGGTGATATTTTCCACAGAGTTTTCCGTTATTATGTAGAGGAGCACTAAGAAAGGATTTCTCTAAACGCATCTCTTAGGTTGGGGTGAAAGTTTGCATGGAGAAATAATTTCAATCCAGTGTTAGATCACTTCAGAACTATATGATCAGTCATCTAAAATAGGGTTCAGCTTGGGCTTGACAATCATCAGTTAAATTAAATTGCATGGTAGGTGAGATGGCATGGCACAGTTTGCATTAAATAAAAATAAATAAATATGCATTCACCCCTGTAACCGAGAGGGTTGAGCAGTGAAGATAGATTTGCATATGTTTACATGCATATATTCTTATAAATTATATTTTTTCTTTATAGTTCTTTAAAAAAAAGAGTACTCCTTCCTCAAAGGCCAGCAATGCATCTTCAGTTCCGGTGTTGTGGTTGTTATGTGGTGTTAATGTGGTATGATAGGCGCCAATGATCGCTTAATATTAAGCCGTGCGCTGTTCAGTTGTCACTTATCCTATAGAGAATAATATGTGCAAATTAATAAGCAGGACAAATTTCATCTATGTGATATTTAACCCTGTAATCACACCCCAGGGCAGGGTAGTAAGATGTGGGTCGCCGTCTCTATATCCTCTGTGAGAGAACTGTCTGTAAATACCTATGTTTAAAAAATGTTTATTAAAGCCGTGACCTGTGAGCCGCTATCACCATTCAGGTTTTAGTTTTACTTAAAAATGGGGTATCCGACGCCTATTTATTTTTGGAAAGGCTTCTCATGTTAAAAGTTTATATTTTCCTTGTAGAATAAGGTGGGCAAAGGAGCATGCGGTTCACCTCATCAGAACTCTTTTTGAGATTGAGTAAAGATTTGATTTATTACTTTTCAGAACTCGGATCACATCCTACTGTCCCAATCTTTATCATCTCTGGAGTCAACAATGAAGCTAGACTATGACAGGATTTACATTGATAAACTAGCGATGGAGGAGTCACCGAATTCCATAGAAGTAAGCAGTCTGGAGAACATAAAAAATTACAATTTGGATTCAGAAGAGAATGGTGAGTAAATATGATAGTAGGTGTTTATTCCCATATACCTAAGTAGGCATGTAAGAACATTTTTGCACTATCCCTATCAGCTTTGCTGGTTGTTAAATAAATCTAAGTGTATTTTAAAGACTATAATTTATCAACTCAATTCATTTCATGTAATCACTTTTTATATAAAAAAAGTTGGCAAACAAGCAAGCGATTTAGCCTGTATCAAGTGGCTACCCATAGGCACTCCCAACAAGTTGCCGATGCGTTACCTACCTTTAATTTACAGAGAGGATAGACAGGAAAAAATATTTTATTTACCTATTGATCTCTTACCCTGTCAAATCCTTTTATTATTAGTAAAGGACGCAATTGCAATGTGGAAGAGGACTGGAATTGTGCTTCCCGCACCATATTTATCAGAGGAACCACATAACACTCCTATGTGACGTCTCTTTTGTGGGGTTGTGGTATTTCTCTGATCAAGCCGACACATTCATGCAACAGATGTTGTTGCAGGCTTTACTACTATTAAAGTACTGTTCGATTATCGGTATAAAGGTTTTACATGCATCCATGTCTCTATGGATAATTGATTGTTGGAATTATCTATTCCAGGTGTGGTTATGGATGCTGGAACGATGGCGCCACACATGGTCAAAGCTGAACCTATAGAAACGGAGACATTATCCAAAGATATAGATGAGTTTGTAATACTAGAAATCAAGTGAGTTCTTTTTATATTGTCAATTACGCGATTACCAGAACATGCTGGGCGTGAAAACTGACTACTGTACCCTAAACAGGTTCAGCTAACATTTCTTGCTTATTTGTTTCATTGCTCTTAAAAAGCAATCTTTTATTTCGAACAGTGCCACCTGGCGAATTTGTGAATGTAACAAAATTTCCTCACAATTGATCCAGCTTTTTAGCGAGTTTAGATACAAAAAATATTGTATTAGAGATAACTTAAATCTTAACTACATTACAAACAGAATCAGTAATGCCTATTACCTAGGGTCTAGAGTATTGGGATGGACAGACATGTTCTTGGAATATGGCTATTTTTGCCCAACTGACCCAGATGGATAATGTTTATCGGAGGTATGTGTCCATTACATGGTAACCACATGTAGTATACGGGTTGATGATTCTCAAGAGTGACGTCTTGTCCGGACTGTCATAGATTAGTTGAGAAGTATTGCTTGTTATTCTGTGTGGATTAAATAAAAAATTCCAGGACAGTGGAAGACACCAAATCAAATACAATAGAAGAACAGATAAACAACGACATGGAATACAATCGGGCTATAAAAGCGGGATACATAACGGAGTATATGAACGAAAAAAGTATGTTGGCTTTCAGGTGAGATAATCAGTTATATTGGTAGTACAAACCCTTATAATAAAGTCTCCTAAAATAAAAAAAAATCCCTTCCTCTTTAGGCCCAAATAATCAACAAGCCAAAAGCTATTGCGGTACACAGGTTCACATAACTCTAAAAAAATGAATTGGACCTCTGTATCTCAAACACAGCAATGTAAAAATTAATTACCAAAGGAATAAGTCACCGACTTTATGAAGGATTACCAATTCCATGGATTGTAAGTTTGATGCGTGGTAGTGACGGTGTAGTACGGTATTTTTATTATGAGATACAAATAGGTAATTTAAATTATTTTTTCAGAGAGGACCTGAAGAAAAAACACCCATACGTCAGCGCGACATACAAATGTGAACTGTGTATAGTTAGCTTCTGCACACAGAAGCAAGTCGACGAGCATAACGAGGTCGCGCATACAGCTGTAGGTCACTTTGATACTGTATTTGTTAAACTGTAAGCAATTCAAGACTGAATCAATTGTCAAACTATGAGCTAATAAACTATTTGACGACTACGTCCCTTGTCAAGCTATAAGTCATTTGAAGACTGCGTCCCCTGTCAAGCTATAAGTCATTTGAAGACTGCGTCCCCTGTTAAGCTATAAGACATTTGAAGACTGCGTCCCCTGTCAAGCCATAATTCATTTGAAGACTGCGTCCCCTGTCAAGCTATAAGTCATTTGAAGACTGCGTCCCCTGTTAAGCTATAAGTCATTTGAAGACTGCGTCCCCTGTCAAGCTATAATTCATTTGAAGACTGCGTCCCCTGTCAAGCTATAAGTCATTTGAAGACTGCGTCCCCTGTTAAGCTATAAGTCATTTGAAGACTGCGTCCCCTGTTAAGCTATAAGTCATTTGAAGACTGCGTCCCCTGTCAAGCTATAAGTCATTTGAAGACTGCGTCCCTTGTCAAGCTATAAGTCATTTGCATCTTTTGTCAAAGTGTAAGTAATTTGAAGACTGAATCATTTATCAAAATAGCCCACTTCGTGAGATGTGAGTTGAAACGTGCATATAATGTGTGCAAATGCTGTATCAGTTTACTGTTGTGCCTCTTCAGGGATTATGTAGGAACAACGAGAAGACACTTTACAGCGAGGTCGTAGTACTTGCGTGGTACAGTTGTGATTGTTCCTCTGTTACACAGAGTGAGGGCGCTGCGGCGTGCAAGATCTGCCAATCGTACATGACGGACGGCCGGGTGTATCAACACATGCAGGCCCACTACATGCGCCACGTGTGCCGGCTGTGCGGGCACGCCGAGGCTGAAGTGCGCTCCGCCCAGCTCCACATGGAGACACATCTAGATACAATGCCGAGATCCATCCTGATCGAAGATGCGGTACCAATGATCAATCTAAGTTTTTGTAGTACAACGAGATGGGTCACTTAACATATTAAATAAATAAATATATATACGCTCACACCCGTAACCCAGAGGGGTAGGCAGAGATCATGGATTTCCATTTGGGGCGATCCTGGCACACCTCTCTCGCTTCTTCTACATTCATACATCTACGCATACATGCTCGACGGTTATGGGTGCTCCTTATTTAATAAGCCACTAATCTGATCGATATAAGTTCTCCTAGGGCGCCCCCTACCAACACTGCCACTCATTTCCGCTACATAATTCTGTTTCGTTAATCTCTCTTCATTCATCCTTTCAACATGCCTGAACCACTGAAGCATACCTTTCTCAGTTCCGGTCACAACATCCAATTTTAAGTCACACTTTTACCTTATAACGCTACTTTAAATCCTATCATTCAATGTCAACATACTGAATATTAACTTGCATGTTGTTTTGTAGAAGGTGGCAAAGAGGCAGTTCACCTGATATCAAGTGACCGCTACCCATAGGCATCAGCAAGCTACTGAGTTGCAGATGCGTTGTCTACCTTTCATGGACAGACGATCTTTTTCCTACCCATACTCACCCCCGTCGAAGTCTTGCGTTCCGTTGGTCTTAATTTCCTTTCCTTTTTAGAAATATATATACAATAGGTAGTGAGGGGAAAAGGATTGGGTTAGGCTTTCGGCCTGTATGGATTAGGATGATAATGGGGGGATGGATAGGAAGAGGAAACACTCTTTTTGTCTGTTTATCTTCTCTATCCATTAAAGGTAGGCAACTGTCACCTTCCTAGTTCGAAGTTAAGAGAAACCGCACTGTTGTGGACCATGAAGATGGATGGAGTTTGTAGCTCTATCGAGCAGAGTTGTAAGTCTATATCAAGATGACTAAAGAAAACTGACGAATTACTTTCCTTTCTAGAGTCGGAAGAAGAAAAAGGAGAAAAACATGTCCGTTAAGTGAGTACGTTAACATAATTATATAATTTTGATATTTGTAATGGAGTGGGGACGGACAAAGACAGAGCTTCTCCCTGCTCTTTTCTCACTTTTTAGGGTTCCGTACCCAAAGGATAAAAGGGGAACCGTATTACTAAGACTCCGCTGTCTGTCCGTCACCAGGCAGTATCTCTTGAATCGTGATAGTTAGACAGTTGAAATTTTGACAAATGAGGTACAAAGACAAATATACGACAGAATAAAATAAATATGTACGGGGGCTCCCATACAACTAACGTGATTTTTAAAGGTACAGAACCATTCGTGTGCGAGTCCAAGTCGCACTTCTCCGGTATTATGGGGTCTACATAGTGCGACCGTAGTTCATGCTGCAATTTAATAATAAAATTGGCTATAGTTTTTAGAGCAGGTGGAAGAATGGTGTAGTTTAGTAAAGACGGTAGACACGTTAAAGATATTTAACGACGTAGTGAGGAGTCAGAATGTGTCTATGAAGGCTCGTCTGGCAATACCCAATGCTGTACTAGTCCCTTCATTAATGTATGGAAGTGAGAGCTGAGTTTGGCAGGAAAAGCATGCTAGTAGATTTATTTTAGGCATTATCTTTTTATTGATTCCGGGGAATTATACTTACGACTTACGGAGTCTCCTTTTTGAAGCTCTATTAATACCTCGCAGGTAAATAACGTTTCGTTCGAGTAACAAAGGCTAAACATTTCGAGATACCGCGTATTTAGGGGATCGGCGGAAGGGAGAGACATTTTTGACTACACGAGCCCTGACATAGAGGACTCTTTTCCAGGATCCCTTGCCCGATGTGCTACAAGGAGTACCGCAAGGAAGAGTCACTGCAGAACCACTTGGAGAACAAACATCACGTGAAGAAAGTCTATAAGTGTGAGATTTGTGATAAGGTTATTACATATGTGTACTAATTGTTGCCCGCGGCTTCGCACGCATTCGTTTCTTATCTACCTATCTGGGTAACTTTATTCCGCGTATAATGACTTGGAGTTATAGTTAGATTTCAAAAAGTTGTTATAGGTTGCCATGGTAATGTGTAACATAACAAAATGTCAAAAAGACGTTACCATGGCAACCTATTTTAGGCTTTGTTTGCACACAATATGAGTCGTTAACAAATAAGATGTCACCCGGGCAACGCAAATATTATTGACAATAACGTCAATTAGTTTAAAATTGAAAAACTTTACTAGATCGTTGTTTTTGTCCGACTGACGGGAGGATTCAACACTGGTAGAGTCCGCAACAACGACATCTGCTGCACGAATGTAGTACCAGTAGTAGTAACAAATAACAAAGAGCATGTACTGGTATTCACTAGCGAACTTCAGCAAAATGAAACAATATGAAAATACTTGTTAATAGATAACATCCATCTCGTTTTGTTTCCTTTGTTTACCTTTTTATTTGTTTTTTTTTAATAAAGACGCAGTAAATATATATTTGCCGTCATATATTATAAAGCGATCGAGTCTTCCATTATTAATTGATTGATTGACTTAGGGTGTAAATATAAAAAATAAAAATATATTAATTGCAAAAATAATTTACTAAAGTAGGTCATAATTTGTTACAGGGGGAGGAATTGATAGGCAACCATTTCATTGATATTTTGAAATTATGAAAAACCAATCCGCATTCTTAACCATTAGGCTATTGCCCTCTGTCATATTACAATATCTTTAGACCTTTCAGCTTGTATACGTACGTCTGTCTGTTTCCAGCCATTAGCATCCAGACCAAATCGAAAGCGGCACATGAGGGTTGTCCATGGTGAGAAGAAATAGAACCAAGGAACCGTTTGTTAACAATGCGGGAAGGAATCCACTGTGAGTATACATTGCTAACTTAGTACATGCAGCAAGAGATTTAGACAGAACCAATCGAGCAATCAGTGTCGTATCTAGGATTGTGCGGTGGGGAAGTTGGACCCTCTGGAGGTTTTAGCAAGTTTAGAACTAAAATACACACAATCCCTACTAATATTATAAATTTTAATGTAAGTTTGTTTGTTACGCTTTCACGTGAAAACTACTCAACTGATCAACATGAAACTTTGTACACATATTCTTGCAGGTACTAGAAGTAACATGGGGTACTTTTTATTAAAAAAAAATTGTTTTTAAAAAGCGAAGTATGTTCCCTGTAGACCTATAGACTCCTTGGGGCTTGAACCATAACTTCATGGGAAATTCACAAGGTGATTTGCCTCAAAGACGTATTATCGCCTATGTCACAGGACAAGAAGAAACCAGAACAGGGTTATCGACTCGCCTACAACATCCGTTACCAAACATTCAAGCGTAAAGTTTCACTAATTCTCCTAGCAAGAAAGTACAAAACGTTCCGTCCGCTAAGCGAGTCGCTTCATGGATGCGAAGTCGAGCTGATGACGCCAGATACCCTGGGAACGTAGCTAGTGTAAGGTATGACGGAAGCTATGACTAGTGTTAGTGATAGTGTTTAGTGACTAGAAGCTCATCAAGCGATGTTTAATTAAAAAAAAACACCTCACTCTTTAAAATCGGTTTAGGCTATAGGATGTCACAGAACGGTGCGTATACATGACAAAAACTACCCATGGTATGACTCAGTCCGGCAACAAAGGTGAGTTGTGGGGGGTTCGGTTACCTTAGGATGGCTACTATTGAAGTTATATTTGAGATTACGACTCTATACCGATAAGTGTTCACTTTTTACGGATTCTCGTGTCTCAATTTTGTTGGTCCTGGTGGCAAAAAATGGAACTAAAGTAGCCATCTTGAAATGTCATTGTCATGTTGAAATTCGTAAATAAATGAGATTAAATTATCACACTCTGTCTTTTTATTAAATGAGTAACATTTGTATTAACAATGTTCGCATTTTACCCAAATTTCTGTACGTAAACAGTATATTGCTGGCAGCACTACCACCAGGTTTAAGACCAGATAAGTTTGTGGGACATGAAGGACAGTACATTTCTCTTGTTAAGTTTTACGCCCTCTAGCGGCGAATTCATTACCTATCACGGTAGGGTTTTAGTGAAATGTGTGGTGATTTATATCGATAAAAAATATTTTATACCATAGATATGTTTTACAGCAACATTCATACATGTCATGGTGTAACAAGGAAAGCGTTATTAAAATAATAAGATAAAAGAGGACAGCTAGTGTTTGTCTTAGTAAATGTATAATGACGTAAGCTATTGAAAAAGCGTCCTATTTGGGACGCTTTCGTGTCTTCACTTTTCGACCGCTAATGGCACTGCTGCTTCTTTTTGTATTCTGTTCTATTGAACTTTTATATATATATTTCAATGGTATGATTTTTTTTTTATCAAATTATTAAACATGTTAAAAAATATGGTTTTTTATTTATTAAAAAAACGTAAAACACTATTAGATGACACATAGCCATCGTCTTTGTCTTCCATTGATCGCCAAAAATATCGGTCTCCTGCCCTCTCCCAGTGGACTCCTGCAACTTTGACCAGATCGGTTCATCTTGTGAAATGGGAGGCCTACCTGCACTGACCTGTAGGCCTTGGAATTACATTTCAAATCCTATGCAACTATACTAATTTTAGTATTACAAAAATACTAATTAGAAATGAACCTTCTCCTTGATTTAGAAGCATAATAATTTACTAGTTTCGTAAAACGGTCAAAGATGTCTCTTAACTTAAATTTAGAATTACTTGCTTTATAGTACGAGATGTCTAGTAGGAATGGTTTTGTTTATAGCAGAACGAGTATTTCACCCGATATCTAGTGACCGCCTACCCTACGCATGAGCTACAAGCTGAATGAGAGGGAGACGCAGATGATCTGCTTACCTTTAATGGACATTAGGATGAAGGTTTTTCCCTATAAACAGAAAAAAATATGTTTACTTATCCTTCCCTGTCCAATCCTCTTCCCCTTACCATTTCCATGTAGAAGCATACTTCTACTTAAAGTCTACTGTGAGGTTGAGGTCGTGATATTTCACTGCTCGAGAGACCCTTCGTGCAAAAGATGGAGGCTCAACCACTGTCAAACTATTCAGCTTTTTATAACTTGGTAAGTTAGTGCGTTCACTTGTATATAATCTCTATAAAGCTACGAGTTGTGTTGTAAACGAAAGAGCTGGACAGAGAACGAACAGAAGATCTAGTCTACCCGGTTAGCCACAAAGATGCCTAAAAGTTTATTCCCTATTAGGACTGGCCAAATAGAAAAAAAAGTTAGAAAAGGATTGAAAAAACATTCAGGCAGCACTCGCGTCCCTGAAACCTTGAAAATAAAACAAACAAGTCAACAAAAGAGGTTGCACGTCGCGTCACATACTGAACGCGAGTCACCACATTGTCGTGGGCCCTTCATAATTCCCCACTGCTCTACTTATCCTACGGGAATCTTGTAGAGGATGCGCTTAAGCAAAACATAGTTCTACCCTTACTACGTGTAATAGTCGATCGTAACTCGAATGTTTTTAGTGATCATTTTGAAACTGTACTAATTAATATACCTGATCTGTAAATTAAATGCTCTTTAACTTACAATTATATTACAGCCTTCTCTTAAAAGGCCTGTTTAGTGTAATAATTAGTAAAAATAATAATTACATCGTGTTGGTTTAATATCTATTTATTCTACCAGGCCTTTTCCCAGCCTTTTTATGTGGGGCTGGCACGGTTTTACGACCGGCTGCCTGCCTGACGCGAACCCTCCTCGGGCATGTGTATTACATATTATTAAATTATGGAAATAATTTACTAATATTTATTTTAACCATTCCCAACCAAACTGTGCTTGAAAATGGTTCACGATAAAATTCAGATTCGAACCCACGACCATGTTCCGCTGTATATTAACTATAACCAGAATGTCTGCGCTAGACATCATCAGAATTTGGAGTCTCTTTGAAGGCCACTGGTTAACGCAGTGGCAGCAATAGATATAAATGTGGTGCGTGCTGCTATCTATGGGCGCGTCGATTAAGGGCATGTACTTAAAATGGGGAAGAGCGTTTGGAATAATGTAAATAAAATTGTATTCTATATTTAATTACCTTTCATTTCCTATATAATTTCTGAATAATTAACAAGAATGGTATAAATAATTACATTAACTCATCTCGATAGTGCCCCTAGTTATAGACCTATGTACCTTGGCTGACGCCAATTCCAAAAATAAGTATGAACAAGAATTGATGTATAAATGCGTACAATTATTGTTTACTTTTTTAAACTCTTTAAACAAAAATCGTAGACGGTCTACGACGTAGAGTTTTTTATTCGTTAACAAATAGTAGTGGATGAAAACAGCCCGTATTTTAGCGAGTTCAACACACTTACAAACAAAACACAATTGAACCTCTCCCTCACACCGATATAAACACGATACCTTTTCCCTTTTCTTCGTTGCTAACAGACAATAAGACCATCCCTTTCTATACGACGTATGATTGGGTTACTCTTTCCCTCGCAAAATCGATTCGCGTCAGTCCGTCACATATTCCTACGCCTTTACGAGAGATAGACGAAGTCTTCGTTTAGAAATATAAAACGTGTCTTCTTAAATTAAATTTAATGTTTTAAACGGAGGTGAAAGTGTTTAAATGGATGTATTAATAATTAGAATTGGTTACGAAAATCCTGTGTGCATTTTTTTGTCTGTGATAAGCAAATACGGTGTTGTACGGTTTTAAGGTGAGTGATTGCAATTTTGTGTTTGTGTGTCGTTTTATAAAGGTCATAATAAAATGTATACTAGTAAAATAGCAAAATATTAACATAGTTTAACAGTGGTAGAGCCCGCAACAACATCTGTTGCACGAATGGGCCGGCTCGACCGGCGAAATACCACGACCTCACAGAAGACAGGCGTGAAATAGAGTATTCTGCGTTTCGTCTGATGAGTGACGTGCCGAAGGCCTAATTCTGGTTCTCTCCCCCTTACCATCCTTTTCTTATAAGAAAAGAGTAAAGAGCTTGACGGTTGAGGGGATGTAGATGATGGAATTGGAAATAACCATTTTCTATTTGTCCTCTGAAAGGTGGGCAACGCATCTGCAACTCATTAGTTAGTTGCAGATGTCTATGGGTAGCGATCACTTGACATCGGGTGAACCGCTTGTTCCTTTGCCACCTAGTACTACAAAAAAAACATAGATATATTTTACGATGGTAGCTTATATATTAAGAATGTATTTCTAATTCGATTTATTTTGAATACCATTAAAAATATACGTAATAAATACCGATAATGTTATCAAAAACTAGCCAATATGATGTCTTCTTCCTAATAATATATAGTAACTAGCCAATAACACGTCTTGTTTTTAAAAGGTAGTTTTTGATTGGTAATTGGCATTTGGTTGATATTGCTAAATTTCCGACCATATTACAGATTTGATATTATATCTGAATATTTTAGAGATGTGGGCAGAACGCCAGATAATCCACTTGGCGCGATCCTTCTACACCCATTCTTCTTCAAATTTTATGTATGTGTTTAGAAAACAAAAAGCTAGAATTATCAGAATAACTTATTTAAAGTCTATGTTTAGAGTTTGGTACGAGCGCGCCATAATCAGTGGCTCTCAAAAAATATTTATAATCAATTATTTCGCGCTTCCATCATCTATCAGCCCTTTTTTACATTACATGTGGTCTGTACAGTATGACGGTCGTACTATGACAGTAGTCCGTAGCCAAAACCTATACAGAAGTTTTGGCGACAGCTTTTACGGCAGGCCGCCTACCTGACGCTTGACGATACTTGTGGTAGTTATTACGTGCCATATGAATGACTACCATATTTATCTTGTTCCTCAGCTTAAACTTAATTAAATTAGATAACGTAACTTAACTTTAAGCATAGAATAAATAAAAAACAAAATTTGATATTACTTCACGAATAGTTTATTGACATTTACACTGTCATGTATGAATGATTGGCGTCAAATGTGTGTACGTACACTAGGCGATAGAGGCGTGCCAGGATCGTGCCAAATTATCCCCTTTTATCAAAAGGAACTTCAGGATTGTGGGCTCTAATCACCTAACAAAGTAATTCTGGGAGGATGGCAACATGGTGCGACTTGGGTTACCATAGCACAGCGAAGGCACAAGGAGAGTTTCCCCTGGATCCTTCTGGGCTTCTGGTGTGTTCCTGTGGAGATTCCAGAAGCCTTTCCCATCGGACACGAGCATGGCCACCGATGGAGTTTAATGAGTAAAACGTCACATGGCCTAGTCTTTCCCCCAGAAGATATCTTTGTTAATATTTCTCCCCCTGAAAGACAAAAGACCGTGCCAAATGGAAATCTATAATTTCTGCCTACCTCTCTAAGCCACACACGTGATTGTTTAATACAATTTACATATATATGAAATGCTTTGTGAAACAACACTACGTCTGTATGCATTTAAAATAGGGCGCAAGAAAATGAGACATCGACTTTGTAAGGCGTATTGTTCTTTAGGCTTTCGTTTTTTTGTTCCATTTTGAGGTTATGTCATGGAAAAATACTGCCTCATGTTGAAGATATAGATTGGGAAATGCTTCTCTTACGATCTAAAAACAGGAATATTATTCCTGTGTTTTTCTCTTGTCTGAAAGATTACAGTATCCGTAAACGTAACCGATCGACTAGTTGTATTATAAACTGTCGGCGAATTGTGAACTGAAGTAACCATTGACACATCAGCGTTAGGGAAATCATTCGTGTAGCCGTTGAAAGGAGACGAATAAATTGAAGCGGATATTTCATGCCGTGTACCGATCGGATATTGGACACAAGATTGGCAATATCCGATAGGTTAGCTAACGTACGGAAGCCGTCCGAAAATTTATTTGCTTATGATGTTTCGGTTTTACCTTTAACTCCTACTAAATTACGATCGCCTGGGGGACCAAACGATCGACTCTTTCATTCGAAAACTAACAAAAACAATTACACAACATTACATAAGTTCTAAAATACTCTACATACGTGTAAATACTGCGTTATCAAATATAGCTGTTACCAATTACCAGGGAGAGCCGTGCGTCTCCAAAATACGAAGCTAACGACAGTATATTAGTTAAAACCGCATCCAAATAGGTGGAAACCGTTTCTGAGATTAACGCGTACAAACGCACAGACAAACAGACATACACTAACAGACAAAAATCTAATAATCATTGTTTTGGGGTTGCGTTTATAAAGGCCCTCAATAATAGTTCTTCTCAAATATCTTCCATGTACAGACACCGATCAGTTATATTTTTATTATATGTGTAGATTAAATTAGCTATCCATATTACACTATTCACTTCAATCCATCTCACGATTTCCACAAAATTACATTTCCGATGTTGGTATAAAAAGTGTAATGGCCGCCATGTATGGTAAATGACGTTTGTTTGTTTACAACAATCGTATCTTGTAATGAAACAATATATGGGGGTTATTTCAAGTTACTATTACGTAGTTAGTTTCGGCCAGCACGTAGATCGCCATATATCGCCATTCGCCACAAAGATGACTATTTGCGAACGTTAAACAAAATCTATATAAGTAACGATTGTGTGCACTTTCGTAACCTTCTCCCTCCTCATTACAGAGAGTTGCAGAGGGTGCAATATACCCTCACAATCAAAAACGAGGGTGATTCGATTATTCGAACTCGATTATTAGAAAACGGTCGTCATTTATAAGGGTGTTTCATTTTGTGCAATGATATTATTGAATTCTCTATTTGGTAAAAAAACCCTCTGGTTTTTTGTACATACCTAAATAACGGGTAATACTTTGCTATGATTGACATATACTACTTTTCTTTTGTAAATACATACTTAAATGGATAATGACACCCAGACTCAGGACAAACAGACATCTTCATGCACACAAAGGTCTGTCCTGGGTGGGAATCGAACCCACGACCTGCGGCGTGAAAAGCAAGTGTCTTACACACCACGCCAGCCGACCCGTCAAAGTTTATGGTTAAGCTCAGCACTGAGTACTGGCTTCCCTTATCTTTCATTACAGTGAGTTTCCACTGCCGAAACCATTCACACAAAACGTTCGTTCAGTTTCTTTTTTTTTTCAGGGAGAAATTAGAGCGAAACCTTGTATCGCGACACGAGTTTACGCCAGTGGACGGTTATCTTAACCAGATTACAATACAATTATATGTTTTATGTAAAATAGGTGATTTGAAGGTCTTAAAGTTTGTATAAATGGATGGATATTAGTAACGTTAGCAAAAAAATTATAAAACTTTAATATGAAGTTCATACACCAGACTATCACTAAATAATTAAATTACACGAATATGTATTCGTAATTTATTCATCAAACAGTCAGTACGAATTTTTGATATTATTTTACCGTATATTTTTATCAACCCTTGTGCATTTCACAGCGGCACAACGCTAGAAAAGGATAACAAAGGGATTAAATGAACTGTGCATGCCAACACACCCTTTCGAGGGCCACAAGTTTATGAACGAGTGGCTGAATGTAGAAAAAGCTTTTGCCCTTTTATGTAACGCAGGGAAAACCTTTTTTCAAACTGTTGTTGTTGTTTTTTTTTCTATTTATTTATAATTATAATTACTTAGGCATTACGATTGCTAAATATTTTTGAACGAACATAGCAAAAGCCCTTTTATGTAATGGACGGAAAACCTTATTAAAAATGTTCTCACTTTTTATTTACAGTTAGAATTATTTAAACATTACTTTGCTAAATGTCTATGAACGAGTGGCTGAATGAAGCAAAAGCTTTTGTCTCTCTACATAATGGAGGGAAAACGTTTTAAAAAAATGTTATTTTATTAGCAGCTGATATTGGTCCGCAACAAAGATCGGTTCCCTGCGGCCCTCATCTAGATTACTTTAGTTCATTAGTTCCGAGTTAATTGCTTCTGTTGTTCGCAGTTGGGCGTCGTGATGCCGTGGCTGGCGTGAGATGGACGGCATACAGATGGAGCCCATCGGCAAATATAAGGCCGATAGGAACGGTTCGGCCAAAGGTAAATTAATTTATAAATATGTACATTTATTCCATTATTTGGTCAGTGTAAAAACATAGGCTTATCTTTGGGGGTAATGACCATTATGAAAAGCGGATTGTTACTTCCAGCAAACCAAGTTTTGGTTAAATAAATTGAGTTAAAATCACAATTTATTAATTTGACCTACCATCATGTGAAGTTGAAATCGTTGGATGGTATTAAGTCGGTCGACAAAGATGACGCGCATTGATGGCGCATGAGTAACAGCGCCATCTATTGGAGTGAAAAGTGAGCAATGCGCTTGCGTTGCAATAAAAGTCACCATTTATAATTTTCTAATTTATGTTGAAGCTTAAATAATGTTTCGTTTGCAGCTGCCGCTTGGCGAAATATGGTGGACCAGGATTTGGATGACGTGGCTTTCCTTGCAGGTGAGCTACAAAGCAACATATATACATACAACTGATTGACTGTCTGTCTGGCTGGGAATGACGTAGTACGTACTAGCTCGAGAAGTAAATATTCAAAGCTGTCAAATAAAACTAGATTTGGATATTCAGTTCAATGTGAAACTAAAAAATATAACACTGAACCATATGGTCTTTTAACTTTTTTGTTACCTGTATTTTTGTTTTTAATGCGATTCCAAAAATAATCTACACGCTTCACCCTTCCTGAGAGTTCGTGGTGTACGGTTAGCATAAAAAGTATAATATAAATATGATAATAATAAATAGTCTTTAAAATAAATAAATAAATGAATGTGCTTACACGCCCGTAGCTCAGAGGGGTAGGCAGAGATCATGGATTTCCATTTGGCGCGATCCTGGCACAACTCTTTCGCTTCTTCTTCATTCATACATCCATGCATACATGCGCCATGTTCATACTTAAGACTTTATAATATAATCTTTGGTGACCGCGACTTTTTCAGCTTTTAATATACATAGAACCGGGGTATAATCCATCCAGCAGCAGCTGATCATTCAACTTTAATATTTCTTGAATTAATTTATGTTCAGTTTTAGTTTTATGCTGACGGTACAAGCACACGTGTGGGCGTGAACCGGAATGCATTGATGAGTACCTCATTAAGGCAGTAAATGAGAAATAAGTAGAGAGAATCTTGTGAGTTTGAATTACTTTGTAAATTACTCCTGCGTGAAGGAGTGTGAACGTCGTGTGCCTGATGTTGTTTCAGTTTGAAACCGCGCATTTACTATTTTAATGGGATACCATTTTCAATTAATGAATACAAAAAATATGACAATATTATAAAAAAGATGATATATATGAAACAAATAAATTTAACTCTGAGGGGTAGGCAGAGTTCACGCATTCCATTTGTCGTGATCCTGGCACACCTCTCTCTCTCTTCAGCATCCGTACATCTACTTATACATGCTCGTAGGTAACGGGGACTCACTTTTCTTTAGTATATCACTAATATGATTGATATAATGTAAAAAAATCTAGTTTAACATGAACATTAGTTAACATGAGTAGCGCTTCGCGTGCCCTTCAGTTTTCTATTCTATTCTATATTTTTGTCTATTCCCTTAGATCTGTCAAACTACGGGATATTAATGTGGTATTGATTAAAAGAAAGAGTACTGCAAACATATATTTATGCGCTTACATTACAAACGCTGACTAAACCTTACGAGATGGATCAAAATAATGTACTACGAAATTGTATATCTTAAAAAGATCTACAAAAAAGTCCCGGATGACATGTATCTATCATTTAAAGATAGCTTACTATACCCATTCTAAATTCTAAAAAAATGGTCACGTACACTGCGGTTATTGAAAAGCCATTTAGAGGGATACAGTATTAATCCTTAAGAACATTAATACGTTAGTTGCTTTAAGCAATTCACGCGCATTATTTAAATAATTGTTTTTTTATGGTAGAAGGTGGCAAACGAACAAGCGGGTGACCTGATGTTAAGTGACCCATAGATATCTGCAACCAGAAAATGAGTGGCAGGAAAAAGGATGTTTCCTTTTCCTATCCATCCCCTACCTGTCCAATCCTCTTATTCCCACCCTATCCTTATTATAAAAGGATGGGCAAGGGACGAGGTCTGAAAATGGGCCTCCAGCACCTCACTCATCAAACGAAACGAATACTTCTACTTCACACGTGTGTGTGAGGTCGTGGTATTCCACCGGTCGAGCCGGCACATTCGGGCAACAGATGTTGTTGTTGCGGGCTCTGCCACTGTTAAGATTATCTTAGGAGTTATTACGAAATAAAAACTTAAACGCCCGAGTCACTGCCACGCCGCGCCTTCTGTGCTCAAGCTTAATTTGCTTTCGATACAAGGGTAGACCCTAGTATACCCAGCCAACAATTACTATGGCTAATAGGGTAACATAACATAAATTCTAAGGCGGAAGTTTTCCGGGTCAGCTGGTATCTTATAGTTTTCACAAACCTACACTTTTCAATCTCCACTCAACAAGAGGGTTTTAACGAAGGGGGGTTATAAGAAGTACATCGAGAAGCCCGTGCCCTCGAGTATGGTTAGCTTGTTTGTTTCTAACACGTCTCAAATATGGAGAACACAGGCAGTAACCTTGCGCTCATTTGTAAATGCTTACGTGCCAAGATGTAGTTACACTCGAGTTATCAACACTGCTCTTGTCCATAAGCTAATAAGATCTGAACAAACCTTCAAGTGCTCCAAGCTAATTTATTCATTATTTTAATAAACTACAAGTTTTAACTATTTCAATGTAGATGTGGCGTTGAGAAATTGTTTTGTTGATTTTATATAAGTATGGCAAACCAGCCAACGGTTGGCTTGATGTGGACCGCTACCCACGCATCTGCCGCATAGTGTACAGTCGCGTGACACCGCTCATCTAGGACAGACATTTCGGCAACTAATTTAAAAAAAAATCAAATTCAATGTAAGCCAATGTACTCTAATTCCAGACACAGATAAGGCGAGAGAAGCCAGGGAGTTAGGGGAGGCGCCTATCGCGGTGTGCTCGCAACGCCGAGCCTTGTGTTTGACAGCTTTGGTCTCCACCGCGATCTTCGCAATCGTCCTAGTAGTCGTGTACGCGAGTCCACAACCAGGTAAGAAAGATCTGGGTCTCTTCAGCTTTCGAAAACCGAAGACCAGAACTGAAGCGGGCTTATTAAAGTCAAATTCTTCACCTTTCTTTTGTTATAAGGATGGGTAGGGAACCAGGATTCGAGGGGGGGCGAGGAGGAGATGGGTAGGAAAAGGAAATATCCTTTTCCCGTCCTATTCTCTGTCCGTTAAAGGTAGGCGACTTATCTGCAACTCATTAACTTGTCGCATATGCTTATGGGTGGTGTGTCCTATGAAAAAAGAACTGAAACCAGGATTTGTCCACAGATTGCCCGTGTGCCGGCACCAGTTTATTAATACCGAAGCAAGCGCCCACTGAAGCAGAAAGCAGTATCGCCTCGGCTCATAAGTTAGTTTTAATTTAACGACGTGACCTAGTTGATCCAGGTTTTAATGCGCACGTAACCGTACATTGGGAAGCGAAGACGCTATCCTCGGGCTTTGGGCCGAGGGTCGTAAGTATTAGAATCTAGAGGGGTAGGGAGTGATCACAGATCTTCATTTGGCACACTTCTCTCGCCTCTTCCACCTTTTTTATTGATTAACGTCTATACACCCACAGACATTTTATAATTACCAGATTGTGCATTGTTGACAATCGATTTATAATCGATAAAGATGGCCAAGAGATGGCGCTTTAATAGTTAGTTTTTTGTCGAAATTCGAGGTTCTACGGATAAGACATCTGTATAAATAAATTTAAAAATAAAAACCCGCATCTAAATATAATTTCATTATAATTGTTAGACCCGTTTCCGAGACAGCCTCATACAAATATATATTTTTTCACTATTTGCCTGGAAGAGGCGCCTCGCCTAAGCCTCTTTACTTTAGCTCGGGCTGCTACTTTATTATTATAACCAGATTGGTAGGCCGCCGAGCTCTTAGGTCGCTTCGGCGGACGCTCCATGGAGTGGTCAAGGGACCTCGAGAGGGGACCTCGACTTGGATGTCACTCATTACGCGCTTAGCATTCCGATTCGAGGGTGCCCGAGAGGGCTGAGCCTCGGCTCGATCGGTAGCTATTACCGGATTACACAAATACACAAGAATGTTTCGTTTTATACGGACGTGAGTGTTTATTTATTTACTATTTCGGAGTCTATAACATACATATACACATCGCCTTTTATATATATAGTTTTGTTATCATTGCAGTGACTCCAGGGATAGGATATCGACTAGCGGGGCGGTGTTCCCCTGGCGCGGCGCCCGGCTGCCCACGTTCATGCTGCCGAAACACTACAGCCTCTGGCTACATCCCAACTTGACGACGGGAGAACTACGCGGTAAGTTGGCTTTCAAAGTACTTTATCGCACGTTATTCGTTTATGCGCGGGCTCGACCGGAAACAGTGTAACAATTAGCGCTACCAATAACAGACATCAGACAGACAGAGAATATGCAAAAGTATTTATAATTTTAACGTTTAAATACCCTTCGTTATTTAATCACTAGTGACCCGCCCTGGCTTCGCCCGGGTACCACTAATTATGTTGATCCGATCGCTACCAAACACAGGAATGTGCCAATCTGGACAATCCCTGTAAATTTCAACGAAATCGGTCCAGCCGTTTCGGAGTCTATAGGTCTGTAGGAACATACATACTTCGCATTTTATATACTATTTTTTTTCATAAAAAGTGCTATGTTACTTCTAATACCTCTAAGAATATGTGTACAAAGTTTCATGGTGATCGGTTGAGTAGTTTTCGCGTGAAAGCGTAACAAACAAACTTACATTTACATATATAATATTAATAGGGATTACTTAATACAAACACAAGACACGTAAAGGGAAAGTAGATGAGGGAGGCGCCGGAGATCTAATCCTAGTCCCTTCCCCTTCCTCTGCATCTACAACTCGCTACCTTATTTCAACAGGTGAGGTATCGATAGACTTCCGAGTAGACCGTGACACTAGCTTCGTGGTCCTCAACGTGAGAGACATGAACGTGACGGAGCGGGCTCTGTTCAAAAGCGGCGGCTCGCTGGGCCCGAAGATTGTGAAGACGCTGGATTACCCTGCAGCTGATCAGACGTATATTGAGTTTAAAGTGAGTTTCACAGCTAGATATATGTTTTGTTAGCGAACAAATATCACTTACCACACATGGCGGCCATTAAACTTTTTATACTTTCATCGGAAATGATTTAATTTTGTGGACATCATGAGATAAAGTGAAGTGAAATTGGATATAATATGACCAGCCGGAAGGAATCTGGTAATCTTTGGGGAAGGCCTTCGTCCAACAGATCCGTTAGGGATGGTGATGCAAGACTTGACTGGACATTCTCTCTCTACATAACAAAATATACTTAGACATTTTTTACATTAAAAAATCTGCCTGTACGTTATTTACAATACAAAATACTATATGGGTTTTGTCTACAAATTTCCTAATGCTGTTTTCTTTATATTAAAGGAAAAACTTCGTCGGAAATACAACTACACGTTGAGTCTGCGTTTCATCACCAGGTTAGGTAAAAGTGATAAGCAGAGAGGCTTCTTCGTCACCGGCACACATAGAAGGTGAGAATTATTCTAATAGTATCAATTCTCTTAGGGAAATGAACTCGCCGAGTATTAAGTGATGTCCACAAGACATGGATATTTTGGCAACCTGACGCGTTGCGAATGTTTTGCAAGCCTTTGTTAAGGGAAAGCAGGAATTATTTCTCCAGTATCGAAACCTGTAAAACTCGCAGAACCTGGTAAAATAGATGTGCCAGAAGCTATGCTACCGCTGGTAGTTTAATGAGGTCGATACCTTCAAGAGGAGAAGGTATCGACCTACCCTGAAGTGAATAGGCTTTTATCACTTCACATCAGAAGTGGGATTGTGGTCCAGCGACAGTTTATTCAATACTAGTTGTTGGAGGTGGCTTCGCAAGCATTCTTTTCTCATTTTCCCTATATTATTCACGAATAGCATTGTAACGGTGACAACATTTTTGAGATCGGTCCAGTAGTTTTTGAGTTTAATTCGTTTACAAACACACAAATCTTTCTTCTTAATAATATAAGTGTACATAAAAAATAATACCAAATTGTCCTATATATTTTTATATTTCCATTCCAACGCACCATTCTGAGTAACGCCTTGTTTCCAGACGATGCGCCGTGTCTCGTTTCTGGCTGACGCATGCGCGCTCCGCTTTCCCCTGTCTGGACGAGCCTCACCTGAGGGCAACGTTTAAACTGACCATCGTCAGGGACAGGTAAAGTTATTGCTACACTTATTTAATCAAAGGATCTAAAGTGATGTCGTATGTCTCTAGACCTCCCCTAGCCCTCCAGCTGTCACGTAACAATTCATACGGTTATAAGTGATTTTTGCAAACAGAAAGTATTTTTATTTATTAATTTATATTTGTCTCGTGACTTTAAAATGAGTCAAACTTGAATATAGCTCGAAAAAGCGTGACATTTCCCTAGAGGATATTGACTACGTGAAGACCTCCCCTCCACCCCTAATGGGTCATGGCATATACTCAACATATACTTCTCGTGGTGATCGACGAGGGATAACTTTATCCCTTGTTGGTCACCTTATTTCATATGAATGAATTCAAATTTTACAGATTCCACGTTTCCCTGACGAACATGCCGATCGTGGCAACGGAGGAGGCGGGATTCTATTTGGGGCACAGATTGGTAAGAACATTGTCGAAATGGTACAATACAAAAGCAACAGATACGCCATTAGCTGTCGAAATGTGAAGACACGAAAGCATCCTAATTAGGACACTTTCTTATTTAGAACACTTATGTAGTTACTTAGGTTTTTATCCAATTTTAGTCGTAACTCACAATTACAGCTGCAAGATGAATTCGCGCAATCACCGCCGATCTCACCGCACATGATGTCACTCGCGGTCTGCCGGCTGCAGCGGCGCGCCGCGCCACCGCCGCCTGCACTCGCCAACACCACGGAGGCAGCAGACGCACCAGAAGTCAACACGGAGACACCTGAAGATACAACAGCGCCAGAGATCAGTCTGTACAGTGATCAGTCGTCGATCCTTGACGACTCAGGGTAAGTAGTCGAAGCTAACAATGTTGGAGCTCGCAACAATTTCTGTGTAATGTTTTTTTGTCATGTCGTGTATAGGTTTATATTTTAGCATTTAACCCTTCTAGCCCCCGAGCGGCGCCCGGGCGCCGCGTGACGTCACAAGTATGAATTTTTTATGCCAAACAACCTTATTGACAGCCTACAATCTTATTTATTAAACACCTTATTTCACATGTTTAAATACTATTTTGTAATTAAAAGTGCGATGAAATACGTTATTTGATGAATTGCCTACATTCCGACGTTAGAATATTGTATAATCTTTGCTCAGTTATGGCGCTTTCGGTGTGTGAAGTTAGTGCGTTGCGCCCATTTCGCGTTTGTATCATTCAGTGACATATTGTGTGTTATTATTTGTGACGTCTTGATGACTCATCACGCTATAAGGCTCACTTTCGTTTAATTTTTTTTACATTTGGCTGTCAGTGGATTTCGCGGGCGTAAAGCAATCACTTACATACTTACAATTAGGACGAAATACTTATTTGAATGTAAACTGTTTGGTATACCATCATGAAATTTCAAATAAATGGGCCGACTCGAACCTGAAATCTCTTACTTAACCTTTGCGTAAATCAAACTGTGACCTTTTCAATGTTTTCGTCGTAGACCTCTACTGGAGTGGGTGCAGAAAACAATCCAGCTGTTCACGTACGAACTGAACACGTCGTATCCGCTGCCCAAATTCGGTGAGACCTTTTAAGTTCTAGCGATTATATACACATCCAGTGTAAATTGTTATGTACAATCGCACTGTAATGGCCTCTTAATAGTTTCACTGCTGTTACCCATTCTACTGGTCAAGTCATGATGTTCACTCATTAGCTTTGTTCATTTCGTGTCAATTATAACGGAATGGATTTTCCTATACGTACGACTATCTAAAGCATTGACATTTCTTCCATTTTTTTATTTTTCCCAGTTTTATCTTTCGAATAAAAATATTACTGAATAATTTAATTAACTGGTCTTTGAATTAGAATTAAAAAAAAACGAATAATCCTTTACAGATATAGTGGTGGTCGATGGAAGCAACCCCTATTCAGAGGGATGGGGTCTGATATTTCTCGATCCTAGCACCTTCACGGACACAAAGGTTATCGCGAAGCTAATTGCGCAACAAGTGAGTTTCCATTACATTTGACACGTGATAGTGTTTGGTTACGTGTTCTGTTTATTTGTCCCTTCATATATCTCGAAACACTGATACGAAACGTTTCACTTAAATACAAATATTATCGTTTCGGCCACAAGCCTTCAAAGTCCTCAGAACACCTTTACAGCGGTAGAGTCCCGCAACATCTGTTGCAGGAATGGTGTAATACCGGTAAAAGTTTGCACTCAATTCTGCAAGCTTTGCTATTTTTGCTATTTCAATGCCTAGCGTATTACTTAAGCTACTGTATTCCAGTGGTTCGGTGGCTTGGTGTCGCCGCGCTGGTGGAGCTCGCAGTGGCTGATGGAGGCGCTGACGTCAGTGCTGAGCGAGAAGGCGACACCGCTCAGCGACGCTAGTGCGGAGAGGGAACAGGACGCACTGCTATTGGACCATGTGCTGCCTGCTCTCAGGTAATCGCTCAGACAGCCGTCTGGCCGCAGGGCTACCATTGCAGTAACAGAAGGCAGCCATTTGTGAGGTAAGGACCCTGATCGCCCTGTAAAGCCATCCCGGGAAGACACTAACATAGCGTGGTCCTGTGTTGCTGTGACCCTGGAAAAGTGCAAGGGAGCTCCTCTGGGTTGCGCTATGCAGTGCAGGAGCGTTCCACAGAAGATTTGAATTCTAGGATTTTTAGGAACTATATCCTAACATAACCCTTCATTTTCCCCAGTCTTTATCTTTTTTTAGGATAACCTAAAAAAGACACAATAGCAAGCGAGATTTCTGCATCGTAATGCGAATAACACGATTATTTTATATGCTTTTTATATATTTTGATAGACGGTGTCTCGTTTGCACAGGATCTGGTCTATCGTCCATTCTAACAGCGATGTGTCTGGCCCAATACCAACTGTAAAGGCAAGTATTGGGCTGATGTAATGGTAAATGAAACCTTGTCACATTCAATACAGATTGGATTCGAGTTACTCAGTGCGTGCGGTGGCGACGCCGCGACTCGAACGAGCGGACATTGAATCGACAGCTGAAGAATTGTCACTACACAAGGTATATAAACGTTTACATAATTCATTTTAGATCTGAGGTCCACATCCACACCCATAGACATCTGCAACAAGTTGCTTGATGAACAGAAAAAAGGATGTTTCCTTCCCCGTCAAACTCTTCTCTTCTTTTCCTCCTTAACGGATGGAAAAGAAAAGAGAAGTAGAATTAGTAGCTTCCGATACCGCAATCATCAGACGAAACCCAGACATTCTACTTGACGCGTGTCTTCTGTGAGGTCGTATTTCACCGGTCAAGCCGATACGTTCGTGCAAGAGTTGTTGCGGGCTGTGTCTCTTAGACCCCGCAGTGACCATCTGTGTGTGGAAAGAGCGCAAAGTGGTGTTATCATGTCCTCAGGGAGCGGCCATAGTGAGCATGGCGATAGAGGCGGCGGGCGAGGCGGCCGGCCGGGCGGCGCTCGCTCGGCTTCTGCGAGATCATCGCTTCTCCAGCACTGACGCTAGGTACCTATTGATATCCTAAGGATTTACTTTAATCGTCATGAATCACTCCGTCAATTTGTGAAAGCCGTGTGAAATTATATATAGTTTCCGAGTTTATCGCGTTCATACGGACAGATTCGGTGTAAGGACTGTTGAAATGCTAGTCATTGATCCGATCGCTACCAAACTTTACAGGATCACCCGCTAGGCTAATTTGAAGATTCCCTGAAAATTAAGAAGTATTCTGCGTCCTCTTCTCTTTCTCATTCTCAATAGAAAAGGGCGGGAAAAGGAAGAGGATTGATTTTTATGTATGTAGATAATAGACTACAATTATTTCTTTGCTTTGCTCTCCTATTTCAGAGACCTCTGGCGTGCGTTGCAAAGGAATGGTACAGATGACACTCCAGCGCACGCGTGGGACGGCTGGTGTGAGAAGGCCGGGTATCCGCTACTATCCACACGGATATCCGGTCCGGATGTAATCATTAAACAAGAGCGGTAAGTTAATATATACTGACAACTTTGTAAGCCAACGTCCAACGGACAAACCCCATAACGGAAACCATATAAAATGCAGATGACGTCGCGAGGGATGGTTTCCGAAGTGGTAGTAATGATAGCTGTTGCCGAGGCCCCCTCGGGTACTCTCGAGTCGGAATGCTAAACGCGTAAAGAGTGACAGCCCAAGCCGAGGTTCCCTCTCGGGGGCCCTTGAGCCGAGCCACTCCATGGAGCGTCCGCCGAAGAACGTAAAAGCTCGGCAGCCTCCCAATCCGGTTATAATAATAAAATATCGAGCCGAGCCGATACCCTGCCGCCTCGTCCTGTGTAGCTGTGGATGCCTCGTCCAGGCAAATAGTCAGTCACAAAAAAATCGCGCAGGCTACGTTCAACAGCAAGTTGTACACCGTGTACATCCTGCGTCATTAGTGTTAATAAAGTGCTTTAAAAGTTGGCTGTTTTTAAAGAATAGCTCGATTCGTTCTTGATATTCAATGACATTATGTTATTCTCACTAAAAGTCCGATTTGGAAACAGGTTCGTGATGACGGCTGACCCCCCAGATCCCGAGCCTGCGATGGCGAACCTCCTCACTATGGACTTGAGAGCTGATCTTGAGGAACTATACTTAGAACCTGGTGAGCTATGAATAAAAAAATATCAAAACTTACGTGAGACATTATAAACTAAATAATTTATTAAGTAAAACTGCTTAACTCACTTTCGTGTACTTGTCGGAACACAAGTTTCAGACTTGTCGCTTTGTCGTACTCGCTTGAGTGGGCGGGCCCTTCCGCGAACTCATCCCACTCTGGAATAGGGCCTAAAGGTCCGAATTTATCGGCGTAAGCGTACGCGAGTAAAGCCGTTTGATTTGATTATCTGGTAAAGTAAATACCTTTGTGAAGTGAGTGAGTGAGGTGAGTCGGCTCGTTCACGGAACACCTTCTGCCTTTGGACCAGGACCAGGACCATCCTGGTCAAAATGGAGACAAACACGAAAAAAGTGTTATATATAGATATATAACACTTTTTTCGTGTTAGACATAGACAGACCCAGATGTGTTGGCTACCTTTGATGGACAGAGGATAGACAAGAAAAAGGATAATACCTTTTCCCCGTTAATCCCCTTCCCATCCAATCCTCTTCCCTTTCAAAATCACGTTGAATAATTCATTTACATTTCTACCTTTACACAGAAAACTTCACGGAAATTCTGGAAGAGGATATCAATGCTACCTCTACAACACCACAACCCACTACCACGACTAAAAGAACGACTGTGAAAACAACAAAGGCCCCACCACTACCCAAATGGGTTATCCCAGTTACATTCGCCGTCGGCCCGCTGGAGGCCAGCGATGAAGAAGAGAACGTAACGAGGATATGGAAAAATACGACGGAAAGCATTCACAATGGAACTTGGTGAGCTTATGATTAATTAAACAAATACCATCTTCCATGTGACTTCCACCAACCCGCACCGGGCCAGCGTGGTGGGTTACGGCTCATCCCCTCTTTCGGAGAGGAGGCCTGTGTCCCTGCAGTGGGGAACATTCTAGAAAAGGCTGATTTATTATTATTATAAAACCCCATTTCCTTTACTATAGTCATCAAAATATGTGTAGATTTCATAATGATTGGTTTAGTAACGCGTGGATGCATAACAAACAAACTCACAATCTAATTTATAATATTATTGGTGACCCGCCCCGGTTTACCACTAATTATGTTGATCCGATCGCCACCAAACACAGGACTGTGCCAATCTGGATAATCCCTAACAATCATGTTCATGGAAATTGGTCCAGCCGTTTCGGAGTCTATAGGTCTATAGGGACATACATACTTCGCATTTTATATACTATTTTTTTCATAAAAAGTATCCTATGTTACGTCTAATACCTCCAAGAATACGTGTACAAAGTTTCATGATGACCGGTTGAGTAGTTGTCACGTGAAAGCGTAACAAACAAACTTACATTCACATTTGTAAAAGTTGAACGTGTGTACTTAATTGTAAAACTTAAGTTAAATGCGGTCACGGAAGGAACTTTGTTTTTTCTTCAGGTATGAAATCAACAATGACACGAAGAGCCAACGCATTTCGCGTTGGGCGGAAAATATGACCCATCTAATATGGATGAATGATACGGAAAGTAAGTGGATAGATTTAAACTGAGAGAATTTGCAGTTTCCTTAATACACTAACTCCTCAGATGGCGTAACACTCTGTGAAGCTAGAGATTCAAACATTCTGTTCTCTTCTTGGTCTTTTATTCTAGACTTCATTAGTTTTTTTTAATAGAAGGTGGCAAACGAGCAAGCGATATATAATATTAAGTGATAGCTATCCACAGGTGTCTGCAACAAGCTAATGTGCTCCAACTTTTAGGCCTGAATGGACAACCAAAAAAAGGTTAAATATAGGAAGGGGAAAAACTATCATTTGGCATCCGACACCACACTCATTAGTTAAAACGCAGAGTACTTCTACTTCACGCCTGTCTTCTGTGAGGTCGTGGTATTTCACCCGTCGAGCGGACTCACTCGTGCAACAGATGTTGCTTGGGGCTCTACCACTGTTGTAACTTTTAACTAGATGGCGTTATTCCCAATCTGTAAATTGAATTATTTTCTCCTGATAATCCTGGTTCCATATTACAAAGTTCCTTCGTAGATAGAGACCCTTATTATATTATAAAAATATTTGTATGCTTGTATTATAACGAGTCTTGACTATAGGAAGTCACAATGGCATGGATATACATGCCTACCCATTGACAAACATTACCTCGCTTCTGGATCTGTCGGGTAATGAATTCGGAACGAAACGCGTCTTGAAGTCGGTAAAAATCCGTAAATACGTACAGGTAAAACTTATAGTTAATCATTCACGGCACAGTGTGACCGTCGGCTATACTTTTGGTTTTGGTTCAAGCTTGTATGAGCGCCAACCCTGGGGTAAGTTGAAATGTATTAAAGTCGAAATAAAATAATAATTTCAGTGGTGATACCAGATCTGGGCAAACACAAGTGGGTGAAATACAATGTGGGAGCGAGAGGGTTGTACAGGGTCGCCCCACAGGACCATGCGGAAGGAGAGGTCTGTTCAAGATATGTTTATTTCATATATAGTTGTAGATCTGTTCTTTGATCAGGACCTAGATTGTATTATATATACATACATCACAAGTTGGTTGCCGAGTTAAAACTGAAGTCAACATTGTTTTTGTGGACATTACCACTAACTAGAAACTCTGAATGGTATAGAAATACTAACGTAAGGGAAAAATATAGCTTAGAAAGGTACGTTTTAATTAAAATCAAGAAAAATATGTTTGGTGGTTCACGCGTGTTCGAAGAATTAAGGTATAAAGAGCGTCGAATTTTTTTTAGCAAGCAAGCGCTTCACCCAATGTCAAGTGACCGCTACCCATAGACATCTGCAACTAACTAATGAGTTGCAGATGCGTTGCCCACCTTTATTGACCAGAGGAGGGGAACACGGATAAGAAAAGGACGGTAAGGGGGAGAAATAGGCCTCCGGCACCTCACTCAGGCGAAACGCACGCTTTACTTCACGCCTGTCTTCTGTGGTAGGGGACGTCCTAGACGAATTTATATTGACACAGTAGAGTGATTTAATGTGGGTTTCCACTGGCGTAAAATCGTGTCGCATACAAGCTTTCTATCTTTTTCTATGAAAAAACTGAGATGATATGTTTTGTGTGGCAGTTATCAGCGGGTTAGGCACACGTATAGTTTGTTCCACGTCAAGACAAACTATTTCTAAAGAACGCTTACACAATACATTTTATAATTAAATTCGGTTTTTTTTCTTACAATACCTTATAACATTAGCTGTCCCTATTAATCATTTTCACTTCATCTCACGTAATTTCGATTTCGACGTAAGTAATGGCCGCCATGTATGGTCAGTGACATTTGTTTGTTTACAAAAATTCTATCTTGATTTGAAACAAAGTATAGACATGAATGAAGACTGCCAAATGAAGCCTCTTAATCTTTTGTCTTCCAGACGGCAGAAGGAGTAGCTCTCCGCGCTGCTGAATTATACGATAACGGAGCACCTGCGGAGAGGGCATTGTTGCTAGACGACGCGTTCATACTGAGCAGAGCCGGAAGGCTGCCCGCCAGCAGGGCCATGGCGGCTGCTGGTCAGTCTTTGTCACCAATCGTTATCAGCTAAAAGACTTCCCTTGTAGGTACAAGGATGGCGTTCAAAGGTCTTTGCCCTTACCACAACACATTAGTAGCCGCACCCAAATCGGTTAAGACATTTCTGAGATAACGCGTACAGACGCACAAACAAACAGACAAAAATTGTAAATCATTGGTTTGGGTTTTATTGCGTTTATGAGGGCCCCAATAATAGTTTTTCTCAAATATTCCATGTACAGACAAAAGAGATAGTTTATTACCCTCTCTGTCCAACAGCCCGACTGAGCACAGAGCACCACTGGGCGCCTTGGCGTGTGGTGCTCACCCACCTATCCTGGTGGAAGGAGCTGCTTCGTCTCTCAGCGTCAGCGCCGCATTTCAAAAGCCTGCTGAGCCAACTGCATCCAGACGTCGAGATCTTCACTCAACAGCAGATAGAAGCGGCCGGACTGAGCGAGGATCAACTGTGAGTAAGCTTTGGTTGTTAATTATGATAATAGAAGATGGCAAACGAAGAAGCGGCCCATCTGACTTAAAAAGACAGCCACAGGCATCTTTAACAAGCCAATAAGCCTTCCTTTAATGGACAGAGGTGATTAACAAAGAAAAGATATTTCCGAATCCTATTATCACCTCCCTGCTCAAATTCTCCACCTTCCTATCTTTTCCTTATTGGAAATGGATGGGAAGGAGAAGTCGAATTAGGTCTCCAACACCTCACTCATCAGATGAAACGCAGAATACTTCAACTTGACGCGTGTCTTGAAGTCGCTGTATTTCACCGGTCGAAGTGACACGTGTAACAGATGTTATCTGTGTCATTTGATACAAACGAGGGATTTGATGAGGTAAAGAAGAGAAGGAATGGAGCTCAGGTATCTCACTCATGAGACGAAACTGTTGTGAGATGGTGGTATTTCTGTACGGTAAGCACATTCGTGCACATGTTGCGGGCTCTACTACTGTTGAAATATTATCTACAGTTGGCTGAGTGGAGCCCTTCTGACCGCGGGAGTGGAGTGGGAGAATGAGAATGTCACCAGTCAAGCTCTCGATGTGTTCGACGCGTGGTTTGAACACAACGAGACTATTCCGGAGATATACCAAGAAGTAAGTGTTATAGTTCCAGATGACAAGATACCCCAACATGTCGGTGTAGTAACTTTGAGGACTTATGTAATACATACACAGTCCTGAATCGTAAGGGAGATACCTGCCGACCTCTTTAGTAAATGTGCTAGGCATAAAGTCCTAAGCAACTAATTTTAGGATAATCTTGTCACAATGTCTGTCAGTTTGCTTCACAACTTGAATTGTTACTTGTTCTCTAATGTGCTGGTGGCACCGTACCGAAACTAAGGCTATTTGATAAAATAAATACTTACGCTCCATTGTAGCTATAGGGTTGTAACTTAAGGTCTTTATATATTTTTTTGTTTCTAGTGATCAATTATTGCAATTGAAACAATTAGCTTACGAATACAATTTAAATAGGTTCATGGCATCGGTTAATCTTAGACGGTAGTTTAAAACGGTTTAATATTAACACAACAATAAATCATTCTTACCTTTAAAAATCGTGAGGAAGGGTTAAGCTCCGGTTTTGATGAGCCAGAGTTCAAACAGCCGTTTACTACGCAACGCGCTCGTGGCATCCCTCCCCCCCTCCTCCTCTCCAGGGAAAAAAGCGGGCGACTGCTAACTAATCCCAACCCCACTCACCCCGAGGTAGGGCCCCCGACGGGCTCGAAACTAGTCGGTAAATAATAAATAAATAAATAAATAAATAAATAAATAAGTGATTTATTGCCATCGAAAACAGATTTACATCGAAAAAAGTAAAATTACACTGTTACAAATTATGGCAATAGGGGGTGATTCAGCTTTGTCCACACGGAATGACGATCCCGTGTCACGCTGGTTTTCAGCCACCCCCTTCCCTTAGATGTTGCGGGAATCAAGAAGTCCGAGGGGTCGCCATAGTCACCATTAGTGTTAAACTTGAAATCACATAAAGTTCTTGTTAACAACAAAAAAACTTAAAGATTAGAATTACAACAGATATATATATATATATATATATATATATATATATATATATATATATATATATATATAGCAAAAATAAGAAGATTTTGGTAATAACATTAGACAATAGGCTCTTGCAGGCGTTTGTGTGCGCGCGCGTTTGTGTGTGTGCGCGCGCGTTTGAGTGTGTGCGCGCGCGTTTGTGTGCGCGCGCGTTTGTGTGTGTGTGTATGCATGTGTGGGTGAGTGTGTGTGTGTGTGTGTATATGTATGTGCGTGTTGTGCAAATTGTACCTTATATTTATTATTGTGTGGAATTACGGGTGTCACATTTATGTTGGTAGGTTGGTAGTATTTGATAAACTAATAAACTATTGTTATCAATTGAAAAAATCTTTTAGGTTTACATATCGCCAGTATGCATGTTTCACGCTTCCTGCAGCAAGTTGCCGCCTCTGCAATGCTGATTTATATTTGCATTTGAAATAGTAAGTGCTCACTTTCTCCCTGAGAGGGGGAGGAAGGTCATTCCATATCCTCGCTGCAGCAAACTTGAAACATCCTCCATACCGTGCTGACTTGTGCTTTGGTATCTTCAACAGATTCCACATAGCTTTTCGGCTTGTGTGCGGAAAATCTTTTTTCCATACAAGTTTTTCGAACAAGTACTCTGGATTCCTACTCCAAATTACCCTCTGAACAGTGCAGGCATAGTGAAGCTCCCTTCTTGCTTTCATGTTAAGTATGCCTTTTCTGTTCAAATATGGGGTAATGCACTCTCTTTTAGGCACGTTGAAGCAGAATCGAATAGTTGCATTTTGTACTCTTTGTATAGCTCGTTCTGTTTTAATATTTATTCGCGGACCGTAGATTGTGCTGCAGTAGTTGAACTGAGAAAGGACGAGGGACTCGCAAAGAAGTGTACGTAATTCTTCTTTAATGTATGGCCTGATCTTGTAAATCATTTTGAGCTTGAAGAAAGCTGATTTAATTTTGTTGCTTACATGTTCGCCATATTTTTGTTCCTCGTCCATCATCAGACCCAAATTACGCGCACAGGTTACTCGTTCTACCGCTACATCATTAATGACTACTTTCACATCCGAGTCTACCGCATTTTTTATCTGTTTCTTAGTCCCAAATAATATAATTTGAGACTTAGAAGGATTTAGAACTAGAGAATTATTTTGGGACCAGGCATAGACGTTCCTCAAGTCATCATTAATTTTGGCGATAGCTTCGCGTGTATATTTGCTATCGAAAGAGTAATACAGTTGCGTATCATCTGCGTATTGATGGTACTTGCAGGATTTTATCTGCATAGGTAAATCAGCTGTGAAAATAGTAAACAGAATTGGGCTTAATAAAGAACCTTGAGGTAAATACATGTGTTATTTGATCAGCTTATTTTAAATTACGCTTCAGCTAATTTGTGTACAAACACACTGATCGTATGATCATTTTGACATAAGAACTATAATTAGTACCTAAAGATCGTATTGTGCAGGCCGCTTTAGTAGCGGGGGTACGAATTCGTGGATCTATTGCGTGGCGTCGTGTTTGGAAGGAGCTGCTCTCGCAGTCCGCACGCTCCATCCGGCCCGCCGCCCTGCTGCCGGCCCTCGCTGCGCCCGCTGACGACTGGCTGTTCTACAGGTAACATCTACAGTTAACGAACTTTTAAGGTGACCTTCTCTAGGTAGTATCTCCTACGGGTAATCCCTTGCTAACAATTCAACTGTAATTTAAAGAAGTACAACCTCGGCTTCAAATCCTTGTATGATATGAGAGAGCTAGACGTGTATTAGGATCGCGCCATATGGAAATCCAAGATCTCTGCCTACCCCTCTGTGTTACGAGCGTGAGTGCATATTTATTTGCTTATAATATAACAGGTTTGCATTCACGGTGCTATCAAGCGAGGCGCAGCGCGGTCGCGACTGGAAGACCTGGGCGACGGCGCTGTGCTCTGGCGCCTGCAAGTGAGTACATTGCGGACATTTCGTACTCTGCTAGCTGTTCCCTGCGGTTTCACTCGCCATGACGTACATTACCTACTTGTAAAGAACTAGTGATTCGGCATCCACAATACTTTTAGTTACATTTCCATGCGGTATTCTGACTTTCAACAAAGCCTGGGCTAGATAAAGCAACGTATTAATAAAAATATGTGTTCAGACCCTGCGATCGTTACCGCTAAACAAAACATAATTTATAATTAAGTATAGCGCCCTCTTACGCAAGACGCCGTACACTTCTGAAAAACATTTCATTGACCCACTCACCATTTAAAATATTCCTCTATTAGTTTTGTTTAAGTTGGCTTGGCTCTAAGGATATGTTTTGTTAAAAAGCCTAAAACATCTGGTTGGTGGTTCGTTGGCAGATTTTTCAGCGAAGTATTCCCCTTCCTGGACCTCTTCCCCTCTATCTTTTACTAATACAAAACTGTACCTTTGCGCACTACCCTAAAGAAGGTGAGTCACTTACTCGATGTGTTAAAAGTTTAATTGTACTGACGCTAGATGGCGCGGTGCGTCTGGAGTGTGGCGCGTGCTGGCCCGCGCGCCCGCGCTGCCCCCGTCCGCACTGCTCGCCGCCGCGCGCTGCCTGCACGATCACACGGACTACTGGAGGGTGAGTGACCAGGGAAGCCCACCACAATGTTGTCAATCCTTTTCTTTATAGATTAAGATGGTAAAGTAAACAGAACGAAAAGTTGAAGTATGCTTCTTTATTTCATCTGATTTCAGTTCTCTTCCCTTTCCCATCCTTTAAGGATGGGAAGGGGAGCAGGATTGGCCGAGGAGGGAACAATAGGGATAAGGAAATACCTTATTAGCTTCAATTCTCAATTTTAATGGACAGGGGAGGGGATAGACGGAATAAAGAATATTTCTTTTTCTCATCCGTGCCCTTATCAGGCCTTAGGCGCCTATGTCATGATCGGTTTATATTTGTACTTTATTTTTAGTTTAAGGAACTATTCGGCGAGCAGCGGGGCGCGGCAACTGCGTTGGACACCATAGCGCTGAACGCGGCGTGGGTGACGCGCGCCGACGCCGACCTTCTCAGGTACTTCAAGGCTGTTAGAACGCGATAGGGGACATCGTCCTTATTACAACTTTTCTACGATTTAAGTCACCGTGACAATGTGAATGTCTTTAGCAATTTACGATGACATACGATGGATGCGTCGGTTTAAGAACAGCGCCATCTATGGACATTAATTCTGCTAACATTATTGCGTCATGTTCTGTCAATGGTATTACAATTGTTGATTCTACTAGTCATTTCTGTCATCTTATATTTCAACAAAATGTGTCATTCACCTAATTTAAGCATAACTTTAGTATCTTATATTAAAATTCTGAATCAGTACTACTTAACAATCAGCTGTCATTTTACAATGTGCGTAGACCGACTTAACTTCACTTGTTGAAGTTCCCAATTCAACGGACACATACAGTACCATTGACCAGTCATTATCAGTTAACAGATGACTATATCTTGACACTGACGCCAATATAGCAGAATTGAATGCCATATTTCAAGGCATACTGTGGAATATTATACACTGTACAATTTATAATTTATTTCAGCAATAATTCTCATATCACGTTACGTTATTAATGCGATGTTTTAAAATTAGTCTATTTGTAATGCAAATACAGTTAGGGTTGTCACTCTATACATGCGTTGTAACACACAGATAATGAAAAACATGTAATTTTTTTAGATTTAATTAAGTTTATGCGTCATTTAATAATTTAATTATATATAATAATTTTTAAAAAAATATGCCGGTCAGCATCTCCTGACATCTGGAATGTTGTGTCAACGAGTGTATGTAAAATGTATCTAAAATTGATTCCATAGAAATCGAATTATCTGAAATAAATTATTGTTGCGTATTTCTTAGTGTCTGCGCATAACTGTAGTCCGTGCGCAGTAACTCTGCCGGTGTGAACGACGAACGCGGTAGCACGACACGACACGACACGAAAATATAAAATAGTCGTATTTATTTGTAGCCTACGTTGTTAATCGCATCAGATCGCATAGTATCGCGCCGCGTCGTGTCGCGTTCCGTCGCTCGCCTAGGACAACGGTCACTATTTGCCTTGAGGTATTTACAGCTACACCAGGCTTGGGCGGCAGGCGCAGAGGGCGCCTAGCCTAAGCCTCACGAAGAGCCTTAAGAGTAACTAAGCTCGAGGGCTCCCTCTGCCTCGGCTCGGGCCGTTACTTTATTATTATAACTGGTTTGGGAGGCCGCCGAGCTCTTAGGTCGCTTCGGCGGCCGCTCCATAGAGTGACTCGGCTCAAGGGCCCCCGAGAGGGGACCTCGGCTTTGCCACGCGTATTGGAATAGGTAGAGATCGGCAAAGTTACTGCCCACGAATAATATAACCTATCCAGTATATTTTGTCTAAACTCGCCATCTTGAATAGTTCTTGATAGATTTTGTATTATGTAGAAATAAGTGTATGTGAGAACATTTTTGTATTCGCTTTTGTAATAAACTTTCCTGATGTACATTAGTTTTATTTAAATTAAAATAATAAACGGATTTCCATCTGGCGCGATCCTGGCACCTTTGTACACACCACCTGGTACATTGTTTCACAGCAAGATGTGATTTTTGTAAACAAAACACAACATTTTCTCATAACATTATCTATCAATATTACACAATTTCACGTGCCTTCCGATTTCTACAAAATTTCCGATGTTAGTATAAAAAGTGTAATGGCCGCCATGTATGGTGAGTGACGTTTGTTTACAACCAATGATATTTGGTTCTATAGATTTATATTCATTCAATATCACCAGTGAAAAATATTCTAAAGACAGGGCAACATTCACACAAATTTCGAATGGTGTAAAAAAGGAGAATAAATATAAGTAAATTATTTCAATGTGTATGGGTTTCTCCTGTGACGTGATCGCTACCCAGATACGTTGCGTCGACTGTAATGGACAGACGCAACGCGCTCGGACGTTAAATTCGTGACAACGAATCCTAAAACAATGAGCTTTATCTATCGGCGCTGCTATCTCATGTCGCGCTCGCTCACACATTCAGACACGAGGCACATTGATCGTGCATCGGTTACTCTCGGCTCGACCCGACCGTAACGCTACATTTCTAGCGAATACCACCTACTATCCATCAATTTATAAGACGTGACACGTCAAAAGATATTTTCCTTCTATATTCCTTCCCCTATCCATCCCCTTCCCCTATCCATCCCCTTCCCCTATCCATCCCCTTCCCCTATCCATCCCCTTCCCCTATCCATCCCCTTCCCCTATCCATCCCCTTCCCCTATCCATCCCCTTCCCCTATCCATCCCCTTCCCCTATCCATCCCCTTCCCCTATCCATCCCCTTCCCCTATCCATCCCCTTCCCCTATCCATCCCCTTCCCCTATCCATCCCCTTCCCCTATCCATCCCCTTCCCCTATCCATCCCCTTCCCCTATCCATCCCCTTCCCCTATCCATCCCCTTCCCCTATCCATCCCCTTCCCCTATCCATCCCCTTCCCCTATCCATCCCCTTCCCCTATCCATCCCCTTCCCCTATCCATCCCCTTCCCCTATCCATCCCCTTCCCCTATCCATCCCCTTCCCCTATCCATCCCCTTCCCCTATCCATCCCCTTCCCCTATCCATCCCCTTCCCCTTCCCATCCTTTCCTTTAGATTAGATATCCGACACTTCACTCGTCAGACGAAGCGAATACTTCACCGGGCTACACCGCTCATTGTTTGTTTGATATTTTATTGATTTATACCTCGTTACTTAGGTTTTAATCGCATTACACATAACCTGGCGATCCCTAACGATTTATTCGTTAATCTCGGGGTGCCATAGTAATCTGTGACCGGTACCTATACGTTCATTAAAGAGACTTATTGCCATTTCAAATAATTAGAAAGGGAATTTTTGTAGATAAATATATGAATCCAATAAAACCATTCTCATTCGTTCCATGTGATGGGCATATGTTATATGGTGTAAGTTACTCTACTTAAACAGGATTAGGCAAAACTCTGGTTCATATAAAACTACCTTTGACCAATCCAACCTCAAAAATCTTAGACCAATCATGCCTGGCATTGAGCTTTCTTCATATCTGAGGGTATTCAGTAACCGAATAACGATATTTGTTCCCTTCCCAGAATTCAGATTCTGACAATTGTACTATTTGATGGATCCGCTGTGGCATTTCATATTTGAATACTCCAACACAACACTGTAAAAGTATTAATTGCTTGCAAAGTAATATTGGACTTTTTATGAGCAATCACTTTGTTTTATATAATTTAATAGAGTGATTTAAAATGGCCGCAATATAATGGGAAACAATGCATTTATTTTAATAGTAATTTTTCCTTCCCGTCGACGATGATTCGCCTTCGTGTAAATTTAAGTAGATGTCTCATATAAATTTTGAATTGCTTGTAATACAAACTGTCCAACAAGTCGATTTTTTAATTATATATTTATTAACTTAATTACAGAAGTTGTTACCACACTAGTAGAATGGCACTACTATACAACCAATTATTCCCAAGGACGGTAAACGGCCAGCCGTAAAAACTGTAGCCAAATATGTATACAGTATGTTCTACGTTGGGAGATTATTTCTTTATATTTTAATCCATAGATATGTTGTATTCGTACAAAATCACCGGTCATAACTGTCCCAAACAGATATAATAATAACACGTTTCGAATGGTGTAAAAAGGATAGCGCGTAACAAAAATAACAAGAAAAAAGAGGACAGCTAGTGTTTGTCATAGCGTTATTGTAAAAATAACATGAACATGAACAAATTCGTTTTCCCGCCTAGTTTAAAATAGCGAATAAATGATTACAAAACTAGTGCATTATTACTCAACCAACTTACTTTGAAAGCTTCCTTTTAGTAAATAAACGCTTTGTTGCCATTAAAATTAATTGTACATAGAAAAGATTACATCCTAGTCACCCAAATTATGGCGCGCTTCTTACAGTAACCCTTAGATCATTACATAGCTTCCCAACAGGGGCGGTACCACCCCCTAGTGAGCGCTGGAGCTTTTTGGGGGTTGTAGCTGGTCCAAGGGAATGGGGGGACCACGAGGAGTACGACTAGAGATAGAATTTATTTAGATTACCGATAGATAGTAGACTGACTTATAAAATTGTAAACAATTTTTCAAAGGGGCCGTAGTCCCTCTACTACTATAAAAGTTTAGCAAGGCATGGGGCCTTGATAACGTTGATGTTTGCGAGAATCTTGCCCGAATAGTTCTTTTTAAACCTTTGTACAGTAACCAGCTCTTTCCAGTAGCACAGTTTAACAATCACGTACAGTTGCGTAACCAATGAACTTGAATAGGGATGCGCGGCCCCCGATCGCTTTTAGTTTGCGCACTAGAACGCTAAGGGTTGACTCGCATTATAAATCGCAAGCGGGAAATAAATTTATTTAGAATAAAAGAATTATTACAATTATAGGCGTTTTATTGTATTTGTTCATCCGAATACGAATACATTACACAATTAAATTGAATAATTAAAAACTAAAACCTCTAAAATAAAGTATCACGTAAAAATTTAGCAGATGCACTCTTAATTGTCATAATTAATTTTATTTCATGTTTCTTTTTTGACAACCCTAACACATTTGCAATCAAAGGCGTTGCCCAGCTGTATAACTGTTTAAACTGTGCCATGTCATGTCTATAAAAACTTATTAAGGCTAACAATAATCCGAAGTGGACACCTGGGGATAGTTCTCGCACACATGTTAATATGGGACATTCGTCATTATTCTATTTAATATAATATAAATGTTCTAATTTAAGCATTTATTATATTATTACATAAAATAAAGCAATTATTCTAATTGTTTGCACGTGATCGTATGTACTTGTTATTTTGCGACCATAGTTGTCATAAAGTGCTGTACATTTTTATTGAGAAAATTTAACTTAGTGACATATACGAATCAAAACAGACACAATTAGGAAATCAATTGCGTACTTTCTTATTTCTTTTTTTATTTCTTATAGTTTTTTTTACTTTTTTTTTGTCTGTGCACTTTCCAAAGTACAGTACTTTTCCAGTCGGGCAAGTTCCGACAGTATCCGACACTGTCTTAAAAACATCATCGGGCCCTTCAATATCATCCGAATCAGATATATCAGTTATGTATCCATTACTTAAATCATCTTCTGTACTATTATCTGCATTGTTATATATTGCACCTGAAAATATATCCGAAATTAAATCGCCCATTGCAATGGAGTCTGCCGTATCCTCAGCACTATTGTCTTCCACTGGTTTTGTTTCAAAATTCACTATTACATTTAAAAATCCCTTCGAATCAACTTGTCCTGTTTTAAAATCTTGCTCATTTCCAACATTTTCTGGTTCTTTATTAATTTTATTGGCAATCAAAACTGATACACGTCTAGATCTATCTTCAACCAAAGAGTTCAACAGCTGAATAACAATATCTGTCCCCTTTCCAGAATTTCGAGATTCGTCCATCTTTGCTGGAAGTTCGGTGAGGTTTCCAGAGCAGTTCATATTTAATACTGCATATACTAGATATAAGAAAAGGACCTTCATAGCTTGCAAAGTATTGAACTTTTTATACGTAATGTATGCTTTTATTAAATTAAAATATAATTTCCCAATAAACAACTGCTTCTCGGCGAAAAGCTACAGTTAAAATGACAATATCATGGCGGACAATGCGTTGAAGGAAGGAAATATGTTTTAACAGCAGTTATTCCTTCCCGTCACTTATGACTCACCTATTGCAGCGACCCATGTCCAAGCACAAGTTTAACCTTATTTATAGAAGTAAAATCCATATGTCGGTATGGCACGCTATTATTCACGGAAAATACAAGAGTTTTCGTGGAACAGATCTTTCGTCAATTGTTATTTATAGGACACGTTCGATTAACGTTCACGCAATTTGGTCGACGCCTCCAGACCGCAGCCAAAACCCTCGGTGACTGGTTGGAAATGGAGGATCAAAATAAACCCAACAAAAAGCGCGGCCCTTTTCTTTTCGCGAATTAAGGAGCCATATCTCCCATCCATCAAACTCATGGACAGCCCAATTCCCTGGGAAGATAAAGTCAAATATTTAGGTGTCATCCTTGACCATAAACTTAACTTCGCCGCACACGTGACCCGGGTCAGGAACCGGGCGGCTTTCGTACTAGGCCGCCTAACCCCGTTAATAAACAAAAAGAGCAAAATGTCCCTCCGAAACAAGGTGACGCTCTATAAAGCTGTAGTACGTCCCGTTATGACGTATGCTAGTCCGGTATTCGCGCACATTCCCCCGAAACAAATACACCGACTTCAGGTGATTCAGAACAGATTTTTGCGCAGGGCCACCGGGGCCCCTTGGTTCGTACGCAACATCGATCTACACGTTGACTTAGAGCTGCCTACCATAGCCCAACACCTGAAGTTGGCGTCGCGCCGCTATTTTGACTCCGTCGCCGATCACCCTAATTCTTTAGTTAAGAGCACCGCCACCTATAAACCAATCGCACTAGGTAAGTTCCGGCGTGACCACTTCTTCTTCTTCTTCTTCCGCCACTTCTTCTCCCAGCGCTAACGCTTTCCGAAGTGGTAGTAATATTAGTCAGACAATAGCTACCGATCGAGCCGAGGCTCGGCCCTCGAATCGGAAAGCTAAACGCGTATTGAGTGACAGCCCAAGCCGAGGTCCCCTCTCGGGGTCCCTTGAGCCCAGTCACTCCATGGAGCGTCCGCCGAAGCGACCTAAGAGCTCGGCGGCCTCCCAATCCGGTAATACTAGTAAGGTAACGGCCCGAGCCGAGGCTCCCCCTACGGAGGGAGCCCTCGAGCTAAGTTACTCTTAAAGAGGCTTAGGCTAGGCGTCCTCTGCGCCCTGCCGCCTCGAGCCCGGTGTAGCTGTAAATGCTTCCTCAAGGCAAACAGTGACCTTTCAGTCAAAAAAAAAAATCCCGGCCTATGAGTACCGGTCATTTAATATCGGGTGAAACAATTGCTCGTTCAAAGCCATCTTTAAAAAAAAACATTTATATTTATGATCTAAAAAAACTCGGTAAAAACATGCTAAGTTAAAAAAAAGGTCGGTCCCCTGCCGCCCTCATCCAGTAGACTCCCGCAACCTTGGAGAGATTCCATTCGAACCTTTGTGAATGCCTTCCAACGCTGTGTCGATCTGTACTGTATGTGCTGCCATTCCTCCATTTTCATCGGTCCAATTATGAACATGAACATAAATGCTTTACGCGTAGACTTTTACAATTACTTTGTTATTTAATTGTGTCTTCAATTACCAAATTCATCAAATCTTAATTCTATACTGAACCTTTAACCTTCAATTACACTTTCATTAATAGATCATATTACATTTGCTTATGTTACAATACATTATACGCATAGGGACATAAACCAATCAAGTCTCATTACATTTTCCCTCTTCGTGTTTGAGAATACAAGCAATAATTTTACAAGGACTAGTCACCAAGCCAATTAAAATTGATGTCACTATTTTGTCAAAATTGTCAAGTAAATTTTGACAATGACAACATCCAGTGTTATCAATAAATTATAAGAAGTAATAAGCATGACAAGTAAACTGCGCATAAATACAATTTATGAAAATACTAGTTGTAAAGTATTGTTGAGATAACCTCAATATGACCGGAAGCAGAGAAGCAAAACTCGAAACACATTTTTTCCAAATAGATTATCTATGATTGTATCGAGCTTAAGGTAATTTTAAATATTAATTTTAGTAATCCCTCAAAGCAAACGTACGACTGGTGTATCTGTCGAATGTTATACTATAAACATCAATACTCATCACCATTTGCCATAAAAACCGAATCTAAAATTGACGAAAATAACTCACCTCCATATTACCTATAAGAATGAACACTAAATGGTTTGTCTATTATTTCTTTATTTTAGTGGCAGCACTGAAAATCGATTTAATTTTCTTACAATCGATTCGAGAGTTATACTAACATAAATGTAAGTTTCGAGTATGATATATGAGTATTTCATTCATAAGATAGAGAAAAAGAAGTTTGGAGGTATCGTTATTTAATGTTTTATCGTTTAAATGAGAAAAAAATATCACGGATTTTTTTCCACGAAATTAAATATCGTAACACTTGTCTCAAGCAATTCCTTTTAAAATAATAATGGACGCGTAGGTCCAATAAATTACACTTAAATTTATTACTTTAGATATCTTTATAATATTATAGTCATAACTTTTTCACCGCAGTCGACCCATGTCGCGAAATATATACACACATTTATCCTTTGAAACGCCTTGCACGTTGATTTTGTTTCTGGCGATAATAATTTTTCATTTTTTTAGGATTGCACTTGTATTACAAATAATGTTATTCTACAATCTATTGAAATTTCTAGCGATTAAAATAATTAGGTAATCGACTTAATAAATTTTTCATATCGATAAAGCAAATCAGTGTTGCCATTTCGTATTTCAATTCACAATACATCACCATTTCATGGCAGTGGCAGGCACGCATTTAAGACTTCGACTTTTCGTGACAGCATGTCATTTTCGACATTTGATTGATAATTTTCCAAAGATCCATCAAATTAGTTTGTTTGAAAGTTAGTTTAGGCGCTAAACTATAGTATTTTAATAATTCACAGTATAAACAACGATGTGATATATCGGACTCCATATTTGAAGGTCGCGGATCAAGGCACCATAATGACCGCACAAAAGTGTGTAGTGGAAGGCTGTAATTTGGAGTATGATGTGGTTTGCAGCTTTTCATTTTACAAGTAAGTGTTTTATTTAAGTCTAATCACTATAATCGATCTATTTCGTAACTAGGTTAAAATCGACGCTTCCATTGCGTACATCCCTTGACCTCCACTGAAAACTAAATACTGATACAACCTTATTTATGGTATCTTAATTTTTGTTCGTATTGTTTACGTTTTACTTTACATAATAATGCCTTACTTTTCTAAGGTTCTATAGAAAGACAATAAGAAACGATGACTGAATACTCTAAAGTCGTATATTGTAATTCGCAAATACTCATGTCTTTCAATTTAAATCAAATTATTTAATTGCATATTTATCGAACGAAAAGTAGCAGGTTTGGGGGGGGCGTGTAAGAGGGATTACCACATTCTTCCTATCCCCTTTGAAAGACTTGACTGATTGACTCCCATTGAAAGAAAAAGCAAAAAAAATATTCATAAACATAATGTTTGTATTTCAAAAGCCGGCCAGTGCCAAAAGTGACTCAAAGTCACTTTCGGCACTGGCCGGCTGTAGTGGCACTCTCACTACTCTCGTTATGTTCTAACTTTTTATGTTCAAAACTAAATTCTTTTACCAACAGAAAGCTCTGTGTTCACTAAGTAGCTTAGGGTATAATTTTTTCTTTGCCTGGCTACCTATACTGTGAAGTGGGTTGTTAGAACTGTATCTTATAACAACAAAACATTAAAGAAAAATCTTATTAAGAAACTAGTACGTAGTAGTACTAAGCAATGTTTTACTTATCTACATTGTACTGAATTGTGATTGTTACATAGGCCATTTAATTAATGTTTAATTATATATATAGGAGTAACTATTACAAACTTGGCAAACTCTCAAAAATGCATTTTGTAGAAGCGAACGTAGGAAAAGATCAATACTCAAGACAATTTATTGTACTGACTGCTATAAGATTCTTATTGTATACACAAAAGCATATAAAAAAATTGTACACTACCAGTATATGTTACTGTTGACGTAATGGACCAAACCATGTGCATACAATTAACTCAGGTATAGTAAGAAAAATAACATCACTGAATAGTTACTAATTAATATTATCTATAAAGGTTAATATTACGTAAATTTAAATATTAGAGTAAATGTATGGCACTTGCATCATGCTTGAGTTAAAAAATACCCAATGGTAGTTGTTCCCAATGTTGATTGGGGTATGAACCATCTTAGAAAATTTTCAATCTCTAGACCCCCCCTTGGCCGTCTTAAACATTAGCGCCCACTCAATATTCAGTGAACCAAAATTAATCTTGGTATCATAAATAAGGGAGCGCCAAAATTGCCTGTATCAACCACCTCCTGCTGGTCAAGAGCTTGGAACTGGCATTACTTGTTAGGATACCTAGTTCCCAACCAGCTGATATCAAAGTATTACCATTTACATCATTCTGTATCATTAATTAATCTTTAGTGTGAACACATCATCGGAGGGTGATGGGCCTAGACAAGAATGGATCGAAGGGGCCATGCAGGAGGAGAGCGAGTGCCTCTGGAGACACGTCAGCTTGCAACTATGCGGGTAACTATTCTTAATATGTATGATATCTGCCTACTGTATCAAAATCTCACTACACCAGTTGACTGGTAGAGAAAGTCTAAACATCATCGTAATTTACTTTAGATCCTCTTTTAGTGGAACCTAATGGGAGATGCCAAAAAATACAATATATTGAGTTTTCAACTTTATGAGACAAGCTTTTTTTTTATGGAATAAGGTGGCAAACGAGCAAGCAGATCACATAAGTGTACGCTACCCATAGACATCCGCAACAAGAAATTATGTTGCTGAGGCGTTGCCTACCTTTAATGGACCGAGGAGGGTATAGACAGGAAAAAGGATATTTCCCTTTTCCCGTCAACCCCCTCCCCATCCAATCCTCTTCCCGTTCCCTTCCCATCCTTACAAGAAAAGGGTGGGAAAGGGAGGAGGACTCAAATTAGGCCTCCGGCACCTCACTTATCAGACGAAACGCACAGTATTTCTACTTCACGCCTGTTTTCTGTGAGGTCGTGGTATTCCACCGGTCGATCCGGCCCATTCGGCAACAGATGTTGTTGTTGCGGGCTCTACCACTGTAAAAAGCTGAGCCCCACAATGTTTCCTGATAAATTTGAGGTCAACCTACATACACAATAATCACTTAACTTCTTGTGAGCCGCTTACTGGATCGCACACTGCAAAACTCTGACACTTGTCAAGTATACATGTCTTTCCACTAGGTATCATTTCGAGATGGACGCTCAGGGCCTATGGATAGATTCCCCGATGTTACCTGAACTACTAACTCCTCAAGAGCAAGTGGCACCGTTAATACAATCTGCCAGTGATAAGAAAGGTATTTGGCTCACTTGATAATATCAAGATGTAGATATATTTATTTATATTTGTCATTGCCCAGTGGCTGAAATATGAACATTATCCATTAAATAATGACAAAAAAAACGTGCACTCACGCCCGTAGCTCAGAAGGGTAAGCACACCTCTCTTGCTTCTTCTACATCCACGGGAACTCCTTATATAGTTTAATTAATAACTAAGCCTAACTACATATTATTAAATCACTAGCAGAGGTTTTAAGATATAAAACTCGTCCACAACCTGGGGATCGATTTTCTAATAAGAGCTATCTACCTCTACCCGAAAACAATATATCCTAACCTATGTTTTGACATCTGTCAAATGAAAATATTTAACTTGTTAATTTGAACCAACAGCAATCGTTTTAAATCGCTAATCTCAATTACTTGTTTCTGATTTCGACTTCTCTTTTACAAAACTCGAGCCACAGATTTAAACCTCTCAGTATTATAGTAAACGATGTCATAAAATCAGTAGAGACAGTAGAGATAAAAAAATGCACTCACGCCCATAACTCGAGGGGTAGGCAGATATAATGGATTTTCATTTGGCGCGATCCTTGCATACCTGGCGATCCATACATCTACGCATACAAGCTCGTCGGTTACGGGTACTCCATATATCGGCCTTCTTTAGTATGTCACTAATCTTATTAAGTAATTATATAAGTTCTCCTAGGGCGTCCCCTGCCAACGCTGCCACTCACTTTTGCAACATAAATTTGTTTCGTTACTCTCTTCATTCATCCTTTCAACATGCCCGAACAGTAGAGGTAGAGGAGATAATTATCTAAAAATAATGAGATAATATGAAATGGAAACACCCTGTATAAGGCAGTAGCGAGTGACGGGCGCTTGTTGCAGGCGCGGCGGCGGCGCTGGGAGGCTTCCACGCCATATACGAAAAGTTCATACGGGGCCCGCCCAAAGGTAATGCGCTCACTTATACAGGGTGCGATTGTTTCCGATTATACAGGGGGCTAGTGTTTCCGATTATGCGGGAGGTATTGTTTCTCTCTCTGGGCAGTTTTACGTAGATATGTGAACCTTAGTTATTGTAGTAGAAATTATAAATGCGTAGTATGACCATACATGTAAATGTTTTACAATTTTACTTCAAGTAGAGTTCTTGTTTAATTTTAGGTTGTTATAAAGTATTGGTGATGTAATAAATGATAATATAATAAAAACAATGTATTGGATGCTGCCAAAGGGATAGCAATTTCCTTTTTAAAGTATATTTAAGTCGTCTCCTAAAAAATAATGATTAAAGTGTGTAGTAGCCGACAAACTTCGTGAAATTGAGTTTTAGGTCTCGTTGGTAGGGTGCGGGGTGGAGGGGGCACACCCCACGTGTTCGTGTCCCTTGATTGGTAGATAGATCGCGTCCGCGATTTCTTATTGGTGCAATACGTGTATAATGCGAGAATTTTACGCTACGCCCAATGTTGAAGTGTGCTGCTATACCCGATCTAAGGCGAAAATATCCCCCTGTATCATTCGAAACGGGAGAAATGTTGAACAAAATATAGTAGGTCATTTTTTTTAGATTTAGTTAATAATTTTATCGTTTTTATTTGTATGTAAATATTTGATATATATGTATATATTGTAATGGAATTGGTTTCTACATTTTTTTTGTTTGTTCCCTTCACTAGCCGCTGACATTATCCGTATGGAGCACAACTATAGCGTTGATCCTCCGAAAAAGGAGCCGACAGAGAGTATAACAAGACTCAATGTACGTCAACTTGTCGACTCACTAGGCTACCTGTGAGTATTAAAATACTTATGTAACTCTAGGGCGGATACGGAAAAAATGATAATTTAGCTCCTGAGGGTGAGGTTAAGGGTGTACGGTTTTATATCAAAGACTGCATCTTGCAATTCAATATTTAGATTTAATGGCTTACACATAAAAGATAGATATATGCTGTCGCGGGATTTTTGTAGGACTATTTGAAGTAAATATTTCCATTATACATTATATACGTTTAACTCTAACGGTTTGTGCATCGCACACCAGAAGAGCTCGCATATGGCGGAATTTTTTCCTCCTTACTTGACACTTATTACATTTTGGTCAATTCACACAACATCTTTATAAATTATAGCCTATATGTTATTCTGAAGTATTAGCTATATTATTGTAAAGTTTCATTAAAATCCATTCAGTAGTTTCTGCGTGTAAGAGTAACATACATCCATACATCCACAAAATCTATACTTACAAACCTTTGCATTTATAGTATTAGTAGGAAAATGAACACTTAGTTAACATACGACGCTTTCCAAGATGTGACGTTACCCTCTAATGTACACTTGGCAGATCACTGAAGAATCTTCAGAGGAAGCAGCTCTGGGTTGTGAAGGTGGAGTCCGACAAGACGGAGGCCTCCATCACCCAGTCGGAGCAGGTCATCACCAAGATGCAGGACCCTAAGCAGATCATTGAGGTAAATAACGAAATGTACCTACATTAAGTAGGAGTTTAATTTTAGTTAGTAAAGTAATGTACGATATTCTAAGCTCTAAGACTGACCGCTTCGAATCCACCACCATTTTGTCCATGTTTCTGTTAGTATTAAGCATTAGGCTATTGGTGGTTTTATTAATTAGATTATTGTTAATTATTTTTCAGATAATACCACAAACATCAACGGAACCAATAGAGAATCAAAGTGAAGTGTTACATATAATGGATGATGCCAACATATCTGACAACTTTATCTATGAAATTGCTGAAGAGCAAGAGATCACAATGGAAGAAGTTAAAGAGATACCTGTTACTGAAAACCAGGAATGGACAGTTAATATCATCCCGGAAGAGAGTAAGCCAAGGTATGCTTACATCAAGCATTGCAACACAGGAAAGAAGAAAAGACATTTCACCGCTGAGATGAATGAAATCACACTACAAGGGGATTTCGAAAATTATTACATACTCCCAGACGTTGATCCATCAGTGGGAGTCGAAATAACAACCAGTTATGACCCGGAAAACTATATAGTGGAAGAATATGAACATCTCGTGTTGGAGAATAGACCTAGAAAGAGGTCCAAAGATGTAGACAGCGTGAAAAAGAAGAAGAAGAAGGTACCGCAGTCGGTGAGAGATCAAGTGAAACAAATACAGATCAAAACTGAAATGGGTGATTGGTCGATTGAGAACAGTTACGACCAAGACACGTGCGACGAGTACGACGATAAGAAGGCGGCGAGGGTGAGGCGAAAGAATAAAAAATACCTCGGATACGATTTCGTTACCTAGCTCATGTTTACATAGATTTGCATACCGGTATTTGGTTTTGTGCTACCCGTTCGCGATGGTGTGACACCTGAATTACGTCATTATCTGTGAAGAAAGTGAATCTAAGCAACGAATATGGTACAAGTTGGCTGTCAGACATAATTCAGGTAAGTGTCATGTTATTCAGCACGCGTATATTAACAGGTTATTAACTCAATCAAGCGATTAGTGACTTCAATTACTTCAAATGTCACTCATTACCACATTCAATAAAAAGTGACAGTATATATTTTTTATATATATATGTGTATGTATGTTTCCTATAGATTCTGAAACTGCTCGACTGATTTAGATGAAATTTTGAGGAAATGTTCAGATTGTTACAACGGGTTCCTGTCAAGTTTGGTAGTGATCAACATAATTAGGGTCGCTAGTTATATATAAAAATGGGGTTTTAAAATAATTACAACAGTTTTCTTTAGGAATTCATCTCTGTTGGGTACAATTACAAATCAATAAAAAGTTGCTATCAATTTAAATTAAGCAATTCAGAAACATTTTTATTAATTTAGACTCAATTAATTTTTGGTTAGTCTATGTTTAAAGTGGTATTGATATAATTAACAGTAACGGGACAATTATATAGTAACTTAGTTAGAAACTTAACTAGGTTTCTTTTTAACATTGCTTAATCTATAATTTAGATTCGGATATTTTCATATTAAAAATCGTACTTTATTTTCAAGCGAAGCCTAGTATGATTTGTATTACTCTAACTCTTTATAGATCTTGAAATGGCAAGAATATTAAACAAACTGCCAATTATCAGTTTACAAGCAATCAAAAAAAACAATAAACCCAACTGACAACGGGGAACATGCAAACATCACACTTTGCTTGAGCCATTCAACGGTACATACAAATCACAACTAGGTTTACCTTTTACATGTAAAGAGTTTTCTTAAGATATATTTTTTTGTCGACTGTACCTTTTTGTTGTCTATTTTGCATACTATACTTCATCAGAAAAGCAATGGACTCTTATTGACGCTGTTTAGTTTAAAATCTGATGTAATGTAATCAGTAGTAGTTATGTATTTGGGTTCTAGAGCCTGTTGTTTGGGTTCTGCATAATATTTAATATGATTTCACTTGTTAGTTATCTCTAATCGCTTTGAGTGTGATTAAATCACTTAAATAAATCAATTTCAACTAGAATTCATCTAGAAACCTGTTTATACGAAATCTTATACCGTATGTTAAATCAGTAAATTGGTTGCTGCTGCATATTTTAATAAAATAATAAAAATCGTGCAAAAAAAAATGGGTGTATATATCTTAAATCCCATTCCTATATGGGGGTAAACAGATTATATATTGTTTGCAATTCGAATGGGATCTACAATTCAATTTACACATTTAAGCCCACTTGTGGGGCGTCTCAAGTGCACTTTTAGTGACTCTGTCAATATAGATATTTTTTTGATGAAACGAAATAGGCCTATTATTTTTGTTATAAGAAACTGCAGGATTATTACATATTAACAAGGTCTATTAATGAATTTAGCCCAGCTGTGGGCGACATGTGGGTCGCTTTCACTGGTCTGCAGCACCAGCCCACACAATACTTGATACTTATAGTATAGATTGAAATTTATCTACGAAATTGCCGACTTTTTTGCGTTTAATCTACCAATTAGATTGTTCATGGAACGAAATACTTTTCAGTGTTTACAACGGATTGTAACTTATTACAACTGCATTGATGGTAATTCAGAATGGAAAAAGATTACCTTTTGTATCTATAGTGATGGAATGTAATCAAAATGTATTATCCTTACCTTTTTAAAATGGGCCAATAATATTAAAACAACTATAGTGAAGATTGTCCGTTGATCTAATGAACTGTTTTACTTTACCTCCTGAAAAGGGCCGTTTATATTTGGGACGAGTATACCGAATGCGAAGTCTTTCGCCTTGTGCACTTTCACTTTAGTATCCGGGTTCGGACTCTTGTATTATATAATTACAAAAAGTTTATTATATTTAGGTATTTGATCATTTGTGTTTTTTTTACTTAGATCCTCTCGCATTGTTCAGTTTAGAATTATATTAAGATATATAAATAAAAGAACGTTTTAAGTTATTCAAGTTGTTTTATTACAAAATAAAACCTTATTTCTAATTAGAATCACTCATGCTACGTGTTATTCAGACACAAATGACATGTTGAGTGATTGGACATTTACATTTAAATTGAATATAAGATTCGATTCGAACTTTATATTGACAAGCCAAAGGATTTTGGTATATCGAGTAAGTAAGAAAAACGAAATGGTAACATTTCGTGTAATGCATTTCACACCAATACATGGCGCTCTTACTAAAATATATTTAAACATGCAGACATCATCTGTCAATCATGTGACTTCCACTTGGCGGAAGAAAAAATTACATCAGGGTTGTCCAACTATGAGATTTGCCAATTGATATTATTCTATGGAAAGACATTTGGTCTTTGTAGTGCGTTGTATTTGTATGATATCGGCCAATACCAAAGAGAACATAATACTGCCAAATACCACTTAAAAAGAAATACTTTTAATTTGACAATAAGTAATCCATTACTATAGTTTAAATGTGTCAAATAGTATTATTTTATTCCTTTTTAAATCACACAAATCGTTGATAAAATAAATAAATACGCGCTCACGCCCACAACACAGAGGTGTAGGCAGTATTCATGAATTTCTATAAGGCGCAATCCTGGCACACCTCTGTCGCTGTCTTCTACATTCATTCAATCTCTTTCAAACTTATCTCACTTTCCAAATCCCTTTCTTCATGAGTATCTGCCATGTTTAATACAGATGATCTCATTCAAAATAACTTTCAATATCCCTTCCATTTCTTCAGAATTGCTACTTCATCATTCAGAAGGTTCCCGTTCTTATCACATACGACATTCATTCTCCATTGTACTGACCTGCCTCTGACATTTTTGACAAATTTCCAAAACATTTTAATGTTTGCCTGAAAGTCATCAGACACTCTTTCTATTCACTATCTCTTTCACTCTCTTCCTCAAACGACAGAATCATATTCAATCCTTTCGATATCCTCATTAGAACAGTCTGATTGCCTGGCTTCAGCAGCCAGTAAATCGAGCCATGCTTTCTTCTTTGCATTCACTTCCATTCGAACTTTCCTATCCCAACATACTGTGTTGACTTTCCTTGCGGCCTGCCTTCCTCTTGCTTATTCCACATAATTCGATGGCAGTTCCCACTATTCCATTCTTTATCTTTCCCCAAACACTCTCAACTTCCATTTCTTTGAAATTCCTCTCAATTAAGTCACAATTTCTTTTCTGCCAAACACCTTAAATATTTTTCTTTTACACACTCATCTTGCAGTAGTACTACTATAATACATTCTACCGGGGTAGTAGATGCAGGTGTTCGGTGGTGCCAATGCTTGAATAATACCTTTATCCGGCATAACACCAGATAATAGTTAATTCTAACCCTGTTGGAACCCTGATAAGCCCTTGCATCTACTACTGTGTTTTTCAGTCTTGCATCCACAATTACAAACTTAACTATGTCTCTGTCCTGCCCATGCATGCATATGACTCTTCATGTGGCAGAACATGGTATTTACCACAACAAGATTCTGTTCCACCACACATAAAGAGAAGACTCGCCATTCTCATTACCATCCATCAACAAACACTCCCAATACATTTTCATACCCAGTTCTTTTTACACCAACCCTTCCATTAAAATCTGCCAACAAAATTATTCTTTCATTTGCCCTACCACTTTCTAATGTTATTCTAACATTCTCCCAAAACTCCTCTCGGATATTACCGGGGTTAGACACATCTGGAGCATAAGCTCCCACGACAAATAGCATTTTTGACCTCAATTTTAACCCTAGCCAGAGAAGTCTTAGATTTGGCACTCACAATCAAAATAAAAAAAATAAGTTTGCAAAGCAATATAAAACAGTCTTTAAAAGCTAACGTATGCAGTTGGGTTCTCGGCGTATGGTGCTGTTCCTCAGCATCCGGTTCTCTGGTCTTCCTTATTGATATTGCTTGTGGACTCACCGACGCTACTTTGCCCTCTCGTGCATGCTGGGCAGGACAATAGCAAACTTTGTCATTTCTTTGCTTGGAATTATTGTAAAAGCAATGTTTCCACTGATATTATTGAAATAAAAATATATCATCCTCCAAATCTTGATAATAAAGACATCATGGCGGATATCACGCTTAATGTCGATATCATGGAGACACGGCGAGCGATACTTTTCCAATGAAGCCTTTTTATCTTATTTTATTTTCTTCGCACAGTTCATATAAATTTTCACACTAACATCAAGATATCACGAATTTAAAAAAATAATCCAATATAAAATAGTCTGATTACACCCGATCTATGACATCGACATTTATATACCAAAAAGAATGTAATAACTACGTTAATAAGAGGCTCGGCTTCGAACAAAAGTATTTTGTCGCTTTGGCATAAAATCTCAACCAAAATGCAAATATTTAACGTCGTATTTCAGGAAAATCGATGCTACCAACATAACGGGCTAAATAGTGAAGCGCTTGCTTATCGATAAAGATAAAATTTAGGGTTGTTATCGAGGCTCCTATAAATTCGTTCCTTTCTTTATTGGATGGGAAGGGGAAGAGAACTAGAATTAGACCGGAGCCTCACTCATCATTTCATCAAATGCAGAATACTTCTACTTGAGGCGTGTCTTCTGTTAGGTCGTTGTATTTCACCGATCGAGCCGACACTAGCGCCCAAGAGATGTTGCGGGCTCTCTCGCTGAATGATTGGTATCTCGAAAAGTGACGATTTAGGACGATAAAATAATAACGACAAGTATTTAAAATATATATATTAATAATCTGCTGCAGTGTTCGCGAGGTAGTCCCGCCTGCCGATATTCGACGCCTGCTTGTTCTGTACCGCCTCCAGTTTGGGACATTCTGAAATAATAAAAAAAACCAATCGATACAAATTCCTGTTGCCCCCCGCAAGTTGGTAATGCGATTGCAACTACAGAAACTAAAAAGTATAGCTAACATAATAATTCTAATAATTAATTTAATTTGTTAATAATAATGGAATTATTATTCCCAAACATCTTTTATAAATAAAATAAATTATTGATAATATGATTTGTACTGACAAGAGTCTGTTAGGTAAGTGTATTTTTATCATCCGATACTGTAATAAATTACTCGTACCGGTAAAGTCTTTCACGACCCTAACTCTGAAGTATTTTCCTAATCGTTTTAAAACAAAGATGACAACAATAGCAAAAAACAAGATAGCGTTGCTAACGGTACTGAGTGTTCAATGTCACGAAATTACGTCACCGAAATGGCGGCCAGGCGCATTAGCAATTTGCGGGGGAAATAGATAAACAATTGTTAGTACACTGATTTATAAAACTTGCGATTAAAAAGCTGCATTATAGTAAAATTACACGTAAGTCTTTAAGCCAACAAGGTTCTAATATATATATACAATTAAAAATTGCCAGACGTCACCAACCTGTAATCCTGTGACCCAAACCACCGCAGTAGGAGCATCCCTGGCCGTCCGCTGCAGGCACATCCGGTTCCCCTATCATGTCCAACAGGAATGAGGGTACCTGAAAAAATATAATATTTAATTATTAACTAATAGTATAAGATCCGGCAAAAGAAAAAAAATCGTAATAACCTCATCTGTTATTTGACCAGAACTTAGATTTACTTACATTTATAAATGACAAGTCGGTAGCCGAAGCTAAATCTGTGACCAGCACTGATTAATCGTAGAAATTCAAGAGTACGTAAACATATTAGATTCTGATCAAATAACAGATGAGTGTACATATTTTTATGGCGTATTTTAGAGCATAATATTTACTTCATCATTTATAACTTCAGAATGGGTAATCAGATCGCGATCAGATGCCGCGTGCAATGTAAATAAGTGCTCTACTTGGAAGCACTGAAGTAACTCCAAGGGTCGCATCTGGATTTTCTGTAATGTAGATTCCACGAACAGTTCTTTTGTATTTTCTTACCTTCTGTCCAGCCTCTCGCAGCAGGTGCGCGAGGTCCCTGAGCACGCTGTCGTCCGCAGCTCGGCCGAGCAGCGTGGTGGCGACGCCCTCGTCCCCCGCGCGACCCGTCCTGCCAATACGGTGGACGTAGTTCTCTATATCCTCGGGCATGTCGTAGTTGATCACGTGCTGGATATTAGCGAAGTCCAGGCCTAGATTTTAAATTAATAGATAGTGTTAAAAATAAAAAAACTCTCGCGGTATGTACAATATTGTTGGTTAAACTTTTCAACTAGATGGCGTTGTTATCAATTTTAAAACTAAACTATTTTTTTATATCACGATGCAAGTGTACAAGTGTATTGTCATCGGCCCTTGATACGTGAGCACATTTCAAGACAACCGAACGGCTACGAGTTACAAGAAATATCTTGGAAGATTCCGTTACATAGATGACAATAAAGAATGCGTGTGTTTATCTTTTTAAAAGGTAGTCCAAAGTTTAGTTAAGGACATATTATCAGTATATTTTCGTGGAACATACCTTTGCTAGCGACATCTGTAGCGACCAATACATCCTTCTCCCCCCTTCTGAATGCTTCCACGGCACGAGATCTTTCCTCTTGGTCTTTACCACCATGAATGGCCACTGCTTCGACTCCTGTTGGAAATTATTTAGACTATAGCGCAGTATTCAACATGATTTATAATTGAAAAAATAAAAGCATGAGAAAGAAAGAGATGTGTAGACGAGACAAGAAGGCCTATGACAGTGATATGATTTTCATTTATCCATTCTTATTTATGTTTTTTTTAATAAGTTAAAACAAATTAATAATATACGATCACGCCCGTAACCCAGAGAGGTAGGCAGAGATCATGGATTTCCATTTGGCGCGATCCTGGCACACCTCCCGCTTCTTCTACGTTCATACATCTACGCATACAAGCTCGTCGGTTATGGGTGCTCCTTATATGCACCTTTTTTAATAAGCCACTAATCTGATCGATATAAGTTCTCCTAGGGCGTCCCCTACCAACACTGCCTCACCTTTGCAACATAACTTTGTTTTGTTATTCTCTCTTCATTCATCCTTTCAACATGCCCGAACCACCGAAGCATACCTTTCTCAATTCTAGTCACATCGTCCACTTATAAGATACATTTTTTTTGAATGATGCTATTTCAATCCTATCATTTAATGTCACGCCTAACATACTGTTTAAGGATTGCATCTCAACGGCAGAGATAACTGATTTCCTTTTGGCGTGATCCTGGCACACCTCTTCTGTATCCATACATCTGTTATTTTCCCAGAGGTAATTGTTTTTCTTACATGGGTAATGTCGAACACTCACCCTTCAATAACAGATACTCATGTATGGCGTCAACGTCCTGCTTCCTCTCTGCGAAGACCAGCACCGGCGGTGGTGTCTTCTGCAAGCACTGCAGCAGGTGCACTGTCCTCGCTTCTGCCTTCACCGGTTCCAACTCCTGGCGGACGTTCAGCGAGGCGGCACCAGCTCGACCCACGTTCACGGTCACTGGCTTCACCAGAGCTGATCTGGTGAACATGATAAAGATGTATATTTACTTATGAAAAGATAATCAACAGTAAGAACATAGGCAGTCATGAGGACTGCTCACAGAAGTGTAAACTAACAAAAGGTGGGAAGGCGAGACACTAGTTCAAAAATAAACCCTTTCGTCTTAACAATAAAATACAAAATTAAATAAAAGACAAATGAATAAAAAAAAGCTCATCGAAACTTCCAAATTTAAATAAACATGTCGCTGACGTACGTTGAGCGTGTTGTTCACGCGAACCTATAACATTTTCCCAACAAATATCATTTCACGCGGCTAACTGTGTGAAAGACACATGTGTTAAAAGGGTGTGAATTCACGCATCGGTGGTAAAAGAGCAGGGAGACGATGATTTAAAAAACTAAAAACACAAGCTCACATTACGTGGATTTGTTTAAATTTTCAACTAGATGGCGCTATTCTCAAACTTTAAATTAAATATTTTTTTTAACACCCGGTCAGAGAAAATGTGTCATATAGATACATTATTGGGCCTAAACTGAAAGTCGCTACCAGCTTACGTGATCCCAAATGGCAGTTAACTATCCCAGTTTACCGACAAGTGGTGAACCTAGGAAGTAGACTTAAGTAACACTCACCTGGCAAAGTTCTGTATCTTCCTCGGCATTGTGGCACTGAAGAGTAGAGTCTGGCGCTGTCCGGCGAAGTAAGAGAAGATCGTCCTGACATCTTCTTCGAAGCCCATGTCTATCATTCTGTCAGCTTCGTCCATGCAGAGGTAGCGGCACACGTTGAGACGGACCTGTAAAACCATGCAAGATCTTAGACAGAGAAGGAGGAGGGAAAATCATTCGGCATCCCAAATGTATCTATTATTACAGAATATATACATTAATTGTAAGTATTCTGTAAAAAAGGGTTTTACATTCAGCTATCCCCCCTTGATAAGGAAATGTGTAGATTTTTGGCCCCACCCTTACATAATTAATGAATAGCCCCTGACATCCTGTTAAAATACGTAAATATTATAATAACCCCAATGTTTTAATTTTTTCTCTCATTTTGAATTGAAATAACGACATGGCGATGTTAAATATACTAAATTAATTCAGACATTGTCCAAGCTTACCATCTTCTTGTCCAGCATGTCCATCAACCTTCCCGGTGTGGCCACCATTATATGCACACCCCTTTGTACCACCTCCATACATTCTGACACGGCAACACCTAAAAATAAAATATGTAGTCACAGATGGCGTTGTTCTTAAGGCCTCTAAACACGATGCTATTTGAACGCGAACCCGCGGCGCGTTGTGACCTTTGTACATGATCCTTCAGCTTTTGTATCGCTACAAAGGCGCAGACGCGATAAAAAGAGTGGAACGCCCTTAATTTAAAAACAAAATAACATATTTTTTTTTTCGTTTTGATGCACACACAGGAACGTGACAAAAATCCATGATCTCTGCTTATGCTCTAGGTTACAGGCGTGTGTGCGTACTATTATTTGGATAAGAGGTGAGATAGCTTTGTTAGGTAAAATCTTTAAAAAGTGTGTACAACCAGTGCACCATCACTGCTCACCTCCGATCGCCAAGCAGCTCCGTATCTCGGGATTGCCGCACATCTTGAGATGCCTGACGAAGTGCTGGATGATGTCAAACGTCTGCTTTGCGAGCTCTCGAGATGGACAGATGATCAGCCCGTAGGGACCTTCATTCCTGAAAATGACGACACTTTGTATTGATTTTACACACACATATATATATATATATATATATATATATATATATATATATACCACACACACTAACCACAAATATATTGTGGGTGGTTGGGCCACTACCATCCACAATATATTTACATACCGTCATCTCACCTTATAAAAGGCATCTTGATCTCCTGCTCAAGACACATCATGATGATAGGCAGTATGAAGACTAGAGTCTTTCCGGAACCAGTGAATGCTATCCCAATCATGTCCCTCCCGCTCAACACCGCCGGGATACCCTGCACCTGTATAGGTGTGGGCTTCTTGATACCTTTCTCTTCTAAGCCTCGAAGGATACCTGACCGTCAAACAAATTAAAATATATATTAATACGAGTACTAGCAAACCATGGTCTTGTATGAATGTTGTGTCGGTTGTCAAAAAATTGCCTCGTACAAATTATAATGATATAATTTTAGACACTTGTTGTCGGGGTCCAGAAAAAGACAAGATATCTGAATATCTATATTAATCATCCCTACGCAATATTATAAATGTGAATGTAAGTTTGTTTGTTACGCTTTCACGCGAAAACTACTCAACCGATCATCATGAAACTTTGTACACATATTCTTGGAGGTATTAGAAGTGACATAGGATACTTTATATCAAAGAATAATGGTATAATATAACGCCAAACTACTGGGCCTAGACACTTGAAATTTTGCACAGATTTATATTATGTAGGTGAGCAAATAAGGTTTTTCTCAATTCATCACCCAAATCTCTAAAGAAAGGGATGAAAGTTTGTATGTAGAAATTACTAGCAACGCCACAAGTAAAAGCTATTATATACATTACCTTTAGGAAACTTCATATGTTGGAATGTTCTTATAGGAGGCGGCACATCCTCCCCTTCCACCAGTATCCTGAGTTCCTGTCTGATGAGGTCATTCTTCTCCAGTGGCCGCTCTAGTATGGAACGAGGAGGTCGCCATGACGTTTTGATCGGATCCTCATATTGAATACCTTTAGTACAAGTTTTCAGGTTGTACAATTTTACCATATCTTTATTAAAACTATCATGAGACATTATTGATAAGCTTTTTATGAAACGGCTGTACTCATGTTCGCGCGTCGCGCACTCAGTGCAAGGCGGGCTGCGGCCGCGAATTAATAACACTCACCCTGAAGAAGGGCCTCCGACAGGTCCGAAACTTGTTGCTTTCATATTGTCTAAATAATATTTTTATCTGGTTCTTAACTAATTCAATTTATGGGTAAGTTTGTACTAGAAGATAAATCAATAGTTGAATGGCAGATTTGAACCCATGGAGTTATGATACTGTAGTTATTGGGGCTTGTTTATGAACGATAGCTATCAGCTCTTTTCAGTCAAGGCTAGCAACCCACCCCGGATTTGCATGGGTAGTTTGTCCATATCATTTGCATCCCCTACTGAAAACATTTGGGTGGTTTCACATGACATGCAACACTGTGTGTCCAGCCCTTCAGTGTCTGTATACAGAGTTAACTATCTCTGCATGCCGGGATCACTCCCAGTGTACATAAGAGTAAGGGCTGCTGAAGTTCTTCAGGAAGCTGGGCTGGCTGGAGTAATCCATGTCCAACCTACACACATAATAGGTGCTAGTCATGGAGCTGCGGAAAAGAAGGCCCCTACTAATACTACCACTAGTAAAGAAAACCTTTGGCCGTTTTACAGTAGGTGAAGCTAACCAACCTTTAGCCAACTCAGCAACGCCCATCAAAGCTTTGCTCTGGGCTACACTCTCCAAGATATGTTGTTCCTCCCTCGCCTGTCGCTCCGCTGCAGACAGGGCTCTGGCTTCAGCCAGCCTCTTCAGCTCACTGTGCTGGTCGAGCAGTGATACATTGTAGCGGCGTCCCCATTCCTCTTGTGAAGCTGAAATTTAAAAGAATGTTAAAAGACATTGTTATGAAGGTTAGGACTGCTAAGCTGTTGATGAATTTTAATAAAAGTTTAATTGAATTGAATAAAGTTACATTTTATTTTTTATTTTACAATAATATTAAGTGCTCACACCAATAACCCAGAGGAGTAAGCAGAGATCATGGAATTGAGTTTTTTGGATAAAAGGTGCCCCATCTTACATTGTACCCCTGATAAAGTGTGTGCAAAATTTCATGAGGTTCAGTTGAGTTATTAAAGAGTTAAAGCATAACAAACAGACAAACTCACTTTCACATTGATAAATTAGTTAGAGAGTTAGGATTTTATTATATCCCGTACGTGGTTTACGTACGTACAGCAGATTAGCTGCGAAATTACAATTAACCACACGCACATAAGTCGTGAAAGGACAGTAAAATTTCTCGCAACTACTAACTATATAACAAAAACAAAACACTTTACCTTCATCATCCGGATCATTGTCACTAGAGCTCTTGGTTTCTGCCGCCGCCTCCGCAGCGACCTGACCAAGTCGACCAAGCTTCAACAACTTCTGTTTCTTACGTTCCTTGACCGGAACGTAAGGAACATAATTATCAATTTCTTGTTCCGATTCCGAAGATTTATCATCGCGTCTGTATCGTTTAATCGACGGAGCAACGTCAGGTTTTCCCTCTGACATTTCATGTATTTATTTATAAATAAACTCTCATCATTACCAAACGCATAAACAAACAAACAAATCTTCAGTTCAAGAGTTTATCTACAATACATTTTGACACTGACATTATTTGACAGAAGTCATGTAGGATAGAAATAGAATAGAATTGGTTACAATTATGGTATAGAAAACTTTTTCCTTCGGTTCTGTTCGGTAGCGATGAAAATTTAAGGCACAAGTACAAAAATTTAAGTACTAGTAGTAAACAGTCGTTTACAGAGTTGTTGTAATTTAGGAGCAAACAAAGGACTGTTTGAATTTGTTCATAAATTGGATAAAATGGAGGAGATGGCACTTTCTAATAACATTTAGCTTAAATTTTTAAAATCGTCAAATATAGCAGAGAAAGTAACGATATCATCAATTAAGTTATTAGTATTACCAAGTATTACCGAACATTTGACATTTTGTCAATGTCAAACCAAAATATGCAAGTGACACGTAATTCTCAATAATTTAATTTGTTTTTTGTGTGCCTCTCAATGTGAAAATTAGCGAAAATATCGCATTAAACTGTTCAAATATAAAACGCGGAAATGTCCGATAGAGGCTTCGGTGATCACGCGTCCAGGAATGTGGTGAAAAATCCACTGTTGTCGACTGCTGTGATCGGTGTCTCTCTCGAAGATTTGACGCACAATGCAGTCCTATTGCCTGCCGTGCCCAACCAAGAACTGATCACAAGACAAGGTTAGTGCTATTTTGATCATTGCATCTTGTATAAAATCGTTCAGCCTTGACCTAAGCATAAAAACATTCGTAGAAAAAACGTTTTATTTTTGTCGACTAACTGTCAGTTTTCGCGAATTGGTTGATGGTTATCGCGTATTTTCGCACTTAATTTCGAGATATTATGATTTTCGCGTCGACAATCTACCATCCGGATATCGTTTCACGTCAGTGATTTGTTTTATTTCCGTTCTAACCAAAATACCGGATATTTGTTTTGCTAATTGACACTTTTAGTTCTGAATTTGAAATGTCGTCATTTCTGTATAAGACATGTAAGAACGCACCATTTAAAAACGGCTTCGTACCCGAATTTAATATATCGAAAAAATTAAGTTGTAGAAATGCTGAACAACTGTTTATTAATATCTTAGTAAGTAACTATAAAGGAAACTATATGTTCTTACATTTTCACTTTGTAATTAATCTTAGTTATTTCATTATGATAATGATTGTCAGTTCTGTGGATGTGTACAATGGACTCTTACCCAACAAATCTTGATTCACACTAAATCTTTATAACCTACAAAATGTATATATATATATATATATATATATATATATATATATATCAATCCCTATTTCCCTTGGTCACAGCATGAATGCCAGGATCATTTAGCAAATCCTTTTTTTTATTGTGTTAGTTAATAAATAAAAAATTTAGAAAGTTGTATGTACTCTATAGACTCTGAAACAGGTGAACTAATTTTAGTGAAATATTGAAGGGATTGTTCAGATTGGCCTTGTGGTTCTTCCTGTTAAGTGGATAGCGATCATATCATCATAATTAGTGCTACCCGGGCAATGCTGGGGTAGATCACAGCAAAACTATTTGTTGCATTTATCAACTTTATTGTAACCTTTACAATGTGCTACTTTCATATGAAACATATTGTCATCTCAGTCTTTTTCAAAGAGTATGTATTGACAATATATTTTATATAAATGTTTAAGGTGTGTTCACACAAGTGTAGCATCAACTGAACTGTTTGGGAATTAATTTGCTACTTCTTTAAACATATTACTTTGAAATAAATAAACTGAACAAAGTTAATTGATTTATTAAAATAATTTTACAAAAAACATTTATGGCCCACTTAATCCTACATAAACTTCAAACATAAACAATTGTACTACCCGTATTAGTGATACAATTTATAAAAACAGATTATATATTTAAAACTGGGTGTTTAATTAAAAAAAAAGACTATTTGAGACAATAAGTCTACAGGTTAAGGTTGGTAAACATATTTATGTCCTGATTTGTAAGTTAAAAAGACATGGTTAAAGGTGCTCCTGAGACATATTTAAATGCCTGAATACAAAATTACTGATTGGTCTTGAGTTAATTATATTTAATATTAATTTGTTACTTTGCTTTAATATTAAGAATGATATGAAAGTTAAAATAAGTTTAAGTACATTAAAGAATATTTTTAAATTTCATTATTGTTTCTATTGACATTTATGTTTATCGAAAAACTTAAAAGCTTTTGTGAATTAAACATTTTTAATATAAAAAAAGCAATTTCCAACAAGAAAGTGTTGTACAGTTGACCACACGTACTTTTTAATGTAGTGTCTGATTGTAGTATTTCACAGGTTATTCAGATTTCTGGACTACAGGAAATCTGTGGCAAAGATTTTCTAAATAAACATATTATAAGTATCTCGGACTGGGCGGGCATCAAATTTTTGAGGGTGCACTGTATATAATCACTAGCTATGCACCACCAATAGTGCTGTTAAATTGAAACATAATTAGATTACCTTTCTTTTTCATTCTGCTCGGCACCTAAGGGGCGTATGAAGTTAAATAGCCTACAACCTTCCTCAATAATATCTTAGCTAACAAATGAAAAAATAATTTTCCAAATCCGAGTGCTAGTTACTGAGATTAGTATGTTCAAACAAACTCTTCTGCTTTATTTTATTAAATAATTTAGATTACCTTCATGCAATTTTCGTAATGATACAATTTATGTATACTCAACTTAACTTAGGTAACTATTACGTGTAACTTAAAAGGAAATTTAAATTAAGTTATAAATATGTGTAGAAAATATAATTTTACAACTATTAATACATTAGTGACTTAAAACTTTACCATTTCCTTATTAAACTAATTATAAATAATTTTGTGGATCAAACGAAATAACTAAAAGAAAGACAGATATTGAAACAAAAGTTGTACAAACCTTGCTCAGGGCACAAGCTTGCCGATGACTCTGAAATGAACCATTAGAGTCTTACACCCGGTTTCTCAAAGGCTTGTTAAAAAAAATTACAAGTACTGTTAATAGTTGTGTCAAATCTACTTCAGTTTCTAAAGGAATAGAAAAAAAGTGATAAGCATGCAATGATATTATAATAGAAAAAGTAGCAAATATGGCATTAGCGGTTACAAAGTGACGACTCGAATTGGGAAGCATTCGCTTTAGCTTACGTTGTGTGTTTACACTTACTTTTATGTGACAAACATTAGCTGTTGTCTTTTTTCGAATTATTTTTATTAAACTATCTTTTTTATATCATTTCACATGTGTGAATGTTGCTGTATCTTACCTTGGAACACTTTTGATGGGTGATTTTCTATGACTAACATATCTATAGCATAAATTATCATTTTGATCATTTGTCTAGCAACTCAAATGACATTTGACATTGGACATTTGACATTAACTAGCTAATTATTCCATCGAGCCTTTCAGAGACAGGGTGTTACAAAGATAGGTATGCCAGTGGCGTTCCAAAGATTTCCGAATCATCAACAATACTTGGTTTTAACAATCACGGAGTAGACAAAAACAGTCTGCATATAAAAATATTACACATGTAAAAATATATTCATTCCTGGCACAAAAATAATATAAAAATATTTTATTATTTATTTTTTCCCACTTTTTGTGTGTGCTCTTAACAATAATAGAATTTAGTAGCTTTTTTAGTACTACTAATACTACCTAATTATTATGCTTAAGTAACAAATAACTTTTTTTATTTTATTACTACGGCAATAATTTTATTATGCTGTCATTTGTTTTAAACCATTTTACATATCACAAACTTAAATAATACTTTTTTTGACACATTTTTTTTTTCAATTTGTTATACAGACAATAGACTATTTAACACATTGATTTCAAACAAAACACTGTCAAGTCGTGTGGAAAAAGTTTAATTGAAGAGTTGATTTGAATAATCCGGCTATAAAATAGCCTAAAGGGTATGGACAGAGCAATCATAAATTTGACATAACTTGATACTGCATAAAACTTTTAGAATGGGTTGCGAGTAAATATTTAGTGGGCCCTCATGTAGGACACGACTGACTTGCTAATGGCCGAATGGTCACTGACTAACATCTGTGTTGATGTTGGAACTTTCTAATTTGTAGCTTTATTCACTCCTTTAACTAAGATAGCCTAAGATTTATTTGTTAGATGGGTTGGTAGTCAACTTTGGGAACCACTGCTATAAACCGTTAGGCTATTGCTTACAATAAGTAGTGATTTATATTTTTGAGTAAATATCAGTGTGTTAAATGAAATCAAAATAAGTATAGTGTCAGCTAATGGCTTAGCTGACATTCCTTGTGGTGTAAGAAGGCAGTTCACTCGAGGACTTGCGCTTCCTGACGCACCAAGTTATCAGGAATATGATGACAGCTATCAGAGCTATGAGTAGCAACACCCCAAGCACTATGGCCGCTATACCAGCATCTGTGATGTAATCTGAAAGGATTTCAACATTTACAACTTGTTATAAATAAATAAACACTTACACCCCTATCGCTGAGGGAAATTCCATTTGACACAGCCCTGCGATAACTTTCTCTCTTCTTGTATACATCTGCGCATACATGTACCATCTTTATATGACGTCTCAAGATTATGACAGTGACTTTCGTCAGATGAGTAAGGCGCCGGAGGCCCAATTTCAGTCCTCGATCCATTCCCATCCTATCCTTATAAGGATAGGATCGGAATGAGGATTGGGTGGAGATGAATGGGGAGAATGTAATATCTTTTTTCTTGTACATCAGCTTCTTTCTATCAGCAGGTAGTAGGTAGGCAACTCATTTGCGACTCATTAGCTTGTTGCGGTTCCCAATGGGTAGCGGTCACTTAAGATCAGGTTGCTTGCTCGTTTGCCACCTTCGTCTATATAAAAAAAATCCCCACTAACTTGAGAGGGTTGGTTCAATCGTCGTACAAACAGCCTGTATTGAGTGTTCACCGTCACCCAGGAACAAATCCATCTTGCAGGTTACCTGCTTTCAAGGAGATATTAGGGAGGTTCTCACTGGATATATCCGTGGAGTAGCTGTTGGTGTGCCCGTAGATATCCACGGCGTTAATGACTACCCTCGGATTGCAGCAATTCGACCGGTACACAGTGACAACCTCCTCCCGTGTCCCTGATATGAACCTGCTGTCTTCCGCCGCCATCAGACCTAGCGGTGTTGACGTGATACGGAGTAGACCTGGAATTTTATACAGAAGTTAAAATATTTGGATTCAATTTACCCTTTAAATAATTGACGATTTCATTCGATTCTCTTTATAGACGAGAAAGTAATGTAAATTTAAAGAAATGATATAAAAAAATATTGTCTTATATTTAATTTTTGTATAGTTGTACGGAAAAGGACATACGACATTCCCAAAGAAATATGTTCTGATAAATATAGCCTATAAGCTATTCCAGGCTATAATCTATCTCTATGCGAAATTTCATCCAGATCCGTTCAGCCGTTTTGGCGTGAAAGTGTAACAAACATACATACAAACTTTTTCTTGGTATAGATCTTTTGAGATAGAAAAATATCTATGTCATTTATAATACATATAATAAATATATGTATTATGTTTTGACAATAACAACCTTTTGATATATTTTAGCTACAATTCCAAGTTATTACGCGGAAACACGTTACAAATATTTAATCGAGGAAAATAAGAAACAAATGTGCGCGAACCCGCGAGCAACGACTAGTTTATTTTTGTCAGTGACCACAAGATCAGATATTCAGTCTCCTTTGGCCAGTTTGGTTGTCTTACCTCCATTAGCATCCCTCGCAGAAATGGTTGCTGACCATGTATGTTGCGCACAGTCGTTGCCCAGCCTGCCAATGCAGTGGCCTTGGAAGGTATGCCTGACCTCCGGTGCCCATGTATCCACTTGGTTCTCAGTAGGACTCACCACGTATACGTAAGCCGAGAGTGATATTTGATCCAAACCTAAAAAGGTGAAGGTAGTTGTAGTTTAAAAAAAGTTGTTTCAAATTTCTTCATTGTCTATGGTTTGCCTTACCCTATCGAATATGGGTCTTTTTGTAATCTTGAATGATTTATGAATGTCAATTAACGTATTGTAATGAGATTTTTGGGCTTGGGCACAGATGCAAAATGGCTGGCCTCTCAGTGATTTCTTTATTGCATGTACAGCTAGGGGTTGGGATCGGCGTCAGTATTACTGTCCTATTATGATGTGACCTTCAGGAGTAGAGTGAATAGGCTGTTGCTAAACTAGTGCATATACTTTGATCACATCGGCTGCGTCAAGTGCATTTTGTTGCCGATATTAAGTGTCTGCTACCCATAGACATCTGCAACAAGCTAATGTGTTGCAGATGCATTACCTATCTTTAATGGACAGAGGACAGAAAAAAGGATATTTACTTTTCCTATTCATCCCCTCCTTCGTCAATTCATCTTCCCCTGTAGGGGAAGAAGACTAGACTTAGGTATCTGGAACTTTCATCAGACGAGACGCAGAATACTCATACTTGACGCCTCTCTTCGTGGTATGTGGTAAAATACCGGTAATAGGACACCCAATTCTTGTAATAGATGTTGTTGTTGCCGGAATTAACACTGCACGGGCGATCGGGTATTAATATACGTTTTGCCCGTTCAATAAAGATATGAAATTGCGTTTAGTTACGTCTTTTTAAATAGTTACCATATGCGGTGAACGTGACGAAATCCCTGACTCCTGGCTGTGCGGAGGGGGAGATTATTAGGTTCACTATCACGTTGGCGGTCTGACCTGATTGTAACGTTTGTCTGTAAGAATTAATAAATAAAGTGATTGTAGAAAATGGAAATAAGTTTAGTACACAATAGACATCTTAACTAATCCCTACTTCCCTACTAATATTATAAATGTGAATGTAAGTTTGTTTGTTACGCTTTAACTCGTTTACCACTTAACCAATGATCACGAAATATTGCACACACATTGTCAGGGATACAGAACACATTTATCCTGAAAATAAAACTGTTCTCGATGTATAAAAAAACCTTTATTAACAAAAAATAAATATTTAGTGCTTCTTAGGAGAGCATGGGCAAAGGAAGAGGACTGTAAGCCTCTGACAACTCACTCATCGAACGAAACGCAGAAACATACTTCTACGTCACGCCTGTCTTCTGAAAGGTCGTGGTATTTTACCGGTCGAGCCGGTCCATTCGTGTAACATTATCCAGGTCGCCAAAGTATCCAGCCACTGTAGGTCGTGGCATAGATTAATGTTTACTATCAGAGACTTCGTCTCTACGGGGTGTTGGGATGTGTGTGCATACTCACGATGTAGGCTCGATGCTCCTTAGGAACCTCTGTTCCCCTGTCGCGCCGAAGCTGAACCTCACGGCTTGTTCTCGGTAATTGCTCACTTCAAAGTGCAGCTACAAGATAATTAAATTTAATATATTAGTGATAGCAGTGGCTTTGTACAACGCTTGCACAATAACGTGACACTCGCGTGGAATGCGATGTTCCTGCCCGCTAATAATTCATCTCCCTGCGGGCGCTATTTCACTACATCTAGCGATGAAGTATTTTGACAGGAAAACTTGTTGGGTCTCGTTAGACGAAATTCCTATAGGTTCGCGTGAGCAATATGCGTTCAGAAGCAACAGTTTATTTTTTTAAACTAGTGTCACATCTTCCCAACTGTTTTGAGTTTTCACTTCTGTCGGCCTGCGTTTTTAATTTAATGAAAGTGCTTGGTAAGAATCCCACCCGATGTTAAGTAGCAATGTGATCGATAGATGGTACATTTTAGTCATTCTTCCCTTGAAGGTACCCACGTCATAATATTTGTAGCTCGTGAAAGATTATTTCGTTATTTTGCTGCACGCGAAGAGGCTGTTGTGACGTCATCGGAATTAGGTCTGATGTGATTGTGCACGAGTAGTACCATTCCACAATAGAAAGTCTTCTTCTTCTCTACTGCACTGTTCATCATGATTTACCTGGAGACTGTCACCCGGTGAGCCGTAGAGTCTGGACCCCAAGCCGATCATCAGCGCAGTAACTAGGTTGCCTTGTTGAACCACCTACAAACAGAAACATTGTTCTATTATTCTCACTCATATATACACGAACGAAAACTATGTGGTTACAGCTTAAAACTTATAACAATTAATTAATTTATGTGACTAAAATTAGGCCTCCAGCACCTCACTCAAGAGACGAAACGCATAATACTTTTACTTCACGTCTGTCTACTGTGAGGTCGTGGTCAACCGGCCGGATGTTGCGAGCCTTTGATAATATAATTTGGTCATGAGATATTTGTTACCTGAGAAGCCGTACGACTATAAGCCATTGAACCGCTGTCATTGAATAAGATTTTATGCATGTATATGTTCTCTTCTTCTGTTTCTTCTAACTCATTGCTGGTATCTGGGAAGATGATCGCTGATCTTCCGTTCCTCACTTCGATCTCTTGGTCTATAGGCCCGGAGAACCTCATGAAGGGATCCCCTGTGAATGCATTCATAGTGTTTATCATACATATAATTACGCTCCGCGTTGTCTTCTGTCAGATCGTGATTTTTTACAATTGACATCTAGGATTCTGACAATGTCACATAGCGCCATCTAATAAAATGTTGAGGTACCAATAGATGCTTTCAATGAAACTCACCTTGCACGTTTCTTCCTAAGATCTTTGCGTACACTCTCGACACTTTGAGCTTGGGCAGTGCAACCTCCTTTTCTATCTCCGTCACGAGGTTACTGTGGTCAGCCGGACTGGTGCTCGATATTGCAGGGTAGCTGGGGAATTAGAATACCAAATTATTTTTCATACATTAAATGTGGCTTACTTTGAAATGAAATTAATTCTTAAATTACTCGTTTCCCACCATCTTCTATAGAAATAATATAAGTTTGTTTACCTGAAGGGCAGTTTGGCCAACTCCGTGCCGTACTCGTCGACCAACGAAGACTCTCGGATGCTCGCCACTTGTCCTATGACCCGAAGGTTCAACGCGTCTAGTTAGGACAAACAATATAACGTTAAAATTAAAACATTTCTCGATGTATGTTCGGTAATTGATACTAAATAGTGTACACGGAGCAATATCATATTAAAAAGCTTCAGTCCTTTCTAAAGACTATCCGTGGGTTTTCACTGCATAAAACATTCACACAAAACATATTGTCATCTCAGTTTTTTCAAAGAGAAAGATAGAGAGAAAGATTGTATCGCGACACGATTTTACACCAGTGGAAACCCACTGTATAAGCAGCAACTTCACTTTTCTTCACCTTTCAAAATCCAATAACCAGTTGGTTACTTTTTTATCACTTCACTACGACACCATTTTAACGTTGATTAGGATTTCAAATTACGGCATGACTATTTTTAAGCATCTTGTTTTATTAGCAAAAGCCCCTTTTCACACTTAAGAGCAATGTCAACGTTAACAATGTGTTGCCTGACGACAGAGGCAGGCGCTCGTGAGTTATACGAGTATCAACAAAACTTAAGTATAAAATTTTTAAATGCAAATGTTTTTCTCTAGAAAATTACTCCTGGCCATAGGCTCTGTGACGTCATATTTCGGTAGCGTAGCAAAAAAGCAATGTAGCGTGACTCTCCCGACGGACTTAACAATTTTGAGGCGCTAATAAATAAAAAGTGGTTAGAAAGGTTAGTAAATAGATTGTTAAAGGTGTAAACTAAATACACACTACCAAGGGTATAGAAAATGACAATAAATGCTTTTATCTCGAAATTGAACTGTCCCCGAGGGAAAGAAAACTTCATAAAACCTTAATGACATCGGTTGCCCTGGTAATGTTATGTTATGACAATAACAACGTTGACACATGACATCTATAATTTGATCAAGTTATTGTACGCTGATTTAATTTAAAAAAATCAACCAGGGAAATGAGAAACTACTGCGTATGAAGCCGCGGACAACTAGTTCTGTTACACATATGTCACCGTCATATTATGAACTTCGTTAGTTTATTGTTTCACTAGTGAAATAAATTGACGGCAAATTGTGAACTGGACGAATTAGTGTCAGTGACAATTTGATCTTTCATTTCTTTTTAAAATGTCACTTTATAAACTGTCAGTCAAATTTTCAAATCACAAACTGATATTTTACTTGCGTTAGGAATGTTGCCGGACACGATATTCATATAATAACATCTTAAACGTGACGTGTAATACTAATTATCTTGTGCCCACAATCTATAAGGAAGCGTAGTGGCATGTCGGGTTAGACGAGGGTTATCGGTGACGTGGTATTACTAGATGAGGATGTGCATTATGACATGTTTGAATGAATCAACGATCTACATAAAAAAAAGCTGTGACAACTTACTATTGCCGAATCTAGGCCATTTCTATTTTGTAATACCAAATGAAATAATACCGATTATTAATAATTTTCGAACCCCACACAAAATGGAAGTCGTTAGTTCCATTTTGTGTTTAACAAATTAATAACACAATCGGTTTCCTAATTCAACGCTAAAGGATGTGAACAATTTTCTTCAATGAAGTAAATTGAGGGATAATAAAGTAAAATTGTTTCAGTCATTCATTGAGTATGTGTAATAATAATATTGAATTAGAATTAATCTAATCATCGGCTGCCGATTCATGTCCATCGTTCATTTAAGTAAACAGTTTACAGCTAACTAGCAAGTACAGATAACGCGTTAATTAGTGAAATTAGTCCGCCATTTGATTCGCCTCGTGTCAGTTGTTTCACGCGAAAGTGACGCCATTTCGTTTGTTTTTGTTTTTGACAGTTCAATTTGGCGGGTAAAGTGAAAAGTGCGTTCACATCTCAAATGTCACCTGAAGTGCGTTAAAAAAGTTAGGTTCATTCGAAATTTAAATTTAATAATAATGTTTTTCCTTTCGTGGTCTAATGTGTAAATAACCTTTGCCTTTTTTGTACAGAAATGAGAGCATTTATAATACGAAGTGGAACTTTCATAAAAAAAAAACAGATTAAAAACTCCACCGTACAACCGATTATGTTTTTGCGCCTACAACGGGATTTCGTTAAATTATTAACCATTAAGCGTTTTTTTATGCTACAGCAATGTTTTAATTCGATATGGTTTTAGCTTTGTGAGTGCTTTTTTATCTGCGATTTTGTAACGGAGTTTTATCATTACAGTTTTATTTAAAACTGCAAGCTGCAAAGATAAAAACAAAAAAGTTTTGGTTTATTTAACATAAAATTATAAAGTATAATTTAAAATATATTCGTAACACTGGCCAGTTCAGTTATTCAATCTGAAATCGATTTATTCATTCTAAAAAAAAACAAACAAAAATTGGCAGTAAGTTGCTGTAATGTATTAAAAAAAAACTATGCAAATCACCGTACCCTTTCGTCGGTTAATGTGCAAACATGATGTAAGGTTTCAAAACGTTCACGTAATAAGTTGTAAAATATTATTGTAATAGTTAAAAAAACATCACGATCTATGGTCGGGTTAGAAAGTGCGACGTTTGGCGATGCCGGTTAAAGTCCGAACGCAGTGCAAGACGCGCCCTTGACCTACAAAGCGCGCGGCCATATTGGGAAGATGGCCGACCTGTCAGCGTGACTTTTCGAGGTTATTATATTTTTTTTATTTTTAATCGATTTCATTGATTCAAGGGCTGCACTATTAATTATGGATACAAATAATGTTTTTAACAATTTGAATTGTGGATAATGAAAGAGGCTTAACTAGTCCCTGGTTCAGTAAATTGGTGGTGTAAATTGTTTTTTTTAAATCGCATATCATTGTTGCCAGGTGATGACGTTTGGTGTTACACTCATCCACAATTGCATAGGGATTTTATTTATACTCCAATGGAATTGAAAAAGCATGAGATATGTTTTTAAATTATTTGAACGTGGGCAGCCCTGAATCATATCTTTTTGTCTGTATAATGCTTTGTGCTAAAAATAATTGGTAATACCATTTTGATATCGATATATCGCAACCATTTGATTGAATTTTTTTTCGTTTGTTTGTTGTTTTTTTTAACCGGATGCTGATTTTATTGTTTTTTTTCCAAAGGCAAAAAGGTAAGTTTATTTGATGAACTAATTTAGACGTATGGTTCGTTTGATACATGTTTTTATATTCACACTAACCCGGGCCCGCAAATTAGTATGCGTTGAACAATTCGATTGGTCGGTTTTTATATTGTTCATTAAATAATTAATTGTATTTATAAATAGTAACCCCATATTCAAACTAGTATCATAATAACATCAGAAAGTTTTAAATTTCTCGAGACTCAAGGACGTTCGGTCCTTGATTCTTTCTTGATTGATCGAAGGACCATGTATAATTCAATAATAATATAAAAAAATAAATCAGTCTTTTTTAGAATGTCCACTCTGACACAGGCATCCTCTCCGAGAGAGGAAAGGGACCGTAATCCACCACGCTTGCCCGGTGCGGGTGGGTGGATGTCACATGTCTTCGAATTTAGTGGTTCTAAGACATGCCGGTTTCCTCACGATGTTTTCCTTCCCCGTTTTTGGTGCAGTGCTAATGAAATAAATTACAACAAGTAAAGCGCCTGCCGCAACCTACAGTACGTAAGTCGGAGCCTAAACCGCTGAGCCACCACTGCTCATATCACTGCTTTATTCAATGGTGATTGTAAAATACTGTAAATATATGTAAGGTTTATGTCGGTGGATGCAAATTTCTTAATTATGGTGCGCGCGCAAGGCGTATTTGCAATATATTTCATTATCAAGACAAAATTACAAATATTATTAAATATCAATTCTCAAGGTCCAATTGTAAATTGTATGATATAACACAATTGATTGGCGTAAAAAGTTCATTCCAGTTCTTAATCAAAATCAAAAAAAAAACATAACATACAACATAACATACAATTTATTACACTAAGATAATGAAATAGAATTTAAAATGGTACAAAACTGCAAGATGAAGAGGGTTGGCGATATATTTCAATTGACATTAAGACGGTCCGGACTTTTATTGAAATTATTGAAAAATTGACTTTATTTCTATTGACGTAGAGTTTATTATGTAACATTACATTCGGAAACCAGTCCACTAAACCGAAATGAATATAAAAGAAGTAAAATCCGTACGCGGATTTGATCCCGCAGCTACAGGTATACACATAGACAGATATACGTACGTTCCGAAGACCTTTTTTTATAGCGAACACAGCGGCACCCTAATGATTTGAACTTAATATGGGATGGGTAAATCTTGTTTGAAATATGTATCTATCAATGTAACGGAATCTTTCATTATTTTTTCCGGCTTTTTTTATGGAACAACCTTGTTCCACGAGCATACAGTTCACCATATTTGGTGACCGACGTCCATCGGGATCTGCAACAATCTAATGAGTTGCACCCTTAAACCTTGAATTTAAAGAGGAGGGTATAAACAGGTTCATGGATATTTTCTTTCCCTATCCGTCTCCTCCCCGTCAAATCCATTTCCCCCTACCAATCAATCCATTTTAAAAAAGGATAGAAAGGGGGAAGAGGACTAGAATTCGGCTTCAAACATCTGACACATCAGACTAATGTCTACTAAAAAACTACGTGATTGTCTTCTGCGAGTTCGTGGTAAATCACAGGTCGAGCCTGCAATAGATTCGTGCAAAAGATGTTTTTTTTGTGGGCTCTACAACTGTCATACTTGAAGTGATACTAACATATATATAAAAGACTGATCCAGAATCATCAGGATGAAAAGTAAATCATTCTAAGATTACGTATAACGCCATCTAGTAATAAACTAATTTGAATACATCAACTACAGTTATGCGTGTTTTTTTTAATTATAATTATTTTGACTACACCAGATTATAAATCAAGATACCATGTAGTGTCGAATTAATTATAGGGTTTAATGTCTGAGTACTTTTTGCGATCCTTGTTTATGCTTACACATATGGAGTTTAAGTCAAGTCATCGACTCTGTTCAGTGTCCCCGTTATATCGGAATTTTTGTCGTTTTGTGAAGTGTCTAAATACGAAAATTTAAGAGACTACGAAACAACTTACAAACAATAATTCGTTCTGTCTGTCGTACTCAAATCTCTAAATATTTTGCACCTTCGAAAAAGTTCTACGTTTTAGTATGAAGAACTTTGACTATACTACAGTTTTGTTCTCCTTGCACACGCGGTAAATCATAGTAAGGCTAGAGCGATGAGCATGTTACACGGGACCCATGAGTGGGAGAGAGAGCGAAATACTCTCTGCACCGCTCCAACGTTTTAAGACCGAATGAACCATACAGTCGACAGAGTCAACATAAGCAAGTGTTGTAACTGTTTTGAATTGTAGAATACAAGATAATTCTTTGTTTCGTCTGATAAGTGCGAAGCAGCCGGTCTCTTTCATTCCTATTCCTAACCTGTATTTTATATCCTTATCTATTCTTGTTGGTATATTATACATCTTCTAACCGAAACAAAAGCTCACGCCCGGTCTATCCGTCTTTGTCTTCGCTTAAATCGTCATTTAGGAACTATGCGTTGTTGTTTCCTTCCTTATACGCCACAATTGGACTGCACGTCGTGTCTACGTGACAGGACTTGCAGTCCTATCACGTATACATGATGTTTACGTATGTGCCTTTGTTTTATAAAGTTGTTATTTAAGGATCGATTTACGTTTATTGTGAAACCATTATGAGTAACTCGCGCAAATTGTAAACGAGATACGAAGAAAATTCAAAAAGCTTCTTGAAAATGACATTTTTTTTTATATTATCAACGACTTTCCACTCGGATTGTTTATTATTTGCTACTCTTACCTTAACACCTCTTAATTCTTTTGTTTTGTTTGATTTTTTAAATTTTTTAAAATAAAAGTGTATACTTTGAAAAATGTCCTATTTGATACATTATATGTAACATGTCATACTCATATGATTTGAAATCATACACTCGATACGACCGCCCGCGGGCGTAAGTATGTTGAACTCAATATTGTTTCTTTTTTTTGTAAAACATGACTCGTATACCGTTGCGTAGATGATGCCAGAATGTCTAGAATAGTTTGCAATTTCTTAAATTTACTGTTGTTTATAGACTATTGTAAGTTAAAAAACGAAATTTAAGCCTTCTAGGCATTCTGGAAGTATCCTAGAATCTTGATGAGCATCAGTGTGTGTCAGTCAGTGTGTGAGTCAGTCAGTGTGGGAAGAGATTGGCATATTTCTGAACCATAAGAAATAGATAATGGTAGCCCCCAACAACATGCATGGCGGAAGCGGCAGTCCAAAACCTATGACCTAGACGAAGTGATATGACCAGATCTACTATATGTATGGATGTTGAAGCGACAGACAGGCGTGCCAGCATTGAGTCAAAAAGAAACGCGTTATATGTGCCTACCCTACTCAGGTTACGTGTTACTTTTTTTACGATATTTTAGTCCGTGCATAACATAAGAGAATACAAATTTGCATTTTGCTGCGTTTTCTTTCGCTTTTTTTAATCTGTATGTCCAATAACATAGCATATCTGTGTAATAAATAAATATGAATTGAATGTAAGACTGATAGTACACAGTCAGCTTGCGGTATCGATTAATAGCCCAGCTTTATCGTTGAAGGAAACAGGAAGTAATTTATTTTCCAAACCACTGTTCAAAAGTACAATTCGTCTTATCTCCAAATAAATTCTGATAACACATTACTAAGTCTCGTAGAATTAATTCGTTTTAGCGAACAAACAAATACGTGATATGTTAATTTGTCATTGCAAATATTAAGAAGACCATTGAAATGGCTGTCGATTTCGTTCCGTTGAATGTTGTCATGTTAAGTCTATTCTTCTGTTTCTTCGACGAGATTCTCGTCGACGAATCGGTTTATCATCATGCTATGTAGCTTATTGGAATAAGTCTTCCGTCTCTTGTTGGTTTATTAATTAAAAATATAAATTTTTCTTACCCTCGTTCACCTCAGCTCTAAAGTGTACTCCCGCCCTCGCGAACACGCTCAATTTATAGTCGCAGCTGTCGCATCGCACGCTAAGATGCCACACGCCGACCAAATCGTTTGATACGTCCGCTACCGTCGGCGTCACGGGCACGACTGACAATCTGCGTTCAAATAACAAAATTGTCTCTTTCAATCTCTTTTAAAAATAAGTATGAAATTTAAGTCACTTCTAGTTTGTATTGGTATAGAACTGGTTTGAAATTATTATTATTTCATAGTGTTAGTGAAGGTATCCGAACAACAATAGAGTATTTTGATTAGTTACAATGCGTTTCGGTGTAATCGATGTCTTCTCCTTTAAGATTTCAAGGAAACCGTCTTCTCCTTTGCATCTTACTTCTATCACCAAATAAATCGCAAGAGGAACAGAATTGTTGGTAGTCTATTATGTAAAATATAAGAATGATATCAAAGACTCACACATCGACTTCCGGTGCACCAGGGAAGGCGAGGTAGACGTCCCTCGGGACTAGCCCATCGGTCCTGGACCCGGGCGAGAACTGCTTCACCGATGTCTCGTTGAATAGGTCCACTTGGGGCGCTGGAATTATGATGTCACGTTTATTAACTCTTCAAAGATCGTTTCGACCAATCGTCGAGTACTTTGGTAGGAGACGTCGTAAACGAAGTTAGCCTAAGAACGAAGCCGAGCAAATTAGAGGCATACTAAAGAAAGACGGTATTAAGAGTACCCGTAATTGGAGTAGGATGTATACGGTGATATAAAAGAAGCAAGAGAGGTGTGACAGAGGAGAGGGCATGCGTCGCAGCGTCAAGTAAAGTAAAAATGTTTTTGCTATATTCTTTCAAGGCAGGCATATAATGTTTAAGTAGCGTGTTTCATCTTTCGATGACATCGCTACGTAAGATTACATGGGAGTCTAGCAAGTTAAATTGAATCATTATAAATAAAATTTAAAAATCGTTTTATTTATAAGAGAAGGTGGCGAGTGCGCTGACATTAATAATACAGTCGCTGTCTACTCCAGCTGGTTCAAATAGTGTGTCGTTTATTTGACAGTAATAACTGTGACCTTGCTTGTCCATTCGACACGCACTGCCGCGACAAAACATGCGCAAACATTACAATGCGAGTGACATCTTAGCATTGTCACAGACGACACATACTGCATGATCACGTGCTCTCAAACTACCGTATTACAGTATTGGGAGACATTAGTCCTTAACTACAAGCTCGTCTGATATTAAAGACACGTACCCTCATTCGGTGGGAACAGAGCGGCGTGATCAACGTCGCCTTCGATCAGAATCCTCAGCGCGGTGACGCCTGCCTCCACAGGTATGCCGAGAGAGATAGCTTCTCCCCCACCACGCCATACCAGTAGCGTCTGAAAGTTGAAACGTTTGTCATTGTTAATCCCACAAATCAAGGTTGAAGAGGTATTTAGTTAGGGCCTTATTACCCCATTTGATTGGCGAGCCAGTCGTCAAAACTTGCTTTGCTAACCAACAGTGCCTTCCAAAATTCAGTAATGATGCCAGATGGCTAAAAATGCGAAACTCTTACAATTAAAAACTTAACACTTCTACGATCTTGACAAATGAGAAAGGTTTGCGGTTCAAGGTTCTTACATGGTGGAACAGATGATAGCAATTAGCGCGTTGGATGGGAATGTGGAAACCTGACCTCTAGGTCTCTGGGGACCTTCTGAGTTAAAAAGTTCTACCGTCACATTCCAATAACTAAAAGAACTCACATCGAAACTTTCCTCTTCAATATGCTGTAGCCTGGCGCGCCTTGGTGCTAGTTGTGCTTCAGCTAAAGGTTCCCACTGTTGAAGCTCAGCTACTAGTGGTATACCGTTCTCTAATTCCTGTAATAAACACATTCTGCTATCATAACAAACCACTTATTATAGACCTAGATCCTAAAGTGCCTAGAACATTGGTCATCAGCCGAAGACGCTTTTGCGCGAATGTTCCGAGGAAGTAACATCCTCACAATACAGGAATAGAGTTATGCTTCTGTGTTTCGTCTCACGCCTCTTACTCTCTTTAACCAACTGTCTTCCACTGCTGGACGTATGCCTCCCCCTTGATCACCACAGAGATAGGTCCTGTTGTCCTCACCCAGTGGACTACTGCAATCTTGACTAGATAATCGGTCTTACTCACTCTACTACTATATATATTTTATATCGCGGATGTGCATTTTTACTATCGTAAACGTGTTGACCGCTTTTGAAGAGTGAGGTGTCTTTTTCATTGAGTGAGGTCACATGTTGATTCGTATTTAGTTCACAGTCTTTCGGATTTTAATGGCTTATTTCCATTATTTTTCTACATAGCTGGTAATGCATTCGTAACTCTTGATTGTTGCGCGAAGGGTACATTATGACTCCTTCCACTAAACAAAAATTATCATGACACAGTATCACCCAAAATTCTGTGCAGCTAGGTTGTCTGATGAATGGTACTGACCGTAGCTTGTAAGTTATAAGGCAGTACGTCTCCTTCCGTGTGCGTGGATATATTCCTCAACTCCACAAGCCCCAGCTCTGACTCTATTGATGGATAATGAGGGTCAGTCCAAATGGTGTACACCTGGAAGAAATATCATTGAATCAATTGGTTTTTCTATACTCTCGTTATTAAGGACATCACAATATATTTTTTGGGTATGATTGGTAGCTTGTATGTAGTAGTAGGTTTCCCTCTCACATTTGGGATTAAACAAGCTCGATGAAATGGGAAGTGACTTACTGGTTACGCGTGTAAAAAAATTGATTTGTTATATGCCTTTACTATCTAGGGGGGTTTAGTGGAACAGAGGAATAAAGAGATAATATTCAATGTGAGCCTTTAATCGCTTCATTTTAATGTTATAGAGCTTAAAGAAGCTCTAAAACTAAAGTCTGCAGCTCCTGTTGTGTGTTTAGAAAGTCATGGGTCTTATACTCAACATATGATAATTCTCTGTCCCTTTGCCGAAGGTCTACGAGAACATCTTACCTTCAGTCTCTTCTCTACTAGTGCTCTCAATGCCAGTGGAAGTTTCAGCGGATCTCCCACTTCCTTATCCGTGATGAGGAAGAGTGCGCTATCGTAGGGCACCAACTTGGCTGCTGACGCCAGCGCGCGTAGTGTGCCATCGCTCGCCGAGTCTGATCTCACGCCCTGGTAACATAATCTTTAATATAGTCTTTGTGCTTTGTAGCACTATCGCTGGATGTTTGATAAACTTCTTGTATGGAAGAAAGAAGTAATCCAGCTGTGCTCTGATGATTTCTTATAGTTGCGAATACTACACTTTGACATTACCCTAATTTAACAGATTTTATCTATAAAAAATATTTGTTTTAGCTTCTGCGCACGGTAAACAAAAAATGATATAAGCATGATGCATTGTCGGATGAGTACACGTGCAGTATCTCTTTTAAACTTGCCCATGCCCACCCAATTAGGTTAAGGGCGTGAGCGCAAATATATACATATATCTACTGAACTTTGTAACTGCAAACATTTAAATGATGTATATAGGAACATGTGTGGTATACATAACAAGAAATTCTCAAGGCCAAGTATGCTTCCGTGCGTGTTAAACCATTTCTAATTTGGCGTTAAATTTGTCATATACAAGTGTTGTATGCTTTGTCTACACGATTGTCCACGCGTTGACGGCGTTGTACCATGTGATGTGGCTATTGTCTTCGATACTGATTGTTTCAGGTCGACCACCTAATCATATAGAAATTATGACAGCTTTAGCTGTGTCCCCCTGTAGCACCAATCTCATCGATATGATTTCTCCTAGAACACTGCTACATTAGCGACGTATAGACTAGTTTTGTTATTCTCTCTTCGTTCATCTTAAATTATAGTTGAAATCAATTCCGTAGACTAGACTAGATCCTAGATAGCTTTGATATACCTGATACTTGACGATGAGCTTGGATATAGCATCGGCTACGGTTCTGTCATCAGACGTGCCGCTCGCCTGCAGGTTGTGACGGGACCTCCAGTTGATACCTGGTGAAGGTAAATGTTTAATTACATTTTGAGTGTAAACATCACAGCTTCAGCTAAGGAGTGTATGCCTATTGTAAGCACTATCGGACACTGTAGATTACTAACCAACAAAAATTTTTTAGTCGGTTCTACACCATAATGTCTTATTTATTAGGAAGGCCTTTGCCTTTACAAAAGTCTTGTAAGATGCTTTCGCGTATACTAACTTCGAGTTATACGTAATACGTGTCAAAAAGTTGTTTAACATATAATATTACCATGGTAACCGATATTATAAATGAAGGCTTAACGTACCTCGGAAACAGTTTTATTTTCGGGATAAAAGGAAAGTATCCCATGTCATTTTCTGTACCGCTGACAATGTGATCCGCTGAATCGTTAAGAAGTTAAAGCGTAAAAATACAACTCACGGTTTTCATTTTATGTTAGGATTTTTTAGAAGAAATTAGTTAATTTTTCGTGACTAGCGTGAAACTAAACTCTCGCATTCAGTCTTACGATTAAATCAGTTGTGATTTTGGCTAAGAACTAGTTTGCGTTACAAGTTGTGTTATTTAGGTGTCCCTAGTCCCTATTCGGTAGTCCCTAGACCCAATTGGGAATATATCCTATCACTTGGCCGTTGAACTGTGTCAAGTGGAGCGTGTCGGCATCGACTTTACTATACCCGCCTCTCACATTCCCTACACGCAAGGTCGGCAAATTTCGACTTGTGGTTTGGGTTTTTCATGGATATATTTTTATATTTATTTGTTGTAATAATTATTATGCACTTCACTCACTTCCTTATAGCCTAAAAGGTGCCTGCTGTAACCAATGATTCAGCAAACCTGACCTGAACCAAGACCTGTCCAAACGCAGTGCCACTTAAGCTTAGAAATTCTTCTAATAATGTCGGATGCTGTGGTCCCGATGCATCGCTAATACGATCACGAAGGGTCAATCCGACCATTGTCTCACTAGAAGTTAAAACTTGGTTCTACTATTAACGCATGTTTAAAATGTATACGTTATAATTCCACCAACATTTCTGGTCGAGATTGATAGTTACGAGTTTATATGTTGGGGCCACCAAAGCACTTCCCTGTCGTGATACGACAAGAGTGGTCAGTCTTGAATGCCGAGGTATTTTTAATTGAGGAAACAAGCACAGAATATGTGTGTAAACAATGTTGCCAGTATTAAAATGTTTTATTACCAACCATTGCTTATTATTTCAATGTATTATGACTTACGGCGCTTGTACACGCTAAGGAATGTCGCCAGGTCTATGCAAGAATTCGTGTTATTTCTTCATACAATCTTCAAGTTCTTTCTTCCTTCAGCCAATAATCATCTACTACTGGACGTAGGTCTCTCACTGATCGCCATTTTTTTTTTTTTTTTTTTTATAAGAGAAGGGGGCAAACGAGCGGCGGGAACACCCAGGTGATCAACGACGCCCATGGACACCCGCAACACCAGAGGAACTGCAGATGCGTTGCCGGCCTTTTAGAAAAAGAAAGGCTCGCTTCTTGAAGGACCCCAAGTCGTACTGGTTTGGAAATACCGCCGAGGATAGACCATTCCACAACGCGGCTGTGCGTGGCAGGAAATGTCGAGAGAACCGCACTGTTGAGGAATGCCAGCCATCCAGATGGTGTTGATGGTACCTGGCGGTCTGTCGTGTCGTACGATGACGAAACTCGGCGGCAGGAATCGTTCCAAACAGTTCTTCGGAACACTCCCCGTGGTATATACGGTAAAAAATGCAGAGGGAGCTGACGTCCCTCCGCAAGGCCAGAGTATCAAGCTGATCGGTAAGAGCTCGGTCGTTCACGATTCGAGTCGCTCTCCGTTGTATGCGGTCAAATGGAAGAAGCAGGTATTGGGGTGCTCCCGCCCAGAGATGCGAGCAGTATTCCATGTGGGGCCGAACTTGCGCCTTGTATAGCTGAAGGCGGTGGCCCGGCTGGAAATACTGCTTCGCTCTACTGAGTACACCCAGCTTTTTAGAGGCCAATTTGGCCTTGTCTTCCAAGTGACCACGAAACTGAACGTCACTCGATATGTCAACGCCGAGAATACCGATGCTGGCTGTGGCAACCAGAGGAGTGCCCTCAAAACATACATTCGCGACAAAGGGTTCTTTTTTAGCGGTAATGGCGCAGACTTGTGTCTTTTTGGGATTGAAATCAACAAGATTTTGTCGACCCCAATCCGAGACTTCACCTAATAGGATCTCCATTTCAGACACAAGTTTGGTCCGGTTCTCAGCGGCAGTAGCCCGAGAAACGTTAGCGCGGGCCGTGTACAGTGCATCACACGTGCTATCATCTGCATAACAATGGATGTTGCTAATTTGCAGCATGTCATTGATATGCAGAAGAAACAGGGTGGGCGACAGTACACAGCCCTGTGGGACACCAGCATTAATTGGTTTCGGGTCAGAGCATGCACCGTCGACAACGACCTTGATGCTCCGACCCTCCAAAAAGCTGGAAATCCAGGCGCATAGTTTCTCGGGCAGCCCGTAGGAAGGCAACTTCGAAAGAAGTGCTTTGTGCCACACCCGATCAAAGGCCTTGGCCACGTCCAAACTAACCGCCAGGGCCTCCCCCTTGCCCTCGATTGCCACCGACCATCGATGCGTGAGGTACGCAAGAAGGTCACCAGCTGAGCGACGCTGACGAAAGCCGTACTGACGATCGCTAATCAGCTGGTGCTCCTCAAGATACCTCATGAGCTGGCAATTGATGATCGTTTCCATGACTTTCGAGAACAAGGTGGTAATGGCAATCGGCCTGTAGTTGGACGGATCCGAGCTATCACCTTTCTTTGGGATCGGGTGGATTGTGGCAGTCTTCCATGACTTCGGCACAATGCCTAAGGAGTAGGAGAACCGGAACAAGCGCGTTACAACCGGTGCCAACTCAGGAGCGCATGTCCTAAGCACGATGGGAGGAATACCGTCAGGCCCACTCGACTTGTGAACGTCCAGAGATTGCAGCACTTTACGCACTGATCTCTGGCGAAACTGGATCTCGGACATGAAGGTGTCACCGCACTGGATATTCGGCGGTGAACTACCATTATCCTCCAGAGTCGAGTTGGCCGCAAAAAGAGAGCCTAGAAGATCGGCCTTCTCATTTGCGGTGTGGGCTAACGTGTCATCTCCCCTGCGCAAAGATGGTAAAGACGGCTTACAGAAATTCCCCTGGACAGCCTTGGCGAGAGACCAGAACGCACGAGTTCCCGAAGGAAGGTGAACTAGTCTCTCGCCAATGCTGGCCACGTGTTCCGACTTTGCCTTAGCAATAATTCTTTTGAAGGACCTGGAGGCAGAGTTGTACTTCTTTTTGAGCAGGCTGGTATTAACATCCCTAGCCGCTGACGCCTCAGCCCAAGCTCGGTAACAATCCTGCTTGTAGCGCGCTGCTAATTTGCAGGATTGACCAAACCAGGGCCGAGAACTGCCTCCGATGGGCACGACAGAGGATGGAATAAATAGTTCCATCCCCTGAATCACCACATCGGCGATAGAATCGGCAACGGCATCGGGATCGTCCAGCTTGAAGCAAACTTGCTCCCATGGGTAGGATGCAAAAAAGGACCGCATCTCATCCCAGTCTGCCGACCTGTAGTGCCACACTCGGCGGTGGCCATTCGGTTTGAACCGTGGGCGACGCGAGATAGGCACTTTTGTCCGGATCAAGCAGTGGTCCGACGAGCCCAGGGGGGCGTCGACGGAAACCAAGTAGCTGTCCGGATGTGAGGTCAGCAGAAGGTCCAACACGGAAGGTGTATGATCTTCCACATCTGGAATTCGCGTGGGCGATGTAACCAGTTGCGTCAGATCATAGGACAAGGCAAAGTCATGGACAGATCTCCCCGCGTGATCGGTGGTACGTGAGCCAAGCCAATCGGCGTGGTGGGCGTTGAAATCGCCAAGTACCACGATCTCGGCGGATGTAATCTGCTCCAGAACGGAATCTGTAGCCGTTTGGACTTGCTCCATGAGTCGGTCTGTTTCGGCATTACCGCTATGGGACCTATAGAGGCACGCGTAGACTCGCGGATGGTCGTCGCTATCTACGCACATACATAAAGGTCGGTCCCCGGCTGCCCTCGTCCAGTGAACTCCAGCTACCTTGATCAGATCATCGGTCCATCCTCTGGGAGGCTTACTACGTTGCATTGATGTTTACGAGGCCATTCCAGGACTTTCTCGCCTCATCGGCAATTCTTTCTGCGAGCGATGCCACCTAAGATTTGCAACTCTTCGGGCAATGTCAGTTACCGTGGTTCTACTGCGAACCACATCATTTCTAATGCGAATGATGAATTTATTGGATCAAATAACTTATTAATCCTTTCATTGCTTTAATTGTTTCAGGTAAGGAAATATACAGGCCGCTATTATGTAAGTTTTAACAAATATTAACACAAGACTAATTCACTGGGTGGTGAGTCTTCCTTAAAAAATGCTACTTTAAAAAATAACTAATTGTATAGCGCCATCTTTTGTGCGTTAAATAATAACGTACTACCTCAATATTTTGTTAGATGGCGCTATAGTAATTCTAAATATATATTGCGGAAAAATACATTACAAAATACTGCGTCGCTACTGTTGATATTGTAAACGTGAAAGTTTGTACAGATGGATGAGTGTATGTTACTATTCCATCCAAAAATGTCGAATTTTGATGAAACTTTGAAATGATCATGTTAGACAGGCGGATGCCCGCGGCTTCGCATGCATTCGGTTTAATTGATCATTCGTAATTAGGTTCCGCGTATAATAACTTGGAATTACAGGTAACATACATGTGTCAAAAATTTGTTACATTACCATGGCAACCGATGCTGCGACGGTTTTATTATTTTAAATAATTTTTCTTTTCCACGGGTACAGTTTATTTTCCAAATAAAAGACACCCTGTGTATGCTAAAATGCTGGGCGATCGGTTGAGTATTCAAGGAGATATAACATACAAAAAAACAAACAAATTAACAGTCACGTTTATTATATTACTTAGGATTGAGATAAAATAATTGTGAAATTCGGCCAATGTTTAAAAAAACACCATTAGGTAACTTCAAAATTTGAGTCCCGTTTGGTGACCCTTAATAACTGTATTAAAAAGTTGACCATCGGCAGCCGCTGATGTGTCGTAAAATTATGCAATAACAAAAATGCAACCTCTTTACACATTCAATTTGTGTTTACCGTAAACGCTATAAAATCGAAATACGACCCATTAATAATTAAAAGGAAGGTAATTTCCAAAAGTCGAAATATCCTACACGAATACTTTAATTAAAATATAAAAATTAAGAGTTTTAAAAACGTTCCATTACCTATGTTATTTTAAATTTTAACACATAGATGGCGTTATTCTCAACCTTCAAAGAAAGTCGCAAATCCTTATCATGGTAATAATAATGGGACAATGTATTTGAATTATTGCATTGTAATCGGTCCTTGATATGTGTGTAACGTTTTAAATGAATCCGACGTTTTGGAGGAGTCCAAAATCACATTTAAAGATTCCGTGTCATACAAACATTCATAGACACAAGCTAATAAAAGCATGTTAAAAATATATAGACAGGATCAAAGTTATCAATTGCGATTCAATAATAGTAATTAGTACAACTCACTTGCACACGTACATTTTTTATATATTTTTACAACAGTTGGTAGGTGGTTCAGATAACTGCATTGCATGAATCATGTATATTCGAACTCCACTACTTAGACTACTATCGCTACACCCACCGTACGCATACGTAATCTATATAACAATTGAATGAGACGATTGTTTTTGTTGTTGGCTCGCATGTAAACAATCAATTGTCCGGCTCGACAGGTCCGGCTAACAATAGCGCAGTCACGTCACTTCTATAAGTGACGTCATTGTGACGACGTATACTCACATACATCATTGTTAGATAATCTCCCTGTCCTATGTCCACTTTTTTAATGTGGGATCGGCATAGTACAACCGTAGTCCATACTGTAATAGGTTTGGGGTATAGTTTTTCTTACGGCCGACTCATCTGCCTGACGCCAACCCTCCTCGAGTATGTGTATGAAATATCAGTAAATTGGCGAAAATAATTTATTAATATTTGTTGGAAATGGTTCACCGCCGACCATGTTGTGCATGTTTCGCAGTCCGTACCCTTAACCATTAGGCTATTGGTGCTTCTATTACCTTGTTAGGTAATAGAAGCACAATTAGCAAATAAGGAATTAGTGATTTCGTTAAATTAAAAAAATATTGCATATCAAAAGTCTGTCACTGACCTTTCGAATCGAATCCGACGATAACAAGGTCGGTCATTTTCAACGACCCATCAGCAGTTAGGTCTTTCCAGACGTCTAGTGCTCGTTGCAGTGCCCTAGGTCGCAGCGGTACTAGGACACCAGCGGGCGGACGCAGCCAGGAGTCTTCCAGCCACGCTCTGAGGGTGGAACTCTTGCTGGCGATAGGGGTGGAGCGCGGCTTAGCGTCGTTATTCCGCTTGTCGATCGGCTGTTTGGTTTCGGCTAGAAGAACAAAGAGAGAACTGTCACCAATTCTGATATGAATAAACGGGGCACGACGAAAAAGAAGATTCCCAAGTTCTTCACGCCTGTTTCTCTGAGGTATACTGCTAGATATATGTGTGGGATTTCATGTTAGATATAATATGAATGTGGCACTTAATTAGTCTTTGACAGATGTAATGGTATACTGTTTTCCGCCTGACGAGTGAGGTGCCTGATGCGTATTTCTAGTCCTCTTCCCTATCGCATCCTTTTCCAATAAGAAATGGGTGGGAACGTGAAGGGGATGTGGCGGGGGTAAAAATGGATGGGAAAAGGAAATTGCTTTCTCTGTTTAAACTTTCCTCTGTAGGGTCCTCCTAGGTAAGGGCAGGCAAATCAACTCAAAAAAAAGTTATTTTGTCATTATTCCACTTAACTCTGGAAAGGAACTGGATAACTAGGTGCTAATGCTAATTAAATAATGTTCTTCAATCTCTTCCAGACTTCAAAAGTGACTCGCCACATAAATAATAAGGGAAACCGGTCAATATTAAATCAGGTTGTCAAAGAACATTAAACAGTAGGCAGTTAATTTACACTTTCTAAATGATTAACACCTTACAACCAACGACGGCCATGTTTCAACCAAGTGTCGCTGTATCGTAAATCGTCGCTTTCACCACAGATGGCGCCACTCGCAGACGAACGTTTTAAATTTGTTATTATATTTAACTAGATACCATAGAGGGTTTGCATCATGAAGGCAAGGAAATTTTAGTAGCAGTAGGTTTGGACAGAAATCCATTACTTTAATTTCTTAAGTTCCTCCAAATCGAACCAATCGGTGCAAGACCACGATCACACAAGAGACAAAAGAAGTAAGTTAGTTATTTTATACTTCTTCTTTCTTCTCCGTCTAACTCTTTTTATGGATTAAGATGGCAAACGTGCAAGCGCTTCACCCTTCTACCGCTATCCATAGGCATATGCAACAAGCTCATGAGTTGCCTACCTTTAATATGATAATGAGAGGATATACAGGTTCAGCAGGTCATACTTACAGTTGTCAGTCTTCGGTATCCTTTGCCCTGGGTTGCCGAACTGGTTCTCCTCTCCATTGGTTGCGGCAGTGTCGACATCGTAGCCTCTTGTAGTTTGCGTCACTGTCGCCTCTGTCTGGAAATTAAGCAGGACGTTTTACTATGTTATCCATATCTGCTATCCATTCCATAGCTGGTTTAAATATCATATCATCTCATGAAGTAGTTTTGACTTTTGTTTATAATGGCTTCCAATAGTTCCAGTCGACGGCCGTCTAGACCTACGGCTAGACAATATTAGGCTTGGGTTAGACAAGAGAACGGATTATCTTCTTGATATAACTCGCCTTTGAAAACGATTTGGAGCGTTAGGGGCTTATACCCTCATCTGTTCAGGACCTAGATTATATGTACATTTAAATTGTAACCAAATTAGGTTGAACCCGTGGATAGCTCGCTGTTGGAGATTCTAGGAGTCAAGTTTATGTTGACATACAACGGAACTCGAGTTCGATTTGCGGATAGAAGTTTCTTATACAGCAAAGGACAAGTTGCCGGCGTCAGTGTTGCCGACTATGAAGTGTTCAATAGATGGATGAACAGGCTAAAGCTAAACTATAGTTTGTTTCACAGCAAGATGGAATTTTTGTAAACAAAGGTTTTTGTGTTAAAATTCGTAAATTCCAATATTCGAAAAGCAACTTTTATCATATTACCTTATAATTTACATAAAATTACAACATTTCCGATGAAAGTTTAAAAAGTGTAATGACCGCCATGTACGGTAAATGACGTTTGTTTACAATAATGAATCAAAGTACGATCATTCGATTACAAGGCTACTTAACATCATCTGGGATCATAATAAAGCCGAATAGTTTATTTGTTTGAATGCGCTGATTTCAGATGCAACCGATCTGGTTTGAAAAAATGTTCTTGCAATTGACAGCCCAATTATTAAAAATAAAAGCGAGTTTAGTTTATAACCCACGACTGTGTTTATGAATGTCTCGTTTAACCACTGCACTATCAGCGATTAAGTGTTAGTAATTAAATAGTTTTTGTAATCGACCGCATAAACGATTAGCAATTCATTTATAATTGTCTATAAGATTTTTGTTCACGTAATTAATGTTAGTTGACATGAGAACAGAATAGCCCAGTGGTTAACATCCCTGGAGGTTTCAGGTGTGGTTTTTGAAGTGAAAACTTCATTAGTCCCGGTTATACAATATTTGGTAAGGGAAAATCTTATGGAATGGCTTATTTGAATTTTGAACAGTTTAGTTTTTTTTTTTAATTTATTTTACTTTATATTTATTTTGCATTTTATTTTTGTCGATTATTTATTTATTGTCGCGCCTTCCTATCTATTTCGAGTTTTCATTTCTGTCGGCAGCTTTTAGGACTGTATGTGTTTTTTTATAAAATAATCACACGCTTATCACCTTGAGGGGTAGGAAGTGACTATGGATTTGTATTTAGCACAATTGATTTATACATCCACGCATACGTTACGTCTCTACAATCCAATCTGTATAATCAATTGAAATAAGCTTGTCTCGTCCTTCATCAATGCTAGTATTTACTTTACCAATATAAATTCGGATTTTCTATATTGAATCTAATTGGGTCACTGATTCCTTACATTCTTCAAGTATGCTAACACGTTAGTTGTCAATGCAATAATAAGATTACAACAGTATGTTATATGACTACAAAAATGCGAGATTGCGAAATATGTACTAGGGTATCAGCAATCCAATGATAATTCCATTATAATTAATAACCCACACGTTGACATAGACACGTCAATATTACCTAACAACTCATAACACCTTGGTCCTCCACAATAACGTCGATAGAGTGACCTCAAATATCACCATAGCTTTCATAGACAAGCCTGAACAAAAGAGTAACACAAAAAAGAAACGGATATTTTATCAACGGGCAAGTGTAGACTCGAAAACGTCCTAATTGGGTCGTTTTTTCTTTATTTCACGGCACGCAAGGCGACGAGTATGAAGCAACAAACACTAGCTGTCCTCTTTTTTTGTTACTATTTTAATAACTCTACCTATCACTGTATTTGGAACACTTTTTTCTTTCTGTTCAACTAGTAAGGGTCGTAGTATCATGTTAAATAGCCTATAACCTACCCCAACAATTTGGCTGTCAAATGTAAAAATATTTCTTCAAATTAGATTCATACCTCTTGAGATAAGTATAAGTATATTAGAGGAAGCCTGAAAGTAGCACCGATAGTGGAAAAGTTAAGGAGCAAAAGGTTAGTATGGTACGGGCATGTTATGAGGAGGGAAGAATGGCATGTGACAAAGAAAGTTTTAGAAATGAATGTAGAGGGATATGTCGGTAGGGGTAGGCCTAAGAAAAGATGGATGGATTGCGTGAAAGATGACATGATCAAGAAGGGAGTGACGACTGAAATGACGGATAATAGATTGACATGGAAGTCGAAAACTAATTATGCCGACCCCACGTAAAGCGGGAGAAGGGCAGGATGATGATGACTTCTTGAGATAAGCGCGTTCAAATAAACTCCTCAGCTTACGTATATCAATATAAATAATGTGAATGTTAGTTTTATTTACAGAACATTCTACCCAAGAGAACCTAGATGTCCAAAATTAACATAAACAGTGTAAAATGAACTCACCACTTCGTCGTCGCGTCCGCCGTGACTGGAATACATGTCCTCCGGCACAATGTTTTTAAATTTATAAACATTATTGTCTATTGTTGACATCGATCCCGCTTCTGTGACGTCAGCACCGTCAGCGTCAGTTAGACCATCGATTTTGTCATCCACATTCTTATTCGGCTGACTGTACTCGTAATCTACATTAGCGAACGTTTTGAGACCCAAAGCTTCTGGAACATATTCCACAACCGGCGTTGTTGTTTCTACCGTTTGGTTAACTATATCTGAAGCATTGTCTATGTCGTATTCACTTTCTATCATGTAATTTCTGTTGTGTGATTCATTGTTTGTTTTTTGATTGGCCTCTGTTGAATCTTCGATTCCTTTCAATAGATCCATCTCTTGCTCTTGTATGTCGCTATCTCTGTCTTTTGTTTTGTTACTTTCGCGTTCTTCTATCAATATGTCAGGTGTGACATCACTGTCCAATGCAAAGTTTTGTTCCATATCACCTTCACTTAGAGTCTGACCCAATACACTAAATATAACTAACACTATAAGCAATCTGTCTTTGCACTTGGACGACGCCATTTTTTGGAAATTTACCCACAACCCTTTCAACACTCACACATCTCTTTATTTGTTTACCTGGAAATAAAAAGCAAAATTTATTATGAAATATGTCATGTTTGTATCAAAACCGCGTCTGTATGTCTGTCTGATCCGGAAACCGCGTCTGTATGTCCGATTTGCGCAAACACTACTCAATGGATTTTCATACGGTTTTCAAAGATACACGGCTTAAGTACGTAATACATTATATTTGGCACATTGACTGTATAATAACGATAGCTGTTGAAAAAAACGTAACAGCTGAGGAAATGTTAGCATATTAGTCTTAGTGTATGCCACCAAACTTAGGCCGGCATTGTCTTTTCTATTCGGATACACGTAGTATATCTCACAGCATGTTAACCAGTAGGTTATCGTCCATTGACACCAATGCGAGGACAAAAAGTAAATTTAAAAATAAAATTGTTACATAAATACAAAATTTTGATTCATGTCGTTAGAGTCGCAATATTTTATAAAAGAATTGCTCACTATTTAGTATTTTATATGTATACTAGTTGTTACCTACGGCTTCGCACGCATTCGTTTTTTATCTTCCTCGCTGAAAAAAAATGTGATTTGATTTCGCGTAAAATGATTTGGAATTATAGGGAGATGTCAACAAGTTATTGGTTGCCATGGTGATGTATGTCATCATGCAAAAAGATGTTGTTATCGTGTCATAGCAACCTTTGATGACTGATGACATTAACATATCAACCTTTTAGGTTTTATTTTCCTATTCCTTGGAAAGATTGTTTTTTTAGGGATAAAATGTACCGTATGTTATTTTCTGTGTCCCTGACATTGTTAGTGTAAAAAACAAACAAACTTAAGTTCGTTTTTATTTAATTTGATTATGATAAAATGTTGACTGATTGAATGAACACTGACTGTGCATAATGACATTGTGACGTAGTTGTCACATTTTGTCGCCAAAATAAAATCAGTTTCTCAGCTATTATTGTCCGAAAGACCTTATTTTTTAAAGCAACGGAACCTTGTTTCTTTATTTATATCTGTGTCTGTTATGGTAGTACATAGTACGTTACCTTGGCCACTTTGCCCGGACACGTTTATAGCTTTGTGACAAAGTGCTTGTACATACATTGTGTCAAGCACTTTTTTACGTTGAAAAACATTTTCAAGGTCGTATTACCATGTGCGAAGTAAAATAGATAATACCAAACGATATCACGGAAGTCTGTATGGGGGTGGCGCTCCTTAAACAAACAATGAGTTAATAAAAAAAAACTGAAAAGCCCAACTGGCTGTATGGAGATCACCATATTACCTCACTCTTTAAAATCGGTCAAGCCGTTGTACGAAAACCATAACCCACCTTCTGGGTCAGTCGGGAAAAAAGTCGTACGTCGAATAGTGGTCTATATTGTAAAAGTGAGTTGCATTGGTAGGGGACGTCCTAGTTGACAAACTTATACCGACCAGTTTAATGTCGTAGCGTATATGCCTAGTTTTATAGTTGAAGAAGCGAGAGGTGTGCCATGATCGTGGTGAATTGAAATCGGTAATTTCTGCCTACCCCTTTTAGATTACGTGTGTGAATGTTTACGAATGTAAATTCCTCATACTTGGTATGTAGATTGCATTGAAATGCATGCCAAGTTTTACGAACCTGTTTCGAAATGAACAGAGCGGGAGAGATAAAAGGCGTATTTAATGCAGTGTCAAAACAAAACATTGGAAAAAACGTGGAGATGGAAAAAATATTACAAACTCGATTTCACCGCGCATGAGGCGCACGTGCTCAAATAAAGTCCGAGGTTCGATTACTTTGGCAGCGAAAATACAATCCCATTGAAATTGGTTCCGTAAGTTAAAAAAAACAATGTTGAAAGGGAAATTTGTAGCTACCACAAGCTTAGACGAATGAGTAAATATGTCGTAGTATCTATACATATAAAATAAATCCTTATTTCCGTTGGTCGCGGTATCACGCGTGAACGGTTGGACAGATTTCGCTAATTCTTTTTTTCGTGTGTTGTTATTGGCCAGAGAAGGAAAATTAGAACATTTAAGAAAAACTGCTAAACTAACTTTTCTGATCTAGGCGTTACTTAGCGATTTTGGCATAACTGTCAGTCGTTTGACAGTTGGATCGATTACCTGAAGTAGGGGAACTTTTGTATGGAGATACTACCCGTGCGAAGCCGGGGCGGGGCGCTAGTTTATTTATATTTTTTAAGAAAAATGCTGTCAGTCTTAAGTATGTTGGCGCGACTCTAAATGTTATTATCAATAGGGTTGTAAGATAAAAGTGTAGCTTTAAAGAGGACGCTGTGATTTAAGTTGAAAAGTCTGCTTCCGCGGTTCTGGAATGTTGAAGGGATGACGGTTTGCTGCTAGGCTTTAAGTAACAGTGGTCATAATTACCCAAATATGACATATCAACAATACTGCGGATCTCCGAATTGCTTGCCCGACGAAAACCGGGTCCCGAAATTCGGACATAACGATCAGTGAGTCACCGGCCGGTCCTTTAAAATTTATTCCGAATAATGATGCAACCGTTGCCCAGGGACTCAATGCAAGAGCTGGCAGGACTTGAGTTTATAACGAGCTGTTTATAGAAGAATAAATAGATATACTGAAATGAGTAGATAGGCGCAAGATGAATTAGCGAATACAAATGGTACGCACTTCACAATTCAATCTTTCTTTACTTGATAATCGGGTGGAAACAATTTTGGCGACTTGTTCAGACGTCCGTTATTAAATCCAATTATGTGCCGATGAAGCAATTCTAAAAACTAATTAAAATGAACTACAATAAATCGTATACTTCGTTTACATCCACATGCTTGTTAGTTACTCTACCACTACTACTACTAGTTACTTATGGTACTCCTCTTATTGCCCTTAGTACGTCACGTCACTAATCTGATGGACTTTCTAGGACGTCCCCTACCATTGCAACTCATGCAACGCAAACTTTCTTGTTTTTCCTCAATTGTTTGCTTGAATATCTCAGAACCTTGTAACTCATATTCCGTTCAATTCTAGTTAAGATATCCTCTTTGAAACCTCACTTTTTCTTATAACTTTATAAACTAGTAATATTTATTAAACTACGTTTAAAAACAGCAGCTTCCCGTTGCATAAAACGCATATTGTTGAACGTTGCATACGTGAGACAGAAAACATCCCAGTTGAGACGTTTTCCAGTCTTCTAATAACTATTGTATATTTTTGTATTGTATCATTGGATGCGAATGTATCCACGTTGTTGACGGTAACCGTTAATCTGTACACATCATTTAAATAGTACAAGGTGTTGGTTTCGTAATAGCGAGTTTTTTAAACAATTTTATGGCTCAATCTGAATTCTAGACCAAGGAACCTGTTTTCCAATAAACTTGTTAAGTTACAACTTGCATGTTTAAGTTTGTTGTTATTTGATTATATATATATATCTTGATCTTCAAAATAAGTCAAGCCGTTTAGGCTACAGGAGGTCACAATGTCACGGACATCATATCATCATACATAAATGTATGTCCGATGTAATGTATTCCTGTACATTACAAAGCCCCGGACAATATTACTCTCCCTTAAGTCGGGCAATTATTTTCAGCAAGGAAAATATGAAACGAATGAGTGCGAAGCCGCGGGCATCAGCTAGTTTGGATTCAATACGACGCGAGAACAGATTGTTTTTGTTGTACCCAAATTAAAACAACTTTCTTCTCAAGTACTAGGACGTCATAAATTGTAAGGAACTTGTTTTTAATAACAGTATAATTTTATATTGAGAATTAAAACTTGGTCTTCCGCGTCGTTAATTACCATTCGAAGTGCATCGTACGTGATGTTTTTTATGTGCCATTCATCATCTCCTAGTATGTGCTTGTTGTTTACCATCATATCTTCACGCTTTTTGTCGCGACAGGGTAGTGCATGTATCATAATTTGTACGGTCTTTACCTTTTATGTCACGGACTGTTTGTGAACTTTGTTATTTTATAATCGGATTGGGCATGTTATAAACTAATAATAACCTGGGACATTATTCAAATTCGGCCATCTGATTGCAAACTAAGCAATGTACTATGCTAAAATAGGTAATTACGCCTAGACTCAGGACAAACAGACATCTTCCTGCACACAAAGGTCTGTGTCCTGGGTGGGAATCGAACCCACGACCTGCGGCGTGAAAAGCATGTGTCTTACACACCACGCCAGCCGGCATATATTTATCATATTAAATCATGAGCGTCTCTTGTTGGATTTGACCTTGGTGGAGCCGTAGATCGAAGGTTCGAATCATTTTTAGAAAAAAATGTGGGAACCAAGAAAGGCTACATAAAGGCGCAGTTCCCAGTTCCATCTGTCAGCAGTTTGGCCGGTTCGCCGGGTATAATGCTCCCGGAAAGGCTGGCCCTAGAATGTGTAATGTACGTCCTTGGCGGTGCATGCAGTGTTATTCTGATCGCGTTCTGTCGGTTCGCTTGTTCGAGACGGTATTGTGACTTGTGAGAATGTGCGAGCGAGACGGTATGCTTGTCGCGTATCTTTTGTTATTGCGTGGTGAACATCCTGGTAAGCATACTACGGGATGTCATTTGGTGTGATCTAGTACTGGGTCCATCCCTTCTGATGTTAAGTGTCGATGTGCGAAAAATGGTACAGGCTTGTTCACCGCCAGCCTATTCAGTGTTCTTTTGACGGTGTCCACGTTATAGTCGGAAGGCAAAACTAACGCTGACAATTCGTTCGAAGCGGACAAGTCTGACTTATCAAGTTCGATATCAGAACACTTCAAAATTCACCTCCTCAACGGCTGAAAAACATGAAAAAAAAACACTGAAAGGGTTGTCAAAATTTGTATTTTAGCTAATTGCCTACTAATAACGACGTTTATCGTTTGGAATAAAATTACCTAGGTGGGGATGAAACTGGGAATGTAGGTCAGGAGTACCATTTGGCACTATATTGATACAGCTACTGTCGTGGCTGTCTGTTTGTTTTTATCTAATCATAATAAATATGAACAGTTTATTTGTTTGAACGCGTTAATCTCAGGAACTAGTAATGGGATTAGAAAAAATCGTTTTACGTTTGGTAGTACAATTACTGAGGAAGGTTATAAGGTATTTAACATTGCGCTGCCACCGTTAGGAGCCGAGCAAAAAGAAAAAGAATCCTAAATTATGATTGTGATGTAACGTGGTCGAGCTATGAAAGTAAGTGGTAGGTAACTACGTATTAAATGACACATGAAAAGTCAAATAAGTTGCACGCATATTATTTAAAGCAGCGAGTGAAACTGCGTGGAAAATCTAGTATTAAATTCTGTCCGAAACAGATAACATAAATTAGTTGCTTGTAAATTCAAGAAGACGTTTGTATTCAGTGCTAGAGATTCGAACATCTGGCAGCCACTTAATATTCCGCGACCGATCTCGTACACGCTCAAATAGACGTACATATTTGTGTGTCGCCGTCAGATTGTAAACATGGTCAGTTTATCATCTCACTAGACATATTTTTTTTAGTAGTTAGAATTAATTATAAATATGAAATTAAAATCCTATATATATGTAAACAATGGTGTACATATCATTTATAAAAGTACAACTTTAGTAGTAGAAGGGGAAGAGGATTGGACAGGGAGGGTATTAACGGGGAAAAAGGAATATCGTTTTTCCTGTCTATACCTTCCTCCTCTGTCTATGAAAGGTAGGCAACGCATCTGCAACACATTTGCTTGTTGCGGATGTCTTTGGGTAGCGCTCACTTAACATTAGGTGATCTGCTTGCTCGTTTGCCACCTTATCACATAAAAAAAACAACTTTAGTAATTAATTTTTTATGATATTAATTTAATTTAAACAATTTTTATAATTCTATAATAATTCGTTAGTTTCTTTGAAAAGGTTATATTTATTATTAAACATGTTATAAAGTGTTGCTGAACGAGTCGTTGGCCAGTCATTTTTCGGCGGTTTATAAACCGTCAAAGTTAAATTGTAAACAATAAGAATGGAAGATAATTATAGGTTAAGTTGGACATGAATATGATTTTTTAAAAGGAACTTTATCAAACAAAAAGTAGGTTTTCAAATTGTTAAAAATTTATTCAGATTACATTATGCTACAAATGACAGTTTATAATTTTCCTAGTGCGATTAATAACTGACGAAGTTGACAGTCCGTCGGTGACATTTACACGTTTATAGTATAACTATAGGGCCGGGACTTCCCGTTGTATTGCGTTTGTTCAAGCGTTTCAAGATCATGCCAACATTTCATAACATCTTTGTGGAAGCTTTTTAATTGTTAAACTGCTTTTTTGAAAGAATAAGCTTTTTAAAAAACATAGTCTGGAGCTCCACTATATTATGCTCCAGAGAAAAATACGAATCTAATGACACCTCAATCTTCAAAATCGGTCAAGCTGGTGACAGCATGAGGTCACTACACAGATAATAAATATTATTAGTAGAACTATTACAGATAAAAAATATTTACGGAAATGTTAACAGTATTCCATTCGTCAGACGCTAAGACATATGACAGGTTTCTATTTTTTCATAGTAGATATACCGATTCAATTCAAATCTTCTTTCATCGTGCGCTCGGCAAAGGATTGGAACAAGTTGCCAGCTATGTTTCTTGCTCAGCTATGTTGTTGGTACCTTCAAGAGAAGAATAGGCCGTTGCGACACTAATGCGTAACATCTTTCGACCAGGTCACCACTTAGGAGCAAGTGGGATTGTGGTCAACCGCGATAACAACATCGTTAACAAAAGTTAATATACAAACTGCAATGGTGATAGGGAAGCGCGATGTAAGCGACCTTCTACCGCCATCTGTTGCAACAACAGTAAACTGTTAACAACAATCATCCAACGTGTCTATAACTTTTTATGAAAAAGTCGTTTTGTTGATCTACATTGTATTGTTTAGTGAAACCGTACCTTAACCCGTGCTATGACGTGTCCCACCTTGACCCTATGCCGCATATCTCCGCTACTGAGCTAGTCCATTGTCAGTTATGCCGCTCTATCGATAAATTTCTATGAACCTTGCAAAACAACACGCTAGCGTATCGAGGTAATATTGCTTTGTAAACTAACTGTAGACCGTGACTACGCACTCTCGCTTTTTCTACATCCATACATCTACGCATACAAGCTCGTCGGTTATATGTACTCCTTATATCGCCCTCCTTTAGTATGACACTAACCTGGTCGATGTAAGTTCTCCTAGGGCGTCCCCTAACAACGCTGCCACCTTGTATCATAAATTTGTAAAAATAATTTTTCATTGTTATCTTATGTTAATAAGGGTACAATTGATATTAATCACCTTTGCATCCCTTGGGGTTGAAGTTTCAAAACAGGTGGTAGCTATTGTTATTTCGCTTCAATTTAACTTTATCCGGCTAAATAGCTTAAGCAGTGTAATATGTCAACATCTTCTAGATTCAAAACGTCGGATCAACTTGAAAGTTCGTAGTCTTATAAAGGACCGATGACATTTTTTTAAAGTCCTGACCAGGACTATTAGGATAAGAAAAATGATTCAATTTTAAGATTGAGAATAACGCCATCTAGTAGTGGTAGTAGAAAACATTATAACGATAGAAGCTTTACTATAAAAACGGGAAAAATGCGTTTTGAAAACGCAGCTTAATCGATTATTAATCAAGTGATTAGTTACAATATATTTTGATATAATTTCAATATTTACATATCCTGCCTTGAAGCTCGCTTGTTTTGAAAGAAGTCATAGGTCCAGTTTAGGGACCCTACCATTGGTGCGTTGTTTTTTTCTTTACCCAGATTGTATATAAATAGAGGGATTGATCTGTTTTGTTTCGCCGATTGAAATTATTGCCGGACCGGTTTTTGGGCAAACATGGCAAGGTCAGTTTGAGACACAGGTCGATAACAAATGTTAATGTTTTCTATTTTTAATACTAATTGATGAAAGACACTTGTATAGCTCGTAAGATAATACTCTAATATGATTTATAAGGAAAACTGAAGCAGTTGAATTTGATCCTACTAATAAATGCGAAAGTTTGTAAGTATGGATGTTTGTTACACTTTCACGCAAAAACTACTGAATGGATTTTAATGAAACTTTACAATAATATAGCTCATACATCGGAGTAACATATAGGTTATAATTTATAAAGATATTGTGTGAATTGTCGAAAATATCATGATAAGTAACGAGGAAAAAATTCCGAAAACAAATTCTACAATGCGGTTTGCTTGTCTGACTATTTTATTATTGTGTTGGTCAAATAATATCAGGTAAAAGAACGTAACCAAACTACGAGATCTCTTTATACAGAGGAGGGGTCTTAAAAACACCCCGTTTGTTTACAGTGGTGGAGGTCTTAGGTTTTTGTTATGTAGTAAATATCCTCTAGGGAAATGTCACGCTTTTCTAGCTATTTTCAAATATGGCGTTGCGTTTGGCGCATTTTAAAATGCTCGATTTATAAAGTGATTTTCTTTTCAAGAAGAGAGGGTCTTGGAATATTGTACGAGTGGTCACCGAGAGAGGAGGGGGTCTATTAATTGTATATAATCGTAAGTCTCTCCTTTAACCAAAAAAAAGTAGAAGTGACACAATATGATAATAGTAGGGTTTACTAACTTCCATTATTACTCTTGTTATAATGTTGAACCTTCCGATAGTTCTAGATGCTGATTCGGCATTCCGCCACCATTGGTCAATGAACCGAACAAGAGCCATGTTACAAAACACAGTTGCAGCAACGTCTAGTTACTCTCTAAAATTACCGATTATACTTGCTTCCAGTCGCCTATCATGTATACAATCGCCTAACATGTATACAATCGCCTAACATGTATACAATCTCCTAACTTGTATACAATCGCCTAACATGTATACAATCGCCTAACATGTATACAATCTCCTAACTTGTATACAATCGCCTAACATGTATACAATCAACTAACATATTCCACGTGTTCCACGTTTCGTGTCTAACTGATGATTGGTAATTATTTTAAGCCGAAAGAAACTCCTTTTTTCATACATAATATGCGAACAAGCTCACTTATGTTGACCATCACTGTCCAAAGGTTTGAAGAAGGACAACATTTCTCGCGCGTTGCCTGCCTCGAACAGAGCAGAGGAGACCCAAAAAAATTATATTTCCTTTTCATATTTATCGAATCCTTTCCATTTACCTTATTACAGGGACTGATTTACACCTCCGGCGCTTCACCCTTTAGACGAACTATTACTGGAGGCCTGTCTTCTGTGTGGTCGTGGTATTTCTACGGTCGAGCCGGCACATTCTTGCAACGGATGTTGTTACGGGCTCTATGTAGTTACTACACAACGTACTATAAAATTATATCAAACCTACATTCTATAGGGTTATAGTAGATATAAAATTGAACTAAATAAATATGCGCTCACGCCCGTAACTCAGAGGAGTACAGAACATCCACTTTTAAGCCACACTTTTTATTTATTTATAATATTATTTATTCAATGTCACGCCTAACATACTTCCTAAGGATCGCATCTCAACGGCATTAACTCCACTAACATGCTTTTCTAAACCCAGCTCTCATTTCCATACATTAAAGTGGGGATTAGTAAAGCATTGTGTATTGCCAGGCGAGCCTTCATAGACACATTCTGATTCCTCACTTCTATACCTATACCCATTCATTTTATTTTCCGCATTCACACAACGTTCAAAATCTTTGACAAACCTACCATCTCCAACTCTACCATCTCTACTAAACGTACATCCCAAATACACTACCTCTTCCACTTGTTCCATTTCTTTGCCGTTAACATTTATTTCACTTATTGTTTTACTGAGGAACTTACGATACCCATAAAGACTGTCCGTAATTCTGATCCGGCACTGTGTATAGGTTTACATACCTAAACGGCTTCGTGACCTGAGCTCATGCGCGCATTGATTCCGTGGCTTAATTAATGTAGAAATCTAGGAAACCTAGGTATTGTATAGATCATGTTATTAAACATTTTGAGTTTCAAATGATTCCATTTGTTCTGGAGATTTGTTTTATGGATGCAGGTGGCAAAAGACCAAGCAGTACATCTGATATTCAGTGAGGGCTACCCATAGGCATCTGCAAAAAGTTACAGATTCGTTGACCTTTAATGGACAGAGGGGATAAACAGAAAAATGGATACTTCCATTTCCTATCCATCCTCTCCCCCGTCAAAACCTCTTGTCCTTACTCATGAGACGAAACGCAGAATACTCCTACTTGACACATGTCTTCTGTGATGTCATGGTATTTCACCGGTCGAGCCGGCCACGTGCAACAAATGTTGCGGGCTCTACCGGTAGCTAGAGTGATGTGCCAGGATCGCGCCAAATGGAAATCCGTGATCTCTGCCTAACCCAGAGGTTACGGGCGTGAGTGCATATTTATTAAACCTACGAAGACTTAACGTACGGTTTGTCCGTTGGGCTTTTGAGCGCATCGTAATAAATATGAAATAGATATTTAATTTTAACTAACGAACGAGAAATATTTTTTTACGTAATTTGTACGTCTACTGACATTACAACTTTCTGATTTGTTGTTAAAAATGGTAAACTTGTAACTTAAGTTTATGTCGAATTAATTTTACTTTGTTTTTTTTTTCAACATGAGTTGGCAAAAAGGCAAATGTGTTGCAGATGCGTTGCCTACCTTTAATGGACAGGGAAGGGCGTAGACAGGAAAAAGGATATTTCCTTTCCCCCGTTAACCCCCTCCCCGTCCCATCCTATCCTTGTGAGGAAGGGATGGGAAGGGGAAAAGGACTGAAATTAGCCCTCTGGCACCTGACTCATCATACGAAACGCAGTATACTTCTACTTCACGCCTGTCTTCTGTGAGGTCGTGGTATTTCACCGGTCGAGCCGGCCAATTCGTGCAACATATGTTGTTGTTGCGGATTCTGCCACTGTACCTTATATTGTTAATGCCCTTTATACTATAAATATAAAAAAAAAACTTTAAAAAAGACAAATAATTAGTGTCAATGTTTCGGGATATAAAATATAATTAAACAAACACTGTTAAAGTTGGGCATGTTAAGCGCAGGGATGGCGGGCTTATAGCGAAGGAAGTAATCCGAATGAACGTGGATGGTTACAATTGTAGAGGAACCGAAGAAAGTATGTATGGATTGCATGAAAGATATGTGTAAGAAGTGTGTAAATACAGATATGACAGCTGATAGAGGGATTTGGAAGAGAACATACTGTGCCGACCCCAGATATGATGACTGTTAAAGATTTATAATTAAATTTTCAGGCAAGATAGCTTCCAAGTGTATATCTTTAGCTTTTCCTGATGAATTAACTTTACCAATTAGTTTAACGACTTGTATGCTATCTTGAAAACCCTAATTAGCTTTGAAAACATTCAAGCTTTTTCTTTTAACTTGATATCTTAGTCTCGGAACGTACACGACTTATCAAATCTACGTTGTATTCCTAGTATTGGTCAGTTTCTTTATAGTACAATTATTGTGTTATTTATAAATTATATTCCGTCTCTACGATAGTACCATTTACAATATTAAATAATAAACCTACCTCAAACAACACTATCGAATGTCCTCGCTCTCACAAAAAAACATTCACAAATAAACTTTAAATATATAACACGTTCGATTTGTGTACGCGACTAACACAACCGTCCGTCACGGCGATCCGGTCCCGACTGACACTGGCGTCAACTCGTGCGCAGGTGCTTTTAAGGCGACAGGCTCAGGTGTGAACAACTTTTGTTTATAGAGGGTCGCGAGGGTTGACTTTTGCATTACTTTTTAACGCTGTCTTGTACTGCGTTATGTTTGTCAATTTATAATCAACCCGTTTAGTAGTAGTACAATTTAATTAGGTATGTAGTATGTGTAGTGAACCAAGAAATTATTAAGAATCCATGTTATTTTATACTACAGATATGTATACGCATACAAAATAACCGGTCTAAAGTATTCACATACACATACATACTAACACATACACGGGCGGGGAGAGTACTTGTGGTAATACTCCATCGCCTGCGTAGTTAAAGCAAAAATTTATGACAAGCCGTTCTCTTGTTTTTGAGTTTATAGCATTCAGACAGATACACCCCATATGGGATGGACTTTGTTTTATACTGTATTGATGTGACTTTATTTAATTGATGAAACTTGGTAGCATATTCTCGTTCAGAACGGATTCTAGATCGTTGGTCACGTACAAAACAACGCAATGAAGTTAGACATGTCGAAGTGACCATCCGGTTTAGGTAGCATCCAAGTTCTTAAAAACTACATTAGTCCTATAGAAAACAATGTTTTTATTTTGTAGATAACGCTTTACGGGCCGCACTTTAACCAGTCCTGATGTAGGCCTATAGTACTGTAGTAATTGGTTACTTTTCCAATTATTTACCTACATTACACACTCCCTATCGTTGTTCCGGACTACTTTGGTTATCACCAGCATGGTCACAACACAAGAATGTGGGCTGATGAGGCCCAACCAAGCTTGGTCGTAAGTTTCGCAAAGTCAGACCTAGTTATTGTCATACTAAAAGTTGTTCACATATTTCATAGATACCCTTTGGATAGATATCCTTAGACTACCTCCGTATATGGACTACTTCAATCATCATCTCCCTGCCCTTATCAGGAGATTGTAGACCGTAGTCCATACTGTATTGTTTTTGGCTACAGTTTTTAGCTTTTTGTGTTTTGTCCTGTTTACCCTCCTTAGGAAAAAATGGGCTTCTTCAATGAGAATTAAGATGCTATGATAACAGAGTAGCGTAGCGTAATGCTGTACACGTTTGTGTACAGTGTACAAAAAAGTTTTACTTCGTAAGTTTTTAGGGACGCTAACAAACATATTGGAACTTCGTCGGTTAGTACGCGGGTAGGTGAGACGTAAGCGGGCGGGGCGTGTCTCTTGTACACGCGTTGTACTTGTTTAATTTTTTTATACAAATACTGATATTTTTTCTGTAATGTATATAAAAATATTGCAGCGTGTGTTGTGTTTGTTTATTTAGATTAAGTAATGCATTTGAAACCATTTTTTGAATCATCGCCATTCAATTTTTATTTTACTATTACTCACAAAAGGAACAAGGGATGAGTATACGCATAGCATGCGGGTTATTGTTTTTTTTCTAAAACAATAACTGTATAATCTATTATTTGTGATCATAATGACGAATTTTACATAACATGTTAAGATCTGTCACTAAACAGTTTTTTTTATAGTACTAGGTGGCAAACGAGCAAGCGGTTCACCCGATGTCAAGTGATCGCTACCCATAGACATCTGCAACTAACTAATGAGTTGCAGATGCGTTGCCCACCTTTCAGAGGACAAACAGAAAATGGTTATTTCCAATTCCTATACCTCCCCTCCACCGTCAAGCTCTCTTCCCCTTCCCATTCTTTCCTTATAAGAAAAGGGTGGGAAGGGGTAGAGAACCAGAATTAGGCCTCCGGCACCTCACTCAACACACGAAACGCAGAATACTCTACTTCACGGTTGTCTTCTGTGAGGTCGTGGTATTTCACCGGTTGAGCCGGCACAATCGTGCAACAGATGTTGTTGTTGCGAGCTCTACCACTGTTAAATGTTGGGTTAACGATCTTCATACACGCTTGCATGTTCACGAAGCTCTGTAAATGATATAAAGTCTTGCGTAGCGTTGTGTACGAAGGGGCTGAGCGTTCGGTATCCAAAGCGGAGATTTTGGAGACTGCTTGCATTCTATCAGCTGTCATGATAGAAGTAAAATCGCGCGGTACAATTTATAAGCCTCGCCTATCACGGTACAGTCTTCGTTATAGTATTTTGAAGCGATAAGAATACTTCCCTGTTGGGTTCATTAGCTTTCTCGTACTGTGTACAAAAAAGTTTTGAATAAAATGTTCTAAACGAGACTAACGGGCATAATATAGACAGACGTATTGTGCTTGCGGACACTGCGTCGACGACTATGCAGGAAAGTGCCTTATCATATTAAACTTTTCATCATCACGTATTACGTAAGCGGGAGAGTGTCATGTTTTCGTGCCCGCGTAGTAGTTGTAAATATCGAATCCATTACCCTCTCTTCTCTAACCACTGTTCCAAGTGACCTCCAAGTGTATTATTCATTCGTGTAACAACAAAGCGGCTAGCTTTTTCAAGATAGCACGTTGCATTGCGCGTCCGCACTATACTTCGGCGTCCTTTGATGTTGAACTCACAAGGCATAGGCGGGCAGCGTTTTTAGGTTATTGCAAGCCCTGTACTATTGTATCTATAATCGTTATAATGCCCATTTGCCAGTATATTGAGTTTCTACAGTCATGCCACATGCAGACGAAGTACCTTAAATATTGTCGTTTGGAAATTTTACTGTAAAGAGAAATCATTTTGATTTTTAAAAGCATTAGAACTGTATTTCATTTTTTTATTATTATTCGCTTCTTTGAGTGATGAATGGGGTCCACTATTTGTTTACAATAACAGTAGAAAGGATTGATAATAATTGTTTGTTTCTGAATAATATAGAATCCTAACTAATATCATAAATGCGAATGTGAGTTTGTTTGTTACGCTTAAACTGAAAAACTCGTTAAGGAGTCAACCGATCGTCATGAAATTTCACACACACATTGCCAATAAAACTGCTCACTTACTTACACTGCTAAATGTGATCTTCTATTTATTTTTTGTTTCTATAACAAGTTCGTTTATAGAAGTTCGTCGCTTTAAACTTGTACCACAAGCTAAAAGCTAGTAACCGTTTAACACGCGCCGAGCGCGCTGATTGCCGGTTTCCTGTCGCGAATGACAAAACTTTTCCTAGTATCAGATCGTTTTCCATGCGATGTAGCTTTTCTTGAGACTATGACGGCATTGGGCGTATCTCATCCGTTAATGATAAATAAACTTAGGGTAATTGACAACCGCTCCCCATTAACAGCCTCAACATTTTTTTATGGCAGAAAGTGGCAAACGTGCATGCAGGTCATCTGGTATTAAGTGACCGCTACCCATAGACAAATTAGTCGTATATGCATTGCCTATCCTTAATGGACAGAGGAGGGGATGAAGATAGGTATATCCCCACCCCGTCGATTCCTTTTCCCCATTCCCATCCTGTCTTTATTAGGAAATGGTACGAAAGGGTGAAGGATTGAAAGTGAACCTCCAGCACCTCACTCAGCAGACGAACCGCAGAAATATACTTCTACTTCAAGCCTATCTTCTGTGAGTTTGTATTTTACCCGTCGAGCCCGTTCGTCCAACAGATGTTGCATCTACCACTGTTAAAATTGATATGCAAATGCGTTGCCACCGTTCACGTAAGTCAGTAGAGGGACCTAGATAATGAAAATGTGAAAAGGTAGGTGAATATGGTCTGAACTAAATAGCGTCTTCTGATTTTAAAGTCTTTTCCATTGTAAAGGAGCCATGTTAGTAACCTTTGATGATTTACGGATCAATATTATTAGCACATTAGTGTAAATTAAAGCTAAAAAGTTGGTTAAGCCAGTGATCGATGGGGAATTACAAAAGCCTTACTTGTGTGAGTTGTACAACGCTAAGTGTTTGTATTAGCTCTGGCCGGTCAAGTATATCAAAGGCTACGTGTTGTGGCTTTTTGCCTATCATTTTTAAGGACGACCGCAACCGCGCTTGTAAATTTTCTGGTGTTATGGGCACTATTCGACCGGGTTCTGACTGTATCGTGGCCTAGTCGTAGGCTAGTCACCCACGAAGAACCAAGTAAGACCGTCTTGAGGTATCCGTTCCAGGTGGCCTCGATCGAGTCTACTTTGAAAGTGTGCTGACGGTCTAATAAGGGACCGGTATCCCCCGAATTCGAAGTGGAGTTTTGAAGGGAGAGGAATTCTGGTACTGCGCCGCTCTCCCTCTCCTCCTCGTCTAAGCGAAGTCGCACTGCGGATGCAACAGTGGTGGGACTGCGAGGTGAAAGGTGAACCCTTTCTCCTTTCAGCTGTTTAGCTGGATGAGCCATTCTTCAAGCCTGTCTTCTGCGAGGTCGTGTTACTTCTATAAGTCGGTACATTCATGCAATGCTACCGCGTGGGTTTACCGCTCTGAGGAATACGGAACCCATTTAAGTATGTAATTCAAAAGTTGTTATACATGTCGTCGTTTTTGTACGGGAAGTGTTTAAGACCATCGATTAATTTTGCACTGATATTTTTTTTATTTCCAAAATACCTGGTCATTAGTTGCGGGTCATCGACCGGGCTACGACCAAGCAAGCTGCCGTTTTATAAATATATGTTGTATACTGCAATTTTACATACTATGTGTTGCCTGCGGCTTGGCATTCATTTATTTTCCACGCTGTATTTTTTGTAATTCGATTGTTATTAACTTCGAATTAGTTAGCATGTGTCCAAATTTGTTATAGTCAAAACATGATGTTACCATGGCAACCGATATTATTAATGAGATTCTTACAATTTATTTTAAAGATAAAAGGAATCCTTGAGGATCGGTTGAGTTGTTAAGGAGTTAAAGTGTAACAAACAAACTAACCTTCGTATTTATAATATTAGTTAGGATGAAAACTTTCAAGGAGTTCTTCTCGGCTCGTCTGTCTGTACATGACGGACAAAAAAAGCCAACGGATTTTCATAAGGTTCGGATTAAAAGATGGAGTGATTCATGACGAAGGTTCACGGATGTTATTAATTAGGGGTTTGTATACATTACGTTAAACATGACAATGATTGTTAAAGAAGGTGTACAACGTGTACAACAAGATAACTTTTTTTTATGAAAGAAAGTGGCCAACGAACAAGCGGGTCACCTGATGTTAAGTGATGACTAAAACGACGTAAATGAGTTGCAGATGCATTGTCTACATTTAATGGACGGAGGAGGGGTTGACAGGAAAAAGGGCTTTTACTTCTATTCATCCCCTCCAACCCTCTCCCCCTTTCCATCTTCTCTTTTGTAAGATAGGATGGGAAGGCGTAGAGGACTGACATCGGGCCTGGATATGGAGACCAGAAAATGTGTGCTCCTCGAGGAAACCCAGAAGCTCAACATTACGTCAACATTATGTCGAGGTATTTCGCTAAGAGCTTTTAAGGCTCCACTGTTTAGCTAATCTCTGGTTTGTTTGTATGACTTGATGTCAAACAAAACTCGATCTATAATCGATGTATCGTTCTAAACGATTGGTACGTGCTCGATAACTATTTAAAATCGATACAGACAGATAAGCGAGTCGATACGTGACGGTAGACGGTTGGTTTTGTGTAATAGAATTGTGTGGTAATATACCATTCTGTTGGCATTGCGTACTATTGCGTATATATTAAAATACGTTCTTTAATTGAAATATTTGAATGGGACAAAGTTGTTTCATTGAGTTTCTCATTGTAAAAACTATTTGTATAAATAAATGCGCTCACGCCCGTAAACCAGACGGGTAGGCAGAGATTTTAGATTTTGGGCGTAATCTCGTACACCTCTCGCCTCTTCTACATCCATACATCTTCGCTACAAGCTCGTCGGTTATGCGTACTCCTTATATCGCCCTTCTTTAGGTATGTCACTAACCTGATCGATATTGTGCCACTCACTTTATAAAGTAAAAAGTTTGTACTTGACCTATGAATGGTATCGGTTCGAACGTAGCATGAACTTTGACTTCTGATGTTTTCGTAAAACGTCGCTGAGTAAATAAGTCGATTGGAAAGTCCAGTTTTTAACGCGACTGACCCAAATAGTGACAGACCTCACAGGAGACAGGCGTGAAGTAGAGTATTCTGTGTTTCGTCTGACGAGTGACGTGCCGGATGCCTTATTCTAGTTCTCTCCTTCTTCCCAGCCTTTTCTTATAAGGAATGAATGGGAAGGGGAGGAGAACTTGACGGTGGAGGGGATGTATAGGAATTGGAAACAACCGTTTTCTCTTTGTCCCCTCCAAACTCATTAGTTAGTTGCAGATGTCTATGGGTAGCGATCACTTGACGTCGGGTGAACCGCTTGCTCGTTTGCCACCTAGTACTAGTATGCCAAGTGATCTCCTGTAGCATTGGTATACTTCTCCGGTGTGTCATTGTTAAATCGTATAATGTTACAATAGAAAGTTAGACTCGAGTTTGAGATAACGTCCACATAAATTTGACCCCTGGAATCACCAACGACGAGTTACGCTAGTGTTCAGCTTTAGTTGGCTTTAACGATTTAACGCGTTGACCCCAGATATAGCTCGGCAACCCACTTGTCTCCTGATCAAATAACAGATTAGGGTATACATTTCTTAAGCCGTATTATACTAATATAAATCATAGCTTAATGTGCTATGTTCGTTAGTCTTTACACGACTGGAGACGTATTTACCTTACTAAATCTTTTGAGCATGTAACTTATATTCCATTTACGGTCAACAAATTTTGCAATGCTTTCAAATAAATTGTCAAATTTATGGCAAAAACTTGCGAAAAATCAATGATAATGTACAGACAAATGTAATTCATTTATCAATCAATAATACGTGTTGTTTTTTTAAAATACATTTGATATTTTTAAATGATTATTTTCATGTAATAACTATTGTTGGTGCCCGACATTGTTCGCATAAATTGTGTAAAAAATGGCTGTATTATAATTAGAAAAGGAGGGGGTTTGTCTATCCATTCCCCTTTTCTAAATATGGGAAAGGTGGACGGGAAAATAAGTGACCACCGCTTGTTATAAATATCTCCGTCTACCTTCTGTATACTTCAGAGAGTGACAGTATGCTGATTTGATACATGTATCGTAAGTGTGTTCCTACCATAAATACTTTAGTCCAGAGATTCTCAAACTATGGGTCGCAAGCCTATTTTGGATGGGCCTTAATTTAGGACGCGACCGACGAACTAACGAACGGACGGCCTCACGTCTCATTGACTTTGACATTGACAGACGGTGTTGCTTTTTTAAGATAGCCAGGAGATTCCAAGATTGGAATATCTTGTTAGATGGGTCGGACCTTAGTCAACTTTGGGAACCACTGCTTCATAAATCACATTAAAGTATTTCTTACTTTCTCTCTCACACTCATCTGTCCTTGTCTTATTGACTTATCGTGCAATACAGTGGGTATGATATTTGCGTGTGCTTGCGACGTCATTGCGTAAAGACAAGTTGCGTGACTTCTTTGAAGTTATGATCGCCTGGTACTTTACATGGTGATTGACTACTTTTATTTTATGATGACAGGCACTCACACATGAGATCGTAAGTAATTTAATAGGCATATAGATTGCTTTTTTAACGGACTTCAAAAAAGATGGAGCCCGTTTGTATTGTTTTTATGTTTGTTACCTCAGACTATCATATTTATGAATCGAGTTTGGAAATTCTTTTTTGCAATTGATAGGTTTTGTTACCAGATTGGTTCCCATTTTAATTTTATCCCGATAGTATAAGTGGTTACAGAGTTATTCAAGATTATTTTCAAAACCTTTTGTGATGTGACTAATGAGTTACACATGCGTTGCCCACCTTTAATGGACAGAGGACGGGACAAACAGAAAATGTTTGTTTCCGATTCCTATATAACCGCTCCACCGTCAAGTTTTCTTCCCTTCCCATCCTTTCCTAATAAGAAAAGGGTGAAGGGGGAGAGAACTAGAGGTCTCTGGCACCTCACTCATCAGACGAAACGCAGAATACTCTATTTCACGCCTGTCTTCTTTGAAGTTATGTTCGCCTGGTGAAACACCTAAAGCTGCTGAATGACTTTTTTATTTTGTGATGACAGGCTCAATCTCTTTTTCAAAATCATTTTTCACGGTATCCAAGTTTCTGATAGACCCGACCTATCATGTTAAAGTGGATACATTCAATAATATCTTCATTTGTAATCTTCTTACATTATTTGTTACTATGTAATATTCCACATATGTATAGCATAGTACACTATATGTGTAACCTCAAATTACGAGCATTCGATTCAAGAGCATCAAGTCAATATTTCTAGTTCAAAGTCACCTGTCACATTGTAGTGACGGTCAATCTCATTCGTACGAAAGGAAATAGCGGTCTTTTTCGAATACTAATACAAAACACGTCCGTGTGTATGTATAGCAACAATTTAATAGAATCGAGAGTGACGCGTCACTTAGATCGCTTTCGTTACATGAGCGAGATGGAAGATATAACGTACAGAGAATAAAAAAGAGAGCTATGCAGTAAATACTGAGTTGGTATGTTTCATTTGATTTTGTAATCATTCTATTTCTTATGAAATACCCTGTCAAAACAGAGATCTCTCTGTCTCTGTCGCCCTAATTCTGTTTCGTATTATAACTAACGACTCCTCTTCGCGCGTGAAGAGCGTATACGCTACGCCAATATTTTTGACGTGAGGGCCACTTTTGCTTCAACAATCGTGGTTATGTTCCAGTCAAATTACACAGAACCTTAATGAGTTATTTAGCTAAACCTTCTATATGAATCTCGCCATCAATTGGTGATAATAATATAAAAATCCGTTCAGCAGTTTTTAAGTTTATCGCGTTCATACAAACAAACGCGACAAGGGTATTTTTTATATATGGTTCTTAAGTAACGTACGGCGCGAATATTTTTATAAATCAATAGCACTAAGTTGAATTCTGTAAATTTTTTAGTTGCCCAATAACTAAGTGTATATAACGTCCATTGATAATGCTTACAAAACTTCGTAAGTGGGGTAAGCAGACATTACGTGTAGCGTAATGACCTGGTTGGTAGATTTTTAGTCAATCGTTCATATCGGGAATAAATAAAGGCGTTTCGAAGATAATCCTATGCCGCCGCGTTACTGCAACGCAAACTTGCGTGAATCACGTCGCGGTCACTTAGGGAAACTGGTCAAAGTTGAAAATAGTTGGGTTTTGAAATGAAACCTTCTACGAACGATTGAGCCGCGTTGATGGATTTTCGCTCGAGGTAAAACTTATGGGTGCATTCAATGAATGTGTGATGTGAACTAGATGGCGTGTGAGAATAGATGGCGCTAGTAGTCATACTCAACTGCAGCTATTCTAGTTTTTGCGGTGTTTGCTTTTAATTCGAATGAATGAATGTAGTCTATACAAATCGTTTTAAGAATATCCCTAAATTCGTTAAAATAATTTTAAAAATTCTAAAGTCGAATGTCAAACGATTGAAAACTCGCAATGAAAAGAAAATGCATTCGGCGTAAAAAAATCCAACAATCTCAAGCTTAGTTTAGATTTAAAAATAAATAAACGAATAGAACCTGAAGGTTTAATATAGGTGAAATTAATGCGAGAACCATTTTTTTTTCAACAAACTAATGAATCGCAAAATTACTGATTTTTCTGTTGCACTACACCATATTTTGCAATTATTTTCAAGTGACCAACGATAACAGAACCCACGAATACTTTGTACCACGCCTATAGGTGTGACTGGTCAAAGCAAATGTGGACAGGTAAGCCATTTTATTGGTACTTTACTAGAATTGACAAAGTATGCTTCTAAGATTACCAGGAACAGAAGAAGCGAGAAAGTAGTAGCGGACGAAAAGTTTAAATGAAAAAGATGGGAAATTTTTCCCTACTACAATGAAGGGCATCACTGCTAATAACGTAAAACTAACTTTTTTAATATTAAAGCTCGCGGTTTCGAATGACAGAAATTCGGATTTATACTTAGGGGGCACCCCCTGATATAATCCAATCGAAAAATCACGCAGAACGATTTTATGTAGACCGAATGTCTGAGAATCTTGGACTAGTTTACGATACTTGGCGTTGTGAAAATGAAATACAATCGGGATTGTTATTGGACTTCGATTAATAGTGCCCACTTTCTAGTCCAGTGTCGGGAATTGTGTACACTCGAAGAAAAAAGCCTATCAATCCAATAGGACCTTAGAATAACACATATCTACATATATACTAGCAGGTAACTGCCACTTAGTTCGCCATCATCAAGTATAATTTTTCCATTTATCGTAGTTTCACAGGGTGTAGCGTGACGCTTGTAAAATGTTGCCATCGTTTTACTTTTGTACCATTTATCTAAATTATTTAATGTAAAATACACAGTCTTCCAGTTGCGTTTCCTTCCCCTTCCTCTGTCAATTAATGGTACTCCCATTAATTGACAGAGGAATGGATAGTCAGAAAAAAGTATTTCCTTTTCCTGTCCCTCCCCTTCCCCGTCAATTCCTCTTCTCGGAAGTGGAAAAAGGATGGAATTAAACCTTGCCTTACTTATCAGACGAAATACATAATACTTGAAGCCTGTATTCTGTAAGGTCGTGGTATTTGACCGGCCGAGCCGGCCCATTCGTGCAACAGGTGCTGTTGTTGCGGACTCTACCAGTGTTAAAAGTGTCATCAAAATCCGTTCGCACTTTTTTGTGGAACACTAACGAACATCCGTCCTCAAAAATCTAAACAATAATTTGGTTGTACAATTACTTTGGTTTTTCTACACCATAGGAAATATTATTATTATTTAACAAATCCAGTATTTCTATTTTTTGATATAAAAAATGTAATCACTTTCGTTTGGGACTGTACGCGAATTGTACTGTCCCTTATACAGTTGGACATTTATGGTCAGATCTGGTAAATACTTTCCGACAATGGAACCTATTTTTATGCGTGCACAAGTACTTAAACCTGAAGTACTAAGAAATCTGGCGCCGCCAATAATCCGGCTTTTTAAGTAATCTTACGAAATTTCTTGGTCTGAAAATTTACTCACCTACGATTACTAACTGGTACTAGTTTACCCTTACTAATATTATAAATGCGAATGTAAGTTTGTTTGTTACGATTAACTCCTTAACGACTCAACCGATCATCATGAAATTTTGCCCCCACAGAAAATGACGTTGCCATGGTAATGTATGACACCACAATATCATATTTTTGACATTTTGTTACTTTTTGATTCTTAGGAATGGTTTACGGACATAATTCATTAGGGATTTTAGTAAATTGGCTGAAATGACAATGATTCTTTAAGGTGTTTGCTGGCACAGAACAAAATGTCGGTATTTACAATACCCGTGCAAGCCTGGGCCGCTTCTGTAGTATTAGTAATAGTGAAGTAAACACCCGTTTGGTTCTAATCACAGCCAATCCTTGTGTTCAAAACATATAAACCTAGATCAATATTTTGAATGAAATTGAACTTTACGCCTTAGATAATACAGATACAAATCTATTAAACTCCACCCAGTAAGTGCCATAACATTAACCATTGATAGAAATAAACACATCGCTTTAAAACTGGTTTGTTGACAACATTTGCATGAACTACCAGGCGTGTATCTAAGCTATCATTTACTAGCACCCGGTATATAAAGTAAATCGTAAATTGCACTCATGCTACTAGGAAACAATTTTATTAGAAACTAGTGACCCGTTCCGACTTCGCCCGGGTACCACTAATTATGTTGATCGCTACCAAACAAAGGAATGGACCAATCAGGACAATCCCTGTAAATTTCATCGAAATCGTATAACATAACATACATACTTCGGTTATTATATACTATTTTTTTTCATAAAAAGTATCCTATGTTACTTCTAATGCCTCCAAGTATATGTGTACCAAGTTGCATAATGATCGTTTGAGTAGTTTTCGCGTGAAAGCGTAACAAACAAACTTACATTCAAATTTATAATATTAGTAGGGATACAAACAGTCGTAAATCAAATTATTATGTAGCTAATGACTTAAGTAGCTAGCTATTCCCGACATGAGAAGCAATGCCACGTGAAGTAAAAGAGTGTTTAGTTGCATATTTTGCAAAGAAAGGAAAAGATAAACAGAAAAAAGCATACTACAATGAAGGGCATCACTGCTAATAACGTAAAACTAACTTTTTTAATATTAAAGCTCGCGGTTTCGAATGACAGAAATTCGGATTTATACTTAAGGGGCACCCCCTGATATAATCCAATCGAAAAATCACGCAGAACGATTTTATGTAGACCGAATGTCTGAGAATCTTGGACTAATTTACGATACTTGGCGTTGTGAAAATGAAATACAATCGGGATTGTTATTGGACTTCGATTGATAGTGCCCACTTTCTAGTCCAGTGTCGGGAATTGTGTACACTCGAAGAAAAAAGCCTATCAACCCAATAGGACCTTAGAATAACACATATCTACATATATACTAGCAGGTAACTGCGACTTAGTTCGCCATCATCAAGTATAATTTTTCCATTTATCGTAGTTTCACAGGGTGTAGCGTGACGCTTGTAAAATGTTGCCATCGTTTTACTTTTGTACCATTTATCTAAATTATTTAATGTAAAATACACAGTCTTCCAGTTGCGTTTCCTTCCCCTTCCTCTGTCAATTAATGGTACTCCCATTAATTGACAGAGGAATGGATAGTCAGAAAAAAGTATTTCATTATCCTGTCCCTCCCGTTCCCCGTCAATTCCTCTTCTCGGAAGTGGAAAAAGGATAGAATTAAACCTTGCCTTACTTATCAGACGAAATACATAATACTTGAAGCCTGTCTTCTGTAAGGTCGTGTCGTCGTATTTGACCGGCCGAGCCGGCCCATTCGTGCAACAGGTGCTGTTGTTGCGGACTCTACCAGTGTTAAAAGTGTCATCAAAATCCGTTCGCACTTTTTTGTGGAACACTAACGAACATCCGTCCTCAAAAATCTAAACAATAATTTGGTTGTACAATTACTTTGGTTTTTCTACACCATAGGAAATATTTTTATTATTTAACAAATCCAGTATTTCAATTTTTTGATATAAAAAATGTAATCACTTTCGTTTGGGACTGTACGCGAATTGTACTGTCCCTTATACAGTTGGACATTTATGGTCAGATCTGGTAAATACTTTCCGACAATGGAACCTATTTTTATGCGTGCACAAGTACTTAAACCTGAAGTACTAAGAAATCTGGCGCCGCCACTAATCCGGCTTTTTAAGTAATCTTACGAAATTTCTTGGTCTGAAAATTTACTCACCTACGATTACTAACTGGTACTAGTTTACCCTTACTAATATTATAAATGCGAATGTAAGTTTGTTTGTTACGATTAACTCCTTAACGACTCAACCGATCATCATGAAATTTTGCCCACACAGAAAATGACGTTGCCATGGTAATGTATGACACCACAATATCATATTTTTGACATTTTGTTACTTTTTGATTCTTAGGAATGGTTTACGGACATAATTCATTAGGGATTTTAGTAAATTGGCTGAAATGACAATGATTCTTTAAGGTGTTTGCTGGCACAGAACAAAATGTCGGTATTTACAATACCCGTGCAAGCCTGGGCCGCTTCTGTAGTATTAGTAATAGTGAAGTAAACACCCGTTTGGTTCTAATCACAGCCAATCCTTGTGTTCAAAACATATAAACCTAGATCAATATTTTGAATGAAATTGAACTTTACGCCTTAGATAATACAGATACAAATCTATTAAACTCCACCCAGTAAGTGCCATAACATTAACCATTGATAGAAATAAACACATCGCTTTAAAACTGGTTTGTTGACAACATTTGCATGAACTACCAGGCGTGTATCTAAGCTATCATTTACTAGCACCCGGTATATAAAGTAAATCGTAAATTGCACTCATGCTACTAGGAAACAATTTTATTAGAAACTAGTGACCCGTTCCGACTTCGCCCGGGTACCACTAATTATGTTGATCGCTACCAAACAAAGGAATGTACCAATCTGGACAATCCCTGTAAATTTCATCGAAATCGTATAACATAACATACATACTTCGGTTATTATATACTAATTTTTTTTTCAAAAAAAGTATCCTATGTTACTTCTAGTACCTCCAAGAATATGTGTACAAAGTTTCATAATGATCGTTTGAGTAGTTTTCGCGTGAAAGCGTAACAAACAAACTTACATTCACATTTATAATATTAGTAGGGATACAAACAGTCGTAAATAGAATTATTATGTAGCTAATGACTTTACTTAAGTAGCTAGCTATTCGCGACATGAGAAGCAATGCCACGTGAAGTAAAAGAGAGTTTAGTTGCATATTTTGCAAAGAAAGGAAAAGATAAACAGAAAAAAGCATATTTTCTTTCCCCTTTTTATGGAAGTAGACGGCAAATAGGCAAAAAATGAATTACAGATGCGTAGTCTACCAATGGACACAGGTAGGGATAAATAGGAAAAAGGATATTTCCTTCTCCTATCCATCCCCCGTCCTATTCTATTCCCCTTACATTCCTTATCATACAACGCAGAATACTTATTCTTTACGCCTGTCTTCTGGCGAGATTGTGGTTTTTCATCGGTCGAGCCTGCACACTCTTGTAACAGTTGTTGCGGACTCTACCAGTATTGACATACGTCACGGCAGCTGAAACTGGGACCCGACCTAACCTAAAAGTTGCCCATAACTCCCACTTCTATCTCTATCATCTCATCTTCTATATCCCTTCTTTATACTTTAATTGTTTTGATAAGATATTTTTTATAATCATTGAAATAAACAGGAATATTTTACAAAGCCTTAGAAGTTTTCACTTAAAGAAATGAGAAGAATTTAATCCAATTGTTCCAATTTTAAAAAAAACATGTTTTTCACGCGAGCCTATAAGATTTCCCCTATCGAATATTGTCTGAGCCGGCTAGAAGTTTTTACTTTAATAAACAAACGGTTTTGCCACAAACAAGTCAAATTCTCTGATATCAATAACGTCCAATCAATTGAATTCTATTTCTATTGATTCATCAATAAACTTACGTAAGCATTCTGGGCCCTGGAACAACTTGTTATAAAAATACGTGCTTAGACGCCAATACAATATTAGGCACGTTTTCTAACAATTATTTAACTTGTCATTGACATTGAAAACCACGTGTTAATTCTATCGAATTATACGTGCCACCGTTATCTTGTAAATATCGTTAGTTTACAATCTCACCAACGATATTATAAACTGAAGTAACCATTATCGATAGTTTATAATCCGTCGACGTCAAATCATCAACTTTGATATATCTTGCTTTACGCTTTTACCGCACAGTGCAAATAGAGAAGAATTAGATTGAAATTTAATTTAAAGGCTAGATTTGTTACATACAAAATGATATTTTATTGAATTAATTAATAAAATGAATAGTTTTTCATAATACGTCAATTCCTTTCTTTTCCGCTCACGCCCGTAACCCAGAGGGGTAGGCAGAGATCATGGATTTCCATTTGGCGCGATCCTGGCACACCTCTCTCGCTTCTTCCACATTCATACATCTACGCATGCATGCTCGTCTGTTATGGGTGCTCCTTATATCGCCCTTTTTTAGTAAGTCATTAATCTGATCGATATAAGTTCTCCTAGGGCGTCCCCTACCAACACTGCCTCACCTTTGCAACATAACTTTGTTTTGTTATTCTCTCTTCATTCATCCTTTCAACATGCCCGAACCACTGAAGCATACTTTTCTCAATTCTAGTCACAACATCCATTTTTAAGACACACTTTTCCCTTATAACGCTATTTTTAACCCTATCATTCAAAGTCACGCCTAACATACTTCTTAAGGATCGCATCTTTTCCATCGACTTATAATATCGCTGGTGAGATTGTAAACACTCGATGTTTACAATTTTACGGTGACATTTACTTAACAGCCTTTCCTTACAGTTCAATTGTTAGGGAAAAAAATACAAGCTCAAGTCAAGGTCACGATATAAACAAGTAAAGTTTATTTTTATTATATCTTGATTTGTCATATTACATTCATTTTAACTGCGTCTTGTTCTTCTAGAAGTAAAAGCGAAGCATCCTTTTCTCAGGAACGGTATTATCCTGGAATGATTATTTCCTCAGGAAGTCTGCAGTCTGTGGTCACGTTTTGAATGGCATCCGCCATTTTATAAAATTTCATTGATAAATCACAAGTCCTAGTGTTCCAACACCGTTTCTTACCAATGATGACACACGAGGCCATTGCATTAAAAATACATCCGAATTGCAATACGGAAGATGGGTGTGCCACCGGCTTAGGATCCCGTGATTAATAAAATTAAATCCCAAACAATGCATGCAAGATCTCAAGATACTGTGAGCTCATTCTTTATATATCGGATCAAAAATAATAATTTAAAATAAGAAACTTTGACATTTGGATGTCACACACCTCAGTGACCATGAGCGCTGTAAATTACTCGAAACGTCGGGAATAAAAAAACTTAAATCAACTAATAAAATCCGTAAAATTATTTTCATGTGTAGTATTCGCGTAAATATAAGAAATCAATATGGAATTATTCTGATCTGATTCTGTTGACGAGCATGTATGCGTAGATGTATGAATGTAGAAGAAGCGAAAGAGGTGTTCCAGGATGGTGCCACATTAAAATCTGTGATCTCTGCCTACCCCTCTGGGTTACTGCCGTAAGCGCATATGTGTTTAATTTTTTATTATTTTACATAAGTACTATATTTACGACTGTATGTACTATTCTAATGAATTTGTTTTCTAGTTATCAGATAATAACTTTTAGCTCAACTGATAGAGATCCTGTACATTCTCACAGAGCTAAATTTCATGTTTTTTAGTCAACTGCCTATTTCTTTTTCGCACAATAGTACTCAAGAGTGTCACAAGATTTCATCTCGGTAACGTATTCACTACCCTTCTACTTTGCAAAAATATTTTAAATACCGAACTGTCAGTCTTATGTCCAAAAGGTATTATTGTAAGATAATTCGTAAGCTAGAAAAGCGACTTCGACTTAAATGTTATTAGAGATTTTTTTTAAATATTAACAGCTCCCACGAAGAAGCTAAAATCAATATTTTTTAATATAGATTTCTTTTGTTACAGATGATCAAACCGGGTCCCAAGCGCGCACCCTGAGTAACCCCGACCAGAATCCATTAGATCTCTCATCCGGTGACTCCAGCTCAAACTTAAACCGTCCCCAAAAAATTACAACCGTTGACCTAAATGCGTCGATATCTCAAACTTTCGGTGACAATTATATCACCATGGAATCACGTAATACAACCGTGTCAAAAGCTTCTGTTTGTACTACAGAAGATGATTTTGACGTGAACGAATATTTTGCTAGGCTTCACGGTACTAGATATGTAAGTGCGCCAATAAATAGCGCTGTTAAAGAAGAACGTGATAGTTTGACCACAGAGGAGGAGAATCTAGAAGAGATTAACCTTAACGAGCCAGATAAGTCTGTAACTGAGGATTTTCACCAAAGTCTAACAGCAGATATAGCTCAGAATTTCTCCCAACTGCCCACGGTACTGCCACAAGTTGCGAGCGCTGTGTTTAGCTCCTTCTCCAATATGCTGAATATGAAAAGTCGAGAGCATACGCCTGATGTTGTAAAGCCAGTGCCAGATTACTCAGACCATCAAATGCCAAGTACAGAAGTTATAGGTGTACCTTTGATGAGTGTACCGGATGTGGTCAAAGAAGTAGCACCACCGCCCAAGAAACCGCCTATAGGTAAGAGTCTTTTTACATTGTCATGTTTATGAGTTAGTAGTTTGTAGGGGGTTAATGCCTGAGATTATTCTAGTAATAGATGTTACATTTGATAGGAAAGGAAAATAAAGAAGGTGCCGCTTTTTGCGAAAGGTGTAGATTCCGAGCACTGTATTTACGTTCACTTGTGTTCTGGTCTATAATACACATACATTTTAGCTAATTGTACATCTACCAAAACATGTATACCTTGTTTCATTGCAAGATATGATTGCTATAAACAAACGTCATTTACCATACGTGGAGGTAAGTACGAAAATGTAGTAATTTTGTGTAAAGCGTGAGATAAAGTGAAGTGAAATTGTGTAATATAGATAGTTAATGTTATAAGATAATGTGAGAAAAAGTTGTTTTTTGAAAATATTATGTAATTTACGCATTTTAATGCAAAAACCTTTGTTTACAAAAATCACAACTTGCTGTGAAACAAGGTGTTGTATTCTTGTATTAGTCATTAGTAGTATTTTTGAAGTGAAACTTCTTTTGCCACGGAAGGTAAACATTTAGTAATCAATATACGCGTGGGTCAGCGATAAATATCGATAAATATGCTTAAATTTGGTTTTCATTAATTGAAATAGATGGCGCTATATCTAGAATCAGGCGTGTGACTCACACGTGATTCTAGATCCTTCGTAATCAAATGATAACAATAATAAGTATAATAGGCATAACATGTAACACTTGATCAAATGTTCCAATTTTTGTTAATCCAGCTTAAGAAAAGAGTCATCAAATGTGTTACTTACCGTGGATTTCCACTGGCGCAAAATCGTGTCGCAACAAGCTTTCTCTCTGAAAAGAAACACTGAGATTACAATATATTTTATATGAATACTGCAGTGTAAACCCACGGTGATATAGGAATAATTTAAAATAAAATTTTATAATATATATGAGACATGAGTCAGTTTTAACCGCGTGTACACATTAATACACTTACTGATGATTAAAAAAATTGATAGAAATTTCTAGATTCTTTGTATTTCAATTCAATAAACGTATTGTAAGTAACAAGTCATGATCATTGTATCTAATGGGTTACGTCACGTAAAGGTCTACACACGTGAGGTTGAAAGGTCACGGTAGTGCGCGACCGTGTGAACGTCGAGTAGACGGTTTGGCGCCCGTGTGTTCTATCAATGTAAAACTTACGGGCTATTTATTATGTAACAAGTTCATAGCATCATTGATTATTTCACAATTGCCTTTGTATTTGGTACGTTAATAAAAAATGAGGTAAACAAACAGGTCGCCTATATACATGTCGAATTCTAATCTCTAATACATAAATCGTTGTTAAATAATAATAATAATATAGTATCCTAGGACATATTCACACACAGCCATCTGATCCCAAACTAAGCAGAGCTTGTGCTATGACAACCAGATAACTGATATACTACATATACTACTTTTCTTTTGTAAATACATACTTAAATAGATAATTACACCCAGACTCAGGACAAACAGACATGTTCATATGCACACAAATGTCTGTCCTGGGTGGGAAACGAACCCACGACCTGCGGCGTGAAAAGCAAGTATCTTACAAACCACGCCAACCGGCTCGCCAAATATAAGATTTTCGATAAATATAAATGCTTGGCGTGTCTCTGAGTGATAGGATAAGAAACAGCGTAGTAACCGAGGGTTTCCACTGGCGTATAAACTTGAAACAAGCATGTTAGTTGCTAAAACATTATTATTTATCAACGAATTTACAAAATCAATTTGATGGAAATATAAAAGGAATTATTAAATTTGTTTTCCATCCTTGTTATTGGTATTTTCTTGGCTGACGCCGACTCCAAAAATAAACATGATTTAAGAATTGATTCTTATGTTTAATTGCGTCAAATTATTTTTTACATTTTAGTGCATTTCTTGTCTTTTTGAAGTAGTTCTTGTTTTTGTTTAAAAAATTGTTTATTTCTCGATTTTTCGTGAATTTAAAGTTTAACTTATTTTGTTGTACCTTTATTTGTACAGTACTGTACTGTACCTTTAGAAGTACGGTTATTTAGTTTCCAGTACGGTTATTAGAAAGATATATAAAAAGTATATTGTTTGTCCTTTGTCAAGTAATATTATGTTAACACATGAAACATGTATACAAAGTGTTTGACAAACACGCTGCCTGACATATAGGCAAACATGAAGCCACGGCAGCCTGCGTGATCTGGTAGCAAGTTTGTGCTGCAATTAAAATTGCACATCTCTTATGACAATCAGGGTAGACAGTAAGAATCTAAAGCTATCTGCTTAATACGGAGTTAAGGTCACCAATGTGACAGGAAATAAATCTGCACCAGACACGATTTACCCTAGCTAACATACAAAGACCTCACGCCCGTAACCTAGAAGGGTAGACTGATTGGATATCCATTTGGCGCGATCCTGGCACACCATTTTCGCTTCTTCTACATGTATACAAGCTCGTCGATTACGGTTACGGTACTCCTTGTATCGCCCTTCTTTAGTATGTCACTATAAGTATAAGTCTGGTCTATATAAGTTCTCCTTGGACGCCCCCTGCCAACGCTGCCACTCACTTTTGCAACATAAATTTGTTAACAAAAAAGGATGCAGAATGCAAATTGACGATCGGAGCTTTGTTTTCCTAGCTTCAATGATGTTTCAAAACTATAGATTGTGATGTTATACTAAATCAAAGGTATTCCAAAGACAGTGACAACAACATTGACATTATAATGGTGTAAAAAGGATAGCGTAATTAAAATAATAAGAAAAAAAGAGGACAGCTAGTGTTTGTCACTTAAGAGTTAATGTAAACACATGACGTAAGCTAAAGAAAAAGCGACCCAATCAGGATGCTTCCGAGTCTTCACTTTTCGACAGCTAATATCATATCTGCTACTTTTTGTATTTTAATAGCTTAGTTCAATTAGTTACTGTCACAAAGATACACTTACTTAGATGTATTTCGAGACCATTGTCTACTTGGCCTTAAATACACGGCTTCGCAATCATTCGTTAAGAAGTTAAAGTGTAACAAACAATTTACATTCGCATTTATAATATTAGTTAAACCTAGCAATAATAGAAATATTTGTACAAGCTCGCTTAGCTGTCTCACATACTCCTGGTGGAAAACAGGCTTTATACAGAGACGGGTTTGCTAATTCACTGTGTGAAACTCCATAATTATACGTTTTAGATCTAGTGCTACACTGACAGTCTAGGCTGTAATGAGGTGTTGCGTAAGCTACAGTGATTTATATAACAGGTCTAGGCTCACTTTCTCCTGGAATACTGACTGAGAATAACGAGTCAAATGCAGTCCTTGGAACATAACATGTATTCCAGACAAAAAAGGATGTAGGATTTGCATTATTTCCTAACCAGCTGGAATTTATCACTACAAATGATGCGTCAATTGTCCCAGACTTGACTTCATTACCCGATCTAACTTGAAATGGATCAAAGTTCGTAGAACGTGATTGTGTCCATAATAAAGCTATGGATAATTTTTTCCTTATACGAATCACTATTCTCAAATTATCGCGATTTCAAATTTTAAAATTAAATAAATATGCGCTCAAGCCCGTAACCCAGAGGGGTAGGCAGAGATCATGGATTTACAATTGGCGCGATCCTAGCACACCTCCCGCTTCTTCCACATTCATACATCTACGCATGCATGCTCGTCGGTTATGGGTGCTCCTTATATCGTAAGTCATTAATCTGATCGATATAAGTTTTCCTAAAAATACTAACATGCACTCATATGTGTCATAGGGTCTTCCATTTCACAGATAAAATACTGGAAGATTGGGTTTTGTGACTCACGCTTTCAAATATAGGGAAAATAAACTGTTTGGAGCGAGAACAGACATCAACAGCGTTGCAGCAGCTAAAGGAAAATATGAGGTGGAAACACCCGGTCCATTTGGGATATGTCCTCGTACTAGAGCTCCAGAGGACTCTTTCTTATATTAAAAAAATACTGCATTTTTTGCTTCGGCGTAGTGTCACAAGTTACACTCTCATAAGAGACTCTTAAAGACGCTGTCTTGAAGGGGGCTTGGACTCGTTTTGATGTTAGCAATCAGTTCTAATGTTCAGAGTAGCAGAGTTCTGATTTGCTGATGCTAGCAAGAGGTATCATAGCATATTTAGCTACTATAAGGCGAAATACCACACCTTTGACGCATATTTGCAAAAATCCAGCGTATTGGGTTTCAATGCAAACTCGAATGTCTATTTTGTCTGGACTGATACTAGTACGATGTGATTCATAAATAATACAATATGTCCAGTACAGTATGCAACAGTGGTAGAGCCCGCAACAACATCTGTTGCACGAATGGGTCTGACCGGTGAAATAACACGAACCTCACTGAAAAGTGACGTGAAGTAGAGTATTCTGCCTTATTCTTGTTTAATCAATTTGGTTAAAAACGGGATAGTGGTTAGTTGTTTTTTATTTATTAGAACCACTGTTTTCTTCAGTAAGTACTGCTTTATGTATATATGCATACAGTAGCGGTTTCAGGCACAGTCCTAACTTAGTAACGTTTGTGTGAACATGCCGTGCGACTCACTAACACACGAACAAATATTCAGATCTCTAGAGACTCGTAATTGAGGACATACGAGATATTACGCCAGCGTTGAAATTTTATCTGTCAATACAACGGAATTTAGGTAGTACTTTGTTGGTAATTCTTGTGATAGAGATAACAGAAGTGCCGATTTTCTTCCCATCACTCCACTTTTTAATTACATTGGTCCTATCCTCTTATCTTCGCAATAGAAGTTAAATAATATCATTAAACATTTTGTCCTTGTTACAGGTACTGCATCCAATTATCGAATAACGACAAAGAAGAAAATGTATGCGCAAATACCTGGCTTGAGATCCGCAGATATATCGCACAATTTGTCGACCAACAACCCAACGTTGGGTCATACCAATAATCCATCGTATTTCACCACTGAAACATCAAATTTGATCGAAGTTCAGAATTTGGATACCATTACTTCTTCAAGTGGAATACCCTATAATGTTAATGCAAATGCATCGGAACAGCTTACATTTGGAACTGACAGAATTGTAGATTTTACAGTTACTGCTACTCCGCCCAATCCAAACAATAATGTGCTGCAATTTCCATCAAATTATCTAGAACAAAATCAAAGTCAAACTTTTAAAACATCTATCGATGATCTTGCCGCATCCGTTGAATGTGTACCGAAGACGAATCAAACGGAGACCCCGGCAATGCAGCCTAAGGAGCTAATGCTTACTCCTCCAGCTCAATCTTTAGTATTACCACCGGCTTCTAGCATATCTGTGATTCCACCCCCACCAATGTTTTCGAATCAGCCAAAACCTGAAAATCAGGGCATTGTGAGATCCGTTTTACCACCATCTATAGCAAGGCGTATTTCTGCAAATAATCCTGTTATAAAACCGCAAACACCATCCTCTCTTACCACTCCATTGCATAATATATTTGTACCTAGTGATACTTTTGTGCAATCACAACCTGAGCAAACTCTAAGTACCGCAAACTATCCTGGAATTATTCCACAAGACAAACCTGATAAATGTTTACTAAATAAACCGCCTTGGCACTCTGCTGCTGTAGGTTTAACTTCGACATCAAATGTCTTTAAACCAAAGTCTGGAACTTCAAATTTATCAATACTTGTATCAAAAGAAATACCACAAGAATCGATACTCGAAAACATAAGAAGACATAGTCCTATTGAAATACCTCGAAGAATTTCTTCACCGTCGGATCTAGCTGTAAAACAGTTATCACAAATGAATTTAGATCCACCCATAACTAATCTAGCTGATGAACTACTCAGTGAAAAACGAAATAAAAGATCCAATTTGGAATCTTTGCCGGCACCATCCACATTCTTTAATCAAGGCGCTGTAACAACAGATTTAAAGTTGGATCGAAAATTAAACGAGGTTCAAGAAAATAACGCCCCCGTGAACAAATCATTCTTTGAACTTAATTTTGTTGCACCGGAACCAGCTAAAAATAAAAATGCACCCGAACCTCCGAAAACATTAAGCGATAATAATTTTAGAATGATAAAGAAAAAGCCGAAATATTATTCAGGCCCTATTGTAGGATTTGGCAGTATAAGTAGTAATCTAAAACCTACTATTTATACTGAACAGACGAACACCTTTCAAGGGTCCTTATATACACCACAATTACCAGCTCATTGCCCCGAAAATTCAGGGATATCTTTGGCTACGGTTCAATCTACTGGTCCGTTTGGTACTACGGGACTAACTGAAGACGTTAGAACTTTTCAACAATTTGATAATACTCAATCACAAATGCACCGCCACGTACAGTCTGAGTACAAAACTGTTTTCGATTTGAGCAGACAGACAACTGAATGTTTTGATAGTCCTCAGCAAGAATCGAAAGGCTTTGGCATTATTGGGTCGTTGAAGTCTAAACTTTCTTCTATTGATCTAAATAAGATTCAAAATTCAGTGACTACATTCTTTGACCCTGATTATAATTATAGTAAAATGGATGCAGCAACTAATCGGGAAAATATTTATAGATCATTCCCATTAGAGAAAACTCCTGAAGCACAAGACAATAGTAATTTACAAATATACGTTCCCTCAGCGGAACCAGCGACGCATTCATTTGGTTCTACTTATCAATATCCTGGAGGCACTGACACAGCAGGAAATATCCAACCTCCAGGACAATATCCATCTTGTTATTTTCATGACCAAACATCTAGCATAAGGTCTGATGTTGATGGTTACAATGCCGCTCAAATCAATAAAAAAGATGTATCTTCTTGGGATACCGATTCGACTTATAGATCATACAATGCCGAAGATGATATAAAAGCAGTCGGCACTAAAATCAGTAAAAACTATACAAGCCAAGGAAAGGAAATAACAAAATCGAATACCGAAATGTCGAGTTTTACTCAAACATTTGGTAGCTCGAATAAAGACTCGAATTTGAATTTAAATTTTAAGCCTTACAACCCTCAAATATCTGAATCAAATCTAAGCGATAGTTTGTTGTTTTCGGATTCACGACCATTTCAAGGTACCGTGCCAACGCAACACTTATTCACACCACTAATCCCAACAAAAATAGATGATATAACGCCACCCATAAGTCTTAAATCCGACGAAGCTTCTACTATTAAGTTTCCACAATGCTTTATTATTGCTGATAAGAATGATAAAAGTGCAAATAAAGTTTTAGAGAAGACCTATGAAGAGCTAAGCAAACCTGAAGTAGAAGAGTATTATGGAGCAAAAGTTACAAAAATAGGAGAAATCGTCAGTAATTTAACTGCCCCGCTCGCAAATGAGCAAAAGGATACTAAGTGGGATAATATTGGGCTTAAATATTTTGAATCACCGTCGAATTTACCTTGCGATTCTATATTTAATAGACATCCTACAGCGGATGTTGATATGGAAACGAGTCATGCTGAAGCATTCGCAGATTCTAAAATACATAAAGGATTTATTTTCGAACAGAATGCTGCAGACTTCTTTGATAGGCCCTTGTCAACTGAAAATAACTCGGTGATTGAAACGGTTGTGGCAACGGTGCTGAACGAGGAAGAAAATGACAACGACTTGCATATTTGCGAGACCTGCAGAGAGGTTAATAAGCCAGAAGATAAAGAAGCTGAAAATCTAACTGATCAACTGATTGAAAATGTAATAGCACCGATACAACTTTCTAATCCTGTTGAGGTCCCTCTGACTGAAAATAATCTTCCTGACGTAAATAGAACTGACTTTGAACCCGACCAATGTGCTGAAATCTCACATATTACAGAAAAAACAATTGAGACAATACAGCAACAGGCGGCGACAGAACTTTTGGATGATATCAACAATAGTTCCGCCAATTCCAATAATTACGGATGGCTTACAGAGGACACACCTGGTAGTAATGTACTTCTGGAACATGATTACACTGTGCAAACAGATAACACAACTTCGAGATTTTTCCAAAGTAATTCCTTAATCATGGAAAACATGCCAAATAACGCAAGCGATGAACTCAAAGCGGAATATAAAAATTCATTCGATGAACCGCTAACGGATTTTCCAAGACAAATTAGTATTCCTTCTGCACCTCCAGTCGAAGAGGATTCAAAATCAGATGAAAGTGGATTAGACGTTCATTCGATAGAACAAGACGCAACAAAAGATTTTCCTGTATATGACGACAACATTATCGAACCTTCGGAAACAGATGATGATAAGATTGAGTTTAGAGAACGCGAGAAAAGCTGTGAGGATTCTATTCTAGAGAGTGATACGTTTACTAATAGAGTGGAGAGATATAAGAAAATGGAAGAAACTCATGCTGATCATAGCAATGAAGTATTTAAAACGAGCAAGAATTCAGCACTGTATGAAGTGCCCACTTCAACAAGCCCATCAACAACTATTGCTTCTTATTTTGACACCGGGAATTACGCAGTAGAGAACTTTTATCGAAACTCACTAACAACTGTTTCTAATCTAAACGTTGACCAATCACATAATCCCATGACAATTATGAGAGCTCCACCTGGCTTCGAAAGTATATACCCTAAGCAATTCTATATAGTACCAAAAGAAAAATTAGCGACATTTGATACAGCAAAACTGAATTACAATCCAAACCCAGTAATGTATGTTGTACCTGAAAGTAACGCTTATTTTGATTTAGTGAAACCAGAATCATCCGTAATGTACTCATATTGTCCGCCAACTGAAACAACAGAGGAAAATACGGAAAGCCTTTTAACTGAAGAAACAACTAGTGAAGCGGTAAAATCTGTTGGAATCTTAACTACGGATTCAGGGGAAAGTGATATCAAGTTACCAGATTTTGTCACTGTTTTTGCCATGAAGAACAAAGACCATGAAGAAGATATTGGAGAGACATCATCTACATTTTCCAACATTGAAACTAAAACGATATCTGAAACGACACAGACCAATACAGAAGCGTCAGTGTCATCTGAGAACCTTCAAGCAGAGGCCGAACGTAAGCCTACGGCAAGCCCAGATGTTTACGATTTCAGTAGATTATCGAGATATTTTTCAGGACCATCACACACTGACCCATCGAAGTCTTTTTTTGAATTAAGCCAGTCCGAAAACCATTACAGGCAAGACACGAATTTGAATACTTCGACGAATATTGATCAGAAAATATGTGAAAAACTAAACATTCCACACGAAACGTACGTTACTAATATGAATTTAATAAAAGATTTGACGACAACCGCTAACATAGATAGCATTCCAAAAGAACAAACAGTTAGGACTGTTAACTACTTCACTGTACAATACGATAATGATAATTTGACTGACAATGAAAACAAAGCTGAACCTAAAACCTTTGATTCGAATACCCTTGATAATATAACTAATTCTGACACCCATATAAATGAAGTTCCGGTATCAAATACTGACCAAGTAGATATCGTTCAAATTTGTAAACATTGCTGTAGCATGGAAAGTGGCGTATTTAGGGAAATAAATAATGACAATTTAAATAATTTAGGTTCAAATAACGTTAAAATTAGACAGTGTATGAATAAAGATAGTTCTGATTTAAAGAAAGACGTTGTCGGTATGGAGGCCAAAATGGAAACAGCTGGTGGTAGACCGTTCACTGTGAATTTTGAAAATTATCCATTACAAGAGGACAACGAAGAAAGTATCGACATGGTGGCTGAGGTATTGACACATTCCTTTAACGATTGATCTTTTACAATTACGTCTATCTTTTTATAACAAAGTAGTGACCATTTGGCATCTTTAAGTATACGCTTTATTTTATCGTCTACATTAAATAGGATGTTGAAGTATAATCAGAATTTTTGCGTTATATGGCCAAAAGTGTCTTGTACTTTCAGATACGTACGTGGCAGTTTATGTTTGAAAGTTTGGCAATTAGACAATGTAAGAATCATACGTAAAGCGAGTGATAGAGAGCTGTATTGCATAAAAATACACGAATCTAGGCTCTATCATCGGCTGATGGTATTCCTAATGAAATACTGCATTTGTACAATAATCTTAGGCTTATTTTAATAATTTTTTGACCTTTTCAATTTTAGTAAATCGTATACGTAACGACTTCTTACAATATGTATTACTTGCGTTCAAAGGAAAACATGTATGTAGCCAATATTTGCATAGCATATTACTGTTCACAGTTTGATCATGTATGTTGATTTTTGATGTGGAATATTCGCGCTGGTCGGCTTATTTATGTGTCGTAATTTCAATGTCATAATGATATCTGCATGTGGCAACTTGGAGATATATCGAAAAGTCTTCATTAGTCCACATTAACTAACTCAGTCCAACACTTATCAAATAAGACATTTTCAGTTGACCTTCCTCACAACCAAATCCTGTCATACTTGGATCCAACCATGTAGTTCACTTAAAGATTAGTCAGAGTAGAACTTAGGTTCTTTACGCGAGATCAGGTGCCTTAGTTCCCCTCTGAATCCACCCCTGATATATATGGTTGCGTGTCGATCTAGTCAAGTTTACGGTAACCGGCAATGGATCTACTTTCCTCTATATTTAATTTATATTCTAGAATCGTTCTTCCGGGGAGTACAGTCCAGTGAAATACCACTGGTTCTACCGCGTGGACAGCGAGGGAAAGTCTTTGTGGAAAGGTTTCTCTTCTGTTGATTCGACTGCGTTGGAAAACGCCTTCGTTAGTCGTAAGTTTAATATCTTATTTAATAATATTTTTTTTATAGTGTGGCAAACGACCAAGCGATTCATCTGTGTACCATATTAAGTGACCGCTACCCATAGACATCTACAACAAACTAATGAGTTGTATATGCGGTGCCTACCTATAATGGATAAAGGAGAAGATGAACTGAAACAAGGGATATTTCTTTTTCCGATCAAAGTATTCAATTAATTTTCCTCCCACTATCTTTTTCTTATTAGGAACGGGTAGAAAGGGCGAGAAGACATCAATTAGGCCTCTGGCAGCTCGCATATCGGACGAAACGCAGAAATACTTCTACTTCGCCTGCCTTCTGTGAGGTCTTGGTCCACCGATCGAGCCGGCTCATTCGTGCAGTAGATTTAGTTGTTGCCGACTAAGCCACTGTTAAACTATTTATATGTAAATCCTTGGAGCAAGAGATTGGATCTTTGAAATCTGAATACACGAATAACTATAATTTGCATTTTATGTTATAATTCGTATAAATATATAATTTTTAAAAATTATTGCATTCAATCTTTGTGAACTAAGAATTCCATAAAAGTCTCTGTATTCAGTACTTACAAAGTATAGCTGTATTTTTCATGCGTACATTATCCTATCTTCTTTCTCTCTCATGTAACAAAACGTACGTAAACGTTACAAACCCTTGAAAATTTTGACTCTCAGCTAACTCTCTTAACATTTATTTCAGCGGAACTGTCCGAGACAACGCTGGTAGCGACCGACGGCGGCAGGTTCGATGTGAACGTGGTGGGCAGAGTGCGAGTGCCCGTGTACTGGTCCGGCAAGCCGACTAATGTTATGCGGTGAGAGCGTCTTATATTAGCTTCCTCAGTATCAAGTGCGGGACCTAACTCCATCCTCCCAACTCATCAGATTCCTTCCGAGGGATATATTATTTTTTAGCCAGGAGGATATATAAAGGCCATATAAAACGTATTTACCTGCCCACCACTGCCTTCAGTCATCAGATAAAACGCAAGTAATTTTACAAAATTGGGTATTCTGTGTGGTACGGAGAGTTGCAATTATTGTACCTTTATGAAGGGAATTATAGACCTCCACTTGTGAGTTTGAACTGGAATCAAAGTACATTCAGTGCTTAATAAAGACGAAGCTATAGTAATCAATAAGCGGAAACCTTTAAGGAATCTTCTCTTCGGCGGTTTGTCTAATCTTGATGATACTAAAAATATCTTCCATATCGGAAAGTCCTTCTTCAAAAGGTAGCTCAGTATGGGCCATGTTATGATGAGTGAAGAATGTGACAAGGACAGCTTTAGATGTTAATGTGGAGGGTTATGGCAGTAGGGGTAGACCTAAGACAAGATGGATGGATTGCGTGAAAGGTGACATGATGAGGTGACGACTGAAATGAGGGTTGATAGACCAATGTGAAAGATGATAAAGGCAGGACATATTATGATTAGAAAATGCTTCTCCATATTTAATGTTCTGTCTGTACTTATATTTAATGTTCTGTCTGTACTTATATTTAATGTTATGTCTGTACTTATATTTAATGTTCTGTCTGTACTTATATTTTTGTCATCCTTTTAACAGATGCAGTTGGTTCTACAAAGGCACCATCGATGCGAGATACGTACCTTATTCCGAGTCCGTGGCTGAGAAATTGGAGGTGAGCTATTATTTTGTATTCTTCGTGTTATATAGCAATAACAACGAGTATACCTTGTTTCAACGCGAGATGTGATTTATGTAAACAAAGGTTTTGACTTTAAAATTCGTGAATTCCAAAATAGTTCCTTATAACATTAGCTATCCATCTTACACAATTTCATTTCAGGATTTCCACAAAATTACATTTCCGAAGGAATTATAATAAGTGTAATGGCCACCATGTTTGGTAAATGACGTTTGTTTGTTTACAACAATCATATCTTGTTATGAAACAACGTATAGACAATAATTTGTCGTCTGGAATATTTTTCCGGCCCATTGTGACCTCCTGTAGCCAAAACGGCTTGATCTACTTTGAAGAGTGAGGTGTCATTACATTTGTATTGTTCCCAGAATTATCCCACAGTCAGTCGGGTTTATTGATTTTTTTAATTAACTATTGCGTGAGGTAGATTGGACCAAGCCACTTCTAAACTCAATTCTTCTCCCCATCCTTTTCTTATTACAAAAGGGATCGAGAATCAGGCCACCGGCACCTCAGTCGTCAGACGACACATAGAAATACTTCTATCTTGACGCGTGTCTTCTGTGAGGTCGTGGTATTTTACACCAGATGTTTTTGCTGATTCCCACTACTGTTTAAAAATTGTCAAATGTCATTCTTGTTTAATAAAGAATTCTCAGATAGCTATTAATGACATTAATTCTCGTCTTCGTCCCCCAGGAGGAGTACAAGCACGGTATCATGACTGGTGAATGGCATCGGAGGTTGATCCTGCCGAACGGTGAACTAGTCGTGATGCACGGGCCGGCGGTGATGGTGCACTTCCTGCAGGCCAACGCCGCTGATGCCTTCAGCTCTTCACCTGTGAGTTGCTATAAATAGAGACGGATTTAGTTAGTATGTTTTAAGCCGCAATTTGATAACTTGACGTGTACCGTAGTCTAGAAGATGCAAAATCTTAATTTGAATTTATACTATGGGATTTCTACGTGCTGCGTGACGTTATCTTGGCAAAATAAAACTGATATTACGGTTATAATAATTAAAAAAAATCAAATTGATTGGACATTAAGTAAGAATAACGGTCAAAGTGTCCGTTGTGAGTGTTTAAAACTTGTACGTCACATCCCAATCCCAATCCCATCCCATCCCATCCTAACTCCATTCCCTTTTTTCCAGCGTCTCTCCTTCAGGAAGCATGTGTACCGCGCTCCAGTGCCGAGTTACATGAGCGCTTGCCAAATAGATCGTAAAGACCATCTGGTACTGTTCGTACACGGAGTGGGCCACAACCGGTACGCGTACAACAATGTTAGAATCGTATTTGTTTATTACAATCACACATTCGTACATCCTTACATAATCAGAGAACAGAAGCCTAGGGACACTTACTATCCTAGCGTAGAGACTTTCCCGATGACAAAACCCTCCCCCCACCCGTCCCCCTCGTCGTCCGTACTCCTACGCTCCAGTTGAGGCGTTTATCGTTGCCAAAGTTTCTGTTCACAGATCTTAGTAGAGTACATAGATTCATTGCCTCATCTACTTGACTCTGACTTGAGGCCCTACACAAAGTACATTCGCTACGAACCTATTCCATAACGTACTGTGCTATCGATATGCAATCGCTAGCCAACAAAAAGAATTGTGACACCTGTCAACGCTTTAGAATCGATTGACGTTTGCTAAATTGTCGATGGACTAGAGTTATAATATAGATCACGTGACGTTTGGAAAGCTTATGTCAGTTTTCTTTTCTCCTTCTTCCTTCCTTTCAGCCTATAGTCGTCCACTCTGGACGTAAGCCACCCCCTACCGCCCGCGTCCTCTTGACTCCCTAGTTAAGATGCACTATAACTAGCTGAGCCTCGTACAATTAAATTTAACCGACCATGTCTAGCTTAAGCTGAACCCTGTACCTGTACCTGAACCCATAGATATTTGAGGTCACCTTATATTAAAATTATTACTCCACACAAAATCTCATCGCCTACTTAAGGAATAATTTAGAAAAATCCCATCTTAGTGCTAGCCTACGTAATAACAGAAATATCTGTGCAAAATTTCAAGTCTTTAGACCCATTAGTTTGGGCTGAGCGATATACCAGTCAGTCCGTTTTTTGTTTTGTTTCTGTAGATAATATAACTTAAATCATATAAAACTATTGTTATAGACTGAACGGAACATCGCGTCGAAGGAGGTCCGAACAGATGTTCGTCCAAATGGGTAAATTACTCTATTACTGTTGCTTTCTCTATCTAGCAATCGACGACGCGACCGCGAGTAGTGCGGAGGGGAGTGGCGGTGAGTGAGATAGAAGATACGGAGCCGTCGCGTGTGGATCATCTACTGTTGCTATGCCACGGCGTTGGGTCAGCTTGCGATATGAGATTCCGTCCCGTAGAAGAAGTTGGTGAGTCACCAAAAAGTAGTTTTCACAATTTTCTATGTTATAAAATAGGATATCAAGTCTTGAGAGACGGGTTTGAAGTAGATTAACGAAATCGTGCGGCAGAGGTTTGGATTAAGTTGCCAGCTTCTGTTTCCGTTCGATGACCTTCTAGAAAGATCCTTCCACACATCACCACTTAACAGGTGGGATTGTGGTCAAGAGAATATGTGCAAAGAATGGAGACTAGTCGTATATCTTATTCAATGGTAAAATTTCCTAGATCCAGACTTTCTGTTAAGGAGTCGTTAGCGTTTCTGCTGGACGTACGCCTCCCCCATTAAATCTAATAAGAGCATGTTATACTAAAAAATGATTTATTTTCCGCAGTTGATGACTTCCGGGCGACCAGTCTTCAATTGATTCAGTCTCACTACAAGAACTCTTATGACAGTGGAGTTGTTGGAAGAATAGAGGTGAGTTGAAATTAGAGAAACAGACAAAGCAGGGGATAAACAGAAAAAAAAGGAAATATCCTCTACCTATCCATCCCCTCCCCTGTCAACTCCTATTCCCTTAACATCCTAACCTTATTAGAAACGGGAAGGTGCAAGTGAACCATGGTTCGCACTCCGTCACGTCACCCATCGGACGAATCACAAAAATACTTCTACTTGACGGGTGCCTTCTGTGAGGTCGTGGTATTTCACGCGCGAGCCGGGCCATGAGTGCTTCAGCTGTTGTTGTTGCAGACTCCACCACTTGTTTGTTAAAGTTCCTATTTTCGTCTTATGATATTTGCTCGTTGCCTACACAATATAACTTACACATCCATCTTGTATGATGCCTATTTTGTGCCGTTCTACACGTGGTTGCCTTTCTAGAAGCTTCCGTCTGGTAATTTCCAGGTCCTCCCTATATCCTGGCACTCTACCCTGCACTCCGGAGAGATGGGAGTGGACAAGCGCCTCGCTCAAGTCACCCTGGACAGTATACCTCGCCTTCGGAACTTCACGAACGATACTGTACTAGATGTACTGTTTTATACAAGCCCCGTGTATTGTCAGGTAAACGAGACACTGTGTTATGTCGGGTAAAAGAGAGAGAGAGACACTGTAATGTCAGGTAAAAGAGAGAGAGATTGTGTAATTTCAGGTAAGAGAGAGACTGTCTAGTGGCACCCACCAATAGACGGTCTCTCCTGTATCTCCTGGCCTCTTACCCAAGAGAGTTTAAAAGCAGAACACTTGTTCATGGATATCATTTTGCTAGGTAAACTAATGTGTACACTATATAAGCATACCGTTATGACGTCATCAACTTCAAGTCTCATATTATTGTGGTCGAGTAGTAATAACATATGATTTACTTTACAGACGATAATCGATACGGTGTGTAAGGAACTGAATCGCATATACAGCCTGTTCATGTCCAGAAACCCCACGTTCGATGGAGGGGTGTCGTTGGGGGGACATTCCCTGGGCAGCGTTATACTGTACGATGTCCTTTGTCATCAGAAACCATTGGTAAGTCATTACTTCTAAAAAAACCTGGTTGTTTGTAATGAATAAAAAATATTACCCCGGCTTCGCTCGCATTGTATTTAAAACTAGGAACAGTTTAAACGATTTCTTGTGTCTTCACTTTTAGTTCTTTCACTATGGTATTTCCTAAATAAACGCGGTTACGATGATCCAATATATTAAAATTATAAACAATACAATGCTCTCTTTGTTTCAAGGATCATGCGTGTTCCGATAAGAAATACGTCAATGGAACTGCGGGCACCGGCCAACGCACGGTCAAATACCCGAGGCTGGAATTCAAACCGGACGCAATGTATGCCCTTGGAAGTCCTATAGGTAAGATTTAAGAAAGAAGTATAACACGCTGTAGGTGACCGCATTTAATTCTATATTAAAGTTTGTTAAGCCGCAGTATTGTCGCGATTGTTGAAATGTTAAGGTATTTCTTTTAAAAAATACCCGTAGTCATTGTGTAAGTGAATGTATATACCTTGTTCCACAGCAAGATGGTATTTTTGTAAACAAAGGTTTTTTTACGTTAAGATTCAAAAATATTTTCGATATTCGAGAGAGAATAACGAAACAAGTTTATGTAGCGAAAGTGAGTGGTAGTGTTGGTAGGGGGGGGGGGGGCGCCCTAGGAGAACTTATATCGATCAGATTAGTGGGTTACTAAAAAGTGCGATATAAGGAGCACCCATAACGGAAGAAGCGAGTGGTGTGCCAGGATCGCGCCAAATGGAAATCCATGATCTCTGCCTACCCCTCTGGGTTACGGGCGTGAGCGCATATTTATTTTATTACAATTACAAGTTAGTGGTAGTTACTGCGATAATGGCGAAATTTAAAAATTTGCTTCCAGCGATATTCGAATGCATACGAGGCGTGGAGCTGCTCGGCGCTGGCTTCTGTCTGCCGACCTGCAAGAAGTTCTTCAATATCTTCCACCCGTACGACCCCATCGCTTACAGGTGAGTTCGTACTCAATTTATTGATCCTACATTACCCATGTTGTCTTGCCTTTACCATGCTTTACTTTGTGTAATTCATTTCGTCACCACTGCACCAAAAACGGTGAAGGAAAATGTGCTCATTTCTACGTTATAAATAGTGGACAATGTACAATTAATTTATAATTTTAATAATTCCAGAATCGAACCTTTAATCAACCCTCAGCTGAGAAACGTAAAGCCCTTCCAAATACCGCACCACAAGGGAAGGAAAAGAATGCATTTGGGTGAGTTGATATGTTGAACTAGCTGCGGCCTGCGGTTTCTCTCGCATTATATTTTCTTTCTAATCGGTTCCTAATCGGGTTACCTGGATACCGCTAGCCCATAGATATCCATTACCAAATTATAGCACGTTTTGCCAACCCATGTGTCCTTTAAAGACCGTAATAAAAAGACCTTTGGGATTAGGCCTCCCGCATCTCACCCATCAGACGAAACTAAGAATACATTGACGCCTGTCTTCTGTGAGGTAGTGTGAGATTTTTCTTGTCGCCATTTTCTTTAAACATAGTGGGCATATATAACGCGTAAATAATAATTAGATAGTCGTAAAAGGAATTTTATATATCAAAATAAATTATTAATAGTAGGAAACAAAAATAGTTCCATGATGTGTAGTCGCCGTACTGCGCGCCGCCACCCGCGGCTGTATTAACAGCAATATACAGTGGCAAAAGGGCAGGGGATGAAGATGTGTGTCCGTTCCATGTGACCCTCCCCCCATCGACTGATTTGGAAGTGTTATAGTCGGACTTATTGTTTCTTGTCCTAGAACTGAAAGATACTATGGCCCGTGTGGGTGCGGATATAAAGCAAAAGGTCATAGAATCCATCAAGAGCACGTGGTCCAGTATGTGGAAGTCGCAACCACCTCCCAGCGACAGGCAACTTGAAAAGGTCAGTTGCATTTTTAGAACCTTTTTTATTTTATATAATACTAACTGACCCGGAAAACTTTGTTCCGACTTAAAAATAATGTATGTTAACCCTCGCAAATTGCTAATGCGCCTAGCATCCATTTTAGTAATTTAATTTTGTTTATAGAAGAGTTAGTGCCGATACTTTGTTGTTTCAAAATGTGCTCGTGAAATCATTATTTAGATACGAAAAACTTGTTAATTTCACATTTGATCACGAGACGGACGGACTTCTCTTTTTTATAGTACTAGGTAGCAAGCGAGCAAGCGGTTCACTCGGTGCCACTATCTAATGAGTTGCAGATGCGTTGCCCACCTTTCAGAGGAGGGAACAAACAGAAAATGGTGGTTTCCAATTCCTATACATGCACCGTCAAGCTTTCTTCCTCTTCCCATCCTTTCCTTATAGGGAAAGGGTGGGAAGGGGGAGAGAACTAGGATTAGGCCTCCGGCACTTCACTCGTCAAGCGAAACGCAGAATACTCTACTTCACGCCCGCCTTCTGTGAGGTCGTTGTATTTCACCGGTCGAGCCAGCCCAGTCGTGCAACAGATGTTGTTGTTGCGGGCCCTACCATTGTTGAGTTCTCTTTTGGTCCCGCTGTCCGATGCTCCATCTGAACGTAACAAACAAACATTGATTTTTCTTTATATAGATTTTTTGTTTCTTTTATTTCATCAGAGATACGCATACGAAAAATATATGAAAAGGCAATTTTTCTTAATTTATCGTAAATCCTCTTTCAATCTTCTCTTTCTTCCTTCAGGTTGTCGAAGAAGAGATAGAGAAGGAACAACTGGCTGAAGAGAATAAAGAAGATACCGTCCCTGACACAGGAACAGAGGTTAGGTCAATATTAATCGATGCACTCTTCAAATGTATTTTAGCACGCTTTTATTAGCTTGGTGTGTATGTATGTTTGTAACAAAATCTTTGAACGTGGATTTAATCCCTTTAAAACGCCGTAACAACTTAACAGGCCGATGAATCGTACATAATACGCACACATGCATTCACACACAGGCACACGTACCATATTATTTTTCTCTTATTAACTCTCTATATATACATTTAATAATGTAGTTATGATCTGTGGGGCGAAGGCCTGGTGATCCATCACACAGGGTCATTCCTAGTTTGAACACCTGTCCCCTACTCACTAGCACTGCTTCATTAATTGTGTGCTAAACCATCGATTGTTGGAAAACAATCAACAATTTATTTATTTATTTATTATTATTTATGTGAATGTTTCGGCAGTGTAACCCCACTCTTGGATTGAAAATAATGCCACTTAGGTGTTAAAATAACAATGGATACTATATATAATCGAACTTAGTGTTTATTAGATTGGGAATAACGCCATCTAGGTGTTAAAATTTAAATGGCATACTATATGTTCTGGAACGTGGTGTATTTTTAGTTTTTAAAACGATTAATTTTCTTCTTAAAAACTTCTTTGTCTTAAGTTTTACCCCTATCGAAAATAGCTGAATACGGAAACAAAGTCGCTTTAAAAATCTTTGTGCTTTAGGTTACAAAAGAGATGTTGGGTAAACTGAACGCCGGCCGCCGCGTGGACTACGTGCTGCAGGAGGCGCCCTTTGAAATGATTAATGAATATCTCTTCGCTATGAGCAGTCACGTCGGCTACTGGTGAGTTACTATCAGCGCCCCCGCAAGCTGCCGAAACCTGCCTGCTTTAAGTTACGGCGTCACGTGGATACTAATTCGTATTCTCAGCGCATTATCAACTAGCGAAGGTAGAGTCCCCTCCCCGCGTCGATCTAAACGCGATGAACTCAAAAACTTATTTCATATAATTCATGAAGGTTTCATGTAAATTGACTAAATTTAATGATCTTTGGTGAAGAAGACATAATTCTAAAGAACGTCAGTACATACAGAAGTAGGAACCGCTCGTGTTCTAGCGATAGCCCATCGCAAGGGCTGCCAAAACCTAGCGATCCGCCCCTATTTCACACCAGTAGTTTTTCCATACAAACTTTCATCCTTTTGACCGTTAGATGACGAATTTAGATAAAAATTTTTTAGTGTTCGCCAACGTAATTCCAGAAATCTGTGTCCAATAATTTCAAGTCTTGGGACTTAGGTTAAGGCTGTGCAATGCATCAGACGGTCAGTTTATTCTTTTGTATACATAGATTTAAAACATGGCCATCCTCTTAGTCACCAGTCTTCCTACAGAGAACCCATCAAAGCTCGATCTAAGTTTAAATTTAACTAATGATGATATTTGTCCTAGTTACGGTACGAAAACCTTTGTCAAGTCATTGACTCTCACTATTTCATGAAACTTAGGCACTAAGCAGACAACTGCATGTAAAAGTGTACTGACTTGATATGAAGAGGTTCAACACAATGTCAGTGTGTGTCAACATTAAATGTGATCGTGTCACCGTGTGCCTGCTGCAGGGAGTCCGAGGACACAATGCTGCTCATGCTCCGCGAGGTGTACGACGCGCGCGGCGTGCGGCCGGACGGCTGCGTGCCGCAACATACCTTGACGCTAGAGAGAACTCGTATAGTGAGTTGTGATACTTTATCTTACTGCTATTTAATTTAATTTATCTCTCTTCTCTTACTTCCAAAGTTATTTTACCTTATTGCTATTTTATTTAACTTCTCACGCCTAATTTATTTTACTTTCAGTTTATCTTCCTGCTATTTAATTGAACTTCTTTATCTTCTCTTAGTCCTAATCTTACTGCTATTTTATTTACATTTTAGTTTATCTCACTACTATAATATTTAATTTCTCTCTCTTCTCTTACTCTTTATTTATTTTGCTATTTTATTTTAATTTTAGTTTATCTTGTTGCTATTTAATTTTATTTGTGTCTTACTGGAAGTTTATCTCAGTGATACTTTATTTTAAATACTATTTTAATTCACTAATCTAGTAAATCATAAATGTAAAACATACTTCTGGAACTAGTTTAACCTTTTACATATATATGTTTTGTTTTCTTTCAGGAAAACTCCGACGTTCTTGGGACAGGTAACTTTATTGTTTTGCAATCAGTTTGTTTAATAAATATTCAAGTTGTTTTATTACAGTTACATATATATTATGTATGTGTACATTCAAAACTAAGTGCGTACATGTGTTGAAGATGTCACCATATATTTAATATAAAAAGGTATAATAAATACTTCCCTAAGATAATACAAGACTGAGTATTAATTCTCTCTTTGTTTTACCTGGCAAACTGTTCACCTGAAATAAAGTGACCGCTGCCCGTAGACATCTGCAACAAGCTAATGAGTTGGAGATGCGTTGCTCACCTTTAATGGACAGAGAAGGGGACAAACAGAAAATGGTTGTTTGCGATTCGTATACAACCCCTTCACCGTCAAGTTTTCTTCCCCTTCCCATCCTTTTCCTAATAAGAAAAGGGTGGGAAGGGGGAGAGAACTAGAGGCCTCTGGCACCTCCCTCATCAGACGAAACGCGGAATACTTTTACTTGACATCAGTCTTCTTCATAGCCTACTAACATACCTTCATTTGTTCCAGATTATCCTTCGACTAGCCGAGGTGGGATTTAATCTGTCCCGAAAAAATGACGTCAATTCGCTAAAAAAATATTTTACAATACGAATACACTAGATTTAACTAAACTACCACTAAAGTCACCCGTCATTTATGATTATTATTACCTACTTATAAATTCCTTTTTTCACAGCAAAATGGGATTTTTGTAAACAAAGGTTTTTACGTTAAAATTTATAAATTCCAAAATGTCTCATAGTTGTCACAAAATGACATTTCCGATGTCAGTATAAAAAGTGTAATGGCCGCCATGTATGGTGAGTGGCGTTTGTTTACAACAATCATATCTTGCTATGAAACAAGGTATATAATGTATTAGGTGGCATCGTCCGCACCAGACGCTAATGTCATTTTTGGATACCTATGTTATATCATTTGGGTTTTTTGTTATTGCTTTAATTATATTAAATATTTGGTCTCAACCTTGTGATAGAAATACTGACTTTTAAATTCGGGCAACACTATCGCAGATGAAACTATAATAGACAATTTAGTTTAGGTAACACATATAAAAATGGTCACCCATCCGAAAGGAAGTCTACCTTAACAGAACAGAAATACAATTGGACTAGATCGTGTTAACGCAGGTTATTCCAACTTCTAGAAGATTCTCAGCAAAGGTTTGATTTAGAATTTTGTAAGTCGTCTCAATCCAATATTGAAAGAATGACGTTATTTTATTACTATGTTCTTATTAAAAACCTAACCTATATTTATTGTATTCTGACAAAGTTAACTCATTTCAATTATTTATTTTAATAATGGCATACATTTCATTATCGTTTAGAAAATTAATAATTTTTAATGGTTAAGTAATATTAAAATTGTTAATTAATAAATTTAATAAATAATATTCCATAAATACACTTCTGTAACTAACCGAACTATTAAATTAACCTGAAAGTAAGTAGAAAAATATCTTGTAAAGTTTCACGTTTTTATGGTAAAATATTTTATTACTTCATTCGGATAGTGACACGTGTTTATTTTTTAAATTCTTTTTATACTTTATCCTCACAATCCTGACCAGGACTTAACACAAAGATATAAAAGATGTTTTGTCATCGGCTTTTGATACGTTTGTAAATCACGTCAATCGGACGCATACAAGAGATCCTTTTACCATACGTAATAACCATGTTAATAAAAGTGGTAACTAATATTTTAACTAGATGGCGTTTTTCTCAATCTTAAAATTTTTTTTTCGTATCTTAGTCCTGATCAGGATTAAAACGAAGTAAAAAATGTTTTGTTAACGGTCCTATGACTACAAATATTTAATTCGATGTATCGTATACAAGTTAGTGAACATTACATCGTAAGGTTACGTTACAGATACGTAGATACAGTGAAAGCTTATTAAATTAGTGTCACTTTATATTTCCGTCAAACACCCACTACTACATGATTTTATAAATAATTGGTGTATTATTTAGATTATGCAAATTTGAAGCTTCAATATACCTGACAGTTTAGATTTTATGGCAACATATTTAATTTATAAATTTAATGGATTCTTTCCAACTCCTCTTTTCAATTAAAAAGTGTTTTTTTGGATGGGCTTGTAATCAAAAGAAAGCAAACTATTTAAATCTTTTATTGTAATATAACTTATTCACACGCGCACGCGCACACCCGTAGCCATCTTTGTTTCTTCCCTCCTTTCTAACATTCTATCTGTCTCGCTCTCTCATCCTACGTTCCGTTTCACCACACCAATCCTACATTCATACGAAATGTATATGGCGCGAATTATAAAAAAAACGTAAAACGAAGTATCCATTGAAAACATTATTATAATTTGACCGGAAGAGGCCAGCCATTTTATAATTAAACAAATTTAAGTATGACGTTAATTTAAGTGTGGCCGCGTTGGATGTGTCCGGTCATACTCTATGAATGTGTACCATAAAGCAGTCACTTAACTTTAAATATATAACTATGCAAAAGTATCTGTCATGAAGTATTCGTAGTAAGGAATTATTTAGAAATAAAAACAGCAATTTTATTGAAACATTCGTTAAATGTTTCTTACAAAATGTATTTTTGGCTTCTTACACCTCAAGAGATTAAAAAAAAATACATTACATTACCATAGACACATTTTGTTAGTTGTCAGATTTTTACTGAAAAAAAAAACATTTCTTTAGCACAAATAAGACCTCAGTGTTGCAAGTTTATAATTTTATGTTTAAACATAATAATTTATTTACAAAAATGTAATTGAAAGTTTTAAAAATGAAAAAAAAATGTTTTATTTCACTTAAGGTTGTTGTTTTGTTTAGTTATTGGTATTTATTTCCTCTCGACCCCGGAGTCTACTGTAAGATTAATTTAAACAGTTAATAAAGTTTATATTTTAACATCATATCGGTGTTTTATTTAATAAATTGACGTTGACGTGATACAGCTATCCTATTTCCTCTCCTCTTGAAGGTGACCACGTCACAATCTGAATGTTCCTGGCGTCGGTTTCACGACTTGATTCAAAACTTTTCTTTGGAACACTTTATAAAGAAAATAGGGGTTTGTTTTAATTATTTACCATATAATTTTTCGCAACTTATATAAAAAATGCGAGAGTTCGTTTGTTACGCCTTAATGAATCAACTGATGGACATTTCGTAGTTTGTACCCCTGACAACGGTACGCAATATCCCGAAAATGAAACTGTTTCCAAAGAATACGAAAATACATTAACATTCCATTAATTTACAATATCAGTTGCGAGTCTGCTCACGTCATCACTCCGCATGCGTACAGCCAAGTATCACTACAATACGATCTCCTTATTACATGATGTACTCTTTTTGTTCACTGTACAATGCCATGGAGAGGTATGCTCTTATTTCTAGATACACTCTCACGCATGCTCGTGTGTGGTGAAATTGTAAATAAATTGATAAATTAGTTGTTAGTGTTTATTAAATCTAAAGTCATTTAAAATTTAGTCTGTACAAATCGTTTGAAGCTAGAATTGCGACCTACAATAAATAACTTTAATATATAAATCAACGGCCTGTACAGAACTGTGGTCACGGTACAGAAGAACACGAACATGTTGAACATGACTTTGACCAGGCTGTCGGTCTGCGAGTCTTCCTTTACGTTGAGGAGATTGGTGTTACTTGTGGACGTCGCGACGCTCCTGTACTTCAGCTGCTGAACTTGGATCGTCTTGAAGCATTTCGGCGGCGAAGTGTTGTAGATGTCCAAGCAGTACCAAGACTTGTACTTGTCTTTCAATTTATTCCTTTTATTACAATTACGTATCTCATCTGAGCTCATTTCTCTGTCGTTTGTAAAATAGTTTTAATTTAATAGTATATTTTTTTTATTGATTCGGAAAATTTAGGATCGAGTTTCATATTGTCAAAATAAATTTGACATCTCGCTTGACACTGACTGATGTCAATTGACATTTTGTTCCCAAGTCTAGTTCTATATCGAACGAGGTCCTGTCCCTATTAATTAATAATTTAATAATAATATTACAAATGTGAATGTTTGTTTGTTTGTTACGCTTTCACGCGAAAACTACTCTTTTACTAACTTTGTACATATTCTTGGAGGTACCAACCCAATTCAGCTGTCATATTTCCCGCCACACAAATGTCAACTTCAACATCAATAAACAACTGCTTTTCTTCGTGATTACTTGAATAATTATGTTTTTAAGAGGAAAACTTGATACACACAACGCACACGTTTGTTGTACACTGTAAAAGACGCCACTAATAAAGGTTTATTATTTTTTGGACATTTTTATACTTAATTATGTATGTTTGAAGTATTCAATGGAACAAATATATTTTTGTAAAACTAGCTGTCCTGGCAAACATCAATCCGCATCTCATCAAGACCATCTCACAAATACAGGATGTTCTGTAGCGCTGATGTTATAATAAATGCCGCAAAACTTTAACGTGTGAAGTTAGTTCCGAATAAGAGCGAGATAGACATGTATAAGAAAGAGATGTAACATGTTTGCAAGCTTTCGGAAGTTGCTGCATACAAATATTTGTGACGAGACATCAACATTTTCACTTTAACATACACGTACAGGGTGTTTTTGAAAACGATGTTTAGACATGTTGTTTCACATCAAGATAGAATTTTTGTAAACAAACTTTATACTAACTGGTGTAGTTTTGTGGAAATTGTGTATGGAAGGTATGAATTTTAACATAACAATTAACCTTTGTTTACAAAACTTGCATCTTTATGTGGAACAAAGTATATATTTGCTTTAACATACTTCAACACACAGGCTGATTCCGCAAACTATTCGAAGACGAGGGAAGCACTCGCGTAGGAGACGGAGGAGTCCTGGTGGCTCATGCAGTGCGAGGACTGAGCGTACTTCAGGAATTTTAGTGACATTTTTGGTGAATTCGACTGACTTTGCAACTTTGCTATGGCCTGTGGACAATACAATATGTCACATTTACTATTGTTGTATATTTACATTTCCTGCTGCCGAGTTTCGTCATCGCACAACACGACAGCCTCTTCCATGTAAACCATCTTATTGGTTGGGGTACGCGTTGTGGAATAATCTATCGCCAGCGGTATTTCAAAACTTCTTAAGGTCCTTCAAGAAGAAACACTAAGGAATACTCCTTCCTTAAAGGCCGGCAACGCATCTACAGTTCCTCTGGTGTTTCCCCGTGTGACCCGTTACTCGTTTGCTCTTTCTTCATCCTGGTTTTTTTATGTGTAGGCAGAGATCATCTATTACCATTTGTCACGGTCCTGGCACACCCCTCTCGCTTCTTCGACATTCATAATTATTCTATTTTAGACATTTACTAATGCTGACCGTAGCGCATGATTTAAATTTCATATGTTCCTGGTATGTTTAACTATTTATAGGTTCGAAAATACGTATGTGACATTATGACTTTGTGAGTTAATATGGAATTAGAAGCGAGGATGTTACCTGTAAAAGTACTCCTATGGGATGTCGGCCGCAGATGGTGTTCCCGTACTTGTTGAGGTAGTCCGTGAAGGCGCGCGGGTCCATTTTCTCGATTATGTTCATACCCTGTTCACGCACCAATAATGCCGTTATTACTATGCGCTGCTTAGCCAATCAGCGACGAGCGTTGACAACACAGCCAATCAAAACTTCGCAATGGTAATAGAGAACAAACTAAATGTGTATACGTTTACCGAAGTTAATTTTATTTCACGTTAATCTTATTTGTTCGTTCACTGGTTAATATTACATCGTAAGACTTAGTTATATATGTACAGAATAAGCTAGTAAAAGTGTTTTTAAAATAAAAACACCTGGCGGACTGATCTGACAGCTGACACCCAACATAATGTATATTGTGCTAACGTCAAACTATACTACATAATAATGACAACTACAATATAATGACACTTTACTCTTCAGAATTAATCAAGCCGTTTGGACTACAGATCACAATGGATCAGACATACATACAATCGTGTAAAACTCGCCTGTTTGTCTAACCACTCGATGCTCTCGTAAATATGACCTCTAGAAGAATCCTTCCAGGTGTATCTGAAGCGACTGCCCCAGTGGCAGAAGTCGGACGAGATCACCAGCAAGTTCTGAGGGTCCGCCAAGTACGGGGCTAGAATCGCCCCGTACCTAAGCAAACAGACAACACAGTTAGAGCTGGTCAGTCAGAAGAATTGCACTCAATTCCTAAGTTAGCAGTATTTAAGTGTAGGAATTTCAATAATAAACATATAACATTCGTTTAGTTCGTTTTTCTGTTCATAGATGGTGTTGTAATGAAAAAACAAAAAGTGTGAAATATTTAATTCAGCCATGTTAATATAAAAACAATAAATAATGAATAGTACATTGCAATACTCACTTTGCTTCCTTATCCGGTGTTAAAGATCCCACTAAAATCGGTATGATTGTGAAACCGGTTTTATATCTGAAAGTACCATATTATATGCTATTAGAAGACAAAAGAATCTATCACGAGTTCAAAATTTACTGATATACGAATAGACACACAGACTTTACTATCACGGTCAATATTGAACAATTAAATCAAAGCGCTTCAATAGACAGAAATATACAAGCTATATTAAAAGTTCATATATTCCGGGGAAGCGGAGCGGAGCAGAGAAACAGTCCACTCGCTTAGAATTACTCCCCTTCATCGTGTCACAGTCCTCGAGTCCGCTCTGCACCACTCTTCCGCTTTTCCGACACACATGAAAGAGGAGCGGAGGTTCGCCATGACAGGCACAGTTGACCGTACCTGGCGTATCATCACATGTTCTCATGACTCGTCAGTTGAGGGGGGGGGGGCTGTGGTCACGATCAATTAAGTTTATACAATAAAAACAAAATTAACTCACTCTTCCATAACTTTAGCGATGTAAGGTAGGTGCATCTCTATTGAATGCTCGTCCTCGTCCGTCTGTACGTCCATCCATTCGAACTGGCGTGTGGCCTCCAGCTCAGAGTATACTGGATATGAAGAACAATTACATAATACGTGCCAATTAAACTAGATCTCTAAAAAGAAGGAAGCATAGTCAATAACGTTCTTCAATTCTAAACTAGATGGCGTTGTTTTCAAACTTAAAATGAAATTATTTTTATTTGGTGCAAAAAGGACATCGTCATTAAAATAATAAGAAATAAGAGGACAGCTATTGTTTATCATTTGCTTACGCACATGTACATGTTGCTACGTGTAAGCACATAACGTAGGCTAAAGAAAAAGCGCCCTAATTAGGACGCTTTTTATCCCTCTGGGGTCCTTACAGGCGTTTATCAAAACTAAATGTGTATACTCACTTTGCTTGTCAATTGTGAGATCGTAGAGAGGTGTCTGGTACTTGTCGAGGGAAGACAACGCACAGCCTCCCAGTCTCACGTGATGGGAGGGGCCAAGGATGAAAATTCGTTTCCTGGAAATATTATTACAGACGCATTGAGGACAAAGACTCCTTTCGTATGCCCTTTCCCGCATCTATTCCATACTTCCTTTCTATACAATCCTATATAATTTTTTCCCTAACATTTTTCCACTTCAGTTCAAGATCAATCGTAGGCAAGAGGACTAGAATAAGGCCTCTGGCATTTCACTCATCAAACGAAACCCAGAATACTTCTACTTGACGCGTATCTTCTGTGAAGTCGAGGTATTTCACCGGTGGATCCCGTCCATTCGTGCAACAGATGTTATTACGGGCTCTACCACTGTCAATTAATTGATATTAAGTAAATTATATAACTTACACAACAACTGGGCTGACTTGTCTGTACGCGTACGCTGCGCACGCCCCGCAGTACGAATAACCGGCATGGCTGGAAATGTAAAACTTAAATTTTTAAAGAAAAACTTCGTTTATCGTATCCACCACAAAGGACTGAACAGTCAATCGCCTTATGTTCTCTCCTACCTACCCTCTTTTACTTTGCACTGAAAGACTGACAAGGCATCTGCAACTTTGAAGTGTTGTCTATGTTTCAATGATCCCCTCTTAAGAAATGTGACCTACATTTTGTTCCCTCCCCCTTGGAGACCTCCTGTAGTGTAGTTCACGTAGTAATTCATAAATATGGTTTAAAACTATATTATGTACACTAAAAATAAAAATATAATAATTTGCAATTGATTTTGTAAGAAAAAGGGGAGGATTTAATTAAAAAGTAACGAATAAGGGATAAAGCTTATGGCACCTGTCAGACGAAACGCAGAAGACCTGTATGCAATAATTCTCTTAACTTCACAATATACTATGATGGTGTGATACTGCCTACTCTGTTTTGTTCTGTCTACCACTGTTAAATGTACATTAGTTATGTGTTAAGGTATGCGAGTACTTACGGTGCTATAATCGCTCTTGCGGGTCCATGTGTGAGGTCAGCCTTGGACAGCCAAAGGTCCAGTTGTCTTGACAGTTCGCTGCCTGCACATACACTTTGTCATCTAAATATATTATATTATGATTGATCTAAATCAGGGGTTACCAGAGTATTTTTTTACCAATCTGCAACTTAAATTATGAAAATTCCTCACATACATAAAATGTATGGAAGAGGATACCAGTGGGTTCACTAAACTAATAAATATTACGAAAGTGAGTGGTAGGTAATAGCTTTACCCAATCACTTATAAGAGATACCTAAAATCGGGGGAGGTAGTGAAGAAAAGGAAAAACGCAGCGTTATTAGAATTAATAATTTATTAATGGAAGAAAACGTACAAGACAGATAAATAACAATACTACAAGGCAGAAACAACTGATAATTTGTGTAAATACAACTCTACTCTGATTATTAAATTGGTAATAATACCACACCATGACAAAGTGACTCATCTATCCTATATTTCATGATTAACTGTTTAGATATATAATTGGCGACGTTGCCATGCCTAGTGACACAGAACTCTTAAATTATGTTTAGAGTTTATTATTTCCAAACAGTCAGATTATTTTATATGTAGTGACAATGATAATTGTCAAGACTAATCATGGATGGAAGAAAGAGTAAAAGACATTATTCAACCTTTAATCATCAATCATTTTCAAATCATCTTCACTCCCTGAATCATCTTCATTATTGTTATCCAACAACTGGGCTATCTTCTCCGAGGCATCTTTAATTAAATTCTCATTGAAATTGGGAAACCTTGATTCGAATTGCAAACGCATACTCTCCAAATCAAATTTCTCCTTTTCCAAGTTGTTGAGACTTGTCTGGGTCTTTTCATATTCTTTAAACTTAGTAGCGTCTAAGTTGGAACGCTTCTTGATCTCTGCCAATCCTTCTATTGCATCAGTAACTGCGTCTAGAAGTTGCTTGTGTCCACTTTCTTTGTTGTATCCAAAATCTACATTCTTAGTTTCCAATTTATCAAGAAGCGTCTGTTCGGTATTTGCCAAATTTCTTAATGTTTCTTCCGCATTAGAGGTCTGAGCCATTTCATGGAATTGAGTGAAGTCATTCGTTTTCAGATCTGAAAGTCTGCAACAAAAAAATTCTGAGATTTCAAGAATATAGGGAATACCGATAGCTGATGAGCGTGTTTGCGTAGATATATTGGACGTGAAGAATTTGCTTCTTCTTGGATGTGTACCAGGATCACAGAAATTGGAAATCATCGATCTCTGCCTTTAGTGTTAGCGCATATTTGGTTCTTTTTCAAATTATAATCAAATTACACACATTTTGAGCAAGGGAAATATAAGTGTGCACATTGGGGGCCCACCGAAAACTATATCTGAGGTCTAATTTCAGCCCTCTCCCCCTTCCCTTACTCACAGGGATTCAAAGGAAACGGGAAGAGGATTGGCAATGTTCGAAAAACAATGTACACATTTTGTCTCTATTGGGATTTTATCAAAGAAACTGATTTAACTAAACCACTAAAGTATGAGATTGTCTGATTTAAAGTGACACAAAATGTTAAATTAAGTTAATACTAGCCTTTTTTGTTCAACAATAAATGATATTTCCTTCAATCTCCTGCTAGTTCTATCGAGTTGATCCGTCGTCTTCTTAAAACGATCAGCGAGTAACGCCATTTGCATATCAACTTCACTCTCCTCTCTTTCGAATTTTTCACCCACCAAGCATTCTTCTAGGATGGTACGCATAAACTTTCCGTAAGCTATTTGACGATACTGTTCATCGTAATCTTGCAAATCATCAGCTTTACAAATCGTAACATCTGCCGGATTTAGACGATTGCACAAAGTCGTATTAACTCTTGCTACATTCCTTTTCTTTGTTGTGTTGATAATCTTACGCACAGTCGATGGCACCGGAGTAGATTTAACAGGCTTTGAAATAGGTAAAGCGAAAGTTTTGCGTTTATCCGACATTATTAAAAACTATTAAAATCGGAAAAGTTTCACGTATAATGTTTACAAGGATCCGTTGACATTTATTTAAAATGCTGTCATGGCGACGACCTTATGCGTTCATGAACAGAAACATTTTTTTTTCAAGTTGCCAATTTTTTTAAGTAGTGCAAATTGCATACGATTGAATGTATAATGAAATAAGGTAACGTTCTTATCAGAATGTAACAATTTAATAAAATTGAGGCAAAACAAACAGTAGGCACTGTCAACATCAACGTTTCCGAACGAATAAAATGTGTAAAGGTTATAGATATTTAGTTATATTATTAACGCTTTAAGTAAAAATATTTCTAAAAAAAGTTTTAAAAGTTTAAATATGATTTATTATACAGATATTAAAAAAGGAATTGTTTCAAAATTTTCATTTAACTCATTATACAGTATCTAAGAATAGATATCTTGTATTTGTAATTCTAATGCAGTCGCATAATAAAATTACTGTTAGCAGGGAGGTATTAACAAGATCTTTTGGAAAGGTCATTAACCTTTATACCTTGTCATCTTTATTTCATGTAGAGAATGGTTCACTCGTCTAGTAACAAAGGACTTAGAGCAATAGAGACCGCTATATATTTTGAAGTTATTATTATATCTTCCGTCTTCTTCATTACTAAAAAAATATATATCAAAGTGAAAAATAATTTATGTATAAACATACCATTCTCAGTGTACCAGCTACCGGCATGTGATGCATTACGACAAGACATTGTATCCGATAACCAAATTTTTAGAAAATAGATAAACAACTTTCACGAACACAACAATAAACTGAATACATCGATCATTGACTGATTAACTGACCAGCTGCTCAGCTTTGACGTTCACTTTTATCCACAATAAAGTGCTAGGTATATTATGTTTATAATACCTTACTCTTTACTTTTATGTCTAGTGTACTTCTTACACTTTACAGTACAGAGTATAGTAATAGTGTTTAAATAACATAAATTTTCACAGATTAAATGAAAACTGATTTTCAACTTTTACGCTACAAATGAAAAAAAGATTTGTCGTGAAATAAAATTGTTGCAATAACTGTTAAAAAGCATATATTAAAAAATATTTCTATTAGTTTAAGTAATAAAAAATTAATCCTACATGTGACATTTCTTGGATGGATAGTCTGTGGAAATTATTAATTGAAAAAAAAATATATAAAAACAATCCAACTTTTGCTAACTTGTATTTGTAATTGAAATTATTAACTTTGTAACAGTACGGTGATGCTGTATTGTACGTTTTATTATTTATAAGAGTCTCTCTAAACGAATATTGCTGTGTAAGAATACAACTAAACTAAAATACAGTTATAGGAATTCTTAAACCTTTGAACGAATTTCTTTCTGTTAATCGTTTGCGAATTTCGTAATATTTATTATTAAAAGCCGATCGAAAATGCTCGTCTCATTATGTAAGTAAACTAACTCTTTTTTGTTTTGTAGTATTAATGTACACTATTATAGATTTGACCTCATTTTATTTCACCATTTTTAATTTTATCACTACAAATACCCGGATAATGTTACGTTAGGCGTCGAATGTTCTGCAAATTTAAAAGGGCGAATTATACGACCTCATTTACATTACCAAAAAGGAAACATTCGCCTGTTCTTAACTTTTCAAAGAAAAAAATATGTCTCAGTACTTCCACATGATAAGTCATATTTGCAAATTTATTACTATCCACGGATAATGAATTTTAGGTTTACTAATATACATAGTATGAAAAACCGTCGCGCTATAGATATAGATAGTTTGCAAAGTGTGACCAAAGGGAGCTTCCGATATATATAAAAGAACAAACTGACTGATATCTCAACGCACAGCCCAAAGTACTGGAACTAGAGACTTTAAATTTTGTAAAGGATTTTTCTAAATTCAACCCCTATAGTTCTAAAATAGAGGATGAAAGTTTGTATGGAGAAACTACCTGTGCAAAAATGGAAGTTGTCAGTATTAAATATTAATAAATTAAAGCCTAAGTGAAGTCTGGATAACTAAGTAATTTCATGGTTTACTGACCACGAACACAAATACTTCCTGTTTGTAATAATATAAATTATGACAACTCATTGTTATTTAACAAAATACATTTTTAACTTTATAGCACGATTATGTACTTTTGATATCAATTCAATAGAAATGGTAATTATTAATGTATATAGAACATATTTAGCAGGAAATTGGAAAACCAGGAAGTTGTCCACAAGTTAATAGTAAATTTAAGAACACGCAAAATACGTGCTCGTTGTGGAGTTGCGGTAAAGTAGCCGCTACTACTAGTAAATTTAAGAAACCAAGAAACGTAACTATGTATGTTATGTCATATTACCTATGATGCTCTTAAAAAAAACATTAAAAAAAACATATTGACATCAGATTCAGAGAGAAAGCTTGTATCGCAACATGTTTTTATGCCATTGGAGACCCATGGATACATACATCCACACTAAAAACATTCATCATTATGATTCAGTCTGGCAAAAATGAGATTAATAACAGAACTGGTACTTCCTTTATTAAGTTAGGGTATAGAAACCACTACTGAAGGTTCTGTAGGGAACTACACACCTACATACAAACATTGCTTTTATATATGTAGAAGATTTCTAATATGAAAGTACTTTTAGACTTAGCAATATCTGCCAGATTGTTGCGCACAAAAAAAAGCTTGATATCTCAAGAGTGTGCATAACCCATGTCTATGTATGCATAGATTAATCTATTAAGAAGCGATAGAGATGTGATATATTTGATAATGCTAATTGAATCAATTTCGCACCACCCTACCAAAAACCTACCCCTCGGGGTAACTGATTGTGACCTTAGATTCAAGCGCAGTGCTTCATTAACTATAGCAATCCTTATACCATCCATTTAAGTTATCATCAAACAAGCAGCCTTATATTGGTAAATGTCTTTGTTGTTTATGATAAGTAATATATATTTGCAGGTCGAAGAAACTCCACAGTCTTGCGTTTGGCAGCATTGCACACTTCAGCGGAAACCAAAGCACAGAAACCCAAGACAGCTATAGTAATGCTGAACATGGGTGGACCTCAGACAACGGATGAGGTCAGTAATAAATCATTTACTATTGATCCGCTACCCACTAACATCAGGTGACCTGCTTGCTTGCCGCATTCTTCCATAAAGACAAAGAAAAAAGTTTGAGGAGTCCATCAGCGTCAGTTTCTTTCGTTGTAGTCATCGTGCGTTCTTCCGCGTCAAGAGACATGTTTTAAAAATGCATCAAGTTATTTTTTTTATATTTTCATCACTAGTATAGTGCTTAGTTCCGTGAAGTGACCTAATTGAACACTTGTCAGTGCACTAGATTACAAACATATCTTAAAAGGTTATCTTAAGAAGTCTTTGACAATGTTTTAAAATACCCTAATATTATAAATGCAAATGTGAGTTTGTTTGTTACCTTTTAACTTCTTTGCAAATCAACCGATCAGGAAGAAATGTCGCAGGCATTATGAAGTAATTATATGTAGATTAATCTCACAAAAATCGTGGAGAATGAGAGAGGTCAGCGCAAGGCCATAGGCAGTTGTTTATATTATATAAATAAACTCACACCCACTCTCTCGCTTCTTCTACCCATGTATTCATGCTCGTCGGTTACGGGTACTCCTTATATCCCCCTTCTTTACTAATGTCACTAATCTGATCAATGTAAGTTCTCCTTGAATGTCCCGTGCCAAAGCTGCCACTGACTTTTTCAACATAAATTAGTTTTGTTACTCTCTCTTCATTCAGCCTTTCAACATGCCAGGACCACCGAAGTATATCTTTCTCAATTCTAGTCACAACGTCCACTTTTAAGCCACACTTTTACCTGATAACGAATTTTTTTGTTCTATTATTCAACGTTCACGCCTAACATACTTCTTAAGGATCGCATCTCAATGGCATTCACTCTACTAACATGCTTTTCCTGCCAAACCCAGCTCTCACTTCCATACATTAAATTGAGAACTATTACACCATTGTATATGGTTGAAGTCGTTCATATTAAACTGGTCTTTGTTCTTTCCAGGTGGGCGCCTATTTGCATCGTATAATGACAGATCGTGACATGATCCAGCTCCCGGTTCAGAGTAAGCTAGGTCCATGGATCGCGAGCAGACGGACAGATGAAGTGAAGAAGAAGTACATGGAGATTGGTGGGGGTTCACCGATACTGAAGTGGACAAATACACAAGGTTTGTGCACCCTAATGCAATGGATCGATGGAAGTTGTAGACTCTAAGTTAACAATTAATCTATTTATTGATATAAAATGGCAACAGTCTAAAGCAGGGTTCGGCAATAAGCATCCATATTCTAACCCTGGAAAGTCGAAACTTGGACCCCAAAATATTATCGAATATATGTACATATAAAAAAAAATTATATAACTAGCCCTATTGTCATATTTTTGAAAGCCTTTGTTTTATTTTCCGGACCTTGATGAAAAGAATTCAATATTAGGACCTCGATGGTCTTTCTATAGTAATCCGGACCTATTTTTTAAATAATTGCCGAACCCTGTTCTAAAAAAGGAGGCGTTAAGAATACGCATACAGGGCCGTCTTAAGCAATATCGGCGCCAGGGTGCGAAAGGCAGGCTGCGCCCTCCCCACCGCGTGCTGTCATTGTAGTACCTAGTAGAACTCTGCGCCCGGGTCCCCCCAAACCCATTGAACCCCTGGGTAAAGACGGCCCTGTACGCATATATCGAGTATGTACCAGTTGCGAGAGCCGTTGAGTATGTAAGCGTAGATGGAGAAGTGAGAAATCAGTATTCTCTGCCTCTTCCCGTTCATGAAGGAGGAAGGGATTGCATGAAGAAAAGTTGAAACTAAAATATTTCCGTATATCTTGAATTCCAACTCTTTTAAAAAGGTTTGGGTGTTTGTAACAGGTAGTTTGCTAACTAAGGCCCTAGACCAGATGCTACCGGAATCAGCTCCGCACAAGCACTACGTAGCATTCAGATATGTGCCCCCGTTCACGGACGAGACATTCGAGCAATTGGAGAAGTAAGCAATTTTGATACTTGATGATAGTCTGACTAATGAAAGTTGGTAGTGTAAGAGCGCGGAACATATAAAAGAAATCAGACCGAATTGTCGAATCTGATAACAAAATTAAAAACCTACCTAACAAGATATGTACCAATCAAACGAATGCCACAACTATGTTGGTATTTTTTGTGAGAGTTTTTTATAGATGAACTAGTGACCCGACCCGGCTTCACCCGGGTACCACTAATTATATTGATCTGATCGCTACCAAGCACAGAAACACCCGCTGTGTCAATCTGGACAATCCCTGTAAATTTCATCGAAATCGGTCCAGCCGTTTCAGAGTCTATAGGGAACATACTTCGCTTTTTATAAACTCTTATTTTGTCATAAAATGTATCCAATGTTACTTCTAATACCTCCAAGAATATGTGAACAAAGTTTCATGATGATCGGTTGAGTAGTGTCGTCAGTGTTTCGCGTGAAATCGTAACAAACAAACTTACATTCACATTTATAATATTATAGATAGATAAAAACCAATTCTCCTACCGAATGACATATAACATAACACAATATAAAATAATAATAACATAAGACAATAGACATATGCAAAATTTCCTTGAAATCGGTTAAGCCGTTTCGGAGAATTTTATATATATATAGATTTAAAAATATAAAAAGTAGCTTAACAAAACTTAGCGAAATCTTTCGAACCTTTACAACAGATAGCCGAAATATACAAGAAATTACCGCTTTGTGTACTAAGATACTTTAAAATAAAAAAATGTTTCAAGTGTTCCGTCACGTAAAAATAGAGTAATTTCATCTCATTCTAAATGATAAACATAATGGTAAGAGAGTCGAAGGGAGTTCTGTACATTCTCGAGCGCGTCGGATTTAAATATCGGGTATCGGGGGGTAAGTCAGTGATCAGTGTAGAGCCGCGAGCGTAGATAGCCTATTAAATTTGTAATATTGAATGGGCTAATCTATCTAATTTTAGTTAAATGGAAATATTTTATAAGATATTTGACGATTTCAACAAACCGAAAGTAATTAGACCTTAACTTGACCAGTCAGACAGACAGACAGACACACAGACGTAAAGTGGCTAGCCTCTCGGTGTTTTACAGATTGCATTTTGGGGAGTGTTCGCAGGAATTACACGTTTTACTTCCTCCATCTCCATTCTACCATCGGACATTTAGACATACGGCAGGTCTCCATCCTTTCATAGTAGAGATACCGCGCGTTCGAACGAAGCGATTCGAATCATCGCTCATTGTGCGCACGGCAAAGGATTGGAATAAGTTGCCAGCGTCAGTATTTCTGTCCGATTTCGACGTGGGTACCTTCAAGAGAAGAGTGCCGGCTGTTTGGCTGTTGCTGTAAAAAAATAATAATAATGTAATATAATTTTTTTTTCCATCTAGTCTTCAATATTTAATCCGCATGACGCTCGAGTATGTACGAGTGTATCATCGTCGGCTCCCCCCCCCCTGCTATAAGTAATTGTTGTCTGTACAGAGATGGTGTGGAGCGGGCAGTGATCTTCTCACAATACCCTCAATACAGTTGTGCGACTACCGGCTCCAGTTTGAATGCAATTGCTGACTTTTATAGGAAAAGGTGAGTTATATGCAACATTTTATACTATAGATATGTATATATATGATGTAAAGTATTACAAGTACAGTGACAGTAAGAAAATGTCCAAGTCGTGACGTAGCTAAATAAAAAACGTCCCAATTAGGAAGTTTTTGAGTTTCCTCTATTAACATTTCAGCTATTGTTTTTTTTATTGATGATATGTCTACTGACATGCGATCCGCCATGGAATCGAAAAGTACAGGATGTTCAAAAACTTGGTAATAATTAATTGTACAACCATATTTTTGTTACGACTGTATAATCACTGACGATTCGCTCAAACACTGACGGTAGCGACCGTCTATATATATAAAAAAATAAACTGACTGACTGAATATCAACACACAGCCTTAGGGCTTAGATTTCTGTTCCTTTATAGGCGTTCACTAAGAAAGGTTTTTCCTATATTCATCCCCTAAAGATCTAAAATCTAAGGAATAATTGTAATACAATGTAAGTTGTATATCAATCATATGAAGGGTTCAGCTTAGGCTGGATTGTCGGTCAGATTCAATTGCACAACGGGTGACACCGCTAGCAGCTAGCTATATTATGCACTATTGATATATAGGCTTCTTTATTTACAGAGAAATACCACAGAATATAAAGTTCAGTATGATAGAGCGATGGCCCACCCATCCGTTGCTGGCCAAAGTGTTTGCTGAGAGAATAAAAGATAAATTAGAGAAATTCGATGAGAGTCTCCGGAACGATGTACTGATTATGTTCACAGCTCACAGTCTGCCGTTGAAGGTAAGAATAAAAGAAATAATGTTCGCCTCTACTAAAGCGAAGCAGATAACAGATATAAGTAGTGGTAGTGCCCGTTACAACATCTGTTGCACGAATGGGCTCGACCGATGAAATACCATGTTCTTACTGAAGTCAGAGGTCTTGGAGAAGAATTTTGTGTTTCGTCTGATGATTGAGGTCCCGATGCCTATGTTCCTCGGTGGCAAACCTCGCGTGCGACGGTCTGGGACTCGAAATCCCATATTTACAAATCTTTAACAATATCTTAAATATATTTATTTTATTTTGAGGCTGTATCCCGAGGTGATACCTACCCGCACGAGGTGGCAGCATCAGTAGCGGCCACTATGAACGAGCTGAAGGTCCCCAACCCTCACCGTCTGGTGTGGCAGTCGAAGGTGGGACCTCTTCCCTGGCTCCAGCCGTACACTGATGATGCTATCAAGGTTGGTTTTCATTGTATTTAATATATGAATCAACATTGTTTTGATATTAGTAACTGATTGTTTACTTATTTATAAATAAAAAAACCCCCACGACTTTAATCTAGAGGTGTAGGCAGAGATAACCGATTCTCGTTTATTATATGCAGTGCCCTGCCTTCTCCTGCTTAAGCCATAGGATCCACAGACAATAAAACATAAGAAAGAAACAGTTTAACAGTGGTAGAGCCTGCTACATCATTCCGTTATAAAAAAAAATAGATTTATAAAATCTTTTTGTTTAGATATTTAAAGGTCTGTCTTATGTATGTATTCGTATTTATGTAATTTATTGTTTATACCTTGAAGTGGATTTCGTTAAATGCTTAATTATTTAATTATCAAGATAACAGTATTTCTGTTTTAAGTAATATTTGATAATAATCTCCAGGCTTACTCTAAACAAGGTCGGAAGCATTTAATTCTGGTGCCGATTGCATTCGTCAATGAGCACATTGAAACATTACATGAACTGGACATCGAGTACTGCGAAGAACTAGCTCATGAGGTCAGTGCACTATCGACTTTGATATAATTTCAATATCTGTGTGTCTGTCTGTATATTTGAATACAAGAATTGCTCGCTCCAGGACTCTTGTCGATGGTAAACTTTCTTTAACTTAGCTAGAGAGGTTAGGAAATCCGAGATGATTATTGCACCCCCATGAGGTTGTACCCTGAAGCGAGTAATTCTTGTATATACGCATTTTTCCAATTGTAAAAGATTAGATGTTATTTTGTATTTAAGTACAATTTTTATATTTCAATTGATGTCGAAGTTCCTCAACAAATATTTGATTATTTTTTTTAGCGTAATCTCTAAGCCATCGATATCATTGGATAATAAATTGGATGTCAACAATGTGTCATACATACATTTTACATACATTTACTAAATTTGATAATATCTTAACAAGACATATTAAATCAGTTATTTTTACCAACAGGCCGGTATAAAGCAGATAGAGAGGGCGTCTGCACCGAATGACCACCCGATCTTCATTGCGGCCCTGGCGGATGTGGTCGCCAAGCATCTGACGGCAGGCCCGAGGGTGTCTAACCAGTTCCTGTCGAGGTATTGACCAATATTGACCATTGACAATCATCAGATTGGTTATTTACATGGAAATATCCAACATTTGAAAACAAGAATCCGTAACATCTGTTGCTCGTGGCCGGCGCGACCGGTGAAATACCACGACCTCACAAAAGATACGCGCCAAGTAGAAGTACTCTGCATTTTGTTATGAGCCTTCGGGGTGGTATTTTAAAAAAGAACACAAAATTAGATTAAAACACGACCTTCGGGTTTGGAAGTAGGATTAAGACTGCCGTATCGGTAGGCGAGACACTATAAGGATAGAAATGATGATGAAGCAATAGGAAGAGAGTAGGTAAGCGGGATGGGGTGGATATACAGTATGTAACAGTTTCCTATGATGAGTGAGGTGTCGGAGACCTAATGTCTGTCTTCTTCCCGTTCCCATACTTTCGCGGTTTATAATGAAATCATTAAAGTGGAATTAAAGGATATTTCCTTTTCCCATTCATCCCCTCTCCATCCAATCCCCTTTTCGTTCCCATCATATCGATATTAGGCAAGGATGGTATAGAGAGTTTTGAAATTGTGCCTCCAGAGGCCTCCAGGCCTGTCTTCTGTTATGTATTTATTATTAAAATATATTTCAGGTGTCCGCATTGTGTTAGTGAGAGATGTAAATCATCGAAGGAGTTCTTTAGGAAACTCTGTCAGAAACCGTTGAGGGATCAAGCGTATGCATGAATATTATTAACCTGTAAAAACCAATTGGACAAACATTTGGCCCAATATTTGATCAAATATCTTCAACTAATCGAAGTATGTCAGGCATCTTGTAAGGTAATTGCTTTATTTTATTACTCGACTGAACCAGTAATGTATGAATATGTTTGTATGTCTGTTCCCTTGTGACTTCTACACTAGATTACTTGATCTATTTTGAATAAGTAGTTTTTTTTAATTATCTGTTGCTTACTAGTCCAACCTCGTGACTGTCCACATGAAATTATTACATCGAGTGAATTGTTAAAAAAAAATGTTTATTTCCGACTATGTCCATATACAATTGTTCAAATGGAATACAATTTAATACTGTAATTAATTTAAATATTTGCCAGAACTCGTTCACGCAGCCTGTGTTCCAGAATGGGACAGACAGGCTTATCCCTGATTTGTTTTGGAATTGTGTTGATCTCCCGTACACTTAAGTCGTTAAAATATTTTATTAAGAATTTTGTCTCGTCAATTTGAATGGTTTATAATCAGCGCACAGCCTTAATTAGTAAGGGAACATTTCAATTGGCACGGTCCTGGCACACCTCATTCGTTATCGAAAAATCAAAAAGCACTGGTATTCGAATACAATTCCTTACTGATGCAAACACGCCAAGGTCATATTCATTCAGAAGAAAATGTATTATTGGAAATTTCAGACTTCTTAATTCTCCCAAACATAGAGTTGTTATAATAGTATAAGATACGGCATAAGGAATTGGTTGCTGTAATAAATAGTTCTGTTCAGTTGTTTGAGTATTTTTAGGTAATTTTTGATTTATTTCGAGGCTTCCTGGGTCGGGTTTTTGATAAAATTTTAATTTTTTAATATGTAACGAATAACATTTATAGTTTTGGGTACTGAGTGCACAAGGTCGTGAGTTAGCTTTGTATATTTTGTCTAAAAGAAAAACCTAATTTTTACTTAATAAATTTAATTTAGTAATCAAGTTAAATCAAGTTGTGTAAGTGACAGAAAGACAATATAGAGACAAAATGTGACACTGTAAGTTACGGATTTATTTTAGAGATAAGCCCATCATGAAAATATAGATAGTTCGTTTCAAACCAAGATGTAAATTTTGTAAACAACTCACATTTTACGCTGAAATTCGTAAATTCCATAATATTTTCGAAAAGAAACCTTTTCTCATAACACCTTATAACATTAGCTATCCATATTACACAATTTCACTTCACTTTATCGAATGATTTACACAAAAATACAACATTTCCGACGACTATTAAAAGTGTAATGGCCGCCATGTATGGTGAATGACGTTTGTTTACAAAATTTCCATCTCATATGGAATAAACTATATGACTGGTAGATATTTATGTATCCATTTAATATTAGGTCAACGTCAATTTAATAGTCTTCGGAGAGAACCGACGCATTTATCTTCTGAACGTTGGTGATTTAATTTATATCTGGAGCGGGTTTAAGCATTTAACTGTTTGCCTTGAACAGTAACTACTACTAACAGTAACTTATATATTTTGGGTTATTGTTTTTCTTAATAAATTTTGTTACAAAATATATTGGTTTTTTTAAATACCTGAAAATGTTAAAAAAATGAGAATTCTTCAATTTAATTCACCAAGATAAATGTATTTTTTTTGACAATTTCGACCCATACGGGTTTACTACCCTTAGTAAATTTGTAATTGTGTGACCTACTATCTAAACAGCTGGACTGATTTTGAAGGGTGGGGTCTCATTAGACTTGTATACATATCTGCATTATTGTAATAATATATCCGGTTTTTGTTTTTTATATTAGAAGGCAAATGAGCAAGCGGTCCCTGTTCCCTGTACCTGTTTACCGTAGTAAGTGACCTCTACCATAGACAACAGTAACAAGCAAACGAGTTGCAGAAGTCTTGCTAGGCTTTTGAAAAAAGGGGAGTGGATTAGTAAAGAGAAAAAATGTAAAGGGAGGAACCTGTTACCTCACTTGACTTCTGTGAGGTCGTGGTATTTCACCGATCGAGTTACGTGGGCTCTACTACTGTATTGGCTGTACTAAACTCACGCAAGTGAATGTATGTACTTGGATGAAGAAGTGTGAGGTGAGCATTTACTATTCACTAGGTATTGCCCGCGGCTTCGCACGCATTTGTTACTGCATACAGTAACTATCGAATTCTAAATAACTTGTATCAAAAAGTTTTTTGTTGGAACCGAAATTGAAACATTACCATGGGAACCGATATTGCAAATAAGGGTCTTTCCACACGACGTTTTTTGTGCGCCAAGACAACGCCGTTTGAACGCGATTAGGACGCCTAGCGAACGCAAGACCGTCTTCTCGTTGTGACTTATCGCTTCATAAATGCGAAGAGGACGCGCTCAGCTAAAACGCGCCTCGCTGCGTGCATAATGTCTGTAAAGCCCTTAATGCTATAGTAATGTTTTATTTTTTATAAATGAAAAGGCCCTTAAGGATCGATTGTGTCGCTAAGAAGTTAAAGCGTAACAAACAAACATATACACATTTATAATACTAGTTGATCCCCGCGTCTTCACCAGCCGTGCAATTTAATTTAACCTACAGTTGCCCAGCCTTAGCTGAACCCTATTCAATATGACTGATTATATAGATCTGAGGTCAACTTACATTGGATTTTTTTATTTAATTTTAACTTATTTTTCTCCGTACAAACTTTCATCCCTTTAGACCTTTAGGGGATGAATTTAGAATAATCCTTTCTTAATGCTCGTACGTAATAACAGAAATCTGGACAATTTCAAGTCTCTAGGCCCAGTAGTTTATATGGTGATATAAGATTAGGATAAAAAGCCTGTATGTCTGTACATCTTCATTTTGTTTATTACAAATCAATTTCACTTTCACTACAAGAACCACTTTCTCAGGTCACGTATTCTATTGCTCCATAGCCGGGTGCTGCAGACGCGTGCTCAATATGCAATCGATTTGTACGTTACCTGACTTCACACGTCGCCATTAGAGAAGACATTACCAATCTTTATTTTGTGACTGAAAGGTCACTGCCTTGAGGAGGCGCCTAGCTTAAGCCTCCTTAACTTAGTTCGAGGGCTCCCTCCGTAATCTCAGCTCGGGCCGTTACTGTATATATAGTGTGTATAGGCCACCTAGCTTTTAGGTTGCTTCGGTGGACGCTCCATGGAGTGACTGGACTCAAGGGCTCGTGGGACCTCGGCTTGGACTGTCACTCCGCGTTTAGCATTCCGTTTCGAGGGTGCCCGAGAGGGCCGAGCCTCGGCTTGATCGGTAGCTATTATCGGATTACTCGTTACCAATCTTTTTAATCGGAACGTTATGTTTTTCGAGAGTAATGTGTCCGTTTCATTGTGACCTGTAGTTAAGATGACTTGATTATGAAGGTGTCATTACATTTGTATTGTTCCCCGAAGTGTCGTAGGTAATATGATGATGCAGTCAGTCGGGTATTAGGTTATTGAAAACTTCTAGCCGCATTAGACGATGTTAGAACACGGTCAACATGCATCTATAATAATATGCATTCAATTTTGAATTTTATTTTTAAGGTTTATTTTACACCTATTATAAGTTTTTACTTCCGTCGGCAGTACTATGATTCAGGGGAATCTGTCACTCATGATAAAAGGCAGTGTAGGTGGGCAGGTGTAGGGCGCGCTTGGTGTTGTTCCACGTGTCTTTCTGGAGGACAATTGGAGAGGATCTACCCGAGAGACGGCGTTATCTCGGCGGCTGGCGCAGGCGGGGGAAATTAAAATAAAATCTGTAGCTACGGTGGCGTTACGTAACAAAAAAAACTGAGTTGAGGAACTTGAAATTTTACACACAGCTTGCTTTGACAATTTAGGAAAATGGCTCGAGGACTGTTATTGGTCGGCCGCATCCCTTCTCGTCAGTATCGCCGTTATTGTACACTACGTATGCTGATCGGCGTTCATCTGTTCTGCGTGATAATAATCCAGCGCCCTCTTTCGTCTTAATGGATTCCGCCAGTGTCTCTCCCGTTGTGTAATCCATCACGTGGTATTTTGGAACCAATCCATGCAGGATGGGCAGGCCGCATGCAGTTGACATTTAATATCGATTTAATAATTATATTAATAACTGAATAGATCAAAACAAAATGACAAATTTCATTCTCTTTTTGTGTTTCTAAAAGAAATTTTTATGTTTCATCTGTATTTACACTGTGGCGATGGAAAAGAAATTAGTTTACTCTGTCAAATGTCTATAGAAAATGTAGTTTTTAATTATCTATGAAACGCGGAAGTATTTAAAGGTGTGTACACATATTGTAATTTTCTATTTGATATTCTAAGCGTTAATTATTTTTTTTTGTTTTGCTTGACATATGAATGTCACTAATAATTATTATATCAAAAATAAATATGTTGTTTTTCTTTTTTTACCAAAATATCGCAATTATAGTAAGACTACAAATCGTAGACGGCGGATAACGATTAGATTTTGTAGTAATATTCGATTTACTATTAAATATGACAATAAATATGTTATATGTATAAAATAAGTAATTAATAAATATGGACATTCGGTCAGTTACAAATCCGTTAGTACTATAAATATTTAATAGATTTCGTTATTGATGAATCATGTATTTTGTTTTACATATTAGAAATATTTATGTTGACATTAAATTATTTAAATTTTAAAAGGAACAGGCTTATTTAATTTTAATATAATAATTTAAATTGGAAATCTAATATTTGTCAATTTATTTATTCAGTAAATTATCGGTAGAGTGTATTCATAGCATTAAAACTTAATTGTCAGCTCTCCCTAACATGACAACTTCTGTTTCAGTCTAACGAGTTCTAAGTTGCGTAAGATAGACAGAGTAAAATTTTAAGTGAATACAAAATGCCGTGGATGACACAGCTGACGCAATCGGGGATGCCATATAGTAAAATATTACCCAACTTTTATGATTTCTATCATAAAAATGGGGTTATATTTTTTTTTGTTTGACTTCAGAGAGTTAATTTTCATTTTAGCCATAGGTATTATTGTATGATCGTTTATCTATCCATCGACATAAAATGCGATGTGCGTATGTTCCTTATAATCTCCGAAACAGCTATACAACTTTCGATAAAATTTTCTGGGGAAAGATTGACCTAGCGGTGTTCCTCGGAATTTTGGTAGTGATCGGATAAAAAGTCAAATAAATGTTTATTATCTTCAGCCAGAAGACATTTACTGCTGAACTGCTGCTGAACCAAGTATCACTACTAACATTGGTTCCTGATCAGATTGTCTGAACAAATAAATATAGAAATATGAATTCTGTATACGTACATATGTTAAGATACGAAAATATGGCATTTTTTTCTGTGAGTTGTAGCAATGAGTAATGAGCTGTAAAGTAAGAAATCTGGATTTTTTTGTGTGGTAATTTCAGATTGTGCTTTTGGCAACACCATTTGCTAACTTCAACGTAAGTCAATCGCTCGACTCGAAGTCTAATCTAACTCAGCAGTTAGATTTCGGTATGGCGTTTGTCGGCTTGTCCGTACGCGTATCTTTTGCACAAATTAAAATGTAAACAAATAGTTTTGTATTATGAGTGAAACATCTCTTGTGACAGACAAAATGTCGAAAATCACAAGTATCAATTGTGTACGTGTGTCGAGTTTGTTTGTGGTGTTGTTTATGTTAAATAATGTTAAATGCAGTACATTTGTAAATGAATTATTACTCAGTGAACATCGTCATGTTCATTGTACACACGAACACCCTAAAGAGGATCAAGTAAGTGCATTTAATTTTTACCTTTGCCGTATTTTATCTTACATTTTAAGGTTAAGATTTAGATAATGTATTAATAATTCATTTTATGTTAATATAATGCATGATGCATCAAGCTAATTGTGTTTCATGCTTTCTACACAGCAATGCAATCTAACTTTCAAGATTAAAATAAATGAAAGCGAAGATCTTACAAGAACGGACCATTGTTTATGTGTGTCTAAACTAAACAATTACGCGTTGAGTAATTTTAGTAGGTAAATACAGATCGCAGGGCTGCGTTCTAATTAACAATTTATTTTTTAATTCGTTTGACAATTGCTGGCCAGTATAATCGGCCTCTCATGTTAGAAAATTCTTTCTCAGAAAAAAAAATACTGTGTGTAATAATTTTATTCTACGTTACGTATTCTTTGCATAAAATGCTTATAATAATAACTGTATTATAAATAATTAAATGTCGTCTTAATTAAGGTCATAGAAATGATAAATTAGCGACTTGCCTCATGGCTTCGGTTGTCATGAAAATTCTCTGTATTATCAAGTTTGTGTTTTTTTTCCAAGCATTCAATTTATATTTATCCAAGGCAACAAGAGCTGTCTGTTAAATTCGCATTCATCAAACACGCGAAGTTAAGATAAGAAAAAAAAAGTAAAATGTTTGTGACTGTGGCACATCACTCATACGCTAATGTAGAATCATACTTTAGTTTTGCCATTTTCCAAGAACGCTCCTAAAACAACAATTTGTTGTTTGGGGGCGGGTATTTAAAATTGCGATGATTTTATTTCAATTTTGAACGAGACACGCACGACCCGAGTGAGCGAAGCGTACCAAAAACGACTGTAAGACCTTTGAAATAAAGACGTAATGTTTACGAAATTTCTTTTTTAATTCTCAGGAACTGCGTTTCGTTTTACCCCTCAAAAACCTGCTCCCGATAAATAAAAGTGTAGCGAATAGTTTAACGTCACGTCCCAATGGCGACGCGGATCTTGATAACAATTGTGGGTGTGTGTTAGTGATAATGTACGCAACGTCCGATTAAACGCAGTGTGAAATCACGATTGAGTAAAATGAACTACATCCTCATGTTTTGGCCAATCGATTTTTAAATACAAGTTTATTAAAAAGACATCGTGTACAACAGTGGTAGAGGCAACGGCAGGTGTGAAATACGACTATCTCACATGAGCTTGATGAGGCAAAACGCATAGGCGCTTGTCATAATCTTTACAACAGTAAATAAACTCGAGGACCCGTTACCGTATCGGGAGGCAGAGAAGTTAGGTGCCTCAGGTCCCGACCTATTACAGAAGTTTAAATACTCCTGGTTAAGCTACCTCCTGCTACCTTCCCAATTGAGAGGAATAGAGTCTATACCTAAACTTACGAGGTATCTACGAAATTGTATTTATCAGGACATGTTTAAGGCTTTGTAAATATTACATGGGATGAAACCTAAGGTCATAGATTGAAAAAAAAATTGCTACATTATAACATCTGAACCTATTTGGTAACATTTACCATGAAGTATTTGTTAAACATCAAGAATCTAGAAATTTCCTTGAACAACACAATCCACTGTTATGACAAATCGATGCGTAGCGAATACATTCGATGTATGTAATTAATTCAGAATAACGCAATATCCTTTACAGGCGTTCGTGCGTTTAAATCCATCGATAAAAGAAATTTAAACTATGCCACAGCGTAAACGTCACTTCTGCCGCGTTCCTGTCACGTTAACAGAAAAAAAAACAAAACCAGAGACAATACGTCAACTATTAGTCAAGTATCAGCTCTGTTGTTTGTCTGAACGTGTAATAAAGTCGAGTCATAGAAATAATATTTTTTATTTTATTTTTAATGTATTTTATAAATAAACGAGAGTGAATTGCTTCACTGGTGAGCGTGGGACAATTTAAATTAAACAGATAATTTTATGATAAAGGAACAGCGGCTCAGGAGTGGACACCGTTGCTTCAAGTTACAATCATTACGCTAAAGTAAATTATATAATATTGTAGAAGATATATCACTAGCGCTCGAAAAGTGAAGACTCGAAAACATCCCAATTCGGATGTTATATCGTTACTTCACTTCAGGTGCTTACATTTTCGCGTCAGTGACAAACACTAGTTGCCCTCTTTTTTATATGCGTGAATATGATATATATATCTCTGTGTTTGGAATACTTTTGACCGGTGATTTTGTATGCGTATAGCATATAGTATAAAACATAATTCACTAAAGTTCATGTTTTACCTAATTAATATCAATGAATCGAAGTATTTATTCCATGCGGACGAAGTCGCGGTTAACAACTAGTACCAGATATACTATACGTTGTTTCAGAGTGTTTTAACAGTGGAAGAGTCCACAGCAATAACATCTGTTGCACGAATTGGCCGGCTCGATAAGGAAAGGATGGGAAGGGGGAAGAAGATTTGACGGTAGAAGGGGTGAATAGAAAAGGGTTATAACCATTTTCTGTTTATTTCTTCCTCTGTCCATTAACGGTCGGCGACGCATCTGCAACTATTGTTGGGGATGCTTATGGGTAGCGATCACTTGTTGCCAGGTGAACCGCGTGCTCGTTTGCTACGTTCTAATATAAAACAAAAGAGTAAGATGGGATTTTTGTAAACAAAGGTGTTTACGTTAAAATTTGTAAATTCTAAAATATTTTCCGAAATACAACTGGTTCTCATATTGCCCTATAACATTATCTATCCATATTACATAATTTCACTTAACTTTATCTCACGGTTTCCACAAAATTACATTTCCGATGTTGGGGTATAAAAAGTGTAATGGCCGCCATGTATGGTAAATGACGTTTGTTTGTTTACAACAATCATATCTTGTTATGAAACAAGGTATAGTAACACGTTAATATGTGAGAGGATATTTATTTAGTTAGATGACTGCGCATTCCGAAGCTTGAGTTAATATTAATGGGAGTTTGATTGCCTTAGTTTGAAGCTAAGCGATGCTTTGGTAATAATTAAGTCTGTAAAGTCACACGATGTGGCCTTAGTAACAAAACACTTATTTCTCTAATAGAAAAAGATGTTGTAATATTTAATTCTTTTGTCATTCCTTTTCTTACCTTTTTATGTCACCGATTGTGACCATCAGTTTATAATCTAACTGGGCACATTATAAACTGTCAACGTATTGTGAAATGAACTAATCATTGACAATTTGACTTCTCACCTTTCTGTAAAACTAAGACATCTATTTATATAAATTTTATCAGAAAATCTGTATCCAAATACAAAACTGGTTCGATACAGCCGCGTACTAAATATACAAGAATCTTGCTTTATATTATACTAGTGAACCGCCCGGCTTCGCCCGATTTGCAGTAATTATGTTGATCCGATCGCTATCGAACAGGATTACACTCTACGCAAATCTGAACATTTCCTGTAAATTACATTAAAATCGGTTCAGCCGTTGCGAAGTCTTTATTTAAATTCGAATTAGAACAATAAATGTTGCACAAATGGGCCGACTCTAACGACCTCACAGAAGACAGGCGTCGAGTAAGAGTATTTTATACTTCTGAGTTTAGTTTGATGAGTGAGGTGCCGGTGGCCTGATGTCAGTCTCCTCCCCTTCCCAGCGCTTCCTGCAAAGGATGTAAAAGAAGAAAATAGCTTTATTCCTGTCTTCCCCTCGTAGGTAACACATTTGCAACTCCTTTGTTTTGTTTCGGTTATCTATGGGTAACGGTCACATCAGGTGAATCGCTTGCTCGTTTTCTTCCATAAATAAATTTACATACGTACATACAAACATGGCCTTTTTATACATATAGATTGTAAGCCGAGTGTTTGTTCACACTTCACACATGAATGTTAATTCAAATCACAAATCGATGATGCATTTACAATTTACCACCTTATGTCTAATGGTATCGTGTCGTGAATATTCGGAGTGCTGTTTCGGAATACGATTATCTAACTTCTAGTCAAAGCCTTTTCACACGCCTCTCGTGGCATAGACACAGAAATTCGCACAATCATCGTCACGCTTAACGACGTTTTACGTAATCTTAACTTTCATTGTGACGACTCGCATACCAATGTTAGGTCTTCTCATAAAACTCTAATCGATGACAGTTTTAATAGCGCCAAATATCAGACCAGTGGCTTAGTGTTTTAGGCCTTCGATTTACGTACTGCAGGTCGTAGGTTCGAACCCAAGTAGGCGTTTTACTGTGTGTAATTTATTTCATCGACACTGCTCCAGAAACGGCGAGGGAAATCATCATGAGGAAAAAACACGTTCCTGAGCGTTTGTTTAGCAGGGTTTTGGATGGATCCTGAAACATGCTATGAGTTAATGGACTTATAAATAAGCAGAGGCATTTGTGTAGGTAGAGAGTGGAAAAGGAAAGAAGAAGAGGAGAAGAAGGAAGAAAGAGAAAGATGGTTAGAGATGAGTAAAAAACTTAGCTTATATCCGTGAGAAATTCAATTGTCGTCCTATTTGCGATTGTATGCTATCCGCCGCCACTTGTGACCAGCAGGTTCAGCGTGTTTCCGTGGCCTTAGAAGTTACATTTAAAAATTCTCTCCGTTTTTTGTGAGCAGCGGTTTCAATTATTATTAGTGTACTCATGTCTTTAAACACGTATCTTAAATGTGCACTCGCCGGTGCTATGTTTTTGCATGTAATCAATTTATGTACTACGGAAGTATAAACTAGCCATTAAATATCCATCAATAGCCATGTACAATCATTGCGTGATCATGTATTGCATAATTTCAATTTTGTAATAGAAAACTACACAAAACAACGCCCTTCCGCTTTGTTTTCACTTTTCACCAATAGATGGAGTTATTCATGGTTAATTTAGGAAGGGTTAGGTATATAACTCATCAAGGTTTCGTGTAAATTGGTTAAAAGTTTTGTGAAAAATGGGTAGGTAGGACTGTACGATCGACATTTTTCGTTTTTCTTTCTTATTGAATTATTACAAAGAGAAAAGTATCATGAACATATACTACGATCATACATATATGTTTTTTTTAAATAGTAGAAGGTGGCGAAGGTAATGTGTTTCGCACGCGTTGCGTTTAGTGGAATAAAGCCTAAACAGAAATAAAATATTTCTTTTTTCTCCATCGCCTCACTCTTCACGAAACGCAGAATACTATTGTATAAAATCGTAAACAGAATGTATATTCCAATGTCTAAAATACCATCTATTTTGTTGGCGTTACCAAAAGTACCAAAAATGCTGGTTTGCTTTGCTATCCGTGCAAAGCCGATTGGCTAGTTTAATAGTTTTAAGAACTCAAGTTCAAATGCTATCTGTCAATAGGTACCCGAGCCGAATGTTAATGTGCTATAATGATTCCAAGGTTCGAATCCATTTGGACTCTGAATATAAGATTCAATGGCGCAGCAGTTGATGTAAATTTTAATGTGCATTACTTAATATTCCTGTTATCTGGTCTATTGGTACTTTATTACGTAATCCGTCATACGCCCATAAGGCTGGCTACAGACGGAGACAATTCCTTATGTTATCGATTAGAGGAAAACATATTTTTATACCTGGATTTGACATGCAATTGACGGCATGCTAATGAACGAGATAGCAATCCACAAACTCTGCTAGGAATGAAAAAGACGTCGAATAATTTGGTAATCCGATAATAGCTACCGATCGAGCCGAGGCTCGGCCCTATCGGGCACCCTCGAATCGGAATGCTAAACGCGTAATGAGTGACAGCCCAAGCCTAGGTCCCCTCTCGGGGGCCCTTGAGCCGAGTCACTCGATGACGCGTCCACCGAACCGACCTAAGAGCTCGGTGGCCTCCTAATCCTGTAATAATAATAAAGTAACGGCCCGAGCTAAGGCTCCCTATACGGAGGGAGCCCTCGAGCTAAGTTACTCTTATAGAGGCTTAAGCTAGGCGCCCTCTGCGCCGTGCCGCTTCGAGCCCGGTGTAGCCGTAGATGACTCCTCTAAGCAAACAGTGACCTTTCAGTCATAAAAAAAATCGAATATTCTTTTTGGTCCTTGTCAAAGGAAAAGGAAATATCCTTCTTTCTGTTTACCACCTCCTATCCATTAGAGGTAGGCAAGGCATCTGCAATCCATTGCCTTCATGCAGATGCCTGTGGGTAGCCGTCACTTTACATAGGCTGGACGAGCGGTTCGCCATGTTATTTGTTTTCCGAACAATTCCTTTGCCGAGATAGAAATTTATAACCAAAAGTTTGAGCTCATTATATCAATGACACAAAACCCACGTAAAATGTTGGATACTGGTGGACTTTAATGTAATGATCTCAGAATCTGGTGAATGAGGTCACCGACAGCCGACAGGATACACCCAGGCGCTTCCTCTGCCGAACGTGACGCACCCTATACCCAACATGATGCATTCTAGTAGATTGTTCTAGCCAGTGGTGTAGGCAGAGATTATGAATTACCATTTGGCACGAACATAGGATACCTCTCGCTTGTAGGGTACATCTGGCGCACTCGTCTTTGTAAAGAGGGAGTAGAGGAAGGCGTGTTAACAATAGAAATGCCTGTATGAGGCGACACAGTATGCGGTATACCTAATTGATTAAGATGGTGCCGTGTACCGGCTCAAATCAAGGTCCTCGTAAATCGTTTAATTAATTCCGTAATATTTAACATTTTAACGAATCTATTATTCAATACCGTTTCTTATTCCGAGGACCTTGAGCGGTTAGCGACGGACCTTCAGACCCCTTAAGTTATTTAGGGTAATCAATCTTTACTGGAGGCGTTTATTAACTTGATAAACTTGTTGTGATATTGAAATACAATGGAAATTTAATTAAGATCAAAGTAATTGGGAATATGATATTGTAACTTAATAAATGTAGTATTATTAAGGTCTTCAGAAGGTGACGGGTCGGCCGGTGAAATACCACGACCTCACAGCGACACGCGTCAAGCAGTATTCGTGTGTGTTCGTGTGATAAGCCAAGTGCTGGTCCTAAAACTACATTTCCCCTTTCCTATCTATTTTTAATGCCAAAAAGACGAGAAGGGAAATAGGATTTGGCGGGGGAGGGGCGGTAGGAAATATTCGATTTTCTGTTTAACCCCTCCTCTGTCTAATAAAGGTAAGTAATGTATTTGCATCCTCATATTTGTAGCAGATGCCAATGTGTAGTCGTCACTTCATATCGGGCGAACCGCTTCCTCGTTGTCCTCCTTTTTCTATTAAAAAGAAATAAAACCTATACCAGGATTATGGGAATTGACCCTGAGTGAGGAATAGCTGTAAGGGACAGCTATAAATTTAGCTTGATAGACTACGTGACTAAAGTTGAGAAAGGTATCCAACAACATGAATAGGATACCACACGCGAGAGAGTGAGATAGAAGGCATTTGTGAATGATTCGATCAGGTCATAATTGTCAGTTTATAATGTGCCTCGTGAGATTGCAAACTGACGAAGTTAACAATCGGTCGGTGACAATTATTTTGATTTACAAATTGTATGAAATAGGTAAAACAAACTCGTTTAAATTCGACAAGCTTGATTTTACGCATACACGGAATAACACGAACACGTATTCACCTACAAGGTGACACGTGTTTTGTATTTGTAATAAATACGTTTAACATTATGTACATGGCTAATTACATATTTACTGCCGTCTGAAGTACATAAACAAGCATTTAATTCCTTATCCTTCTAGAAAATAGCGGTAGGTATGTTTAGCGTCTCAAGTGTAAAATATACATGTAAAAGGTGCCAATAAAAGTTATTCAAATGTAACAGTACCACCATTAACAACCTAAGGGCGTGACACATCTGTGACAATCCTACTAACATTATAAATGCGAAAGTTGGACGTATGGATGTTTGTTACTCTTTCACACAAAAACTACTGAATGGATTTTAATGAAACTTTGCCATAATATAGCTAATACTTCAGAATAACATATAGGTTATAATTTATAAAGATATTGTGTGAATTGACCAAAATGTAACAATAAGTGTCAAGTAAGGATGAAAAAATTCCGCCATATGCGAGCTATTCTGGTGTGCGACGCACAAACCGTTAGAGTTACACGTATATAATGTACAATGGAAATATTTACTTCAAATAGTCCTACAAAAATCCCACGACAGCATATATGTATCTTTTATGTGTAAGCTATTATCGCCAAAATAGTGAATCTATTAATTATACGGCGGAACGAAGTTTACCGGCACAGTTAGTGATGTATTAAAATAAAATAAAAAGGTGTGTCAATTTTATTGTTTTTTTTAGTATTTAGACATTCATTTGTGAATTGTAAATGAGTATTTAGGAATGGAAGGGCAGTCAAGTTAACATGTAATACTAGAGTCCTAACATGAAGCCGTACACGTCTTCTTATAGAGAATTACATAAAGCCGATAAGCATGTAATTAATTTTATTATATTATAAACTTATTTATCATATGATTTTAATTAATTATTTTAATGATTAATTATATATTAATTGTGTAATTAATTTTATTTTATTATAAACCTATTTATCGTATGATTTTAATGAATTGTTTTAATGATTAATTTGTTTTTGCGTGTAAGAGTAACAAACATTCATACATTCAGACATTTCACATTTATATTATTATAGGGTTAGCGTCAGGCAGGCGGCCGGCCGTAAAAACTGTAGCCAAAACTTATACAGTATGGACTACAGTCATACTGTGCCGATCCCACATGAGTGGGAAAAGGGCAAGGAGGTGAAGTGAAACCTATCCTACTTAGGATATCACGACCCTAGACTAGAATGTATTCCAGCAAAGAAAATAATGTATTACTCCATTCTTGTGAATTAATAGCAACTTAAAATTTACGGACAAGTCCCCTTTAGTATTAAAACATTCAAAAGTGAATGCTAATGGAACCATAATTATTTTATTACCCCATCACGACTTGTCATCATGAAATTTGCACACACATTGTCAATGTTACATAATAATATACCATACATCTTTAATTCCGAAGCGATACAAAAATATAACTTGCATTTACAATATCGGTTGCCATGGTGATGCTTTGTAAAATAACTAGTTTTAAATTGCAAAATATGAACACAACAATTTCCAGCGAATAAAATAAGGAACGAATACGTGAAGCCGCGGTGCGAGCTAGTCTATACTAATAAAAGGAAGAAAGATTTGATTGTTTGTTTTGAATTTGCTCCAAAACTACTGAACCGATTTGAAAAATTCTTTCACTATTGGGAAGCTACACTATCCCCGGGTGAAATAGGCTTAATTGTATTTAAAAAAAAATAGGGATGTTTACTTTAACTCCAATAATCCAACCCAGTGTGTAAAAGAATTACCTAAAACATTATTTATTGTGAAATTCGTTCATTATGTGTAATTCCGTCCAACTTAAGAGATAGGATAGGTTTTCTTGTGTTTTTTAGTGCTACCCGTGCGAAGCCGGGGCGGATTGTTAGTTTGTAATATAATTAATAGCTGTACAATTACGTAATAAGGTATGCCGAGTATTCCAACACATTCGAGACAGTCATTGCGTAGGTAAACAAGTTGGGCAGACATGTATGGCATTTCAATATCACTTTCCGCTATTAGCCGCCATAAGTGGTAGAGTCCGTAACAACAACATTTGTTGCACGAATGGGCCGGCTCGACCGGTGAAATACCACGACCTCACAGAAGACTGGCGTAAAGTAGAGTATTCTGCGTTTCGTCTGATGAGTGAGGTGCCGGAGGCCTAATTCTAGTTCTCTTCCCCTTCCCACCCTATTCTTATAAGGAAAGGATGGGGAGGGGAAGAAAACATGACGGTGGAGGGGATGTATAGAATTTGGAAATAACCATTTTCTGTTTGTCCCCTCCTCTGACCATTAAAGGTGGGCAACGCATCTGCAACTCATTAGTTAGTTGCAGATGTCTATGGGTCACTTGACATCGGGTGAACCGTTTGCTCGTTTGCCACCAAGTACTATAAAGAAAGAGACTACAGTTGTCTAAATGGACCTCTGTGGCGACTCGAGGGTCCATTACATTATAATGGTTCTATTTCAACGTAGATTCGACAATCTTATTCCATTATAACGGACTAATCTATACTAATATTATATAGAGGACAGATTTGTTTGTTTGTTTGCATTGATAGGCTCCGAAACTACAGAACCTATTTGAAAAATTTTTTTGGTGTTGGGGAGCCACACTATCCCCGGGTGACATAGGCTATAATATATTTTCAAAAAATTTTGGGATCCTCAATAAAACTCCAATAACAGAAAGTGTAAAAAAATATCTAAATTATTATTTATTTTTAATTTTCAGTAATTTCGTCCAGCTTAAAGGATAGTCTTTTTTTAGTGTTACCCGTGCGTAGCCGGGGGGATCTGTAGTATCATATGCTGAGAAGATTCGAACCCGTCAGGGGTCACGGGTCACTCTGCTAGGTTAAAAGTTACGTCATGCGCCAAACTGGGAACTCACCGACACTTCAATCACAATCGTACTCTAGGACTTTCACCTTCGCGTGAGCGCAAAAATTACGCGCCTACTTCTTACGCAATTTATGTCGTCAATAGATGTCGTATTGTTAACACAAATAGTTTCAGTCGGTTTAAAATATCAAAATACCCGATTCGCTGTGAGATTAATGGCATTCCGATGAAGAATTCGAACCGAATGATAACTCATTATTTCAAACCCATCAAAACAATGGTAGGGCCCGCAACATCAACATCTGTTGCACGAATGGGCCGACTCGACCGGTGAAATACCACGACCTCACAGAAGACAGGCGTGAAGTAGAGTATTCTGCGTTTCGTCTGATGAGTGAGGTGCTGGAGGCCTAATACTAGTTCTCTCCCCCTTCCCACGCTTTTCGTATAAGGAAAGGACTTACTGTCGTTAGGTAAAACGAAACTCAGCGGCAAAATTTTTACCAACACTTAAATGGTGGTATATATAGATTTAGAAGCGAGAAAGATGTGCCAGGTCCCTGATAAAAAACCGTAATCTCTGCCTACTTCTCTGAGCTACGGGCGTGTTATATATATATATATATATATATATATATATATATATATATATATATATATATATAATCTCGGGAACGGCTCCAACGATTTTCATGAAATTTTGTGTACATGGGGTTTCGGGGACGAGTAATCAATCTAGTTAGAAATCATTTTTGAAAAGTGTCGGTTTATCCGGCTGTTCAGGCACGGAATAAAATAAAAAACGACAAAAAATACCTGTATTATTATATTATCCTAGTAATAAATATCTATTCTGAAACAACACAATATAAAAACCAAGGCTCACAAAGCTAGTATTTATTTATGTGTATCAAGTAATGACTACATGAGTGAGACGCATTACGAGTACGTAGGAATTTATTCCGTGCGATATTCGCTTTTTATTCTAATACTTTTTATATTAATTATGGACAGGTGCATGCGTGAACAATGGATTGCGAACCTATTTACTTAATAACTTAACCAAGGTTTTGTTACGGTGGAATAAGGGCGAGTGTACACTATGCAGTTGATAAAGTCAAAAGTCATAAAGTTAATGGTAGCTTGTATTATTGAGAGACAATTCCTCTGTGTATAGTAACACAATAACGAGAGACCTAGGTTCGATGACGTCACTGCGGTCTTCTTGTAGTATAGTACGGCGTAGAAAAAGGTTACGCCATTAAATAATCTAATGAGACTAACGGACGTTGTGTAACTTTGTTGCTCGCTGTAAAAACAAACACGTGGATAAGTGAACGAATTGACAGATACATCGCATCCAAAGTCTCATGTTATGTGCGCGCATAGCAGATGTCATTGATGACTTCAGTCTTATGTAATTTTTATTTTTAATTTTAAATTCTCTCGGTGTGTAAGTACCCTAATCGTATCAAAGTAAAAACCTTGAAGAAAATTATGATATTTCGGAACTGCATATTCGGTTGTTACATTTCGCGCCTATTGTTAGATAGCTATGGATTTCCACAACCGCACTTGCTTAATGTGACCTTAAGTTTTGTCGTAGTGTGAACACAATCTTTTGACAGTGTGGCAACGTCTTAACTTAAATTAAACATTTTAACAGTTATGGAGCCTATCTGTTGCACTCCTGGGGCGGCGCAACCGGTGAAATACCACCACCACATAGGAGACGAGCGCTGAGTAGAATTCCTCCCATTCTCCCTTCCCATATTTTCCTTATAAGGCTAGGTTGGCAAGGGGAAGAGGATTAGGCCGAGAGGGTTTAGGAAAAGGAAATATGCCCGGTTACTCCTTTGCCATATTTAATAAAAAATACAATTTCTTGTGATATTAGCCTATACTATATCTACATACTAATAATATTATGAATGCGAAAGTTTGTAAGTATGTTCGTTACTCTCACGCAAAAACGGCTGAACGGATCTGGATGAAATTTTGGCACAGAGATTATTTAATCCGGTATATCACATAGGCTACGTTCTATCCCAGAAAGAAAAATGTTCGGTTCGGTTTCCCTATTATCCCTACTAATATTATAAATGTGAATGTAAGTTTGTTTGTTACGCTTTCACGCGATAACTACTCAATCGACCATCAAAGGCCGGCAACGCATCTGCAGTTCCTCTGGTGTGGCGGGTGTCCATGGGCGTCGTTGATCACCTGGGTGTTCGGTCGGTCGGCGGTGGGATCAACATAGTGGTACCCGGGTGAAGCCGGGGCGGGTCACTAGTCTCGTATAAATTGTTGCTTATAAAATATGGCCAACGAGTTTATAAGCGATGGGCGAAAGCGAATAAAATATGAAATCAGTTCGTTATTAATAATTTATCTATGGTAAGATTCTTGTTGCTATAAATAACGTTATAACTCGTTTTTATTATTAACTCGGCTATTGATTAAAAACGCCGCTACTTAATTATGCTTCATAAGTGACCTAGTTTTGGACGGACTTAAAACTATGCACATACGCACACGCCCGTAACCCACATTAGTAAGCAGAGATTATAGATTTCAATTCGGCGCGACTCTAGCACACCTCACTCTTTCTGTTATAGACATACATCTGGAGTATATATGCTTGTTACGACTCGGTTACGAGTACTACATATATCACCCTTCTTTAGTTTGTCACTAATCTGAGCGATATAAGTTTTCCTTGGACACCATCTACCAATGCTGCCGCTCACTTTTTTAACAGATATCTTTTTGTACTCCTTTTTGTATCTTTACACAAAAGTCACCGCCGCATCCGCTCGGTTTATTCTTCGTTCAAGGGCTCCAGATGTATTGTTCCATTTTTTTTGAGGTTGGGAATCGATTTGGGGTTCCCAGAAAGGGTCCGCTACCCCGCAATTGGACTGATGACGTCATCCGCGAGTCCCATGACAATGCAGTATTGTTCGAGATTTTTAAATGAAATGCTTGCCGATTGTAAAGACGTAATGAAATATTTGGCCGTTCAGGCGTTGCCTTATGAAGTTTAGGAGTTTCATTTTACGTGTAACATTTCTACGTGACGCTATTCATGTTTACTGTTAATGTTTTTTGCAAAAATCCAACGATTCGTAATATATAGCTTTTTACATTTTTATACACGTCTTCTTTTTGTGTTAGAACCACAGACCCGCACACGGCTCCACTGGTGGGTGGAGGAAGATTAGTTTTATGATGGAAGACAACATTTATTGCACGGATGGGGCGGCTCTACCGGTGAAATACCACGACCTCACAGAAGACAAGAGTAAAGGTGGCCTAATTCTGGTCCTCTTCCTACCTTATTGGTAAAGAATAAGAAGGGAATTTGACGAAGGGTGGAATGTATCTGTTTATCCTCTCTGTCTATTAAAGTTGCAAGGCGTCTGCAACTCATTGATGCAACCTTGCTTTGGGTAGCGGTCACTCCGGTGAACCGCTTGCTCGTTTGTCAATCTCCTGTCCTCTTGATTTTCTTGACATGATGCTACTTTTTATAGGTATGATTGTGGTACAATACTATTTTCATGTAAAAATACTCGTTATATTTTCTTAACTTAACTGCTTAAGTTATTCAAATTAAACGAGGTTAAAATTTAATACGTTTTTGGAATATGTAAATTTTTACTTAATTACTTTGTCTCGGCCGTGACCGTGACTTGTCCGAAGCAAAGTCATGGTTAAGTGACCGCTAAGTTTTCCTTTTAATTACTTGTTTGTTTAAAACAAGAAATAATTTAACACTGCCAATTGAGAAATTAAATTATAAAGAATTAAGACAAATTGTAATAAAGTTCCTTCGCCGAGTCTGACTTTAACGATAAACTCTGTCTGTTCAGTTTGAGTTCGTTTCTTCGTTTATTTATATAGAGATTAGGGTGTGAAAGTTGAGTGAAGCCGGGGAGAGTCGCCTGTAGTACAATGTATAATAACCATGTAGTAGTTGGTAAATAATTGAAAACCGATACCGTGCTTAAAATCGGACGCAGAGCCATCTAGTAACGAATTTCGGCATTCTGCCGTAAACGTTTCAGCGGAAAGAATTATTCATTTGTTTTAAAATTAAAAGCAATACCCAAATTGGTCGGCGATCGGCGAGCATAACGAATTGTTTGTTATATCTGTCGTTTTCTATATTTGGCAACACTGTTGATTTAGTTAGCATTGTTACAATATATTTTGGCAACACTATACGACCTTCTCGATGGATTTATAGCTGATTTGATTCAAGTAGGGATGGTGTAAGATATAATTAATTTTATAACGAAGGTGACTGTGAGACTATATTTAGTTTTACCTATGTTTTTATAGTAAAAAGTGGCAATTGAATGTTATTTTTTCTCACTCGATTTCAGGATACGATACGAATAATATAGAGTAATTGTTCCACGAATGTACGATCACACAGAAGACAGGCGAGGAGTAGAGCTATTTATCTTCGTTATGTCTGATAAGAGATCGAAGATCAGACTCCCTTCCCCGTCTTATCCCTTCCTCTTTCCATTTTCCTGATCTTGTCCTCTATCCAAAGGTAGACAGACGTCTGCAACTCGTTAACTTGTTGCGGATGCCTCGATCAATCACTTAATATCAGGTTAACCGCTTGCTCGTTTGCCACCTTCTACCATGAAAAGCATATAGCTACTTAAGTACACTTGTCTTTCTGTTATGTAACATTTTCGTGTATAGAAAATCAATTTTTTTTGTAATAAATTATATTCGAATTCGATGAGAATTTTGTTTAGTGTTGTAGTCAGTTCAAATTTATCGAAGTCGATTTTTATCGACCATTATTATTGTCGGCATATATTTGCTATTGTTTTTTTAGTTTCCTTGTGTCTTATCGTAGGTTCGAGTCCAAGCTGACTCCTGACACTACTAGTGATCTGATTGTACTGCACATCGCCGACTGACAGATGGAAGTTAAAGTTTTTCGCGAGCATATACCTATGTAATATGTATGTCAGGTATATCTTGACTTCCTGTAGCCTAAATAGCTTGAATGATTTGAAGCGTAAGGTTTCGTTAAGATTCGTATTCTTCCCCTGAGTGTCACAGGTAATGTTAGTAGAGTTTTTTTAAACTATTACCTGTTGTTACTTTTGTTTTACAACAAAAACCCACATTAATTAATTGAAAACTATCGATATTTCGATACTTTATCGTGGACGACACTAGCTTAGTGTTGAATCATTCATAACCATCGTATGTTTAAGAGAAATTTATTATAATCGACTTTAAAGGAAAGCCCTTTGAATATTTTATCGCCGTAATAAAATTTCACTTCATTTCCTTAATGAGATATTAATAAGTATTCAAAATGCAATAAATATTAATCTAGTTGGTGAGTATTGAGGTAATAATTCGATAAAAACTCGAAGATAACTTGGTAGGGGAAAATCTTATAGGTTCGCGTGAACAATTTCATTATGCATCTACATGTTTACTTTAATTCGGAACAGTTTCGACGATTTTTTTTATTTTATTTATCTTGTATATAATTTTGAATTTTATTGTTAACACAAAAGGGTTTATTTTTGAACTATTCTTGCGGCTTCTTCCCACCTGTTTCGAGTTTTCACTTCCGCAGTCGACTCCTGTTTTTTCATTCTGTAACACACTTACATTTTTATAAACAAAGAATGGGCATGTTAATACTAACGACTACCTCGACTTAGCACGGGTAAGACTAAATATCTGTACTTCTCTCTAATCTGTCAACAGCCGTCTGCTGGACGGAGGGCTCCCCATTGACCGTCACGCAAGAAAGACGTGTATCGGCAGCCTATATGATAAAAGATGTTGATGCGATGTGTCAATAAACTTACACCGCCATCTGTTAGAAAATCAAGGAAATCATAAACGATTTTAACATTTTATTTGCAATAATAAATATTGTGGTCATTTATCAAGATAAAACCTATTCTTACTGCTAAATAGGACCAAATTTTACTAAGTAGACACAATTTCATTGCAATCGATTGAGTAGTTTGGGAGTTCATCGCGAACCAACATCATGACATGAGAATTTTATATGTATATTAAGGTAGAAGAAGACCGAAGAAAGTGTGGATGGACTGTCAAAGATGAGTTGAGATGAGTTTTTTTGTGTGGTTAAGGTTGTGGGAGAGAAGGACATGCTGCGTCGACCACAGATAAGTGGGACAAGGGTAGGGATATGATGGCGATGACAGAAGAACAATATGAATGAATAATATGTGATAATGTATATACAGCATAGTCAGAATTTATCGTAACATTCACATCGTTAGGAGCGAAGTTTCGCAATGGGCAGTAACAAAGAGCTCGACTTAGCTTCGGAACCGGTTCTGAGACACCACTTTGGCGTCCCTAACCGTCGCATCCGGAATTGAACCTTAGGACCTTAAAATAAGTGTCATATTTGCTTGTCCATTGAAGGTTGTAACGCATCGCATCGCGTTGTATTGTAATAATATTTGTTATTAATTCATTATAATTCCTAGGAATTAGATTATAAAGGCAGGGACATATTTCTTATTTGGCACAACCCTATACATTTCTTTTTCTTTTAAGCCCACTGAATTATCATCATAAATTCATTCGCTAGTTACATGTAGCGTCCATTGTTATTTTAAATTTTAACACCTAGATGGCATTAAATCGTTATCACACAAAATGGTTAATCCCGAAGATTGTGGTAATGATATTGGGAAAAACTATTTAAATTGTCCTCGGTCCTTGACAACTGCAACGTTTCAAAATTACGTTCAAAGATTAACATACAAACAAACAAAAAGAAGTATTAAAAGTTTGCTTCTCATTTCTTCTTCTTTTATTTCTTTATGTCTGTTAACTCAGAATTCGGATATTTATAAAAAAATAAATATTGTAGGGCACATTATCAAGGGGGTCCCATGTTAGTTTGTATGGCATAGAACCTTGAATTCCGATGATGAATTGCGTATCGACTCAGCTCGATTAGTTTACGACCACATAAACACGATCCCTAGAATCGGCAAAGGCGAGTTACGCAAGGACTCAACCTAATTTGCTTAGACGAAAAAATTGAACAGGGACATCTCGCCCCCGCATATTGTAAATTGAAATCGGATCTGTTTTTTAAACGCAGTTTAATCGATTATTAATTTGTTTTCAAGTATATTATATTCTTATTAAATATTTATTATATTTAACAGTGGTAGAGCGCGCAACAACATCTGTAGCACGTGGCCGGCTCGACCAGTGGAATACCACGTCCTCACAGAAGGCAGGCGTGAAGTAGAGTATTCTACGTTTCGTCTGATGAATGAGGTGTCGGAGGCCTATCTATTTTTTAATCTTTAATTAATATTTTCATCGCTGAAATTTTAAAATGTAACGTACAAACCAATTATTATAATATTGAACATGTCGTATTATTAAAATAGACAATGCAATGTCTACTCTCCGTCCACGGCTGGTACGGGGAGGTCGAGGGGGAGGGGGACGGGGTACGCTTGACGGTAGACAAAGCTTTCATTTGCATCAAAAGTGAACGATGATGAACGTCCAGTATTTTCCTTCACGACGCGGGACCCGTCGCCCAGGGTCTTCAATATCATGGATGAGTGAAAGGCGGATGTTTACTAATTTAGAAACAGGGCTGCTAATTCTAGTGTGCCCGATAACAATAATTTCCAACAGGGCTCCTTATCCGAGTGTGCCCTGGGGAACCCTGGGGCTGAGGCGGCCCTGCTTGTCAGTTATGATCTGAATTTTTTACGTCATCGTTTTTTATTATTTATATGCAAATTGTGTCAATTGATTTCTTAGCTATACTAATACTATAAAAACATATATGCTTGTCATCTATTACATTAAAATTGATTCACCATTCATTTGAGTATGAACTCCGGTGAATACATTTTAATATATATTTTACCAATAAACCGTTGCGAGCACAGGCGCGCAGTGCGAGGCGGGCCGCGACCGCGAATTAATACCGCTCACCCTGAAGAAGGACCTCCGACAGGTCCGAAACTTGTCGGTACAAAATACACCGAGAAAAACGCGAACGTGAGTAAAGCCGTTTCATAGAAAGTTTATTGATAATGTCTCACGATAGTTTTAATAATTTTATATATTTTACCATTTAAAAGTGACATTATCTCGAAGTAAAAGTATATTTTGTCTGATTATTAATGTCCCATATTAAAAGTGCTATAATCGTCACTACTATAATCGTGGTTAAGCTTGAGTAACAGAAGTTATCGCTACCCCAACAAGTCGAGGTTAATGACACGCAAAACTTGATTTAAGTATATGCAGGTTATACTTAAAATTTTCAAGTTAAGGTCTTCGCACAGTAAACAGAATTGACGCCGACTCGAAAGTGTAGAAATGTGAACTTTACGCTGTATTTTTTTACGGTTCAATTTTCAATGAATTTAAATAGTGTACGACGCTTGAACTATTTACGTTCAACCTTAATGATCATGATATACAGCTCATTTATTTTGAAATTAAAACAACTAATTTTATCGGGTCACAATGTTTTTATTTCCAACGTTTCAAGTACAGATATTTACGGGACTGAGGCGTCTGACGTCTCGATGCTAAAATTGCTGGCGAAGTAACAATTATTATTTTTGCTCAGATTTATACAGAACGAGTTATTCGCGTAAATATAGGAAATCATCACAATTCTATGTTTACTGTGAGTCGAGTCAGTGTGGAGTCGGCGTCGAGTATGCTTAGTGTGCGTAGACCTTTAAGCAACAAACTAAACCACAAGAGTTAAGGTACGATTCCACTAAAGCAGTTCATTGACATTGACTTCTCAACATTTCTGCTGTTTTTTTAGACGAAGTAAACTTTAACGACATTATACAGTTGCGCAAAGGTACGCTTCGGTGTTTTGGATGATTGAAAGAACATTGAAAAGATCTATTTAAAGAAGTGAGTGGATGTGTTGGTAGAGAGCGTCCTAGGCGAACTTATACCGACCAGATTAATGACATACTAAAGAAAGGTGGTATTAACAACTATGGATGTATGCAGAAGCGACAGAGGTGTGCCAGGACCGTGAAACCAGGAAATCTGTAATCTTTGCCTCTCTCTTTCTCTCTCTGTACATCGTTTCCTCATTTCTGGGGGTTGCGTATCTCTTCGTAATCTTCTCTCTCAAGTATTACTTCCACTCTATGCGGTCTGCACACATCATGCAATGCGGTTTTTAGCGTGGCGCATATTTGATCTGTCCAGCGGATGAGTCTCTTACCTTAAATTTTCGTAATGGTGAGTTTTTATAGATTCTCGGGCGAGTGGTCAAATAATTCAGGGTAGGGTCTCTGCCTACCACTGTGGATTACGGATCTCTCAAGTTTATGCCATTGTATACGGTAATTTCCCTTCAAATATTGTTGAATCAGGCAGAAACTGTTGCGTGAATAGGTCAACAAGCTTGACCGGGGAATTACTGCGACTTCTCAGAATACCGTCGTGAATTAATCTTACGAGCTGTACCGCTCTTTGGAAGATATTTAGTATTCGAGTTACGTCACACATTTAATTCTCAACGTCACCAATGAACGAGGATTCAGAGTAATATTCCATAGGTTTTTGTTTCTCCCTGCTGTTTCCCTCTTTTCCCTAGCCCATACTTTTTTGGTTTTGGCTTCAGTTTTTTTACGGCCGGCCGCTTACCTGATGCCAACCCTTCTGGGGCATACAATTGACTTGATTTCTCTTTTTCTCCCTACACACATTAAATTTGACTTATATTTTTTAAGAGTTACCTGTTTTTTATTCTATGAGCGGTTAATCCAGCGTATCTATCGCAACCGGTAGACTTATTAATAAACATATATAGTTAGAAAATACGAATATTGATCGTAAGGTCTAGGTTGGAAGCAGGAAATTCCTGTATTGTAGAGGAAATGACTCCATCTTGTACGCCCTGTTTGGTGTTCTACATTTATATGCGTTGACGATTCCGTAGATTACAAATTGGCGAGCAATTAATACTTTTTAATTAATTTATTTTTCGTTTACGAGCCTGGTTGGATTATTTATGATGAAGTAGTTATTGCCCGCGTCGTCGCACGCATTCGTTTCTTATTTTTCTCGCTGGAATTTTCTGTAATTTTGATTCCGCATTTAACCACGGCACCTTTTATTTCACTGTTTATAGTCTGGATAAAGGAAATAAATAAAAACGTAACGTGTTTACAACGACTTATAATCGATTTATGGTCAAGGCTGCGGTCCATTGGAGAAGGTCTCATTCTTGTAGGCGATTAATGGGAGAGAATGGACGTATCTCATGTGACATTTAGCATTTATAAGCTAGATGAAAGGGACAGCCTCTCTTGTACACCATTAAGAGGTGCCGAAGTTTATTTTGGTTTGTAAATGACAACATTTCATCATTGTCATATTCACCCATCCGACCTTCACTGAAGACTCTTGCCTTCCAGTCGGCTCTTGAAACCTTAACCACATCAGTCAGTCCATATTCTGGGAGCTATCCACGCTGCATCATTACTCTAGATTCTTTTCGCCTTTCCATGAGCAATATATCAGGACAATAGCCCCTTTGGTTTTTTACTTCTTCAGGTATGTAACAATAATATGTGCCAGTGCCACTCTTTACCTTTGTGTCTATTCCATTATACTTCTGAAGTCGTGAGAGTTGATGTTTTATATAAATAGCTTATCGGTGAGTGACTTTCCAATGCAATGTTTCAACGACAACGAATAAAAATGAGTTAGTCAAAATTAAACCTACTATATTTTTAATAGTCAAACGAGCGTTTAAAAAACGCGCGCTTATTTTGCTGTTGTGAATACTCATACCACACTTCTTATGTTGTATCACTGTACTAATTCGTTATGTATAGAGGTTAGCTGACAATGTTTGTAATACATTCTCATTGTCATATTTTATTAATATTTCAATTTAATTTGACAAGCAGTCGCCTGCAATTCTGATGACTAAGATTTGCTTATATAATGTATCTAAAATATATATATTTGTGACATAAGCTTGTCCAATTTAGCAGCTTTAGTGAATGTAAGATTGTATTAACCTTACAAAACGTCGTTCGCATGACAACGCCGCATTATATTACCCGCCAGTTTGGTTTATCGCTTTCGCTCGCAGTGGATAGTTCGGTTGTCGAACTCGATACGAATCCGCAACCACTGAAAGTCACTGCCGTGAAATCTGTTCGCTACGGTATTGCTACTTGACATTGGTACGGACGAAGGACAAGATACGACAGCTGGAAACAAGTGTAATTTTAAAACATTAATATAATCCTCTGAAAAGCTACAGTTAATTTAAAAAGACAATAAACACGACTTGAAGACATGATACTCCAGACACTCCAGAGAAGGAAATGAATCGAATAATACCTCTGCAGGCTGCAGGTCACAATGATTTGGACACATACTTAAACGAACATACATAAAATACCATATTTTCGAAAAACAATTTTTTCTCACATTGCCTTATAACATTAGCTATCAATATTACACAATTTCACTTCACTTTATCTCACGTTTTCCACAAAATTACATTTCCTATGAAAGTATTTAATGTGTAATGCCGCCATGTATGGAAAGCGACGTTTGTTTGTTTACAAGATTTCCATCTCGATGTGGAACTGCACATACTCGTACATTCGAAAAACATTCCCCTCCTATCAGTCGGACAACAAAACTTCTCGCTCTCGCGGTCAACTTTTGCAGTTAACTTGAGCGCTTGTCTGCTCATGGGTGACGGTGATAACTTGACTTTAAAAAATCTCGGTCAGGTATAATGAACATTTAGGCTTTAACTGCGCCTTATGCGTTACGTAACCCGAGCGCCATTTCTATCTGACCTTCTGATCTCGGCGTGCTTAGATTTCCAAAATATTTAAATTTCAAATTAAGTTTATAAACTTTCTTCCGTTTAGCCTAATCGAATTTATTATTCGATTATATATTCGGTAATTCCTCGTTATTGAATTGTATCTAAGTAATCAATCTGTGTAGGGTTGAATCGGACATCACGTTGTCTTATACAGGGTGTCCGATAATCGTGATTTGCGGACACACTAGTTTCTCGGCAGTTAATGCGTCGATTTAAAAAATGGCTAGTTTGGACGTTAACGAGCTTCAACATGTTTTTTTAATAGAGTCTACATGCGAAATCTGACAAATGTCTTGAGTTAAAACATTTAAAACCACCTGTAGTTCAGAAATTTTAAATTAAGTATTCTTTTATGATTGATGATTGCCTCTCAGAGGAAATTAGGTAAAAATGTAAATAACGCTGGGTAGCCTACTCTTTAGTTTATGTTTTCAGGGTTGCGTTTCAATGGTGATTATTTTATGTTATCTTTTTTTTGGGTTATGCTACGGTTTTAAAACATTGCCGAAAGACTGTTAACCTTCATTCGGCTTTAGGCGTTTATTTGTAACATTTTGTATATATCAGATAGATGTAACGCAGCTTGGCTGTTTGCTATTCATTCTATCTACGTCATAAGACAGGAAAACTGATGCTGGCAACTTGTTATTGGTTGCAATACATGATTACATTCGGTAAAACCACGTATCGGGTTTTTTCTGTTGCATAAATTAATATAAATTTTCCCCTTCGAGTATTTACTCACATCTTATAACAAGCGATATTAATTTTTATTGCCTACAGCCTAAAGTATAATATAATAATAATAAATCAGCCTTTTTTAAAATGTTGCCACTGAAGGGACACAGGCCTCCTCTCCGAGAGAGGGAAGAGGCCGTAATCCACCACGCTGGCCCAGTGCGGGTTGGTGGATGTCACATGTCTTCGAATTTGGTGGTTCGAAGAACATGCCGGTTTCCTCGCGATGTTTTCCTTCAGCTTCTTGGAGCAGTGATGATGAAATAAATTACACAAAGTAAAGCGCCTGCCTGGGCTCGAACCCGCAATCTACAGTACATAAATCGGGGCCTAAGCCGCTGAACCACCACTGCTCCACAGTCAAAGTGCAAAGAGCTAAATAATATGGCTTACTTGTTCACGTAAAGCCGCGGGCGTTCATCAGTGCTACATTCCCAGCGTCGGAGGCATTCGAGAATTTCTCATCCGGCAATAAACATGCTTCAGTTGTATAAATATAACGTCTAACAAGTAAATATTTATACTATAAACAATATTTTATCAGTAATATTTGTTAAACAATGCCATTATTGAGATAAACATCTCCCACCTGTCTTACGTGGGGAGGCAGCGTTAATAAATTTATGCTCTCGCATATTGAACAAGCGATCGTGGGTGAATAAACTTGCGCTTGACCACAATCTGGGGACTGGTTTAAATCCTTTAGACGTACGTACGAACATTCAATTAGATTATATTCGCCAAAGTTTTTTCCTGTTGTAATGTTACTATCCAACTTACACAAAACCCTAATGAATTACGTACCTAAATCTTCAACTTGTGCCACTCCGTCTATTAGTGAACAAAAAAATGTATCCCACGGGAACCGTAAAATTTTCCGGGATAAATTACCTATGTGCTATTCCAGAATCTATCTCTGTGCCAAATTTCATCCAGTACCGTTCAGTCGTTTATGCGTGAAAGAGTAACAAACATCCATACATACAAACTTTCGCATTTATAATAATAGTATTGATAAATGCGAATGGGAGTTTATTTGTTTGTTTGTTACGCTTAAACTCCTTAACATATCAAGAAATTTTACACACATTGTCTGTGGTACAGAAAATGACACGGAATACTTTCCATCCCGAAAATAAAACTGTTCCCGAGGTACACAATACCTTTACTTACAATATCGGTTGCCATGGTAATACATACATGTAGGTAGTCCATAATATTCCGTCAAAGTAGATTTATAAAACGCAAGCAGAATATCAACAAATGCTATAAGTATTTAGTAGTTCTTGTTGACAACAGATAATGAATGTCAAGGATTGAACTGAGGATGTTACTTGCGACCTACTTCAGCGTACATCTAGATTCAATACATGTCATATCCCTGCATACCAAACAACACGACCGTAACAAGGTAGCCAGAAAATAAACTTCAACGCATTTCTGGTAGGCTGATCAACGGAAAAATTACCTAGGTGAAAATGTCATTGCGTTGCTAAGCACGACCATCGACTTTTGTTTCTTTATAAAATTGTAATTGATTTGACATTGTAAGTTGACAATTGTTAATTGAATACAATTTTGACAAACCGCTTAGAAACGGCCGGAACAGTGACGTTCATAAATGTTCTAACCGTTGGGTTCTCGCGCATTCGTTTCTCGAAATCCAGTATTTTGTAATATGATTCCGCGTATATTATACTAACTTTGAATTACAGGTAACATGTATAAATTTATTGTTATTGTCAAAAATGAGACATTACCATAGCAACCGATATTGTGAATGAAGGTTCTTTTGTACTTCCCATGTGCGTGCAAAATTTCATAATGATTGGTTGAGTCGTTAAGGAGTAATAGCGTAACAAACAAACTCACATACACGTTATATTAGTTAGAATGACAAGGCGTGACTGAGTGACACGAACAAACAATTAAGGCTTCGTATGGGAGATACATTGAGACTTTTGCAATGCAGCAATTTGGTAGCATCAGAGATATTGCTACCGCAAAACATATTGTTGTCTCTGTTTTATCAGAGAGAAGGATAGAGAGAAAGCTTGTATCACAACATGTTTGTACGTCAGTGGAAACCCACGGCTAGCTTGCAGATCTTTATCGACGTAGCCTTTCCCCTAGAATGGCTATAATGACCTTCTTTAAGTTACGCGATATCGCTTAACTGTGAACATGATACTTATTTGACCTTTGACATGCCTAGAGCTGCTCCGAGACTTAATTGAACGTCGTCTTTGTATTATGTATGCTAAGATTAAAGAATTTTAATTATTTTTCAAAATTCAAACCTTAAGAGGGTGAAAAGGATGAACTCGTTGAAAGGAAAATCTTAATCAAAATATAGTGTACACGAAATTAATAATTTAATTAATAAGAATATCAAATGAAAATAATACCGTATAAATTTTTCACTACCCAAAAGGGGATGAGATATGGGTTGAAATGTTTATGTAGGGTAAAGATACCTTATCTTGGCGTCTTGCTGCTGCCTACAAAAGGAATAAAAATGTCACAACGTTGCGACTTATAAAAATTGAGTAGCGCTATCCTAAGCTACCTGTTTTGCATGAGGAAATACCTATGCATTTGGGGGGGGGGGGCAAAAATATTTTGGACTCGCACTTGAGTCCACCTCAAGCGGTTCCCACCGCTTCTACAAGGCGTCAACCTGGTCAGGGGGAATCCTAAGTTATGTACATTTGCAACCAAACACCAAATATTTAACCGGTGCATTAAACACGCAACGGTGCTAAACATGCCAATAAATGGGTCTTTCCCCTACATGGAAATACGATATTGCCGAAGCTATCGATACCAACATTTATATGCTAGCTACTTAATACAAATTAATTGATGTAATTATTTAAAGCCAATTACGCCGAGAGCGACATCTATTCAAATTGTATATTTTGTAAAGAGAACTAATGAAGCTCAAATAGTGAATTTATTATGTAAATTGATACGGGCAGAGAAGGTGATTACAGATTAGTATGAATTGAAATTAACAGTGGTAGAGCCCGCAACAACATCTGTGCCTCGAATGTGCCGGCTCGACCGGTGAAATACCACTACCTCGCAGAAGAAAGACGTGAAGTAGAAGTACTCTGCGTTTCGTCTTATGAGTAAGGTGCCGGAGGCTTAATTTCAGTTCTCTCCCCTTCCCACCCTTTTCTCATACGAGAAAACTTGACGGTGGAGGGGAAGTATCAGTTTGTCCCCTCCTCTGTCCATTAAAGGTGGGCTACGCACCTGCAACTCATTAGTTAGTTGCAGATGTCTATGGGTAGCGATCACTTGACATCGGGTGAACCGCTTGCTCGTTTGTACTTACTAGTACGTTTAGCATTGATTTAAGTTTAATTCTTTGTTGCAACTAGCGATGTGACTTTAGTGATGTGACTTGTTGTTTTATGTTATCGAAATAACGCGTTTCTGTATTCAATTGGTTGTTATTTAGTTTATCAAGTAATTTAAAAAAGAGTTGTCATATATAAAAAAACAAGGAATTAAAGAAAGAAACGGGAAGAGGCATTGGTAAATTTTTCTATTCTATTTCTTCTGTACTTTTGTAAGTGACTGAACTCCTCGGAAACCGCTAGAGCGATTTCGTTTCGATTTAATAGATTTGAAATCATTTCAGATGCAAATCAAATTCGGACGTTTCGATGTCAATTTAACGTGTCTGAATTGGAAGTTCGAAACTTATGTCGATATTTAGATATCATAAGAGTCGATTAACAAGGTACATCACTAGCACACAGATACTAAAGGTCATGAGCGTAATGTAAAGGCCATTCTATGGTGCAACCGAGGATCTGTGCCCAATTCTATTGAAAGGTATGTGAGATGTGTCGTTGCTGTTTGTACTATAATCATATATAAAAATCTAGTGACACGATGTTTGTTTGGAATAAACTACAAAACTACTAAAACTATCATTATGAAATTTGGTCACTAACTGTAATTTTGAACTGAGATTTAGTGCTAGTGCAGTGCTTCCTGCGCGAATATCGATTGTTTTACACACATACGTATGTATGTGTGTATTATTTTAACGTGTTAATATTAATGTAAGACTAAATCAAAATGTATTCAATAGTTTTACAGTGAAAGAGAGCCCTAATTCTAATTCTCTCCCCCTTCCCACCCTTTGCTTATAAGGAAAGGATGGAAAGGGGAAGAAAACTACTAGTACTTTATTAATAAGTTTAAATCATAATGAGCACCCGTAACCGACGAGCATGCATGCGTAGATGTATGAATGTAGAAGAGAGAGAGAGAATCCATGATCTCTGACTACCCCTCAGGGGTACGGGCGTGAGCGCATATTTATTTATTTAAATCTACGTAAGAATTATTTAATTGCAACAGTGGTAGAGCCCGCAATAACAACATCTTTTGCACGAATGGGCCGGCTCGACCGGTGAAATACCACGACGTCACAGAAGACAGGCGTGAAGTAGAAGTATTCTGCGTTTCGTCTGATGAGTGACGTGCCGGAGGCCTAATTGTAGTCCTCTTCCCCCTCCTACCCTTTTCTAATAAGGAAAGGATGGGAAGAGGAAGAGGATTTGACGGATGAGGAGGGGATGGACGGAATGGAATTATCCTTTTTTCTGTTTGTCCCCTCCTCTTTCTGGTTCCTTCGTCCATGAAGGTAGGCAACGCATCTGCAACTCATTAGCTTGTTGCGGATGCCTATGGGTAGCGGTACTTGTTTCCAGGGGCCGCTTGCTCGATTGCCACTTTGTAAAATAAAAAAATAAAAAATATTTTAACATTTCCTTGAAACTAGGTATTGCAAATCCGTAGCTGTAGCTTTGAGCGGGTAAATTTGTTCAAGAATATTCCATGTTCTTGATATATTTGCCTCGTTTCTTTTTAGCCATTTTGATTATCCTCTTCACGAGCGGATCGTTCTTCAACGCATCTCGTATGTCGGATTCATCAATTAACGTTACCTCGGAGACTTCGTTCGTTGTCGTAGCATCTGTACTCACTTTTAAAGTAGTCGACTTATTTTGTATGGAATCAAGTAGTTCGTCAAATTCAGATTTTCCCTGCCTTCCTATATTTTTCTCTTCGTTTAAAAACTCTACGAAATTCTCAACTACTCTCAGTTGTTTTGTTAAAACTTCCACCAGATCTTTATAATGTAGGTCAAGTTTGTTTTTAGATTCTATAAAGTTTCCGTTTTGCGTTTGACACTTTCCTTCGCAATTATGTTCTTTGTGAGTGTCTCCTGCAATTGGTAGCGTTACCAATGTCTCTCTTCTCTCCATCTTGATATTTCCTAACGATTTTGCTATGTCGTCATCCGGTTTACGTTGTATTTGGTTTTTATAAAGCGTTACTTCATTTTCCTGTTCAATTTTCATTTTACGTATTTTGTCAAATTCCGGAGATGTTAGTTGATTCCGTAAGATATTTGAATCATCATTTTCTATTTCATTGCCTTCTATTAAGTTACCTGAAATATACACTTTTTGTAAACTTAGTCACCGTTACACTGGTTTAAGACTTGGCGTAAGAAATTTGTACCCTCATTTCAAATCGAACTCAAGTCTCACTGTAGTTTAACAGTGGTAGAGCCCGCAACAACAACATCTGTTGCACGAATTGGCGGGCTCGACCGGTGAAATACCACGACCTCACAGAAAACAGGCGTAAAGTAGAAGCACTCTGCGTTTCGTCTGATGAGTGAGGTGCCGGAAGCCTAATTTCAGTCCTCTTCCCCTTTCCACCCTTTCCACATAAGGATAGGATGGGAAAAGGAAGAGGATTGCAAAGGGAGGGGGTTTATGGGGAAAAGGAGATATCCTTTTTCTTGTCTATGCCCTCCATTAAAGGTAGGCAACGCATCTGCAACACATTTGCCTGTTGCGGATGTCTATGGGCAGCGTTTACTTAACATCAGGTGATCCGCTTGCTCGTTTGCCACCAACTCACATAAAAAAAAAAGTTCGTCCACAATTACTCGACTCCTAGTAGCGCCATCGGCGAGTTACGTAAGGGTTCAAACTAATTTAGTTTTGCGATTTAACAATGTTGGCTGCTCCAACAAAAAATCAGAAGTGGGTTACACTTTTGATTTATTAATCCAAATATTATCTAACATGTCATCTGGGTCCAGTTCAAATAACAGATGAGGGTATAAATTTCTTTTGCTGTGTTTATATAAATACCACGACCTCACAGATAGAGTAACGCAGAGGTATAGTTCTCAGTTCAGTTCACAGTTCTCAATATAGCTATTTTAATGTTGTCTATTAAATCTTACCAACAGAAGCAGAAAGTGATTCTTTTTCTTCCTCCAACCAGTCTCCGTTCCCATCTATGTCATTAGAGTAAGAATCACTGTCAGTATTGGACTTTACAATCTGCGTTCCTGTGCCATCCCACTTGTTCCCGGATACGAAGGTTTCTGGGGAAAATTACGAAAGGATAAACAATGATTTAAAAATAGATGTCACCTTCGTTTGGAAAACCTTTGGAAAATTCCTTGCATATTGTTTTGTTCGAGCTCCTTGTTGCCAGCGAATTGGTTATCTTAACATTGTTATATACTAGTAACTAATTTTTGTTATTGTACATTATATACAGACATTATATGTAAGTTACCGAATACATATACAGAATAATAAACCGATATATATTGAAGATAGTAACAAGCATTAACATGAACGAAGTGGATGGTTACAATCGTAGAGGAAGACCGAAGTATGTATGGTTTGTGTGAGAGATGTGTGTAAGAAAGATGTGAATTTAATTATGGCGGCTCATAGAGGGATATGGAAGCGTAATACATACTGTGCCGATGGAAAAGGGGCAAGGATATAATAATGTATATGTCACCGATCAATTGCGAACTTCGTCAGTTTATAATCTTACTAGGTGTATTATAAACTGTTAGCAAATTTTGAACTGAAAGAATAATTAACAATTTGACGTATAATTTCAAAAATAAACCTGTTTTTTTCTTTTTAAGGTATTATTTTTACATCCCACCTAACGAACTTGCCTTATCTTCCGTACTACGTAATAACGGCAGCAAAATATGAATTAACACTTTGATGATTTGACAGTTTAAAAACTGACCAGAAATGATACGTCAAATTGTCGTGTGTTCGTTCTTTTTTCTAACTTTTCATAACTAAATTCTGTCGCCTGTTCAGCCTATTCATGCAAACAAACAAGCAATCAAATCTTTCCTCTTTATAATATTATTTAAAAAAAACCATTTGATTGTCTGTTCGTTCCGGATAAACTCGAAAACCACTGAATCGATTTGAAAATTTCTTTCACACAACAGAAATCTATTACCAACGAGTAACCAAAGCTGTATTTCGTTTGTCTATCTAACCCAAACGAAACCGGGGCGGCATGCTAGTATAAAATAAAGACAAAACGATTTATGAAAATAAAATAAAAGCGTACTTACGGCAAAGCACTATGAAGAAAGAAATGAATTTTTCGTTCATTTTACTCGACATTTTTATTGTATGTTCACATTCAATCATATGAATTGATTGGTTTCACGATATACCGATATAAATGTTATGGCTGACACGGCTCATTGGTTAGAGAATTCAACTGGTCAATGTGCTCAATAGGTCCTAAATAACCAAAGAGCGTACGTGGACGTAATTATTTCAAAAACTAATCAACAGATTTACCTACGGGTCTCACCGAAAGATAATACGATTCATGAGGAAGATTCTTGTATATAAATATTTAAGGTTTCGTGTGAATTAAATTAAATATGACGATAAACAAAAGGACATACCAAGCTGGTGGATCCGTGCGAAGCCGGTGCGGGCCTGTATTCTATACGAGCAGCGCCCCGCGGTTCAGCCGTTACAGTTAACTTATCCAACGGCTGTCCAGCTTACACTGATCCTTATTTAATATCATACAGACTTACACACGTACATCTACTACGTTAGATCTTTAGGGGATGAATTTAGACAAATCCTTTGTTAGTATTCGCCTATCAAATAACAGAAATCTCTGTTCAAAATTTCTAGAATCTGGACCCGGTAGTTTAGACTGTGCGTTAATGCATCAGTCCAAACTAGCAGCGGTCAAGCAGCTTAGGCTACAGGTTACAATGAAACGGACATACGTACAAACGAAAATGAGGAAGTTTTATTGAATAATGTTAAATAAGTCACGGTTATTAAATTGTAATGATAGATATAAAAACATAATTGATATTTTAAATGGATTTATTGTATGTTAATAAAAAATATATTTGGCCTTTTACAATATACTTCCTAGTTTCTAATTAGATCCGTCGGCGCACTAGCGCCATCCTATTATGTGGCCCTTGTGGACGATCGACACTAGCTAGCTAGGGCCCATAGGAGTTGCATTTACATTTGGAAGTTGTGCTTCTTTTGGCGCCGTAAAGAACTTTTAAAATATATTTTATCTTAACGCGGAAGTTATGCTCACCGATTGTACATTCTTAATCATTTTTTCCTTGTTGTAAACTGTTTTAAATATCAAGTCCTTTTGTTGTTGGTGTGTTAATGGATATTTGATTCTTTTTTTAGAGAAGTGGGCAAATGAAGAAACAATCTAAAGTTAAGTGATCCCTGGTCGAATCCTTCTCCCCCCTTCCATTATTAGAAATGGATATGAAGGAGAAGAGGAAAAGAATTAGACCTGCGAGGTATCGCATATCAGACGAAACACAGAATACTTACATCACGCATGTCTTCTGTAAGGTCGTATTTCACCAGTCGAGCCGGCCCATTCGACTAACAGATGTTGAGAGCTCTACCATTGTTTAAAACAAATGCGTATGTGCTCCAATGACTTCATTCTGTCGGCATAGTAACATCCTAATGTCCTGTTCTCTTGTTCCCAGGTGGTCCGCGGCGTGCATATAGAGCCAGCACATTTAGTTAAGAGGAGAAGTATAGACCAGCCGCTCAGGATTAGTATATTTTATGACCATTCTGTATATAGGTAATATATATACATAATTTATTTTTTCAAATATATATTAGGTTAAAATAAATTTAGATTACAAATATTTATCGAAGCGCCAATAGCCTAATGGTTAAGGGTACGGACTGCAGATCATACGGTGGTGGGTTCGAATCCGCCATTCGACTATTGTCGTGAACCATATCCTAGCACAAGGTTTTTCAGTTTAGTTGTATCAGCTATATATTTATATATATATAACAAACTAACTGACTGATATATACGTACAGCCCAAAGGTCCTAGATACTTGAAATTTTGCACAAGGAGTTCTGTTATTACGTAGGCGTGCACTTAGAAAGGAAAACTAAATTCATCTTTAAAGGTCTAAAGTAGGGGATTAAAGTTTGTATAGAGAAACTACCGGAGCGATATGGGGCTGGACGTTAGTAGAAAATATGCCTGGAAAGCGAATGTAAATAAAATCGAGTGTATTAAATGTGAGTGACAGTGGTAGGGGATCTGCTAGACGAATCTAGACTGGATTGGTGACATACTATAGATCCCGTATACGATGAGCGTTCGTAGATGTAGGATTTAGAAGTGAGAGAGGTGTGCCAGGAACGTGGCAAATCGTAATCCATTTCAAGTTCCGATACCATTATAGTATGGCAGTGGTTCTCAAAGTTGATTGGACTACGACCCATTAAACAAATAGCTCCTAGCTTCGGACCCAGCTTAGCTGCCCTGGAAAAGGGTAATAACACTGCCGTTAAGCCTGCTGCTGGCTCGATCGCTCGCGTCCTATGTTTGAGGGCTATTTGCTAACGATCCGATAGTGGATCGCGACCCATCGTTTGGGAATTTCTGGAGTATATAATACATGATGCAATTTTATTAATAACTTAATACGTTTTCAGGTTAGAACCAGAGAAGTTCGACATGATTAATGTGAGTTCAATTTAATCTGTGCAAAACTTCGAGAAATCGAATTAAATCTGCAAATGAAATTCGTGATTTTGCACTTTAAAGTTCAGATTTTTAAAGATCGAAATCGTAAATCCCAATTTTAAAATGATATATTTAATGTGACATACATACATTACTGTATATATATCAATATATTTTGTTTAACAGAATACAATACTACCGGAAGCGGTGAAGTTTTGGGAGCAGGCGCTCAAAGTCCGGAAGACGGGTGGTCCAATCAAACTCAACAGGTACAATTAATTGTTACACATTCACAAAAACGTCTGAGTCCAATGACGTCACCGCGATTTGTTTATACTGTGCACAAACTGTGACGTGGCTAACGAACATATAGTATAGCTTCATCGCTAGCTGTACAAACAAGGGCGTATAAGGGGAGGTGAGACGAGAGAAAAGGTATCGGATGGGCGGGATTGAAAGGTTCAATTTGACTATCTTATAGCCCGACGTTCTTGTGGACGCATAGTACAATATATACCTCGTTTCAAAATAACGTCTTGTTGTGAAACAAGGTTTAGCCTGTTTTAACTTTTATTAAGATAGCAATCGAGTTAACAGGAGTGTTCATTCGTATAGGTAATATAGAGAAAAAGCGATGTGTAAAAAAAGATATACAGCCATTTTTAAAGTTGTTTATTTATTATTATACGTAATATACTATACTACTACTTGTACTCGCCGACTTTCATTAGGCCAATAGCTTAATGGATAATGGTACGGACTGCGAAACACCGCACAACATGGTCGTAGGTTCGAATCCGGCGTTCCGATTTCCAACCAAGTTCTAGCTTAAGCGTAGGAGGCCTACCGTAAAAAACTATAGCCAAAACCTGCATTACAGTATGGACCAGGGGTTGGCACAGCCTCATAAAAAAGTGGGGGGAAAGGCAGAGAGTAGTTCACTCATTTTCACCTATTAGATTTTTTTATTAAAAAAGCTATACTACGAGGTTTGATTTAAAAGTTTACAGCAGCCTCTATTAAATGACTATAATATTAGAAGAAGCGAGATAGGTGTGCCTGGATCGCGCCAAATGGAAATCCATGATCGACAACCCTTCTGGGTTATGGGCGCGAGCGCATATTTATTTTACTACTGTAATTACACAGGTCACAGTGCAATTTTTTATTTAAAGGAAACATTTGCAATATAAATATATATAATATATGAAAATAAAACGACTAAAGTGAGATAAAGTGCATTGATACGCGGGTACAGCGACATGCTTGTACGGTATACAAAAAAGTTTACATTTTGAAATAATCTAAATAAACTAACGAACCGTAGTAAGATTAGTCGCTTGCCGTACGACTTTACGCACGGTAGTGACACATGAGCCTTTGTCGACACATTCCACGCGAGTCTCGATTTGCAAGGTTTATTTTCGTAGATTTAGACAAACGCCATCTGTTGGCAGAGTATCGGTATCTCGTAGCCGATCAGCTGGTTGCAGTTTGGGCAGTAGTGATTCTTGTATTTGCAGCAGTCCGTGCAGTAGATCAGGAGCACAATAGGGATGAGGCTGTAAAAGAAAATTAAACAATAATTATTTTAATTGTAAAATACATACGATTAAGTACCCACCACGACGAGCGAATATTAAACTTACCATAAGAACGTGAAGACCAACGCCAATATGTGTGTGAAGGCACCGACTTCTCTCACCACGAGGGAGTGGACCCTCTGTCCACAATGAGGACACTGCAACAGTTTCCTGTCTGAACCCGGTCGTATGGTCGATGTGCCATCTGTAACTGTTCAATGGAAATCAGCAATTTCACCACAATACTCCGATTTCATCGAGATGAGATAATTTCAGTATTGAGATACTTTGAATTGCTATCCATGCTATTTACTTCTTCGAAAATTGATAATTGCTTTATTAAGACCAATAATGATACAATAGTATCATAATACGTATCATGTATGTGCTGATTAAAATCATAAAAAAATTTAAGTTTGAGAACAACGCCATCTAGTTGATGGTAACGTTTCATTCTTTATTCACTATTTATATTTTTAATACTATTTCTTTGTGTTCTGACAATCACTATAAATTAACTTTTTTTTATTTTACTAAATTAATTTCATATTATAAAGAGGACAGATTTGATTGTCTGCTTGAATTGAATAGGCTCTAAGACTACTGGACCGATTTGAAAATTCTTTCACCATTAGAATGCTAATTATCTCTAATGAACATAGATATTTAGATAAAACTTTTTAATTTTTGTTTTTTTTTGTTCAATACCCGTGCGAAATCGGGGCGGGCCACTAGTTACAAATATAGTTAAACCTTACGTTGGATAAAAAAGTGAATCACCTGTCGTAACGACTTCTGTCCTAGGCGGTGAAGTTTGTTCCGTAGTGGTTTGTTGGTGCACTTGGTCTATTTCGGAGTAAGCGGGGGGTGGTTCAGGGAATTCAGACACAGGTATGGGTCCCAAGGAAAACCCGTCGTCCGGCGTCGGCTGGCGACCGTAGTATGACGCCTCTTTAGACATAAGACCTGGCAGGTTGGGATTAGTAGACGTGCCAAAGGTTGGTGAAGTTGTAAAACCTGGAAAATACATATACCTTTATGCCTTAGAATAAATATATAGCTTAATCTTGAACTTTCTTGTTCTACTCCTGTGTCAAAAACCTGAATATCCTATGGGATAGAAGACCTCTGGTAGAAAGAAAAAGAAAGAATTAGGCGCAGTACCGGGCTTAACCTAGGAAAGATATCTGCTGCATTGTGTGTTTATTCATTTACCAGAGCTGCTTCCAGGCGATGTAATCTGTAGAGTGCTCGGTGGTACAGGTCTAGGGTGCTCCCTTCTATCAGGATATCTCGAAGGTCCACATTCCTCATCAGTTTCATCTTCCGTTACCCGCAGTTCAATTCTTCTGTTCTTAAATGGATCGTAGAATATCGTATCCTGAAATAATGACATAAACATTGATGAGTGTTATTATTGCTGCGGTACATAAAACCCACATTTACAGTATCGGTTGTCATGGTAATGTTAAATGTAAAAATACATTAAGAACTTTTTGAGTCATGTTAAAATGAGAAACGAATACAGGCGAAGCTTCGGCCACAGTTAGTGTATACATAAAGTCATCTAAGACGTCTCCCACTAGCATACCAACTTATTTAAGTAAAATTGTCCTATTTTTGCTTACTTCTTCAAATAACTTTAATTTTGTCCTATCTACATCATGTTTTTAAATGTTTAGCTTTTTACGTATATCTTTATCCTATTATACTGCCACTTTATTACCATCACCATCATTTACAAGTCTTTTTCTATTTTCTGGCTCCACTAACATCTAGTTATTGGTACTTACTCGACCACATCGAATAAAATTGATCCGCATAGTATAATAATGACCAGGAATAATCTTACCTGTACAAAGGATTCCCCCATTTGTTCATTTCTAATTCTTGGATTCTCTAGTACGCTGCTATCGCTACTTTCTGGTACATCTATGTAGACGACTGGATTATCTTCTGTTCTATTTCTATCAGATTCAGAAGATTCTTTTGCAGCATTATCTATATCCGCCTGAAATTTTTTTAATTCTTCAAGTTAGTGAAAATTTAATGTTACTTTGGACAAAATCTGTAATATTTTAAAGTTTTGTGCCGATCGTTTTGATTTTTTACACAGCGTAGGATTTTGTGTATTCCTTTTATACCGAAAATAAACTGTTGCCGAGGGATAGAAAAGTTACAATGCTGTGGCGTTAACAACTTTTTGACAATTATTACCTAAAATACGAAGTTATAGTACACGGAAGGGCAATAAGAAGCAAATGCATAGCTGCGGGCAACACTAATCAATGGTGTAATGATGCTGGCAGCTGCAAGGCAGATTTAACCAACGAGAAGGACGAACTAAGGACTGATAAACTACAATATCAAGAAAGCAATGCTCCTTACGGTCCTATCGTGCGTGCGAGCGTATCACACTGTTGCCCGCGGTATCGCACGCATTAGTTTCTTATCTTGGCTGGAAATTGTGACAAAATGTCAAAAAGATGTTATTGCCATACGTTACCATGGCAACCTATGTTAACTATTTCCTATCCCTCGGGATCTTTTAAATTATTGACTTACTCTTATTTCATTCACGTCACTCTCCCTGCTTGTCCCTGGTCTTTCGCCAGTGATGGAGCTAGCTTGTGCTCCAGTAGGCTTCCGCGGTAAGTTGGTCCACCTTGCTGCTGTTGCTTGATCTATAGATGGCACATCGATCACCATGGGGTTCACGTAGGGGTATCCCTGGTAGGGGCGATTTTGTGTTGCCATATCGACCTTAAATTAAATAGGTTTGATTGTTTGTTTGCATTCCAAAACTACTGAACCGATTTGAAAACTCCAATAACCCAAAGTGTAATTTTGTCCAACTTTTTTAATACTTCCCTTGCGAAGCCGGGGCGGATCGCTAGTATTCTATATATCTTTTAAAATAAAAGGTCCAAATTGTGATTGAATTTTTTATTCTGTGGGATTTTTCTTTGATTTCTTTGTTCACAATTTGCTGTCAGTTTACAATGTGTCCAATTCTAATTATAAACTTACGACTACATACAAATCATTAGCTTCTATGCCTGATATACCACAAAAATAAGGTTTGTATCTTCATCCACTTCTGCGCAGTCCCCAGCTGGACGTAGGTCTTCGCCAATATCTCACGTCCCACATGCAACCTTCCTTTGTAACTACTACATTAGTACATCTGGATGTGTCCAACAGTTCGTCGTTTTAAATGCTTACCTGTTATTGTTAAGAAGATTTCTTTCCCCCTGTCTACTCCTCACAGAACTCACTTAGAAATACCATTAACTAACATATAAACGGATCATTGTTATATCTATGTACTATCAAACACTATGTCCATCCAGAATCACTACGAAACCGCACTATGACAACCCTAGCACTCGTATATCACACGTACAATGTTTCCATGTTTCGAGCCTCTCGCACTCTGCCGATATCACCATCATATCTGATACGGTCTTATCATACGTTTATGATAAGATTGTCTCCGGACATACGTTTTCAAGCTCTTTTATTAAGTTATCGACTAGTCGAGAAATGTTTACTTGGTCGAATGCGTAATTTCGAACGTGTCATTTCTTAGTGCATGTAATAGTAGGTAATTTAAATATTTAGCTAAACAAGGAAAGAATGTTAAGTGATCGCTACACATAGGTATCGGCGACAAGTTAGTATCAATGCGTTTCTTACCCTGTAATCGATGGGGACGGACAGAGATAAACTAAGATAGGATAGGAGTAGAATTAAGCCAACGGCACTCATCACACGAAACCCCGAAGCATACTTGACGCCTATATTTTCTGAGGTTGTATTTCACCGGACGAGCCGGCAATTTAGTGACAGCTTTTGTTGTGGGCTTTACTATTGTTAAAATGGTTCCGACGACAAGACCTTCTACCTTACGCTAGGTGATTGTTTATGCAAAAAAAACGGTATTTTTGACGATTTGTGTGAGATCAACGCATCCGTAAAACGAGAATTACAAATGTGTTGTATATTTTTTTGTAATTGTGGTGCGGGAGTGGACTCCTATGGATATGAGTGGAGTGGACCACCAATAGAGGAGGTCTACGTCCAGAAACGGACGACTGTTGGTTGACTGAAGAAGTATTTTGTTCTATTCCTTGGACTTATGACAGAGTAAACGAAGATTTGAGAACAAATAGCATCTACATGTGGGCCAATTAGAATTACCATTACAGTATAAAGCCTGATAACGCTTAAGACTCTTGTCAGACTTCAATTACTGATCAAAAGTGTAACAATTACACGTCACTTGTCTTATCAGTTCTCTGATTATACCTAGGTATGTTTATTACGGAACTCATACGAAGCGGTATTATCAAGTTTAAACTTGATAATACCGCTTCGTATGAGTTCCGTAATGGTATTCAACATATTTTATTTATTTAACTGTGTATTATCCACGGCTTTGTACGCATTCCTTTGTTACTCCTCGTTGAAAATGTTCGTTGATTAACGTTCATATCTGAAATTATTATAGTCAAAATTGTGTTTCTATTTTATTTTACAAAAATAACTCACTGTCAATAAAGGACCTTCGTCTAATTGCGTTTAAAAATCCCGTCGTTCATGTTACGCGTGTGGGCGGTTTGGATAAAATTTGATAGCTTATTGAAACAGCTTCCACAACTTATAAATAATTCTCAGTAACAATTACTATTTGGCATCAAATAATACAACATATAAGCTATCAATTAGTGCAAAAAGGCCGAATATCGAGCCCCTATCGTTAACAACCCCCTAAGACTTAAGTTGACACTTACGTGGTGGTGAAACCGAAAGTTGCACTTTAATTTCTTTAACTCCCTTAAAGTTAGGGATAGACGGTGAAAATGGCAGAAAGTTCCTTTATTCTATTCTTTATAAGTGACTCTTCGATACATCTTACAGGAAATGCCCGACTCGTCAAGTGTTCATACGTGGCGGCAAGTCGCATTGCATTGACGCCTGCAACGCTGAGACAATGTGTGGTGAAGTCAAGGTGCCGGAGTACCATTTGAATGTGAGTATCGTAGATATTGGATGATCTTGTAGGGGTATTACCCACTCGACCGGGGAAGCACCGTTGTGAGCAACCATCGCGTCACATAGACAACAAAGAGTTTTTTTAAATAGTGGAAGGCGGCTGACGAGAACCACCAGGATCACCTGATGTTAAGTGACCACTATCAATAGACATCTGCAACAAGCAAATAAGGTGCAGTACCGGTGTCTTACTTTAATAATAATAATACTATCCTAGGACATATTCACACGCGGCCATCTGATCCCAAACTAAGCAGAGCTTGTGCTATGGCAACCAGATACCTGATATACTACATATATTACTTTTCTTTTGTAAATACATACTTAAATAGATAATAACACCCAGACTCAGGACAAACAGACATGTTCATTGCACACAAATGTTTGTCCTGGATGGGAATCGAACCCACGACCTGCGGTGTGAAAAGCAAGTATCTTACAAACCACGCCAACCGGCCCGTCTAATGTAATTAATGAACGCGGTAGGGGATAAACAGGAGGGTTGGCAGGCCGTAAAAACTGTAGCTGTGCCGACCCTACATGAGTGGGAAAAGGGCAAGGTGATGATGGTAGGAGATAAACAGGAAAAGAATATTTCCTTTTCATATCCCTATTCCCCTGTTTAGTTTATTAAAATGTAAACTAAACAGGGGAAGGGATCGGCTCCTGAAATACAGGGCAACCTAGTTTAGGAGTCAAGGTTCTATTCAAATTAGTTGTGAAAGTGTACAATAAAGGCTTGCCACCCTAACCTTGGTAACAAAGGATGGGACTGACTGGAATTAAGGCTCCGGCACTCACTAATTAGAGGAAACGCCTGTCTTCTGATGTGTGAGTTCACCGGTCGAGCCGGCCCATTCGTTAAATCAAGAGGAATCCATTCCAAGTAGGAAAGAAGTGAATAAAGAAGACAAGATAATGTTAATTGGAGTAGGGCTTCCATCTGCGCCACACTCATTATTTGAAACGCAGACTCGTTGAGATTGTTACCGAGCTCGGGGGGCTCCAGCTTTGAACGTAGTTTTTCAAACCCGAGCTATGTTATAAAAAATAATATTTAAACAACCATAACCTTACGTTAGATATCAGGAATAGAAATGTCGACTGGACGGGGCGCGGCCACTATAGTAAATTTATTTCTCCCAAGGGAAATATATTTGAAACTAACAAACTTCTAACTACACTCCCAAAGCATAACAACTACAAATTTAGTCATACAATATTTCTATGGTAATTAAAAATAAATTTAAAAAAAAATATCAAGACATGTAAGGTAAAAATGCGCTGTGTCGTATCTAATATTATAAAACGAACAATTCTTGTTTATTTCGGCTATCTCGGTAATAGCTTTAACGAATGAAATTTCTCATTTTGATACTGTAATTATTTAAAAATTAAACTATATAGGTGTCTTTCCCTGAAAAACTCTGATATCTACCAAAAAAATGTTTTTAGTTCATCTACATAAATAAATAAATATACGGTCACGCCGGGACCCAGAGGGGTAGGCAGAGATCATGGATTTACATTTGGTGACATCCTGACACACCTGGCGCTTCTTCTATATCCATACATCTACGCATACAAGCTCGTCGGTTACGAGTACTCCTTAAATCGCCCTTCTTTAGTGTGTTACTAATCTAAACGATATACGTTCTCTTTGGACGTCCCCTTCTCTTCTCAATTCTAGTCACAACATCCACTTTTAAGCCACACTTTTCCCTGACGCTATTTTAATCGTATTACTCAACGTCATGATTAAGACAGTTGTTAAGGATCGCATCTCAACGGCATTAACTCTACTAACATCTACATCTTACAAAAAAACACGATGCTACGATGACAGAGATGGCAACACAGCAATGCTCGACCTAGTTTGCATTGAACGTTCGATTACTGTCAACTTTTTATTAGACAAATGTATCGTGGGCAGATTATACGCATTATTTTTTGCTTATAAAACTAATTCATTCTTATCTATGTTCGTGTATCTTTATTTTCGATAGTAGAAATCATAGCTTTCGTTCGGATACGACAAATTGTCAACAGTTGTTTCGTCTTGAGTTATTCTGTGTTTATGTTTTTTAGGCAACGTATTATTAGTATTCGATAGTTTATCTAATACTTTTGACGTCTTAAAACTGACCGGTGTATGTTTCGTTTGTGTTTCTTTTGTATTGCTTTTATACTGTTTTAATTTCGTATCTAAAAGTCTCCTGAAATATAAATCAATATTAACGTCCAAATCGGTTTTGTCTTCATTTCCATTATTCACTAAATATTCGTCTGAGGAGGATGACATTCCTTCTTTTACTGCTGTGGCTGCGAACAGTTCAATCGGTCCACTGGTCGCTACGATTTTTTTTTTAATGTAGATTGAATTATCGTAATAGTCTAATATGTGAGATTCTGTTGTGTTTTTGTTATCTCCAGCTCGATTCCTTGTTGGAATTGGTTCGTCTTTTCTATTTATTGGTGTACTTCTCTCTGTTACTTCATCCATCTGGACCAGTCGTTGTATATTTGGTTCTAACCTCTTAAAATGTTTCTGATATCTTCTATCCATTTCGTGATCTGAAGATAAGTCATCAATTTTATTGAGATCGCTGTCGTTTTCCTCTCTAGCGGACACAGCGCCACGTGTGAAGGTATTGTACAATTCGTTCTGTCTGAAAATATTCGGTGTGGACAGAAAATCGAAATTTACACCTTTCTTCCATTCATATCTTGGCTGTTTAGTTCTTTCAGGCGTTAAAATGAAATCGTATGTGTAATAATCCGATCTTTTATTCGTTGTACTCGTTTTAACACTAGTATCTTTTTCTACTTCTCTTATTTTATCTTTTTCCGGTAGTTTTATTGACCTACCTCTCATTACATCACTTACCACGTTTTTCATTTTTTTAACTCGACCCATTGCACCTTTCAATAGCTTCTCAACATCTTCGCTTGAAGATTTGTTTGCTCTAGGAACTTCCCAGGCTTCATCAGATATTTTATTAACATCGTTATTAAGGTTGTTCTCTTCCGATATGTTAACTGTGGTGTTAACGCTGGTCTGAACTAAGAATCTTGCGATCTGATCGGCCACTGTTTCTGATACGAACTGTCTTGCGATCTTCTTTATATCTTCTAAATTAGCTGTTAGTAATACCAGAGAATGTGATACTTGTGTCGTTATTAGTAAATGAATACCTGAAACAATTGATTTTATCCATTCATTAAATGATAAAAGAAATTTCTGAGTGGGTGAGGATAAATCTAAACGAACTTGTGTCGACCTACGAGCTGTGCCGCGCGGTTTTCCTTTCAAGTCTCAAGGCCCAGCAGTTTGGGCTGACAATTATGACTGTTTCAGAAAAGTTCTAAAACCTTTTATATATCATATGGTTGAACACTTAAATATTCCAGAAATAGAAGTGTGAATATGTCATAATCTTTGACCCTCTTGATTACGCTAACAATTGCGTATCTTCTGATGCCCTTATCCCCCCCCCCTCTATTCATTACGTTTATGGAATGATACTTACATAAGGGTGCGATACACTAGCAAAATGAACTCATTCTGTTTAAATCGATATTACTACATTGATAATTATAAAACTAAATGTCATTTAAATTTATAACGCCATAGACGGTACATACGTATATACTAAAATATGTATTAAATAATAGTATAAGAACTAAATTCAAAAAATTCTGGCTAAGTTACAAACGTTTTCCAATTTTTAATCGATATAGGTGGAAAACTGTTCACCTGGTATTAAACGACCGCTACTCATAACCATCTGCAATAAGCTAATGAGTTGCAGATGCGTCGACTACCTGTAATGGGCAGAGGAGAGGAAACAGAAGAAAGGATATTTCATTATCCTACACATCCCCTGCCCAACCTTTCCTTATTAAAAAGGACATGAAGGGAAAAGGGACTAGAATTAGGCCTCCGACACCTCACTCATCTCTAAACGCAGAATATTCTCAACTGTAAGGTATTTCACCGGTAAAGCCGGCACATTCGTGCAACATATGTTGTTGAAGACTCCACCAGTGTTACACTTTAGATATAGGTGGCGTTATTTTCAATCATAAAATGATTATGGTGTTTTTCTATCCGTTTTTCTCGTATGTATAGAAATAAAAATAAGATATATATATGTAGGTCGCGCTAATAAAATCATTTGAATAATACAACAGTAATTGCAAACAAAATATATTATAATTTTTAATGACTATGTTAATTCAATTCGCCCCAGTGTGTAAAGACCTTTAGTGCATACTGAAATTTGATCCTAAGACCACGTGCTTTTAATTATTAGCACACTTCATACCATGATTTGTGGCATCGTTAGCAACGCATAGCTCAGTGCGTAGACCAGCCTTGTGCTCAGTACTTCCAGGTACGATTCTAACCGTTAACCGTTTTTCAACGTTTATTGTGGTATACCGTATTTCTGTTAATCCTTTTCTATTAAAAGTTGGTTTAATAGGTCCATTGTTACACGTAGATCAGTCCCTTGCCCTCATCCAGGGGACGCCCGCAAGCTAGATCGTCAATCGATCTTGATTGATAAATTTTGAGAACAACACAGCGACATAGTCTTTTTAAATATTGGTCCTTCATAAGCCGGATGAATTCTATGGATACTTAAAATATAGAATTTACTGCTACAAGACAACAATACTGCAATAAATATTATTAAGGATGGGATATAATATGATATACATTTTATTAACACGCTTGTATTAGCTTGAAGCGTGTGTGAAATGTGATGGAATTTGTCGACATGATATTTATGAAGATGTCTTATTAATTTGTGAAGTTGCTCACTTTTTAAGAACGAAGACAATACAATCATTTTATAACTTGATCCTAATTGTCAGACCAGGATCATCGGGATAAAAAATTATAGTTTCATTTTTAGATTAAGAATAACGCCATCTATTTGAAAATGTGTGACTAGTGAAGTTACTTAAGTTTTGCATACTGTTATAAATTTTAGCTTTGTAATCTTTTATCGTCAGATTGATTAAAATAAAAAAAATGCTTATTCAAAAGCCATAAGCAAGTGGTTTACTTATTAGGTGACCCTACCCATAGTAATGAGTTGCATATGCGTTGCCTATCTTTTATGGACAGAGGAGGGGGACAAACAGAAAAAAGCATATTACCTTTCCCCGTCCATCCCCTCCCCATCTAATTCTCATCTCCCATAATTTTCTTATTATTATTTTTATATTAGAATGTGGTAAACGAGTAAGTGATTCACCCGGTATGTAGTGAACGCTACCCATAATCATTTGCAACAAGTGGTTATCCCTACTAATATTATAAATGTGAATGTAAGTTTGTTTGTTACGCTTTCACGTGAAAACTACTCAACCGATCATCATGAAACTTTGTACACATGTTCTTGGAGGTATTAGAAGTAACATAGGATACTTATTTTATCCCGGATAAATGTACGGTTCCCGTGGGATATATATATAAAAGACGAAACGGCTACCCGGGCGAAGCCGGGGCGGATCACTAGTTAGAAAATAATTGGAAAGTAAAGGGATCAGAAATAGGCCTCCGGCACATTCACCGTTAGTGCCGGCTCATCCGTGCGACAGATGGTGCGGGCTAACACTGTAAGATTCAAACTGAACCGGGTGAAGCCGGGTAAATAAGTTAGTATATATCCACTGTACTCACCAATGGCAAGTAATCCAGACAATATCAACATCTCTGCTACATATTGAGGTGCCGTGCTATCGGACCTGTTTCCGTTTTAAATTGATTCTTACATTTTATAGTCGTCATTCGAATAGTGCTTGGTATTGTATTATTTTTATGTATTCCATTAAAATGAAATACTTGTATACAATAACTCGATACCGGAGTAAGATTAGGATTATTATAAAAACATATTTAGGAATTACTACCCCCCCCCCCATCCCATACCCGAAAATTTATAATCTCACTAACAATATTATAAACTGTCCAGTGAACTAACTTTCATTCTAACTATTTGCATCTGGTTTAGTATTTACGCAAGGCAAGATGTTCACAGTTTAACGAGTAAACTATGAAGGAAAAATACGTTCATGTAAGCAGCACTCCAATGATATATGCAAAATCGGCCAAGTGCGTGTCGGACTCGCGCACGAAGGGTTCCGTACCATTATCTATAAAATCACGTTTGTTGTATGGGGTCCCCTTAAATATTTATTTTATTATGTTTTTATATAGCAAAGCACTACAAGCAGACAAACAAACGAATTTAGTATTAGTTAGGATGAACCTATATACCTCTACTTTCCAGCCATGCTATGTATGCAACAGCACTGGACACAACTGCCGCGCGCTGCCGTTGTCCAGGCCTGATGAAGACCTGGATCTCACCACTGAGATGAACGCCAATGCCATCAATGATACGACAGAGCCTACAGGTAACTGAACAGCCTTTCAACAGTAGGAGAGCCTGCAACAACATCTGTTGAATATGAAATACATGGTATTTGGTACATCACTGAAGACACGCGTCAAGAAAAAGTATTTCTATGTTTCGCCTGATGAGTAAGGTGCTGGAAGTCTAATCCTAGTTTCTTTAACTTCCTTTTCTAATATAGTAAGGTCAGGGATGCGAGGGGGATTCACAGGGAAGGGATAAAGTAGGGAAATATCCTTTTTTTCTGTTCATCCATTAAATGTAGGTAACGCCTTGGTGGAGTTGCCTATGGGTTGCGGTCAGTTGGTATTAATTGAACCAATAATTCATGGGAATAGTCAAGTTACAATATCTGTGACAGGTTGTAGCCTCAAGTTTCTACGCGCCATGCCTCTTAATCAATATGCTAAAATAGGTTGTAGCAACTTAGTTCGCCCTTGCAAATAAAAACACACCATCGCCACATCGTCGGCGCTGTTCAACATCGGACCAAGGTCGCGGTATGACCGGGCACGTTCGATCGTCTGTTTTAGCTTTAGACGCAAGCTGTCCCCAGGCTTCGACTTAATTTATAGCTTACATCGATTTTCCAGAAGCAGCGGAAGAAGAAATGGAAGCGAAGGGAGTTGAAGACACGGACTTTGTGCTGTACGTGAGTGCGGTGGAGACTGAGAGATGCAGGCGCGGTTTGACCGTCGCGTACGCGTCACACTGTCAACAAGAATCCGCCTTAGACAGGTCGGTATTATCACCACATTATTTGTTTAAATGAAAAAAACGTTTATTGAGGCATTGACAAATAATGTACTAACAAAAATAGTGACGTGCCTGGTTCCCACACTAGGCTCGCGACCCGTTTTATACGACCCAGGACAGAGATATTACAAGGGGGCTGTTTCATTTGGACGTTCCCACGCTTTGACCGCTCATCATTTTCAGCGCTGTTTTAAGTGTTTCATTTGGTTTTAAGCGCTCGTACTTATTTCCAAAAGACCATCGCAGAGTAGTTGATCTGAATTTGACATCAACAGTGAAGACTTTTTAATGTAATTAATGGCAGTTTTAGGTTAATATGGTTCCGCACCGCTCACGTTTGTTTACCTCTTTGAGCGGTTACGCTTCCACTGCACTACCTCGACGGGATAAGCGTCTAGAATACCGGATATGACGTCAATGACAGCGTGAGCGCTTTAAGCGTCGCTTATTTTACAAGCGTAAGCGTCGTTCGGTCCCCGTTATACAATCGTTAAAAGGTTCACTATATTTTCAGACCGGTAGCAGGTCACGCTAACTTCTGTCCCGGCGAACTGTCCACTAACTACAGGGACCTGCCGTCTGTTCTGTCCACGGTCAAGCACGAGATGCTCCACGCGCTCGGGTTCAGCGTGTCATTGTTCGGATTCTATCGGTGAGTGTCATGTAACCAGTATCTTATGACTGTCCGTACTTAAACATTAAAATGCTGAAACTGACATTGTAACAGGTAGCTACAATGACAGCTTTCCAATGTAGTGTCACATTTCAAAAAAGATTGAAAGATAGAGAGAGAGATTGATAAAAGATGTTGTCATATCGATAATCGTGTATCGATAAAAAGAAATCCCCTCCCTAACCGATAATTTGTAAAATTGATCCGCCATCTTGTTTATTTGAATGTGATTTCAAGAGATTCAGAGTATTTGAGTATCTTGTCTTTCGTGTTTATATTTTATTTCCTACTCACTTAACACTTATCGTTATATTTTGGGAAATTCATTCAATATCTTTATAAATTATAGCCTATATGTTATTCTGATGTATAAGCTATATTATTGTAAAGTTTCATTAAAATCCATTCAGTAGTTTTTGCGTGAAAGAATAACAAACATCCGTACATACAGACTTTCGCATTTATCATATTTAGTAGAATCATTGATTTTAATTTAATATTAACATAGTTTCAAAATATTGACTGCATCCATCATCATCATCCATCCAGACAACCGATTGATGAACAGATGACATGATCGGTGAACAGCACGAATCATGTCCAGTCTCTTCATTTTGAAAATCCATTCTGATCAACAGTCATGTAATTTTCCCCCTCCACTTTCAGTGATGATAACGGGGAACCGCTTACCGAGAGACGACCTGACACTGGGGACCCGCCACTGGACGAAGAGTAAGTTTACCATTTTTATGGTAGAAGGTGGCAAACGAGCAGGCGGGTCACCTGATCTCAAGCGACCGCTACCCATAGACATCCGCTACACGCAGATGAGTTGCAAATAGTTGCCTACTTTTAATGGACAGAGTAGGGGATAGATAGAAAAAAGTATGTGTCCTTTTTCTATCCATTCTCTCCCCGTCCAATCCTCTTCCCTTGCCTTTCTATACTTATCAGAAAAGGATGGGACAGGGAGGAAGATTGACATTGAGCTTTCAGTGCCTCACTCATCAGACGAAACCCAGAATAACTCTACTTGATGCGTGTCTTCTGTGAGGTCGTGGTATTTCACTGGTCGAGCCAGCGCATTCGTGCAACAGATGTTGTTGCAAGCTCTACCACTGTTAGAATTATTATATTTATTAAGTTCTTTAAACTATTCCAGGCTACAAATCCACAAGTGGTCGTCTCGCGTGGTGAAGAACATAACTCGGAGAAACTGGATGATCAGGGGCGGCTACATGGCGCGGACCTTCCACATGATCGTCACACCAAGAGTGGTGAAAGAGGTTAGGAAGAGCCATCCCCTAAAAACTTCATACAATCAACTGAACTTGTATCTATTGTTAGGAAAATCGAAAGAGGATGAAAATTGGGAATTATGCTTCGGTGGTTGCATGTTGAAAGGATGAATGAAGGGACAGTAACAAGACTAATTTATATTGCAAAAGTGAGTGGCAGCGTTGGTGGGTATCGTGCTAGAAGAACTTACAGCTTCGTGTTATCAAAGGAAGATTTTAACAGTACATCCCGTATGGGTCCAGTCCTGTTCCCCTTCACAACTTAAAGCATAAGGTGGCAGACGGGCAAGCGGTTCACCTGATATCAAGTGATCGCTGCCCATAAGCATCCGCAACAAGAGTTGCAGATGCGTTGCCTACCTTTAATGGACAGAGGAAGGGATAGATACAAAATGGTTATATCCCTTTCTTATTCATCCCCTCCACCGTCAACTCCTCTTCCACTCCTTATTATCAAAGGCTGGGAAGGGGAAGAGGACCAGAATTAAGCCTCCGGCACCTCACTCATCAGACGAAACGCAGAATCTACTTCACGCCTGTCTTCTGTGAAGGGAAGAGTAGTGGAGGGGAGGACAACTGTCCATTAAAGGTAGGCAATGCATCTGCATCTGCTGCTGCGAAGCCTACGGGTAGCGGTAGTTTTCTTTCATAGAAAAGACGTTATTAAAATTCCTCACAACTGACGAGCATGTCGTAGTATATGGATGTGGAGGAAATCAGAGAGGTGTGCCAGGGCTATGTCATATACGGTCGTTAGTGCTTACTAAATCAATATCCTTTGATCCAGGTTCGGGAGCATTTCAACTGTTCAGATCTAGAAGGTGCTGAATTAGAAGACCAAGGTGGAGATGGTACCGCTCTCACTCATTGGGAGAAACGGGTCTTCGAAGTAAGTGACTTACAAACATATACTTAGGCCCTTCGTACGCACTAGACACTAACTCCACTAAAGCGTCACGCCATTTGCCGTCACGGCACATTGCTCGATTTTTGAGAAAAAAATCTAACAGTGATAGAGTCGACATCTGTTGCATTTTTTTATGTAATATTGTATTAAGCAGAAATAAAGGCACATTTTGTATCTTCTAGAACGAAGCGATGACTGGCACGCACACCCAGAACTCGGTGTTCAGTCGTATCACGTTCGCGATGATGGAGGACACCGGCTGGTATCGGGCGGACTACACGCACGCCGCGCCGCTCTACTGGGGCAAGAACCTCGGCTGCAGGTTCGCCATGGCTTCCTGCAAGCAGTGGCTCAACATGCAAAGGTTGAGGTATTTACTGTTCATACCGCTTCGGAGGGCAAGGTGGTGGCTTTGGGCGTACATGTTGGTAAAATATCACGATTCTGCTATTATAGTGTCATAATGGTGTCATCATTGCGACATAAAGGTGTCATTAGTGTCACTATGGTGTCATTATAGTATCATAATGTTGTCATGATTGCGACATAATGGTGTCATTAGTGTCACTATGGTGTCATAATATTGTCATGAATACGTCATTATAGTGTCACTATGGTGTCATAATGTTGTCATGATTGTGACATAATGGTTTCATTAGTGTCACTATGGTGTCATTATAGTGTCATAATGTTGTCATGAATACGTCACTATAGTGTCACTATGGTGTCACTATAGTGTCATAATGTTGTCATGATTTCGACATAATGGTTTTATTAGTGTCACTATGGTTTCATTATAGTGTCATAATGTTGTCATGATTGCGTCATTATAGGGTCACTATGGTGTCATTATAGTGTCATAATGGCAACATTATTAGTGATTACATAGAATATCAATACAACGATTTACTGGTGTGCTATAAGCGTGTATAATTTTATTTACGAAAGTATTTAGAGATCATTATGATAAGTGTTTTAGCAGAATAAGGGTTTGTCGAATTCATTTTAGGTAAGTGGGCTATGTGAAATGTTTGTCTATTAAGGGAGGGAATATTATGTGCTAATTAAAGTTTTTTTATAATTGTTTGGGATAATGTTAACAATTTCAAAGCCTCATAACTTGGATTAAAAAAGTTAAAAGTTATCGGACTTAATTCTTCGATATTGGATCTTAGAAAAATATGGGCATTTCGGGTAAAAGGGTCTTTTCGCAAATTATGCGTATAAAGGACCACACATCTGTAATCTGTCTATGTGTAATCGATTTCATGTTTTTCATGCATTCTACATGTGAGATTAAGTCGAGTGTAAAGTTTTAGGTTTTGTGTATACGAGGGGCATAAAATTTATTTATTCAGACAAATTCCATAGCATTATTATTAACAATAAACATAAATTTTATTCGTACCGTTGGTTTCCACTGGCGTAAGATTCTAGACGCTAGCTTTCTCTCTGTCTGTCACTCTGGAAAAACTGAGACGACAATATGTTTTAAGTCAATGTTTTCGGCAGTGTGAACTCACGGTTATTGGTAATTATGAAACAGTAATTAAAGTGTGTTATTAATAGATATATTTGAAGAAAATACGCTAATATTTTTATGTACATGTATGTAATATGTTTGTTTGTGTGTCTGTAACTAAAACGTTAAACTTGTCAAATTTCAAGCAATGCCACGGACAATAGTACTGCCGAGTAAGTAATAAAGAAAGGATAAGATTTAAAAGTTCCTTATAATTTCTATTTTACTAGGATTTAATAAACTAAATATGAACCGAAATATGTCACCGATATATTGTGAAATTAGTATGTTTATAATCTCACTAGGCGTATTCTAAACTGGCATCAATGATGTGTTCAGTTCACAATTTGCTGATATCGTCTTAGATGTATATGTCGATGACATAGATCTAAGTTTTTTTAAACCAAGGGTTGGTTAATTGTGACAGCATTCAGTCTTATTTGTTCACTCAAGGACATAACTGCCCTCTTCTGGGGTCAATGCAATAATTAGCTTTTGTATTCCTAAAATCAGGTAGTGTTGTGATATGCTATAAAAGAAATAGTTACGAGCAAAATACTTGCAACATTATTGCTTTTTTTGCGAAAATAATCGAACGTTTTATTTCATTAAGACAAATTTCGTTACATGAGCGAGAAGGAAGATATAACGTATGTAGAGCGAAAGTGATGCACGTGTACATACAAAACGATAGAATAAAATAGTATGATTGTACGTATGCGTCACACGATATATATATGAACAAAAACTACCAACGACAGTGTAATTATTGTTTTTTTTACGGAAGATAAAGAAAAGCAAACTGTTCTTACGATTAGCTTGATGTTTGACCGTAGACAAGCATGAATTGCCTACATTTATTTTGGTCATAAAGTGGTAGATACTAAACAAAGGGATGGGGGCTCAAACCGCCCCTGTAATAATGAGTAAACAGAATATCTATTTGCACAAATATAAATTTGGCTGCCACCATATCTCCTAATTATTGAATGTTTAATAAATTTCCCTACTGACAGATATGAGAACTCCATTCAATGGTTGACTATTAATTTTACAAGCTTCACAAATGGAACAAATACCGACGAGTGAGTATAGATATTTGTACTATAAACTAGCCATCCCAGCAAACTTCGTTCCGCCCAATAATTATTAGACGGTTCACTATTTTGGCGATAATGGCTTTCACATATATATGCTGTCGCGGGATTTTTGGGTACTGTTTAAGGTAAACATTTCCATTGTACATTATATACGTGTAACTCTAACGGTTTTTGCAGCGCACACCAGAATAGCTCGCATATGGCGGAATTTTTCTCCCTATTTAACACTTATCGTTACATTTTGGTCAATTCACACAATCTCCTTATAAATTATAGCCTATGTATTATTCTGAAGTATTAGCTATATTATTGTAAAGTTTCATTAAAATCCATTCAGTAGTTTTTCCGTGAAAGAATAACAAACATCCGTACTTACAAACTTTCGCATTTATAATATTAGTATGATGGGAAATGATTTTATTTTAAAATTGATAATCACGCCATCTAGTTCAAAGTCGAGAAACTTAGGTTTGCATATTTTTTAGTTCTTGTAAAACTGATCCAACTCAGAAATTTATTGGTACGATCAAATTTCGGTCAGTTTTCATTCTGAAGCTTTGATTTTTAATATGTTGTGCTAAATTGAGTCTTATTTCTATAGGCGTAAGAACCCTGCGCCGTTCTGCGAGAGGGTGAAAGGCGATCCTCTGAGGACGGAATGCTCTCCGAAGAGAACGGCTGTAGTACTCTGCAACTTGGTGCGACACGACAACATTCTGCCTAGAGCATACCAGGTAACACGTCAACATACTGCTTAGAGCATTCCAGGTAACATGATACTGCCCAGGAGATACAAAGTCTTTAGAATTAATCCTTTCTTTCAGCATTTCGATCTCCTGCCGAACGTGCCACTTGGCGACGAAGCTCATTACGGCGGGTCGGTATCCCTTGCTGACTACTGTCCTTACCTGCAGGAGTTCACCTGGAGACACAAGAGCGTTCTCATCCGCGGCAGCAGATGTTCATATGAAGAGAATACACCAAGTAAGTGCAATGATGACTTCCAATCAAATAAGCTCTTGCTCCTCGTAATAACATATCATAACTCGTATGCTTAGTATCACACTCGTATTAGCAGTATACTAATTAGTATGTTTAGTATCACAATTCGTATTAGCAGTATCATAACTAATATGTTAAGTATCAAACTCGTATTAGCAGTATCCTAACTCGTATGTTTAGTATCACAATCCGTATTAGGAGTATCATAACTCGTATGATAAGTATCAAAATCGGACCAGTTTGTTTAGGATACAGGTCAGGTTGTTTTAATATCCCCGAAATAAATACATGTTAAGCCTACTCTATTTTCTGTTCCTAGAGAGTGATGTTAACTTCGCGTTGGAGAACTACGGGCCGCATTCGAAATGCTTCGACCACAGCGACAGAGTGTGGGAGCAGAAGTCCTGTCGACAGGTCACATTGGATACTATCTTATTTTTATATAAGGAGGGGGCAAAGGAGCAAGCGGCTACCCATGGGCATCTGCTACAAGCTAATGAGTTGCATATGTCTTGCCCACTTAATGGACAGAGAAGGGTATAAACAGAACAAGGATATTTCCTACCCATACCACCATCTGCCAAATCCTCTTCCCCTTCCGATCGTTATTAGAAAAGGCAACCTGATCAGAATAATTCTACTTGAAGTCTGTTTTCTGTGAGGTCATGATATATCGACAGTCGAGCTGTCACATTCGTGCAATATTTGTTGTTGTGGACGCTACTACTGTATACCTTGCTTATGGTCAGGGAAATCAGATAAACTATGTGACCATTACTGATCCTTAATGCAAAAAAATAAAATCCATTATATCAATACTGACGGAAGACTCTTGAGTAAACAATAAAAGAAAAATAAAGTTTTAGTTTATACATTTGTAACGAGATGGCGTTGTTCTCAATTCTTTAAATATTTTTTTCTGATGATAAAGAAAAAGGCGCAATTTAGAATTAAGGAGACATTTTGAATTTGGGAACCATCTTTGAGGGTTCCATTACATTGAGTATAGTTCTATTATAAAAGACACAGTGCCAACAATTAATTTTAACAATTAAATATAAACAAAAATAATGTCGCAATAACTGCACATATTAAATCATCTTTGGATTTTCTAGAAACTTACATTCTAGAGGCTATGGAGTAGTCAATTAAATTAACATTATTTTTTTAATTCACAGATTAGAGAATGGCAACATTGGGGTTCCGGTTGCTACAAATATAAATGTCAAAGTGGAAGATTACATATCGTGGTGAGTTGCGTTGTATGTTGATCGCCTTTGAATCCCGGCTGTATGCTGCGATACTATGTAATATATATGCTCTGTATATGATGTTATTACGTTTTACTTGCTATTGATTTTACCCGCAATAAAGAAATAGTACTCCGGAATATCGTTCGCATTCCTTCTCGATTAGTGTTCTTGTTCTTTCTGCTCGGCTCCTAAGTATCATAGCGCGATGTTAACTAGCCTATAACAATCCGTAATAATTGGGCTGTCAATACGAAATTAATTTTTCAAAATTAGTGGTTCCTAAGATTAGTGCGTTCAAACAAACGAAAACTTCAGCTTTATTAAGAAAACTATAGGTGTGTCTAATTGTGTTGTGGCGAACATGAAGCTGTTTTCTGTCTTTCCTTCCTTTTTAAAATATCGCCACTTGTCCGCAGGTTGGCAACTATTCGTACACTTGCTACCACGCTGGGCAAGTGTTGCAGGTTCGAATCAAGCAAAGAGGATGGCTCCATCGAGGCGGAGTTGTATGTCCACCATGTAGAGAGCTCTGCGCTGAAGAATTCTCTGTAAGTATACGGATGTTGTCTCTGAGTGAGCAGTGGTGGCCCAGTACAATCCATTCATCCCTCCTTGGGCCTACTCCTTGGAAGAAGGGGTGTGCTTAGGTTTTGGTCACGTAGTAAATGTCCACTAGCGAAATCTGGCACTTTTTAAACATACCATAAAGGCAATGAAGATAACACGATAAATTATGCACAGACGAGCTTAATTCTAAAATATTTGGATTCTTGTTTGAAAAAAAAATTTTAGGCCATATTTATGAATTACTACGTGTAAACTAAACGGGGTGGCTCTTGCCATACGCTAATTGTGGTCACTGATAAGTTAGGGGGGGGGGGAATCTAGTTCATATTGTTACAAGTGAAATTCCACTGTATTTATTTTTGTAAAATTATATATTTATTTCATTTAATTTCAGTCCCGTGGAGAGTACTGCAAAGGCGGTGAAGAAGCGCCCCCACCGAATTTATATCCGAACGATCTTTTAGTTTGCAAATCTCCCGCACTTTTGCCGGCCGCCATCTTGTTAATGTCGGCCATATTGTGTAGTTACAGTATAATCTGATCGAGTGATATAAGGTTACCAAAATTGTGAATGTAACGAACGATTTAAAGTGTTTTCTATAATGTCAACCGATTGATTTGGAATCCAAGGAAAAACTTTACAGATCCAGTAGAGGTTATCTCATAGGATTTCGTAACCAGTTTCTTCAATTGAGCAGGTTAAGTAAGCAGCACAAGATCTGTTAACTTGAGCAGACACTCCTTGAGTGAAAAAAAACTAAGTTTACCACCTCACAACCTTTTGAAACTGGAGATATCTCTTGTTCTATACACATTAAACTGCGTAAAGACTTTTGTATTTATCTATGCTGTTTAATTTAACACCAATTGCTAAGGACTTGAGGAACAGTTTCGCGTGAAAATATTTAGCGGGAGATACCGAACACATAATTCGTTTAGATTTTATTACCAGTTGGTATAATTTATTATTTTCTTGTGTAATTATGTAAATATATAACAAGAACTGTGAACACGTCCGTAGGGAAACCGTCTTTATTTTTTTATCGAATTACGTTCATTTTAAAGTTACGTACTTATTACTACATAAAACCATTTACCATACAGTTGTGCTGTGTGAACCGGTGTTCAGTCTCCAACTGTTGAGCTGACGGACCAATGCGGTTTTAGAATTAGTTAGCTATATTTAAGTAATTCACTTACTTTACTGAAGTGCTAAGTATTGAGAAGACCACTAGAGCTCTACTTTACTATGAGACCGCCATTGTTATTCAGTTAGTACTACTAGATGGCGTTATTCTCATTTGAAATCAATTTTTGAAGTAAACAAATGTATTGTTATTAGTCATTCATATGACTGCAAACTTTCAAGTTAGTTAATTACAGCGACTAAATACATAGTGAACTGCGTTGTCGCTGCGCAACCGCACATCTCCCCGCTTCGTCTCAGGCCCCGTGTGCGTCCTTCGCGCGTTACCCTCGGTACACACCGCCAAAAAACATTCACATCAAACATGTTGTCATCTCAGGTTTTTGAAGTGAGAACTTCGTTAGGCGCGCTTCACTCGGGGAGTAAGCTGGTGAATGTGTGAGGATTAGAGTTATGTTAGTAGGGGCAAGAGAAAAAGGTGCGATCGTACATTTTCTTTCTCGATAAAAGTACGCAATGACACCCATGTATGGTAAGTGACGTTTGTTTGTTTACGAAATTATGATCTTGATTCGGAACAAATTACAAAAATATTAACCATACATCATAGATACTTCAGTAAACTAAGCGAGCGTTAGTCAAAGTAGCGTTAAGTGATCACTTTAACTTACTTAAGTCTACTCTTAAATGCCATACTTAATTTATTTTTTTCTATTTTGTACCTTATTGCCTTGTGTTATAAGTTATGAATATATTATGAATTCAATAAAATAATTCACGGCGATAAAACTTATATCGTGAAATCACTCTTTCAATCAAAATAAAAGGCAAAATCAAAGTAATGTCCGTTTCGACAGCTAAGAAGGACAACCATAAATTCGAACGTATCTATGAACGAAGGAATGCCCTTCAAATTAAATCGAGAACAATCTAATAATTCACGAACATATATTATAATATCGATTTTTTGTTTCAATTTTGTATATAGATTTGTTATTTACATCCCTAATTTAATACGTCACAGCTGTCAAACCTAACCTAAAAAAGATCTTTTTACCAAGTGATCAATGATACGTTTCAATATTAGTATTACTCGTGCAAAATAACATGATACCTAAGTCCGATGAAGTTACGGCGGTGTTCTTATTTCGTGAACTAATAACGTTAATTAACGGCAATGGAATATTATAGTTTTGTTGTTGTACGATGACTCAAGTGGGACTTGAGAGAACGCATTACTAGAGTCTCGTGTTATTGCACACGAGTAGTAGAGAACTAATTGCACCTCTAACACCTTTGTGTCTACAAGATGGCGTCAAGTGATTATTTTTGTGTATATATTATACTTATTTGTGTATCTTACTTAAGTGTTTTATTTCGCAGGTGCTTAGAGTGCTTTAATATTGTGATCATAATTTCATTCCTATTTATTTAAAATTATTGAATAAATAATAATTATTATTGTTGTAGTGTCTTTTTAATAATATCCCTAGGTGTGTAACTAAGCTGCTTGTCAAAGGTTATTCAAATTTTCCCTGCCCCTGTTTTGACAAGTAGTCCATATTTCAAATTGTTCGCGGTTCGGAAGCGCCTATCGCGCATGCGTGTCTTCGATTGGGACGCAGTGCTGCCGCGACATAACGAGACAACTAGTAAAATTGTAAGAGCGCAGACGCGTTCCGCTCGCGCTTGACTAAATCAATTTAAATACTGCAAATAAATACAATGTAAACAAGAAATTGTGGACCGACAAATGAACCAAGCCTCCCTGAAAATCGTTCCTGATTCACCAACGAAGCATTCATCAAGATTACTCATCGCAGCATATGGCTGGCGGCCGACCTCATTAAGACAGAATCGACGCTCCAACCAAGACGGACCAAGGTAAGACACCTTATTCACGTTGGAGCCTTTTCCTGAACCGTCGACCGTCCCATATGTTATTCGTATCAAGTGATCATATATATCCGTAGACTTGACCCCAAGACGAGGCGAACTCTTTACCCGTAATTATCCCTGCAATCGATTTCGCCACACATAGGTGTTGTTGGAAATTATCGATTTAATATGTATATATATATATATATATATATATATGTATATATCGAGGCAATGACTCGTCAGTGTATACAATATCCAATTATATTTCGTGTCCACGACTGAATAACCCACATATTTATAATTCAAAAAGAAATAATAATATCTCAAGCTTGACGTCACGTCGTTCAAAGTGGGCGTGGCCTATCCGAGCAATAAGTTCTTATTCTGCATGAAGACAGAGAAGTTACTGCCATTGGGACGGCAACTCTCTTCGTAAAGGTCGACTTTTCAATCGATTCGAATTGTAACCTGATGAATCGATTCACAAATAAATCGACATCTAAAAATCTATTTTCTTCAAGTTTTCATTTACAATGGAAATATAAATGCATTTTATTAAAGAAAGATACCAAAATAAACGACTTAGCAGCAAAATCAGGTAATTGGATAGTAAAAGTGACGTATTGTTTGCGTGTCCCCTGCGCGGGCTCTTGACACGAGCCAGTATTAAACCAGCTGTCAACGAGTCTAGTGTTTTAATTACTTCACTGCACGCACCTACACAATTGGCGATGAGGATTTTTTACGTACCCTCAATAATTTTAAAAAAATGTCTTCCCATATTGGGAGTTAAGAAGTACTCGACGCTCACTTTACGCCGAAGAGGTCATCATTCGCCGATCGGTCAAAATTCTACGAAGCAAACAAAGCAGATGGCGAAAGTGCGGAGGAGTGGGCAGCAAGGCTGAGGGGGCTGGCTGCGTACTGCGAGTTCGGCGCGGAACTGGAAACCTTATTGCGTGACCGATTCGTACTAGGATTTCCAGCGAGTCCTGAACGCGATCATCTGTGTGGACAAGATATTAAAACACTGACATTTGCGAGGGCTCTGTTGCCCAGCAGACTGCGTGTGCGTGTCAGGCGCGTGCAACCATTGCAGACACGTATCTTTGGACAAAGCGGGAGCGCGTATTTAAGGTCAGCGAAAGAGCACCGCGTCATCTCCACACCCGCAGCAAGATCGACATATTTGCTTAGTTTGTGGTCAAAAAAATCATACATCGAATAAGTGCCGTTTTAAAAACTATACGTGTCAAATGTGTGGAAAGAAAAGTCATCTGAAAAAGCTGTGCAGTGAAAAAAAGTCAAAGTTATATAATCTGGACAGTGATTCGCAAAGTCAATCGGAGTGCGCGGACTGTGACCTGTTTAACCTCAGGTATGTTACTAATGATCCGTTACAATTAGAGCTAGAAATAAATAATCATAGGTTGAAAATGGAACTCGATACAGGATCAGTTAGAAGTGTCATATCTGAGACAACATACAAATTTCTTAATAAGAGCGAATTAACAACGTGTTTGTATAAGCTAACGCTTACGAAGGCTTGGAGCTTAGGCTAGGCGCTCTCTGCGCCCTGCTGCCTCGAGCCCGGTGTAGTTGTAAATGCCTCCTCAAGGCAAACAGTGTCCTATCAGTAAAAAAAACTATTGTCACGCCAGGCGGAAAAACACTATATGTGTAACGTACCCTGCGGGTAATCCCGTACTAACGTTAGCCTGTGCTGGAACACTAGCCTAGCCCATAATTCGACACACCCACTTGTCAATATCACCTCGGCACTTAACGATAAAACGGTTAATCAGAACCCCGATAATTTCAAATAATAGTAGTCACAATAAGCTTTTTCTAATTAAAGAAATAAAATTGTATTTGTTTTTACTACCGCATTTAATCTTGCGTTAATTTTCTGCTATATGCTTATAGCATTTTAAATAACTGCTATAAGATCAACTACGTTCGCGAATACAAGTGAAAATGAACACGTTGATGTACTTTTTCTTAGGTAAGAATTTAAAATTATAATCCACCGAAAGTGCTTATATCATAGTCCCGTAATATCAGTTGGGCCATTTCGTTTCCCTTCTAATATGGAACAATACTTTGAATTGCTAGGTATGTCCACCGTCTTCACCAGCACTAAAGCTTACGTCTACCTGCAAGTGCGTAAAGGCGAGAACCAATCTGACGTCGACGCACTTGTTCACAAAGTGATACCAAAGAAACATGACGCCGCAGGAAATTCTAGAAGGAAGGTAAACGTTAACCGTCGTGTTGACTCGAGATTACCTTTAGAAGAGCAGCTCAAGGACCTGGAGAGTTTGGTGCTTGCAATCAATACGGGTGTAAGCAGTAAAGTGGTAACAATGAAACCTAGCATTGCTCAGAATGTCCAGAATTTCGTGAAGAATTTCGTTCAGGATGAAAGTTTTAAGGCATTCTTTAGAGCCGACAAGGAAAATTATATTAGTAAGTACATTAAAAAAATATGTCAATATTTTTGTCACGTTGTCGGTAGAAAACAGAATTTTATTACTAAGCTTTGCCTAAATGACTCACTAGGCAGAAACAGCTGTGTCGAATGGTCCATGTCCCACCTTCCTAGCAGCTTTCATTTAAATATGATCCAATGTTTAATTCATCACAGGTCGTTGACTTTTTAAATAGATTTTTTTTATAGAAGTAGCAAACGAGTAAGCGGCATCTGCCAATAAGTACCGCTACCCATAGACATCCGCAACAAGCTAATGAGTTGCAGATGCGTTGCCTACCTTTATAGACAAAGGAGGGGACAGACAGAAAAAAGGAATTTCCATTCACTGTCCATCCCTTCCTCATCCGTCAAATCCTCTTCCTCCTCCAGATTTTTGGCTGTCATGTTATAAAGTTGTCACCGCCACGTTGTTACAGTACATCGTTGCTGCAACAGATGGCGCTAGCGCTCTTATATCGCGCTCCATTGTGATCGTTGTACTTTATTGTAAATGACCTTTTTAGTTTTAATAATCTTTTTAATTTTTTTTTTCATTAAAATACTGTTTGTGGTCGTTTACGTTGATTATTTGAATTTATTCTAGAACCAGAGATAGTTCATTTTAAAAGTGACAGTGACAAGCCATCTCTAATGTTGGAGGTCAACTTTGATTCAATAATAAAGGGTTTAAATGAGGTATTGGCGTCCAAGGAGGTCAGGCAGTACGCGGAAACGTTGGGTAAAAACGCAGCCATTGTCTATCAAACCTTAATGGAAGAAAGTAGGAAGGAGAATAGCAAAGTTCAAAAATGGCCATTCTAACCCATTTTGATACTTTCCTGGAAAATATCATATTTCTTTAGCTGTCAAATAAAATTTATTTTTAATGTATTAAAACTGTTATTATTTGTTATCTACAAACGAAAAGGCTTTACAATACCTGTGAAGGGTGTTCGTCAGTTTATAAATGGACTATGGTTATTATAAACTGTCAGCAAATCATGAACTAAAGTTGTGTAAAGTGCGTACAGTTGTGTACAAAAATATATCATAAAACCATAAAACGGTGTTTCCCAATGGAAATAGATTTGATGCCTTTAACAACACGACTAAGGTTCATTTAGTTCACAATTTGCTGATAACTTAAAAAATATGCCCAGTATAATTATAAACTGACGGTTCATAATTTTACATCAGATAGAACGAAGAAGCAGGTTTTATGTTAAGTACTATAGGATGCAATAGTCCATAAAAACACGGAGAAATTAGTTATTTTTTATTAAAATTAAAATAAAATTAATGGATTTAAAATATAGACAATCAGTGACGTCATGATAAATAAAAGAGATAGTTAACAAAGAACTATATTAATAGCCTTAATGAGACAGTGAGAGCTTATTTCTTTTCCACTTAGCGGCTTGTTGATGTACGCAACTGACTATTCTCAATATCTTTTCGTGTGTCGCTAGTGTGGCAAGTGTTGCCATATGAACTGCGAAAGTGGCGCCCTATTACTCGTCAAGTTTTGCATAAATCAAAATTAAACTCATACATAACTATAAAAAGTATTTAATGATAAAAGTATATAATAAGTACTTACTACTTAATTCATCTTAATAAAAATCATTAAACAAAAGTTTAATTATACTTAAAATTAAGTTTATTACATATATTCTTATAAAATAATTAAGAAGATTATTTTTATTGCAAATTATTTACATATTACAAATGGTAATTTTGAAAACCAATAAACCCGACTGTACCAAGACACGCCTGTGAAAAATACGAACCTAATGTCACCTCACTCTGAATAGTCATGGTTCAAATCCGTTTAGGCTGCATGTCACAAAGGAACGGACATACACACATACATGCAGTCGAGCAATAATTGAAACAGCCAAATTCTTTGGAACATATACAACTGTGTTTTATATATATAAAAGGTTGTGTTAATTAAATTACTGTCGGATAAAACTTTTATATCTAATCCAGTAAATGTCATACCTACATCTAACTATGATTGGATGTCACATAAATAATAGTCATACCAATTAAAAAAACATGCAAGTTTCATTACATTATCTATTAATGTTTAAATAATATGCGCTCACGCCTGTAACCCAGAGGCGTAGGCAGAGATCATGAATTTCCATTTGGCGCGATCCTGGCACTCATTCGACCCATGCACCTACGGATACATGCTCGTAGGTTATGTGTAATCCTTATTATTTAAACTTGCACTTATATGCATTAATTTTCTAAAACAAAATTACAAATCTAAGGAAAATTGGGCAAACTATTTAAATTATTGCATTGTATCAGGCCCTTGATAAGTGTGCAACGTTTTAAATTAATCCGACGCTTTGAAGGTGTTCAAACTCACACACCGAGCTAATAAAACCCGTACAAAAATGTACAAGGTTCAAAATATTAAACACTACTCGTCAATATGAAGTCCCAAACAAATATATTCTATTTAATTCGACAGTGTCCCTGGTGCAAGCAAATGTCAACTTTAAGGTGACGAACCTTTCTCTTAAACGACTATATTTATTATCCCCCTACCCTTTCCCCGCTTTATGTGGGGTCGGCATAACTGGTTTTCGACTTCCACGTCGATCTATCATCTGTAACTTCAATCGACACTCCCTTCTTAATCACCTCTCGGTCACCACCAGCCAACTTTTGTTAGGCCTACCCCCACCGACTATCCGAACTTATATTGTATATATATAAAATAGTAAACATAGCAATAGCTATTAGATAAATATTTAAATTTATACCAAGTTTTTAAGTTTTGTAAATAATATATTTTATAAGAAAAATACCGTATTCATAGAATAATTCTTTAAGTTAATAAAAAATGACTTATTGTTCTAAAAAAAATTGTAACTTTTGAGTGCACGAGTTGCGCTGCCTTGATAAAAATGTTGCAAGACGATAAAAACATTGCATAATGCCGTATCATTTTACAATAATGTTTAAAAAGTGGCAGAAATCTCAAATTTGTTAACATTAAAAAGTAAAAACATATTTAATTTTACATTCTCAAAAATTGTCTGAAATAAAATTTAATTTTGTAATCATAATTTATTTTAAAAAAAACTATAAATGATTATTTGGCGTTAATATATACTAAAATATAAAACACAATGCTGTACTAGTCCCCACTTTAATGTATGGAAGTGAGAGCTGGGTTTGGCAGGAAAAGCATGCTAGTAGAGTTAATGCCGTTGAGATGCGATCCTTAAGAAGTATGTTAGGCGTGACTTTGAATGATAGGGTTGAAAATAGCGTTATAAGGGAAAAATGTGGCTTAAAAGTGGATGTTGTGACTAGAATTGAGAAAGGTATGCTTCGGTGGTTCATATTGAAAGGATGAATGAAGAGAATAACAAAACAAAGTTATGTTACAAAAGTGAGTGGCAGTGTTGGTAGGGGACGCCCTAGGAGAACTTATATCGATCAGATTAATGACTTACTAAAAAAGGATGACATAAGGAGCACCCATAATCGACGAGCATGCATGCGTAGATGTATGAATGTGGAAGAAGTGAGAGAGGTGTGCCAGGATCGCGCCAAATGGAAATCCATGATCTATGCCTACCCCTCTGGGTTACGGGCGTGAGCGCATATTTATTTTTATTTATTTATTTATATAAAACGGTTTTGTCTGTACCGTTGTAATTTAATAAAACATGATTTGATAAAAAAATAAAGTTGTAAGTACAAAAAGCTGTCATAACGTCAAATTATAAAACATCAACAACATTTGAGTGTGGAATATAATTTTTATTCCATCCACAAATCACAAATGATTGATATGATCTTTTCACTGTTTTTTATGTAAATTAAATTATTTGTTTTTTGTTTGTCTTTTCATCTAGTGCTAAAGTGAAAATATATGGTAGAGAGAGCAAATACGACGATTGTTACTTGTATTATTTTAAAGGCAAATTATTAACAATGTCGGAATCATTTATTCGTGCACAGAATACACTTGATACCGATGACGTCACAGCAGCTTGTGTACAGTGTACAAAAAAGTTTACGTCACGATAAGACCTAATGAAACCAACGAACATACTTTAACTTCGTCGCTCGCTGTACATGTCCGTTGTCACTTCAAACACAGATAAAATAACTTTTAGAACAACGTTCAACATTTTCTATTCTTAATTAAACAATATTTTTACACAGATTACGTAAATAGTAGTCATTAATGTTGTCACTTATAAATATGTTTTTTTTTAATTTTCTTACCAGTATTACTGTAAAGTAAATGTGTCTTCGGTACAGTCAGCATAGGAATTGCATTCGGAACTATCTTTTATTAGTAATTCGTAATTTTTTTCATGTTTCTTTCCTTTTATATGATCTGTTATGATGTAGCCTTTGTTTGGTACCTCCGCGTTGCAAGTGACGCAATTGAGGGTAGTTTCGTTTATCTGTAAAAAAATATATCACTACATATAATAAAAACAAGAACGAGAAGGGAAAGAAAAGTTATCTATACTGATATTTAAAAAGTTGATTTGTGTGTTTGTTCCGGATACTCAAAACTACTAAACCGATCATGATAATTTTTTATCAATTGAAAGCTCTGTCATCAATGCGTAAAGTCAGCTATCTTTTATTTGTCTATGTAAACGAGCGAAGCCAGGACGGGTTGCTAGTACATAGGTTAATGTATAAAAGCGCCATTTATGGTTCGACGACGGTAATAGGGTATACAGGGTGTCCCAAAAGGTTACGTACATAGGAAGGGGGATGATAGGGGTGGTCACAAGGGTCACCAGAAAAATAAAATAAAAATTGCCCTCTTAATTACCAATTTTTTTTCTATGAAAAATTGGCAACACACCCATAACATCTGCTGATCCGCTTGCTAATTTTGCCTCTTTTTTATATAAAGAAGTAAATTTACTTCAATAATAAGTTCACAAACCGAATAAAAAAGTGTATGTGAAGTGACCTAGTATAGTTAAAGTGTCATTCTGTTTGCGTCAAAACGGTTTAAATAAAATGAGTTAGTTGCCGTTTGCCATTAAAAGGCGCCGTTGTAACACCCTAAGAGAGGACTACATGCAATTTTAATAAATAAAAAGAAAAAAATAATATGTCAAAGTCATCATTGGATTTAATATCTTGTGTTTGTGCAATAAAAGGCCAGATAAGAACAATATTTATCGGAAATCCTGTTACCCTGGGAAATATGACTTTTATATTTACGAAACCATTCATCAATTTGTATTTTAGCAGACTAGCAAACGTTACGTAATTTTGCAAGTGAATCGATATATTTTCATGTTGTACTTCTATTAGTTATAACAACTTACCTTCCTTATCAAAGCTGGGTTGTATTCCTTCAAGAAGTTCCCCTCCAACTTCTGTAAATGAGATCCATTGTTTGAGTGAACTGATCGCTCGTAACTCTTCACGTCTCTCTGGCACAAGCTACATCTGGACCCGTTCTTCGATTTGGAGAACCCATGCCAAGAATCCCAGCTGATCTTTAGCACGGTACCATTGTTAATCACAATCTTACTCTTCTTCGAGATTTCTTGTTCGTTCTTCGAGAACTCGTAGTAGATGCCTATTTTTATCTTAGGCTCTACATAAGTCGTGTATAACGTCTCCTTTTGTAATTCAATCGTTATTTGCTTCATCCCATTTCTGATCTCGGTTCTGCGGTTGTGCTTCATAATTTTGTGGCATCGCTCCAACTGGTCACGGTGGATCGGCCAAGTTATGTGAAGGTTCAATTCTCTCCATGTGAACATAACATTACAAACCGAGCAGTGGTAAGTGTGTAAAATCTGTGAACATTTCCAAAGCGTCAATATTTTTTTTTAAATACTTAGTTCCCTCAACAACACTTCATACCAATGATGATAAGGCTATTAAACTGGGCTGGGTTAAAAAATCTCAAGATACTGTGAGCTCATACTGCATAGATCGGAGCAATAATAATAATTAAAAATAAGTGAGTACTTCGCCAGTGACCTTGACACTGGGGACGTCAGACACCTCGGCCCCCGTGACCATGAATGCTATAAAGAACCCGAAACGTAGGAAGAGATTAAATAAAATCCATGAAATTATTTTAATTTCAAAGTATTAACTCACCTGTCGCAGCAAATGTTTCTCGTATTTCTCCAAAAATTTATATTTGCGTATATTATCCATGTGTTGACGACTTTCTAAATGTTTCCTTAACTCATCAAACCCTAATGTCAACGAACATAAGACGCAATATCTGTTGCTGTCACCGATTGCAACCAGAGTGTTGTACGATGTCAAAGTCACTTTAGCGAAGACATTCTTACGTTTCAAGAAAACGCAGTCTTCAGTATTTAGTGGGCCTACAATGACATCATTGTCATCGTCTTTGGTGTTCATTGAACAGCTTTCTACAGCGGAATCATTTCTGATATCTTCTGTGTCGACTGATGAAATTTCTGATAGTAAATCACTCCTTATATCTTCAATTTCGTCTTCGGTTGATTGTTTCCTTATTGATTTCGTTGCATCTGCACATAAGTCAACTTTGTCTGTATTGATTTCTCCATTTCCATGTTTATTTCTTATACTGGCAACATTCGCTCTAGTATTGCCATGTTTCATATCATTTATTGCTTCAGTTTCTTCTTCAGCTATCTGTTTTTTATAATTAGGCTTTGAATTAATGTGTTTGCTTGTACTAGGTTTACTTTCTACGGGATCTCTTATTATTTTTGTTGTTGGTGAGTGACTTATGGTTTTATTCAATAGTTGCACGTGATTTTCTTCTGTTATATGAGTGTCTATCAAATCGTATAGTACACTAAGGTTACAGATGGCACAATGATAACCGGTTCTAATCTGTAAAGGAAAAATATTAAATGGTTATCATATTATGTTACACATTTATTACAGTTCTTGACTAACAGGTTGCTTAATTTTGTCAAGTCAGCTAGTATGTTTTAGATAATAAATCTTCAATAAAATTGGAATAAATCAATTGTTATTTTCCAGCTCATAACCAAATCCGATCAGTAAGGTCTAAGGTCTAAGGTCAAGGTCTAAGGAATTCATAGGAAAACCAAAAATGTCCTTAAATTTAGGCTTACGGTGAATTTTTCTGTCTATTCTTAGGATCTCAATACAGAAAGCTGTTTTTGGTTTTAACGGATAAACTCTGAAACTAACATCAATTTTACCACTAGAGCTATATTATCAAAAAGCAACAGCTTTACTACTTTCCTATGTTGAACTTGACCACGGGGTCTCCGATAAAGTAATTTATGAGGCTTAGGAAAGGATTTACTTACCATTCTGATCAGATTTTTATTGTACGTGAATATAAAAGGACATCTGGTCATATTCTCTACATGGTTCACTTCACGAATGTGCCTCGAAATGCCTTCAGCGTCGGTGGAAATTTCACAGAGACAGCAATGAAATCCATTAGAATCCAACACCATATTATATGATAGCAGAGGCAAAGTAAAGTTCGCGCAGAATATGGAGAGCACTTTAGTTTTGTTTTCTATTGAATCAGCTACTGTATCCTCAACTTTAACTTTTACTTCTGTGTTGTCATCATTCTTAGCCCAACCATAGTGGGAGGTTTTTGCTTTTCTTATCGTTGGAATATTGTTTTCTGTTACGTTTTTTATTGTCCTTTTTGGATGCTTGGCTTTTATGTGATCTTCAATATCGATTAGCAGCTGAAGGTTGTTGCAGTGCGCACAGTGATACAATTTGCGATCAACCTGAAATGTACAGTCAATGTCAAAGTATTTGGTTATACGTAATATGTTTATATTTCTTATACAAAAAGGGCTTTAAGAATATAACTTACCTTCCTTATTAGGAAACCAACATATTTCTTGACGATTTCACACTTCTGTAACTTCGCCAAGTGTGCAGGGGACCTGCAATGATCGGTCTTCAAACTTATGTGGTCGTCAGTTTTGCAGACCATGCAGTAATATTTGTTGGATTTCAACGACAATACCATATGCCATGAATTAAAACGTACACTCATTTTTTTCCCATCTATTTCAGCTTCGACGAATTTCGGTGTAAACGGCATTTTTTTAGCAATTGAAGCGTAGGAAAAAGGGTTAGGAATTTCATCTATATCTGACATACATTCGTCCGTGCTACTGTTGTAATCGCTGACGTGTTCTGGTTTATAAGGTTCATAGAAACCTTTAAAACATTCATCGTCATCGTCGTCATCGTCGTCACCGTACACTCTATTCATATTATTGATTGCTTTGGCATTGAAATGATACGCATCATTTTTATCAACTTCATCTTTGTGTACATCTGAATCGAACGTTATATCGGTCACTCTGTTAATAGCGAACAGAAGTTTGTCTTCGTGACATTTCGATGTGAAATGTTCATTACAATTTTTAATGTCGAAAATTTGATTACAGACGCCGCAGTGATAGCTTTCGTGCAACTGAAAAATATAGATCGATCGGAATGGATGTTTGGAGTATCTCGAATGGATAGGGTATAATCGAGTCTATCAGGGAAACCTTTTACTAGCAGTTGCTTGTATATAAACTTAGCATGGCATGAGCATTTTATGAGGTGTGAGCATGTGACAAGGAGTCTTAGATATTAATGTTGAGGGACACGTTGGTACGCGTAGACCTAAGAAAATATCGACGGTTTTCGTGAAAGGCGACATTTTATATGTATGATGGTAGCAAACGAGGAAGAAGTTCAGTTGATTTTAAAAGATTGCTACTCCTGGAAAATCTGCAAAACTTAAACATGTCGCAGCTGCTTTATCTAACTATAATGGACTGATGAGGGTAGTCGGGAAATAAGATATTTTCATTTCCTATTCTTTGCCTTCTGTCCAATCCTCTTCATTTTCCTTTCCTATCCTTGTTACGAAAGAGGACTTAAATTGGGCCTTCAGCACTTCTCTCATCAAACGAAATATAGAAGCAAACTTAAAACTAATTAATGATTAGAAAACATTGACGAGTGAAATTACGTATCATAGACCGATTTGGAAGACGACAACTTGCTGTACCCACCTCATACACAGGGGGAACCGTGAAACCGTGTTAGCTGCGAGATTATATGAGCAGAATAGTAACCTGCACTAAAATTCTAACAATCGTGTCATAGTGGTCTCACAATTTCACTACTATTTATATGAAAAGGAAGGCCATGATTATTATGTCATGTTATTATCAATTCTTGGAAGTGCTTGTGAATCATATTTCATTGTCACACACAGGACATTTTCGGTATTTGTAGAGCACACAGATGGGCTGCACTCAAATCCAGTGGAATACCACATTGTCGCAGAAGACGGGCGTGGAGTAGAATCATTCTGCGATTCCTCTGATGGGTGACGCTTTGCAAAAAAGAAGGAAGACGATTCGACAGGGCTTGATGGATAGCAAAAGGAAAATATCCTTTTATCTGTGCATTAAAGGTTCTGCAACTAGATTTTTGCGGATAGTTACAGGTTTACTTACTATTAGGTGAACCCGTTCTCGTTTGCCAACTTCTTATATAAAAAAGGCATTTTCAAATTACAAACAGAAAAGTTATGTTTGCAATGTATCAGTACTGGCAGGGGACGTCCTAAACGAACTTGTACTTATAAAATTAATGACCGGTAAAGAAAAGCTATATTAGTACCTACTTACTCTGAGTTAAGAGTCTGAATGATATATTTTTTTAGTTCAATAAGCTACTCACCTTCCTTATAATGCATAAATCATATTTACACATGGGCGAATGTGATTCCAAATTCTTTAGATGCCCCTCACTGCTTATATGGTCCTGGTAATCTTCTATTTTACAAACAGTCTCACATACTGCACATAGTCCCGTACCATCGTCCAAACTCACTAGTGTGTGATAATTTCGATCCGGTAAATATACATTCGAATTTATAATCACACCATTCGCCACTTTCTGTATTCCCAGAGAGAATGGGGTAGTGTCGGTTGACGCATCTAAAACATTTTTTTTTAAATATAACATACAAATACAGAATTTCAAAAAAAAATAGTTGAGCAATTGATTAATTAAAAATTAGTGTGATATTTAACTTACCAGTATCATCTCTTACATCTATAGAAGTCGAAGCTTCGTCATCGGTCGTCATCGTCGCCTCTTCTCTGATTTCGAATCTCAAATATTTCTCATCGTCGTCCATTTTGAATTGTGTTTCACAGAACAATTTGCCGCGTACTTCATATGCCGTCTCATTCCGTTTTATGTCAAGTATATTTATTATTGGACCCTGTATAATCGAAGCGTCTTTAAGTAAACTTGATTTCAAAGAGTCATACGCATTTTTTTGGTCCTCAATGACATTGCTTTGAGATTCTACGTTCGACATCCTGAAAATAACAGTCTCGTACAAATAATTTTCTAGTGAGTTCTCGAGGTTCTTTAAATGATAAGACAGGGGGGGCACACTTGGGCATTAGCGGCCTAGTAGTATAGGCACTAACTTACGTACTGTAAGTCTAGACAGGCGCTCGAAGAAATGTGCATCCAACCTACACTGTGCCAGCGTTGTTGATTACGGGCACTTTCTTGTCGGAGAGGAGGCCTGTATCCCAGCACTCCCAACACTAGGGGGTAACTTACTAAAAATGGCGGATTTATGTTGCAAAAGTGACTGGTAGTGTTATAGGGGACGCCCTAGAAGAACTTATATCGATCCAATTAGTGGGTTATTTATAAAGGGCGATATAAGGAGCGTCCATAACCGACGAGCATGTATGCGTCGATGTATGAATGTAGAAGAAGCGAGAGAGGTGTATGAGTCAGGATCGCGCCAAATAGAAACCCATGATCTCTGCTATTATTTAGGCATTGACAAATAATGTACTACCAAAAATACTGATGCGCCTGGTTCTTACACTAGGCTCGAGACCCGTTTTATAGGATCCAAGACTCTTTCGTCTAGTGCTACAGATGAAGGTGCGTAACTAATAATAACAATTAATATTTAAAATGCCTATTTCCTGACAATGAAAGAAAATGATAATAAACAAACAAAAATAAATTTACAAAATAAAAAAACAAAGATTTTTTGTTAGTACGTGTGTGTGCATGTCTGTGTGTGCGTGTATTTGTATTCGCTGCGAATAAATCGCACTCAAAGACACGGTAAAACACTAAAAAATATCATAGCAGCTCTGCTCTGATACGACACAGTACACACATATAAAAATGCCGGTCAAAAAGTAATTATGTGCACAAGTGTGTATATCAATGTCCGTTAGTGAAGAAAAAATTCCGTCACATGCGATCTATTCCGGTGTGATATACTTAGAGGTACGTGAAGCCAAAAATAAAATATTTTCGAGAATATGGTTGCGACAAATTAGAGCATATCTTCAGAAACGTTGATATTATTAGATATATTAAAAGTAATAAATAATAAATCAGCCCTTTCTAGAATGTTCCCCACTGCAGGGGCACAGAGCTCCTCTCCGAGAGGGAAGGGGCCGTAATCCACCACGCTGGCCCGGTGCGGGTTGGATGTCACATGTCTTCGAATTTTGTGGTTCTAAGACATGCCGGTTTCCTCACGAGGTTTTCCTTCACCGTTTTTGGAATAGTGGTGATGAAATAATTTACACAAATTAAAACGCCTGCCTGGGTTCGAACCCGCGACCTACAGTACGTAAGTCAAGTAAGAGCCACAACTGCTCCTAAGTATTATACATCTATATCTTACATTTACATAAATATAGGAACACCTAACATAAATAATAAATTCTGATATATTTTTGTGGTTATTACTTTATTTTATGTAAATTGTTAATATTTTAAATAATAAATGAACAAAGATTAAAAGAGAGGATATCAATACAAACAAATTTGCATGTCTGCTGCATAATCTTTGCCTACTCCTCTTGGTTACGGGCGTTATTACTTATTTTTTTATTTATACCAGACAACCAGAAGTAGATTATATTTAAAGTAAAATAAAACATACCATATATCACTAAACACAAAAAACAAAAACACTTAAGGGCGCGACATAACCTAACATTTCAAAGAATTCTCAATAACTGACAAAAACATTGTTTTGATATCGTTTTTATAACAAATATATATTTGCTTTAGAATAAATATTTTGTAATTAGAGCTAACGATTGGATTACATTAATTACACTCGAAATGTAAACTAAAAAAAACTATCAAAGTCAATATAGTTTATTTTAAAACGCAAACGCCATTGTAGATTGCAACATGGCTGACGCAATGTACACCCAATATAGCTAAGAAATTTTACATTTTACCTTTTTTTAATCTTCCAAAGATAGGATTTGAATAATATTAGCGAAACCAGAACCGGGTTCCGCTAAAATTTACAAAAAAAAGGCAGGCATAAAAATGCCGATACTCAAAACAGGATGAAAGGCGGGAAAATGTTTCAAAAGTAAATGATCAACAAAATAAACCCTTGCACCTTAACAATTGAATCCCAAATTCAATACAAGAAAATTAAATGACAAAAAAAAATCCGAATTCAAATAAGCATTTTGCTGACGCATATTGTTCATTCGAACCTATAAGATTTTCCCCTATCAAATAACCTCAAACGCGGTTAAAGAAATGGTTTACTCTCAAAAAAAAATTTGACATGAATTGGCCTCCAACATCCTGCGATTTTACTTCGATAGATTACTTTGTATGAAAAAAAATCAGCGAAAATATACATACATACTTCCTATACCATAGGTTCTTAAAAAAGACAGATGAGGTAAGCAAATATATTCAGACACATTTCATTGCAATGGAGGATTGTTGGAAACAACGTCATTCACCATACATGGCGGCCTTTTTATACTAACATCGGAAATTAAATTTTGTGGAAATCATGAGATAAAGTGAAGTGAAATTGTGTAATATGGATAGCTAATGTTATAAGGTAATATGAGAGACAGTATTTTGAAATATAAAGTATGCTGTGTGGAGCTAACGGCCGGACGGTCACTAACCGACGACGTTAGGACATTCTGGTTTGTGGCTATATCTACCCCTAGGTTAGATGGTTCGAGGCCCTTTGAGAACCACTGTTTATATATAATTAAATTAATTTATTTATCATTACACTTATCGCTTCTTGTTTTTAAAACAGATAAACTTTGTATTTTGGACTGAATAATTTTTTGAACAACGCAAACAAAGTTGCAGCCTTTTGCTTGTTCAGCTTAGATGTAAGAAAATCGAAAAGTTTACGCGAAATAAATAATAACAATGAAAATCAAATTCGAATACAAAACAAATTTATGTAGCAAAGGTGAGTTGAAACGTTGGTAGGGGATTTCCAAGATCTTTTATCGACCAGATTAGTGACATACTAAAGAAGGGCCATATAAGGAGAACCTGTTACAGACGAGATTGTATAGATACTTTGATGCAGAAGTGAGAGAGGTGTGCCAGAATCGCGCTTAATGTAAATCCATAATCTCTGCATACCCAAAAGGGTTACGGGCGTGAGTGTATATTTATTTATTAAGTAGTTGAGAGCAGTGGTGGCTCAGTGGTTTAAGCCCCGACTTACGCAGGCACAGGCGCTTTACTTTGTGATATTTATTTCTTCACCACTGCCCCAAAAACGGTGAAGGATAACCGGCATGTCTTAAAATACTTAAATTCGAAGACATGTGACATCCACCACCAACCCGCACTGGGCCAGCGTGGTGGATTACGGCCCTTTCCCTCACTCGGAGAGGCCTGCGCCCCTGTAGTAAACGTACTAAAAATGGCTGATTTATAACTAACTAATTACTTAAACCATTATACACCGTATATGTATGTAAAAAAATATTGTTTGCAAATCTCAAAATTCATTGGAGATCGTTTTGCAAAATTTAGTCAACGTTCGATTCGTATACGTGCACGCTTTTATGCATTCCCTTTATCTGGAAAATAAACTGTTCCAGAAGAATAGGAAAATACATGAAACCTGCCTACCTTTAATTCGAAGTTATTGAGTAAACGCGGACCCGAATTATAAAAAATCCCGAGAGGAAAATAAAAAACGAATGGGAGCGAAGCCGCGAGCAACAACTAGTTTCCTTTATATTATTAAAATAAAAGAAATCCCATCTCTATCTTTTAATACTAAATTAATATTATTAAATGACGCAAAACGCCTGATGCATTTGAATAGCAATCTTTTGGTTTTGATTCTTTTAGTTGCATTATTAGTAGGAATATTATAATTGTATAATCCCGCCAGTTGATGTGCTAGAACTGCGTTCACTGTATGAAACCCTGTAATAATTTAACATCCACGTGACGTCATCCGTAACTATAAAGTATAGCAAACAAAATATTTCTAAAAGTGAAATTAATTTATTAATAATTATGGAATCATTTTTGTCAATTAGGAGTAGAGTTAAGTATATAATAATTGTGTTAATTTATAAATAATAAGCCTAAAAAATAATAATGTGTTTTCTAATGTTAAAAGACTGTTAATTTAATTGGTTTTTATCATCAGATAGTGATTCCCATGCTGTGAAGAAGCATTTATTCTGACTTGGATTACAGGTTAATAATAATAATATCCTAGGACATATTCACAGACGGCCATCTGATCCCAAGCTAAGCAGAGCTTGTGCTATGGCAACCAGATAACTGATATACTACATGTACTAATTTTCTTTTGTAAATACATACTTAAATAGATAAATTACGCCCAGACTCAGGACATACAGACATGTTCATGCACACAAATATTTGTCCTGGGTGGGAATCTAACCCACGACCTGCGGCATGAAAAGCAAGTATCTTACAAACCACGCCAACAGGCTTATCAAATTATATTCAATCATGTCATCATCAATGCTTTGCTTTAGATTATTTAATCTTATTCTCAAATTATCATTATCGGTGACCAATTGTCACATTGTCATAATTTCATGAGTATGTCTGTGAAGTTTTTTCTTTAAATAAATAATAAAAAGGCAGCCAGGTGCATTAGCAGTTTTGGAGCTGAATATCAACCTTCATAACCATAGATTTATATACCGCTACCTTAACCCTTAACATTTGTTCTTAACTTTGTTCATAACTTTTATTTAAATTAAAATTTCTTTTTATTTAAAATAAAATTATAATTTCTATTCACTTGATGCTGTTTTGCACACATACAATTTATTTCCGCAAACTGGAAATCTACAATAATTTACACAGTATTAGTTATGAATCTAGTGTTATAATAATAAATAATATCAGCCTATTTTTGAATGTTCCGCACTACAAGGACACAGACCTCCTCTCCGAGAGAGGAAATGAGCCGTAATCCACCATGCTGGCCCAGTGCGGGTCGGTGGATGTCACATGTCTTCGAATTTGGTTGTTCTAAGAACATGCTGGTTTTCTCACAATGTTTTCCTTCACCGGTTTTGGCAGTGGCGATGAAATAAATTACATAAAGTAAAATGCATGCCTAGGTTCAAACCCACAACCTGTATGTAAGTCGGGGCCTAAACTGCTGAGCCACCACTGCTCCTAAATGCATTGCCTATCTTTATTTTAGGCAGATGAGTCAAATAAGACAACGTATATTTATTCTATCTGTGCACACCATCCATTTCTTAAAGGAATCCTGGGAAGGGCAAAAGGATTAGAATTAGGCCTCCGGAACCTTAATCATTAGCAGAACACTTCTACTTGACATCTTTGTTGGTTGTGCTTGTGGTATTTCACCAGTCAAGCCGGCATATTCTTGCAACAGATTTTGTTGTTGCAAACTTTCCCACTAAATACTGCTACACAAAAAAAGCTGCTATTGACATGCATGAGTTAATTTCAGATAAGACATCCAAATAATTTCCAATTTATTTTCTTCTTGTCTAATTTTACTTTCGTCCTTACTTAAAAAATAAAAATTCTCGCTGTATTATATGCTATCACTGGTTAAAATAGATTTTATTAGAAGTTTAGGTTAAATTTTAAAGACATTTATAACTCAAGTCTAGGTTTAAGGTTTCTGATACAAACTATGGACAATAAGGCATTTGAAATATAAATATTTTATTAATTATATTCCCTGTGTCAAACTTTATGTTTGTATGTAAAAGATTGTACAAGAATGCATCTCATATATTGTTTGAATTTAACATTAAACCTTGAATATATAACATTATATATGGTTTAGCTCCTTTTTACAAGTGTTTATTTACACAAACGAAAGAAATAATGTAGAAAATAACATAAATTTGTAACAATAAAAATACATACTTGAAAGCGATGAAAGCTTCATAAAAAAGTTTTGAAACCACTGCAATAAATACGAAAATGACAACGTCACTTATCACATTAAACGCAATATCATAAACTACCGACATAGTAGTCACATACAATCCAATAAGAAATTTTGCAGTTTTACACTAACCTTTATTGCATTTGTAAAGTATGAATGAAGGAAAAGTACCTAACAAAGCAGATTGCGGAATTCCCGAACACAAAAAGTGTTGCTACCACCAATTTCCTAGTTTATGCTAAAACCGTTTAAGAGTTTTATTACTATTTAATAATATTATTAAATCTAGTGTCCAGACCAGTTCAGGATTTGACTAAACTACCAAATTTTGGGGAAATTCGAAGAATAAATAATATATCGGGGTAAACAAATCTTTTGACAGTACTCAGTTAAGGGTAAATACAAAGAGCATATAACATAACTTAATTATTGCTTCTTCCTTTGTTAGTAATATTCAAGTAATATTGAATTTATCGATTTGAACCGATCCTTTACCCTATATTTATTCTGAGTTGCTATCTTTTATAATGCCATTTGTCTAAAATACATTATTACCTTCTATCTATTGTTATAATAAAGAATATATATATATATATATATATATATAGAATAAGATTCCTGATGGAATATATATATATATATATATATATATATTCCATCAGGAATCTTATTCTATGTATATATAGGTCTAAAAGAACAGAGATTCTTTTTGGACCATTTCTCATTCCGATCACTATCTTATCTGTACAAGTTAATGATCGAAACTGACGCTTTTAAGTAATGTCTAACTCAGTATAGTTACAAAAGTTGTACATAGCTTTATGCCTTAAACAACTCTACAGCCAAGCTATTTTATGGTATATATTACTATCTCGGTCAATTATTACGACAAGACTAACTAGACTTAAGATAAGACTAAATAATATTGCTTTTTAATAAATATTAAAAATGGAAATATTAATATAATAATTAATATTATTATATTAATATTTCATCACAATTTTTGTTTATACAACGAAAACGATGGTAAGTTATTGAACTTGGGCATTGGCCCACCCTGTTCACTGTTCACCTACCCTTTACCCACTTATTCCATACTGAATACGTTTTAGCTCAAATTTTCGTGACTGTCGCCTGTCTGACGCAAACCCTCCTCGGGAAAAATTGGCTGTAGTTAAGATACTTAATTAAACGAGCATTACGAATCGCTGTAAAAATTCATATCTTCCGCCTTATAATAATCAACTGCATTCATTATAATGGAATATTCCCTGCCAGAAGCTACATACCTAGTAAAAATTATGAGTATCTTCGTATATATGACCAAACGATTGTGAACTTCGTTAGTTTATAATCTCACTGGGCATATAGTAATCTGTCAGTAGAAGTTACGTAGAAAGAAGTATAATTGTAGGTTATTGTGTTAGGTATATTTGTATATAACAATAATATCTTAAATAGATGTTTGTCGAAGAAAACAACAGGTTTGTTAAGTTTGACTCATTGTTCACAATATCCTGTCAGTTTTTAATATACCTTGCCTAGTGACATTAGCGATCGATAAATACACACTCTTTGGCCCTCAGTAATAATTTTATGTAGTCTTTGCTTTGGTCATTACCTGACTAGCTGGCTGTCAACTCTCTTTGGCGGGTAATTTCTGTAGATAACAGGTATGGATGATGAAATAGAAAATGGATGTTCATAAACATTTAATAATATTTTTTTCTAAAACCATACCAGAAACGAATAGGTGTTATATAAGGTTAACTTATTTTATCCTTTGTATCCATTAAATACGAATTATTGGATAAAATGTGTTGCAAAAGTTCATTTCACGGGAAAATTGAAGAAATTCCAGGTAAATTTCCAGATGTCAATTCTGTTTTGTCTAACTTTATCGCTTTTGCTCTGTGTCAATTTTTACTATATTGTTATATGGGTTAGTTATTAAATAATACTAAACAGTGTATATAAGATATCAACACGATTGAAATGAGTACATTCTAATTATCTTAACACAACATTAAACAGATCAAATGAATTTATATAGGTAATTAACAAACAGTCGTTTAATATAGTACGCATATTAACATAAAATAAAAATGTATCGCCTTTGTCACACGAAAAAACTTAAACAACAGTATGTGTTAATCCAAATTTTAATAGAGACTAATCTGATTTCACATCTTAACAACTGCACCCATTTTTTTTAATTCGAAAATAATAGAAATTCATGTTTTATCCTAATTATTAAGTAATTAGTATAACAAAGTGAGCTTAGTAAATTAGTTAGGTAAAATAATGATTATTGTAAAAAAAATTATACAAGTTGTGACCCCTCTCTTACTTTGTGAAAAAAACTGAGATGACAATGCGTCTGATGTTAAGGTTTATACTGGTATAAACTCACAATTACAATTGAAAAATAATTCAATTTATATTTTGATAACTTGTGACAAATCATGAAAAAGTGGATATAACTGGAATAGGAAAGAATAGCGATGGGATTTGAGAAATCTTGTGCACCCCTTGCATGGGGCAGGGTATCAAAAATCATCCATAATTAATGGACGGCCCCTAATGATATAGCTTAGCATTCATCTTATCCTATTCTTGACATTATTCAAACTTTAAGGGCTCAAAATCACTCCTTCGCTTGTGACCCACATGGTAAAAACTGGTGTCGGGGATGTTTTTTTTAAATAGAGTTTTTATCAAGCAATACTTCAACTATCTTTGAATGTCTTTAATAACAGAACCTTTAGACTGAATCTAATTTTAAATGTAATGCTGTTGAGAGATCTCTCTGAGAGAGTAATTTTCTACAAGTAATTAATACTTGTAATACAATAGCCATAAGTAACTCACACACACATACATGTAGGCACATAATTGCATGCACATATGCATATGCACATGCATGCAAGTAAGCTAATGCACACACACATCTCTTAATTTTATTATTATTATTTATAATAGGTTCTCCGTCGTCATTCAAATTAATTGTGATATACAATGAACATTGATAAGTCCTGCGGAGTTCATTTTATCAGTTAAAAACGGATGCTATTGACACCACTGTGGTTCTTTTTACCTAAACAATCTCATAAAATCATAAATTATTTAAATTAATAATCAAACGCAAATAATTAACTTTTTAAATACCTAAACAATAACATAAACTATTAAATTGATTTGTAATAAAGACAGGCCTATATTCCAGGAAATGTGCACTTAACCAACAATGTTTTAACTTAATTATACTTTAAGTAAATACATACACACAAAAATAAATTACACACAGTACACACTCAGAATAGTAGTGAATTTAGGAGGGTTGGGTGCTAAGGGATTCTTCCTTTGCCTATCCAATCCCCTGTTAAATTCTCATCTTATCCTTTTCTTAACGTGATAGGCAAAGGTGACAAGATAGGTCTCCGGCCACCTCACTCATCAGACGAACTCCAAATACTTCTTCACGATTGTCTTCTATAACGGTGTGGATGATGCCAGAAAGTTTTAATTCAGAATAAGATGTCGTTAGACTTATAGTTTCAAATTTATTGGTATTTGATATACGCCAATTTCGTTAGACACGCCGAGTAGATGAATGACGAATCATCATTCATCATCATTATAGTGGTAGAGCCGACACCAATATATGTTGCTCGAATGGGCCGGCTCGACCGGTGAATTACCACGACCTCACCCGGTGAATTACCCCCTCACAGAAAGCAGGCGTGAAGTAGAGTTACTCTGCGTTTCGTCTGATGAGTGAGGTGCCGGAGGCCTAATTCTAGTTCTCTTCCCCTTCCCACCCTTTTTTTATAAGGAAAGGATGGGAAGGGGAAGAAAACATGATGGTGGAGGGGATGTGATGTATAGAATTTGGAAATAACCATTTTCTGTTTGTCCCCTTCTCTGACCATTAAAGGTGGGCAACGCATCTGCAACTCATTAGCTAGTGGCAGATGTCTATGGGTAGCAATCACTTGACATCCGTGAACCGCTTGCTCGTTTGCCACCTAGTACTATAAAAAAAAAACAAAAAAAAAGGTAGGCAACACATTTGCTTGTTCACTTAAAATCAGGTGATACGCTTGCTCGTTTGCCACTTCCATAAAAGAAGTATCATTATTTTGTTTACAGGAATTGCAGTGGACAATTTTACAGGCGTTAATTTGAAATCTCGTGCATTTTTCCTCAGCCATTATCATTACGATCATATCCAAGGTTTGCATTCGAGTAGTTTGGTCACAACCTTGAAGCGTAGTAGTGCGTATATATATACATCGGAAATTACAGCGTGTATAATAAACAACGAATTTCAAAATTCTGAAATTTTAAAATATGTAAAGCCTTTAAGACGAGGTGAGATATTTATTTAATTTTAGCACATACTATTGTAGCTTTAAAGCTTTGTCTCTTAAATTGTCAGGCTGGGGACTTGTTATTCCGTTGTACGATTCGGACACTTTAAATAAAAAAAGCTCGTGAAAGATTTTGTCAAGATAGTTGTAGGAACCCCTTGTAATATTTATGTACATATACGCTTTAACATTCTTAGTAAAGCTTTTGATATCGTTGTATGCGATATTTTGGTACAATTTTTATCATATCTTCAACTATTATTGTTGTTAATTCTCTATTTACATTTCAGAAAGTACATTGATCACTCTGCCAAGTATGCCAGACAATGATTTAGAGGAATTGTACGTTGAAGTGACACTGATTCCCGCAGGGCACTCTTTTGGGTCCACCATGTTTCTTTTTAAGACAGCACAGAAAACTGTACTGTACACTGGCGACTTTAGAATAAGGTAAACTAATGTCAGACGTCTCAAACGAGTCACTGTTACTCTAAGTCGTAACAGTGGTAGAGCCCGCAACATGTGTGCACAACAAATGTGCCTCGATCGGTGAAATACCACGACCTCACAGAAGACAGGTGTGAACTAGACGTATATACGTTATGTCAGGCGAGTGAGGTACCGGAGGCCAATTCTATGTATGGAAGGAAGAGAATTTATATTCAAACAAAATCACCGGCCAAAGATGTTCCAAAGACAGTGACAACAACATTCACACGTGAAATGTGTAAAAAGGTCATAGCGTCATTAAAATAAGACAAAAGCAGACAGCTAGTGTTTGTCACTTAAGCGTAAATGTAAACACATGACGTAAGCTGGAGAAAAAGCGTCCTAATTAGGACGCTTTCGTGGCTTCATATATGCAACTATTATGTGTGTAGACCTTATACACGCACTGTTTTTTTTTCTAACTAATAATATAAATTTCACCTAACGCCGTTAGAGTAAATGTTAATTTTTAAATCCAAGAAACCTGTCTGGCGTATTTAATAACACCTTAATCTTTAAGGTTGAGGCCACAGGAGCTGGAATTAATATACCTTGTTTCATAGCAAGATATGATTGGTGTAAACAAACAAGCGTCATTTATTTTATTAATGATGTATTGAAGTATGAATTTAAAAAAACGAAAGTAGTATGTGTATCAGTTATCTGGTTTCTATAGCATATATATATATATTATAGTGCAAGCTCTGCTTAGTTTGTGATGCTCTGCTGAAATGTATGGATGTAGAAAAAGCGAGAGAGGTGTGCCAGGATCGCGCCGAATGGAAATCCATTATCTGCCTACCCCTCTGGGCTACGGGCTTTATTATTCAATCATTTTATTTTAATCAATAATCCAATGATTACAATTTGTTTTAGAATTAACGACGTATCGAAATACGCGAAGCTACATGAAAATAAAGATCCGATACAGATTGACGCTATGTACGTTGACACGACATTTATTAATATAAAATACTCAGATTTTGCGAAGAGAACCGACACTGCCGATACCGTGATTGACGAAATAGATAAATGGCTGAAGGTCGATGATAATGCGGTTTCAATATTCATGTATGCTAATTACACATTTGAGTTCCTACTGAACAAGATATACGAAAGGTTGAACAGAAAGGTGTACATAGGCGATAATAAATGGAAGTTCTACAGGTAAGGATAATATTTTCTTATAAACTTTGTAGCCCGCAACAGAATCTGTTGTGGTCGATGCACGATCGATGTGCCGCGTGTCTGAATGTGTGAGCGAGAGCGCAACATGAGAGAGAGATAGATAATGCTCATTGTTTTAGGAAATGTCACGAATTTAACGTCCGAGCGCCTTGCGCCCAGACACCTGGGATTATTTTTTCTTTTGAACTAATGAGGTCTACCCTTATTCTCTTGTTATTCTTTTCTAATAACGAAAGGGATGTGAGAGGAAAGTTAATTTCACGGGAAATAGAATGAATAGGAAAGACTTTCCTGTCTATACCCCTCTCTATCCATTACAGGTAAGCAACACATCTGCTAGTATGCGCCCATTCTAAAAAAGTTATATATTTCTGTGTTTTAACTTAAGTGAAGTATTCGTGTAACCAATTTGATTTAAGAATTCGTATATACTCGTATAAGGTGTAAATTTATATATACTATACGTTGTTTCATAGTAAGATATGATTGTTGTAAACAAACAAACGTCATTTACCAAACATGGCGGCCATTACACTTTATATACTAACATCGGAAATGTTGTAACTTTGTGAACGTGAGATAAAATAAAGTAACATTTTGTAATATGGATAGCTAATGTTATATACGGTAATATGAGAAAAAATTGTATTCTGGAATTACCAATTTTAACGTAGAAACCTTTGCTTATAAAAATCACTGTGCTGTGAATATTTATTAAAATGTTTACTCTTCATATTCCTTAAAAATAAAAGAAAATTAAGTAAAGAACTTAGGATTTGTGTGTTAGCGTGTGTGTAAGAGAGAGAGAGAGAGATTCTCGATAATAGAGTTACAATCAACTTTCGAACAAACCTCTTTCATCTTTCATCTCTCTCGTGTAACGAAATGCTTAAACGTGACGCGTCCTTGAAATTTCCCGTTCCAGCAAATTACAACATCTAGTTCCTGGTGTCACGAACGACCCTAAAGAATCTAGGATACATTTGTGCCGACACAAGACTCAGCGGGGAAGTCACGATGAGTGTATACCATCGCCATATGCTTCTTACAAATCATTCCTCCATGTTCATTTGACAGCAATGAAATGGTGGAACTATAACGTGGAAGATTCTCCGACTACCCACAATTCTGACACCTCATTAGATGCTTGTTTCTCCACTCATTGTTCGAGAAGTGAGATCATTCACTTTGTAAGATACTTCAATCCTTCCAAAGTCGAAGGTTTCCCGGAAAGGTACACTGCGCCAGATGCGCCAAGCGATGATCACGAGGAATTCGTTCTAACACCCAGAAGAAGCTTGTCTTCAACAAAGAAGAGACGCCGTGAAGTATCTAAGGAGAGTGTCAGTAAAGTTGTCAAAAAGATTTTGTAAATGGCATGCGTTTTAAAAAAAGAAAAGTTTTTTTTTAAGTCTAAAGGCGTGTTCAGACGACCCGCTACGTGCACATCACACGCACGTCCTGTTTTATGTTTCATGCTTTAAATATAAAACCAATTGGGAGTCTGAATAAATGTAATGAGCTGATGAAGGAATAACGTTTCGTTAATAGATGTAGTTTACAAGATACTTTTAAATGGCCTCGAAGAGGATGGAATAAGGTTTCTGATCATAATAAAATAAATGTTAGAAGACGAAGACAAAGTCGCGGGCAAAGCCTTACATCGTTCTATTAATAAAAAATGATTGTAATGCAAAATAATGTGAATAAAATGTTTTTATAACACCATTGAATGTTGATGTGTACCATGTGGCAAAGGCAAGCGGTTCACCCGATGTGATCGCTACCCATAGACATCAGCAATTAACTAATGAGTTTTTTTTTTTTTTTTGTGACTGAAGTGTCACTGTTTGCCTTGAGGAGGCATTTACAGCTACACCGGGCTCGAGGCGGCAGGGCGCAGAGGGCGCCTAGCCTAAGCCTCTTTAAGAGTAACTAAGCTCGAGGGCTCCCTCCGTAGAGGGAACCTCGGCTCGGGCCGTTACTTTAATATTATTACCGGATTGGGAGGCCACCGAGCTCTTAGGTCGCTTCGGTGGACGCTCCATGGAGTGGCTCGGCTCAAGGGCCCCCGAGAGGGGACCTCGGCTTGGGCTGTCACTCTTTACGCGTTTAGCATTCCGATTCGAGGGTGCCCGAGAGGGCCGAGCCTCGGCTCGATCGGTAGCCATTATCTGATTACAAATATTATTACAGCTAACATTACTACCACTTCGGAAAGCGTTAGCGCTGGGAGAAGAAGTGGCGGAAGAAACTCCAGCAACGCTTCTATCATGAGTAGGGGAGAAGAATCTGCCGGCTATGTGGCCGTATCGAGAAGGTAATAGCCGTCCTCGCCGGCGAAGACGGTGTGTGATTTGTTTGCGATGTTGTTTCATCCTAGCCTGAGCGATGGTTATTGCATCGTCTCGATAGTCGAGGACGTGCCTAGGTCGTCTATAATCGCGACGGAACGTACCGAGCGCGATTGGTTTGTAGGTGGCGGCACCTACGACTAACGGGTTGGGGTGACCGGCGGCGGAGTCGAAATAGCGACGCGACGCCAACTTCAGGTGTTGAGCTATGGTGGGCAGCTCTAAATCCACGTGTAAATCGATGTTGCGCATGAACCACGGCGAGCCAGTGGCCCTGCGCAAGAATCTGTTTTGGATCAGCTGAAGTCGGTGTATTTAACTAATGAGTTGCAGATGCGTTGCCCTTTAATGGACAGAGGAGGGGACAAACAGAAAATGGTTATTACCAATTCCTATACATCCCCTCCACCGTCAAGCTTTCTTCCCTTTCCTATCCTTTCCCTATAAGAAAATAGTGGGAAGGGAGAGAGAACCAGAATCGGGCCTCCGGCACCTAACACGCCTGTCTTCTGTGAGGTCGTGCTATTTCACCGGTCGAGCCGGCCAATTCGTGCAACAGATGTTGTTGCGGGCTCCACCACAGTGAGACAAAATGGTGGTAATAACAGCGGAGAACATGGCAATCATAACTGTTTCCCAATTGTATTGAAAAGAAGAATGGCGTGAAGTAGACGAATCGCTACTGTCCCTATCCCTACTAATATTATAAATGTGAATGTAAGTTTGTTTGTGATGCTTTCACGCAAAAATTACTCAACCGATCATCATGAAACTTTGTAGACATATTCTTGGAGGTACTAGAAGTAACATAGGATACTTTTTATGAAAAAAAAATTAGTATATAAAATGCGAAGTATGTATGTTCCTATAGACCTATAGACTCCGAAACGGCTGGACCGATTTCGATGAAATTTACAGGGATTGTCCAGATTGGCACATTCCTGTGTTTGGTAGCGGTCGGATCAACATATTAGTAGTGACCTCTTAGCAGTTATCGCGGTGCTGTGAGTAGTGAGTCGTCTTGTCCATGTCCATGTCTGTCTGCTGTTTCAAGCTACTTTCTTTTATGGAACAAAGTGTCTTTCCGTACTGTCTCCATATTTATACTGTGTAAGAGGTTTGGGAATGATTTCAGTTCACGATATGCCGACAGCTTATATGCCTGGTCCGATTATTAACGGACGCAGTTCACAATCAGTCCGCGACATTCATAACATTTCCTTCTACCATAGAAAACATACTTCGTTAGATTTTAGCTAATTAACTTTAATTACCAATTAAATTTAATCGATCGATTAACTTTGACTTTGTAGGTTCTAAAATCTGTTCTAAATACTACAAAGCGATGGCGGAATTCGTTACTTATTTGCTGTTAAATTTTGCGATTTTACGTAAGTTAACTTAAGTTACTTTATTATTTAGAAACTGTGCCCCATAGTTTCACCCGTTGTGCAATTAAATTTAACCGACGATTGTTAAGCATGCCCACTGGCTGGACCCTATTTAATATCATTGCTCATATACCTGAGGTCAACTTAGATTGGATTTGAAAAGATTCCATATAAACTTTCATCCCCTACTTTATACCTTTGGGGAACGAATTTAGAAAAATACTTTCCTAGTACTCGCACGTAATAACAGAAATATCTGTGCAAAATTTCAAGTCTCTAGGTCCAGTAGTTTCAGATGTGTGTTAAAAGATCTAGGTAGGATCTAAATCTAGAATTTATATATATATATATATATATATATATATATATATACGAAATTCTCGTGTCACGATGTTCGACCGCGATGAACTCCGAAACTACTCAACCGATCTGAATTAAATCTTGTATACTCTGTGTAATTTAGTCCAACTTGAATACAGCTACTTTTTTACTGGTTGAATCCGAATTCGGGTGTGTAAAATCACTCTTTTCTTAATGTTATATCGCTTAATTCCAAAAGTAGCATTTCGTCGTTTATTGCTCGGTTTCGAGTAACAAATACAAGTGCTCTTTCTCAAAAATAAATCCCAGCTCCTAATTTGCTCTAATAATGTGACAACGGTTCACCACTGTCAAATAATTATGAAAAAACAATTCAGACAACATTGAGAGGCCATTGTAACACGATTGTGTCATTAGGTCATTATAAGGAGTGGCGATTAACATTATTTAATATTCCTCGCTTAGTATTATTAATTCAAGGGTCTAAAACTTCAACTAAATAATAGCTACACTAGTAAATCGCCTTTCTGTTTTTTTTAGATTGTCAATCACAAGTAAAAAAGTATGTGGAAAGAATGTAAGTATAAAAGTTAATCAAATAACAATAATAAGGCTTTATTTACACTGTTATTATTATTATTATTTCACTATTAAAATATGACCCCTGCTGGTATAGGCACCATCTGTCTCCAAACATTCCTATCTGTTGCTGTTTGCAGGTTTTCCCCGCTATTTTGACTATGTCGTCTGTCCATCGGTCTTTGGGTCTGCCTCTTACTCTCTCTTCTTTGTCAGGGCCAGTCCGTGACGTTACTCTTTTTGTCCATGTCTCTTCATTCTCGCGCATCGTGTCCTGCCCCTTTTCCACTTTAGGGGCTTCGCTTGGTGTACTGCGTCTATTATTAATAATAATAGACGCAAATAATAATACGTTGATAAAATATATCCCAGCCTACGAGTTACATATGTATGAAAATATTTCATTTTCAGGCCACCTGCAAAATATTCAAATCCGAACTTCATCAGAGATCGACTAAAAAGTATAAAGCTTTTAAATTTCTATACCTTTAAAGAGTGCCTTTGACGACTTAGTTTCGCTAATACTATGCGTGCGCAATAACACACTCGCATTGAATTCGAAGCATCCGCTTGGATACTCCCACGTCACCGCGTGTTTATATTTTTTGTTATAGAAAAAAGCAGGAAAAGAGTTAGCGTGTAATTATAATATTAAGTGACCGCTTCCCATAGGTAACCGCACCATGATAGTGAGTTGCAGATGCGTAGCCTGCCTTTAATGGACAGACAAATGGATTAATCGAAAAAGGGTTATTTCCTTTGCCTATCCATCCCCTTCCCCTTTCAAATTGTCTTCCCCTCCTCGCGAAAAGGGTGGGAAGGAACGGTAAGAAGACTAGGATTAGGCTGCCGGCATCTCATTAGACGATACGCACGTACCGTCGACCTGATATAATAGAGAAATATAATAAATATATCATTAGCGGGCGAAAAGTGAGGACCCGAAAACGTCCCCATTGGGACGCCTCTACGTCAGTGTTATTTAGTTCACACTAGCTGTCCTCTTTTTTCTTGTTATTTTAATTATGCTATCCTTTTCCCACCATTTGATATGTTTGAATGCTCCTGTCACTGTCACTGCAACACATGACCGGGTTTTCATGCATATGTAACGTTGGAATAAACAAGCACGTTACTTAATCTGTAACGCGTAGCCAATCCGCGACGAGAGAATAAAAATAACGTATATTGAATAATTAAGTGGACGCAGGCGTTCCGCGGGGGAGGGGACCGACTAACCGACATACGGGTGGAGTCGTAGGGAAGGTAATTAACAATTTGCCATTCTAAAACCTAAAATAACAAAGATCCCGCTTGTGATATAAGCTACCGGCTTAGCAACTTCCATTACCTACCGGAATCTTCGAGCTACTACTGCCTGCGGGCTTCCATCGGAAGCCAGCCAGCAGAGCTAACCCAGCCATTTCCGTTCGCAGTCCTAGATCAGGCCAATGATACGTTATTCTAGTACAGTCTGAATCTACCCTCTCACGTTACACGTATATCATTGGCGTCGACTTTCAGATATTATACTGAAGCCGTTTTGGAATGAAACGTGGCAAAGTCGCTTCGACAAACCTTTTCATCCTGCCTGGATGGACTACTGTGACCCCTACCATTGTAACGACTACCACAAAACAGCATGCGGGTTGAATAGAAAGAGGATGCGATTCAAATGGTTTCAGAGCGGGTGTCATATCATTTTGAATAATTTGTGTGCATCCTACCGTGGGAATCTTAGTAAGTTACTATTAACTTTTTAATGGAAAAGAGAAAAAAGGACCGGTTTGCGTGTTTAGTATGATACTTGCTTCTCACGCCGCAGGTCGTGGTTTCGATTCCCATCCAGGATAGACATTTGTGTGCATGAACATGTCTGTTTGTCCTGAGTCTGGGTGTAATTATCTATTTATGTATGTATTTACAAAAGAAAAATAGTAAATGTCAGTATATCAGTCTGGTTCTCGCAGCACAAGTTCTGCTTAGTTTGGGATAATAGATGGGAAAAAAAGAGGTTGAGCGTCAGATTATAGACATAGGAGATAAGAAATACGAGATGTGGAGTTGGGAAAAAACGAGCTGACAATTTCACCTAATATTAAGTGACCTCTGCACTAAGGCATCCACAACGAGTTGCAGATGCGTTGCTTACCTGCCTACCTGGACAGAGGAGAGGATAAACAGGGTATTTCCTTTTCCTATTTATTTATTGTTCCCCCGTCAAATCCTCTTCCTTCTGCCATCTTTTCCATATTACAAAAGGATAGGAAGGAAGAAAACTAAGATTAGGTAGCACCTCACTCATCGGGCGGCATCAGAATACTTCCACTTGTCTTCTGTTTTCTGTGAGCTCGTGGTATTTCACCAATCAAGTCGGCTTATTCGTGCAACAGATGTTTGCGGGCTCTACGGCTGCTGCCACATTTTTAGCATTTCAACTCATAAATGTCAGCTTGTATGGAAGCAATGGTGTTCCAGAATACGATATGATTGAAGCCAAATTCTGCATCCATTACACCATGTTCTTGCGTTCCGGTTGTCCGGCGTCCTGCGACGATGAGGACTTCAGGCCGGTCTGCGGAGTTAGCAGTGTTGACAATCATGTTGTCTTGTTTAAAAACAGTTGCGCTTTGGATATTGCCAACTGTCGACAAGGAGTTCTGCAAGGTAATGTATAAATAGTAATTGCCAATCTTAATTAATTTTGGTGGCGAAAATCATTATGTTTTAATTCGAAACATTCATACCACAATTAAGTAATAAACTTCGAGCTTCGCTCTGCGATATCAAATTATTAAACAATCATTCGTGAATAAGGTAGACGAGTTGTATATCTAAAGATACGTTTTCAATCCTCGTATATTTTCCACCCTAACAACCATCCATATGCAGACCACCATAGTGGCTTATGGGGTAATCCGATAAAAGCTGCCGATCGAGCCCTTGAGCCGAGGATCGTCCACCGAAGCGACCTAAAGGCTCGGCGGCCTCCCAATCCGGTTATAATAATAAAGCAACGGCCTAGGCCTACGGAGGGAGTCCTCGAGCTAAGTTACTCTTAGAGGCTTAGGCTAGGCGCCCTTAGCGCCCTGCCGCCTCGAGCCACGTGTAGCTGTAAATGCCTCCTCAAGGCAAACAGTGACCTTCCAGTCACAAAAAAATGGCTCATGGGGACGTGAGTTTACCACTAACAATCTAAACTTCTACGCAGCAAGTAAGCTCTAGACCTCACTCGAGAGCCTCCGCTCGGGCCTGACCGGACGGGGAGGCCGCCGTATTATTAATTTAATAAAGTATTATTATTTGTGTCAGATTCGGCCGTGCTCTTCGCTTGTACTTTAGTAAACTATTTTTTTTCTACTTTATTGTATTGTGCTGTTTTTTCTTCTTCAGAATATGAGCAAGTTCATATGGATATATGTGCGCATTATCTTTAAGGGGAGTAAATCAAGATTTGTCTAATGTTGAACGTAAGGGTCATTAATAAAAGTTACACACGACCTCGTGTTTTATTAAAATTAATTTAAATAACTAGCGATCCGCTCCGGTTTTGCCCGGGTAGCACTCATGTTGATCCAATTGGTATTAAAATTCACAGGATCACCCCCTAGATCTGAATCTTTCTGTTCAGCCGTTTTGAAGCCTACAGGGAGGAACATACGTGTACAGATCGACTTTTATATATGCCAAAGAACAATATGCAATACTATACCTTGTTTCACAGCAATCTGTGATTTTTGTAAACAAGGGTTTTTACGTTATAGTTTGTAAGTTCTAAATGTGCGCCACGTGCCCCGCCACTCGTTTGCCCCATGTTTGTTCACAAAAATCATACCTTGCAATAGAACAAGGTATATATTTAATTACTTAACCCCTAAAGATGCCCAAATTTCACCTCCCTGCCTACTTTCTAGGGTTGTCTAGTGCCAGTACAACTGATATCTGATGCCTAATCCAACGAACATACCCCTCGAGGTTCATTTATAAAAAAAATCTATACATCGCCTTTTATATACGTAGATATAATATACCTTTAAAAAAAGTATCCCATGGGAACCGTACATTTTCGCGGGATACAAAGTAGCCTATATGCTACCAGACTATAATCTCTGTGCCACATTTCATTCAGTCCCATTCAGCCGTTTTTGTGTGAATCCACACAAACAAACTTTCGCATTTATTATATTGATATCTAGAGGTTTAGATGAAATCAAGAAATTAAAGATATTGGCTATTGGAACTCTTTTACGCAGGTAACGCCGTGTGCCTTTGCTAGTCTCATTATTTCGATGTATTGCAACCTGACTGTACTGTGTTGATTCACATAAATTAAAAAGGTTTTGCTTATAAATGCTTCGGTGAAATTTAATCCGGGCACATGAAGCCTTCGCACATTTCAAACGTAACCTAAGATGTACATTTACTTTATTATTTTGTTTGGTAAGTTACTTTATTACATTCTATTTAATAAAATAATCTTATCATTGAACGCTTCTGTATCAGAGAAAATACTAACAGTCCCCATGTTATATCACTTCTATATTTTTTATCTACCATGAAATTATAAAATTACACGATGTTATACATTTCATTTAAAACGGGAATCGAAAGAATATGTACTATTATTAGGTCATTTTTTTCTATTTAAAACTATTTTATATAATATACTTTAAAAAATCTACCAAAACAACAGACATTCTAAAATATATTATATATAAATAGTGTTCCACTGGCTGCGGAGTCCTTTTATTTCAAGCAACCAGTGGTCAGGGTTACAGAGAGAGGAACTTTCTTACAATGCGGGCAGATTCTAAAATTACCGCTTTTTGTATCAAACCCTTAACCCAATCGTCTAGCGAGAGCTTCTTAAGATGTGGGTCGAAGTCGAAAAAATATAGAATATGAAGAGCCAACGAGCAAACGGTTCACCGGATATAATAAGTGCCCAGAGACATCTGCAATAAACTAGTGAGTTGAAGATGCGTTGTTTTTGATTGTCCTTTAATGGGCAAAAGAAGGGAACAGAAAAAAGGATGTTCCCATCCCCTATCCATTGCCTCCTCATCCATCAAATCCTCTTCCCCATCCCATTCTTTCCTTAGGGATAGGAATAAGAAGAGGAGTGGAAATACGCCTCTGGGACCTCACTATATGCTATCACTATATCACTATACTATATATAGCTATCACTATATGCCGGAGGATGAATTCTGGTTCTCTTCCTCTACATATCCTTTTCTAATAAAGAATGGATGGCCACCCCTGTATCTGTTTATCCCGTTCTCTGTCTCTTAATCTAAGATAACGTTTCTGCAACACAGTTGCAGATGCCTACAGGTAGAAAAGAAAGTATTTTCACGGTTAAGTCTTAAACCTTTTTATATAGCAATCAACATACACTACGTCTTGGGCCCGACGCCATCAATCCAAGAAAGAATCGCCATACTCAAGGGCAAACTTCTAAATGATGGTCATAAGCGGCATCCTTCCATCTTCGACTATTACGATGAAGACAGTTACAATGAGGGTGATCAGGAATTCCTAATAGAACCAATAACTACACAACGATGGAGCAAACGTTACAAAGTGGCTAGAGCAGTCAGTACACCAGCTACCAACGATAATACAACGGGGAAAGTAAGGTCTCCAGAGCCGAAACGCGAGGGACTGAGTCCCGTTCTCAAATCACAAGAAAAAAAGAAAATAAGAGAAAAAATGTTCTTAAATCCGATGGATATCTTCTATAGGCGTGTCATTGGCGAAGAATTTAAAAACGAGAATTGGAAATGGCTTCAATGTCAAGATATGATCACCCCGTACTTGACCGGAGCGAAGAAAAATCCGACGGAAGTTAAAAAAGTAGGAATCAAAGACGCTATACCGGAAAGGTATGAATTCATTGAAATTGCTGAACAAGTAGACAGACTTTGAACTGATGGGGCCGAGAAGTCTTGTAGTGTCCGCCACGTACAGGTCAACGTAGCGTAGCTAGGTCCACTAGGTTGGTGTGGAAGCGATCATTGGGTAGGCTTATTTCGAGCAGTAAACGACTGTTGGCTAGTTTTGGTTCTGTTTCTATGGAAGAAGATAACAAATGAGCATGTGGTTCGCCTGATACCGCTACCCTATAGACATCTGCAACAAGCTTATGAGTTGCAGATGCGCTTGTAAACATTTATTTCGGACAGAAGAGGAGAAAAGGAATTGCGGTAAGAAGGGGAAGGGGTAGAGGATAGAATTTTGTATGGAAGAAGATGTCGAGCAGTTCACCTGATTTTAAGTGACCGCTACCCATAGGCATATGCAACAAGCAAATGAGTTGCAGATTTGAAAGGGGAAAAGATAGACGGAAAAAAGAATTTTGCCTTTTTCTATTCATCTTCTCCACGTCAAATCTTCTTCCTTTCCCATTCTTTCCTTTTAATAAAGAGGACATAAACTGAACCTCCGTCACCTCACTCGACTAACGAAACGCGGAAGCATACTTCTACTTCACGCCTGTCTTCTGTGAGGTCGTGGTATTTCACCGGTTGAGCCGGCACATTCGTGAAGTAGAATCTACCACTAATAATATTTTTCAGGCTATTCCATTTGTTAAGCATGAACATGAGTGCTCAGGCGAAAGAAGACACCTTCGCAATGCTGTATCAAATCAGCAAGATTCAGATACGTCTTTACCAATGGGATGTGATGCCGATAAGGGTTTTGTTAAATTTGTTAGTTAGAGGTACATATATAGAGCAGAGCACACTTTGTCACTTTATAATCTGACAGCAAATTGTGAACTGAACGAATCATTTATGCCGATGCTAAACTTGTACATCCTCGAGCGTGATGGGGACATTTTTTTTAGCGGTGGGGAAAGGTGGGGTTATTTACGATTTATGTTACTCCGTCTTGTTGTAAACGTCAAATTATCTTATCAAGTAACCTTAGAACTATTTCCTTTGAAATAAAATAAAAAATTGACCGCGCTCGAGGGTGTACAGGTTTGTATAACAAGTTTGTGATCCCTACATTTCTTTGAATCGCGCTGATATCGTCCAGTTATTGAAATGCATACTTCTAGCTGGGTTTGGCAAGAAAAGCATGCTAGTAGAGTTAATTCCGTTTAGATGCGATCCTTAAGAAGTATGTTAGGCGTGATATTAAATGCTAGGATTAAAAATAGCATTATAATGAAAAGTGTGGCCTTAAAAGTGGATTGCTGTGACTAGAATTGACAAAGGTATGCTTCGGTGGTTCCTGCATGCTAAAAGGATGAATGAAGAGAGAGTAACGAAACAAATTTATGTAGCAAAAGTAAGTGGAACACCCATAACCGAGGAGCTTGTATGCGTAGATGTATGAATATAGAAAAAGCCAGAGGTGTGCCAGGATCGCGCCGATTGGAAATCCGCTATCTGTGCCTACCCCTATGGGTTACGGGCGCATATTTATTTATTTATACATATCCCTCCTTACTTCCTTTCAGTTGCCTACCTTTAATGGACAGAGTAGGGATATAATATGACATAAATTGTTATTCCAGGAAAGCCGCATACGTTTCGTAATTTAAAAGCCAGTATGAGAGAAATGTTTGCTGCATGGCATTTGGATTTTCGCAATTTGACAAAAATTATTGAGCAAACCCGAATAATACGACCCCCGTGCACCGTCACCTCGCAGTACAGCGGTAATTATTTCCTTATATGTCACAGTCAGATTGTAAATATCGTTAGTTCATAATCGCACTAACATACATAACATTGTACAATAAACGGGCAATTGTCGACATGTCATTTCTTGCAGTTTATAAAGTTTCGAAGTCAAATCGTTAAATTGTCAACTGATATTTTGCTTGGGTTATTACGTTGAAGTTAGGAAGGAAGATAATTTTAGGTTATGGAATCGCGCCGATCGAATGAATCGGGGTAAGGAAAGGTACGTCACCTTAGACTCGACATTTGCTTGCACCAGGGAACCTGACACACTGTCACAATTAAATAGAACATATATCTTCATATTGACTATTATTGTTTACTATTTTGAACCTTGTTGTCATATCAAGTATGTCGAATTTTATATACAGTTGTCTGCTTCTTCAGTTTCAAAAGGTAAGTCTGTACTGCATGATATAGGAATTCATGTAGAAAGCGGCCAAGGTTTTCGAATGTACTTTTTGTAGACATATTCGATCATAGTAATACTATGCTAAAATATTATTCTGAACTTTTTGTTCTAGAATTTTTTTATAGTACTAGGTGGCAAACGAGCAAGCAGTTCACCCGACGTCAAGTGATCGCTACCCATAGACATCTGCAACTAACTAATGAGTTGCAGATGCGTTGCCCACCTTTAATGGACGCAGGAGACAAACAGAAAAAGGGTTATTTCCAATTCCTTTACATCCCCTCCACCGTCAAGTTTTCTTCCCCTTCCCTTCCTTTCCTTATAACAAAAGAGTGGGAAAGGGAGAGAACTAGAATTGAGCCTTAGATTCATTTGTATTACGGGAGTATTTTTTAATGGTGGCAAACGAGCAATCGGTTCACCTGATCTTAAGTGACGTATACCCATAGACATCTGCAAATGAGTTGCCCATGGGTTGCCTATTTTAATTTTGGACAAAGTTGTAGTTAGATTGCAAAAGGATATATTCTCCAGTCTATCCCCTCCCCACCTCCAACCATCTTTCTCTCCCACGGTGTTTACAGTTGGTATTTCAAAATTTCGCTTTATTACTTATTTCACCATCAACCTGCCTACGATATGTCAAAAATCTGGTACAGATACTTTCTTTCCTGATGAATTGAACAAGAATGATATTCTAATTCCAGGGTCTACGAAAACTGCGAAAGGGTATAAGGAATTTACGACAGTTACAAAGTCGAGGTTCTAATGGTAGCGGAATATGGAATCAAAAGATATTGCTTAAAAGTAATACTGGTATTATTATTATTATGCGGTGTTCATTATTATTATTATTAAATAAAGCAAAAATTTATTGTAAACTTTATCTCCTACTAGCATTAGAACCCCTATGTATAAATAAATAAACAAAAATTGCTAATTTATTATCCACTTGTGATCCGCCACGGTTTCTCCCAGGCGGCACTAATTATATTGATCCGATCGCTGCCAGACTTCACCGGAACATCCGCTAAGCCAATCTAAACGTTTCCTGAGTATTTCGTCGAAATCGATCGAACAGTTTCTGTGTCTATATACATACAAACACACATCGCCTTTTATATATACATAAAATAAAAACCATTATTAAATTAAAAAAGACATATAATAATATATACATAACGCATATACAACAATCAAATCTCTCTGACAGAGAGACCTTTAATAGGGTTGTAATACTCCATTACTTTTTTCTTCTGTCTGTTGTTCTTTGTTCTGTATTCGACCTGCTGTGGGCCTTTAGGAGGGTCCATTAAGTTATTTATTGATAACTCTTGTAGGCCTTTGCCGTTAAAAATGTAAAAGTTTATTGGATTTATTTGATCGATTTCCCTGGGTACCTTTAGGACAATCTGTTCAACTGCTAAAATTGTCCTGCAAAGCGCCAAGATCAATAACATTGACATTTTAAAATAAATTTACCTGAAAGTTGTACTATTCTATATTTTATTTCGCGTTTTTGATATCAAACGCATTAAATATTTTACGGTATATTTTTATGTACAAGCAACACACAATACATATTAAAAAATCAAGTCACCACGGCCTGTTTGTCTGTATGAACGCAATAAACTCAAAAACGATCTATGACATTTTTAAATGGTTTCACTAATAGACGGAGTGAATCACGTTTAGGTATTTAATTACTAGCAACCCTCCCCTGCATTGCAGCCTCCATACAAGCTTTCATATCCTATTTTTTTTTATAAGCCGGGGCAAACGAGCGGCTGGAACACCGAGGTGATCAACGACGGCCATGGACACCCGCAACACCAGAGGAACTGCAGATGCGTTGCCGGCTTTTGAGAAAATATAGGCTCGCTTCCTGAAGGACCCTAAGTAGTACTGGTTTGGAAATACCGCCGAGGACAGACAATTCCATAACGCGACTGTGCGTGGCATGAATTTTCGCGAGGACCGCACAGTCGAGTAATGGCAGCCATCAAGATGGTGTGGATGGTACCTGGCGGTCTGTCGTGTTGTCCGATGACGAAACTCGGCGGGAGGATTATGACCTTTAGTGGATGAATTTTGTTCCATACAAATTCCAATACATAAATAACTATCCGTCCTACCATAGATATAGATTGAAAAAATGTATTGCCATATGACGCTTTTAGTATTTTAATAACCGATTATTGAAATACTAACAGTAGGGAGTGGATTGAAATTTCAATATCGGATATCTTACTAAGGATAGGGATCGAATATAGAAGGCGGCTGTCAATTTTTTTTAATTAATCATAACTTTATTTTATTTTACATCGCTTTCTGTCTCTTGTTTATGCGAGATGGTGGTTTCCTAATCGGTTTTATAACCTCCCTTACCCTGTCCCTCTCTGGAAGTGGCTCATTAAAATCATATCCCTCTGCCACATTTGAACTTTCGTAATTATATGGCGTTGTAAACCGCTTTTTAGATTTTACTTTGCGCGTAATATCTGATTCTTGACTACTTTCCCTTCCATCAGGTACTGTAGTTCTTTCTTTTTCTATATCATCTATTTCATCATCGGTCCACAAGTAACTAGTCACTGCTTTAACGACATCAGACTCTTTAAGATCTTTTACTTCTTTAATCTTTGCATCATCTCGATTTTCTTTTAACTTGAGCCTTTTGATTTTATTTGAATGTGGCCCTTCTCGATCTTTGAACGCCTGTACCTCTTTCTCTAAATTACTGGCATCTTCATTGCTATCGTTATAATTTGTATTGAGTTCAATTCTTTCGAACACAACATCGTCTGGTTGAGTCATATGGTAGGAACTGCTTGGTTTCCTTGGGGAAAGTATTCCTTTCCCTTTGTTATTATTCTGTGATGTAATACGTTCTTTCCTCGTTTTCTTAATGAATCTAACTTTTACGGTTGTAGCTGTAGAAACAATGTTTTTAGCAAGTTTTTCTTTCGTTTCCTGCTCATCGTATGCTGAGCCTTCGTTGTTGTGTTTCTCAGTAGAGCCCACCTTTGGTTGTAAAATGACAAATATTTCATTACCTTTTTCTTGTTTATTCCCAATTCTGTCCTTCACTACATAACGTGGTCTTTTATATCTATTGTTTGAATTTGGCGTTGGCTTGTTTTCTTTAGTTTGTTTTCGTTTTAAAAGTAAATCACTTGCATCGTTTTTAAAATTTTTGGCTAAACTTTTACTTTTAACTCCTAGTTGTTGACTCTCCTCAGAAATTTCTACGGATTGTCTGACATTTTTGTAATGCTTTATGCCGGGCTCTTCCTTATTGTAATGCCGCGGGGTTTCGACTGTACTTCGCATGTCGCCCTTTTGTACATTTTCTTTACGGTCGCTTTTAAACTTTACTCTTAAGAATTTAGATACTAGATCCTCGATCACTCGTTCTTTGATTTGTTTCCCTAGCTGTTCAATAACATATTTATTAGCTTCTTGGACTATTTCATCATCATACCCTTCCTCTACTTCGATATCTGGAGTTCTATCCGATCTTCTTAGTTTATTTGGTGTAAATCGATCATATTCCAAATACTCTTGGCTTTTATATTCTTCATGTGAGACGCCTCTCGTTTGACTGTCTCCATTTGAAAGTGGTATTATTTTTGTTAACATTTCAGCTAGATTACCTGCTACGATTTTCTTTGCCATCGCCTTAAAGTCTTCCAAATTGGCGGTAAGTATGATGTAACCATTTATGAATCTTGCAATGATAATGAAGCTGTCTGGAATATTAACATTAGAAAATAGTAAATAAAAAAAAATATTATAGCTACATACACTATTTATGGTACGTATGGTATCTATGGTACGGAACCCTTGGTACGCGGGTCAGACTCGCACTTGGGCGGTTTTAAGGTTAACAGGAGCTCCAATATTGACTTTCTCGAAGTTGCAGTTTTGGAAGGGTGTGAAAATTAGAGGGAGAGTGGGGATCTTGGCATATATTGCGAGTGGTCACCTAAGGCCTAAGGCAGCCTATCCTTTAAGGCGGAGCGGGGCTGCGGATAAATATTCACCAATGGGCTTAGATAAAATCTCGAAGATTGATGTATCAACTTTTGGGAACTCGCGTTGCCTACATATTAAAGAAAATAAATAATGAACAACTTACATATTATTGTTGAATTGGATAGAAGAATCATCTCTGATGCATTTATTATATATTCTTCGGGTAATTATCATGAGTAACTTGCATGATGTTATACATCACCATCTGTACCTGAATATAATCATTTGCTTAATGTCAATTTGTAATTCACCGACTGATTGTGAACCTTCGTCAGTTTATGATCGGCCTAGGTATATTATAAACTGTCAGCGAGTTGTAAACCGAACGAATCATTGACAAAGTGTCATTTCTCGACGGTTTTCCATCCATCCCGGTCCTTCCCTCGTCCCTTCCCCTTCCCAGGAGGATAGGAAAAGCATTACGATTAGGCCTCCGGCACCTCATCGGAAACCACTCCACGCAACTCTTCCACTTGAAGCCTGTCTTCTTCCAGGTGGTGGTATTTCACCGGTTGTGCAGCAGATTTAGTTGTTGCAGGCTCTACCACTGTTAAAATGGTAGACAATTTTGTCGCGGTTCTGGGACACCTCTCTCGCTTATCCTTCATTCATACATCCACACTTACAGTCCTACCTTTGAAGTCACTTCGATGCACTTTGATTTGACCGGGGAGAGGATAAATAAGGAAAGGATATGTTTTTATTCTGTTTGTTTAAGGTTGGTAATGGTAAGGGTAATGAATCTGCAACTCTATGCCTATGGCCATATTGATATAAGACCACTTGAAATTACTCGTTTGTGCACCTCTATTTCTTTACAAATAAATTTATATGTGCTTACGCCCGTAACCCAGAGGGGTAGGCAGAGATCATGGATTTTCATTTGGCGTGATCCTAGCACATCTCCCCGCTTCTTATATTCATACATCTACGCATACATGCTCGTTGGTTATGGGCGCTCCTTATATCGCTTATTTTTATTTTATTTTAAACTTAAAAGCTAATTTTCCTAGCTATATCGCTTACCTTTGCTGTTCCTTGAAACCATAAAGTAATACAAGTGGTTATGTATCGACGAAGTCCTAATTAAAGCCAGTAATACTGAACACATTGGTATAAATCTTGGAGTATTCAAATTTGTTTTGGTTTTTAAAGAGGAAACATTTTCAGTAGTCATTGTATTGTTTTTGTTCTGCTTTGAATTTAATCGAAGTTTTGTTGTTATAGAATTTTGTTTTACGATTCCTTCGGTAACTGCACGTTTATCGGTAACTAGTATCCCGCCCCGGATTCGCTCGCTCCGGTGAAAGTGTTTTAGTGGCTCAGTAGTTTTTTAATTTATTCCTAACAAACAAATATTTTCACTTTATTATACTAGGTGCACGTAGCTCCGTCCTCGCCAAGTAATTACTTTGATTCAATTTTATTGAGTAACTAAAATTGTATCGTATACAAAATGAGCAACATTTCCTTGGAAATTTGTGTAGGAAATACATTAAGGTAGTTGCTGAGACTTAGTACATGAAGAAAGTATATATATACACTCAAGCCACTAACCCAGCGGTGTAGGCAGATATTACGGATTTCCATTTGTCACCGTCCTGCCAAAGGTGTAGAAATTTAACAGATTTTAAATGGTCATATTTAGTGGTGAATGGAAAGAAATTATTAAGTTGAGATCATATATTTATTAAGTAACTTAGACTTAAGTTATACTTAGTCCAATACATTCATATTAAGTAGTATATCGTAATGCCTTGATGCCGTTGTTTCGTCTTCGCCACGTTTACTTTGTGCTGTTAAGACTTCTCGCCACTCTTATGTTCTCGGGATAGAGTTCTGTAGGTAAATAAAGTCTCTTGTTACAAATCTAATCCCTTTAAACGAGCAATTCTTGTATATATGTCATGAAATGTTTTTTTGTCCAGAGAAAAAAATATGTGAATAAATAATGAGCGCCATCTTTTAATAGGTATTTGCATTATCTATTGTTGGAGCGTTGGGCTAACTTACTGAGCTCTGCCCACAGCTCTTGTTTAATATTAGGAATGTAAAGTAATTAATACGTCATTAACAAAATTGTTAAATAAACGCACAATATTTCAATCATTTGACTAAGCTTACAATTTGTCGGTGAAATTAGCGTGGCGCACCCCCGAGCCCATTCAAGCAATAGCTACACACTTTACCATTACTAAGTATTGCTGTGTTGACCGTGGGTTCACACTGCCGGAAGATAGAGGGAAAGCTTGTATCACACGATTGTAAGTCAGTGGAAACCGACGGTAATGTTAAAACTTACCATATGCCAGTTCCCTGCCTAGACGGGGAGAAAACTGAACGGTGCGCCCCAACCTCGGCGAGAAATACTCCGATCTGATGTCCACTCGATCGCGACCGGAACTGTTAGTGTATCAAAATTAGTTTACCCTCAGATAAACTATGTGCTTTACATTAAAAAAATAAACTAAAAACACGCTAACTATAATAACATAAAGTATCTATTACTTGCACCTAGATGGCGCTATACTCAAACTTAAAAGTAACTGCAAAACCTGAAGATTCTGGTAATGATAATGGGACACTGGGAACTGCAACGTTTTAAATTTATCAATTGCTTTTAAGGGGATGGAAACTACGTACAAGGGTTCCGTTACCGTACCAAACCAATAAAAGCCTGTTAAATTGGTTGACTAGTCCACGGTCTCGTACCGTTTGTTATGGGAGCACCTTAAATATTTATTTTATTCTGTTTTTAGTATTTGTTTTTATATCGGCAATAGAAATACATCATCTGTGATTCAACTGTCTAACTATCACGGATCATGAGATACAGCCTGCTGGCAGACGGATAGACTGGTAGAAGGACAGTGGAGTCTTAGGTCCCGTTTTACACTTTGGGTACGGAACCCTAAAAAATGATTACCTGACAACAACCAAAAACTATAGATCAAAAAACTTGGTGATCGGATCAGCTTTGAATTTTTAAAAGGGAGTAAACAAGCAACAAGTCGCCTAAAGTTAATCTAACTCCGCCCATGAACACCTGCAACACCAGAGAGTAGATAGTGTATCACATAGTCCCTACATCATCACTTAGGACTTACAGGACCCCAGAAGGGGTATATGAAAAAAACCTTAGGCAGAACAAAAAAATGTTGAAACTTACATCTCCTGTTCAGGCGTTGTGGCGGAATCGGAAGGCACTCTCCTGCCGAGCCTCGGAATAAACTCCACGTTCTCGTGGCCTCTCTTCTCTTCGCTTCTCTCAAGGCTCCGGCCAAGTTTAGGAGTGAAGATGACTTTCTTAATCACTGCAAAGGGAACATACTTTAAATTTTATTAAATTAATAATATAATTTATTTTTTAAATGGTAGGGGGCTTCTGGACACACTCGCGTCAGATATACACATGGCGACTTACATTATACCCTCTTGAGTACTACACCACAAATCAGTCAACATAGATTAGGGTAGCCCATTAAATTCGTAAAAAACACCGTTCATCTGACATACTCGAGCGCGTCAGATTTGGACAGGTTTGTACATTTCAATAATCTAACAATTTGAGCGTGAGTCAAAAACATATTTTTGCCCGCTTACCTTATAAGCGCTGGATAAACCTTACGAGGTCAAAATAATGTACTACGGAATTGTATACCTTTAAAAGGGTAACCATTCTAACCCCAAAAAAATTGGTCGACGACAATGCTGTAATTAAAAAGCCATGTAGTAATACAGTAGTAATTCTTATCAACGTAAATATATTACGTGCCTTAAGAATTTCATGCACATTATGACAATCCTTCACACCATACAATTCAAATGAGTATCTTAGGAGTTGTCGCTAAATAAAAACTAATACACGCAAAACTAAAATCAAGCGTGGGTCTCACACCGTTGTCGGGACTTTCTGATTGATGCGGTCACCACCGCACCGCGCCCCTTGCTGTCGCCCAATCTGCTCGAGCTCAATGTCTTTTCAATAAAAGAATCGTTCCTGTTATAACCCATCCAGCAATTAATGCAACTAATAAGTTACCACAACATAAATTCATTTTAAGGCGGAACGAAATTTGCCGGTTTAATATAAAGATGGAGGGACACCAATAGTTCTCCGATGTGAGCTTCCTCCCAGTTCATCCAAGTTTATGCAAGCTATTTGATATTGTTAGGGAGACATTCTAAATTACCTTTCTGGGGTTCAACGACCTGTGATTCATAGAATGGTAGTTGGTCATAGTAAAACTTGAGAGTGTCCGCTGCCTCCAACAGTCGAAGAAATTTCTGGCTGTAAAATTTTAAAGTATTTTAAACTTCTGGACTGCCATTGTTTTTGTGTACAGTATTTTTTTTCTATGGAATAAGGCTCACTCATCGAATGCAGAAGCATATTTCTACATCACGTATGTCTTCTGTGAGGTCGTAGTCTTTCACCGTTGGAGCCAACCCATTCGTGAAACAGATATCGTTGTTGGGGGCTCTCTCACTGTCACATATTAAGTGAACATTGCAAAAAGATGGTCAGGTTAGGCGGCCGGCGTGTGCCAAAAGGGAATCGTTCTTGATAAGGGCGTTATGTTTTTCCAATTTTCTTAGAATCTGTGCATTTCCTTACAATAGGGGTGTTATCGGGGGAGAGTGAGACACCCTACTCACTCCCCCCCCCCAACTTATGCTCCCGAGATATAACATGACTGAATGGGCGTAGACAGCAGTGGTTGATAATTTACCTGCTGTCTTCCGAAGATAGAGCAAGCGACCGCTTGCCAAGTCTGGGTCCAAACCAAAGCCCGTTCCTGTCGCTATGCGCACCTCTGTCCAAGCCTTCTTCCTGTAAAAATAAAGCATTAATTACATCACATGAATTTTAAGTAATAAGTAGGAAAATGAACAGTTCAACCGATGTTCTGTGTACCTCGGTAACAACCTGTTGAATTTTAGTTTTGTAAAAAGATTAACAGTGGTAGAGCCCACAACATCAACCGTTACACGAAGCTACCGGCTCGACGGTTGAAATACCACGACCTCACAAAGACAGATGTCGAGTATAAGTATCCTTCTGCGTTTGGTCTGATGAATGGAGTGCTGGAGACCCTCCTCCCATTCTTTCCTACTAAGGGTAGAAAATATAAATGGACAGGGAGGGGATGCATAGCGGAGGGCATCCTTTTTCCTGTCCATTTCCTCTGTCCATTTTAGATAGGCAACGCATGTGACACATTTGCGTGTTGCAGATGCCTATCCATGGGTTGCGGTTAGCATCTCGTGAACCGCGTGCCCGTTAGCCACCTTCTTTTATTATAATGAGTAACTTTGAGGTCTTGAATTACGAATATAGTTACAATATTAGTCACTAAATTCGATAATTAGCACTCCCTCAGAAGGACATACGACGAATAAATTATTACGTTATACCTATTTCCTTTCAATGTAATCTACAATTCCACTAAATGTTGTTTACACTATTATAAATGTTTTTCGACAAACAATTTGAACAATAATAAATAAGCAACCACGCCCATAACCTAAAGGGGTAAGCAGAGATTACTCCTGGCACATATGTCTCGCTTTTAACTGTCTTCACCGACCCGTTTTCTTTGCGCACAGTATAATTTTAAGAACATAGCACATTACTCAAGCATAACAAATAATTAAAGAATCCGGGGTTTGTTTGTTTTGTCTAAAAAGCAAACAAACATTCGTCAGAGATCCTAAATGTCTACTGTCACCTGTCTAACTGTATCCTAAATTTTAAATAACAATATATACAATATATAATTACAATAGTCTTACCCTTGTTTCTTCGCATGATATAAATAATACACTATATAAGTTAAATACAAAAAAGCATAGAAGGAAATCTTTAAGGAACGAAAACATTTTTTCCTCTTGTATATTTTCTTTGGGAAAGTATTTCGTGTTTTTTACCGTTGTCCTGAGATTCACTGAAGGAATCCCGGCATCGGAATCCTTTTATAGTATTCTAAAACGTAGGGAGGCGTTAATGAAATGGGGAGGTTGGGGTAAGGATGTATCAAGGAAAAATTAAACGTTTTTGCTCACCCATCATGGTAATATCGGTTATCGAAATAAAGATTACAGAATAATAGCTTCAAAAAATGCTTTCTTTTAGCTAAATTTTTTTTTGTTTAGGAGGTGACCGAATACCCCAGTTAGGATGGAATCTCGAGAACTTTTAATTGGCTTAATTAAGTTGTGAATTTGACTAAGAATGGCTTTTTGAAGTGATAACTTCATTGGTCGCTTTCGATGATATTTGTTTAGGAGATATTACAGGTTTGTGTGAACAGCATGCGTCAGCAACATGCTCTCTTGAATTAGGAACAGTATCTGCGAACTTGTTTTCATTTATTTTTCTTGTGTTTTGCTCTGAGTTTTCATTTTTGTCGGCAGTGAGTGCTTTTTTTTTAAATTTTTCTTCGCCACTGTACCATGACACCCCCTATCTCCCTCTGTCTTTAGAAATTAACGACAGATTGAAACGAATCGTCGATACGTAATGATTTCAGTACACCCCCGCTGATCTGTCAATACAAGACACTATCAATAGCGCCCATATATCTTCGTGACTGTGCAAATTTCTTTATTAAAAAAAACGAATTGAATTTTAATACGTTTTAACTGTATAATGGATATTGCCCGCGGCTTTCCACGCATTCTTTTCTCATTTTCCTAATGGAAAATTTTGTAACTTAGAATTATAGGTAACACATGCATGCAAATAAAGGTTTTGTGATGTGTGTGAAAAATTTCATAAAGACAAACAAACTCACATGCGCATTTATAATATTACTAGCTGCCCCGGAAAACTTCGGTCCGCCGTATTATTTAATAGATACACATAAAAGATAGATATATGCTGTCGCGGGATTTTTGTAGGACTATTTAAGGTAAGCATTTCCATTATACATTATATACGTGTAACTGTAACGCGCTTTGCAGCGCACATTAGAATAGCTCGCATATGGCGGATTTTTTTTTCCTTACTAGACACCTATCGTTATATTTTGGTCAATTCACACAATATCTTTATAAATTATAGCCTATGTGTTATTCTGAAGTATTAGCTATATTATTGTAAGGTTTCATTAAAATCCATTCAGTAGTTTTTGCGTGAAAGTGTATCAAACATCTAGACATACAAACTTTCGCATTTAATAATATTAGTGAGAAGATCAGTTAGGACTAGTGATTCGTCCCAGCTTCACCTGATAGAACATTCGAACATTCCGTGTATTGAGAAAAAATGTATGAAATTACAGTATTTAGTGTTTATCGCGTTTACACTGACAAACGCACGGACATTTTTATATACGAAAGGAATTGAATGTCTTGAACGGGTAAACACATTCCTGTTTAAATTTGTTTACCGAAAATAATTACATAGTAAACTCCTTTACAAACTGATTTAACACAAATGTAGCATGTGTTAGGAATCGAATTAAATTGATGCGACCATCAAAACAACAGAACAGTGAACACAAAACATTCTTAGGGCTTAGGTGAGGGTTGTAATGTATTCCTAATTAAGCTTTCCAGCTTAATTCCATCCCCGTGCTCTTCTCCTTGCCATCTTACCCGTATCGGGAAAGGATGGGTAGGGGAAGAGGGGAGAAATCGGGCCTCCGGTCTTATTCGTGACGCAAGATGCAGAAGCATGCGTACTTCTGTGAGGTCGTAGTATTTCACCGGTCGAGCCGGCCACATTCGTGCAACAGATGTCGCGGACTCTACCACTGTTATTTTTATATTGGTTTCATTAAAAATTAATGTAACAGTAATATTTTTAATTAATTTGTGTTTCAAGTTAAATACAGATCAGATATTTGATGGTTTACCTCGTAATTGTTGTGTAAGTCAAGTTCTGCGTCAGAATAACATTTAATATGTAATATAAATATGTCTACAATAAAAATAAATTATCCGTGGAAGGAGCTTCGGTCTGCTTTGTGTATTTTCCGTAGCTATTTGGGTCGAAATAACTAATCACATGGGTAAGGAGAATCTGTGCTGGGTAAGACCCAGAAGTGTGCCCTCCTTCCAGGTGAGCTGATGACCTCGTGAGAGCAGCAAGAAGTCGCTTGAATTCGAGTCGCACGCGTTGCAGTGTACGGAACACACACATGAACCACAGAGCCCATAAGTAAATTGTGGGTGAAGGAAAAAGTGCGCAGGATACGCTTTTACGTCTCGCTGCTACCTAAGACGAGCACGACTCGTGTGATGTTCCGAGACGTCACACGGCCATCTGATCCCAAACTAAGCAGAGATTGTGCTATGGCAACCAGATAACTGATATACTACATACAATACTTGTCTTTCGTAAATACATACTTAAATAGATAATTACACCCAGACTCAGGACAGACATGTTCACGCACATAAATGTCTGTCCTGGGTAGGAATCGAACCCACGATCTGCGGCGTGAAAAGCAAGTATCTTAAAAGCCACGCCACAAGTGTCAAGGTACAAGGTTTCTCTGTGAAAAAACTGATATGACATTATATTTTATGTGAATATATTCGGCAGTGTGAACCCACGGTGAGAATACTAGGTCGATAGCTTTGTTGATTACACAAAGCCGTGTTGTTTCGTATGAAAAGATTACAATAAAATATACTATATATTCTCTAGCAGTGGTCGAATTGTTTAAATTAATACGTTGGTTAAACGACAAACATTGTAATCGATGAATAATTCAGCTTTTCTATATTTTGTACATCTTAGTCCAGGTATTTCGACGGCGATGGCAGCTACTGCTTCTTCAATTAATAAGCAATTTTATCATTACTACGTCAAGTGTTCCAAAGACAGTGACAGCAACATTCACACCTCAAATGTGTAAAAAGGATAGCGCGATTAAAATAATAAAACAAAAGTGGACAACTAGTGTTTGTCACATAAACACGTGACGTAAGCTTAACAAAAAGTATCCCAATTAGGACGCTTTCAAGTATTCACTTTTCAACCCGTAATGGCATATCTGATCGTTTTGGTATTATTATAGCATTGATTTATTTAAATTCTATTTCTTATTTCTCTGTTTAGTACCAGCCTACAACAACAACATCTGTTGCACGAATGTGCTGACTCGACTGGTGAAATACCACGACCTCACAGAAGACTCGCGTCAAGTTAATTTATTCTGGGTTTTGTGTGATGAGCGAGGGGACCGAGGCGTAATCCTAGTCCTGACTTCCCTTTTCTGATCATTTGTAATAAGGGAAGGATTTGATGGGGGATGGGATGGAAGAAAAATAAAATATCCTTTTTATGTTTATGCCTTCTACTGTCAATTAAAGGTAGGCAAAGCATCTACAACTTGTTAGCTTTTTGCAGATGCCTGTTAGTGACCACATACTAAGTTGGCATTGAAGGGCTGGTTCGTTTGCCACCACAAAAACACAGGCAGTCATAGGCCATGCCGACAGGTACTCAAAACAGGTGGTTAGGCGCGGCAATAACTCAAGATTGAATACAAGAATAATAAATAGAAAGATTTCGTCGAAACTGTTTCAACTAAACGTATTTAACAGGGAAGGGGAAGAGGATAGGATGGGGAGGGGGTTAACGGGGGAAAAGAAATATCCTTTTTCCTGTCTATGCCCCTCCTTTGTCCTTTAAAGGTAGGCAACGCATCTGCAACGCATTTGTCTGTTGCGGGTGTTCATGGGCGGCGCTCACTTGACATCAGGTGATCCGCTTGCTCGTTTGCCACCTTCTCACATAAAAAAAAGTATTGCTGACGCATGTCGAACATGTAAGAAAATGGAGATAGTGCCAAAAGACGCAGGGATGCAGAGAAGTACACGACTGAATCAATCGTGGTTTCTTTTTACTATTATCTCTTCGTTCGCAAAACTAACTGCTACCTAATTGGTCATTTGTGGCACAGTTTGTATCGTTGCAAGGAACAAGGCAATTTTTCTGGAGTACCGCGACTGTACCTTTATTTCAAGATATGTTTATGTTGGAACAGGGCGTGACAGGTTCGCGCCTCGACTGTCACATCCGGCGTATCATCTTAGCATTTGTTAATCGTTAATTCTATAATAAACCCTCAAATACTTTGCTCTGTTGTCGTTCACATTTCCGGTTTGCTAGAAATGTATGAGTACGGTACCGAAACGTAAAGTTGCGTGGCTGACTTTAGACAGCAAGAGTCTTTGTAATCACTTGTCAAAGGAAGGAGTCTCAGTTTGTACTCCTGTTAACGGTCGTGACAGCACCTCTTGAGGCCCAAGCCTTGACTGATTGTTATATGTAAGTAGTCGTATATAGTGTGTAAAGGATATTGTGTAGTCAGAATATTAGGCTACAACCTGTGTGAGATATCAGCTCTTTGTGTGATTTGTCATATAATTGGAACTTAACAGTTTGCTAACGGGAATTGGTCTATAAACTAGCAGTAAACTATAATCGGATACCGCCTTTAAACACGTTTGACTGATCACTTTAGTACTGTTCTCTCTCTCTGACGGCAAAGGAGTCTGTAATGTTATTGAGAATTTTCTTCCAGATCTCTTTTTGACTCTTCAATGACTTTATCTAGTTGCTGACGCGTAAACAGCAAACTCTTTCGCAGTGTATAAACGATTTCCTTAGATGTGTCCTCATTTATATCCGTGAATTCCTCTCTGACTCTTCGATTTATTTCCTCGAACGTCGCATCAGCTATGCCATCGTCTATTTTTTCCTTCTCTTCGAAATTTTCAATTTTATCACCGTTTAAAATTTCGCTTAAATCATCTGCAAAGTTTTTGAGGAAATTTTCAAGTATTGTTTTGACTTTTTCTATTTCATTTATCGTCAGATGGTTGTATCTCGATCTGACGTATTCTGCCATGATCTGCTTAAAGTTTTCGACGTACGCGACCAGACTGAATTGCCTCTGGAGCTGTGCAGCCGAATCGTTTTCATGTCTGTACGGTTCTTCTTCAACTGGTCTTGGTGTAGCATTGTTGATTAGTACTATCGTATACAGAAGCAGGATGCACCCTGGAAGTTAAAGGTATATTTGCATTATATTTTCAGATTTTTATTCCAATAGACAGATGTATATATTAAGCATTTTGTTTTAAAATTCAATCAAAAATTTCACCGAATTTCAATCGTTTTCAATCGAGTAAAATAACGAAATACCGTAAACTACTGCACTAATCTACATAATGGAAAAGGGAAGAGCAATAGACAGGGATGGGATGAGTAAGGAATCCTTTCTATCTGATTATTGTATTATCTAATTAATTAGTATTAACCGCATAACGGGTCATAACCTGAAATCTAGATACGTGGCTATGCAAATCGCCACAAACACGCAGATAACGCGCAGAGGTCGTCATCAAAAATGCGCGCACATAAAACCTCGTGTTTAAAGACCCTAGCCGTGTACTGCACTGTCGAAACAACAAACATGCTGTTATCTCTCTCATTTTCTCTAAAAGTAACTGAGATGACAATATGTTCACACGAATGTTTCGCATATTCACGGCAAAGTTTATTTGACATTGTATTTGACCTTCCTTAAAATAGCATTGCATACAACAGATAAGATTTATAATGAGCTTTTGTGTTTGACACGGGGAATAAATTTAATTTGCAGCCACATACCTAAAGACTTAAGTATATGTCCTATGCGTTATCAGACTAAAGGCGAGTTAATTAAAGCCGATACAAAAAGAAATGAGAAAAAAAAAACGTTTTGTTATAACTGTACCAGAATTTTGCCGAGTCTAATGTACGCCTGTAAAGGAACAAGGTTAACTGTAAGTGACAGAACGAAAAAAAATTAGAGCCAATGGGGAGAGAAGACAGAATGGTCGATGGCCACTCGGCACTCGCAGAAAATGACTTGTCCTTGATCGACCTTCATTTAACGTCCTTTCTTAGTGCTTATTCAATCGAAATTGATATATTCGACCTCTACGGTAGCTGAGGAGTTTGATTAGTATCAAACTCCTCAGCTAGCGGCCAGTTCGATCTCTTTGGTAGTCCAAAGAGATCGAACTGGCCGCTAAGAAAACACATTTAAATAGAGATTATTGTAATGAAAAAAGAAGAAATGTGATAAAAGTCGTACATTTACGTTTACATAACTAAAATCTTTCTGTAAAATTTAATAACCTTATTTCTTGTATCAATTGGTAGATGGGATTGACCCTGGTATAAACCAAGGTCAATCTCTGTATTGAAAGCAAATTGAGCAGTTGGTGACGGCAGGGAGGGGCGCGGCGCGGCGTGTGAGCCGCGTTGTCGTTTTACACATCTCTAATTCAATATGTGACAAAAAGAAAAGATTTGTTTGTTTGTTTGCATTGAATAGGCTCCGAAACTACTGAACCAATTTGAAAAATTCTTTCACTGTTGGGAAGCTACAATCTTCGGGTTACATAGGCTATAATATATTTTCAAAAAATTAGGGGTGCTTACTATAGGGTAATCCCTAATTTTTACTTGAATACTATAACCCAAGGTGTAAAAAAATTACCTAAAATATTATTTACTTTGATATTTGGCCACTATGTGTAATTTCGTCCAACTTACAAAATAAGTTGTTTTTTTTCCATTTTCTTTTGCCGCTACCTGTACGAAGCCGGAGCGGATCGCTAATAATATTATAAATACAAAAGTTTGTTACTATGGATGTTTGTTACTCTCACGCAAAAACGGCTGGACGGATCTGGATGAAATTTGACACAGAGATAGATTATAGTCAGTAGTCCACTGAAAATGTACGATTCCGGTGGGATACATTTTTTGTTTTTTTTTAATAATAATAAATATTTATATCAGAATACATAACTATTTGTTAGTTATTATAAAACTAGTTAATCAACATAACAAAATTGACCAAAGAACATGTATGTGTGTAGAGTAATGAATGAGAGAGGCGAGCAGGCAACCATTCCGAATGAAAATCTATAAGCTTTAACGTAATAACGCAAGCAAAAGCAGTTCACAACTATTTGACAGTTTATAATCTGCCTAGACCGATTATAAAATAACCACATTCACAATCTGTCAGTGACGTAGCTAAAATAATACCTTTGAAAGCTATTATTTTCAAAGGAAATGATTGGTTTACTGATACGTTTCACGGTACATTTAAAATTGTAAATGTTCGGTAATGAGACGATAAGCAAAGGTTGTTTACGATTTCACGGTGACATATTACAATAATATTTTGTACTCACGCATTGTAAATAAGCGAAGCTTGCGTTAGTCAACAATTGCAGACGACGGAGCGCGACAGAGTCATCGAGCGAGAAACATTATGGCCCGTAAACATGGACGGAGTTATGCTGTAGTGAAATATTTTTATTGTAATTAATTGTTTGTTGTGAATTAATATAATTTCTTTTAAAAAATCTGGTCAAGTACCACCAATCTATTTAAGTATGGATTTATGAAATAAAAGTAGTATATGTAGTATATCAGTTATCTGGTTGCCATAGTAACAAGCTCTGCTTAGTTTGGGATATAATTAATATTATAATATTATTTACGTTATTTTTTTGACCTTATGTCGCGTCTGTTTTGTGATTTCACTTCTGTCAGCAGTCCTTATACCCAGACCTGAATATATATAAAATATTATTATAGTTTATCTATATATAAATAAAAAATCAATGTTTGTACGTATGTTCATTTGTCCGTCGTCCGTCCATAAACCATTTATCAGATTTTGTTGGTGCAAACGTTTATGGGCCAATTAATAAGAAATATTTAATTGTAATTAAATGTTTTCCACAATATTTGACATTATTTAAAAAAAAAGCGCCGATGAAGAATAAAATGTATGCAATGTAATTTGTTTATTGATATTTTAGAAGTTGCGGGCGGAAGGCCAAAGACACGGAGTGGAAAAGCGTTACTGTGCATATATACATACTTATCTTGACATATATGCTGTGCAGAATACACAACCAAATACATTTTTTACTTTTAATAAATGAAAATACCGGTTGAAATCCGATGTCAAGGTGGTTTTCAGTTTGTTTTTAATGAAAATATATTTATTGCTTGTTTATTTATAATCTTAAAATAATTGTTTTTTTAATTAACTATGAATTCTCTAAAGCTACCCGTCCTCTAATTGTTACTGGCACAAGAGCGTGTGTCCCTCCATCATATCAGACAGTGCGTAGGTGGCTAAAACTCGAGTTGCAAATGGACGTGATTTAATCATTAAACGAGGGAAGTGTTTATACTTCTTGTAATGTATACAGGATGGTTGTTCAGTACGTATGTACCTTGTTTAACAGAGGATGCAATTTTTTACGTTAAAAAATCGTAAATTGGAAAATATTTTTGAAAACCAACTTTTTCTGACATATATTATACTAGTGACCCGCCCCGGCTTCGCCCGGGTACCCCTAATTATGTTGGTCCGATCGCTGCCGAACACAGGAATGTGCCAATCTGGACAATTCCTGTAAATTTCATCGAAATCGGTCCAGCCAGAGTCCATAGTTACTTCGCTTTTTATATGCAATTTTTTTAATAAATAGTATCCTATGTTACTTCTAATACCTCCAAGAATATGTGTACAAAGTTCCATGATGATCGGTTGAGTAGTTTTCGCGTGAAAGCGTAACAAACAAACTTACATTCACTTTTATAATATTAGTAGTAGTACAATGGCCGACATGAATGGTTAATGATGTTTGTTTACAAAAATCCTATCTTGCTGTGAAACAAAGTATAGACTAGAGGTTCTAAAGAAATTTTCATTGAGATGATATATTCGATTTGGTTTTTTTTCTGATCCCAAACTAAGCAGAGCTTGTGCTATGGCAACCAGATAACTGATATACTACATGTACTACTTCTCTTTTGTAGACTCAGGACAAACAGACATGTTCATGTACATAAATGTTTGTCCTTGGTGTGAATCGAACCCACGGTCTGCAACTTGAAAAGCAAGTATAACAGTGGTAGAGCAATAACAACATCTTTTGCACGAGTGGGCCGGCTCGACCGGTGAAATACCACGACGTCACAGAAGTAGAAGTATTCTGCGTTTCGTCTGATGAGTGACGTGCCGGAGGCCTAATTGTAGTCCTCTTCCCCCTCCTACCCTTTTCTAATAAGGAAAGGATGGGAAGAGGAAGAGGATTTGACGGATGAGGAGGGGTTGGACAGGGAATGGAATTATTCTTTTTTCTGTTTGTCCCCTCCTTCGTCCATGAAGGTTGGCAACGCATCTGCAACTCATTAGCTTGTTGCGGATGCCAATGGGTAGCGGTACTTATTTCCAGGGCCGCTTGCTCGTTTGCCACTTTGTAATATAAAAAAAAAATCTTACAAGCCACGCCAACCGGCCCGTCAGGTCATAATGTTTGATGATCGCAAGTTGTCAAATTCATTTTAAATCACTTTATTATATGCTAGTTGCTGACCCCGGCTATGCACGTTTTCGATTATTATTTCCGTTTATATTCGTTTTCCACACTGGAAATTCTGGAAGTATAGGTAACATGCGTCAAAAGTTTACTATTGTCAAAACATGACACATTACCATGGAAACCGATGTTGTAAATGAACGTCTTAAGTATTTTCCCATCCCTCGGAATCAGTGTTCGGGATAAATAAAAGATACACTATGTTATTCTCTTTATCCAGACAATGTGTATGCTAAATTTCTTGAAGATTCGGTTGAGTTGTTAAGGAATTGAAGCGATACGAACAAACCTACGTATTTATGATTTTCCTTTCATTTTCAAAAAAGGGTAAAGAAACAAACGAAAGTCATATATCAAATAATATTTTTTTTCGATCTTTCAATAATATGTTGTAATTTGAGACGCGTCTTCAAAACATTTTTCCTTAATCTATAAACAATTTCATCTGCGGTCGCTTGATCTATATTCGGGAATTCCCTTAAAACGGTTTCTTTTATTTCTTGATACATTACGTCAGATAGTCCATCGTCAATCTTCTCTCTGGCATCATTTACTACTGATTCTGCATCTTTATCTGATAGAACTTCTATTAAATCTTCTGCAAACTGCTGGACAAAATTATCTAAATTGTTATTTACATCTTCTATTTCTTTTCTCGATAAATTCCTGTATTCTTTCTCGAAGTTTTCAGATATGATGGTTTTAAAATTGCCAATGTACGTAGTAAATTTTAATTCTTTGACATCTGGCGTTTGTTCGTCACCCTTTTCTTGTAGAGGTTTTGTATTTACAAATGCTATCACAGTTAAAATAATAATAACATCTGAAACAAATAAATATTATGGTAAGTGTAATGGACGCCGAATACATATTTAATTTGTTTGATTCTTTCTGTCGAACTGGAAGTTTCGTTCAACTGACCTCTGGTGGTGGATGCTACATTCATTAACAACGCCATCTGTTAGTGTAAATATGCGTTATGAAACACACAATGATCTATCTTGTAACAGATCTTATTTAACAGTGGTAGAGTCCGCAACAACATCTGTTACACATGGCGGTGAACTACCACGGCCTCACAGAACACAGGCGTGAAGTAGAGTAGTACTCTGCGTTTCGTCTGATGAGTGAGGTGCCGGATGCCTAATTTCAGTCCTCTTCCCCTTCACACCCTTTCCTCATAAAGATATGATGGTAAAAGGAAGAGGATTGGACGGGGAAAAGTAAATATCCTTTTTCTTGTCTATGTCTTCCTCTATCCAATTAACGGTAACGCATCTGCAACACATTTGCTTGTTGCGGATGTCTATGGGCAGCGCTCACTCAACATCAGGTGATCCGCTTGCTCGTCTGCCATCTCACATAAAAAAAGATGACGCTAGTAGTCTTGTAATTGGCATATTGACTTCATTTAATTTAAGTTTTGATTCGAGTACATTTATGTTCAATTGAAAAATAGTAATAAGTTAGTAAGTCTGGTATAAAATAATTCGTTTCCTTTAATTGATTCTTGTGTTATCTTAGCTGTGACGTGACTATTTTTTTAGAAGTTAGAATGAGTATAGTAAGCTATCCTTAAAAGATAGATATATACTATAGCGGATTCTTTTGTATATCTTTTTGAGATATACAATTCCGTAGTACATAGCTTTGATCCATTTCGTAAGGTTTAGTCAGCGTTGGCAATGTAAGCGCAAAAATATATGTTTTGATAGTTCTTTGAAGTTATCTGGTTTTCTATAAAATGCCTATGTTATACATATTAACTGTCCTCTTGAATGATTCCGTTACATTACTTGGCAAGATCTCACAGACAGCAAATGAAATGCAATTTAAAAACATATTTTTAAATAAAAATAATATATTTTGTGGATAGGTAGTTGGTTAAACCATTTTTTGCTGTAATGTTAAAATGTGTCAAGAAATAGACGACAATAAACTGACGTAATAATAAATACAGATAAAATATTAAAATAGCACTTACTCATCTTAAAAACAAATAAAAAAAACTAAACACTAACGTCGTAATTGCTTGTAGACTACGTTAGTGACCGCAGTGTTAAACACACTTATATATACGCTGTACACAGGGCTGTGTGAAATTTGATATACAACAATACACCTACTCTAAGATTATAATGCGCACACAATAGTTAACAATTTCAACCGGTTCTAATAACGAAATACCACGACCTCGCAGAAGACAGGCGTCAAGTACAAGTATGCTTTTATGTTTCGTCTGATGAGTGAGGTTCCGGCTTAATTTCAGCTCTCTTCCCCTTTCTATCCTTTGCATCCTACGGGAATGACATGATTGGAAAAAAGTAATACCATTTTGCCCGTCTAGCCCTGTCCTCTGTCCATTAATGGTAGGCAACGCATCTGCAACTCACTAGCTTGTTGCAGATGTCTATGGTTAGCGGTCACTTCAAACGCCTGCCACCTTCTTCTATATAATCAATATGAGACTGGCTTGCAGTACAACACCGCCTTCGTACCTCCGTATTTGTACAGTCAGCAACGAGGCTATACAGCACATTGTGAACTGAACGAACCGTTTACAATTTGACGTGTTATTTCTTGACAGTTCGTAAACGAATCGAGATAAATATAACTTTGAGAGAGAGATAGAGTTTAAATCAAATACAATGTCGACGGAATAGATGTAAAAACTAAACTTAATGACGTCTCGGAACATCGCATGAGTCGTTGCGCAGTACACAGTTTTAGGTACCAGCGAGACGTAAAGGGGTGCAGCGGCGGGGCGTACTCCTGCGCGCGTTTTCCTTCACCCGCAATTAACTGTGCGTGAGTTACATCTGTACACGCGCGTGCTGTCCTGTCAAATTGACTAGTTCGTAGCTGACCTTTGAGCCTCGATCGAGCTTGAAATATGGATTGCATAAATAACCAATAAATGATTCGTTCAGTTCACTGTTTATTGATAGTTTATAATATTCCTTGTTAGTTGTGTTTTTGTGCAGTATACACAAGCGCGCTGTGACGCCACAAACTTATTTTAACCACAAAGACCTGATGCAACAGCTTTGTTAACTCAGGGAACGTGACCCATTTAGGGCAAGGCTTTTGTGGCGATACAAGCCGTCGACTGTGCGCACAAAAACATCGTGTGTAAACGCCCTCAACTCGTGCTTTTTTAAAATAAAGGCAAATGTTTAAAAAAAATCCACACGAAATAAAATTTATTGGTCATACATAATATATGCGGTAAACAAATAGGATATATAATAATAATAAACACATAATATCTGTTTTTACATCTAAGAAGGACAAACGTACCCAAAACAAAATCATTAAATCTAAATCCCTACTAATATTATAAATGTGAATGTAAGTTTGAAACGCTTTCACGCCAGAACTACTCAACCGATCATCATGAAACTTTGTACAGATATTCTTGGAGGTATTAGAAGTAACATAGGGTACTTTTTATGAAAAAAATTGTATGTAAAAAGCGAAGTATGTATGTTCACTGTAGACCTATAGACTCCGAAACGGATAGACTGATTTCGATTAAATTTACAGGGATTGTCCAGATTGGCACATTCTTTTGTTTGGTAGCGACCGGATCAACATAATTAGTGGTATCCGGGCGAAGCCGGGCGTGTCACTAGTTGTAAATAAAACAAAGTCAAAAAAACTGGCCATGGGCGGGTCACGTCCGTCGAGTAAAATGTCTAAAAGAAGTCACGTATGTACCAGTAACCTCGTGAGGACGAGTCGCTGGTCAGGTGTGCGGGAAACGTAAACTGCAGAGTGCATTGAGGAACGCCTGCAGTTGATGTTCTGCAGCTTAATTTATTATTATTGTATACTTGCAATATTTTGATTCTTGAATATCTTACAGCACTCAAATGTAATTTTGTTTTCTAAAACGACTTCTAAAAAAGAGCAGACTGTTTGACTTGTATTTTTTGTATGCTTTCAAAAATTGATTTATTTACGCAAAATTTATCCCGATTCTAATATGCAAGTACAGAATAGATTGATTAAGGTTGCGTTTAGGGCAAAAGTATTTGCTTATATCCGTTGACGTACATGAGGAATGGTTTCGGTCCGCGTTTCTTGTTCAAGTACCGAATTAGTTCTTCGCCGTTCTTCGGCAATTCAAGCAACACTACACTTGGCTTTACATTGGCGGTCGGAGTAATTCCTACGTCATTCTTATTTACTTTATCTGTTTCTTCTGAATTATTAGTGTTGCCGTCATCGGAATTGTATTCTGTATTGGCATATTCGTCTGCACCCTTACAATCATTTAAAATTACATTAAGCACAGTTTTTTTATCATCTTCTTCATCGAAATGCTTATCGATCTTTAAGTTTAAAGATCTCACATCGAATTCCTCGTAACTTGCTGCCAGGTGACCCAGAAAGTCTACAACTTCGTTGACCATTTCTTCTACTTTGACATAATTCTCTTCTGTCATATTGATACAGTTTGGATCAAGAAACGCTGAACCTGAAATTACATAAAAATCAAAACAAAATATGTATGTACAATCATCATCACCCTATACCACTTTTAAAAATTGAACGAGGTCAAATTGTTTATCAATTTAACAGTAGTAGAGTCCGCAACAACAACATATGTTGCACGAATGGGCCGGCTCGACCGGTGAAATACCATGACCTCACAGAAAACAAGCGTGAAGTAGAGTATTCTGCGTTTCGTCTGATAAGTGAGGTGCCGGAGGCCTAATTCTAGTTCGTCCCTCTTCCCACCCTTTTCTTATAAGGAAAAGATGGGAAGGGGAAGAGTACTTGATGGTGGAGGGGATGAGTAGGAATTGGAAATAACAATTTTCTGTTTGTCCCCTCCTCTGTCCATTACAGTTGGGCAACGCATCTGCAACTCATTACTTAGTTGCAAATGTCTATGGGTAATGATCACTTGACATCGGGTGAACCACTTGCTCTTTTGTCACCTTATACCATAAAAAAAATCAAACACTAGTTTTCTAGTGGGTGGGCTTCTGGTATGGCCACGCACAGGCCGGGGCTGAGACCTCCTTTGACTGACCCTCAATCTGGTCAGGGAGTCCACTATATGAGCGCAAGAGTTTTGTGTGACCGCCTGTCTTTTGTGAAGTCGTGGTATTTCACCGGTCTAGTCGGCACATTCGTGCAATAGTTCTTAACGGCCGGCCCTCCTGAAGCCAACCCCACTCGGGCATGTGCATGAAACATCAGTAGATATCGAAACTAATTTACGAATTTTTCCTTTAACAATTCCCTCCCAAGTTTTAACTTGGTTGGGAATAAGTTACAACAATAGTCGAAATTCGAATATACGACCATGTAATGCATGTTCCAAGTCCGTACCCTTAACCATTAGGTTCCTGCCATTTCGATTATTAAATTACGACGACGCCAATTGTAAAACTTGAGATGCCACTGTGACACGATTGTGTGAGCAGAATTTTTGGACAAAGTACAATAAAATGGAATGAAACATACCTTGAGAAGGTTTCGCGACCACATTAAGCAGCTGGAAAAGAAACATCAAGTTATTATACTAGCTGTGCCCCGCGGCTTTACCAACCCTGAATACCAAATGTGAAAATATTTGAGAAATTTAAAATTGATAAATTTAAAATAAATATAGGATCACGCCCGGTACCCAGTAGGTAGGCAGAGATTAACAAATTCCATTTGGCGCGATCCTGGCACACCTCTCTCGCTACTTCGATACAGTTTGCTCCGAATGAAAATGGACATTTGATAAACAAAGAAAACAATTTATCTTTTTCGCTAAAATTAACGTAAACTTCATAATATTTTCGAAAAACAACTAATTTGTACATTACATTTCAATATTAGATATCCATATTACACAATTTAACTTCACTTTATCTTACAATTTTCAGAAAACGACATTTCCGATGAAAGTATAAAAAGTGTAATGGCCGCCATGTATGGTGAATGACGTTTGTTTGTTTACAAAATTATTATCTCAATAAAGAATAAACTATAAATACATCTTAGCACAAATTGTCGGAATAAGTTCGACTAGGAGACCGGTTCTATCGACTTTAGTGAAATAAATTTATTTATTTCGTCAATCTCCTTTCATTGATTTTCAAACATTCAAAACAGATTATAAATTATTCATAAAATACAGATAAAACAATACACTTACGCCAAACAATATAATGATTCCCTTTTTCATTGTAATGTTTTTTTTTAAATCTATTTTAAAATAACGTACTGCGAATACAATCACTATAACACAACTGTTCAAAGTCTAATCTAACTTTCGTCTAAAACATGTGTTTAAATGTAACCAAATTTAACTGATAATTAGTATAAGTGAATTAGAATCATCAAAAGTGTATTGTTATTACTCAAATTACGTTGGATCTTAATTAATTTTTATGGCAACTGAAGAACTAAAAACATATGCCATAGAAAGGTTTATGGTTTTATGTTTAGACTCAAACTTAAATGTAGTAGTTGGTAAAAACAAATCTATATTTGTACATATACAAAAGAAGAAACAGTCTGACTGTTACACTAACGCACAGCTCAAACTAATGGGCTTTAGGTTTTAAATTTTGAAGAGATTTCAGTTATTACGTAGGCGAGGGCTTAGAATTTGCCCTTTTTCTATTTTATAAATTTATCCCCTAAAGGTGTAAAAGTTGTATGGAGAAATATTGATGATCCAATCTAAGTTGACCTCAGATCTATACGGTCAATCATACTAAAAAAAGTCCAACTAAGGCTGGACAATCGTCGGTTAAGCTTAAGATACGCACAGCGGGTGAAACCGTAGGGCACAGCTAGTTAATAAGTTATTAAGATGCAAAATGAATATTCTTAGTACAAATAAATGCGACCTATGAATTTATGTTCCTTATTGGAATTCAAAAGAGCTGGGAGCCCAGTTAGCCCAGTGTGTGGTCCAGTAGCGACTATTTAGTACTGAGTAGTAGCCCATCGAAGCCGTGGCGGTTCATTATCTGAGAATTAAAGTATGTCAATTTTAATCCATTTAATACCTCCAGTTGGATAATTAAATGTTGTTCTAATTAATTACTAATTCGGAGGTCAAAGCCCACTTCGGAGGCCAAGGCCCACTTCGGAGGCCAAGGCCCACTTCGGAGGCCAAGGCCCACTTCGGAGGCCAAGGCCCACTTCGGAGGCCAAGGCCCACTTTGGGTCACCGCAATACTCTAGTTAGTTAGTTAGTTCTAATTAATTAGCCTACTAATTAATTCGATGACATTATGATTTAAAATTATTACTTTTTTCATCAAAATCCTTCCGTTTTGGAAGATTTCAGTCACAGAAGAAAAATACATAAAAAGATATGAATTAGAATGGTTTAATTTTTGTAAGACATCAAAAATTTAGTACAAATACGCCGCCCCTAAAATCCCTAGGCTCCGAAATTATGTTAGTCCTCCCCTACTTCCCTTTTAGTTTTAAAGCAGAGCTCTTTATCGGAAGTTTTCGTGAATCGCACAACAATGAAAAACGTCACCAAAAACATCATTTGGCAGTGATTTTTGAAGCGAGAACTTCAGAATCTCTTCTGAATTTGGAACAGTTTCGACGAAGTTTTTTCTAAATGCATTTTTCTTGTATTCAATTTTAAGTTTGATTGTTAAGGGACAAGTGCTTTCAAGAGTTTTCACTCTTGTAATCCTTATGCCTGTCCATGTATTTTTTTAATATCAGAGATTGACAAACGAGCAAGTTGGTCAGCTCATGTTAAGTGATTGCAGCCCTTAGGATACCACAACAGGCGAATATAGTGGACAAAAGGTGGCAAACGAGCTAGCGGGTCACCTGGTGTTAAGTGACCGCAACAAGGAAAAATGAGTCGCAGATGCGTTGCCTACCATTAATGGGTAGGGGAGAGGATAGACAGAAAAAAGGATAATTCCTTATCCCCATCTATCGCGTTCAATCTTCTTCCCATCATAACTTTATTAGCATAGGATGGCAGAGGGAGGAGTCTAGAATTAGGCCTCCGGTACCTCACTCATCAGACGAAATGCAGAATACTTCACCGATCGAGTCGGCCCATTCGTACAATAGACGTTGTTGCGGACTCTGCCACTTAGAAGTGACCTCCATCTGACCTTGGTTCTATGATGGTACACCATCTTGTTCTATCCCCGGTTACTTGGAGAGCATCATAGAAAGACGGGGATAAAATTGATAAAATGCTCGCAGTATTAGGGCAGGTAACTTCAGGGAGACCAATATTTGTGGTGTAACAGACAATTGCGTATTTAGTTTAGTCTATTTGTACAGCTGCAGTGGAAGTTTGCGCGTATAACTTCAAATAAGTAATGATATATTATGTTTGTATTAATTTACGTATTTAATTATTTCAATATTTAATACAATTGTTTTGTTACTAGGTAGTTATTTATTTATAATAATATTTCCTGCATGCAACTTTGATACGAGAATCTAATATCTTTGAACGAGCAATTCTTGTATATATAGGTGTTGTGTTAAAATATGTAATAATGAGCGCCATCTTTTGATGGGTATTTGCATTATCTATTGTTGGAGCATTGTCAAGGACTAACTTAAAAGTTAAGATTTCTCATATTTTTGTAAGATGTCGATAGATTGTTAAGTGACCGCAATCCATAGGCATCTGCAAAAAGCTAAGGAGATGTAGATGCAGTGCTTACTTAAGGGGCTTACTTACTATTTCCCGATGTCTTGATGAGGACCAATTATCCTCCGCGGCTTGGGTACGCTTCAACAATATTTTTGGAGAAACTGCTTTGTCTCTGAGATTATGGACGAAGCCATCGTTCGCAGCGGTAGCCTGCAACAAAAGAAATTTTGACAAATGTGGCGGCTCGATCGATGAATCACGACCTCGCAGACAGACAGGCTTCAATTAGAAGTATTCTGAGTTTCGTCCTATAATTGAGAACCTAATTCTAGTCTTCATCCCCTTCTCTAATAAGGGGGGAGAGGATTTTACTGGGAGGTGATGGATCGGAAAAAGCTTAACAAACTTTCGCACTTATATATTATTCATGAGTTTCACCCGCCATTTAATGTATATGACAATTGTCCAGCCTAATCCAAATCCTATTTAACATGATTGGTCATATAGATCTGAGGTCAACTTACAATTGGGTTATAAATATTTCTTTCATCTTTCATCCCCTACTTTAGACTTTTAGGGGATGAATTAAGAAAAATCCTTTCTTAGTCCTCGCCGCTGCGCGAAATTTCAAGTCTCTCGACTTGAGACAGACCGTCAGTTTCTTTTTTTATGTACATAGATAAAAGAAGAAGAAAGAAATCATTTGGATATACACAGGAAAGATTATAATTCTTTTCTTTTGAAGTCGCGATAATAATTCGACTTCCTAGAACATTCAATGTAAACAGCGATATATTGTTCAATTCAAACAGACCAATAATAATGGCCACCCATTCAATTAAAACCAATAAGCTCACATTTAATTTGCACAACTGAAACCTTATATAATTTATTACTTTAATATTGACAAAGAAAAATGTTTTTGGGAGTCGAATTTACTATAAAAAGTGAAGTAGTTGAGAGATGGGGCATAGTCAACCTGGCTTCAGGTCTTATATGGTCTATTTTAGTCCATAGGCCTAAAGATGAGTCGGTTCACGGCTTTCCTCGTGGTGTGCGCGCTCAGTGTAAGTAACTTTATTTTATTACCTGGCTTACTACTATTCTGCCCCGGTTTCTCTCGGATAATATTATATATATATTCCTCTTCCTCCCATCCTATTCCTATTGGGAAAGATAAGAAGGGGAAAGGACTAGAATTAGATCTCCGGCACCTCATCAGGCGAAACGCAGGAAACTTCTACCTTCACCTGCCTGTCTTCTGTGAGGTCGTAGTATTTCACTAGTCGAGCTGGTACATTCTTGCAACAGATGTTTTTGCTGATTCTACGACTGTTGTTTGACAATCATATCTAAATAGAATAATTAAGGGTGTTAAAGGCCATTCTCATCCAGCCCAAACTGATCCCTTTATATTAGCTGTTATATTTATGGATATTTTATTTTTGTTCAGGCACTGAGCACGTACGCAGCACCTCAAGGTATATTTTTCTTCATGTATTTTTATATTTACGATAAGAACTGGTGGCCGAGCCGAACCTGATTGTTAGAGAAATAAAAGCATACAGACTCGTTAGCTCGGCCACTTGGAAACAATGGTTGAAGAATCGAACGTGAGGCGTGCATACTTGGGACGTCCGAGTGGCAGACGCCCAGTCGGGCGTCCCAGGTGTCGCTAGAAAGATGAAGTTGAGAAGGACCTGCTTCTGACCTGGCAAGATATGGCGCGTGATCGGAGAGAGTTGTCTCTTGTTGTCGGAGGCACACTTTGGGTCACTGCGCCACTCTAGTTGTTCGAATTGTTTTTCCAGGAACAACTAAAGCGCATGCTTATATAAATTGTATTTGGTACATAATTAACGTTATTAATTGAAGTTAAGGCAGTAAGTAATAAAACTTTAACGCCAGTTTAACACTACCTTGTTCTGATTTAACACAGATTAAATAGACGAAGTAAATCGACAATTTACAATGGTTGTGTTTTTTTTCGTTTACAGATGAACAAGGCTATATATTCGAAGAGTCCAAGGAATGTAAGTATTTCATTAATTAAAAATGACTCGCTGAGTATGAAACATTCAAACAATAAATAATATTATCTTAACAATCAAACACTCTAATTAGGAAACTTAATTTTCCTTTAACTAGATGGCATTTATCTCAATCTTGAAATTAGATAACTTTTCATCAATGATGAAAAATGATTCAGTTCACAATATGCCTATCCGGTAATAAGCTGCCGAAGTCCAAATCGGCCGGAGACAAACAAAACCGTATCCAGTGTAACAGAATTGTTTACCTTTTGTTTTCAGATGATTCGTCCAATGCGCAGTCTGAGTCCTATTCAGGTAACCAACCAATATTTATTAACTCTGTATTTATTATTTTTAATTTAGTTTTTTACTTAAATTATTTCTACTCTAGTTGTTGTTTCCCTTTGTTCCCTAACATTTCCCCGTTTCTAATATGTAATAGGACTTTAAGGGACTGTTAACGGTGTATTATTGACGGGCCGGTTGGCGTGGTTTGTATCCTGATTGATTGTTTGAGATTGTTGCTTTTCACGCCGCAGGTCATGGGTTCGATTCCCACCCAGGACAAACATTTGTGTGCATGAACATGTCTGTTTGTCCTGAGTCTGGGTGTAATTTATCTATTTAAGTATGTATTTACAAAAGAAAACTAGTATATGTAGTATATCAGTTATCTGGTTGCCACAGCACAAGCTCTGCTTAGTTTGGGATCAGATGGCCGTGTGTGAATATGTCCTAGGATATTATATTATATTATTTATCGCCGATGAATATGAATTATGCAAGAACCACAAAAGATGGCGCTATTTAAACTATCAAAAATGTTTTTAAAGGCCTAGTTTCTTTTTTTCGATAAGGTCACCTAACCTCACATAGTTAAAAATGAAAACCTTATCTAAAACATTTAATCCAAATCGTTAAAGTTTCCGAGATAGGAAATAGAAAGAAGAAATTTACTAAGTGATATATCAACGCACTGCCCAATCTACTGGGCCTAGAGACTTGAAACTTTACACAGTGACTCCTGTTATAACGAAGGCGAACACAAAATAAGTATTATTCTTAATTCATCCCCTAAAGGTCTAGCGTAGACAACGAAAGTTTTTATTGCGAAATATTTTTCCTTCATAAACTTCTTCGAACAAGAGTAAAGGTATGAAACCGCGTAGGCCAGCCAGTAAATGTATAAAACACTGTTTATTTGATTTAATATAGAATCGGCTGACTTCAGCGATGGCAACCAACGCCGGCAAACACAGCATCAGTCCTCCCAGAATTCCAACTTGCAAGAGTATACACACAGCTCGGCGCAAGGCCAATACAACGACTATATACCATGGTCATATCCCAAATATCCTGGGGGACCACAAGGTTAGTACTTCGTGTTTCTTTTATATCAAACAAGCCGGTGGTTCAAACAATATTAAGTAACCGCTACCGAGAGGCATTTGCAACAAGCTATTTGCAGATACTTGCCTACCTTTAATAGAAAGAGGAGGGGATAATCAGAAACATAGGATATTTTAGTCAGTCAAATCACATTTCCTTTCCCAAACTATCCTTATTAGAAGAGGATAGGTATGGGCAAGAGACAATGATGAGGTCTCCAGCATCTCCTTCACTCTTGTTTCCTGTAAGGTCGAAGTATTTCATCGGTCGAACCTTTTTCTTTTTTCTTGCTACAGATATTGTTATTGCGCTAATTAACCTTATTAAGTAATAACTAATTTTAATTGAATATTGCTTTCAATCTAGGCCGCCCAGCACAGGCACCATGGGACGGTATCGGCGCCCCACCGGTATACCCCATAATCCCTGTGATCAACGAGGTATTCGACTACGTTCCAATCCCTGGCTACGCACCAGGCGTGCGACCGTACCGCACATCACCGTTGATCGGACCAGGTATGTACCCCACATTCGAGATAATGAAGAATGGTGACGCATTTTTGATATCTGCTCCCTCCAGACAAATTGGAAACTTTAAAAAAAGACCCCTTTAAAAGGTCCAAGACCCTGACTCGAGACCCAAGGCAAATTGTCTTAGTGTAGGACACCCGACCCCAAATAATGGGAAAAGCGAAGGACAAAGAAGAAGCAAGAAAGATATTAGATATTTAATTCGGTGTCTATCATGGTAGAGAGGTATCAACAGTGGTAGAGCCCGCAACAACAATATCTGTAGCAAGAAAAAAGAAAAAGGTTCGACCGATGAAATACCTCGACCTCACAGAAAACAGGCGTGAAGTAGAAGTACTCTGCGTTTCGTCTGATGAGTGAGGTGCCGGAGGCCTGATTTTAGTCCTCTTCCTATTTTCCCATCCTTTCCTCATGAGGATAGGACGGGAAGGGGAAGAGGATAGGATGGGGAGGGGGTTAACGGGGAAGGGAATTATCCTTTTTCCTGTGGGCAACGCATTTGTCTGTTGCGGATGTTCATGGGTGGCGCTCACTTGACATCAGGTGATCCGCTTGCTCGTTTGCCACCTTCTCACATTAAAAAAAATATATCTACGAGACCTGTAATTCAAACTCCAACACGAAGATCGAATATCATAATGGTTAAAGGAATTACGTGAGTTCGAATCAACCGGTCGAGTATTGACATACATACATGACCCATCTTCTTAGCTTACTTGAATTTTGTACAAACCTATTGCATCGTTATGAGTTAAGTACCTAATGATAACTGTATTTACTGATAAAAGCCGTATGCGAATACGTTAAGTATACTACTTACTTCCGTAAGTAGTATACCGTACTTCGCCCGGGTAGCACTAAAAAAGTCCGACGAAATTACACATAGTGCCCAAAATTCATTATGATCGGTTTAGTAGTGACGGAATTTATCCCGGACAAACATGTGACACGAAACAGCTCACGATAGCGCTCGGGGATAGTGAAGGAATTTTCAAAATCTGTTCGGTTCAAAAGATTACCCCCGACATATACTTACGACGATACCTTGCCTACTAACTGATTTTTGTATTATATACAAAAAAACTCTTTTCGCGTAAGGATTTATTTTTATGTTCGATTGCCTCCTTAGGTTATAGTGATGTTAGGTAGCCTATAACTTTCCTTTATAAATAGGCTGACAAATACAAAATTATTTTCTCAAAACTGGTTACTAGTTGCCGAAATAACGCGCCCAAACAAACCAATAACAAAAAAATGTGTAATTTTTTTAAATAAATCAAACTTTTGTTTCATTATAACAGTGCCAAGAAGTGTAGCTTCGTCCTACGGCCAGGCCAACAGTGGTTATAACCCAAGAGGTCAGCCCTACTCCAATGCTCAAAGTAGAGCCAACACTTATAGTCAAGGTAATATATAAAAACCTCATTATGACTCTTAAAGCTTTGAGGTCGTATAAGATCGGACAATTACTATTAAAGTTTATTCCCTATTCTGATAGAATTTTTGTAAACATTTTGTAAATAAATTGTAATTTGTTTCATTACAACAGTGCCGGGAAGTGTAGCTTCGTCCTACGGCCAGGCCAACAGTGGTTATAACCCAAGAGGTCAGCCCTACTCCAATGCTCAAACTGGAGCCAACGCTTACACTCAAGGTAATATACAAGCTTCATTACAACAAAATTAATAAAGAATGAAACCATTAATCGACACAAAAAATCTTGCAACATATAAACTAAATAATAATAAATAAAATATGTCAAAGAGTAGCCCGCTCAACTCATCCTGGGATGAGCGAAGCCCATCTCCGCTCTGGATTTCATCCGGGCTTCTTGCACTCACACAAATAACAACGGAAGCATTCTCTCCGTGCCTTTCCTGCCCATCGTTCCCTGTTTGTTTTAGATGTATTTTAATAGAATCGCTCATTTTTACTCTTAATAGAAAAATGTAAATGATATTTTTTTTCAGGTCCATCGTCGCCATACAGGAGGGTTGCTCAGCCTTATTACCCTCAACAACCCTTCGCGAGACCTTTGCCAGTCATCGTATCAAGTCCGCCGGCTCAAAGTGCATGTAAGGATGAGCTTGCTGTATATATGCTAACAATGCTATGATAATTTAAAGACGAAAAAACATACCGAGCTGTATTTAAACTAAAGTTTGAAATTTCTCAGATAGATGGCATTTTCCTTAACCTATAATTAAATTATTTCTAAGTATGGTCCAAAATTTATAAAAAAGGCTCTATATATATTTGATTAGAAAACGTATCCTTTTATGATTAAGTCATGTTGATAAGATAAACAAGGAAAGATATCACAGCACATGTTGCAAAAATGAGTAGCCGTGTTGGAAGGGGACGTCCCAAACGAATTTATATAGTCCCAAATTATACTGCCAGATTTTATAAAGATTTACGTTGCCAACCTTTAATGGACAAAGGGAGGGATAGGATCCTCGCCGTCCAATCTTCTTCAACTTCCCATTATATCCTTATTTGGAAAGGGTAGTAAAGTGACTTAAATTTAGCGGCACCTCACTAATCAGACGTAAATCAAAAGCATATATCAAAAACACTCCGTACGCACTCTTTTTTTTTTTTTTTTTTTTTTTATATAAGAGAAGGGGGCAAACGAGCGGCGGGAACACCCAGGTGATCAACGACGCCCATGGACACCCGCAACACCAGAGGAACTGCAGATGCGTTGCCGGCCTTTTAGAAAAAGAAAGGCTCGCTTCTTGAAGGACCCCAAGTCGTACTGGTTTGGAAATACCGCCGAGGATAGACCATTCCACAACGCGGCTGTGCGTGGCAGGAAATGTCGAGAGAACCGCACTGTTGAGGAATGCCAGCCATCCAGATGGTGTTGATGGTACCTGGCGGTCTGTCGTGTCGTACGATGACGAAACTCGGCGGCAGGAATCGTTCCAAACAGTTCTTCGGAACACTCCCCGTGGTATATACGGTAAAAAATGCAGAGGGAGCTGACGTCCCTCCGCAAGGCCAGAGTATCAAGCTGATCGGTAAGAGCTCGGTCGTTGACGATTCGAGTCGCTCTCCGTTGTATGCGGTCAAATGGAAGAAGCTGGTATTGGGGTGCTCCCGCCCAGAGATGCGAGCAGTATTCCATGTGGGGCCGAACTTGCGCCTTGTATAGCTGAAGGCGGTGGCCCGGCTGGAAATACTGCTTCGCTCTACTGAGTACACCCAGCTTTTTAGAGGCCAATTTGGCCTTGTCTTCCAAGTGACCACGAAACTGAACGTCACTCGATATGTCAACGCCGAGAATACCGATGCTGGCTGTGGCAACCAGAGGAGTGCCCTCAAAACATACATTCGCGACAAAGGGTTCTTTTTTAGCGGTAATGGCGCAGACTTGTGTCTTTTTGGGATTGAAATCAACAAGATTTTGTCGACCCCAATCCGAGACTTCACCTAATAGGATCTCCATTTCAGACACAAGTTTGGTCCGGTTCTCAGCGGCAGTAGCCCGAGAAACGTTAGCGCGGGCCGTGTACAGTGCATCACACGTGCTATCATCTGCATAACAATGGATGTTGCTAATTTGCAGCATGTCATTGATATGCAGAAGAAACAGGGTGGGCGACAGTACACAGCCCTGTGGGACACCAGCATTAATTGGTTTCGGGTCAGAGCATGTACCGTCGACAACGACCTTGATGCTCCGACCCTCCAAAAAGCTGGAAATCCAGGCGCATAGTTTCTCGGGCAGCCCGTAGGAAGGCAACTTCGAAAGAAGTGCTTTGTGCCACACCCGATCAAAGGCCTTGGCCACGTCCAAACTAACCGCCAGGGCCTCCCCCTTGCCCTCGATTGCCACCGACCATCGATGCGTGAGGTACGCAAGAAGGTCACCAGCTGAGCGACGCTGACGAAAGCCGTACTGACGATCGCTAATCAGCTGGTGCTCCTCAAGATATCTCATGAGCTGGCAATTGATGATCGTTTCCATGACTTTCGAGAACAAGGTGGTAATGGCAATCGGCCTGTAGTTGGACGGATCCGAGCTATCACCTTTCTTTGGGATCGGGTGGATTGTGGCAGTCTTCCATGACTTCGGCACAATGCCTAAGGAGTAAGAGAACCGGAACAAGCGCGTTATAACCGGTGCCAACTCAGGAGCGCATGTCCTAAGCACGATGGGAGGAATACCGTCAGGCCCACTCGACTTGTGAACGTCCAGAGATTGCAGCACTTTACGCACTGATCTCTGGCGAAACTGGATCTCGGACATGAAGGTGTCACCGCACTGGATATTCGGCGGTGAACTACCATTATCCTCCAGAGTCGAGTTGGCCGCAAAAAGAGAGCCAAGAAGATCGGCCTTCTCATTTGCGGTGTGGGCTAACGTGTCATCTCCCCTGCGCAAAGATGGTAAAGACGGCTTACAGAAATTCCCCTGGACAGCCTTGGCGACAGACCAGAACGCACGAGTTCCCGAAGGAAGGTGAACCAGTCTCTCGCCAATGCTGGCCACGTGTTCCGACTTTGCCTTAGCAATAATTCTTTTGAAGGACCTGGAGGCAGAGTTGTACTTCTTTTTGAGCAGGCTGGTATTTACATCCCTAGCCGCTGACGCCTCAGCCCAAGCTCGGTAACAATCCTGCTTGTAGCGCGCTGCTAATTTGCAGGATTGACCAAACCAGGGCCGAGAACTGCCTCCGATGGGCACGACAGAGGATGGAATAAATAGTTCCATCCCCTGAATCACCACATCGGCGATAGAATCGGCAACGGCATCGGGATCGTCCAGCTTGAAGCAAACTTGCTCCCATGGGTAGGATGCAAAAAAGGACCGCATCTCATCCCAGTCTGCCGACCTGTAGTGCCACACTCGGCGGTGGCCATTCGGTTTGAACCGTGGGCGACGCGAGATAGGCACTTTTGTCCGGATCAAGCAGTGGTCCGACGAGCCCAGGGGGGCGTCGACGGAAACCAAGTAGCTGTCCGGATGTGAGGTCAGCAGAAGGTCCAACACGGAAGGCGTATGATCTTCCACATCTGGAATTCGCGTGGGCGATGTAACCAGTTGCGTCAGATCATAGGACAAGGCAAAGTCATGGACAGATCTCCCCGCGTGATCGGTGGTACGTGAGCCAAGCCAATCGGCGTGGTGGGCGTTGAAATCGCCAAGTACCACGATCTCGGCGGATGTAATCTGCTCCAGAACGGAATCTGTAGCCGTTTGGACTTGCTCCATGAGTCGGTCTGTTTCGGCATTACCGCTATGGGACCTATAGAGGCACGCGTAGACTCGCGGATGGTCGTCGCTATCTACGCGCAGCCACAAAGTAGATAGGTCCCTACCTTCAAGAAGGCTGAGGCGACGAGAGCAGACATCCTCCCTGACGTACACGCACACCCCGGCCCGGGGCAAAAAGGAATGCTCCAATTTGTAACCCGGGCAGGATAGATACGATGTGTCTGCCGGGGAGGATATCTGCGTCTCAGTGAGGAAAAGCAGGGCCGGCTTAGCCGTCCGTAGGTGGAAGTGGACGGCCTCCAAGTTAGAGTGGAGTCCCCTGATGTTACAGAAGTCCACGGCGAACATGGTAGGGGATGCCGCGAGGTGCTGCCTGCGTTTGCCCCGAGCTCCAGCACCGAGTGGGATGGTGCCCCCCCCAGAATACGCGGGGCAGCCCGCGCGCCCACGCCCAGACTCCAAGCGGGAGTTCAGGCGTAAACGCGCGGAGGGGGATTCTCCAATACCAGTGGTATCGGTACCCCCCTGGGGTAGTTTGGTTATAGATCCCACTTCCATGCTGTTAAGGGGGTGGGGGGATGGCCTCCGGCACACACACTTATCAGACGAAACGCGGAATTGCTTCCACTTCACGCCTGTCTTTCGTGTGGTTGTGGTATTTCACCGGGCGAGCGGGCCATTCGTGCTCCAGCAAAAGCTAGATGCGGACTCTACCACTATTAACTCTTTTGTGAGGTCGTTGTTGCAGTGTAGATGTAGAAGACGATACTAAATAGAAATTCCTACAGTCTATCTACCGCTCTAAAATACGGAATTAAGTTCTTGTTTGATAACGAAATGTTATGTATTGTGTATATTATTTACACAGATAAAAAGGAATCAGCTGGAAGTTCGACGGCATCGGCAATATCAAAATTATCTACCACGGAAAGTCGAACGCCAGGAGGTAGAGGATCAGGTCGTAAGATCAGTACCAGTTCAGAGACTGGTGCAAGCTCAGGTAAAACATTTTTAACAATGAAAAGACGCTACTTTGTTCGTGTCCACAACCCTTACTGATGTAAAGTGGTGCGATCGAAGTACGAGCTAGTTATCGAGGGTAATTCCGTCATAGGACAGAAACACTGACGCCGGCAACACTTATTCTGACCCTTTTCTGTACGCAAAATTAACAAACATTGCGTAACCAAATCTCTTGAATTCTACCTTCCTTCGAAAGCTGCTGCTCCTGTGCCAATGCCCAATAACGATCATTCTTTACCTTCAATACAATGACTGACTGATATAGATATATAGGATACTTGAAATCGGCACAGAGATTTCTGTTATTACGAAAGCGAGCACTACGCAAGTAAATTGGTAAAGGTCTAGTGTAGGGGATTAAAGTATGTATGGGCAAAAAATTTTAATGCATTTTTAGAAGACCGCAGCGCTTTATGGTCAAACAAATGAAATAGCATTCGTTATACGTCTTAACGATGTTGGCACGTACTAAACAAAAATACACTTACCGATAAATGGATAACTGCTGCGACATGAAGAAGTTCTTCATCTTCACAGGAACCTCGAGGTCTTCGTCCACGTCCAGTTCCTCCAGAAGTAGCGCCAAAAGTTCCTCAACTCAATACGCCGATAAATATATCGAAGGTAATCAAGTCAAGGAAGAAAGAGACAATAGAGTAAGAAGTTCACATGATGTTACATGACCACCGCTACTCATATACATGCTCAAGGATGTGGTCCTGGTGCAATAGGCACAATCATGCATCGTCTGTCGCTTTGTAGCTATACCACTATTATAACTAATCTATATAAGGACTTAATCAGATCCGAATTACACTGATGATCGGATTCTAATTTTATATTCTAATATTACATTCCTACACCTATTTTATAACGTGGAAGTAATTAAGCAAATCGAAAGAGGGGATTTTATTTTAAATCAGGCAATATTAAAATTAAGTGAGAAGGTAATATTTATATTTCATTACTAGCTGTAGTAATTTTGAACGCGGTTTTATGTATTTTTTATTTATTATGAATCAATTTTTCGGTAACCAAGGCGAATTACACCACATTAATTTATTGCCGTCTCCTTCTTAAACCAGATGCCACAGATGATTCAACAGGCGGTACTGATGCAAATGGACCTGGATCAACAAGCCCAACTGGTGGCTCACGTCCAACTCAAACACCGAGCACGCCTGGTAGCCCCAGCTCACCCGGCAGCCCCAGCTCACCTGGTAGCCCAGGCTCACCCGGTAGCCCCAGCTCACCTGGCAGCCCAAGCTCACCTGGTAGCCCCAGCTCACCTGGAAGCCCCAGCTTACCCGGTAGTCCCAGCTCAGATGGCAGCCCCAGCTCACCTGGCAGGCCCAGCTCACCTGGTAGCCCAAGCTCACCTGGTAACCCTGGCCAAACAGGAAGCCCTAGCTCACCTGGAAGCCCCAGCTCACCTGGCAGCCCCAGCTCACCCGGAAGCCCCAGCTCACCTGGAAGCCCTAGCTCACCTGGTAACCCCGGCCAAACTGGAAGCCCTAGCTCACCTGGAAGCCCCAGCTCACCTGGAAGCCCCAGCTCACCCGGTAGCCCCAGCTCACCCGGCAGCCCCAGCTCACCCGGAAGCCCCAGCTCACCCGGAAGCCCCAGCTCACCCGGTAGCCCCAGCCAAACTGGATCACCAAGCCCAACTCGAAAAGGAGGTATTGCATTATTACGTTTTTCTGTATTCATATATACAACTCGAGTTAACCAAAGCAATTATTTTGTTAACTACTACCCTCAATTTGCCTCAGTGCCAATTAAAAATTATTGAAAATATTACGAAACCCACTAATATTTAAAAAAAACTGTTCCACAAAGGTACTCTGGGTGTTTGGCGTCCTTCCTCGATCGCGTCGGCCTATTCTTGCTCCAACAGTTGCTACTGCTGTCATTGATTTTAATAGTTCTCGTTACAATTTTAGACCCACCCCAACACAATAATAACTTCGAGTTAAAATGCAATGAATCTTTCTTAATTACAGGAAAAAATAAAGGGTCATACACAACAATCACCAGTTCATCTGCTACTTCCGCGGCCACAGCCTCAGCCACAGCTTCTTCGAACTCTGTTTATAAAACGACAACACAGACAGAAACATTAGGTAAATTAATATTTCTGTAATATGTATTTGTATATTTCTGTAAATATGTTACTAATCACCACATTAATTTATTGACGTCTCCTTCTTAAACCAGATGACACAGATGATTCAACAGGCGGTACTGAAGGAAACACACCTGGATCACCAAGCCCAACTGGTGGCTCAAGTCCAACTCAATCACCGAGCACGCCTGGTAGCCCCAGCTCACCTGGCAGCCCCAGCTCACCTGGTAGCCCAAGCTCACCTGGTAGCCCCAGCTCACCTGGCAGCCCCAGCTCACCCGGTAGCCCCAGCTCACCTGGCAGCCCCAGCTCACCTGGTAGCCCAAGCTCACCTGGTAGCCCCAGCTCACCTGGTAGCCCCAGCTCACCTGGCAGCCCCAGCTCACCCGGTAGCCCAAGCTCACCTGGCAGCCCCAGCTCACCTGGTAGCCCAAGCTCACCTGGTAGCCCCAGCTCACCTGGCAGCCCCAGCTCACCCGGTAGCCCCAGCTCACCTGGCAGCCCAATCTCGACTGGTAACCCTGGCCAAACAGGAAGCCCCAGCTCACCTGGCAGCCCCAGCTCACCCGGCAGCCCCAGCTCACCTGGTAGCCCAAGCTCACCTGGTAGCCCAAGCTCACCTGGTAGCCCCAGCTCACCTGGCAGCCCCAGCTCACCCGGTAGCCCCAGCTCACCTGGCAGCCCAATCTCGACTGGTAACCCTGGCCAAACAGGAAGCCCCAGCTCACCTGGCAGCCCCAGCTCACCCGGCAGCCCCAGCTCACCTGGCAGCTCAAGCTCACCTGGTAGTCCCAGCTCACCCGGCAGCCCCAGCTCACCTGGCAGCCCCAGCTCACCTGGTAGCCCAAGCTCACCTGGTAACCCTGGCCAAACAGGAAGCCCTAGCTCACCTGGAAGCCCCAGCTCACCTGGCAGCCCCAGCTCACCCGGAAGCCCCAGCTCACCTGGAAGCCCTAGCTCACCTGGCAGCCCCAGCTCACCTGGTAGCCCAAGCTCACCCGGAAACCCTAGCTCACCCGGTAGCCCAAGCTCACCTGGTAACCCCGGCCAAACTGGAAGCCCTAGCTCACCTGGCAGCCCCAGTTCACCCGGTAGCCCCAGCTCACCCGGCAGCCCCAGCTCACCTGGCAGCCCAAGCTTACCCGGTAGCCCCAGCTCACCTGGTAGCCCCAGCTCACCTGGTAACCCCGGCCAAACAGGAAGCCCTAGCTCACCTGGAAGCCCCAGCTCACCTGGCAGCCCCAGCTCACCCGGAAGCCCCAGCTCACCCGGAAGCCCCAGCTCGCCCGGAAGCCCCAGCTCACCCGGAAGCCCCAGCTCACCCGGAAGCCCCAGCTCACCTGGCAGCCCCAGCTCACCCGGAAGCCCCAGCTCACCCGGAAGCCCCAGCTCACCCGGAAGCCCCAGCTCACCCGGAAGCCCCAGCTCACCCGGAAGCCCCAGCTCACCCGGTAGCCCCAGCCAAACTGGATCACCAAGCCCAACTCGAAAAGGAGGTATTGCATTATTACGTTTTTCTGTATTCATATTTACAACTCGAGTTAACCAAAGCAATTATTTTGTTAACTACTACCCTCAATTTGCCTCAGTGCCAATTAAAAATTATTGAAAATATTACGAAACCCACTAATATTTAAAAAAAACTGTTCCACAAAGGTACTCTGGGTGTTTGGCGTCCTTCCTCGATCGCGTCGGCCTATTCTTGCTCCAACAGTTGCTACTGCTGTCATTGATTTTAATAGTTCTCGTTACAATTTTAGACCCACCCCAACACAATAATAACTTCGAGTTAAAATGCAATGAATCTTTCTTAATTACAGGAAAAAATAGAGGGTCATACACAACAATCACCAGTTCATCTGCTACTTCCGCGGCCACAGCCTCAGCCACAGCTTCTTCGAACACTGTTTATAAAACGACAACACAGACAGAAACATTAGGTAAATTAATATTTCTGTAATATGTATTTGTATATTTCTGTAAATATGTTACTAATCACCACATTAATTTATTGACGTCTCCTTCTTAAACCAGATGACACAGATGATTCAACAGGCGGTACTGAAGGAAACACACCTGGATCACCAAGCCCAACTGGTGGCTCAAGTCCAACTCAATCACCGAGCACGCCTGGTAGCCCCAGCTCACCTGGCAGCCCCAGCTCACCTGGTAGCCCAAGCTCACCTGGTAGCCCAAGCTCACCCGGAAACCCTAGCTCACCCGGTAGCCCAAGCTCACCTGGTAACCCCGGCCAAACTGGAAGCCCTAGCTCACCTGGCAGCCCCAGTTCACCCGGTAGCCCCAGCTCACCCGGCAGCCCCAGCTCACCTGGCAGCCCAAGCTTACCCGGTAGCCCCAGCTCACCTGGTAGCCCCAGCTCACCTGGTAACCCCGGCCAAACAGGAAGCCCTAGCTCACCTGGAAGCCCCAGCTCACCTGGCAGCCCCAGCTCACCCGGAAGCCCCAGCTCACCCGGAAGCCCCAGCTCGCCCGGAAGCCCCAGCTCACCCGGAAGCCCCAGCTCACCCGGAAGCCCCAGCTCACCTGGCAGCCCCAGCTCACCCGGAAGCCCCAGCTCACCCGGAAGCCCCAGCTCACCCGGAAGCCCCAGCTCACCCGGAAGCCCCAGCTCACCCGGAAGCCCCAGCTCACCCGGTAGCCCCAGCCAAACTGGATCACCAAGCCCAACTCGAAAAGGAGGTATTGCATTATTACGTTTTTCTGTATTCATATTTACAACTCGAGTTAACCAAAGCAATTATTTTGTTAACTACTACCCTCAATTTGCCTCAGTGCCAATTAAAAATTATTGAAAATATTACGAAACCCACTAATATTTAAAAAAAACTGTTCCACAAAGGTACTCTGGGTGTTTGGCGTCCTTCCTCGATCGCGTCGGCCTATTCTTGCTCCAACAGTTGCTACTGCTGTCATTGATTTTAATAGTTCTCGTTACAATTTTAGACCCACCCCAACACAATAATAACTTCGAGTTAAAATGCAATGAATCTTTCTTAATTACAGGAAAAAATAGAGGGTCATACACAACAATCACCAGTTCATCTGCTACTTCCGCGGCCACAGCCTCAGCCACAGCTTCTTCGAACACTGTTTATAAAACGACAACACAGACAGAAACATTAGGTAAATTAATATTTCTGTAATATGTATTTGTATATTTCTGTAAATATGTTACTAATCACCACATTAATTTATTGACGTCTCCTTCTTAAACCAGATGACACAGATGATTCAACAGGCGGTACTGAAGGAAACACACCTGGATCACCAAGCCCAACTGGTGGCTCAAGTCCACCTCAATCACCGAGCACGCCTGGTAGCCCCAGCTCACCTGGCAGCCCCAGCTCACCTGGTAGCCCAAGCTCACCTGGTAGCCCCAGCTCACCTGGCAGCCCCAGCTCACCTGGCAGCCCCAGCTCACCCGGTAGCCCCAGCTCACCTGGCAGCCCCAGCTCACCTGGTAGCCCAAGCTCACCTGGTAGCCCCAGCTCACCTGGCAGCCCAAGCTCACCCGGTAGCCCCAGCTCACCTGGCAGCCCAATCTCAACTGGTAATCCCGGCCAAACAGGAAGCCCCAGCTCACCTGGCAGCCCCAGCTCACCCGGCAGCCCCAGCTCACCTGGTAGCCCAAGCTCACCTGGTAGCCCCAGCTCACCTAGCAGCCCAAGCTCACCTGGTAACCCCGGCCAAACAGGAAGCCCCAGCTCACCTGGCAGCCCCAGCTCACCCGGTAGTCCCAGCTCACCCGGCAGCCCCAGCTCACCTGGCAGCCCCAGCTCACCTGGTAGCCCAAGCTCACCTGGTAACCCTGGCCAAACAGGAAGCCCTAGCTCACCTGGAAGCCCCAGCTCACCTGGCAGCCCCAGCTCACCCGGAAGCCCCAGCTCACCTGGAAGCCCTAGCTCACCTGGCAGCCCCAGCTCACCTGGTAGCCCAAGCTCACCCGGAAACCCTAGCTCACCCGGTAGCCCAAGCTCACCTGGTAACCCCGGCCAAACTGGAAGCCCTAGCTCACCTGGCAGCCCCAGTTCACCCGGTAGCCCCAGCTCACCCGGCAGCCCCAGCTCACCTGGCAGCCCAAGCTTACCCGGTAGCCCCAGCTCACCTGGTAGCCCCAGCTCACCTGGTAACCCCGGCCAAACAGGAAGCCCTAGCTCACCTGGAAGCCCCAGCTCACCTGGCAGCCCCAGCTCACCCGGAAGCCCCAGCTCACCCGGAAGCCCCAGCTCGCCCGGAAGCCCCAGCTCACCCGGAAGCCCCAGCTCACCCGGAAGCCCCAGCTCACCTGGCAGCCCCAGCTCACCCGGAAGCCCCAGCTCACCCGGAAGCCCCAGCTCACCCGGAAGCCCCAGCTCACCCGGAAGCCCCAGCTCACCCGGAAGCCCCAGCTCACCCGGTAGCCCCAGCAAAACTGGATCACCAAGCCCAACTCGAAAAGGAGGTATTGCATTATTACGTTTTTCTGTATTCATATATACAACTCGAGATAACCAAAGCAATTATTTTGTTAACTACTACCCTCAATTTGCCTCAGTGCCAATTAAAAATTATTGAAAATATTACGAAACCCACTAATATTTAAAAAAAACTGTTCCACAAAGGTACTCTGGGTGTTTGGCGTCCTTCCTCGATCGCGTCGGCCTATTCTTGCTCCAACAGTTGCTACTGCTGTCATTGATTTTAATAGTTCTCGTTACAATTTTAGACCCACCCCAACACAATAATAACTTCGAGTTAAAATGCAATGAATCTTTTTTAATTACAGGAAAAAATAAAGGGTCATACACAACAATCACCAGTTCATCTGCTACTTCCGCGGCCACAGCCTCAGCCACAGCTTCTTCGAACACTGTTTATAAAACGACAACACAGACAGAAACATTAGGTAAATTAATATTTCTGTAATATGTATTTGTATATTTCTGTTAATATGTTACTAATCACCACATTAATTTATTGACGTCTCCTTCTTAAACCAGATGACACAGATGATTCAACAGGCGGTACTGAAGGAAACACACCTGGATCACCAAGCCCAACTGGTGGCTCCAGTCCAACTCAATCACCGAGCACGCCTGGTAGCCCCAGCTCACCTGGCAGCCCCAGCTCACCTGGTAGCCCTAGCTCACCTGGTAGCCCCAGCTCACCTGGCAGCCCCAGCTCACCCGGAAGCCCCAGCTCACCCGGTAGCCCCAGCTCACCTGGCAGCCCCAGTTCACCCGGTAGCCCCAGCTCATCCGGCAGCCCCAGCTCACCTGGCAGCCCAAGCTTACCCGGTGGCCCCAGCTCACCTGGAAGCCCCAGCTCACCTGGTAACCCCGGCCAAACAGGAAGCCCTAGCTCACCTGGAAGCCCCAGCTCACCTGGCAGCCCCAGCTCACCCGGAAGCCCCAGCTCACCCGGAAGCCCCAGCTCACCCGGAAGCCCTAGCTCACCTGGAAGCCCCAGCTCACCCGGTAGCCCCAGCCAAACTGGATCACCAAGCCCAACTCGAAAAGGAGGTATTGCATTATTACGTTTTTCTGTATTCATATATACAACTCGAGTTAACCAAAGCAATTATTTTGTTAACTACTACCCTCAATTTGCCTCAATGCCAATTAAAAATTATTGAAAATATTACGAAACCCACTAATATTTAAAAAAAACTGTTCCACAAAGGTACTCTGGGTGTTTGGCGTCCTTCCTCGATCGCGACGGCCTATTCTTGCTCCAACAGTTGCTACTGCTGTCATTGATTTTAATAGTTCTCGTTACAATTTTAGACCCACCCCAACACAATAATAACTTCGAGTTAAAATGCAATGAATCTTTTTTAATTACAGGAAAAAATAAAGGGTCATACACAACAATCACCAGCTCATCTGCTACGTCCGCGGCCACAGCCTCAGCCACAGCTTCTTCGAACACTGTTTATAAAACGACAACACAGACAGAAACATTAGGTAAATTAATATTTCTGTAATATGTATTTGTATATTTCTGTAAATATGTTACTAATCACCACATTAATTTATTGACGTCTCCTTCTTAAACCAGATGACACAGATGATTCAACAGGCGGTACTGAAGGAAACACACCTGGATCACCAAGCCCAACTGGTGGCTCAAGTCCAACTCAATCACCGAGCACGCCTGGTAGCCCCAGCTCACCTGGCAGCCCCAGCTCACCTGGTAGCCCAAGCTCACCTGGTAGCCCCAGCTCACCTGGCAGCCCCAGCTCACCCGGTAGCCCCAGCTCACCTGGCAGCCCAATCTCAACTGGTAACCCCGGCCAAACAGGAAGCCCCAGCTCACCTGGCAGCCCCAGCTCACCCGGCAGCCCCAGCTCACCTGGTAGCCCAAGCTCACCTGGTAGCCCCAGCTCACCTGGCAGCCCAAGCTCACCGGGTAACCCCGGCCAAACTGGAAGCCCTAGCTCACCTGGCAGCCCCAGTTCACCCGGTAGCCCCAGCTCACCCGGCAGCCCCAGCTCACCTGGCAGCCCAAGCTTACCCGGTAGCCCCAGCTCACCTGGTAGCCCCAGCTCACCTGGTAACCCCGGCCAAACAGGAAGCCCTAGCTCACCTGGCAGCCCCAGCTCACCCGGAAGCCCCAGCTCACCCGGAAGCCCCAGCTCACCCGGAAGCCCCAGCTCACCCGGAAGCCCCAGCTCACCCGGAAGCCCCAGCTCACCTGGCAGCCCCAGCTCACCCGGAAGCCCCAGCTCACCCGGAAGCCCCAGCTCACCCGGAAGCCCCAGCTCACCCGGAAGCCCCAGCTCACCTGGAAGCCCCAGCTCACCCGGAAGCCCCAGCTCACCCGGAAGCCCCAGCTCACCCGGAAGCCCCAGCTCACCCGGTAGCCCCAGCCAAACTGGATCACCAAGCCCAACTCGAAAAGGAGGTATTGCATTATTACGTTTTTCTGTATTCATATATACAACTCGAGTTAACCAAAGCAATTATTTTGTTAACTACTACCCTCAATTTGCCTCAGTGCCAATTAAAAATTATTGAAAATATTACGAAACCCACTAATATTTAAAAAAAAACTGTTCCACAAAGGTACTCTGGGTGTTTGGCGTCCTTCCTCGATCGCGTCGGCCTATTCTTGCTCCAACAGTTGCTACTGCTGTCATTGATTTTAATAGTTCTCGTTACAATTTTAGACCCACCCCAACACAATAATAACTTCGAGTTAAAATGCAATGAATCTTTCTTAATTACAGGAAAAAATAAAGGGTCATACACAACAATCACCAGTTCATCTGCTACTTCCGCGGCCACAGCCTCAGCCACAGCTTCTTCGAACACTGTTTATAAAAGGACAACACAGACAGAAACATTAGGTAAATTAATATTTCTGTAATATGTATTTGTATATTTCTGTAAATATGTTACTAATCACCACATTAATTTATTGACGTCTCCTTCTTAAACCAGATGACACAGATGATTCAACAGGCGGTACTGAAGGAAACACACCTGGATCACCAAGCCCAACTGGTGGCTCAAGTCCAACTCAATCACCGAGCACGCCTGGTAGCCCCAGCTCACCTGGCAGCCCCAGCTCACCTGGTAGCCCAAGCTCACCTGGTAGCCCCAGCTCACCTGGCAGCCTCAGCTCACCCGGTAGCCCCAGCTCACCTGGCAGCCCAATCTCAACTGGTAACCCCGGCCAAACAGGAAGCCCCAGCTCACCTGGCAGCCCCAGCTCACCCGGAAGCCCCAGCTCACCTGGTAGCCCAAGCTCACCCGGTAGCCCCAGCTCACCTGGCAGCCCAAGCTCACCTGGTAACCCCGGCCAAACAGGAAGCCCCAGCTCACCTGGCAGCCCCAGCTCACCCGGTAGTCCCAGCTCACCCGGCAGCCCCAGCTCACCTGGCAGCCCCAGCTCACCTGGTAGCCCAAGCTCACCTGGTAACCCTGGCCAAGCAGGAAGCCCTAGCTCACCTGGAAGCCCCAGCTCACCTGGCAGCCCCAGCTCACCCGGAAGCCCCAGCTCACCTGGCAGCCCCAGCTCACCTGGTAGCCCAAGCTCACCTGGTAACCCTGGCCAAACAGGAAGCCCTAGCTCACCTGGAAGCCCCAGCTCACCTGGCAGCCCCAGCTCACCCGGAAGCCCCAGCTCACCTGGAAGCCCTAGCTCACCTGGCAGCCCCAGCTCACCTGGTAGCCCAAGCTCACCCGGAAACCCTAGCTCACCCGGTAGCCCAAGCTCACCTGGTAACCCCGGCAAAACTGGAAGCCCTAGCTCACCTGGCAGCCCCAGTTCACCCGGTAGCCCCAGCTCACCCGGCAGCACCAGCTCACCTGGCAGCCCAAGCTTACCCGGTAGCCCCAGCTCACCTGGTAGCCCCAGCTCACCTGGTAACCCCGGCCAAATAGGAAGCCCTAGCTCACCTGGAAGCCCCAGCTCACCTGGCAGCCCCAGCTCACCCGGAAGCCCCAGCTCACCCGGAAGCCCCAGCTCACCCGGAAGCCCCAGCTCACCCGGAAGCCCCAGCTCACCTGGAAGCCCCAGCTCACCCGGTAGCCCCAGCCAAACTGGATCACCAAGCCCAACTCGAAAAGGAGGTATTGCATTATTACGTTTTTCTGTATTCATATATACAACTCGAGTTAACCAAAGCAATTATTTTGTTAACTACTACCCTCAATTTGCCTCAGTGCCAATTAAAAATTATTGAAAATATTACGAAACCCACTAATATTTAAAAAAAACTGTTCCACAAAGGTACTCTGGGTGTTTGGCGTCCTTCCTCGATCGCGTCGGCCTATTCTTGCTCCAACAGTTGCTACTGCTGTCATTGATTTTAATAGTTCTCGTTACAATTTTAGACCCACCCCAACACAATAATAACTTCGAGTTAAAATGCAATGAATCTTTTTTAATTACAGGAAAAAATAAAGGGTCATACACAACAATCACCAGCTCATCTGCTACGTCCGCGGCCACAGCCTCAGCCACAGCTTCTTCGAACACTGTTTATAAAACGACAACACAGACAGAAACATTAGGTAAATTAATATTTCTGTAATATGTATTTGTATATTTCTGTAAATATGTTACTAATCACCACATTAATTTATTGACGTCTCCTTCTTAAACCAGATGACACAGATGATTCAACAGGCGGTACTGAAGGAAACACACCTGGATCACCAAGCCCAACTGGTGGCTCAAGTCCAACTCAATCACCGAGCACGCCTGGTAGCCCCAGCTCACCTGGCAGCCCCAGCTCACCTGGTAGCCCAAGCTCACCTGGTAGCCCCAGCTCACCTGGCAGCCCCAGCTCACCCGGTAGCCCCAGCTCACCTGGCAGCCCAATCTCAACTGGTAACCCCGGCCAAACAGGAAGCCCCAGCTCACCTGGCAGCCCCAGCTCACCCGGCAGCCCCAGCTCACCTGGTAGCCCAAGCTCACCTGGTAGCCCCAGCTCACCTGGCAGCCCAAGCTCACCTGGTAACCCCGGCCAAACTGGAAGCCCTAGCTCACCTGGCAGCCCCAGTTCACCCGGTAGCCCCAGCTCACCCGGCAGCCCCAGCTCACCTGGCAGCCCAAGCTTACCCGGTAGCCCCAGCTCACCTGGTAACCCCGGCCAAACAGGAAGCCCTAGCTCACCTGGCAGCCCCAGCTCACCCGGAAGCCCCAGCTCACCCGGAAGCCCCAGCTCACCCGGAAGCCCCAGCTCACCCGGAAGCCCCAGCTCACCCGGAAGCCCCAGCTCACCTGGCAGCCCCAGCTCACCCGGCAGCCCCAGCTCACCCGGAAGCCCCAGCTCACCCGGAAGCCCCAGCTCACCCGGAAGCCCCAGCTCACCTGGAAGCCCCAGCTCACCCGGAAGCCCCAGCTCACCCGGAAGCCCCAGCTCACCCGGTAGCCCCAGCCAAACTGGATCACCAAGCCCAACTCGAAAAGGAGGTATTGCATTATTACGTTTTTCTGTATTCATATATACAACTCGAGTTAACCAAAGCAATTATTTTGTTAACTACTACCCTCAATTTGCCTCAGTGCCAATTAAAAATTATTGAAAATATTACGAAACCCACTAATATTTAAAAAAAAACTGTTCCACAAAGGTACTCTGGGTGTTTGGCGTCCTTCCTCGATCGCGTCGGCCTATTCTTGCTCCAACAGTTGCTACTGCTGTCATTGATTTTAATAGTTCTCGTTACAATTTTAGACCCACCCCAACACAATAATAACTTCGAGTTAAAATGCAATGAATCTTTCTTAATTACAGGAAAAAATAAAGGGTCATACACAACAATCACCAGTTCATCTGCTACTTCCGCGGCCACAGCCTCAGCCACAGCTTCTTCGAACACTGTTTATAAAACGACAACACAGACAGAAACATTAGGTAAATTAATATTTCTGTAATATGTATTTGTATATTTCTGTAAATATGTTACTAATCACCACATTAATTTATTGACGTCTCCTTCTTAAACCAGATGACACAGATGATTCAACAGGCGGTACTGAAGGAAACACACCTGGATCACCAAGCCCAACTGGTGGCTCAAGTCCAACTCAATCACCGAGCACGCCTGATAGCCCCAGCTCACCTGGCAGCCCCAGCTCACCTGGTAGCCCAAGCTCACCTGGTAGCCCCAGCTCACCTGGCAGCCCCAGCTCACCCGGTAGCCCCAGCTCACCTGGCAGCCCAATCTCAACTGGTAACCCCGGCCAAACAGGAAGCCCCAGCTCACCTGGCAGCCCCAGCTCACCCGGCAGCCCCAGCTCACCTGGTAGCCCAAGCTCACCTGGTAGCCCCAGCTCACCTGGCAGCCCAAGCTCACCTGGTAACCCCGGCCAAACAGGAAGCCCCAGCTCACCTGGCAGCCCCAGCTCACCCGGTAGTCCCAGCTCACCCGGCAGCCCCAGCTCACCTGGCAGCCCCAGCTCACCTGGTAGCCCAAGCTCACCTGGTAGCCCCAGCTCACCTGGCAGCCCAAGCTCACCTGGTAACCCCGGCCAAACTGGAAGCCCTAGCTCACCTGGCAGCCCCAGTTCACCCGGTAGCCCCAGCTCACCCGGCAGCCCCAGCTCACCTGGCAGCCCAAGCTTACCCGGTAGCCCCAGCTCACCTGGTAGCCCCAGCTCACCTGGTAACCCCGGCCAAACAGGAAGCCCTAGCTCACCTGGCAGCCCCAGCTCACCCGGAAGCCCCAGCTCACCCGGAAGCCCTAGCTCACCTGGCAGCCCCAGCTCACCTGGTAGCCCAAGCTCACCCGGAAACCCTAGCTCACCCGGTAGCCCAAGCTCACCTGGTAACCCCGGCCAAACTGGAAGCCCTAGCTCACCTGGCAGCCCCAGTTCACCCGGTAGCCCCAGCTCACCCGGCAGCCCCAGCTCACCTGGCAGCCCAAGCTTACCCGGTAGCCCCAGCTCACCTGGCAGCCCAATCTCAACTGGTAACCCCGGCCAAACAGGAAGCCCCAGCTCACCTGGCAGCCCCAGCTCACCCGGTAGCCCCAGCTCACCCGGCAGCCCCAGCTCACCTGGCAGCCCAAGCTCACCTGGTAATCCCGGCCAAACTGGAAGCCCCAACTCACCTGGAAGCCCCAGCTCACCTGGAAGCCCCAGCTCACCTGGAAGCCCCAGCTCACCTGGAAGCCCCAGCTCACCTGGAAGCCCCAGCTCACCCGGAAGCCCAAGCTCTCCTGGTACTATACCAGTCCCCGGCGATGATGATGGCTCACCAGGATCGGGACTAGGTGCATTGTTCCCGCCAGGCAAAGGCAAAATTTGCATATGTTTCGATTCAATATATAGAATGCCTAAATATCTCAGACGACTGATACAGTCATAAATGGGTATTTTCAAGATTCGAACCCCGTATTAAAACGATTTTCACGCAAAACTTTATAAGGAACTATATGTATTTTTATTATTGCAATGTAAAACTGACCTCCCCAAGGTCTCAAAAAAAATTAAATTTATTAATTTTGATTATTTTTTGTGTTTTATTATCTTTTTAGTAATATAGCATATAATAGCTTAGAAAGAGGTAAACTTTCAACCTGGTAGAGGCGATGAAAGTAGGTGGAGCCAAAGTATATCGCGGGTCGCCCTAGTGACGCTCGAACCGCTTTTGCGACGTAGAAAATACTTTTTAATAATAATATATAATAATAAATAATAAAGCACACGACGCGGCGAGAGCGGTACGGAAATTGCGATCGGAAGTTGTATGAATCTGGTATAGTTCAGACGATCCTTTTTTCATTGATTTTTCTTGTATTCAATTTTGAATTTTATTGTTAAGAGGCAAGTTGTTATTTTTGTAGATTATTTATTTCTTACTTTACTATTGCCGAGTTTCACTTTTGAGTTGTCACTTCTGTCAGAGGTCCTTATTGCCTGTGTTTATTTAAAACCACAAAGATAGCGACTTCAAAAATGAGTATTTAGTTTTAAATTACTCTTCTTATTTTTTTTTAATTCGAAAGTTCGTATCTTGTAGTTTCTAATTTCTAATGCCTGAAACTTATCTTTTAGCCTTTTCATGAGATAAAACTATTAATAATTAATATTATATTATTACGTTCAATGTTTGTAAAAAATGTACTCTCGAGGGGGTAAAATAATTGGAATGAAGTTTGTATTAAAATTTGTCAGATTGACGGGAATGTTTCATATTATAGGAGACAAAATGTTAGGGAAATCCAAAGAATTAAGGTTGATAAATGAACGCAAGTAAGAAACTTTCCAAACGCCGCGCCGTACACAATGAGCGCTGCGCCGCGCCGGGGCTAGCTATGTATGTATGAATTTTATTAGCATAGTAATTAGCCTAAGAATTAAACATGCTGCCTGTCACTAATCCACGCGGACGAAGTCGCGGACTCAGTTTGTAGAATATAAAAGAAGTATTAATTAATACTTTGACTATTTTATTTTTCAGACTTGAGTCAGCTGATATATGTGAAGGTTTGAACATTGTGATTCAGTTTAAATTAGCCGAAGCCGTCAAGACTGTAAACAGTCTGGTACGATATTATAGCAGCATTTTTTTTATTTATATGTTATCATCCATGCTCCGATTTATTAGCTTTTATAGTATTTTCTTTGCTTAATATATAAAGTGTAATAAATTGTTACCTCACAACAATTCACATATTATCTCTGCACTATAAATGATGAATACATTGAGTTATTGAGAGGCGGCGTGCGGGATTATCCTCAAACCTTGCAGCCATCTTTTCCCGCACATTTATTTTTCCACGACGCTTGAACCATTTGCGTATAGACAACTACCTGTGCCCTACGGTTTTATCCTCCGTGCAATTTAATTTTACCGACGAATATTCAACCTAAGCTGAGCCCTATTCAATATGATCTGAGGTCAACTTACATCGCTTGAATTTTTTCCTACTTACTTGACCCTTATTTGATTATTATATTTTGGACCATTCACACAATATATTTATAAATTATAACATTAGTGTTATTCTGATGTATAAGCTATATTATTGTAAAGTTTCATTAAAATCCAATCAGCAGTTTTTATGTGAAAGGGTAACAAAGATCAAAAACCTACAAACATATCAGTTGAATTAGTTAGATATTATATGTATAACGACTTTGCGTTTGCATTGCACTGGTGACGTCACCACGTTTTTCATAGTTAATAAACTTGCGATTGACACTTGACCACAATCCCAATTGATGTTATAATTACAGACACGCTTCCATCATAACACAAGGTGTTATTATTGTTGTCAAGTTCATGATATAAAAACAATATATTACCTACAAGTTGGGCCCTGCGGTTTTACAAGCTGTGCGATTTAATGTAACGAGGTCCGTACACGAAATAATTTCATTTATTCAAGAATAAAATATTCACGAACCGTTACTCGCGTCACGAAAATCAAAAAAAGACAAAGGAGAGAACTGTCATCTGGTCCCTGGTGAAGATGGCGGCCGAACAGAAGATGCATATTTTAGGAATAAAGAGAACTGCGACGACTAAGGGGCGCCCGAAAATAGAAGATGTCACTACAATATTGTTTACAAAGCCTCGAGTAACGGCAGAAAGACATTATAAAAGTTGTTTACCTCCACGCTTTAGTATAAAATAATTATTGTGCTAACCTAACTTCTTCAAACATGTTTTAAATGGGTTTGCAATTTGCAAACGTCTTGTCTTGTGTTGTACGAAATTGTGTCTAATACGTAATCAATAGAGTGCAAAAACTAGTTCATTCAACTACAACTCTATAAAACCTATTCGATTCGATTCGAAGGCGCTAAAAATAGATTATTACGTCATCAGCTAAAACTATAGGAGTATCAAGAGTATTATTCCTTAAATTAAGCAAACTTCGTACAACAATGAAAATTTATAATCTGTATTCAAGATATAGTTTAAGCAAAAATATTTTCAGTAGCACGCTTAAATCTTTTTATTATTTGATAAAAACTTTACATTTATTTAAAACGTAAGATATAATATGATGATATGATTTTGCCTAAAATACTTTTGACCGATCTTTACATTTTACGATTTCGACCATTATTTTTTCACCGTTCATATGTTGTTAAAGGAGAAGAAATGTCAAAGAATGGTAAAGAAGTACAAGTACAAGTGAAGTCATTTCTGTCGGTCGCGGGTTCGAACCCAGGCAGGCGCTTTACTTTGTGTAATTTATTTTATCGCCACTGCTCCAAAAACGGTGAAGGAAAACATCGTGAGGAAACCGTGACTGTGAATGTGACATCCACCAACCCGCACTGAACCAGCGTGGTGGATTACGGGTCCTTCCCGTCTCTCGGAGACGTGTCCTGTGTCCCTGCAGTGGGAAACATTCTAGAATAGGCCGATTATTATATATTATTATATATGTCAAAAAATTATTTAATCTTTGGTCTTTAGTACACTCCTGTCCTGCTATAATCTGTATTTAACTCGTGTAGTCAGTGTATATTTTATATGCTCTTTGACTCGTGCGCAGGGACGTCATACATTGTAGATTGCGATTTTTGTGATTCGCTATCAACAAAACAAGAGAAGCATCTTAAAACTAAGTGATTATTTTTCTTTGACCTTGTTAATATTTTCAAGTGAATTGAGAACTGGATTGCAGTGTATTCTGTGACAATGAATTGGTGAAAAACGACTTGACTTGAAGTGATTGGCGACTCGCGTTCGTATGTTCAATTATAACCAGATGAGGTAGGTGTCCCAAATAAATAATTAATAGTACTACATTTTCCTTCTACGTTTCAGTACCGCGTTTAGAGAAAATTAATTGTTGATAATAAAGTTGGGTCAAGATTTTTTTGTCCGATTGATAGGCGTAGTGTTTTTGGCGGATATGTATGTATGTCCGTTCCATTCTGACCTTTGTAGCCCAAACGGCCTCATATATTTTGGAGAGAGACGTCTCAATCAATTCGTATATCTTCTCCGGAGTGTCAGGGCTACAGACAGTCGGGGTAATCTACATAGATTTGTGTTATCTTTTTAATTACTGATATGTCACAATCAAAAGTCAATAATGAAACGACTTCTTGTATATGTAACCGGCTGAACGTGAACTTTGACAATATATAATAGATCTAGGCATAATATAAACGGGCAACCAATTGAAAAGAAAAATGCTTACGAATTGCTTTAAACAGAAATGTTAATTAGCACTGCTGAAGCACCAATTTACGACAGAAAGCATTAAACATTCCTACTAGAAACACCTAGGCCTAAAGGAGTATCTATAATTCCTTACATATTATAATCAATAAAGTCTAGCAAAATAATAGATAGGGACCCACTTTCTGTTGATACACTGAGCTGTGATTTGGGTTTACCAAATCATTGGGTAATCTTATTATATATTATATTATTCTTAAGTTTATAATTAGTATATAGCAATCCTTAACTGTCTATTCTCCCTCTTACATTGCCGGCATGGGAGGGTAGCTTAAAACCAGCTTGACACTGGATTTTGAGTGGGGTCAGCTAAGCTGAGCAACCCCCTATTGCCATCATTTACAAAATGTATTTGTTTTGTATTAGTCTGTACTTTTTGATGGCAATAAAAAGGTTACTTTAAGTTTATTATATATATTATTTATTTATCATAGAAATAAGTTTAGACATTTAAGTAGAACCACATTACATCCACTATTCAGGTGTATAACATTTAATTTAGAAAAATATTTGATAATAGTACATATATTAGGATTATCTATTTTTCGGTAACACAATAGTTGTTTTAAATTTCAAGGCAAGTAAGTCCATAGGTACAAATTGAATGCATGTGAAGTCAGGAGACCAAAATTAATTTTACCAGTACTTGTTTAGTTAACTCTTTATTTTTCTTTTCCCAATGTAGATTATGTGAGGAATCAAATTGGAAAGATTGATTTTAATTAATAAGTACAATAAATGTAGGATTTAATAACCGGTTAAAGGCCGGCAACGCGTCTGCCATTCCTCTGGTGTTGTGGGTGTCCATGGGTGTTGTTGAGCACCTCCGTGTTCCCGCCGCTCGTTTGCCCCCTTCTCTTATAAAAAAATTGGTACTAACTAAAATATTTTACTATATTACTGTTTGATGTTGTAAAGTTGTGCTTAATCTATGGAAATATTGTGCTTTCCCGATTATGGTGGTGTAGCAGTATGTCCAACTCATATATAAATATGTACTCATGCCCATAGCCCAGAGGGGTAGGCAGAGATTGATGAATTTAAGTTATCCTGGGATGACACCTGCCAATATTGTTACTCGCTTTTGCAACATAAATTGCTTTCCATTTACCATCTCTTCAATGACCTTTTCAACATGCCCCTATAACAGAAGCATACCTTTCTCAATTTTAGTTAACAGATCCACTTTTAAGGGTAAAGACCCTTATTGTGCTATTTTTAAACCTATCATTGAAATCACATCTCAATGGCATTAACTCTACTAACATACTTCTGGCATACCCAGGTCTAGCTTCCATACATTAAAGTTGGGAGTAGTACAGCATTGTGTGAATTTTAGTAATTTTGAAATAAAAGAGTAGATTATAAAAAAAAATCAGTTCTAATCACGAAAAATGTAATTCGTAATCACTCTGTTACATTCTAGATGTGTCTGGAATGAACTAGTTCTTTTTTATAATATTTCACAGGCTGTTAATATACTTATACTAGCTGATCTGGCAAATTTCATGGAATTTTACAATAAACATTCTTAGCCGAAAGGAATCTTCCTTCCAAATTTCAAGTCACTAGGCCATATGGTTCCATAGATATCGCGATAACTCAATAGATACTTGGAAATAAATATGATACACGCCTGAACCCAGAGGGGGAGGCAAAGATCATGGATTTCCATTTGGTACATTCATAGCATCAGGTGATCTGCTCCCAATGTTTGCATTCTACTATAAAAATATATAAGAAGGTACCCAAGTATCGCCCGAAAAAAAAACAAGCTGATTGCAAATAGGTATATGATGTAGAACCTGTTCAAGAGGCATGCTGTCTATCCACTTGATATACTATTTTAGTAATGACGTCAGAAGCGGTTAGACAGGAAAGTTTCTATCTAACAAAACAAAATGGAGGTAGGAGGTGTGCTACTCTAAATGTTACTATGGTCGGTATAAGACCGACAAGCATTTCTGTTGTCTCCCTCTTGCAACAGAACGACACATGAACGCAACAAATGGTGTATGTACAGGTGGAGACTACCCGCTCGAAGGCAGGGTCAGTAGTACAATATGTAAACAATTATAATATCAAATTGCTAATTGGTCCAGAACAAGGTCAGTACGATTACTCCTTATCTGTGTTGTTGTGTTAATGTGTATTATGACTGGCAGTTGCCGGCGCCCCTTTGTTTCTCATCCTTGGAAAAAAAATTGATTTGAAATGATAGGTTAATTTGAAAAATATGTTGTGGTCATGTCATACAGTACCATGGCAATCTGTTAGTTTTATTGTCCTATCCCTCGGGAGGTTTTTTTCGGTCTAAAGGATGCCCTTCATTAATTTACAATACTGCGAAATTTCGTGATGTTCGCTTAAGTGGTTAAAGAGTAACAAACAAACTCAAATTTGTATGTTTATTACATAGTATTTATCTGCAACTTAATAATACCAATGCGGTCAGGGATTCTAAATTAGCTAGACTTATTGCACCGTAATATTTAATAATATACAACTATATATATTGTGATAACCCAAAGTAAATTATATTTATTTATGCACCATAATTTATTAACAAATTAAATGATTGTGTTCACAGTACTCAGTACTTATTACTTTAGTATTTAGTTACACAGTTTTGTTTTGTGTCTGTTTTGCTCTGTTTTTTTTTGTGTGAATGTTGTGTTTGCCTGTAAAAGAAGTAGGTTATTACTTCCTAAAATTGTATGTTATGAGATAAGAATCATTTCATATTGTTTTGGCAAGTCAATTTGAATGAAAAAAAAATTGTAACTTTGAAAGAGAGAGAGAGAACTTTGGTGTAAAAATATATAACAAATAAATAATAAGATAAAATTAGAATAAATGTGCCATCAGTACCGTTTACCACAGATTATTTATTTGGTAATCCCTACTAATATTATAAATGTGAATGTAAGTTTGTTTGTTACGCTTTCACGCGAAAACTGCCGATTCAACCGATCATCATGAAACATAGGTAGAAGTAACATAGGATACATTTTATGAAAAAAAATAGTATATAAAAAGCGAAGTATGTATATTCCCTATAGACCTATAGACTCCGAAACGGCTGGACCGATTTCGATGAAATTGACATTTATTAAATTTATTTGTCGAGGAAGCGGAGGAAGCTGAGTGTTGGCGCAGTTTCGCTCCAATGGACATGTATCTTTGACTCCAAATGTGCCGCTTTAGTCCGCTTCTATAAACATTTTTTCGTGTGCCACCAGCCTTATTATTGACACGTCGCTCCTTTGTGTATCTTATATAGTGTATAGCGCTTATTGTTAATTCAAGGTTGTCCCGGTAATAGGCCCTGTACACTTAACATTCTGTTTCAAGACAGACTTTAAAAAGTTATGCACATGACTTTGTATTTATAACTTTATAGCGTCGGTATCTTGGCTCTATGAGGAAACATTTTGTATTGAAAAGTTTAAAAACAAAACGTACCCACGACTGTAACTTAGGGTAGGCTGAGGTAGCATATTATTAAGGTAGTAAATTAAATTTTGTACCTTTACAATCTAGAGCCTGAGAAAACACGTAGGCTCAATGACACGCTTCATGTCGTTATTGGAATTCTAAAAATCGTTCGAATAGTACAAGATACGCCATAAAAAAATTATACCCACATCTAGTATAAACGGTTAAATATTAAAAACCAAATTGCTTGGAACCCTTGCGTAACTTGCCGTTGGGGATTCTAGGGGGTCAAGCTTATGTGGACGTCAAATCGAACTCGAGTCTAACATTATGTTGTCAGATTTATCAATGTGGTTGTTATAGTTTACTATTAAATTAATGAAGAACTACGAGTTGGATTCCGACGAGCCGCAGGTTGTCGACCCCTGTCTTAGACCATTTACTGTGAAAGTAGTCGTAGGAACACGTCATTGAACACCTTTTTAATATGTTGTGGTAAGTAGTGGGGGGGGACGTATACTCGGCACGCTAAGTATACATTAGTACGGTAAAGTTAAAATCTATTATAAGTTTGTGAGTCATTTTTTTTATTTTTCTGTTAATATAAAGCAGTAGATGTGTGCTTGCACTAATTTTAGGAACTACCAATATTCGCATTTAAGATCTCAATTATTTACGGAATGTTATAGGCGATTTAATATCACACGAGCCTTGCGAGTCGAGTAAAAAAATAATAATGGTAATTGTGAAGGATACATTGACACGGGCAAGTGATGTCGCGGTTAAGTACAAACAATTATTCCCGAGGAGGATAGGCGTAAAGCAAGCGACCGGCCGTAACGGTACGTAAAACTTTAGCGTAAACCTTTAGAGTATGGACTACGGTTCTACTGTGATGATGTTACCTATAATTCGATGTAAAGTCACGGGCAACGGCTAGTCTATTGATATCAATTTAATGGATTTTTTCTTCAATGTTGTGTTTCGTAAATGTAAATTATCTATGACCTCGTGGTTTGCACGATAAGGTCAAATAAGTTGGCAATATTTAAACGGTCATGTACGCTGTTGTAATCAAACTGAGATACGCCTAAACTATTTAACACTAACCTTTTACAAATCATCACAACAGGTTTAAGTTGTCCAAGTCGATCAAGATACGTCATTCTAGCAGTCGCTCCCTTCTTACTCGTGTCACCTTTTACACAATCCATCCATCCCTTCCTAGGCCCCTCCACATTCATGTTTAAAACTCTCTTTGTAATTCATTCATGACATTCTTCCTTTTGCTCTCTATTCGTTTCGTACCTGATCCATTATATTTGACGGTTTGAAAGTATTCCTCGTAAAACTGGATTCAAAACATCCGGTTAAATTTCAAAGTATTTTACCTTTTAACATTCTATTCCTTGGAATACATCGTAAATAGTTAACGCATCGTTTGAAAATAACAAATAAACTCGAGATTATCCAGACGCCATGATCCAGATTCGAATGCTGGCTGGATGATTCTTTATTCACTGTGCATACGGCATACAGTAGAGAAATGTTTACTCTCATTCGTTATCTGAACAGGACCTAGATTGTATCTATCAACCTAATGCCTTTAAACGAGCACTTCTTTTATGTATATAATACTAGTGACCAGACCAGCCGTTTCGGAGTCTATAGGTCTATAGGAAACGTATGTACTTCGCTTTTTATATACATTTTTTTACATAAAAGTATCCTATGTTACTTCTAATACCTCTAAGAATATGTGTACAAAGTTTCATGATGATCGGTTGAGTAGTTTTCGCGTGAAAGCGTAACAAACAAACATACATTCACATTTATATTATTAGTAGGGATTAATCTCGGAAACGGCTCCAATATTTTTTATGAAATTTTGTATGCAGGGGGTTTCGGGGGCGATAATTTGATCTAGCTAGGATTGATTTATGGACAATGTCGTTTCATCCGTGTTTTTAGTAATTAAATATCTATTCGCAAACAACACGACAATATAAAAAAATAAGTACACACATCTAGTGTTAGATAATATGTACATTGATAAATAACAAGTGGGTTACCGAGATAAATCTGCATCCAACATTAAATCGTAAAAACCAAATTAGCCCTTGCGTAAGTCGACGTTGACGATTCTAGGTGTCAAGTTAATGCTACGTTTAGACTCGAGATAAATTTCACCAAACGATCTGACTGTATGATAAGTCAGTCAGCTGGGTTTTATTGGTGTTTAAATTTTTAAAAAGTTGGCAACGCTTCTGTAACAATTCCCAACGTTGTTTCGTCATCGCACAACTCGACAGTTTGCAGTCGTCGCAAAGTCGCGTCGAAACCATTTTGATGGTTGGCATTCCACTATCGCGCGGTTTTCGCGTGATTTCCTGCCTCGAACAACCGCGCTGAGGAATGATTGCCAGCGGTATTTCCAATTCGATACGACTTAAGGTCCTTTAATAAGACAGCGCACTCCTTCCTTAAAAGCCGACAATGTAACTGCAGTTCCTGTTGATGGGCGTCGTTGTTCAATTAATATTGGACGCAGTTCATTTGCCCACTTATGCAACAAAATCGTGATTATTGGAGATTTCTGTGTGTGTTCTAGGTTACTGTGGGCTGAACTCCAGGTGAGAACTTCGTGCGCTCGTGTATTCGTGTGCTTTTAGGACGTTCATACAATATTTTTAACCCGAGGGAATCTCAATACATTTAAATCAGAGATGCTCATGAATTATACAGCCAGCGATGCATTATAAAGCAAACGTTGACGTACATTCAAATGAGGTAGAAAGTTCATTGGCTTTATATTATAAGGGGGCAAAGGAGTAGGGGGTCTTTGTTTATTTTTTATCGCATATACCACGGGGGGTGTTCCGAAGAACTGCTTGGAAAGATTCCTGCCGCCGAGGTTAGTCATCGGACGACACGACAGACCGCCAGGTACCATCCGCACCACCTGGATGGCTGGCATTCCTCAACAGTGCGGTCCTCGCGAAATTTCCTGCCACGCACAGCCACGTTGTGGAATGGTCTGTCTTCGGCGGTATTTCCAAACACAAAGCAGTGATAGCCGATGTCCATCAACAATACCAAAGGAGACATGGTTGCGATGCGTTAAGAGAACTATATCCTCCTTTCTTAAAGTTGCTCTTCATGAGAAATACCACCAAAAAAATGAAGAGAAGGTGCAAACTAGCAACGGATCGCCTAAAGTTAAGAACTCACTGCCGGTCATGAACATCCACAATATCAGAAGAAGTGCAGATGTGTTGTCGGCCTGTAAGCAAGGAATACACTTGAAGGACCTTAAGTAGTATTGGTGTACACAAGAATGGTCGGCGAAGTGACAGGTGTGCCGGGACCGTACCAAAAGTCAAACTCTGTCAAAAAACACGTACATTTGACATGGTTTTAAACGATTTATAAAAGAACAGGCTGAGAGTGTTTGTTTGAGCTGTCAATCTCCACTTGAAGTTTACAATTCTTGCGCCAATGCCATTTAATACTATACGTTTGTAGAACAATTGTTTTTGTATATTTAATAAATAAATAAACATGCGGCCCGTGACGCAGAGGGGTGGACAGAGATTACGGACTTACATTGGGTGCGATCCTAGCACACCTCGCATTTACATCCATACATAGCCTTTCTTTTGTACATTCAATTTTTTTAACAATATTTATGAATTATTATGTGAAAACTAGAGGGGGGTATATGCCAATACCCTCCGTATTGGCATATACAACATGGTAGTCACAGGAAGAGGGGGTAAAAAATGGTATGGGTATGTTCCCTGTGACCCCTACCCGTCAAAAGGTGCTACCAGTAGTGTGGATGCGTTTACAAAAATTCTAGGGAATATGAAATGATAGGTATTCGTGGATCTAGAGAAGTGGTGGCCCTGTGGTAATGGCCCCGATTTGCGTGATGTGGGTCGCGGGTTCGAACCATCAGGCAAATTCTTTACTTTGTCTAATTTATTTCATCACCACTGCTCCAAAAACGGCGAAGGAAAACATCGTGTGGAAACGAGCATGTCTTAGAACCACCAAATTCGAAGATATGTGACATTAACCAACCCGCATTGGGTCAACGTGGTGGATTACGGCCCCTTCCCTCTCTCGGAGAGGAGGCCTGTGTCCCTGCAGTGGAGCAACATATTAAACAGGGTGATATAATATTTATTTTTATACGTATTCGTACCTTTGAGCGGTTAGTTAAAGGTAAATACTATACGCTCACAATAACATGAAACCCGAGTCTATAAGTCACACCAGTGTGCTTGTGGCTGTGCAGTGTGCAAAAAATTGGCAAGTACGTCGCGTTCCAAGTAAATCCCATGTGATAGAGCACGCTGTTGTATATAATCGTTTAATTTTCTTACGAGTCTGCTATGCATATATTTATCTACGTTGAATCAGAACAAAGGCATTATTTGTACTAAACGGCCGCCTGTCACACCGTACACTTAATAAATGTTACTAATTAAACACACTAAAAAGATTTAAGTAAAACGTTGTAATTAATTCCCAGTTGAATTAATTTTACATATGGTTTTTTCGCAACAATGTAGAGACAAAATACATTAAATTCAGCTTCGTAGAGCGTTGTCTCTTTCACACACTGCCTCGTTTATGTTTAGCGATTTGTACGACAGAGATAACGCTCTACGAATTCGAAAGTAGCGGATTGTCTCTTTCGGTCCGTGTGCAATATCCATGTACTAGGTAATCTCACAATTAACTCGGTAGTCACGTATTACGTGTTACATTTCGTTTAATAACATAATGACTAATAAATATGTCATAGCATGACTTGTAAATAAATATTGTAATAACATGTCATTGTTTTTTTTTAAGAAATAAAACTGACATTATATTAGATCGGTTTCACTACACACTACAGTTGGTTTCATTGTGAATTGCAAATAAAGGAATACAGATATATTGATAGATAATTGCAAGTCTAGTGGGCGAGAAGGTATAAATTACAGTTTAAATAAAATTAAATATGTAAATTTAAAACCTTTTCAAAGTAATAAAACATGGGCACCAATAAGGGCTCGCTTACACTGAGCGGTTATGGCCAACCGTAGTTGCAACGGCGCGCTGTCTATAATGTATATATCAACGCGGTCACCCGCAGTGCAGCCGCTGTGTTGCGAACCGCGGCGGTCGGTCGGCCGCCGCCTCAGTACAAATGAAAACTGTTCTTCATGTTTTTGACTGCAATTCGAAGCACTCAGTGTGTATCAGGCCTTAGACCAATTTTCCCTGTTCACTCCTTCGTACAATTGTGTTTTGTACACATGGCGAACTATTAACTAGTTATTTCTGTTATGAGACGCTTGTCCGTTGCTTTCTTATATTATAAAAAAACCCTGTATGCAAAATAAACATTCCTTCAGGTAATAATTGTACTTTTTCCTTGAAGACCTACAACAGATCTACAGGATCCCTAGCAATTGTTTTGTCGATGTTCATTGGTCTCATTCGGCTTACTACACTAATTTCGTTATTTATATGCATGTCACCGATCAATTTTTAACTTGGTCAGTATGTAATCGGTCAAGGCATATTATAAACTGTCAGTCAAACTTAAATCTTTCTAAATTTTACTGAATACTTCATCGGTATGGCGTCCACATTATTCGAAAGCTTAAAACTAGAGAGTATTAAAAAAAAAATCATGTAGCATTTTCAATAGTGATTTCGAAGAGTGTAAAATCCTACAAGGAAATATTCGTTAAATTCAATTTGTAGTTGTTGGCCACTCGGCATAATTATTTATATTTGCATATCAAATTATAAACCATTCAAGCGACTGCCCCCCAACTATTATCGGAGTTTAAATTGAAATTTCCCTCAGGATATCCTCGTAACAAAATAAATGACCTGTTCTCAATTCCTTTTCGTTAAACTGTTATGGTTCGCAACTCTCCTGGCCATATAATGTCCAGTCGACTCCTATTTTTTACAAACTTTAGTTGATTTAACGAGTTCACAATTTGTTGACGGTTCAATATATGCCTGGTCATAAATTAAACACATATTATGAGATCATTGCTACAGTATACAGTACCGTCTCTGCCTACCTACTTGGTCACAAGCTTCAGTATTTTTAAGTAACTACATAATGGTGCAATGTAATGCTAATTTATGGCGAGTAAGTTAATGGCACAATTATTGGCTGGTGTACCACAAGGAAAACACTGAGGTCCATTTATATACATTATACATTACTCTGATATATTACTTGTTTGGGATTATTATCGTAGCTAAAACATTTATCCTCCACAAAGGACACAAGGTAGTAATAAAACGTTTTATTCTATGGAAAAAATAGAATAACAAGTTGAAATAAAACTAATTTTACGGCATTTATTTTACGTTTTTGATTCGCCAGCAACTTTTGACATCGGGACGTCTGACACCTCAGTCCCCCGTGACCATGAGCGATGTAAAGTACTCGAAACGTCGGGAATCAAAAACGTAAAATAAACGCCAAAAAATTCGTAAAGTTAGTTATATTTCAAAGTGCATTCGCGTAAATGTAAGAAATCATTATAGAATAACAAGGATGCGATATAACCACATTGGTAGATCGAGGGCTTACAGACTACGAGACTAAGGTCGAGATAAATAGACGTAACTAAGCCGTGCCTTAGCCAAAGCAAGTGCTTAGTGACTTGAATAAATAAACAAACCCAACTACTTACGAATCTAGATAAATAAAATTAAAGTGTCTGTATGTGTGTCAAAATAAAATTTCCGTACTCGATAATTTTAGGTACAACTAGTGACCCGCCCCGGCTTCGCCCGGGTACAACTAATTATGTTGATCCGATCGCTACCAAACACAGGAATATGCCAATCTGGACAATCCCTGTAAATTTCATCTAAATCGGTCCAGTCGTGGCGGAGTCTGTAGATCTGTAGGGAACATACATACTTTGCTTTTTATATACTATTTTTTTTTTCATAAAAAGTATCCTATGTTACTTCTAATACCTCCAAGAATATATGTACAAAGTTTCATTATGATCGGTTGAGTAGTTTTCACGTGAAAGCGTAGCAAACAAACTTACATTCACATTCATAATATTAGTAGGGATTGGTTCGCATTAACCGGTAAAGTTTTTATAATTTCATACACATGGAAATTAAATAAAATAATTAAAGAAACCCAAAGAAAGAATTGAAAAGATTAGAGAAAGTCGTCGTAAATGTAGCAATGGCAAGATTTGGCTTTTTGATTTACCAACAACTCCAATGATGTCACACCGCCGTGGTAACCACCACTCGTGGAATTATTCAACGCCAACATTGTATAGCCCCATTTGGGGAATTGAACGAAAACATTTTGAAAAAATGAAGGATAATACAGTAGTGTGTAGTAAAGAAACATCAACTATCTAAAAATAAGTATAACAGGACAAAATTTCCATTAAAAAGTTTGTGTTCATTAAATATTTAAAAACCTTACAACCAACTTTCATTTCCTACTTTGGGCCTTTAGAGGAAGTTTCAAAATTCCGTAAATTTACTGAAAAGTGGTAGAATTGTCAAAAATTTAAATATATATTTATATATTAGTAATCCTCGTGGGAGAAATTAAGACAAGTTAGTTGGTATTTCCTACACTAACAGAAGTCTGTGCAAAATTTCAATTTAGGCTGTGCGTTGATCAGTCAGTCGGTTTCTTCTTTTATAAAGATAAAGCTGTCTTTCTTCAACTCAATATGTTATATCTTCCGTCTCTCTCGTGTAACGAAATCCTAATCGTGACACGTCCTTGACATTTGACTTTAAATTCTCGTACAATTGTCACAAAGTCATATCAATAGAGTTTTTTTTACCTTTTTGTTTTTTGTAGTATGTATTGTAAAAATAATTTCAGTTACACCACGGTGTAACAGCGGCCGTCGTTTGCATTCCCGGCACGCTGCCAGAGTTGCAGCGTCATTGCTTGAATATATCTCAAGTGGTAATCATACCTTGTTCTTAGAAATATATCACATAACTACATAGTCGAGTATAAATTTAAAAATAAATACAAAGAATTAAGCTCAGAAAAGTATAAACTAATCTATGTATATATATAAAAAGCGATGTGTGTATGTATGTTCCCTATAGACTCCAAACTATTGGAGCGGTTTCGTTGATATCCACATGATTGGTACATGGCATACAAGCTTCGCGCTTAAATATATACCTTCTTAAATATTTTTAGGTTGTATAATGTTACCAAGATATTAACGGTAGTAGCAGACATGTAAAAGGTTTTTCTTTATTTAAAAAACTGACTGACTGTATAATTATCATTATATCACATTAGCTATGCCACTACCGAGAAAAATACAAATATAATGACGCCTCAATCTTCAAAATTGATCAATCCGCTTAGACTACAGGTCACTATGTAACTGCCTTATAAAACAAATATCATCATCAGATCAAGGGGGTGCAAAGTGATATGATACAGATAAAAGCACACAGCCTCCGTTGGCTCGGCCACCTGGGAGGAATGGATAACAAACGGAACGTGAAGGGTGCGACGGTCCAGGTGTCCGTTCAAGATATCGTTGGAAAGATCAGGCTGAGAAGACCTGGAGCAGGTTTAACCTTTTCGACTGCTAGTCATAACTTCCTTCATCGTGTTTTATTAATATTAGTTAAATTTGCAAAGTGGAAAATTGAAATCTTTGCCTTCCTCTTTGTGTCAAGGTGGTGTACTTTTTTGTTTAGTACACAACACAAGGGACGTAATATATAAACTTGTGTATAACACGCTATCAATCATTGCCAGAACACGTGTGACACAGTACAGCGAAACCAGTAAACCCATTTCGACCTTGACATATTTAAATGACGCGTTCCGTCGCTCATGTACGACAGTGAACGAATAAAACATGGAAGCATTCTCTCTAGAGGCGGTCCCTCATGTCTGAGGATCGTGGTCAGTGTCAGGGTTGCATCTGGAACGGATAGTCTGCTTCCACCGGTTTCTGTCTAGCGCGTCTCTTACGACCGTGTAGAATTTGTCCCCTCTGCGCATTGTGTGTTCGAAGTACGAAGGAATGCGTTGTTGGCATATAGTGAAGCGTTTTTTAATAGGGAGTCGGGATCGATGCGTTGGTGCATTTCGCAGTCCAAGATATGCGCCTCCAGCACCACATCTCGAATGAAGCATTCTAATCGCTCCAAAAGGCTACAACGAACTGTGCCGTGATGGGCTGCGCTTTTAAATTGTACCGCGCGCGATTTTACTTCTATCGTGACAACTGATGTGCACGTTGAGCTGAGTTCACTTTGACAACTGTCGCAGCTCAGCCGATTGGCACACGTGATCAATTCACACCCCAATAATGCCGTTATTACTATGTGCTGCTTAGCCAATCAGCGACGAGCGTTGACAACACAGCCAATCATAACTTCGCGATGGTAATAGAGAACAAATGCTTAAGGCTTGATCCGTTCATTGAAGATTCTATTGTCTGACGACTATGGGTTAGCCTGGCCAAGTATCATAAAATTCTATAAAGATAAAGGGCTTTTAATTTGCAATTAAACCACTTAATAAAGTAGAATACTGAAATAAGACACGAATAACGATAAAAAAATATTAATATTTTATACACTATGGTAAAGAGTTGGCGGGAAAAACTGGCGGTATAGCGTTGCGTATCAATTAGTTACGTCATCTCACACTATAAATAAACCAAGATGGCCGACAACATGTTTGTTGAACGGCTTAACGCTGTTGGTTAATAAATTAAGGCAGAGTTCACATTCTATACAGGTAAACTAGCTCCCAAACTTGCTTCGCACGGCCTGCAGAGTATATTTTTAAAAATTATCGTCATATTTCAGCTACTTTAATCCAACCTTATCGCTCCGTCTATTAGTTAAAAGTCATAAAATAAATAGCTTTAAATTTAGCTATTCTCGGTATGCGCTGTGTTGCCATATAAATTACAATATTCTGCACAATATTTATTTAAAGATTATTATGTGCAATATGTAATGGTATTCCGTTTGTCTGCTTGATTTTTGTCCCGTCACAACTACAAAAATATCTGGAACCAAATTTGAATTCGTCGACATTGTGCAAAAGGTTCGGTCTACCTTTGTCGTAGCAACACGCAAAGTTTGAGTAAAATCAGATCGATGGTTTATGAACGCATAGACAAACATACAAACATTGATTTATATGTGTCTCGGATGTAATGTGATTTTCCCTTCTTAATCCCTCATTCTTATTTCTTATGTATTTCTTATGTACACAAAATGGACGACCCACATGTCTTATGACAATTAAACTGTGAAGGTCAAATCTTATCGTGCATACGTAGCGTTACTGAAGCCACGTATTGTTCAATTAAATAAGTGATACAGTATCTAAAAAAAATTACGTGTTTATTTTTTTGTCGCAGAGTCGTGAAGATGATACCGCGTATAACTTTGAATTATAGGTAACATGATGTTAACACGAAACATTACCATGGCAACCGATATTGTAAATGAAGGTTGTATATATATTTCCTATCTGTCGGGAACAGTGTTATTTTCGGCATTCGGTCAATTTCTGTTCTGACAATGTGTGTGCAAAATTTCATGTCGATCGGTTGTGTCGTCTAGGAGTTAAAGCGTAACAAACAAACAAACTTACATCTATATTAGGTAGGATTGGAATTAATAAAGAATGATTATTATATTACATTGATTTATATAATGATTTAGTCATTAAAATCAGCAGATTGTTACTTTAGGCGTGACGTGTTACCAGATCGATCGCTGGTGGAACGGATTCGTCGACGTCGATCGATATTTCCTATAGCAGACCAGTCGTCGATCGATGATCGGTTTGTCTGGTAACATGAACAGTCTTTTCAGCAGGTATATTAACGTAGTTATAAATTATTTATTGTTATATTGCTTTATAATTCGTTATCTTATCAGACATTCGTAATATCTTGACAATGAAAGGAAGTCGCTTATCATTCCTATGTTGCAAGCTGAAGTCATCGCGACGGCTCATTCATTCACACACTGTTTATTACATTGTTAAGACTTCCTTCCACGTTACACTATCGGTAAGAGTTATTAGGGAGCGCCATTAAGTTACGTGAGAATTTTGTCTCAAAATTAATTGAATTTATTTGTATTAATGTATAAAGTTTGAAATATTACTGTTTCGGTTCAACTGAAACTTTGGTAATAATAAAATAATTAAATAAAGTAATTATTAAAAAAGAACGGAAACGGTAGCGCCGCCCCTTAGTAGGCACTGACCTTTGACAGTCAAGCCAATTAATAATATACATAAGGCGATGTATGTATTCCCTGTAGACTCCGAAACGGGTTGACCGAATTCAATTAAATTTACAGGAAATGTTCAGATTGGCACATCGGATGTTCCTGTGACGTTTGGTAACAATAGGATCAACATAATTAAAGCTAGTCGATTTAATAGTAAATAGACATAAATATATTATGTAAAAAGTGTCGTTGGATAAGTGTTTTCTTGTAAATTTGGTCCATATACGGTCTAAATCCATCCGTCAAATGTACGATAACAGTAGTTCCAAAACAAAATTGCGACCCCAAATAGTACTAGCGTGAAGTTTTTACTCAGAGTCACTTCATAACCTCGTTTGTGATCCAGATTAAGACTGGTTTTATCATAATTGTGTATATAACGATCTGTCTGTGTGTTATGTCCGTCGGGTACATTTGATATCGTTTTTTTTACTGATGCTGAACTGAAAAACCTGATCTTTATGTTTTTTATGCCTGTGCTCTTAATAAATGCTACATTTGGACTTATAAGTGCACCTTTCTCTTGCTCGTGATTGGTCAATCAACCGAGTGGTTTAAATATGTTCTCGTACACGTACATTTTGGCTTATGTAAAACACAGATTGTTCTCTAGAACACAAGTTGAGGAAAATTTGTATTACCGTCACAGAGAAGGCTGTATACATGTCATGTGTCCGGTCATCTTAGATAAGATGTCATTTTTTTGATTTCCATACGTCGGACGGCGAGACACGCCGAGATCGCTCGACCTTCGCCAATGTGATAATCACAATATGACGCAATTCTTCTAAATTTATTGATTAACTAGCTGTTACCCGCGACTTGGTCCGCGTGGAATCAATTAAAAAATGTAATAAAAGTTTAAAATCGTATTTTTTTTACATTTCATGTTTTATCGTAATACACATCTCTTTCTGTTTGCAAAAAATGATTTAAAACCATGTATATACAACGTGAAAACTAAAAGAGGAGGTCTTGGTGTACAATCGGTCACCGAGGGGGAGGGGATGAAAAATGTGGATTAATTTTGGATAACTTGCATAAGATTCCCATATTTTTAAAGCAATTTTTTTCAACTTTAAACTTTCAAGCAAATCAGAAGAATAAGACTTACCTTCGTATGTATGTATGTCTACGAACCAATCATTTTAATTGATTTCCTACCTGTTCTTGCGATGTGACGTAGAGGCATGACTATATTACACAAATCTACAAACCCATAATACAATACCTGAATTTTCCTTATATATTTTATATATTATTCTAAATATACATTTCCCGTCACTTGTACTATGTCGTCTATCGTCAAGATCATAGGATGACCAACAAATAAAGTTAGTTTTTTACTTGACTATTTTCAAAACCGCCACTGTTGGTAATTTCTCTGTACAAATTTTCATCCCCTATTTTAGACTTTCAGGGGATGAATTTATAAAAATCCTTTCTAAGTGCTCGCCTACGTAATGACAGAAATCTCTGTGCAAGTAGAAAACGATGGGGAGGGGAAGAGGACTGACACCGGGCCTCCGGGAAGATTCCATACACTTCAAAATTAGTCGAACCGTTTAGGCAGGTCACAATGGAACGGACGTGACCTTCCTTTTTGGGTCAATCGGGTAATGAAAATGTGGAACACTTGGCTACGTTATGTATAATCTCTTATCTCATTTGAGACTAACTCTTACTCAGTCTGAACATTACTTAGTAAATTTAGATACCGTTCTGAATAATGTATATAAAATTAATAAGTAAATATACGCTCACGCCCGTAAGCGACAAGCAGAAATTATGGATTTCCGTTTGGTGCGATCCTGGCACACCTCTAACATACTTCTTAACACCTTCTATTAAAAAATCATAAGAACTGCCGACAGAAGTGAAAACTTAAAATATGTGGTAAGCCGCAGTAATGGATCAAAAATAAATTAATAAACCCTTCCGGCTTAACAATAACATTCAAAATTGTATACTAGAAAAATATAAATGAAAAAAAGTTGGTCGAAACCCTTCCAAATAATCATGTTTCCGACGCGTGCTGCTGATTCACGTTTCACGTGTTGTTCACGTGATCCTATAAGATTTTCTCCTACCATAATTGGTCTAACGCGGCTCAAGAAGTTTTCACTTCAATTCAAATTCGCGCCATTTTTTGCATTTCTTTTTTGAATTCGTATCGAGCGGACGTCATCAGCTGTCAGAAGTACATACGTAATAGTAGGTATTATAAACACAGTTTATTTGTTTATGATACTATGTTATGCTATAAATTTTAATCGGTGCCTTACTTGGTAGCTCAGATAGATATTTGTTATCATATGATTTGAATTCACTTGATTACTCAACTGATATTTTGAACAACGCCGCAATCTGGACGATTTACAATACGGTATAACGCCATCTGTTGACCGGCAGTGTAGAGTATTCCGACGATGGCTAATTGAAGTTCCTCTTTGTTCCAGATTCCCGATTCTGTGACGAAGGAAAGAAGTACATATGTTGAATCACGTTCTTATTTTGGGAATTGCAGAGGGACCACATGAAAAACAAAATATACCAATGGCTGACACCGACAAGAGATCCATAAAGAGCATCCTCAAGAAGCCATTCCAAGCTCTGTTCCAAAAGGAGAAGAAGAAAGAGAAGAAACAGGCGGTGGTAACAGAGAACAGATCAACGAAACCGATAAAAGTCACACCTGTATCCGTTCTTTTGGACAACTTACAAAAGCTCGATATTAAAGATGAAGAGGATGAGTTAGCGAACTTCTCCTACAAAGTAGTAAAAGAAGAGAACGAAAAAACTACCGTACGAACAGATTCACATTCCTCAGAAGACAGTGGTTTTTCTGAAAAAGGCGCACCAGAAGTTGATTTAGAAGATGAAAAAGAGAAAGAATTGATCGTATCGTTCAAAGATTTGAAGGTAACAAAAGGAGAAGGTGAACAGAAGAAGAAGAAGAAAGTGCAGACTGTGTACATCACCAGAAAACCGATTAAGACTAGTGTTTGTGATTATAGAGCTTCAGGTCACCCCTATGTTGCTACAAACCAGGAAACTGTTGACAATACCTACAGACAGGTTTGTACGGAGAGTTTAATCTATCTAGCTCCCATTTTAAATTATGCCCAAGATCATCTATTTTTTATGTGAGTGAATGGCTACGAAAATCCTTTTTCTCTCTCTCTCTTTTAGGAAGAGGATTTGATGGGGAACAGAAATGAAGAGGAAAAGGAAATATCCTTTTCTCGCTTATCCGCTCCTCTCTCCATTAATGGTAGGCAAAGGATCTGCAACTCATTCGCCTGTTGTAGATGCCTTTAGGCAGCTAACATTTAATAACAAATAAACCGCTATTTCGTTTGCCAAAAAATATATATTTTCCATAGAAAAAGAAAAACTTGTGGTGACAGAATGTGCCTAGCCTAAACCTTTTTTAGAGTAACTAACCCCGAGAGCTCCCTCGCGACCTGGGCTCTAGCCGTTGCTTTATAACTAGATTTGTATCAATGGTGACTCATCTAGCGTATATGACAAATAATTTTTTTTTTGCGTAAACAGTCCGTTGTCAAGCGAACGATACTCGGAACTTATTCTTGGCTCCAATCTAATTATCACACGCAAGGTCGTTTTCTGGGAAGTCTAACTGAATGTGCTCTAAAAACGTGTTGCGTAGCTAGGGGAATAACACTTATGCGATCATATTTAAAAATTGCATGCTAATGGGCTAGTTTTCAAGATTACTTTATTTTGATTTAAAAAAGTGTGTACAGAGGAGTGTCCAAGCGGAATTTCTCGGAAACTCAGCTAAATACTCTATAGGAAGGTTTTAAACCACTTCTTACTCATGTTAAAATCGTCTGGTCTTAAGTACCTGATACAAATAAGTAAAAAAAAAGAAATAATGACAAACAGCTCGCAGAATGCTAGGCGCAGGCATTTCTGAGACAGTTTTGTGTGATCAGTGAGATTTCCGTGGCCTTTTCTCTTTTCCACTTCCTCCTTCTTTTTATTCAGTCGTCTCTATTAAATCATCTGATCGGTGTGGATGCTTATGGATAGCGGTGGATAACTTAAAATTACGAGGCCGCGAGTCAACTCCGATTACTTCTTTCTATAAAATTAAACCAATAAAATAATATTGACATGTCCTTCTTTAAGAAAAGAAAATATTGTTTAATTTAAGCCTTCAAACTGTCGCCAAATCGTAACGAATGTTTAAAGTCATCACTTGATCAGCGTGTTTCTTAGTTTATAAAAAAGGTGTACCATGAAGCGTGACCTCAAGGTTACAACACTATAGAACTAAATTCTTTTTCAGATTAACCAGGTCAATAAACATACCCTGTCCGGTGGCCACGTGTTGACGAAATGCATTCCGACCGAATACCAACCAGACATCAACTATGTCTTGAAACAGATCGATCAGAATGTACAGAACTTCGCCAAGAATTCAGAACAGGACCGCGAGAGAGATTGGCTTGTCGCCATGGAATTCCTAGCGAAGACATCCGAAACAAAGAACATACTCCAAGGCTTTCCAGAAGACGAAATCTCACAAGATTTCAACGTATTAACCTACGAACCGGTTCAAACGGAACCGAATCCCATCGAAGAATTCTCAACGGCTGATCACACGGCTTACGAAGAGTTCACCGATTTAGAACTGGCGTCGATAACAGATTATGTAGAGGACAAAACTAGTAGGAACGATAAATCGATATTCCCAACGCCGCCTCGTTCGGAGAGCATGACCAGCCCTATTTCTGATGCTTACAACACATTATCACCTGAACTATCATCTCCACTTTACAACAGCGACAATGAGAAATACCAAGAGATACCGTACGAAGTCATCAGCCAGGAATATCCAAGTTGCGTCACCAACGTAAAAAGCGAATCGTTTGATAGACCTAAAAAGGAAAGGACATCAATATCTTCTATGACAATGAAGCAGTACAAAGATTTACAGAAGGAGATATCAACGGGATACGCTAAGAAGGAATGCTGCCAGACGAACAGGAAGACATGCAAACAGATCTTTCTAGAATACATGGAGAAATTGAAGATGGAAGATCGAAGGGACGCGTGCGTGAAGGTGGCGAATTTGGACTTGAAGACAGCGTACGGGTGAGTTTAGTATCTAAATTTAAATATTTAATAGCGGTTTGTTCACCGTGGGCGGCCGGGGCTTGGCTACTGCTGGATTGCCGTTTCGGCGCCTTGCCTTTAGCCTTCCGGCTAACCACATGCCACGCAGCCGAAAGCGCGTCGTCTGTTCTCCTAGGCGAGGTCGGCGCGTTACCCTGCTTCGCCACGTCTGCGCCGCTGTCCTTCTCGCTGTTAGAAGGCACCTTGAGGGCAGACTGACCGACCGAAGTCTTCTCGTCTTCACCACTCTTCTTCGGGCCTTTGTTCTTCGTTGCGGTCGCTGTCGAACCTGCAGCCGCTGAGTCGGTATGTTTGTTTAAGACCTGGGATGAACCAGTCGTCTTTGTTTTGGTTTTTGTTGGGTTTGGTCTTGAGTGATCCATACAGTTACCTAAAAAACGTTTCGTCCCCCCAGCTTCCCACCCTCCATGGAGCCCGCACCTTTGGGAACGCCTTACTCACAAAAATACAGGCGTTAGGATTACTGAGGGAATATAGGGGGGCAGAGCTGGCTCACAGCGCGACATCGGGGGCTCGTTCAGGTTGGCAGACCATCGGCACAACTCTCACTTACCCCGTCAGCATGGCCTTCACCACCGCAGGGTGTTCCATAACATCGCCGCGGACCCCACCCTCCTCGCCTGCGTTCCTCTGACGGGACGCGCGGCCATTTCCCTGCCTGTGGCTAGCAGGTAGGGCAACCGTTTAGCCTGAAATCGGGACCAAAGAGGGCGTGTTGCCTTGAGCCACTTACAACCCTGTGACTCTCGGCTCAACCCTCCAGGACTCCTTCATCCCTACGGCGCTCAACTGCGCAGGTCCTAGCGCAGGTGGGTGTGACACACCACCGGTTACACCCACAGTCACCGGCGGAAAACGAGTGGTTCTCTCAGCCGTAGCCAGGGAAGGGTATGACCATAAAAACATCCCCTTTACTGGCCACGTTGCCCAGGGTACACCGGGGCCAAGAGTACCCATCCAGTTGGGGTGTTACTTCCTAGTGGACTTGTACTCCCGTCCCACACGGGGAGGTGGAACACACTACTCGTACCCCTTGCGATCATTTTATCCTCATACATTTTGCAAATGCTTAGCTTTTTGTGAGGTCAATCAAAATTGCAACAACAATTATCGATGCAAATTTAATAACGAGAAACGATATTATTCCAATGTTCTGTTGAGTCTTTTTTCCACTAAAATGCCTTAAAACAAGTCATGAAATTTGGCTTGCCAGCAATGCGTGTTTTGTTTTTTTCTCGTCTCGAGTTGATTTGGTGCTTATAATTTTATTTTGCAATCCCATATAGCGGGCCAATTGCATCATCGCACTAAAATAGCGAACGCGTAACGTTTGTATTAGGAATATGTACGACATAAATTGAATTGTAGGTTGACCATGCGTACAGAAATATTGTCAGTTTCCTTTTTTTTATAGTCCTAGGTGGCAAACGAGCTAACGGTTCACCCGATGTCAAGTGATCGCCACTCATAAACATGCAACTAACTAATGAGGTGCAGATGCGTTGCCCACCTTTAATGGACAGAGGAGGGGACAAACAGAAAATGGTTATTACCAATTCCTATACATCCCCTCCACCGTTAAGTTTTCTTCCTCTTCCCATACTTTCCTTATAAGAAATGGGTGGGAAGGGGGAGAGAACTAGAATTAGGCCTCCGGCACCTTACTCATCAGACGAAACGGAGAGTACTTCTACTTCACTCCTGTCTTCTGTGAGGTCTCAACGGATGTTGTTGTTGCAGGCTCTTAGTTAGGCTTAGGCTTTTAGTTAGTAGTTTAAAATGTAATGAAATAATGATGATATAGTTATGTTTGTTACGTACGTATGTGACAAAATTATCAAGAGAATCAAAAGTACAGGACGGCCTAATGTAAGGACAACTCGGTGGAGCAGAAAACTTAAGTATTGGAGATGAATTAAAAACTCTTCGCTACTGATTTAACTCCTTCTTGAATAGCTAGAGGGCGTCACGTATTTTGGTAAGGAGAATGACACGTAGCGAAACACATTAGGACATTACAAATATAATCTTGTATCGATAGTACAATGAGTAGACTGGCTTCATGTAACGGCACTCCACCAAACACGTAGCGCGTGTCCACGATGCAACCCAATTGCCGTCACTCTTCGTAAAGTAATGGTCGCTACCAAGTTCCCCGTTACCGCTAGAGCTTGGGGTTGTGTTCTGTCCAGAAAACCAGATAACTGATATACTGAATATACTAAATAAATTATTAAATAGATATATAGAATAGAGAACCCAGGCTCAGTACAAACAGACATGGTCATGCACACAAATGTCTGTCCTGGGTCGAACCCACGACCTGCGGCGTGAAAAGCAAGAATATTCCTAACCACGCCAACCGGCCCGTGATATATATTCAACAATAATTCCTTTTTTTACTTGATAAGATACTAAAATGACGAAAATAAACACGGGGAAGGTCAATGTGGCACAAACATTTGGCAAGAAAGCATTTGGCAAGATAAACAGTTCAAGATTTTTAAATCCTCTACACACAAAACCGAAACGAGCGAACATAAAGTGCCTGCATGCACCGACGGGGAGCGAGCGCGCATCTCGCCGGTACGATTATAGCAAGCGGGCCGGCGGGTTTGCTGTGGTGTGAGAGGTCTTTTAAATACCTTGGACTATTTATATCAGTGCCTTCTAAATATAAAACCCAGTTTCTGGATTCCGAAGTCGCGAGCGTTAGCCGCCATATTGCAAAATGTACCTTAGCAAATATTTCTGAAATGTTTGCTAAGGTACATTTTGTACTTTAAAACAATAAATATGACGAAATAACGAGATATAGCCCAAACCAAATTTTTATTTCGTGGAATATCTCAATAATCTACACATGTTTCTTGTGAAATCACTATTGACAATATTAATTGAAAAATGTCATCAAAGATGACGTCAGACGTAAAATAAATATGCGCTCACGCCCGTAACCCAGAGGGGTAGACGGAGATTACGGATTTACACTGGCACACCTCTCTCGCATACATATACGCGTACTCTAGCTCGTCGTTTACGGGCACTCCTTACATCGCCCTTTAGTATGTCACTAATCTGGTCGATACGTCTTGGACGTCCCCTGGCAACACTGACACTCACTTTTGCAACATAAATTTGTCTTCTCTCTTGTCATTCATCCTTCCCCATAGTAATTATTATATAATTTACTTATATTATTATATTATTTCTTTGTAAGTAGAACGACAGAGGTTTCCTGTTTGAATTAAACAGAAGTTGATAGAAGTAATGTTCTTTTCAGTGTTCTCCACCACATCCTGCTGAGTCTGTCCTCCAGTGACAAGGAGGAAGACCTTCAGCTCGCCCTCTTCAGCCTCATCTGCGAAAGAGTTATGGCGCAGAAGTCTGTCTTGTTCGTTGGTGATTTTGGTGAGTCCCTTAACTTTGAAATAACAACTGGTTTCTGAAATGTGTCATGTCAATTCGATTACATTCTCTAAAAAAACAGAAGTGACAACAAGGAGGGGGGGGGGCTATAGTTCGAAAATTAATTAATAATTAACGAAATTTAAAAAAATGTTAAGATACAAGGGGTGGGGTACAAGGTTTATCGCAACAATTGAATACAAGAAAAATAAATTAAGAAAAGCTTGTAGAAATTGTTTATTATATCAATTCAAATAAGCATGTTGTTCACACGAAGCTGTAAGATTTTGCTCTACTAAGAAGTTTCCACTTTAAAAAAAGACAAATGACATTTGATCTGACATTTGACAGCTGGCTAGCAAATGTTTTCAGTTGATCAGCCTTGCAGAAACTGGTTGTAGCACTGGAGTAAACCACTTTTGAAGTAGAGAGCTCCCTCGGGAGCCTCGGCTCGGGCTTCCTTTATCATTATAGCTGGATTATTATTCCCCAGGTCTAAGCCTCATCAAGTCGGCTGCTCTCCGGTGCTACCGCCGCCCGATACTGACGCGGTACCTCGTGCAGTGCGTGCGCTCTGCTCTCAAATGCAACGCCCCGCCGCAGGGAACAGAACATCTGTTCCATGAGGTAAGGACATCCATCTATTATATCTTCCTTCTTCTTACTCTCCCACCTTTTTTATGTGGGATCCGCGCACCATACGACTATAAGTCCCATTCGGTCTTTGCTATAGTTTTTTCCCGCCGCTTTACGCCAACCCTCGATCGAAATAATTTACTAATATTCCTTCTAAACACTTCCTGAAGCTTCATCTCGGTTGGAAATGGTTCACGACAACAGCTTAATGTAGGATTCGAACTGACGACCATGTTGTGCGTGTTTCGCACTCCGCACGCTTAACCGTTTGGCGATGTGAGTTTATGACACGACATGACAATTATTATATCTTATTTGTGTGATATATATAAGAAATCAATGCATACAAAAACCTAGACCTGCTCAGCGGGAGAAGCCATGGGGCATAGCTAGTTTTAATATATTACACATTCCAAATGAGGATATGTGAGGAAATGGGGTGGATAGGAAAAGCAAAAGCTTAATCTAGAGGTCACTCAGGTGAACCGCTTGCTCGCTTGCCACTTTATTCTATTTAAAAAAAAACCCTGATCTTTCCAGGTGGACGCTTTGGGTGACAACTTGCTGATAGCTTGCGTGAGGGCGGGGGATGTCTGTGCGGATGTCCTCAATGAGTTAGTCAGAAAGGAGAGTGGTGAACTACCCCTGTTTGACGTTCACCACACCAACACTGACGGTACGTATTTATTAGTTATTTCTTCAATGTACTTTGGCAGTTTGTCACTACAGTACTCCTTTCCCGTCGAAGACCCAGAGGCTGACATGAAACAAGATGGAAAGATGGAGTGCGCCCAAACAACAAAATTTGTTGCTCAACTGTGTTAGCTCGAACGGTGTAATACCAGGATCTCACAGAAGACAGGCGTCAATAAAAGTATCTCTGCGTTTCGTGGAAAGTATCGGAAGGAAACCGATTTGACGGAAGAGAGGATGGAAAGAAGAAGCTAATATGCTTCTTCAATGTATCCCGATCATAAGCAACGCTTCTGCAACCCATTAGCTTGTTGCGGATACCGGGTAGCGATCACTTGACATCAGTTGAACCGCTTGCTCGTTTGCTTTCCTTCTATAGAAATGAAGTTACTTAAGATTGTAGACAATACAAGAGTACAATGTTAAGTCTGCGGTTACTTCCAGGGTACACAGCGCTGCATGTCGCATGCAGCCTGCACAGCTCGGAGTCTCCGAAGCTGCAAACGGTACATGTTTTACTGCAACACGGAGACGCCGATGTTTGGAGAGGGGTGAGTTATTAACTAAAGTAATTGAACTTTACGAGACTCGAGACTTACGGGCCGGAGGTGTGCGACGGGAAACTGGGGAAGTCGGTCAAGTTTCCATTGTGAATAAAATTTTATAATTTAAATGTCATTTGTTTGGCGGAATCTTTGAACGTGGTTTTGAATTAGGCTTGAATCAAACTTTGCGTACTCGTAGAAGACTCATGGCAATGCAATTCGATCAAAATATCAGATTATCCTGATTGGTTTGATAATAGCGACATCTATTAGGCACATACACAATTAGGAACAACTTCACGATAACTTGACATACAAGATGTCGCTACTTGCAAATTGAGCTGTAAAGAATTGTTTTAAAAGCAAAAAAGAAATTATAGTTTAAAAAACTAAAAAACAAACTGTTAGCGATAATCAAGCCAATAAAAAACCATTAGGCGCTTTAAGTAACTGGCACTTTGTTTTAAACGCAGTTAGATTACTACAATGTATCTTTACCTCAGGATGTGAAAGGAGGCGACACCGCGGTGCACCTGGCGATCAACTCCCCCACCTGTGACCTGCGCCTCGTGATGATCGTATTCCGACACATCGACAGGAAGATGTGGAAGAAGCTTGCGCACGCGCAGAACAGAAGGTAAATGCTTTACACACGGTGTCCCGTAATCAATACACCGACGCTATAGTTGAAGTGGCGGGTACCATTAGTTGCATGGCGCTGTAAATTTTATTGTCCTAGCCCTAATATCTCTATTATATGTTAATTCATAATCTCTGCCTATCCCACTGGGGTACAGGTTCTTGGATACAAGTCATCAGTGTCTCATAAAATCGTTAATGGTTTTGGATAGCATACGTTTTTTCTTAATACATTACACTTATATACTGATGTAACATAATCTGTAAATCGTTATTAATGCGGCTTGCTTAGTTAGTTAGTGCAGACAATTTTTGTAAGCATTTATAGGACAAAAAGTTCTTTTTTTTTAGATATTTTGGGCCACAAACCCTTGATCACCAAAGTTGAATTCTGAGCAGGTTCCCAGTACTTGATGTTTATAAAGCGGTAAATTAATTCAATATGTAAACTTTCAGCTCGGTGACGCCGCTGGAGTACGCGCGATCTGCTATCAAGTCGACAACCAGACAGAACTACCCTCACGAGGTATTGGAATTCTTGAAGAAATGCCGCTGAACTACCTAATCATATAAAGGTCTCTAAAATATCAATTCACATAAAAAAAATTGCATATAGCTTAATAAGGAACACCCTATATATTAATACTGGAAGCGAAACTACGCGTGATCATTTTTAAGATTATTGCAAACACTGAGTTGTGTGCATTTTGCCGTGCCTTATAGTTTAGTAGAGATGTGTTGAAATACGCTGAATTAAATTAAAATATTGGGCTTAGGCCAGGCGCCTTCTCTGCCCTGCCGCTTCGAGCTCGGTGTAGCTGTAAGCCTCTTCTAGGCAAACTACAAATCAGTAACAAAAATAAATATGCCCAAATTTCGACCACTTGGTGTTCACTGATATAAATAGTAACTGCAAATAAATTGTCTTTTTATAGTCGTTTGGTTTCCATAACTTTCAAGTTCTATTGGTATCTCTCATCAGGTTGTGAATGCGTATTATGTTACATGTCTTTTGCTTTTATAATAACGTTATCCGACTCGAAGGACCAAAAATTTTAAGTTGTAAACTCGAAAACGAATAATGTAACTAGACTGTAACAATGTCTTGTAACACTTTGTTCATTGTAATTTTCGCTGGGCGATTTAAAATTTAATTTGATTTGTTCTAGTTTGGATATGGCTGTGGGGAAAAAAGATGAAATCTTTCAAAAGGTGATTGAGAATTTAATGGATGTCGCTAGTGTGCACTGTGTTACCAAACCTAAAATTCTCTAATATTTGGTATTTTTTAAAATAATAAATTGCATCTTCATATAGGAGACTATCTCCTAATGTGGCCATTACTAAAAAGGTTATATTATCTTATAAAATATAATACTATATTAGTTGTGGGTAGTGTAGGCTTATGTAATATTTTTGTTGTTAGCGTACATTTAATTCAGACAAATATACTACGCCAACCAAGGTCAGACCAAGGGAAATATTATTTTATGTTTATTATAAATCACAAATGTTGTCAGTTGGTTTGGCCAGCATATTTTATATATAAAACAAAATAAACTGACGGACTGACTGATATAAATGCAAAGTCCAAATTAATGGGGCTAGAGACTTGAAATTTTTCACAGAGATTTCTGTTTTTATGTAGGCGAGCACTTAAAAAGGATTTTATTCACCCCCTAAAGTTCTTAGTTTAGGGGATGAAGTTAGTAGCCAACTTCAGTTTAAGCATTGCAACCTCAGTAAAGTAAGTACCCCATTAACCCTAATACATCACAATAAATTGAGTCTTTGTCAGATATTTTTTGTAGTTTATAAGGTAGTTTCTAATGAATGAATTCTTGGATTCATAGTCATTGTATTTTGTTTAATATTCAATCAAACGTTCGTCTAATTCACGGCTGAAAACTAAAAAGTAGAGTGATTTAGGAATGATTGATATGAGCGCCATCTATTTAATAGAATGGTGATTTACAAGTGCCTTAAAAAGTAATTTTTAAAATTATTTTTTTATATATATTTTGATTTATACATGAACAAGTTTCATTAGGTATAACGTACGTATATTAAGGTTGTTTTTTTTTCTGACATTTTTTTATATTTTTTTTATTGCGAACTAAAATTATTATTTTTGTGATTAAGTTACGTTAGTACACATCTAAGTAATTTCAGTCTTTATTTTTTATAGCATATAAGTCAGTAATTTTACTTTTTTTTGGGTTTTTGTACCGACAAGTTTCGTGGGTGAGTGGGATTAATTAGCGGTCGCGACCCGCCCCGCAGCGCGCCCCTGTGCTCGTCCCGCGCGACTTGACAGGGGCGCGGGGTGCGCCAGCGATGACGAGCTCGACACTGATGCGTTATTTTCTATGTTATTATTTATATGACATATAACGCGAACGTGAGTAAAGCCGTTTCTATAAAAAAAAATATTAATAATGTCTCACGATAATTTTAAGTCAATCATTGTTTTAATTTAAGTTTTTAAGCAGCCATATTGTTAGGTTAGTTTTCGAAACATTCAAACGTCAGATATCAATTTTCTCATGAACTTTTTGACAGATGTCAAGTTTTTTTTTTAAGTTTGGTGTGTTTACTTTTGAGCGGTATTTAAAAACTGTCCAAGTGTTATTGAATACGCATTATATCGGATTAAAAATATTTTGTTTGCTCTTATTGTTAACTCGACTGCATGTGTCAACAATATAATAATAATAATAATATTATTATTATTATTATTATATTATAGACAGTTGAAATAACAACTGTCTGTCAACACACAGTTGTAAAGTCTTTAAGTTTTTTTTTTATGTGGCGATATATAGCGGGTAAGCAAAACAGTTTTCGCATTTCGAACATTACTTTTAGTTTTTGGTATTGTTAAATGAATTGTAGCTAAAATTTTAGGTCCAATTTTTCACAACTAACGACTTAAATATGGCGGATTTAAATTAAAGGGAATGAAAGGTTTTCTTTTGCCGTCTTTCCACGCATATCGTCACGGGGTTTATTTCAGCTTACATTAAAATTGCTAATGGAAGTGAATCGTCTGTGCGAATTAAAAACTAAAGTAGTTATTATGTATGTATGTAAACTGTAATGGTGACAGTGGAGCGTGATGTACGCGACCACTAGCGCCCTCTATTGTAGGATACTGCAATATTATTGTGGGGGTGACAAAAACTTACAACAATACGCATACAGAAACTAAAGTCAATTCTAATTGTTTATGAACAAAGTTAAGGCATGTTAAATAGACCATATTGCTTCCCGGATATATCTAAAGGCCACTGCTTACGTAACGAGACCTTACACGGACGGAACTGGAGGGGAAGTTTTGGTAATATCGTCCCGTCCCGCGTGCGCCCCGTTCCGTCCGTGGTCCTGCTAAGTAGTGATGATTCATACCCATCCAAGTTAGTTAAAGACACTGTTTCTGACCCCTTGACGTATGCAGCGGCCCTCAATATATTTTTTTACAAATAATAATTCTCATGTTTACGAAATCGATTGCGAAATGATGACGAAAATTGATCTCTCTTCAGTGTCGAATTTCGATCTGATATATACATAAATTTTGTTTCTTTAATAATCATTTTATATAAATCGTTAGGTTATTTTCATGGAATCGTTCAAAATTGCCCGCCATTTTGTTTCTTTTATATTCTCTTATTACCTGTATATTTCAGATTTCATAACAAATTGTGAATTGGTCACAAAATGACAACAGCTGTCAAAACATATTTGTGACACAATCTTCGTACGAAAATAGTAAATTTGTTTTTTATTGGCTCTTCTATTGCTTATGTGTCTTTGTATGTTAAAAAAAACTTGCAAATTATTGTTATATCTATGTTTTGGTCAGAAATTGTAAATAAATTGTTATATGAATTAATCAAATAAATAATTTTGAATAAATTTGATTTATTTCAACACCTAAAATAGAATTTAGGCCATTATCGGACGAAACGACGGACACTGGAAACAACAAAAGAAGAATGGGGACTGTGTCAAGATTGGTCTAAATTAATATAGTGATAGGAGAACAGAAAAAGAACATTGACTTTAATTGTCTATGTCTTAAATCTTATTTTATTGGTAAGAACTTTTAAAGGGTCCAACACGTATAAAAAACTTTTTATCATGGTATAACTACTACAACAATATTTTTTAACAAGGTCTTATTGCGACCTTCGTGTAATGACTGTTTATGTAATGAAATCTTTCTACGCAATTGTTATCGGTTTTAAACCTTTTTAATCGTAACTTTTAATTAATATAAATGAATGCACCCTTAGTAAGGACCATCTTTGAATGTGACTATGATTATGAAATTATAAATATTCTCTATTGAGTATAAGTGTTCTGTGTCCGAAAGACGCCATCGACTGAAAACGTGCATGAAAAAAAACTTCTATTACAAATTTGTTGAAAACCAAAATTCCTTCCACATATACAAAAATAACTAAATTATTGCGAGTGACTTCTTACAAATATTATTCATTTGTCCTTATATATTTTTTTTTAATTTAAACATTGTACAATGCATAAAAATATTTATATAGCAATATATACCAACATTACGATACGATTTTAATTTTATACCGATGGCAACATTTCGGCTTTGTTTACTGCAACAGCTACAGCATCGAAACGAAACAAAAACAAGTCGAAGAAGAGCCAGTATAGGGTCAGTTAATTCCGTAACGTCGATCGTAAAGCACAGTAGTGATAAAATAAAAAAAAACTTGGTAACGGGACAGCTTAACGAACCTTATATATAGGAAGGATATTATAAGGGAGAGACTTTTAGTTAACAGAAGAAAAAACCGTCTCTTTGTTCATCATCCATTATCGAAGTGGGAAGCGACGTTGCCGTTCTTACGGTTGTTGTACTTTCTTTGTTCGAATGTTTTTAAAACTTGATGTTATAGCATTCATTTTGGTATAAATATATTCAATAAATATTTTATAGGGACATAACCAAGGAATGCTTTTGTGCATTGAAATGTGTGTTTTAGAACGATATTCATTTTCTGACGCAATTACGGTTTGGCAACTACGCACGGAATTGGACTGAATTCGCCCCACACTAAATACTGATGTGTTAATCAGCTTATAGAACCATCGGGTTTCCCACATTACGGATTTCTTTATGAGGTGAGTCCTTAAAAAATTCTAGTATCTTTTTTGTTTAATTAAAAGTACAGTGTAACGGCAATTTCAAATTTCCCGCGAAGTGACGTAATCGGTTTAAATCGGTCGGCCATTTTTGTCTGGAACTTAAACGAGTCGACCAGTTATCTGTCAAGTGCTATTGGAATCTTGTTGCATATATAGAAAAACAAAATTTCACGCCACATAAGGAGTTTTTCGCCCAAAACCCACCCACGGAAGCATCCGGGTAAGTTTGAAGTTGTCTTTACACATATTTGTTTATATTCTAAATTAATGTTTGCTAAAATTTTACAATTTATGACCGACATAACCTCAAAATTCTTACAGGGTTTTTGGGTCAACCAATATGTTCTTTCTCCGTTTGATGGCTTATTTTCTGACTTCATTTGCATAATCGGAAGGCGCAAGCCTTATAAGTGCTTGTTTAAAGCAGTTCCTAACCTACCTTATTGTAGAGAAAGTTACTGCCTTTAAAATGTCCATAATGACAATAAAAATGCCCGTGGGATTTTCTAATACGGCTTTTAGACCGTTGACGCTTTTGTTAACGTCTGTTATAACTATGTTCTAGAAACTTCTTTGTGCTTTCTATTATTACTACAAGTTAATACACGTTCTATATTGCGTAATTGTATAAATAGGTTTAACGGTTTGTCACAACTTCCTGATAGTGACATGGCAACTAACTTATGACGGTATTGCAGAAATATTATTGAATTCATTATGTGCTTATTTTCTACAATGAACCCACCTAGTCCATCTATAGTCAGTACTATCTATCTGACTAATAAATATTTCAATTGATATGTTACAAAATAGAGTAATAAACATTAGTATTAAATTATCCTTTTTTGTTTGGGCAGGTTTAGTTTTATTTGTTAGTATTAGGGTAGGTTAGTTTAGAAAAGAATCATTATTGCTCAAATAAGAACTTTAATTTTTTATTAATAATATCTCCGGCTTTACTATGAAGATCCCAAATTAGCTTTTATAATTCAATATCCAATTTCACCATAATTCTATATGAAATATTATTAGAGATGAAAGCTTAGCGTAGGGACTGCACATGGCCATCAACATTTTATTTCACCATAGTGAGAATTTTTATATTAGTGAGTACAGTACAGGAAAGGACAACAGGCCAAACAAATGTTAGAGATTATCAATTTCTCGTCTCATTTTTTTACTTGCCATACAGTAGTAGTGCTACTTTTCCCCAAAACTGGCACATATTTTAATATGGGACTTGATTACACCAGAAGTCCCAAGCCTTTCCTTACATTTTGAGTACTTTACAGCATTAATAGTTACCAGGGTGTCCAAATTCACAATGTCAAAAGTATTGCATTATTGCAAGTATTGCATTGCATATTGACCAAATCTCTATATGATGTATGATTTAGTAGTTTTGGGAGTCTATCTGGGACTAACATTGTCACACAAGATTTTATATGAGGTAGTCCATGGCACTCAGGGATAATATACCTTTCTGTGAAATAATTTTTATAATTTGTTCAGTTGATCAGATGTTCAGAGATTACTCCCAATAACCTAACAAACTCACAAAATTTACCTCTTTATATATATATATATATAGATAAACTAGCTTTTTACCACAATCATCTCCTGATGTTGAGTGGTGATGTGATGGAAACCACACATTGCAACTCACACACTCTTTGGTGTGCAATTTGGTCGAATAATGTGAGACTCAAGCTCAATTTGTACGATGTGGATACATTAACTTATGCCCTAGAACTGCCAACGACAAGTTACGCTACAGCTCCTGAATTTGGCTTTTACAATTTAACAGTGTTGACCCCAGATTTAGCTTGTGATTTATAAATGTACATATTATTTAGGTTGTGATCAAATAACAGATGAGGGTATAGATTCCTTATGCTGGTTTTGGTACTATATATAACATTATCATGTATAACTAATGTGTTTCAAATGTAAACTGGTTGTTTTATCAATTTGTCCTCAATGATTATTATCTTGTGATGATACCAAAGTTGCAAAACACTTTCAACATATTATTTAGTACTGGTAGCCAGCGACTCCACGACTAGCGCGTATTTTGCGTGTTGGCGGAACCTGGATCACTCCAGCCAGCCCAACTCCCGATGATTGATTTGTTGTGAATTTAGAGGGATAGGCAGAGATTATTGATTTCAATTTGGCACACCTCACGCTTCTACATCTATGCATATGTGCTCATTGGTTGGCACTCTTTATATCAGCTTTCTTTAGTATGTCACTGATCAGATCAATATAAGTTCTCCTTTGACATCCCCTGCCAATGCTGCCACTCGCTTTTGCAGCATGCAACAAGCACAAACAACAAAGCATATCTTCTCTGTTCTAGTCACAAAATTCACACTTTGAAGCCACACTTTTCCCTTATAATGCTATTTTTAATCCTACTTATTATTCAACAACAAATAGGGTTTGTTGACCACTGACAATTATGTCAAATCATATGAATTTAAAACATCAAGTGATACCATTACTCGTAACCGGTGAGACCCTCGTAGATTAATCATGGAAAATAATCCTAGACTAAGCGAATATACTAAAAACTGGCTATGTGTATTTGAATTTATAACAAGCTACCGATTAAATTAAAACTATTAAATACTTGATTGTTTAAAATAAGGCTACATGAATGGGTGAATTATTAGCAATGCAATCAGTCTCAAAGATGTTTAGTGCTATAAACCAAGGACATCTTTGATTATTGACAAAGTGTTGATAAAAATTTTGCACGCTATTGATATTATGGTGAAACAGGTTCGGTGTAATATTTGTAAGAACTTGTACATTGTTTTATACAGATAAACATTAATATTATAAAGGCGATTGTGGTACAAACAGAAACACACATTGGTACTGTGTTATATATATATATATATATATCTTGTTAGTTTTGTAATAATTATGAGTATTCGAGGTCTTAGTTTCGCAATTCTCTCTCTCACAGCTGTCTAAACAAACGTGTTCGCTTTAATATTTACGATAATTTGCGAATTGCGTTTGTGGAATAGTAAGATTTATTTTGAATTAGACCACGGTTCGTGCGAATCTCCAAATATCTATACTAATATTGTAATGAGGTAAAGTTTGTGAGGTTGTAGTTAGTATCTCTGAATCTGCCGAACCAAATTAGAAAATTCTTGTACCATTAGACAGCAACATTGTTTGTGAGTCACATTTTTTCTTCTTTTTATTTATCTACCCGAGCGAAGCCGGGGCAGGTTGTTACACATATAATAACTACATATTAATTCAAACATAGTTTCATACGTTTCAAAGCGCCTTTTTTTCCTTGTCTTCGATATTTTTTTTAACTATATCCAGACCTCACTTGAAAGTATTTGATCAAAACGGTGTGACGTCATCAGTTTTCGGTCTTATGTTATTGTAATCACATTCATGCAATCCTCAGGTTTAATGTCAATCACAAATTTTCATCTGAACTGTTTATACACCAAAGTTAGTTAATAAAAACTTGAAAATATTCTTAAACATATAAAAAAACAATTACATTGCTAAAACATTCCAAAAAAACAAGTCGACCTTGTGACAAACAGGCTTTATGTACTGTAGACTAAGTTATATCTTGTGTGTTACTTATGTAGAGGAAGTAACTTAACAAAAAAAGATAAATTATATAGAAGTATTGTTATAATATATACACATTACAATGCGTAAATGTACTCCTAAAGCGCTGGATGGATTTGTATGACATTTCCGTTTGCGAGTTTGGTTTAGATTCACAATTGAACCCGGTAGGTTGAGCTGCCGTCGTGTTCCTGGAAACCTTTTACAGTTTCTGGACGAATAACTACAAAAAGGTTTTTTGATACCGCGCATAGCAAGGCAAGGGAACGTTCGCGTTCACAATGTATGCCGAGTGCGCTATTTTTTTTTTCATTTTAGCAACATAATTTGCTTTGTCAATTTTCTTTAATTCCTACTAAAACCGTATATAGTTGTGGGACGGTCTAATCAAGATTCGAAAATTCCACAAAATAAGAGACGAATGCGTGCGTATCCGAAGGCAAAACAACTAGTTAAATACTTTATAATATAGCATCGTGCATGTTGTCACGTTTACAAGGTTCGTCACGGCCGCACTAGAGGTTATTTGGCCCCCCGCCGAGGTCCCGCCTACGTGGCATCAAGTGCCGCCACTATGGCGTCAGTGTAGTGCGTAACCACGTTCTAGCATTGACTACTAGTCCAGCGATTCAAGGGTAGATTAGGATGGGGGATAGAATATCCTGGGGGTAATATTTTTCGCGCGAATGTACGTCCGTTCCATTTTTTATCTGGTGTTGAGTGACTGGCTAGCCATAGGCATCTGCAACAAGCAAATGAGTTGTAGATTGCTACCTACCTTTAATGGACAGAGTAGGGGATAGACACGAAAAAGGATATTTCCTTCTCCTATCATCCCCTCCTCCGGCCAATGCCTTCCCCTTCCCATCTTATTCTGTAGCAAACGTTAGGAAGGGGAAGGGGACAGACAATGGGCCTTCATTGTGACCTATAGTCTAAATCGCTTGATAACAGTGTTTTAAATTAACTCTTTTAATTCTTTGGTAATATTCTTTTCTTCTCCCCTCCCTTTTCCCACTTTTTTTATGGGGGTTTGGCACATTACGACCGTAGTCCCATACTGTAATAGGTTTTAGCTATAGTTTTTTTAGTCTGACGCCAACGCTCCTGGGCATGTTTATGAAATGTTAGTAAATTATCTGAATCATTTGCTAATATTTCCTTTACCCTTCCCAACCAAGTATAAATTTGGTTGTAATGGTCCAAGACAATAGTTTAATAGCGGACTCGAACCCACTTGTTTCTTATATGTAAAATATTGCACCCATTTATTTACTTTACCATTTGAAAGCTAGAGTGTTCAAAAGGAGCATCCTAGATATTTTTAATTATCACACAATGTTTGAATTCCCCCAGGCAGATAGTTAAGGGGTGACTCAATTTGCGATTGTTCATGTCTTTATCACGCAGATTTTTAAATAAATTGACCTAGGATATCACCCAGGTGATCGAAGTGGAATAAACCTTGTTCAAACCGGTTTTATAATATTTTAACTTCGAGAAGGTTCGAGGTATGTAGTTTTTTTTAAATGGCGCCGACCGTGAACGAATTATGTCACTGGGTTAAATTTAACTTTGACATATTTGTCGGTGAATGAGTAGCGGTGGTTGTTAAAGGAAGAGTTTGTTATAATTATTATTTATTTTGCCATAATAACCGTGGATTAACACTGCAGAAAACAATCACATAAAACATATTGTCATCTCAGTTTTTACAGAGAGAAAGAGAGAGAGAAAGTTTGTATCTCGACACGATTTTTCGCCAGTGGAAACCCATGGTTAGGCTTGTATTGTATTTTAACATTGGTAGAGCCCAAGCTCGGTGAAATACCACGACCTCACAGAAGAATAGAAGGCTAGAAAGTAGTTCTGCGCGCCTGATGGGTGAGGAGGCAGGCCCACTTTCAATCCTTCTTCCTTTTTGAATCTTTTCTAATAAAAACATAAGTAGGGAAAAAATTAGACGGATAGGGAGGAGATTAGTCTATCCCCTCCTTTGTCCATTAAAATCAGGCAACGCATTTTCAAATTTATTAGCTTTTTGCGGACGGATTGTGTTCTGTGAGGTTGAGGCACTTTCGCCGCTTGCAACTGGCAATCTTAAAACTCTAGTCTAAAGTACTCCACATTATGTCTGAAATGACCTTTGCGATATTATGAAAATACCGTATGTACGCTACCAGACTATTTTAGTTTTGTTCTAAACTTGTAGGGCGTCGAACCCTATATATCTTGTTACGTAAACACACGAGTACATATAAACACACTAGCTGACCAGACAGACTAACTAGGAATATTGAATTCGAATTGGTATAATTCATAAAAAATATTGCAAACACATATTGTTTATTATTCTATCGCTTTATAATGCACAATATTGCTGGTTTATGGCGCGTATTTGTTTACATTGTGTCGATCGCGTCAACTGTCAAACAAGTGACAGTTGTGTTAAAAGTGCTAAGGTTTTAATTTTTTGCGAAATTAGTCCAGCTGTTCACGCGTGATGGCGTAACCAAGGGAAATAAGAATTAATTTTTATATAATGTGTGTATATATACACTTACGTAATGATAAAAACTCCGTAAATTGAAATATTCTACACAGCGAGGGAATCTTGTTTCATGTGTAATGATTCTATTCTATGAATTCTTGAATTCTATACAGGAAGACGGTTCATATTTATTGCTACTAAATTAGCAAAGAAACTAAATTTATATTTAATCTGTGAAAACAAGAAGTGTATTTATCATCTTTGCCGAGATCTTTGACTCGTTAACGGCCCACTTTCCCGCCGACGATAGCGCGCCAAAAATAGGCGCGCTCGTCGGAATAGACGCGCGCCGTAAACTAGATGGCGCTTCAACTTCGGAATAAACCGCTACGCTTTTGTCCGAACCGGGACTATTTAACTTTCTTATGACAATATTAGTAATTTATGTATAATCTCAATTACAATGAATTATTGTAGTTCATCGTAAGTTGCCTTCACAAATAAAAAAAAAACAAGACCTTAGCTAAAGTAAATGTGACATCTAATTTAACTGCGTAAGGTTGTAATTGATTTAACTTAATATAAATTTTTAAATAATTATTTTCAAATGAATTATTTTATAATATCACAAGAAGAATCGTGAGAAAGTCGAGCCAGAACTATCCATACAGACAGAAGAATACACAAGAACTTACTAGTTAGTGCCTTTGTGGGGGAGGGACTATATGGGTTGTACATACGGACTACCATGTGTGCCATTATTTTAGGCCTCTTGCGTACGATTACAAATTAGGCCAAGCGTTGCTCGACATGTGCGCAAACACCGCCTTGTTTATCAGTTGTAGGGTGACAATCAAATGTGGGACATTCAATATTATGTGTGGGATAAAAAGAAACGTATACGCAGGTTATTTGATGTTATTTAATGACGTATTGTCTAGCAACGTTACAAATATTGCAACGTAGTATGTAAAAGTTTGGTGTTATGAAATACAAGCTAAGCCCCTCGGTTTCATCCACAGTGCAATGTAATATAGCCGACGTTGTCCAGCCTAAGTTAAGGTCAACTTATATTGGATTAAAAAATCTCCATAACAACTTCATACCCAACGTTAGACCTTTAGGGGATGAATTTCTTAGTGCTCACCTGCGTAAAAACAGAAGTCTGCAAATTTGAAGCCTCTAGTCACAGTAGTATTGGTTGTGCTTTGAACATGAAAAACTATGGGTGTAAGTTTGTGTAAAATTCACGCACCAATGATGCCGTTGTCACTATGCGCTGCTTAGCCAATCAGCGACGAGCATTGACAATTCAGCCAACCATAACTTCGCAATGGTAATAGAGAACAAACTAGCTATTTAAAGAAAACAAACAGTTTGTTCTAAAGGATTTTGTTTGACGTTACTCTTCTATGCTTTATTCGTTCCCTACATAATACATTAAGAATAATACATAACACACTGAACCGAGAAAGTACATAAGTAGATTCCATAATTCTTTGTATCGTGGTTACCCTACACCGTCATACGACAGAGCTACCTAAACAGTTGGCGTCACTAAGCAACATCTGTTGAGTTTCACCGCGCCGTACCCGGTAGGGCCGAGGCAGGTTTACGTAATATCTAAATAAATTGTACGGCTTTGAGAAACGTACTAGAAGATGCGTAAAAAAACGATAGCTACGAATTTTACACTAGTCTGACGTCACAGCGTGTACAGTGCACAAAATAGTTTACACCGTGAATCTAAACGCGACAAACGAACATAGAAACTAACAAGTGGGTAGGTGTTGCAATCATAATGCAAATCAAATGCAGGTATTTAGTTATTTGTAAGAAAGGAATAAAAGCACCATGACTGGGGTCGCTTCAATCGGAGGAAGGTCTACCTCGGTTGTGAACCTTGAATTAACAACTGCTGTCATACATGGCCTCACTCCGAGTTGAAACTCATGCAGGTCGATTATATTAAATTTGTTTACACATACAAACATACATACCTTATATATATATCTAGTTATTTATATAAAAGCCGATGTGTGTATGTATGTAACCTGTAGACTCTGAAACGGCTGGACCGATTTCGATAAAATTTTCAGAAAATGTTGAGAGTGACCTTCCGGATGATTCTGTGAGTTCGGTAGCTATCGGATCAACATAATTTGCGTTACCCGGACGAAGTCGGGATGGATCACTAGTTCAATTCCTCTTCGGCTTTATCGCTGATACTAAAGTCTCGTGAAAGAAAGGTTTCTGGCCTACAACAAAAAACGAATGATTCTTGATTCATTAGCTTAAAATGGCAGTTAAACTTGCAAATTGATAATAGCAAGGCGTATCTTACTAGTTTTTATAATAAACGCAAGCCGTGAAATGTATTCATAGGCAGCAATTAATGTTGTAACTTACACTAGGCTCCAAATGGTGATGTGTAGCAAATGTATCGATACTATGGCGACAGATTTATCGATAATCGTTACTAAAATAGCAGAATAGTGACAGTCACACCATATCTCGAGGAAATGGCCGATGTCACAGTCAGATGAAGCCTATAGGAAGCCCAGCACATATCACTTCCTTCACTCACACCCTTAGAATGGTACAGCTGAGGTTTTTTTTTAAGATTTATAATGAAAAGTCTGCTTAAGTTTTGTCGTGGAGTGTATCTCACAAGTATTGGATTAGGATTGATGGTGGGGGGGGAAGCAAGCATATGACAAGACAACAACAATAAAAAAAACTATCGATATGACACGGGAAGTATCACAACACTATGCTAACGAAGTGTAGATTTCACACCGAGTGCGGTGGGGCGTTGACATGGGCCACTTTCACTGCGCACATGCATGCATGCATGCAGCATAATGCTAGGTTTGATTCTTGATTCTCGACTACGTTGTTGTGGCGTTGTTACAAAACAGACACAACACCAGCTGTTCAAGGTGTCGCCACGGTGAAATACTGGGTTACAGAAGAAGAAGCATGAATTAAAAGTATTTTGCGTTATGCTATATATTCTACTGCCCTTCCCTTCCATTTATAAATAGGAAAGGATATGAAGGGGAGGAGGATTTCTCGGGGGAGGGGATAAACAGGAAAAATAAATCTTATTTTTTCCGTTCGTTCATCCAATGGTCATTAAAGGTGTTCAAAAAAGAGGAATGTACACTTAAACCTTTCTCATGAATCACTCCATCAGTTGGTGCAAACCAAATACAAATCACTTTAGTACGTTTTGGGTTTGTCGCGCTTAGACAGATAAGAGAGGGGACTGCTTTACAATGTGTACTAGGCTATAGGCATCGCAATCATTCGTTCACATTTTTCACGCTGGAAATGTTTGTAAGATGATTCCGCGTGTAATAACTTGGAATTATACGTTACATGTATCAATATGTTATTGTTGTTACCATGGCAACCGATATTTGTCATTGTCATTTACCGTATCCGAAATTTCGTGGTGATCAGTTGAGTTTTAAGAAGTTAACGTAACAAACAAACAAACTCACAATCGAATTTACATTATTAGGATAAATTAATATTTTTTCAAGCTTGTGAATCTGTCTGAGGTGAAGAGTTACCTACCTAATTTATTCTGTAAAGAGGGTTTCAAATCGATGAAATTTTACGTTCCTGATTTTGTTACCAACGCCGTGCGTACGTGATCACTGACACGCTGTCGCGTCCTAATTCAATGGGCCTCTTTACGGACTGGTTATGTGCGCAGATAATTGTTGCCGTTTGTGTTTCTATTCACACGTAATAAGGCTTAAAGTTGATTGTAGCCTTTTAAAAACATTTCTTAAGACTTAAAACATTTTGTGTTTTAAAATACTGAAGGCACTCGTATCACCATTCATCCTACTAATATTACAATTGCGTTTGTAAGTACGGATGTTTGTTACTCTTTCACATAAAAACGTCTGAACGGATATGCATGAAATTTGGCACAGAGATAGATTACAGTCTGGAATTGCATATAGGCTTTATCCCGGAAAAATGTACGTTTCCCGTGGGCTAACTTTTTTTTTGTTGTAGTTAGGTTATATTCCGAAACGGCTACCCGAGTATCCCAGTGGATCACTAGTGCTTTTATATTAATATAACAAATGAAGAACGTGTCTGTCTGTCATCACTGAATTTTAATAAAATATACAGACATTGATGTGGGTATTAAATATAAATACACAGTAATAAAAATAGAGTCAAACATAACTTATCCAATATCCAGAAGAAAAAGAAAGTATGTAGTATTTATTTGTCAAAGAATATAAACGTTAATTTTCTGTCCCAGAGATAAAACCTAATGGGGTGAAATGGTTGAAACAACTGAATAAAGTTCGAAATTACAAAGCACTAGATGTCCGTTCATTGCACCCTCACTATGACGTCATAATAATTTGATAATATTCAATGCTAGGTTGTTGACACACCGCTATCTGGTTTGTGCGAGTAAATGAAATTGAAATGTGAAAGTTAAAAACAGTGACTCGTATACACTTGACAGGGTATTACATTACATATTCCTATATGATTTATTAGGACAATAAATAACGGGACGTCAATTCAAACCCTGGTCTGTCGTAAAAAATTAAATAATACTTAAATGGGAACTACAGAAACTGATAGTACGGGTACAGTCATTTTAGTTCAGTCTATGGAGACGGTTGCAGTGTCTCAAGAGTGACTGTTGCTACCCAAATATAATAAATGCGAAAGTTTGAAAGTATGGATGTTTGTTATTCCTTTACGCAAAAACTACTGAATGGTTTTAAATTAAACTTTACAATAATATAGTTAATACTTCAGAATAACATATAGGCTATAATTTATAAAAATGTTGTGTGAATTGTCCAAAATATAACGATGAGTGTCTAGTAAAGAATAAAAAATGTCCGCCATATGCAAACTATTCTGGTGGGCGCTGCAAAAACCGTAAGAGTTACACGTATATAATGTATAATGGAAATGCTTACCTTAAATAGTCCTACAAAAAAGCCAGCGACAGCATATATCTATGTTTTATGTGTAAGCCATTATCGCCAAAATAGTGAACCGTCTATTAATTATAGGGCGGCACAAAGTTTGCCGGGACAGCTAGTCTGAAGTCTGAAACTACATCTATTTATTAATTATTAATATGAATGGTATCAAATTGAGGCACATTTTCGTCCAAATATGTTTTGCTTTAAATTAATCTGATTTTCTCACATATTTACACTATTTACTGTTCGCAAAAATTACATGTTATTTGCCAAATCTCCCTCTTTCCCCCACGAGAGATAGATCTGAGATCAACTTATATTGGATTATAAATGTTTCTCTACACACTTTCACCTTTATTTTAGACCTTTAGGGTAAGAATTTAGAAAAATCTTTTCTAAGTCCTCGCCTACGTAATAACAGAAATCTCTGTAAAATTTCATGTCTCTAGGCCCAATAGTTTGGGCTGTGTCAGATTCTGTTACATTTGTCTGCCAGTCCCAGTTGGATGAACTTTCTTTCCCTCCCTCCAGGCGCTATGTGGTAACGAAGGTGACGTGTGTACAACATGCACTATGCTATTAATAAATGCATACTGTAGAGGTAGCTTGCGTTATTGGGTTGGTATTGTGCCGTGGTTGTAATTTTTGGGCGGTGAAGTGCGTACAATTACAAATGATTCCACACTAAAAGGGAGTGCCCAACGTTACGCGCAAACCGCAAGTGCGTGCGTTGAGTGTTTTCCGCTACACTCCGGTCTAACACAATCGCTGCTATTTTCATGTAACTTTGGTAATATTGAAAAACAAAACATTTGAGACGCATTTAGAGGCGTAGCGTGGTAATCTATCGAAATGGCGGACACCGGTCGGATGTTTTTCGAGCCAGATAATAACAAAGTCATAACACTGTAGGGTTGTCACACAATAACTTTCTTGGTGAACTGATTGACACTTGATTTTTGTTGTACAACAATTTTATTGTTAAACAAGAGTTTATTTTTTAATAATGCACCTTCCCAAGTTAAATGTCATGTCAAATCGATTTACATTTATAAAGTAAAATTATTTTATTGTATAAATGCAGTCGGGGTAAAAGTCATAACTTGTTTAATGCCCTTTTTTAGTTTAAGTATGTATTGTATGAATAAACGACAACTCACTATCTTCACGGGTAGGGTACACAACCTTGAAGGGTAGGAGAGATCACAGTTCAAATTATCCGTGGCACACCTCCACGCTTTTGTATGGATACCTATACCTTTTGAAATATGTCTTCAAAGTGACTAAAATACCTTTTCATTCATGTTGTAAATGAGAGAGGTACCGAAATATCTAATATTAAATGCACTATTAATAGCTCAGTTCAATTATAAAGTTGGTTGCGACAACCCTGAGCTGTCGTCACTCGACGGCCGCGTGTTTTGACTGCCAAGGTCACGTAAGAGTATCACGCAAAGACACGATAAAAACTTTAGATAAAAGTACCTTCGTAAGTCGTAACGGTGACAATATCTAAGTTAGAAATTATTTAGGACCAAGTTATTGCCAACTTGACAGTTCCTTGTACAAATTTCTTTTAACTAACTTATTTGCTGGGCCTCCTTTGACGTTTGAAAATTTGCCCACTATATCATTTTACATTTTTTAAATTATTACTTATAAAATCAAATCAGCTTGTTAACATTACACTGCAAAGACTTAAAAATATTTTATTTGAATTTTTGTTTTAAATCATAACTTTGTCCTTATGTCAGGATTTGGGTCATCAGAATAAAATAAATTAATTTAAAAATAACGCCATCTAGTTAAACATTGTAACTGGTTAGTTTGCAAAAAAATTTTAAATTAAATACCCGAGTATTTATGTATCTTTGAAGAAATCTTGGCTCTTATTGTCTGGAATTCGAACTCAATTTGCAATCTATGTTGTTCGTATTGTAGCTATGTATTATCTAATGTTAAAACAACATTATCTGTGTGTACATCGCGAAACACTTCCTAGTATGACGTCATGTTTGTCGCTGTTGGTGCCTGTGTTGAATGTGTTTACAATTAAAACTAATCATACCTGACAGAGTTTAAAATCTAGAGACTTTATTCGAAGAGGGACTTAAACCTTAAAAAAGCTTAATGAACGAGTTACACTCTCGTACCCCATAAAATGGATCTTATGTTATTGTGGACAAGGTCGTAAACTTTAAAAACAAAGAAAAATTTCTATTGGTCATATAAATGTTTAATTTTTGCAAAATAATTCAACATTAATATTTTACAGGTTTTGAATTTATTTGTATCTTTATATCCCTTCAAGAGGTCCCACTATCTCTTTGCGAGACATAAAAATAGTATCAAGGGCTAACACCCGGTTTGTACTAACGGGACCGGGATAGACCGTGGCGATATATTTTATTATATTGTAGATTAGCTGTTGTAGCTAGCTAGCTGCAGCAGCACTCGGCCGGGCAGTAGTGTTCAACCATTACTGCGAGTAACCTGACTGTCAGGAGTCGCGAGGTGGCTGGGCAATTGTCTTTCAACAAGACATTGAACCCGGTAACCACTTGAGCAAAAAACTCCCAAACTACCAAGACTCCTTTGTCCAAAACGACTATATCCTTATTCCATTATCCTTTGTTCCTATACGAGCGCTCTGTGATCCCCATGGACCACTCGGTGCTGAACGCGACCGCTCTCTCGTCAGGTACTAGGCCTCGTCGCCCGGTCGCTCGGACCGTCGGGTCGGGCAGTGGGGGAATCGGCGCGAGCGGAAAGAGGGGAGGACCTGTCCTGGGCTGTTGCTCTTCTCCTGCACAAGCTTTGGTAAGTAGACTTGAGAATTTGACACTCCGCAGAGAATACGATTTAATGAAACTCATCAAGATCAGTCATCAGAAGAAACGCATGTCTTCTGTGAGGTGGTGGTATTATTTCACCGGTCGAGCTGACCCATTCGTGTAACAGATGTTGCAGGCTCTACCACTCTCATGTTATTAAAGCTTATATTTCCATAGGTGCCGATTCACCCGCCGCTCGATACTGCCAGCCCGACGTGCACCATGTCGCGAGCGGGCGCGAGGCACCCGGATGCTGACGACTGCTCGCCAGGCTCGTCCAGCGGCCCCACCAGCGTTCAGCACGAGGACACCAGGCCGGAACAACTGTACGCCACGCTTAATGAGTATCTTCAGCTCGAGCTCAAGTTCCAGCCTAGACTTTGTCTACCGGACGAGTCTGAGGTAAGCGCTAGTGACAGATCTGTTTCAGCATATATTCGTACCTCTGTTACACATCCACTAATCTCAGTGGACCCCCACAACCTTGACCAGATTTTGTCTTCTTTGTGGGAGGGAGAAAGACCTACGCGCATAGCTAAAATGTCCATGGAGGAGACTCGGAGGCAGATAAATACGCAAAATAAGAAATTATATTTTACGTTTAGAAATAATAAAGTTTACTTAATGAATTACATTTATAATCGTCCAATGCGCATCACTAGTACTTTCATACATAAAATTAGTGAGCGCATGTCAGAGGTTTGTGAGCCTTCGGTTCTTACTTTGTAACGACTTCGGATACTAAATTGAGTAGCGTATTGCGTATTAAAACGGACTGCCACCTGTAGCAGGGGTGCTCAATCTTGTTTTTAATAAGCGCTGCCAAAAAAGTAAGAAACTAAAATAGTACGATCTATTAATGGATTATTTAACAATTATATGCGATTAAACAATAACCGAGGAGCCTCTCCTACTTGTTTCTATCAGTCGAAAATTATTAATTAGATAAACTTGTCTATATAGTATAAGGTACCTACATTACTCTTATATTTACTTTAACTTATACCACTTAATGGTATTGTGTAAACTAATACAATGTATTATGGTAAATGTCAAAAGGTTGTTATTGGTTGCCACGGTTACGTGTCATGAAAATAACAAAATGTAATAGATATTATTGTGTTTTCCCCGTATATTATAACCCGTATTAGGTTTTATTTTCCCATCCCTCGAGAAGTTTTTTTTTATTGATAAAAGGTACACTATGTTACGATGTGTGATTAGGATGTAATTGTATGTGGAAATGCCTCATTAAATGAATGTGAGTCATTTGTTAAGATATCGACCGTTTGTTATAAAGGTTAAGAGACAGGCCGTTTTGACGTAGGGCCGCAGTTTTGTCTCCCCTGGCTTATTTATTCAGCGAAACTTTTATCGCCGCTGACCTTGTTGCGAGGCACCGTTTACATAGCGAAAAATTTATATATACATGGTGTTTATATAAAAAAATTACTTGCGTGTACTTAAAGAGGTAGGCAGATGTTCGTGTATTAATTTTTCTATTGCCCGAGTAACGAGCGTAATGTTTCTAGCTAGTATGTAATATTGTGTATATATTTCCGTCCCATTGGGACCTGTAGTCTAAACGGCTTGATCTTGGCTTGAACTTATATTCTTCCCCGGAGTGTCATAATACTGACGAAGGCATAAACCCCATATAGAAGTCGAAATACCCTATTAATATTATAAATGCAAAAGTAGCTCTGTCTGTTTGTTATGCTTTCAAGTCTAAACTACTAAACCGATTTAAATGAAAATTGGTAAAAAAGCCTGAGAAAGGACATAGGTCATTTTTAATGCCAAAAAATACAGACGAATTGATTACTCTTCCTTTTTGAAGTCTGTTAAAAAATGGTTCAAAATTGGTTTAAAATTTCGTTATTTGTGAAGGTAGATGTAAAAGTTTGGATTCAAATCTAAACTGTAATAAAATAAAGGGCTATTTATTGATATGTGTATAGTTAGACGATTTACTGTTACACTGCTACGTCGTCAGTAAGTTTATAAACTGATGTCCAGAAATGACGTCATGCAAATGATTCATTCAGTTCACAATTTACCGTTAATTTATAATATGTCTAGGGGATTATAAACTTTAGACGAATCGTTAATTCAAATTAAATACGATATTATATCGTTGTCTTACTCAATTATTATTATACGGTACATTTATTTATTAATCGACTGACCTAAATACGTAAGTAAATAGCGGATGTTCTGACCGGCCCCCATGGAAAGCCAAATAGTATTTGTTTTTAATAGGTTGGTGACACGATACGTTACGATGCCTTGACCCAAATAAGATTGAAACGGCTTTGTCGTCGGTTATTTTTTTAACTTGTACGTAGGCGTTGTAATCGTTACGGAAGAGCCATTAAGCTTACTTAATATTGTAAATGCGAAAGGTTTTATGTATGGATGTTTGTTACTCTTTCATGCAAAAACGGCTGAATGGATCTGGACGAAATTTGGCACAGAGATAGATTACAGTCTGGAATAGTATGTAGGCTACATTTTATCCCGGGGAATGTATAGGTGCATATTTACTTATATAAAAGGCGAGGTGTGTATGTATGTTCCCTATAGATTTTTAAACGGCTATCCGGGCAAAACCGCGTGCATCACTAGTTAATAATAATATTTATTAAATCACATTTTTTTGAAATAAGTAAATTATTTTCTTTCGTAGACGATTTATGATTTCTCGTATTTAGTTGTAATTTTTCCAGAAACTTTATGCCAATACTCGCACATCTTCGGGCGGTTACAGTTCAGGGACAACACATGGGTCCTTGGTTCAATTCCAAAGTGTAGTGAGCAATTTTATCTCCGATGACGTCACAGATTATACAGCGTGTCAAAAAGTTGAAAATCCTTGATATATGTTAACGAGGACCAACGAATATAGCCCCCTGTACAAATAATAGCACATGCAATCTGTTTGTATGTATTTAAATGTATGCAGACTTAACGACCTGTATAATTTGGTAGTAAATTCGCAAATACTCTATTAACGCAATCTCTTGTTTCGTTAAAATACGAAATTATCGCACTCGACGGTTCACAGCGCCATTTGTAATGTGTACGACGACGCCATGTTTGTTTCGAAATTAACGAAGTTAAACGCGGCATAGAGATGGTCACTTATGTAATCATTTCGTTGTTACTGTTTTGTTTCGAAATATACAGTAACAGACAGAAGTTAAATGTGAGTCTTAAAATAAGATCTGGTAACCGATCTATTGTGAAGTTCGCCACTTTATAATCGGACTAGGCTAGGCATATTTTAAACTGTCAACAAATTGTCATAGTGGAACAAATGGACATATAAACCAACTTTTTTTATAATCATGCTTATAAGATATTTAGTTTACATATAAATCATGTACAACATAACCTATAGTTATCTTCGGGTGTAACTTTAACACATCAAAATATCAGTTCACAATTTGACGATTTGACTTTGACAGTTTATAAACTATCTATTAACGACGTTTCAAAGTGTGAATAATTCGATTAGATCACATCTTTCTAATAGTTTATAATGATACCTAGACCGATTACAAAATAACGAACTTAGCAATCGGTTGGTGACATAATTAGGCCTCTGAAACAATGCACCGTTATTGGACCTATGAAATAATACAACTTGATATTAGGACTCTGACAAAATGAACCCAAGAATCTGGTCAAGGTCCTCGAGTCCGCTGGAGTAAATTAAATCATTGTATTTTGTATGGCTAGAAGTTTAATTAGTGTTATTTAATTTGGTACAGAGTGGCGAGGTCACGATCGGTGCACGAGATGGCGCTGCCCATGTGTTGCGCTGTCTCAAGGTGTGGTTCGACCTGCCCGCTGACGTCCTCATCAGTGCCATCAACCTCTTCGACAGGTAAGTGCATAAATAAGATCCCGTCTTCCATGCATACGTGCCAGGACCACTCTTCCTAGCCCTCTGGGTTACATACTACATACTTCTACATCCATGCATCTAATCACGCATGCTAGACGGTTACGTGTACTCCTTATATCGCCCTTCTTTAGTATGTCACTAATCTGGTCGATATAAGTTCTCCTCGGACGTACCCTGGCAACGGTATCGGTTGGAAGGATTCAAAATGCTCGAACTTATAGTTTACTTTCATATAATTTATGGTCATTACAGATTCCTCACCAAGATGAAGGTACGACCTTGCCATGTGCCTTGCATCACCGTGTCCTGTATGAACGTGGCACTGGACGAGCACGCGGACCTCACGAAACAGCCGAGGACTGTATCCATTGAGGAGTTGGGTGAGTTCACATTCGTACTGGTGCTTTAAATAGAAAATGCATCTGCGACAAGCTAACGAGTTGCAAACGCTTTGAATACCTTTAAGAGACAGTGGAATGAATAAACAGGATGGGTGACCTTATTGACCGCTGAAATAAACAAACCAAGACAAGCATTCGTCTGATACCAAAATCCTAATTTGTTCCTCTTGCCTGTACTCTTTGTGATGAGGAAGTAAGTTCCATGAATGGTGAGACGAAAATGCTTTTTTTTCTGTTTGTCCTTCGTCCATTAAAGCGTCTGCAACTCCACAGCTTGTTGCACATGTCTATGTGTAGCGGTTGATATCGGGTGAACCGAAAATGTGATAAGTAAATGCCAGCATTGTTCCAGTGTCGGTGTCGCAGTCGGCGTGCACGTGGCGCGACGTGGCGCGGATGTCGCGCGTGCTGGCCGACAAGCTCGCGCTGAACAACGCGCGCGCCGTCACGCCCTTGCACTGGGTGAGGCTCGTGCGGGCGCTGGCCGCGTCGCCCGCGCCGCAGGTACCGATACCTACAGTAGTCTCCTCTTGCCTTTGTTATTATTGAAGCGCGGGGCTTGAGATATGCTGTGCTTGTTACAGGAGGGGGAACTCGTCAATCTGTTGGAGATCGCGATCTGCGACGCGGGCTGCGCCAATGCCAGGATGAGCGAACTAGCGCTGGTCATTGTATACCATCAGCTAGGTAACTAACTTACTAATAATATAATTGTTTGTTTGTTACAACTCAACTGATCATAGTAAGATTTTAGTTGAAACCTAACTGTACCTTGTTTCACTCTAGGATGTGATTTTTGTAAACAAAGGTTTTTTTTCGTTAAAATTCGTTTTTTAATTCGAAGAAATTCGTTTGTCCCCTTATCGTATACTGATCAGCCACGGCTTTGCTCATGTAACAATAATTATGTTGATTGTATCTCTTCTAAACTTCAATCTAAAGATGTCCTGAATGTTTCTGTAGATCAGTTTATCCGTTTCGGAGTACTATATATATATAATAGATGAATGTTGTGTTTGTTTATTCACAGAGAAGCAACTGACGGAGTGGGCGCGGCACAAGGACGTGTCCGACGAGCTGTACTATTTGTACGAGTTTGCGGCGCAACTGCAAGCATACTGCAACGTTAGTATACTAAATTCAATATGCTTCGATAATCATAAATACTTTATCCCAAGAAGCCTGTCCTGATGTCCAACACCGACGATCTGACTATCCAGCACTGGTCAAATGTCTATCGCAAGTCTCGCATAGTCTTTCGCTGTCATAAGACGAAATAGTGAACCACGTATTAATTATATAGTAGTTTGTCGGGACAGCTACCACTGATTAAATGACATCTCTCTGTCTTCAAAATAGGTGAAGCTGTTTAGGCTCGAGAAAAACATTTTCCTGCTGTCTATTGTGCAATTCAATTTTGACCTACTGAAGGTAGGTTAATGTTAAAGTGGCGTAACGGACGAGCGAGTGGTTCCAAATCAAGATGGAAATTATGTAAACAAACCCTTTTTATTATACATTAAAATTTGTCGGGTCTTTTAGAAATACGTTTGAGTTAAATGCTTGTTTATTTTGAATTGATGTTTGTTTGTCTAGATGTCTGAGGCGTCGTTGGTGCGAACGCGTGACTTGTTCCGCACGGTGCTGTCGCGGTACGAGGCCCGATGCGCCGCGCCGCAGAGACAACGCCTCGTGTGGAGACTGTCGGAGCGCACGCTCAAGGTATGTATACGACACAAGAGACTACTCAGGTCCGAATTACAGAAAGATCAGAAAAGAATTCGAGATGTGATCGCTGTCACTTGGCGACAGTTAAGTAATTGTTTTGTTTGGTGTCAGGTACTCCGGCCGACGGATCGTCTGACTTCGCTCTTGCCTACAATCGAGGAACAGCACCTTGCCAGCGACACCACGCCCAGTAGGAACAGGTGATAGCCCAATACTCAATACATTTATAATGAACTCATGCAATTTATTTACTTTTCAATAAGTGATAAGGTGAATAACCAATAACACAAATTTCCCGTTACGTTTTTGTAACTAGATGGCGTTGTCCTTAAACATTGTTTATCTTGATCTTGGTCAGAATAAAGTTTGGAGTGAAAACTTCTGTAGTTGAGTGACTTTCGTTTGGTAGGAACATAATTTATGGGTTCATGTCCACGATGTCGGATAATATTAAGTGAATTATTATTTTTGTAGATGGCGCTAAAGGCTAAATTACTGTTATTCGGATTTTTTAGTTTCGCTTCTAACGTCATTCCTCAATGACTGTCTATTTTTTTAATGTCCAACTTTCCCTCTTGAGTGAATAAATCACTTCTCTTCTAATATTCTATTTTCTTTTCCAGATCGGGCAGCGAGAGTAGCGAGAGCGAGGAGACATCGGACTGGCCGCGGAGCCCCGTCCTGCCAGTGTACTGCAACTGACCCTGGCCGAAGACCGCATCCCCCCACAGCGCCTAGGAAACCGACCTTCACCATTGCAGCAAGCCTACTAACCGACACGAGTCATATGTTTTGGTTTTTTATGTTATTGGGAAATATGTTGCAAAGATTATAAATCGTGTTCACACTAGGGCGTAACGTTGATTTCATTTTAAAATATCCAAATATCTTATTGCCATATTTATAGAAAGCTTAAAATATACTTCCAAGTAGCCATGAGGCTTATTCAATATGTATGGCCTTGAAGCCTATTCAATATAAATGGTCTTGAAGCCTATTCATTGTGTATCGTCTGGCATTTTTAATGTGGATGGTACACTTTATATTTTGACATTTTAATTGTAATATCATTGTATGTAATTATGTTTAATTTATTTATATAATATATACTATATTATATATAAATCGATATAACGCCTGTTAGGAGCGCTTTTTATAACCTATTAAAACCTTTGGCACGAAAAGGAATCAATTTAATTTCCGACGAAACACTATCGAATTTTAACACGAAAATGGTTTTATCCCGTGATAATATTTGTGCAATGCAGTTTTAGTAAAAATTTACCTTTTTTATATAATTTTAAATACATAAAAATGTCAACATATATCATTGAATAGGACATTCTCGTGCTCGTGGGATCCCACTTTTGAATAAGTCAAAATTCCGTGATCCGTTAACTCGAGTCGGTGACTGCCTTGCAAGTGTTTGAACTTTGTTGATTGGACAACTTAAATTGTTGAAATAAACAAATTTAAACATGTGTCTTGTTTCTTAAAACGGTGTAGCCAGAGACCTGTATTTATAATTGCATTTAATTAAAGTGAAAACAAAAATGTAGATTTACGGGTTAAGTATTTTGCCTTGGTTTTTGTTTGTGTGTGATTCCTTCCTATCGAATTTTATTATTGAAAAGCTACAACCAAAAATAGACGAATTAACGGCAAGATTAAAGTTGACACTGGAACAACTGGGGCGCAGTTACGACTGCTAATAGGGAAGGCTTTCTATTGGTAAATTTTTAAAATTTACGTTTAGTAGTGTTTGGACTATTGCGTAACAAACAAACAATCAGATTGTCTCTGTATAAAATTAATATATGTCCAATCACAATGCTCAATCACAGGCAGTTTTAAGGTAGATTGGTAAAAATTGTAACAGTTTATGGTGCAAAGAATATCCAAGATTTTTAATATAAATGTACTAGAAGAGTGTGGGGATATGGGACAAGTAATTTCGCGTATGTATATAAACACGAATAGGTCTGTCGAGATTGTCGTAAACATTTGCCTGTTTGCGGCGAGAAAAGGCGTTATTTTTTCGAAGTTTTTAAACTACTTTTCTGCTTTTTTAGTTTTTTTTATGTATTAAATCCTATTAAATTTTGATTTACCAAAAGGTATATAACACACAATTGTCCCTCACTTTAAAAATGAATGTATTATTTATTAATTTACTATGGCTTCTGCCCACCCCCGTAATGTTAGGTCATGTATGTACGAAACGCTCGATCGACCTCAAATGTTTATAAAACTTAACATTGGAATATAGCTTTAATATTTTTTCCCTTTTTTAAATTCGAAACGACGAAAATGGTTGTAACGTCTCCCCCCCCCCCCCCCCCCCCCACTCTGTCTTAACAACATTTTGCCACTGTGATGATCTTTTGTAAGCTGCGTAAAGTAAATATTCCATATAAGTATTTAAAAACACGGGGGTTAATGTGAAAAAAGCCACCGATTTTTTTTAAAGTACATTAGTATTAAATGGAATCATGTGAAATAGGTTTTTTTTAATGACTAACTCTCTGATCAAGGGTTTGTGTAATTTCTGATAAAAAAAATACAAAAAAAATTATTGTCACTTATTTTGTAATTATTCTTAATATTTGATACTTATTACTAATAATTTAGGTGTAAATGCTAATAAATGACAAAAAAATTATATAATATTGTAAAAAATCCGTAAAAAAAATGTGATCTCAGGTATTTTTTCAATAGTGTAAATATGAATCGAATTGGATCATAGAAAAAAATGTAAAAAAAGATATTTTGTCTTTGTGTGTGTGTAAATTTATTATTATAAAATGTGTGAGTGCGCGAGACGGTCAAATTGCATTTCGGCGTTTACGCCTCAACCTGTATATGTAATGTGGTGTCTAGATTATAGTACCCGCCACAAGTCTATGCTGGGTGAAGCTAGGAGTGAGCGGGACGATAGTATACATAGAGCGTGAGTGCGACAGAGAAGATATTACTAACAAAGATTCGTGGAGGGTACTATAATTGTGTAGTTTTTTTTTGTTGTAGAAAAAAAAGGCTATGGTAAGCATGTTAGTGTAGAAAACGAGTTGATGGTTTGTAATGTCTATGGCTCAAAGGATTTATTTTGGTACCATCGGGCGAAAAAAAATACAATCTGTCAACTCGTTCGTTCGCGACAGTTTCGCGGTATCGGTGCGCGTTTAAAACATGAATCGAAATTGCATTTTTAAATAATTTAAAAAAAAACTTATTGTTTAATTTTGGCTGTTATTTATTGAATGGACATCTTTTTACACGTACACGCCACGTTTAATTTTTGAGGTTATATTGTGAACAAAAGAGAGAAACATAAGTCTCGAAAGGAGAATAAACAGTTGCGATTCTATGGCTTTAGTATTATTTTGTCTACAATGTGCCAGTAAAAAGATACCGTAACGTGCGCTTTGCGTAGCATGTGACGAAATAAATGTAAAAAATCCAATCGTTAAGTAAAACATAGGAAATATCAGTAGTTTGGATATTTAATAAAATTACTTTTAAGGTTTTCTATTAAAAAAAAATTCAAATAATAAGTAAGATATAACAGTTGGGAGTAGTCTAGTGGCGCCATCCAGTGTACATCATACACACCAACCCATAGTTATTTACCCTACACCAAAAATCAACGCTGAAGTTTTCACTTCAAATAAAGCAATACCAGTCTAAAGAAAATATGGCATTAGATTCCTCGTGGCAGTATCCATAATACCCATTGAAGCGGTGTAACTTCCTCTTGTCTAAGCTCCAAGAGCGTTGGCAGTTTTTTTTTTAAATAAAACAATTTCTTGTTACAAATAATGTAATACCTTTATTAATAATTATGCAATTTACTAGTAAAATACGTATATTAAAAAATAAACTAAACTCATAGCATCGAGTCCAATATTTAGCCTCGACCTTATAGCATTAGTAAAATCAGAAAACTTACTAGTTCTAGGATAACAATTTCATTATGACGTTACTCTTGCAACGTCGACTTCATATTGAATCAATGAATTATTAATAGTATTGTTTATATTATTGCATATTTGTCTGTGCGTTTCAAATAAGAATGTAGACATGACCTTGGCCTGTCAAAGATCACTAGAAAAATACAGATAGTAACAAAAAATAATTACCTAAATATCTTTTTAGGGAAAATGAGTGTTGTAAGCGGGGTGTACCGGCGACGAGACTAATACAAGTTTAGTTTTGTTATAAACAAAGGTAATACAATAAATAATGACCTAAATAACTTTTATAAACGAGCAAGCAGCAGTGAGGCTGATGCCGGCGGAAGATGACACAAGCAGCGGGATTAAGTCGTAGATTGAAATCTTCGATTCCACGACTATGATGTCACTACCTTACAAGTCCATGCACATTCTTATTTGAAACGCATTAATTGTTACTGCATTACTATGTACGTGAGAATAAAATGGTAAAGTACAATTGCGAATTAAATACACATAGGTAAATAGGAAATGAAAAAATCATTTAGTTCGCGTCGCTACAAATGCTATACACAAATAAAGATGGCGTTGCTGTGCCAGTGGAGCGTTTTATAAAAAAAACAAATAGCTTACACCTAAATCAAAGAGTATGTAATAACAATGTTAATAAAAGGGTTAACGCAAACTAATTACCTCAAAATCCCCGGTACAATTTGTAGGTTAAATAACTTGCTTCACTACGCTAGCTATTTAACTATCAACTACAACACATTTATACTTTACTTTTTAGTATATACTAAAATTATTTCATTACTTACACTCAGCTGACTTCAAGTGATCTAAACAGTTTAGTTCAGACCATGACCACCGCTACACTAGCGCCAGTGTCACCACCGCTACACTATAAGTGTGCTCCTTACGTCTACCCTACATAACTTTGAAGTAATAAATGGGCACTTTCCATCGTGCAGACAAAACTTGCAAAACGCCAACATAAAATGGTGCACAAGGCTTATTGTTCGCCTTGCGATGGGGTTTTTGAGAAACATGTTAGGCGTGACTGAATGATATGAAAAAAGCATAAAGCTACATTAAGGGGGATGTTGTGCCTAAAATTGATAGGTATGCTTCGGTGGTTCGGGCATGTTGAAAGGATGAATGGAGTGTAACGGAACAGATTTATGTTGCAAAAGTGAGTTGCGTCACGTGAGACGTCCAAGGAGAACTTATATCGATCAGATTAGAGTAAAGAGGGGCGATATAAGGAGTACCTGTTACAGACGTAGAAGAAGCGGGAGGTGTGCCGTCTGTTGTATTTATTTTCTTTTCCTATTAAGTATTTTTCTTATCAGTCTTAAAGAAATCGTGCAAAGACGTTTGAACTAATTTATCGGTTGTCTTTAGAGTTTTTATGTTCCTTCTTTTTGCAGGATCCAACTCGTGCTGCGGTCTCTCCAGACTATGGCACGACTTCTCTGGAGAGAAATTCAACACGTACTGCTTTAACATTTTCGTATTCTGTTCGACTTGCTTCTTCTTCTTCTCCCTCTTCTTCCGTCCAGGAGATTCTGTTATTTTCAGCTTGAGCTGTTCGAAGATCCATCTAATTTTCACTTTAATATTTTTGTTTTCAATGGATACTTTAGCTTTATGTTTTCCGGCTTTTCTTTTATTTTTTATCTTCTTTTTGGCGGATTTCTTGATGTCGGAACATTCTAGTTGCATTTCCGATTCTCTTTTATTGTTAATTAGACGGTTTCTTGATTTCTTTCGTCTTTTTGCGGCGGGTTCTTTAACTGGCATCTTTCTCTTCGCGCCCGCTTTCAATTTCACGCCATCTTCCTCCGTTCCACTGTTACGATTGCCCGTACATTTGCCCTCTCTGTCCACTTCGTTCAGGTAATGACTTTTAAAGCTTTCAATGTCTAACTCTATTTGGTTTAAGCGCAATTCTTTGTCAGTTGAACTGAATTTGAACGCACACATGTTTGCATTTAGCGAACCTTTCCCATCATATTGTGCTACGTCATTGCTACTCGGTTTGTCTTCGATTCGGACAACATCAATGTTGACAGTTTGATTGTTTTCTGATATTTCCATACTAGAATCTTTTAGGACGTGGATGGGCTTGAGTTTCTTTAGTGCACTTAATATTAGTACGCTTTCAGAACCATCCTCTGTCTTCTTTGCTTCTTTTGTTGCATTGTCACCATCTACTTTTTCTAATTCCAATTCTCTTACAAAACTGAATGATGTGCTTTCATTGGCGGTCTCAAATCCTCTAAATCCTTCTTCTAATAAATCCTCTTTTCTTGGCTGTAACGTAAAAACCAGTTTCGATCAATAATAATGATTTAAGAAAAACTGTTGTATGTTCTTATAACGCACTGGGGTTGCCGTCTTTACGTCCCAAAATTGTTAAAATCTACCCTAAAGGTCAAGCCAAAATTCTCAATCAACCAGTTAGTAAGATGTCATTAAAATACGTTTGTTTTGATCACATTTGAATCGTCTAAACGAGATTAATAAAATACAAAAAGAGCGCGAGATTACCGACACCGCTTCCTCTGCAACGTCGACACATTTCTTAGGCGAGTTCCACTCTCCGACTGATTCTTTGGCCTTGGTTTTACCTTGCTTCATATCCTCCAGAACATTTTCTAACAAGTCACTGAGGAAAATAAATAATTAAATGACAAACAGCAGCATCGTGCCTCCGTAAATTATTTCATCAAACATTATTCTAAATGCCTTTTATCTTTCCTGAACATTCTAGATAGAACTGTTTTACCGACAGACACATCTACAAACAGACAAACCGATATCCTTTTAAATCGAGTTTTTAATAGGTTAAAGTGGCAAACAAGCAAGCAGTTCACTTGATATGAAATGACCACTACCCATAGGCATCTGCAACAAGCTAACGAGTTGCAAATCCTACTTAATAGACACACCCATACCCTCCCCGTGAAAGCCTCTTCCTCCTTCCATGGTTTTCTTATTAGGATGATAGATTCAGGTCACCGGCTCACTCACGATGAAACGCATTGTACATCTACTTGACGTTTACCTTCTGTGAGGTCATGGTATTTCACCGGTCGAAGCGACATTAGAAGTGACCTTACTGATTCCTCCCATCATTTTTCATTTAGAGTCCGCAACAACATCTGTTGCACGAATGGGCCGGCTCGACCGGTGGAATACCACGACCTCACAGAAGACAGGCGTGAAGTAGAAGTACTCTGCGTTTCGTCTGATGAGTGAGGTGCCGGAGGCCTAATTTCAGTCCTCATCCCCTTTCCACATAAGGATAGGATGGGAAAAGGAAGAGGATTGCACGGGGAGGGAGTTTATGGAGAAAAGGAGATATCCTTTTTCCTGTCTATGCCCTCCATTAAAGGTAGGCAACGCATCTGCAACACATTTGCCTGTTGCGGATGTCTATGGGCAGCGTTTACTTAACATCAGGTGATCCGCTTGCTCGTTTGCCACCAACTCACATAAAAAAAAATCTAACTTAAGTAAAATTTTAGTTTTTTTTTTAATTAAATTAATTTTAATTATAAAAATACGAAAAACGTAATTACTTGATAATTGTCTTCTTCACGGTCAACGGTTTCGGCTTTTTGAATCTGTCCGCCATAGCTTCTATTATCTTAGTGAAATCCAGCTGACAGTCAGTCGCCTCCGTCTCACTTATTCTCTCTAACAAACCTTTCTCCAGTAATTTTAAAGGGGATATAAGTTTGAAGTCAATATTTTTTAATACATTTGGTTGTATTATAGTGGGAGGAGGTTTGTTGGGTGTCTTCAAGTTTAATTCCATACGGGCTACATTGATGTCTTGAGATGTATCTACAAGTAGGTCATAAATCGTTAAATTGTTTTTTCTTTATTAATGTGTTCATTATGGCCGCTGTAAGTCGCACCGGAGAAGTCTCCCGGTGCATAAAATAAGGAATAATACTTAAATATCTCATCTGTTATTCGATCAGGATGTTAGATAATATGTAAATTGATAAATCACGAGTTACGTAACGGTTCAACCTAATTTGGTTTTTTATATTTAACAAAAATTTACCCCAGATTATTAACCCACTTTTTTATACCATAAGGCCGCAAACGAATACCGGCTCGCTTAATATATAATCACCAAAGACCATGCACATCCACAGAGGAACTGCACAGGCGTTGCCCTTACCGAAGGAGTAAGTTCGCTTCTTGAAAGACCTTAAATCGTATTTGTTTGGAAATACCGCTGACGAGAGGATAAAGCATAGATTTAAATTAATTAAAAAAGAACACATACCGTTTTCTTTTTTGCCTTCCCTATTCGTTTCTCTGTCGTCTAGATTTGTATTCGAGCTGGAGGCGCTGTGAATAAAGTTTTAGTGTATTTTCTTATCTCCACGTACATTAACTGATAAATTGGGCATATTATATTGGGATTACTGTTCACATGTACCTTGTTTCAAAGCAAGATATGATTGTTGTAAACAAACAAACGTCATTTACCAAACATGGCGGCCATTACACTTTTTATACTTTCATTGGAAATGTAATTTTGTAGTAATCGTGAGATAAAGTGAAGTGAAATTGTGTAATATGTTATAATTTTTTGAGCTCACCTATCCCGCGTGACCCTGTGTTTGGTGCGCCGCAACGACATTCGACACGGCATGACGACACCGCGTCTCCTAGGCTGAGGGTGAGCATCCCTCTCACCCTCCCCCACCAATTCTGTGGATGATAAAAAAAATGAATTTCTAAAATCAAAACACAACCAAAAACCACAGGCAACGGTTCAAAAATATATAAAAAATAACCCCTTAAACATGAAATTCAAAGTTTATAACGTAACATCGCACTGTGTTGGTCACAACTTACTTGTGACCAACGAAAGAAAAGTGACACTTGACAAGGTCGAAAATTTTATTCGACGTCTCTTTCATTCCTTGCAGAGACTTGTATATTGCGATCTCGTTCATTCGCGTGACGTCATTTGCAAGTAAAATCCAGATAATACTTGATCCTAGGACTGTATATGCATTGTTCATCGCATGCAGTCCTTTCAAAATAAAAACCGTGTCTAAATACTAAATTTGGTGAAATTTGTGAGAGCCTTTTCTGATATAGATACTGAAATATACATAATTACATACAAGAACTGCTTGATTTATGAGATAATAAAAAATGGAACTTCCGCACAAAATACCTCCGCCTCCGTAAAATATTTCGACAGAGTTTCACGTGTAACGGAGGTCTATCTTCACTGAAAACCAATTTGGTATGTGGAAGGCGATTAATAAATGGTATTTATTACCTGTGACCAGTAGACCAGTATATACAGTTTAAAAATAAAAAAAATACGATTTTGCTTTTTGATTTAATTGAAAAGATAAATTATTTTGTTCTGCACTTCTGCCTCCGTCCACCTCCGCCTCCGCCCACCTCCGCCTCCGGTAAAGCCCTCCGTTACAATCCAATACAAATACCTCAATTTCATATTGTGCTAGAGAACCTTGTGTAGCTGTAACTAACCTTTTTCAATCGTAGCGACTAGGGAGTCGATATTTTTGGGTGCGGCAGGAGCGCAGGTGTTACAAACATATCTCACTCCACTCCTGCCATCCTGACAGCTGCTGCCATTGCTGTCCTTTCCTGCCTGCAAGCATTTATCGTGCATACCACTGCTACCGCATAAAATGCACAACTTTATATCCCAAGGTCTGTAATTGTTCAAAATAAATTTAATACCTTTATTTTCTTATTAATTACAGTAATGTGGAAATATTTAAATTAAACTAATTTTATGGATGTTACAGCCCAGTGACATGAGCGCTGTGTACTCGGTACATCGGAAACATTTATACATGTAAAAAAAAGGGGCCAACAGAAATACATCATCTGTGATAAAGCCTGGCGACAGACAGACAGACAGATGGGATTGGTATCGGTCATGTTATAAGGATGAATGAAAGTTGCAAAAGTGAGTGGCAGTGTTAGTAAGTGCGAAGCAAGATAATGGCTTGTTCCACATCAAGGTATAATTTTTGTAAACAAACAAACGTCACTTACATGGCTATTACACTTTTTGGAATTTATTCTTTGTTTACAAAAATTCCATCTTTATGTGGAACGAACTTTGTATCGTATATGAGTGACATAATGAAGAAAGGTGGTATTAAAAGTACCCTTGACTTGCATACACAGATGAAATTCAGTCCCTAAAGGGATGAAATACTTAAAAATGTATTAAAGAAACAATTTTAAAGGTTGAAAGGTGGACAGGAAACAGGAATGTAAGAAACTCACCCGGCATCAGTGTCGGAGTCATGATCCCTGCCCATGGGGCAGCTACAGTCCGTCGCGGAGCACCTGACGCTCCTCTCATAGATCTCAGAGAATGCGTTCTGTTCCAACTCCCAGGCGGCATCTCTGTCAATAGTATTTTACAATTAATATTTGTAAGCTTCCACAAAGTCTAACATCAAGTAGGTACCGCAGCTTTATAGTTCTGTCTTTGGTGAATGATATTGCAAATATGTACAACTACTTATTATGAAGTGTTACAATCCCAACATGGAAACCAATTCTTACTCCTAATTAAAATCTCATAATTTGTTACAAGTTACATTTTTTTAACCAAACATGAATACCAAAATTCATTCAAACCTAACCTAATACCACAAAACCTAACCTAACTGGGATTTACACTACCAAAAACATTAACACAAAACATATTGCCATCTCTATTTTTTCAGAGAGGATGATAGAGATAGATATATATATAGAGATTTTTACGTCAGTGGAAACATACCTGTCCGGAACATAATAGCCTTGAGTCATCACAGCATTTAAGAATACTTCCTTGTCATTGCAGAGGGGACATTTCAGGTAGTGCATACCAGCGCTTAAAGCCATTCTCTGTTCAGAAATAATTATTAAATATTACAACCTTACTATGGTACTGAGGGGAGAAGACTTGTGTTGCGTTAAAACTAGAACTTAATGCAACAGGCAGGTGAAATAATATCATAATATAAGTGTAAAATCAGTCAGATTGAATGGTTGTTAAACTATACCAAGTCTTGTGTATAAAACATTTGTAACTTTACAAATTGCTTTTGTTGTTATTGATGGGTAACAGTACTCTAGTGAATCTCTGTATAAATTTATATAAAATACCTGCAAACAACTCCTGTGGAACCACGCATCCCTCGCGCAGCAGGGTGGCCAAAAAGTCTTGATGGAAGGAGAGGCCTCCACCAGCTCATAGCATATCACACATACAATTTCCGCCACCTTCGGACTTTCATCTGAAAATATTTATAAATAGATGGTCTCATGATCTGCTCAAGGTTGCGGGAGTGCAGTGAATGTAGGCCAGAGATCAATCATTTTGGCTACGGGAGAAGTCTACGTCCAGTAGAAAAAAAGATTCCAAGTTCTATTCCCAAGTCACAATCTTACCTCCTAAGTTAATGTTCCTCTCGCTTACTTCTGTCTTCTGCCCCACTATGGTTGTGTCTTGCGTCATAACTTTAGACTTTTGTCTCTGAGCTAACGTTCGTTCTTTGACTTTCGACATTATTTCCCCATTGATCTTCTGCCTTGGCGCGTGCAACCTACAAAAGGATCTGAAAAAAACAATTATTGTTATTTATTTCCTGACACACAAACATAAACACAGATACATTACGAATATATAAAAAAAACAGCTTAAAGCGTTCTAGATATTGCCATATTTTTTTACAATCTATATTTATCTAAAAGATAATGTTATATTAAAAATCCGGCTCGAAGGACCATTACCACCGGAAGTAATTCTTAGTGAAATCTTTTCATATTGCTTTATAGCATTTTTAGATTCAAAAACTTTGTCTCTTACACTAACTGTCCAAATAACGGACAAATAGTTTAAAAATGATGATCTTTACATATGTATACCAAAGCACTACTAAAACCAGTGAAGCACTGTGACCCACGAAAAGTGGTCTCATTAATTTGAGGTTTAAATATATTTGCTAGTAAATAAGTATTTACAACTGGTACTGTACTGTGTACTGTAATACACTAGGCGTATCGAAGCTCGCACTTACGTAACACGCGTTCTAAGAACCAATCTCCTATACGCCCATGTAACGCGTACTCCGTACATGTACGATTGTAGTATGGGAACAGTTGGTTCACAGAATGCACTTTACCAAAGTGTTCTTGGACATAATGTGCACCATATCTTCTGTTATACTCACTTATAGTTGCCATAGAAGAGCGAGATGGCATCTCTCTCCCTTCCGCACGGCAAATGGAACTGCTTCCTACATTGGGTTACAGAACATCCGAGTGTGGCGCCTTCTCGACCGCAGTACGAACATTTCTACAATAATATGACTTAATAGGATTATTAATTTCCTAGCTGTTACCCGTGGCTTCATACTTGCTTCTCATTTCCCACACAGGAAATTTTTGTAAGATGATTCCACATATAATGACTGAACTCACAGGTAGCATGAGTCAAAAAATTGTTTTTGTCATAACTAAAACTAATCTAACTTGGTAATCCAAGGCAAACAATATTGTAAATGAGGGATTTATTTATTGGTTACAGTGGTAGAGCCCGCAACATGATTTGCACAAATGAATTGGCTCGACCAGTGAAATACCACAACCTCCCAATAGACAGGCATGGAGTAAAAGTACACTTTTGCCATTTCATCCCTTCCTCTGTATATTAAATGTAGGCTAGGCAAGGTATCTGCAACTCATTTGCTTGTTGCTGATGTCTATGGGGAGAGTAGTAGGGGGTTACTTTACCACAACTCCACGACTAGCGCTTCTTTTGCGTGTGGATGGGAAATGGATCACTCCAGCCAGCCCAGCTCCCCAAACAATCCCAGCAACCCCTTAATGTTGCCAATGATCTCTGGGAGCGATCCTGGGGTGCCAAGATACTTAACCCTGTACTTGGACACTGCAGGGCAGTGTAGCATGACATGTGACGCCATCTCCTCTTCCTCCATACATGCTTTGCATAAAGGGCTGTCAGTGATCCGAAAATGTCTATTGGTTGGTTGGTCATTAAATGTCAAGTGAACTGCTTGCTCACTTGCCACCATCCTCCATAAGAAAATATTATAAAATCCAGACAAAGTTACAGGCAACAAAAATAATGATCAATATTGTATAAGTATGTTATTTGTACTTACGTGCTTTTTACTTCGCTCAATTTCAGCTCTGATATCGGGATATAGGAAACCAAAGAGGCCCTCACTGTCCTTACCCTTTTGCACCAAACAGCATGATAGTAGCTGGAAGTATAAAGTTATAAGGTTCTTTGGGGTGTCGGATTTGTATGTGCACAAGCAGAACTAATATAAAATATGACAAATTCCCAAAAATCTATAAAAAAAAATGTTTTTTCATATGCAGAGAATATATAATTATGAATTCATATGTAACACAAAACAAAAATGTTGTATATCTTAAGATACTATAATGAATCAACCCATTATTTAATTTTGTTATCAAGGTATTGTAAAAGAAAAATAAGGTGCTTTATAAATTGTGTGTAAGACTATTAAGCAAGAAAATCCAATCACCTTCAAATCATCTCTTATGATGAACTGAACTGAAGCTCTCCTATGTTGTAATATTAATAAATATAAATGCACATGCTACTAACAATCTCTCATTTTTTTTATTTATATTACAAAGTGGCAAACAAGCAAGCGGCCCCTGGAAATAAGTACCACTACCCATAGGCATCCGCAACAAGCTATTGAGTTGCAGATGCATTGCCTACCATCATGGACGAAGGAGGGGACAAACAGAAAAAGGATAATTCCATTCCCTGTCCATCCCCTCCTCATCCGTCAAATCCTCTTCCTCTTCCCATCCTTTCCTTATTAGAAAAGGGTAGGAGGGGGAAGAGGACTACAATTAGGCCTCCGGCACGTCACTCATCGGACGAAACGCAGAATACTTCTACTTGACGCCTGCCTTAATTTATACATTTAACCGTTTAGTAAAATATATTATGTTGAGGTTTACTTGTAGTAATTAAAAACTTAGGCAGGACTAAGACAGCATTGTGGTGCATAGATAGATTGCTGTATAAATGATCCTACATACGTATAGTTACTGATAATTGTAATGGAAAGAGAACCGAATGGAATGTTGACAAAAATGAAAAGTGTAAATACTCACTACACAAAAATAATGACAATGAATATCACCAATGGCATACAATTTGCCGTAAATAGTTTCATCATCAATGTTTCGGTTGCAAAATGCACAAGGACCACTATCATTAGTGGCTAATTTAGCTAAAAGTAAATGTTTTTTAGTTTTGCCACCCTTTTTGCAAGACATGTCTGTTTAATTATATCGCTAAGTATCTGTAAATAACCATTTTATAAATATATATATAAATCTCAAGCACATTTATCACTAAATCATCTTTGATATTTAATTAATTAATTTATAACTACACAAGACAAATCGACTACAAACTAGGAAGAAAATTGGTTTATGTCTTTGTGTCAAAATATACTGGCGGCAAAGTATTAGGATTGGAAATGTAAGTGTAGACGTAATTTTTTTTTGTTTCCGTTCGGAAATATTTATTTTTCATTTGATATTTATCAATACTTTTAGAATTTTACATATTTAATTTAATTCGAAAAATATAATTTATTACCATAATTGTTCGTCATTGAATTCACTTAATTGGTAAAAACAATAGACAAAACCTTACAGTCCATCTTTAAAAGGCAACTTCTTTCCAATAACTAGAATCATTTCCTTTGTTAAAAATGCAGTTAAAGCACGCATGTGTCTAGAACTTACGCCTAAAGTGTTATTAGCACATTCTACCACTTGATTATCTCATCATATAAATCGGGAAAAGGTGTAAGTGTGTTGCCCATGCCGTAAAGTGATTTTTCAATATTAAATTATGAGCAATTAACGCCAAGCAACACTAGATTTAAAACGTCAAAAAACCCAAAAAAAAAACACCGCAAATGCTATTGTAGTTTTTATTTAGTTCTTAGTGTTATTTATGTTTTATTATTGTTGAATTACGCTCTTTGAGAGTGCAGGAACCATTTATTATATCTAGTCTTAGTTATATACGTAGCTATTTTAAACATATTACGACGATAGAACTTCTATCAATGACTTTTGTGCCATTAAATATCTGATTGACGATCCTTTGTTTTTAAATATAAAAGGTGTCGAAAGGTTGGAGGAAAATTTTATATTTCAACATTTAAGAATTGGTCAAAGACGTATATACTTTAAAAGTGGCCCAAGTAACCTTTTTTTAGGCATATTAATCGACGAATCCCGCCATTTTTACGCTATTACTACCTTATTGGTTCCATCATTGCATCAATTCTTACCGTCTAGATATGGATGAAGTGGCACGTTCTAATGAAATTACTTCAATCGAAATGCCAAATAAATAAAGAGTATTACAAGATTCCAATTGGAAAAAGATGTCGACTCTCCAAGACGCAGTTTGGTCGAAAATTCCCGGCGAGTCTCAGAACCCAAAGGAAAAGTGTCGCAATATAACTGAAGAGATTTATAAAAGAATAAATATAACTTTTGAAATCAAAAAACTTGAAAAAACTGCATCACAAAGTGATATCTCGGATTGTAGGTAAGTTATATGATATTTCAATTTTATTTTAACTAAATCTGTTAAGAAATGCAAGTGCAGCCCTACTATTAAAAGACCAAAGGACAGATGAAAATTTGGTGATCTGACTGCTAACCTCCGTTAGTCGGAGAGCCTCCTGAAGAATTGAAATCAGTATGACAAAGTGAGATATTTCTTATCTCTCTCATTGGCTTTGTCCATACGACATAATTTCTACAAACATGACATTGTAATTACTTGTACATTCAGCAGCCATATACATCCAAATCTTCATTAAAAAATAATTGAAATATTTGTGAGTACATTAATCTAAATTAAAATTATGTTTGTGTACTTTGGTGTAACAACCAACCAGATCCTGACCTGTTGGAGATCCTTCTTCAGGGAGTGGTTACTTTGCCTCATAGATCCCACATATTCAGTATAATTATTAGGTGTAAAAAAAGAAAAGCTTTATTTTAGAAATACAAGAATCTTAGTAAATATTGTCTATGGTATTTGCTAATCCTTTTTTTACTATTGAGAAATAATAGTTTGAGAATTTAAGATAAGCATTTAGTAGTTACTTTTTGTCCATAGAAAGTAGGTTATTGAAGATCTCAGGGCTTGAGCAAATTTATAAGACCTTATCAATAAATGTTTATTTTTGACTGGACTGACTAAGAGTAATGTTTTTTGCATGCATGAATGTATAAATATTTCTATTTCATTGTTTATATATTCTATTTATGTCTATAGCCTAAACTATGACTATTTTTAAAGGGATTTTTTCAGATTTTTTAGAGATTCATTAGAATTTGATTTTACAGCGGTTGATCAGACTGTTACTTGTTGATGGTCTGCAACAATTCATGTTTTCTGTTGACTCACTGGAAAAATTACAAGTTCTAAGTGAACTTCTAAGTTCTTTAGGTGTGATACAATATATTTATGAGCTATTTCAGTGATGAAATAGACAGCAACGAGCTAAGCAATGAGACAGATCTGTTTGCCTGTGACAAGAGCTCGCTCTCCAGCAGCACAGACCAGGAGAGAGCCATCAGCAAGTGTGAGAAGTACATTAACATAAACAATAATGAGGAGACCAAACTCAACAAGCCTGCTCCGGTTTACAAGAGACCGCGGAAACGGTTAGTACAGTATTCATAATAATACTTTAGGGTTCATTTGATAATTGTTAATAATAGGGGCATTTAAAGTGTGCAAAACTGAGACGCTCACATTAAGTCGGCTAAGAGGCAACTGAAGAGATTTCCTCAGCCCTGTGTGTTAATTTGAACAACTTGAGTTGAGGGTGCTTTCTTCGAACTTCCTTCCTCTTTTCCTATTATCCTCTTTTCTTTTTAACTTATTTATCATGACCCCAAAATACATCAATGTGATAAATATTGCAAATCGACTTTTGGAAAGAGACAATCCGCACTGCATTTTTCATTATGAGTAGACTGAATTGGAGTGCTAGTTTCTATCATTGACTATTTAGCATTCAATGACAGGTTCAGAAAGCGCGTCAAGAAGCATCAGTCAAATAAAACTCGTAGCGACACTGATGGCTCGAGCGACGAGGCGATACCGCTGAGCCGCGTGGACGTTGACACTAGAACCAGCCAGAGTGAGTCACCGGATACCGTGATGGGCGTACCGAACATAGTTATTGTCACAAAAGGTAAGCATCCGATTCGAAGGACCAGATGAGTTTAATTTAGATAACTATTTCTATGTCAAGATGGCAAATGACCACGAATTACAAGACTCTTCCCATCCCTTTCTACCCTCGTATTACTTCTCTATCATACATTAAGGCTCTGTTTACATTAGGAGAACTGCTTGAATATCTTTTTTCATGGAAGGAGACAACCGCTTTCCGTTTCCCTAATAAGTTAATCTCAGTTGAAATGATTTTTTTTCTTTATAGAATTGAAGCCGAAGCCTAAGTCTTCACAGAAGAGTCAACAAAAACAGGATAAATTACCATCAACATCCCCAGTAACCAAGTCAAGTATCTCTCAAGAGAAAGCTAAAGATGTTCCTATTGCATTGAAAACCAGTGATAAACCTGCCATATTAGAGAAAGCTGTGGAAAAGAATGGTCAAGAGTGGAAACACTGCCCACTTTGTAGTTTGTCTTTTCGTGGGGAAAGGGGTCTGAGGTAAGAATATATGCCTATGAAATGATTAATTACGGTCTAATCATTATTATTATCATATTTCAACAATTTATGTCGCAAAAGTGAGTGGCAGTGTTAGCAGGGAATGCCCAAGAAGAACTTATATTGACCAGGTTAGTGACTTACTAAAGAAGGGCGATATAGTACCCGTAACCGACGAGCACGTACGCGCAGATGTATGAATGTAGAAGAAGCGACAGAGGTGTGCCAGGATCGCGCCAATGGAAATCTGTTATCTCTGCCTTCCCTGTTAGTTACGGTCTTGATTAAAAAGGATTGTGTAAAGGCTACATATATTTGTTAGGTTTTAATATATGTAAACTAGTAAATCCAAATATATATATATATATATATATAAATATATATATATATATATATATATATATATATAAATATATATATATATATATATATATATGACAACACAACTAGCATACTCCACATGGTCTTATTTATAATATTTAATTTTCAGACGTCACATGACAATGTCCCACATCGAATCTGATGAATTGAAGAAGACCAACAAGTCGGAGAAAGGCACAAAACATACTTAAAAGGTACGATTTATGCCTATTGATGAACTAGTCATTGTAAAATCATTATTATTACAACAGAATAGAATTTGAAATAGCAATGATTTTATAATGCAGTTATTATGGAAATATCTGGTAGGAATTATTGAATCAGTTGTCCTATTTTCATCTGTAAAGTCTATTTTAGACTAATTTAAACATTGACAATTATAAAACCTACATTTTCTAATGTTATTCAGGAGTACAGTCACTTTATTTTATTTTTAAATGTTTAGAATTGACACTTAATTGTCTTTGCCTTTATTGATTATGAAGAAAATGTGACATTTGACAAATGACGCAAAAATATCAAGATGGCGCAGGCGTCTCTTGACAGATGGCCCCATCGTGTAGTTTTTTAGTTAAACTATTTAATGGTACTCAGTATAAATGAGTTAATTTTTTCCTCTAGTAAACGCAGTGCACTAAACTACCCAATATTTTTTTTAGTATTATAAAAATTATAATGTTAGATAATTCTTTGAAATATTTGTACAAATGTCTATTATGTTTTAAATTTTGTTTTCTTCAGCAGGAAATACTTGTCTATGGTCGTGGCTTATTTGATTTTTAAACTACCATGTCTAAACAATATTCCAAAGACAAGACTACCAGAATTACTAAAAAAGGGATATGTTTGAAATTAAATACAATTTCTGTATGTTCTTGATTAAGGATATTGTTTATATAATTTATTATATATTATATACGTATTTATTATAAATTATATATAAAAACAAATTTATAGTTAGGATCTTATGATATAGATTGGAAAATTTGATGGGAACGGATAGGATGTTGGATGTTTTTGGATGGGATTGCCGCTACATTTAAAAAGTTAAACGGAAGATTTTGTTATAGTTTCCCTTCTGTTATATCATTGTGGTTAAACTGAACAAACAAACGTCATTTACCATACATTGCGTCTGTTGCACTTTTTATACTTTCATTGGAAATGTTGAGATAAAGTGAAGTGGAATTGTGTAATATGAATGACTAATGTTGTAAGATAATTGTATGAAAGAATTTTCTTTTATTTAATATTTATTTATATTAAATTTACTTTAATTTAAATTTACGTAAAAACATTTGTTTACTAAAATCACATCTTGCTGTGAAACGGCTTAAATAGTAACCATAAGGCGTGATCCCATGTTGGGGAAATAATTAATTGTTTATAGAACTAAGGAATGCCGTAATTTATGATATATTGGTGAAACTCTGCTAATATTAGGCACTAAATCATAAATTTTCAAACGAATATTTTGTTAGAAAATGTCTTAAATATCTATATTGAACCATGAGACAAAAACTCTGGCTGTATTTATAATAGTATAATTATCATATAGCGTGCTTTATTAAGGTTTCCATAGAGGAACTGCAGAGAAAGCTAAAATTTATATATGTATCTTGTAAAATGTATCGAAAATACATTTAATTGAATAGTACAGCATTCATTGATTGTTACTTTCGAACGAAAGTAACTTCAAAAACTGGGCGAATAGTTTGTCAAAACAATGTCCAACAAAATATCTGTTTGAAAAACTATTGGTTGTGTAAGCCCACTTGTTCAAACTTCATATTATTCACTTGTAAACTTTAGAAACATGTTTTTTTATACATTCAGTAGCGGCAAATATGAAGTGGCAGGGTTTAACAATCTGTGATCTGAGGGCATGTGATCGTAGACTAGAGATTGGTTAATTGAGTAACCATAGATCAACTTTGCTCTAGATTTAATACACTTATATAATCTGTGTTCATGCTAGTCTGTGGCGTTAGTTTTAAAACAAAATTATATTTTAATTTCATTACCTGTGAAATAAAATCATAGACAAATTGTTGCACATTGTCACTAGAGCAACTAAATTCCACACGAATGGATGAAGTCATATTTGTAAAATTTTCGTTCTTTTACGTCATGCCAAAGTTTCTTGTAATTCCAATTTATAAATATTCTGATAGACAAATTGACTGAAAGACAATGCTGAACACTGTTATATAATCTGTTAAGTCTAGAAACAAAGTTGTTATCTGAGGTACGAAAAATGTAGAGGGGGGAAATTGGAATCGGCCGTTTTTTCAGTACAAAATTCTATTATAATAGTGATTTTTAACATTTTTAGGATAATTAAAACGATTTCTTCGTAGATTAGATTCGCGGAACTTCTAAAGAAAAGAAAGAGTTAAGAAAAATAAAAAAAAAGTCTATGCTATGGGTGTTGCAATATTAATTTTTGTAGCTGGCTATAAATTTTATTTGACGCTGTCGCGTATTAAACTTGGTGCTAATATTTGTTTTAAAAACTGTAAATAAATTTTTAATGGCCTTGTACCACTCATCGGGTAATGGAAATATATCTCTTTAAAACCTTAAAGCCTCGCTCATGCTTATCACAATATAACATGCATTTGACAAGAAAATTAAAAATTAGAATAGAAATTATTGCTAATCGATTTCAAACAATCACAAAGTGATTAAAATTTAAATCGATTTGACGATATAATAGGTTAATCCGGTTTCGAATTCATTAGGTACAACCCTAATATTCTTCCACTGACAACTGTCAAAATGGACGTGATTATTGTGTTTAGTCGCTTCGCATTTTCTTATCTATACCTTTCTAGTTTTTTGCCTTTTTGTATGTAAGAAATAAATAGTAATTTGTAAAATGCTTAGGATTTGTCAGTTTGTAGAATATGCTCAATGGTTTTACCTAATATATATGCAATTAATGTTCCCGTAATGAAATCAAGAACTGTGTATATGTGTGCTTGTGTCTTCACGTGTAGATAGTAAAATTTTAAATGTAAGAATATGCATAACATGTCAAAAATAAAGATTGCCATTTTGAATAGCAACATTGATTTTTTGTCGTTTTAACATTTTCGTTCGATCACGACTTTTGTAATAGACATTTGTATATCGAAAAAAGGTTTCTTGTTTGAAAACGTTCGATTAATTTCCAAGACCTTCATAAGTTAAATATACATGAAAATATGTGGTGAAAACGTCACTTTAGTTAGTTTTACAATAACTTGAATTGTCGTAGTATTAATTGTCTACTCTATATGCTTCAAACAATATATACTACTCTTCCACAATAACGTGACTCCTGAGCCCAATGACGTCACAGTGTGATCGTACAGTGTACAAAAAAAGATGTTTTGAAATATACAAACGACATTTATACGCGTTAAAACCAAATCGAACTGCGTTTTATATCACAATCATTCCGAAGTTACCATAGACTTGGAGCCGCTTCAGTTGACAACTGTCATTTTCATTTACCAATCACAGCAATGTGGCATAGATTATAAATTAGTCTAAGAAACGAGGATAATGAACATAGTATAGCTTTGTTGTACACTGTACAAAGAAGGCACTCAGGTGAGGTGTGGATAGGCGGATGAATCGCATTCCAAGCGAGCCATGTTATTGTGTACGTGTAGTATACGTGTTTAGTTTATTTTTAAGAACATATTTGTTGAATTTAACTGTATGATCTCTTTAAGTGTCATCGGTCTAGTGGTGCAATTGGTGTTGCCATATTTTTAAAGAAATGCGTATATTTTTTATCAATACTGTATTTTTTAAGTTATCGGTTCTTTGCTTAGTTGCGGTTGGTTATTCGTTACATATATTTGCTAGATATAGTAAAATAATTGCTTGAATGAACTAAATATGTACTAAGTGGTGATAGTATGCGACATTGAATCTACTATATTATATCTTTATATATGAGGTATGTAAATTTATGAGTTTAGGAATCTTGAAAGTGGTTTTTTATTTTATTTTAAACAACATACTAAATTTTATAGAATTAAATTTAACGATTCTACGACTTAATCTAAAAGCCCATAGAAGTCTTCTAATAACAACTTCCATATTTCTTCATACTAAATATGTCTGTCTGTAATGTTTTTTTTATAGAATGAAGTTTTGTCACACCTATTAATTATATCGTTACTGTCTAGTGTTCAAAATCCTGGAAACACACAAGGTAATCATTATTATAGTACTACAATATTAACTGAACTGCTATTGCAGTTAGTGTTGCCTGCAAATATACTATTAGTTACAGAAAATTGTGTAAATTGTGAACATTGTTAACAAAAATCATTTAATATACCAACCCAGTTTGACGTTTTATTTAATTTATTTACAAATTATGACTTACGTCTAACTGACATTTTAAGATGGCTACTTTAGTTCCACTTTTGGCCACGGGTTAGATATGGTACAATATGTGTGATATTTGTACTCCTCTGCGTCATTTTCATTACCGAGAATGGTGAGTGGGTTATTCAATGTCACAGCAGTACTATCAACACTTAGTATGTATGTATATTGCCAGATAAATGTCATAAAACTAAGTTATTTAGTCATTGTTCCTTGGTATTTGTTTTTTTTTTGTTAGGATTTTAGGCATTTGATGTTACAGCTGACTAGATGAGTGACGTTGGAGTAACAAAATATTATACTTTGGCGAAGATTAAAGTAAGAAAAAGATATGACTTTTTAAGTTTTTCTCATTATTGTTACCATTGAACCAATGATGTCACAAGAAAGAAAAATAAAACAATGCTGAGAGGAACTTAAAAATTTGATATGTTTCAAACACCAAAATTTAAATTGATTTCGCACTTTAATCGAGTTATTCGTTTCCGGTATTCATAATTTTGTATGTCAACTGATTAATGCGTTTATAATGACAACACCAGTGTATTTGATAAATGCCATCTATGGTCACATGTTCAATTTAGAAACGTCAAATTAATAATTTGTTATCCCGATGACAATTGTGTTTTGGCGGCAAAAAATTCTGTATACGTAACGACAAAATTATTAAAAAAAATTGCCATCCTTAGGCACTAGTCAGCTCCAGAAAAGTGTGGCCGAGAAATAAATAATTATATTGTTTTTGTTATGGAATTAAAGTGTTTTTTTTTCTTTTAGGTTATAAATAAAGAGGTTTATTGGACTTCTGAACTGGTAAAACCAGTCATATATTTTCTTTAATTCAATTAATTATCGTCAACATATTTTTTTTTAAATCGAAGCGAAGATTTTTTATGGCATTCATTTTTGGTTTTGTAGATGAGATGCCGGTAATGTAGTCCAGTAAACATCTTTCGAACTATAGATTTCATATATTTCTAGTCTATATTTTGTTTGTTTAGCATTATGGAATGAGGTGATTTAAATAAAGTTGTCTATTTCTTATCAAATTTTTTTACGTTACCTGATACCTGACTTACCTATAAATTCATGTAGTTTCTTGTTATCCATTGCTCGTGAATGGCATGGTGGAGGCAAACCATTTTAAAGCGCTCAAAGGCCAAAAAAGGGATTGTTTGGAAAGGGTAATAGATAATTTAAAAAAAGTGTTAAGATTTTATTGTGATTTAAATTATATACAATTTTTATGTTATATTTCAGTCATAGGTAAAGGAAATCAAAATTAATATATCAGCTGTCTTTTTACCAAAGACAAATGTACTCAACAGTATCCCACCTTTGACAATTTTACGGTGGGATTTTGTCTATGGTCCGCTACAAACAACATAGTCGTTTATCCAAATTTCCACAAACTACCGAAAACCATATCTTAAAACAAAAATCATAACAATTCTTCCCCTTTCTGTGCCTTAAATAAAGCCTGACAGTACAACCGTTAGTCTCATAATCATTGCAGATGTCTACAGGTAGAGGTACTTATCAGCACTTTAAACAGATACAGTATATATTTAAGAATCACTTTCACTTTCAGCATAGTTTTTAATTTTATTCGATTTAGCAGTATGTATGACGTGTAACAATTCTGACGTTGGCCTCAGAGCGCCTTTGGTGACGAGGGTTTTGAGGGTCTTGGCTATATCTTCACTGGTTATATGAGCGTTTATCCTGATCATTCTATCATCTACATTCGGATTGAAGAAAGGTTTGGTACTGGTGATATGTAGTTCCGTCAGTAATGGCGGATCGGGACCTAGGATAGTATTCACGTAATGCTCATCGTATGCCTTGTTGGTATAATCAATACCGGTTTTAGTTACAACCGGTACGGGGTCGTATTTTGGTATTTCGATTATGTGACCAACATTCTCGTCCCAACCACCATGGATACGGAGCAGGGATGGTATATGCCTGCCGTTGAGGTTGGCGTCCGAAAAGTTTTTATATCCTAATCCTGGAAGAATAATAAATACAATATCTTATTACACTGGTCATTATTAACATATATTAAACTGCGTTTAAAAAAAACGCCTATTGTTCATTTTCTACTACTGCTACTAATAGATGGCGTTATTATCAATCTTAAAATGAAATTATTCTCTTTTTACCTAATAGTCGCTTTTTAATAATAATTAACAATAACATTGGTCTTTTACTAGATTGCAAACTCTCAAGTCGAGACGACTTTTACGAGTTAATGAAAAGTACATCGTAAGATTCCGTTTCATAGATACACAACAAGGTAATGCGTGTTAAAGAACCATGGCAAAAGTAAAAGAACTGAAAATAAATAAATATCAAGTGAGAACTTTCAACCCCAAAAAAGGAACCCACTGATAATAAGCATAGACAACCCCCAAAAATAAAACTGTTGTCCTCGTCCAGTGTCTACAACCGTTTTGGTCCGTCCAACCATCCAGTTCGTGGCTGCCATTTCTAAACCTACTAATCTCGCAGATTTGGAACATATCTATTGTAAGGTTGAAGACAATTATCTAGTATAATTTCTTAATAACTCACCTAATGCACAAGCCTGCAGCAGTCCGTTTGGTCGTGTCGAACTGACCAGTGCCACCGGAAGTCCTAGAGGCGTCGCTAAATACAGAGGAGCACTACATCTCGCTTCAGACTTGAGCTGAATGCTTATAAACACTAGATCTCCCACTTCAACTATTTGCACCTGGAAATAATTATTAAAAGACATAGTTAAGTAACATTAATAAAAAAAAAGTAGATATTGAAAGGATGAATGAAGTGAGAATGACAAGACAAATATATGTTGCAAAAGATATTGGCAGGGGGGATATTCCAGAACTTGTATCAATCAGATTAATGAGATACTAAAGGAGGGCGATATAAGGAGTACGCGCAACCGACGAGCATGTATGGTTGTAAGAGAAGCGAGAGAGGTGCGTTGGCACTAAATGAAATTGATCTCTGGGTCATGGGCGTGTGCACATACTTATTTAATTACTTTCTATATGTGGATCATCAGATGTAGAAATTAGTAGTAGTATTAGGTAACAGCTCTTCGTAAACGACACCAAGATCAGTTACATCACCACTTGATTCTTTGGTATATCTTGTGAGAGGTCCTTACTCTGATATATAACTTCAATAATATAAAATACCTCTGGACTCTTATTTTTGCCAACTCGTGCTGACGTCAATGCCTCTGCAAGTCTCTCAGGCAGTTCCTCCGGCTCCCAAGGGTCCCCACCCAGCGGTTCCTGCAGGTTGATCACATGCCATATGCGGCTCTGTATTGCTACAGCTGAAAATAAATTAGGAAGCTTCAATTTCAGATGGAGGGATTAGACATGAAATTGAAAGATGTAGGACGCTTCGAGGATTCAAGCATGTTGAAATAATGAATAAAGAAAGACAAGCGATAGCCTCATGATTCATAGAACAATGGGTATAGAATCAAGTGCATGACAAATCATGATCACGGATCCGCCTCTGTCTGGTCTACTAATCTAGTTCTCATCTAATATTCCATACCCATGGTGACTATGCAATAGCATAGGCACCATTTAAGCAAATAATATATAATTATATAACTAAATAAATAAGGTAGTATGATTGTAGAAAAGATGAAATATATGCGCCAGTGGAATCCTGTAACGTCTACACTTCTGGGTGAAGAAGTTATGAGTGATTATTTATATAAATAATTACCACTAACTTTGTAATCGCAACTTGGCAATAATCTCATCCACAGTCACAGAAGGCAGATTCTTAGCGACCTTTAGGCAGACGATGCGCGCGATGCTAGCTGACGTCATGGGCATGCGCGCGCTGCGGATCGCCCTCGCTATATCCCGCCAGCGCAGACCAAACTCCGGCAGAAGAGTCGTGCATGACTTCTCGCGAGGCATCCGGCTCATAAGCCTCTCTAGCTCCACCAGTTCTGAAATTACAAAGCCACAATAAGTTTTTTTGTATGAAAGAAAATGGAAAAAAACTTTATCTTATATGGAGGGGATGAACAGGATAAGGAAATAAAGATAGACCACACTCATGAGACATAATAGCAAAAATACACTAGTTCACATTTGTCTGTGAGGTTGTGGTAATTCATCGGCTGATCTGGTCCATTTGAGAAACAGCTGTTATTGCAGGCTTTACCACTGTTATTGTTACCAGTGTGCCTATAACCCAATGGCTTAAGGTATCCAAGAGCGAACCATAAGTTAGTGGGACCCTGAGCTAATAGTATAATGTATTATTTCTACATGTGTTTAAAATGAACCTTACAACTCATAACTTACTAAGGTGCTAAAGATTATAAGCATTGAATTGGCAAAATACAGCACAGCAGTTATAAAGGGAGAGGTCATAAATAATAAGTTTTATTCAAGGGTACTGAAATATAAGAAAATATCAATTGAATATGGTTGTTATGTACAGTATTGCGGTATTCTTTATGAGGCAGTCATGACTTTCCGCCAGGACCTATAGTTTTGGTCAGTATAACCAATATGTTGTATCCTTCATCCAAACAATCCCCAATCTGCTATAATTGGCTTATTTCATACTTATCGTACTAATAGGCTAAAAGAAACTTCTAAGTTTAAGTTATTCCTCTTTTTGATTCAACGATTTATAAGTAATAGTGATTTAAATAGTACTTACGCGTTTTGGTAGCGGTACTCATTTCCTTTTCTTTTTTAATTTTTAAGATATCAGCAGGAAGTAACGAAAGCTTAGCAAATAGAAATATCTACATTACACACCAACAACCAATTTGCCCGTTTGTTGTCGAGTTTAAATTTTCAAACTTGACATTTAATTAAATACCAAAGATAATACACAGAATATACAGAAAACTCCATAGACAATGCAAATATTGTTACTCCAAACATAAACCAACATCTTATTATAAATGTTAGGTTCCTTTTTTTTATTAAATATGTTTTCTGAGTGGTCGTTTGTGTCATATCTTTAGGATTAAGATGATATAACTCTAACTATGTAGCAATATGTGGAGGCATATTATCAATAATAAAATGGCGACATTAATTCAAATTTAGACCGTTGGGCAAAAACACATTGTAATAAATATAATTTTGCTCAACAGTGTAAATCAACTCAATTTTAATAAAAAATATAGTATACGTTACGAAGTTTAAGTAATTGTCCGTCAGCTTACTTAGGTTAGGTATTTTTATATCATTATACGCAAATGTTATAACTATGTCTACGCCAGTAAATTTAAAATACACAAGGCCTTGTTATCGTATCGTTGTATACAGTTAACGAGACATCGTTACGTGAGAGGAATGAAGGATGCTAAGAATGTTGAAAAATATGAGAATAATTATTTTATTTTAGTTGCAAACTTTCTCATATAGATAATATCAACAAATCTCTAAAATATCTTTCATGCTCTATTAAAAAGAATAGTAACATAGTTCTAGTCTGGAAAATAGTCGTTCTATTAAATATTACAGTAAGCCAAATTCCTATCGACCTCTCACGGTTAGGAAATAAAGTTATTACGAGACAAAGGGAAGGACTCACGAGCCACGGAAAGCTTCATAAGTAATCACCGCTGTCCATTAACATCCGCAACCAGAATGCGGAGTCACCAGCTCATAAAAAGTTTTTCTTCATAATATTTTTGTCACTACTTAGTGATCATTTAAAAAAAATACTCCGTAAAATATATAACTTTTTATTATTACAACTAACCATACAAACTAACAATATATTGGTACATACAAAATTATCAAATAATAATCCGATTAAAATACTTACATACAGAACTATAATAACTTCAAATCAACAATTTTTTTTTTTCAAAATAAAAGCCCAAAGTTCTATTGTTATGTAAAAAAAAGTGTAAATTTTGCACATTAGCAGTACACTAAGATCATAGTGTTCAAAAAAAGAAAAAAGGTAGAACCCTCTATTTTTTTTAATGAACACATGCTACGTTTTATGTATGTCTTTTTACATTTCAATGTGCTGAGTTACGTTATGGTCATGACCATATAGCTAAGTTCCTAATATTGTAAAGCCAGATAAGTACTATTACTAAACATTGAATATCAAGTTTAACATACAAGTGTCTTCTGAAGAATTTTTTTTTGTACTTTATAATCATTTTTTTAAAACTGTCATTAACTACAAATGTATTATATCCAAATGTATAAGCATTTCAATCAGATTTACAGCTAAATCATAGTCTATATAACACAAAAAATAATTAAAAAAGAGAATAGATTTAACTGTAAAATAAAACCACAATTCCACAAGCGTTGATTGGCTATTTTTATAAGTGATAAGTACCACTTGCAAGTTTATACAATGTCTTATATTAATTTATTTTCAAATTTTAAGAATAAGTATATTACAGTCATTTTCTCGTTCTTTCACTTCATATTTGAAATCCACTGTTTTAGGTAAATCTGATGAAACTCTAGATTTTACTTCAGAAGGGTCAACCTTAGTGGGTTTTAAAGTTTTTGATTCTTTGGCAAAACTTTGTGGTTTAGGACTTACTGATGTTATAGATTGTTTTTTGCTTAACAAATTCGGTTTGATTTTACTCTTCGTTTTCGCTTGAGGGACCCCTGTTAATTGTTTAACAAAATCTTTATACGATTCCGCAAATGATGACGGTGATCCTTCCAATTGTTTCTTTTTGACTTTGACATTTGGTGTATCATGTTTTTCTTTATCCAAACTGGATTGAGACTCTGGTCTGTCTTTTTCCGATATTACTTTACCAATCCTTTCTTCCGTGTCATCATTTTCACTCACCTCGTTTATGGCATTGCTTATGTCTTGTTCTGCTAGGGAGAAAGAATTAATAATTTTGATTGATGAATCTTCAGGTATTACTGACACTTTAGGTCCACCATCCTCATTCTTATATGTTCTAGTTTTAAATCTCTTTGTAATAGGTTCACATTTAACTTTGTCATTCGTGCTGATTCTCCTCTTCCCGCTTTGACTGTCGAACTGACCTAGTACTCCCGTGATATTATTTTCTAGATCCTTTTTCATTGATATTAAGTCACTTTCGGTATCATTTTCATAGGTATTTAAAACTGATGTCATCTCGAGTGCTTTGCTGATCAAGATCTTAAGGGAATCAATTTTAAGCTTGGCAGAATCTAGTACAATACATTCCATTAATTGTTTGAACTGTTGATACATATCAGTTTCCTCTATGACGACACCATCAGTTTTTGTGTAAGCTTCTTCATTTTGTATAATTGTTGAGAGGGTATATTTTTTATATTTATCTGGCAAAACATATGGACCACAACTGTGATCATAATGATGTCTGTAAAGGTGGACCTGTATACCCTTGGGTAGTTCTTGGACCACTATACAAGATGGACAGAGGAAAGATCTGATATCCTCAACATTAGTATAATCATCGCTCTCAGGTACACATGGGCACCGGAGCATCTGTTTATAATTATAATTACCCAGTATGTAATACTTGACTCCAGTTTGTTTTATCATATCTTCTTTCCATAACCGGAATACTGCAAATGAGAATTATGATTATATTTTTTTTATTAGGGACAGCAAATGAGCCAACAAGTCACAGGTCAAGAGCAGCAGAGCAATAAATAGCCTAGACAAAGTATCATTCGACTAGCAATATAGCTATTAGAAAAGTCCGAATTGTATGAAACTGACATAAGCTTTACAAATATAACAGGGTCTTTAGTTAGCAGATCACCACGAACAGTGAATAAATATCCTTTAAATGTGAGTGGTGTAGATGGGGATACTTCCCATCCTCTACCAGAACCATCCCCATGTTTACCTTATTTTCTTGCACATACCTTCACTAGTGGGGAAGAACATGCTTTCCACTCCATCGCAGTGCAAGCCAGACACATGAAGGTCAAACAATCTCAGACTTTGGAATTGTTGCTTACATCCCATGCACATATAGAATGGTGGTGATGGTATTTTGTCCTCCCTTTCAATTGAATGTGGGGGACATTTATGATTCTCCAATGACTTTGGCTGTTTATTGCATTTAACACATACCAACATAACATTTGGCTTTATTAAGTCAGGCGAATTTGGAGAACTGAAATAATATAATTAGCAATATTAATTACATTTCAAATTTATAAGTTTAAAGGATAAGTTGATAATTTAAATGAAGCATAGGTATGTTAACAAACATTTATTAATAAACGAAGGACAAAATGTCTTAAAATTACATTTTTTCATAGAATATTCAGTGGACGATCACTGCTGATTGTAGGAGGCCCCCAAGATCGGCACAAAGATTCCCAGCCCTCATTCAGTAGACTCCTGCACTTAGGATGTGACCTTGGCATCTATGTATTTCATTTTATTTGAAAAATAGCTACTTTAGCATATAATAATATCAATTAAATACCCAACTATAACATAAAATACTTATGTATGTACATTCAACTGATTCTTTTTAAGGATAATCAGTCAGACCAAGAATTTTCAAAAGGGTTTGAGATAAACATAACCTAAAAATTTGTTTTTTTCGATCTCAATTTACAAATGTTTCGCAGAGAACGATGCTGGTAGGGTTCAAGCTATGGAAACTCTTGTACTCACACTTTTTCATCACGACTGTTAACACAGTGGCTCTTCTGTATATGCCTATGTGCTAAGAAGTAAATAGGGAAAGTTTTTAAGCATTTTGGACATTCGTACTCATTGCACGTTTCAACAGATCTCGATCCACGTTTCACAATGCCTTTCACAGAGATTTTATTGGAAGTTTTACCGCTAACTACGATTTTCTTTGACGGTGTTATCTTCGGTTTGACCCCGATATTGTCCACCTTCGTATTCTTCATTTTCTGTGAATGTGGCTGAGGCTTCGGTTTTGTCACACCCTGCTTGGGCGGTGCTACTTTTGGTTTAACCTTTGTAGTGATATTATGAATACACAACTGATGAGTTTTTAGAGCTTCGGCGCTCATCAATCTGCGACCACAAACGTCGCACCTATATGGCGCGGTGCGCAGTTTTATTTTAGCGGCTGATCTAGTACCCATTTTCTTGTCAGCATTTGAGACTTATAACACTTCAATAACTTTAAATATAAAATGTTTTGAATGCTAACTGCATTCGTACAACAAGTAAAACAAGATCGAGATGACGCCTGTCGCTATTTGAGAATTCAATTTTTAATTGGGTTACTGTACAATAAGGATGGAATGGCATTGAAAAAGTATCGATTTTACGAATCGACTTTGATTATATTTGTACAATCGATTCTCAAAAAATTATTTTTTCTTTGCTAGTGAAGCTTATAATTTTAATGTCTATCTTACTAATATTATGCGATAGCTTAGATGGATGTTTGTCACTCTTTCAGGCCGTAACGGCTGTACAGATCTGGACGGAAGTTAGCACATAGATAGTCTGGAATTGCACATAGGCTAACTTCTATCTCGGTGTTCCCATGGGATGCATTTGATTTTGTTTTTCACAATGTATATATCTATAAACATCGATAGATTGATACCTTATGTAACGACTTTGAATTTAAAATAAAAACAAAATTAAACATTTTGGAGCAGCTTATGTTGATTTACATACAAAACAATATATATATATATATATATATATATATATATATATATATATATATATATATATATATATATATATATATATAATGAAGAAAATTTAAGAAAACCGCGACTTAAAGTAGACAAATTATGAAGCGAAAGATTAGCATTGTATATGCAGGAAACAATGGGACAAAGTAGACTTTTAATCCTAAATATGGTATGTCAGTAGGCACCGGCCTAAGAAAAGATGGATGGATTGCGTGAAAGGTGACATAATTAAAAAGGGAGAGAAGATTGAAATTACGAATGATAAATCTAGTTGGGAGACGAAGACGAAAACGCAGGTATAGGAACAAAAACTAATTTTTAAACTTGTAGTCTGTCTATCTGTTCTGGCTATGGCTATGAAAACACATTTTTATCGGATTCAACGCGGATGAAGTCACGGGAACAGCTAGTATGTATATAAAAGAAAAATCATTGACTAATTACGGTACAAGCTAATTATCAGGGTTAGGTCAGGGATCAGGGTAAAACGCGTAAGTTTAAGTACCATATAGGGTTCAGGATACACAAGGAGATGGACCTCTGAATATTTCTTTAACATAATTAGTCTAAAGATAAAAATGTTTGTAGTATAAACGTAACCCGTAATGGTGTAATATATAATAGATTCTTATAAAAACTCTAAACAAATGAGTTTTTATATATAACGAAAATGAACCCTTTATCTACCAAGTTAAGAAAAGTAACGGAAAAAATCAAGCATACCCAACAAACGATTTTTCAATTTAAGTTTATCGATTTGTAAATCGATTTTACAACAACCGGCAGCGCTTCAAGAGTTGCCAATTTAGTACGAAAAATAAATTAGTTTAGAAAGTATTCAAATGCATGACATTATATACGGAAGTATATAACTATATTTTATATGCTGTTTGTATATTACATACATTGTTTCGCATTCGCTATTTTTATCTATGAACATGATCTAATACATTATCTCTTCTCTTTACAAATAAGTCTAAAGAACTATTTACATCGTTACAGCTTTTGTTCTCCACTATGAACTTATAACTATTGCATTTTTAACGGGTCTGCGCTATCTAAAACTTGTTTTTTTTTAATGAGCTAGCAGATCACGCGAAGATCTTAATGGTAGATTAGCCAAAGCTGGGATGTATGTAAATACATACTCGTGCATTTCAGATTTACTTAACGGGGGTAACTTGAATCCTGTTAAGTACCTTACATTGTTATACAATACCGTCCTTCAGACCCTTTGCCCTCTGCTAAAAGAAAAACCTATTTTTATTTTGTAATCTGTAGTGTATTGCAGAGAGAAGTAAGTAAGACGATATTTGTTTCATAAAATGGAACACTACACCATCTAAAATCCAATACGTCCACATGACGCTAATGGATGTACAAGTTTAGCATCGTTGATACCCCTGCTATAAGTTAACACCACTAAACATACGTAAACATGGATGTCCGCAACAATCACATGTGTTGCAGATGTTTTGTGCGTGTTTATGTTGGATAAGGAAAAGGAGAGGATATGTGGGCAGAGAATACACTGCGTATTAATAAAACCTGTAAAAAATCATTCAGTGACTTCATGTTCAGCGTTCAAATGACTTCCTGCCCTGTCACTACAGTACTACCGCAGCTATGAATAGCGAACGGATGCTCTTTCCAAACCACTGGCGTAGATTCTTTACCCAGGATATTCTAGTTGGGCCCACACTTCGCTTTACTTGAATCTATCCCTGCACGATGAGTTGTAGCAGTCCGTATTTTGCGTTCCTCATAATGTGGCCTAAACATTCCAGCTTTTTTTCTTTATCGTTTATAACACTTCTAGTCGTTTCTTCATGCGCTTTGACACGGTTACATTTTTAACTTTATTAGATATAAACAAATATGTCATTCAAATTAGGTATGTAAAAAAATGCCCTTAAAAAAAATAGTTTGTTCGGAAATGAACAAAATTTCATTCCCTATTTTTGTTTTAAGTATATTTATTATAAGTAAAGTTGATGTGAATGTTTCATAAACTTGTGACACGCGACAAAATATTAGAGAAATAAAGCGAAGAAGGACAGACGCCAGACGCTTAAAGTTGCAGGCAAGTTGCACGTGTTCATTTAGAAAAAAAAAAAAATTCCTATGGGCAGCTCTATGTGGCATGCTCACAACATTGTATCAACCAAACAACTATCGAACCCGCAAAATCTCTGTTGTTGTTTTTTTTTATAAGTAAGTGGGCAAACGAGAGGTGGCAACACCGAGGTGATCGTTGTTTATAAAAATGTACCTAAGCTATTTGCAGTAAAACACTGTATACAGTTTATTTTATGTATGCATACAGTGCCGGTTTTAGCACTACTACTGTAACATGACCTGCATGGAGTACCCCGAACGGATTCAAGACTGTGGTTTTCTTCTAGTGTTGACAACATATTGATTTTTTCGCTAAGTTTAGGGTATTTACGAGTAAGACTGATCATCTAGTTTGGCTGGAGTAACTACAACAAAGAGATTGATAGACGCATTCGACTTAAGAAATTCCGCTCCATCCTTATCTCGCAAATAGGTACCTCAATGCCTAAAGACTAAATTTTTTAACTAGAACACATGCAATGACTTACGGCGCAGAAACTTGGAATCTGATGGTTGGGCTGGCCCATAAGTTAAAAGTAGCATAACAAGCGATGGAGAGATTATGCTCGGTGTTTCTAGAAAGTTTTCGGTGGTGATAGAATTTGGAACGAAGAAATTCGACGGAGAACTAAAGTAGACGACATAGAATTATTAAAACTATCGTGAGACATTATCAATAAACTTTCTATGAAACGGCTTTACTCACGTTCGCGTTTTTCTCGGTGTATTTTGTCCCTTGAACCCGACACCTCCAAAAATATATGGTCTGCCAAAAATACACAAACCAGACTGGCCTTTACGTCCCATAGTGAGTCAAAGTGACTCGCCGACATACAAAAGCTCACGTCATTTGGCAAAGATATTACAAGCATTGACTGGAAAAACTACGAGCTTTGTAAGAGACTCAACACATTTCATCCAACTGTTGGCGGACGTCAAAATCCAAGACGATGAGATAATGGTCAGTTTCGATGTGGCGTCTCTATTCACTAACGTACCAGTAGAAGAAACTATTAACATCATAAAACAACTTCTAATCGTTAACAAGCTACCTACTGAGTACCTCGGACTGATAGATTTTTGCCTTACGAGTGGCTATTTCCTCTGGCGGGGGGATTTCTATCTGCAAATCGATGGAGTGGCTATGGGCTCCCCAATAGCACCAGTTGTGGCCAACATATTTATGGAGCATTTCGAGGAGGAAGCGTTAAAGAGTGCGCCGTTAAAACCAAGTCACTGGTTGAGATATGTAGACGATGTGTTTGCCATAGTTCCCAGGCAAGGCGTAAAGCAACTGTTGGGCCACTTGAACAAAATACATCCAAAGATACGCTTTACAACGGAGGAGGAAAAAGACGGATGTCTCCCTTTTTTGGATGTATTAGTGAAGCGGGAACCCACTGGAAGCCTGATGCATACGGTATACCGTAAGCCGACACACACTGATCGGTACCTAAGAGCGGATTCCCATCATCATCCGTCCCACCTGTCCTCGGTGCCACGCACTCTCATTAATCGTGCTCTGCGCTTATGTGACTCTCAATTCTTAGGTTCTGAATTGACACATGTGCGGCAGGTATTAGAGGGCAATGGGTACAACTGGCGACAAAGTTACCGGCTGGCGAATACGACCAGTAAACAACGGCCTCAGATTGTGGAGCGAGTCCCGGCGTATTTACCATACATGCGAGGGGTCACGGATCGAATTGGATACCTGTTACGCCGCAGATATAGCATCAGGACAATTTTCCGGCCCATGACACAAGTAAGACAACTTTTACGCTCGCCGAAGGATCGGGACCCTCTCAATAGCCCTGGTGTCTATGAAATTCCTTGCGATTGCGGCAAAAGCTACATCGGAGAAACGGGGCGCAATATCAGTACGAGACTCTCTGAGCACATCCGCAGTATGCGCAAATTAGACAGTAACACCTCGGCGGTAGCAGAGCATGCCCTTAACTCCGACGCCTCACATTATATTAGGTTTGACAAGGTGAAAGTATTGGCCCGCGAAAAGAACTTTGTGTCTCGCAAGTTTCTTGAAGCGATAGAAATCGGCCGTCGTCCTAATTTTAATAGAGATAAGGGATGGTCCCTGCCGCCTACATGGGAACCCGTACTGTCGAACGCGAAGCGGGAAAACAGCGACAATGCCGAAGATTACGTGGTCGACGTTGTTAGTGCATTTTGTGCCCCGAACATCACATCCTATAACCCATCAGTGTCGAGCTCGTCGTCATCGTTGGCGCCCCCCGCACCCCCCGCCCTGTCAAGTCGCGCGTTGCGAGCACAGGCGCGCAGTGCGAGGCGGGCCGCGACCGCGAATTAATACCGCTCACCCTGAAGAAGGACCTCCGACAGGTCCGAAACTTGTCGGTACAAAATACACCGAGAAAAACGCGAACGTGAGTAAAGCCGTTTCATAGAAAGTTTATAGACGACATAGGTCCTAAAGTCGTAGTCGTAGTAGGCTGGAGTGGCAACGGGCTGATCACATCTGTCGAGCTAGCGATGTCAGATGTGGGAGGAAAATACAGATCAGCATCCTCGCGCCCTCCTTCTAGATGGACCGATAACCTCATGAGAACGGCAGGAAGTTGCGAAGACCTTGGGTAAGGCCTACGTCCACAAGTTGTCTGCTCCAGGCTTATTCTGAAGATGACGATTAAGTAAGCTTCGTTCAAAGTGCAAGGGATATGATGCCTCACTCAATACCCGGTGCCATGGGCGGTCGCCCAACTGCGCATTTTTGTTTGATTTCATAATTTTATACTAGAAACCCGCCCCAGATTCACTTATGTGTTGACAAATAAATCAATTTAGCCTAGATTACTTGGTGAGAGAAGTTTTTTTTATTTGGTTGTCGGTTTTGAGTTTATTCAGAACAAATAACCAATCACATCTATTATTTTCATAATATTAGTGTAGCAATTTATTATACAAATATAACTAATGAACCAAGTACATTTTAATTAAGTGGTTTTGTTTCAACTAAAATAAATTAAAAGTCAATGTAGATTGTAGGTTGTTTATTCTTCCATTGTATTTGTGCCCCAGAGTTTAATTTCATCTTCACAGGCACTTAACAAGTAATTATTTGTAGGATGATGGCTAAGAGATACAACAGGCTTATTCATGCAATGTGTTAGTTTCTTTACACAATTACTACTTATTAAATCATAGTATAAAACCTCACCAGTTGCTGACCCTGATACAATTAGACTGTCTTTCTCATTAATAGCATTTTCTAGAAGAAAATCTCTACTTTCATGACCTGAAAAAGTATTTAAAAGTTCTCCAGAGTCTTTGTCAAATAATTTAATAGTACTATCGGCACAACTTAAGACATAACATTGACCATCATGAGTTATACTGCCAAATGTTACTATTTGTCCTACATAATCTGATATCATTTTACCAACACGTATATCATACAGACGTACATGACAATCTACAGAACATGTCAAAATTTCATTATTTGTTACTTGAATTGAAGTTATTGTATCTTTGGCATCTTTTAAAACTTGAACAGGTTCTTGTCTTCTACTAACAATATCCCAAAAGGCAACGGTATTGTCCACGGAGCCAGATACAGCCACAGTAGATTCTTCATTGAATTTTACACAAGTAACTGAACTGGCATGGCTGCGGTATCTTCGTATAGGTTGACCGGTTGTCACGTCCCAAAGTATCACGGACTTATCAGAGCTGCACGAGACTATATGACTGCTATCGCAAGAACCTGCAGCATCTAAGACCTCATTCGCATGACCGCCGTAAGTTTTTAGAAGTAACTGGCGATGTGGATTCCACAGTTTTATTTTCTTATCTGCACCACATGTTAAGCAATATGTACCGTCCACGTTAAATCGCACTGCTCGAATAGTCTGTTGTTTGCATTTAATTGTAACTAAATTTGATAATTCAGGTTCAGTCATAATTTAGTCTTCTTCCAGTTTTCTTCAAACTTTAGCTATTATTATGAGAGACCATCAAAGCCTCGAGCACTTAATTTGATTATGTTTTTTTAATAAGAAAAGACTATCGTACGAGAGTATTTTTGGGAAAAAATTCTAAGATTTGCTTATGTTTCTTTGCTGTTTTGTGGTTTTGTCCTAGTTTTGTCAACTGTCAACTCGTCAAATATTGTTTGATATATTTAATATAATAGGTGAACTTAATAGGGATGCCGATCTGAGATCGATTTCTCGTGCCGTACAAAATATCGATCTTAAATTGTTATGTAACTGCATCGATATTTCTTCATTAAATGGATTTTCATTCTTTTTCGGTTTTGATAAAAAAAACGTTTCTTCGCGAGTGCGTTTTGTCGATTGTCGGCAACATAGCAAGCGATAAGCAGAACCGTCTGTATCCCAGTAGAGTAACACTTAACATACACAGTATGATATAGATTTTGCCTACAGTTTTTATGGCTGGAGCCTGCCTAACGCTAACCTTTCTTTCGAATATCAGATATATATTTATGTATCAAATAGATTCAGGAAATAACTGACTGTAATTCAATAATTACATACAAATGTTGTAGATAATTATCGAATTCCGAATTATGTGTTTTCAATTATAGGTAATGGATATATGTATATATAATAAATGCATAAATCTATTTTTGAGAAATCCGTCTATTAGATCTCGACTATTTGTGAACCGATGCGTTAGATTGCGATTATAAACGATTTGAAAATCGATGTTTTTCGAAAGAAATCAACATCCTTAATTGATAAAACTCATTGTCATTCCGACATTTCTATCATGCCAGTTATAGGATTTTTTATTAATATAAAATTGTTTTTTTTTGTATTTCAACTGTAATCATAATAACCGATATATTTATATTTTATTGAATCCGATTTAAGTCGGCAACGATTTTTCTCACTCGATTTGATCGAATCGATCGATCGATTTAAAAAATACTACTCTGTGTTCGGTAACTCGGTATTAATTGTATGTATCAGTATGTATCGTTGATTTGATTGTCATAAGAAGATAATTTTGCGTTGGAAAGCGTCATCGTGTTAAATGTTGCCTATTTTGATAGGATCAAATTTATAATTGCATTTAATATTGTTATCTTCAAGGACTTTGATAATTCACCAAACACAACTTTACGTTAATTCGATATTGAAAGGCTGACGTCATATTGCAATCATTGTAATTGTTGAAAATGTCTATTGTCCACTACAAACTAAACTATTGTGGAATAACGAATTCAAATGTGCCAAACTTTGTGACTTTGTGATCCGGATTATACTGCGCAGTGAGTTATATTACAGGAGGCGTATTAAATTAAAAGTAAGCAATTAAGTATTTATTTTAATGGTTTATCACATTTTACGCGCTTTTAAGAAAACATATTGGCAGTTGAATAAACATGGATTGTCGAATAATAGTAATATCTGACATATCGCTGTACAGCGACAACTCATGTAAGTGCATTCAAATAAAAAATAAAAATATGTGCTCACGCCCGTAACCCAGAGGATTTCCTTTTGGCGCGATCCTGGCATACCCCTCTCGCTTCTTCTACATTCATTCTACAGAGATGCACGCTCCCTTATATGACCCTTTATTAGTAAGCCACTAATCTGATCAAAAAAGTGCATAAATACGTGCATTATATATTTATCTTTCTACTATATGGACCTGACCCACCCGTGTGTTCATATTTAATGCTTTGCTGTAAACAGTTCAATGCTGTCATCGTCACAGGAGTTTCTGTTATCCTGATTGTCTGTATGTAGGTGGCATAGAAGCAATCAGTAAACCTCGCAAAAATGAATAAAATAATCCATCGAGCATTCTTACAAATATTTTTCAATATGTATAATAAGGAAATTTCTATGTTTAATATCTAGGGGCTCACCCATAACACATGATATCCTCACATCGGAAGACAAAAGTATGTTATGCTGACCTCTCCAACTTCCAAGTTGTACATCATCTGTTATTTAATAATAGCTACCTTCTCATCAGTTACCTCCATGTATAAGCTACCAGAGTAGTCGTACGACTAGCGGGAATTTTGTGTGTGGATCACTCCAGCCAGCCCAACTCCCTGAAGAATCCCAGCAACCCCTTAATGTTGCCAATGATCTCCGGGAGCGATCCCGGCGTTTCAAGATACTTAACCCTGTACTTGGACACTGCAGGGCAGTGTAGCATGACGTGTGACACCATATCCTCTTCCTCCATACACACTCTGCATAGAGGGCTGTCAGTGATCCCTAAAATTTACCTTACCAGAGTAAAGGGGAGCTGTGTAGTAACAAACATAAATTTTTTGATCATCAAGCCAATGCCAAATGAGCTGCAATGAATAATAAATTCATGGATGCATTGGACTTCTTAAATAGTGATCAAATTGTCAGGCCTACAACAATTATGAGTGTGTATAAATGTTGAAGCATGAAGAGAAGAATTCATAATCTCTACCTACGCCTCTGGTTTATGAGCATGATTGCTTGTTTAATTATTGATTTGATAAATATACAATTGATATTCAGCATTTAGTATTTTTGTTTACCATCTTTAAAGAATGTTAACAAGTAAACAACTTGTGTTATTGTTTCAAAACTATTCCGTCAGTATCTCAAGCCATTCTCATAATGTTGTGTTTATCTTTAATCAGAACATCATTTAAATGGTTTTTTTAAATACAGTATGGACAATTCCAGATATCTAATAAATGTAATAAGATTACTAAGAAATGTAAGCTGTGCCCAATGGTATCGACTGCCATACCATATTACAATAAAGAATTAGATAGAGTAATTTGCAATAAACAATATTTTTTATGACATTTCCTTTTAATCAATGTGTAATTATGTGCGCAAAGATGATGTCAAATTAAATGAAATAAGGATATGTGTTAACTTAATTGAAGAAAGCGAAAGAGAAATACTCGGAGGTAGGAGGCAGTTGATACCCAATATTAAGGGACCACCACCCATAGCTTTTGAAACAAGCTAATAAGCTGCTGATTTATTGCCCACCTTTAATGGACAGTCCTGCTCCCTATCCGATCTTATTATAAAAGGATAGGGGAAGGAAAAGAACTATGACTAGTTGCATTGACTTCACTGTTTCAGTGTCTATAGGGAACAAACATACATACAGATATTGCCTTATAATTTCAAAAACTTACAATGATCCTTAATATTTATGATTACTTCATGAGTTATTCGGCATTGGTATTACTCACGATGTAATGTCGTGAACATGTTTAAAGTGTAAAGTGGTCTAAACAAGTTGTTGGCCTGTCGTCGTCCGCACGAGTTCAAATTCTCTAATCATTACTAAGATAAATGTCATTGTTACACCTCTGGGTTATTAAGCGCTTATTAATTTATTTGTTAGACTTCTATATCTCTGGAAATTGCTTTGGGGGGGGGGGGGATAGGAAGAAGATATTCCCGTTTCCTACCAACACCAGTCTCATTGAAAGAAAACGTAGTATTCCTGAAAAACTAGAAAAGTAATTTCGTAAACGTTACTACGTTTTCTTAAATATCTCTTATTAAAAAAACGCCTTTGAATGGCTTTGAGCACTCGCCGGCTGCTGTCGCGACACACTTGCTTCGGTCGCTCGAGCGTGTGATCCACGTTCTGGCTCACCTAATGTCAGGATGTCGCCTTTACATAGCTAAAACATTAAACATGAGGCGCTTTACTTTGCGTCATTTATTTCATCGCTACTGCTCCATAAACGGTGAAGGAAAACATCACGGCATGTCTTAGAACCACCAAATTCGAAGACATGTGGCATCCAACCCGCACTGGGCCAGCGTGATGGATTACGCCTCCTTCCCCATCTCTGAGATTCCTGCATTACTCCTGCAGTTGGGAAACACGCTAATAAAGGCTATTTATTATTAACAGTAATAAATTCCTTTTTTTATTTGCAAAGAATTAAGAAGATATGACATTCGCTAACATCTTTCGTCCGCAGTGTGTTACTTTCTCCTGTGAAATGTTTTAACTGTACATCATGTAATTAATTCATAAATGAAATTCGGCCAATTAAAATACTACATACTGTGAATGCACTCATTATAAATCATTAAAGTTGAATTCTTTTAAGTGCTTTGTTAATTAATTACGGTGTGTAGTTTAAAAACAAATAAACCCGACTGTTTATACCACTATGACATTCCGGGTATAAACGGGCAAGCCGTTTGGGCTGCAGGAGGTCACAACGGAACGGACTTGCATACATACATAGTCCACGAAATACATTTCCCCCCCTCCCCCTCCCTGTCGCGCCGTTTGTAACTGATCGTGGCTAACTAAGTATGACTTTCAAACGGGATGGTATTTGCAACACAAAAACAAAGCAAACTAACTTATTTAGGGATAATAAAGTCAGGTCCAGTTTCTATAGACATTTGGCCACTGTTCCTTTATTGACATAAGACATAGACATTATAAGACATACGAAATAATTCCGTCAGACAAGGCCAGGAAACTTTCTTTTTAATGTGTGATTGTTCTGATTAACAAATGTTGGTTAATTAAAAAAAAGACGTTTGTATCATCATATTATTTTGTGATTACCTGTTGCCGGCGGCTAGCCATATTATTGAAATAAATAAACTAGCGACTTTAGGAATTATGAGGCGATGTAGTCGCACGGCGACAAAGACCTTTTTCTTTAAAAAAAAAACAAACGTCATCTTGGTCCACCGACCTTCGATCGACTTCCAGTTCAGGTGGCGAAGGAATTAATTAAATTACGTATTCGTCGTTCATACGAATCGATTCTATGCCGAAAATGATCCACCAATCGCTTTTCTATAGTTCTTTGAATATGTTGTCTATTTACTATTCTATATAGTCTATGAAAAAATTTGATTGTTTAATGGTTCTGGATAAACTCAAAAACTACTGAACCGATTTTATTCACCAATACATTTCTTTTATCTGTCTATTTATATATCCGAGCTAAATGATCCTATTTAAATTCTTATAAAGTTCTCGTCGGTGGTGTTTTTTTCTTACTACGTCATTTTTTACGGGGCTCGCTGGAATAATTACATGTTTTTATCAGCACTTTTGTACAGTTATGCGTTTGTAAGCGCACCGGTAAATGGACGTCAATGGACTTGTTCATATTTTGATCAAAATAATGTTTGTCGAAAGTAATATAAGCATGATGTGGGAAAGATGTGTAATATTTTTATATGAGGTGGCTTAGAGCGTTGTCACACTGGCGTTACGATGTTGCGTAGTTTTATAACCGTGGATTTCCACTGGCGTATAAACTTGTCGCGATACAAGCTTTCTCTCTGAAAAAAACTGAGACGACAATATGTTTTGTGTTAATGTTTTCGCCAGTGCAAACCCACGGTAATATATGTAAATCAGAACGACATGCCACACTGCGCGTCATAACTACGTGCGTTTGCGGAACGCGCGAACAACATCACACACCCTAACCTAGTGGTCAGATGTTCGAATACTGACACACTGTGACACACCCTGCGCAATGCCGCGTCGTCGGAGTGCTCTATGACACACTGTCCTTCGAAATCATAACACTGCAATCACACAACGACGACGCAACGATTGTGTTGCATTGTCTTACGCGTTATGTGACCATCGCATCCCAATACCCATAGATATCAGTAACAATCAGATGAGTTAAATATTGTTACTTGTTCTGTGTATCCCGTTTGGGATAAGTCGGGATTAATTTAATTATTTAAATTTTAATACTGTACGATATATCTCTGACTGGATTATCGTACAATATGTCAAGGCCTGCATTAACAACTTAACGTTATTTAAATTCAATACACTTATAAATTCGTCCCCAATGACCTCGGTGCGGCTGTAACCGGTGAGGACGCGATCCTTTCATTTGAGATTTTTGCATAAACTTTTTATAAGTAGCTTAAAATTTAGACTAAAAGATTGGTAATACTTTTTTTTAAAGTAGTCCGTACTTGTAAATACTGGCAGGCAATAGTTATAATGTAAATATGAACAATTTATTATTAAATTATAGGTTTAGTTTTTTAAATTTGTGTTCCTTTTGTATTTTTTAAATTTGCGTCTGCCCAAACAAATCAACTAATAAGAGCATAGATATGTGTGCAAATTTTTGTTAATTACTTGGGTGTATTTAAGTTGGCGAAAAGTTATTTAGTTAGTAGTTCATAGTTATAGGTATTAAAACTAATTTACAAATTTCGGAGCCGTTCGCGGTATTTCACTTACAGAAAAATTGTCCTGTTCCTTGCAACGAGACAAACTCTCTTAAATTATCTTACTCCAATCTCGTTTAAACGAATTGATCTGCTTTTAATTCATGCTTTATAATTTCAGGACCTGATGATACAAAAATGGCGACTGTACAAAACTTGGACACTAATAGGACAATCCCTTTAATTGAGACAACGAGAGACAGTATGAACAACGAAGTCTCGTCCACATCGAGCGATGACTGCCAGACTCAGAACACTAACAACGCCATAGTGCAGTTTAACAACTTTTATAAAGCTAGGTACAAAGAGTCGACATCAGACAACGAAGTCACAGAGCAGAGGAATCGATCGAACATACAGTCTCGCAGTCACTACAAATCTATGGGTAATATTGCTGAAAGCTACCGCTCCAGAGATTTCAACAGGAATAATGTACAAAATAGTATAAGTAATATAGACTTGAGTCTGCACAGCGATGAGATAAAGAAATTCGAATCGTTACAAATACCCATAGTCGGTTATGAAGTGATGGAAGAACGAGCCAGGTTCACTATATACAAACTTAAAGTGGAAGACGATAAACGGGACCAATCTTGGCTTGTTTTCAGACGATACACTGACTTTGTAAGACTCTATACAAGAATAAAATCTGAACTACCCAACATAATGCTCCCCTTGCCTGGGAAAAGATGGTTCCGTGATAACTTCGAACCGGCTTTCTTAGAAGAACGAGTGAGGGGCTTACAAGTGTTTGTCAATGCTGTACTTTTGAAACTACCTAATCATCCAGTGGTTAGGGAATTTTTTTGCTTAGATGAGCCGCCTCAAGTGTTTACCTACCAACCGGAAGTTCAGGCCGTGTATGGTGCCTTGGAGGACTCGATAACAACTTTGAAGATTCAATTGAAACAGAAGGATGCGACCATAATGCACTTACAGAGGCAGTTAGCTCAGCTTGAAATGCAAGTGAAGAAGAATTGTCCAACATGTAATGTGAATAAAACTTGATTTTTAAGTATTACAATTGTGGATCTGCATGTGATGTGACATACCTATGTGTAGGTATGCTTCCATGTGTATATTGTGGTATCCATATTTAGTTATACAGTAAAAACTTCTCTTCTGGGCCTCTGAGTGGAAGAATCTAATAGCAGGACCAAAGAATGGGATATTGGTGATTATTATTGGTTGATTGGCTTGATATGAAATAGTCAATTGGTAACTGATATGTCATCACTTTCACATCACTTTTTATAATGGAGTTGAGTCGATCAAGTTTTTGTCTTTCTTTTCTATTGGTAAATACAAAATTAAGACATTAACTTGCCCTATTTTGTATGAATTGTGTTTTTCAAAAATGACAGCTAGATTACCTATCATCTATATATAGGCCTATAATTTCCAATGTAAAATTTTAATATTTGGATACCAGACTTTTGGCCATGCATCACATTTAATTTGACTAAGGAGATTTTATTGTGTTTGTTAATTATATCATTAAGATATTATATTTAATCTTTTTGAAACAGACATACATCTGAAATTGGTAAATTATAACTGTGTGTACAAATTTAAAGTGATATTTACATTTATTAGTATGTATATAGTATTTTTATATGACTTTGTCATAAGACGTGTTGTCTTATGTCGCCGCAACTGCAATCCTATAGTTTTTGTGCGAACGCGACCACTGGTGCTACCCATGTCACTAATTTTAACAAAGCATTTGAAATGTGATTAATAATAGGTAATTTAAATGTTCTACTAGTTTTTAACTGTAAGTATAATGTACATCATTTTTAATGTTACAATGGCATTTAATACCAATGTAACAAGATCTAAATTTCTAATAAGAAACTTTTTAAATCCAAATTATTAGTATGTAGGGGAAAATGTAATAATTTGTCTATTGAAATTTCGATCTTGTTTTACAACGCATTTTGAATTAGTCGTTATAGTTTACAATAGTTTTTAATGTACAAAAAATAATGTTCAAATAATTTTATAGGTTATACAATATAACACTAAACATGTTAACACATCACAGATTAATTATTGGGTGTTTTTTTCGAATATGTTGTAATTCATGTTAATTTATTTTAAAATATTTATACAGATGGTCTTTTATAAGGAAAATTTTAATTAACAGTGTGACAACATTAGTGCACGGCGCCATTGAGTCATATTTGTTATTAAAATGGTGGTCAATTTAACCTCAAACCATATTGAAATCAATAATTATTTCAACTGTATTATTTTTTAGTTTTTTTCATAATAAAATGTTCAAAGCAATAAATTAAGTGCCTTCGTAGATATTAGAAGTAAGGTAAATAGGATATGCAGTGACGTTAACAATAGTAAAACGTACCACATACCGGGTTTTACATTTGATATGAATTCATTAAAGTTGTTTTTACTTTATTTGGTTTTCATTTAAATACCAGACATAACCCTTAAAATTAAGAAACCATTTGCTCGATTGGTGTGAATATTTATTTCGGATAGTGATCAATAGAGTGAGTCGGTGCTTGTTTTAAAAGTATGGCAACCATTAGTAAAAAAAGTGTATTTACTTTTTTATTCTAGGGAAACTTGTTTTATTACTTTATCGGGACGTCTTCGTCCCTATTAATATAGTTATTACATTCTCTTTAGTCCATTTTAAATAATAAAACAAATTTCCTTTCACATAGTTGTGATTCAAGAGTATAAAATAATCTGTAATTAAATACTTGGTATGTAGAAAGTAGCCATATCTGAGGGTCAGCAACTATTTCACATACCCTGAATAGTGGCGTGTAATAAAAATAGTGTATTTGCAGGTTTCGTCCATAGGTATCATAAAATAATTCCTCGCGACCTTAAATGAAAATTTTTAATTTTATAAGCTTTTAAATATCTGGCAATATTATGATATTTGACAATGACATTACATTTTGTTTATTAATTACAGTTTGAGCTGGCTTGAGCTGTTCCATGGATTTGTTTAAAATCGAATTATATGGTTTAAATTATCAATAATTAAGTTTCAAATTTGAAAAAATGGAAAGTCTTTGCAAAGTATGTTTAAGTAGCGATCGTAAATTGCTCGAAACGTCAGCATCATTGGTGGGAATAATGAAGATGATAATTCCAGAAGTCGCAATAACAAAACTGTGCTGGGAATGTATGGCGAGTGTAAAACATTTATTAAAGTTAAGAAAGAGAGCGTTGAATTCTAAAGAAATCATAGATAAGCATTTTAAGGTGAGAATCAGTTTCTTGCGCTTTGTTTTTAACATAAACCTTTATTAACACCATTCCGGCATATTTTTAATGATCAAAGGCACACACCAGCTTAGCATAAGCACTCTCTAAAGAAGAAAAAATAATCTTTATTTGAATACGACGTATAACTCCTAAGAAAGTCTGGTGGAGTGATGATAGCAGTAATTATTCAGATCTTCTATAATAGAAGGAACATAGATATTTTACATATTTATTAAACGCTGACTAGCTCAGGTGTGGCATCAATTAATCTTTGCTCAGTCCTCCACTAAAGAAAGATGAGATGGGAGTGTATGCATAGACATAGAAAAGCCAGGGAAGTGTGACAGGATCATGGCAAAGGCAAATAAATAATGCATAATCTCTGCCTACCTCTTGGAGGGCTTGAGTGCATCTCAGTGCAGTGATCATTATGGCAATCCTTAAGGGCTATGTCTAATTATATGTCTGGATTGCTGTGATGATGGTAAGGTAGATAGTTTACATTTTGTGATAATTTTTAGGTTAATAAATCACCTATCTGTCTCCAAAGCAGCTCCAACCTTGGCACATGTTACATATTTACATTCTCACTTGGTGATAACAGTCAATTAAATATAGAAGAAACAAAAGTTACCAAAACACATTCTTATGAGGAACCAAAGCTCCCTAGCAACACTGAACTGAATAGTTATGAATCAGAGAAAACAAGGACAGAATTAGGGTTGTCCAAAAATAATTTGATAGAAAGACAATTGATAAATAATGAGAAAGATTTTGTAGATAAAAATATAAAAAAGAATTCAGTTAAAAATGTTAAGAGCAAGCAGAAGAAAGTAAGAAGTACAAAGAAGAGAGTTACATCACACAAACATTATAGTTGCAGCGAATGTAAAGAAACATTTGAGTAAGTTATTGATATTAATGTAATTATTGTATGAGCAAAATACAATTAAAAACTGCATGTAGAACAGTGTGTATGTATGTATGTCCATTCCATTGTGACCTGCTGCAGCTCAAAACAGGCAAGCATAACTCATTTTACTGTGAATGTTGATAGCCAGCAGAGGTCACTTAACATGCCCATAATATGAAAGGCTCATCCTTTACCATGTTTGGGACCTAAAAATTGGACAAAAAGCAAGTAGCTGCTATGTGTAATATTGACAGGATCCTCTGACCACAATCTCTCCTGATGTTAAGTGGCAATGTGTTCGAAAGATGGTGCACACTAGTTTTTACTGTAGAAGAAAGATAACTTAAAATATTTACCTATTCTATGAATATGAGAACTGTTTAAAAATGAAAGGATGGGAAGGAGAAGAGGAAGGAAGGAGGAAGAGGAGAATGGAGCAGGAAATATGTTTTCTGCTTATCCCTTCCTCTGTCCTCTAAAGTTAGGCAATGCATCTGTAACTGATTTTCTTGTTGCAAATGCCTTTGGGTAGTCACTAAATATCAGGGGTTCATGTGTTTCCCACCTAATTATATAAAAAACAGAGATGATGACATGGACAATTTCAGAAGCCGGGGCAAATATGAGTACCATAGACAGAAGCATCGTGGCAAAGTGAAGTGTACTGCCTGCAGCCGGGACTTCTCCAGCCGCAGCTCCCTGGCTACACATTATAGTACTGTACACTCGGCAACTCCTCGCGACGATAGGTAACCACATATCATTGGCAAAAGTGGCAGACCTCATAACTGCATTCTTTTTTTAAATTGACTTTATGGTCTAAGATCCATTATAAAGAGTTTATAGTCTCATCTGTAATTTGATCAGGTTCTGGATTATATGTACATTAAAATGTGCCGAGATAAATCTGGGACTTACATGTTAAAAATCAAATCAGGTTGAATTCTATATAGATAGATAATTTTAATTGTTTCTATTCAGTTTCAGGCACTACTGCCAGCCGTGCGATACATTCTTCAAGACGAGGTGCAGCTATAACAAACACCTGCGCGCTTCAGCTCGACACGTCGATCCTGAAATCTTACAGTGAATATTTTAAGTATTACTTGGGTTGTATTCAGATATCTCTGCTTTAGAAAGACAGTCAATGCAGTTTTTTTAATGATTGAGTGTAACGCCATCTATGTCCAAATTTGAATAACAATACAAACAGAATATTTATTTAATAGAACTTGAGATTTCGCTTTGTAACGGGAAAGTGGAATTACACTAGCTGTTTGCCTGTGACTTCACATGCATTCGTTTTTTATTCGTATTTCCAATTAAAGGTTACATATTCATCGGTGGAATCGTTAAGGAATTAAAGCGTAACAAACAAACTCACATTCGCCTTTATATTAGTTAGGATAATATTTGGTTAATGCTAGAAACGGATGTTTGACTCTTTTGGTATTGTAACAACTCTTTAATTATAGTTTCCGCTGTCCAAGTTGTGGCAAAGGCTTTGCGGCGGCCGGCGAGCGCGATCTGCATCATGAGACTGTTCATCTCCAGAGGAACAGGCTGCAGTGTGCGCGCTGCCCGAGACAGGTGGGACTTTCAAAGACAAAATGGTATATATTGATATATATTGTGGTATACATTGTAACACAAATAAACTTCACTCCGAGCCATATACTCTCATTTTGACCCCTATACTGTCAGTATAATCCTTAGAGCTCCTTTACCCCTTCCACCACCCCTCAGTGAGGGGAAGGGATGAAGGATTTTTTTAAAGCCAAATCAGTGTGCATAGAGGTCATCCCAGATGAAATTATATCGACCCAATTAGTGATACAAAGACTGGTGGGGTATCTATTCTTGTAATAAGGTGGTGAGGGACTCAACCATCCAGCGGGTAGAAGCATGTTTGTGAGGATCGTACCAAATAGTAATCCGTAGTTTCTGCCTACCCCTCTGGGTTAGTTTGGTTTGTTAATGTAAATCAATTTACAGTATTGCAGTACTCGTGCTTTGCGGTCACATATAAGACGACGTCACATCGGTGACGTCACCAAGCGGGACTTTATGTGTGAAATGTGCGGTTTTGGATTCAAGGTAAGTTTATAACCATAGACTGCAAGTATCCATTCTTTTGTTGTTGATGGCAATGACCGATTGTCAGTCAGTTATCTGTACAGGCATGTTATAAACTGACGGCGAATTGTGAACTAAACGAATCAGTCACAATTTGACGTGTCATACGAAAGGAATCAATTTTCTGTTTAATAAACAATTTTTAAGATATTGTTTTTATATTTAACTTTTATTCAACCAAACCTATAATTATCTATCATTGTATGTTTAACGTAGTGATATAATACAAAAGTAGCAGATATGCCATTAGTCGAAAAGTGAAGACTCGAGAACGTCCTAATTAGAACGGTTTTTTTTAACGGATGTCATATGTTTACATTTACGCTGGACAAACACTAGTTGTCTCCTTTTTTCTTATTATTTTAATTACGCTGTCCTTTTTACACATTTGACATGTGTGAATGTTGTCATTGTCTTTGGAACACTTTTGACAGGTAATTTGTCCGGTAAGCATGTCTATAGTATACAATTGGTTTAACGTAATAACGCAAGCAAATCTGTTCACATTTAGACTCCGAGAGTTTATAAACTAGCGAGAAATGATTTTTTAATATTTTTTTAATTTGACAGACAGCCCAAGTCCTGAGGGGTCATCAAAGAACACACGAAAAGGAGAAGTCTAAACAACACATGAAAACGATTTGTTCTAATATTGATCAAAAATGAACATTAAAAAATATATAAATCGAGTACATACTTAATAATATAAATGCGCAGGTGAGTTTGTTTGTTACACTTTGATTCCTTTTCTACTCAACTGATAAAGAAAGGGTTTGAACGGAGAGGAGATATATGTAGGATCGACTGCTTGCTCGTTTTTCGTGCTCGGGTTTGAAAAATAGCAATTTTATTCTACGATTGTGAACAACGCCATCTAGTTAAACAATGAAAAACTTCTAGCGTATTCTATTCTTTGTATAGTTTCAAGTATCACATTAAAAAGCCATAATTTTTTAAACATGTTTAATTATGATAATAATAATAATTACAAACTATACATTTTAAATAGAACAATACCTTTTATAAATAATTGATCATAATGTTTTGTTGATGTATGTCGCTATCCCATGTAACCGCTAGAGGGCGTAAAACTTAAATTAAATTAGTGCCAGTTGCTATTTAGTCCCAGATAACTCCACTCGTAAGCTACACACGGTTGCCGATCAATCGAATAGGAATGTTTTGTGGAAGTGGGTCACCTAATGTTCCAAGTTCACCTAAAGTTCTGCCCTCAACGTTCGCATAGAGTGGCAGAAGATTGCAGGTAAGAAAGAGAAAAATTGAAAATTGGAAAGGGACGGACTTATAGACCGCGACCATTAGGAGAATGCCCTTTTGTCCAATATAGAAAGTCCGTTAAATAACAATGCTCTGGAACGGAAATGAGATCAGGACTCTTGTGGACTATTTGTCACACCAGTGCAGTAGCTATGACCTACATGCGGGTTTCCATGTCTTCAGCTGGACTTGGCCGTGTCTTTGGACTCGATGAACTCAACGACTCGCTTGGCTGGCGTCACGTTATGCACCCTCTTCCTGTGAGTGTACAGTGACGCTTTCTGTTTGAATGTCTGGTGGCAGATGTCGCATGAGAGTGGTCTGTCGCCTGAATGTATCACCTCGTGCTGGTTCAATGATTTCTTGTCCTGTAAAATAATAGCCAGGCTCATTAGCAACTTGCGCGGGTACACTTGAAATTTTGGGAACATTATTAACAATATGAGAAGGGAGGTTAATATTAACAGCGCCATCTACCGATTATGCGATGACAAGTTTATAAAACACGTGTATGTAGCGTTTCTAAATCCTTATATTACGGTCCAATTACGGCGAACGATAACTATATTGTTTTTAATAAAAAAATATCCAAGAGTATTATACACCGTGAAAATTGTTTCTACTTAGCAATGCCTGTTACACTGCCGGTTTCGAGTATTGCAAATCTTGCTCCACTAACAAAGTTGGCAATGTATACTCACAGTGAACCCCTTCCCGCATTGCTGGCAGACGTGGTTCCTGGGCTTCTCCTTCTTCTCTCCGTGGACCCTCATCATGTGCCGCTCGACGTTCGCTCTGGACGCTATAGGCTGCAGACAGACTTCAATACATCAGGTGGGGAAATATATAATGGAAAGGAATTAAAAGAGAGAGCGAGAGAAATATAAAAAAAGGGTCTGCGGCATCAGACAATATGCGATATGTTCATAATCCTACTAGGTAGTATATAAACTGTCGGCAAATTGTGAAGTGAACATATTCACAATATGCCGTGTCATATCAAGCAGCAACAATCTTATTTCTTTATTGATTTATCAGTAGTGTTTACATTAGTAGTGTTACAATTTAGTTTTTGAATTTTGTACTAGATGGCGTTGTTCTCAATCTTTAATAGCCTATTTGTTTGATATCTTATTTCTATTGTGATGTGTTAATGGTTGACAAGTAAAAATGTTACCTTATCACAAACTGGACACTTGTGTGAAGTTTTCCCGAGATGTTGGTAGTTGAAGTGGTCTTGCATTGCCTCTTTCGTAGGGTATCCCTTGTTGCACATCGGACAAGGGAATCTGTTGAGGAATAAATCTATATCAGGACTCCCAAACTTTTTTCGTTCCCTCATCCCTTAATAAAACATTTCATTTTCAAATAACCCTCCCCTGATAACTCATAATGAACCCTAAAACTGCCTCGAGACACAAACGACTGTTAGATGTCTACGACCTAACGCTCGATCCCTGTATGAATAAGATTCCTTTCAAGAATTTTAGATTTTTAGAATAACGCCATCTATGTGAAAGTTTAAATAACAATGTGAGAGTATTTATTCAGAGCAACACTAGGTGTTAAAATTTAAATTAAAATGTATACGATAGTAATGGAAATATGCGTTTTTAACTTTGGGTGAGGGGGAGCCAGTTTTTGAGTGGCAGCGAGAGGTAGTAAAACGGTCACTTTTCAATTAGATCGGACTTACTTGAGGACTTGGTCTGATGCGTGTGCCCTCGAGTACTTGAGGTGACCCTGGTACGTCGTGAGGTAGGAGAAGACCTTGTTGCAGTCGGTGCACTCGTACCGACCCTTGTTCTGGTGCCGCTGGATGTGGTACTTGATCTGTATGACGCGCACCATCTTGTGGCAGATGGGGCATTCCTCGCGCGGTGGCGGACCCTCGTGTAACCTGTGACATTTTCCGTTACTTTATTGAAATAAGTTGTCTTGCACTAATTAAAAAATATACATTTTAACTAGATGCAACACTCGCTTCACTACAATTTTCAACCCCCTTTTGAAATTCCCCCAATCCTTTTGGGATTCAGGAATAATGTAGAATTCTAATGGTGAAGGAATTTTTGAAATCAGTCCAGTAGTTTTTGAGTTTATTCCTTACAAACATACAATTATATAAATCTTTTCCCTTTATAATAGTAGTGTAGATAGCATGGCGTGGCACTGTAGTCAAGCAATAATTTTCCTAGTACATGAAAACAAAACTTTGAATTGAATCTATACTGATTTGAATATATTGTTGGAACGGACCTATTATTTCGTGACGACTATACTTATGAACGGGCCTATTATTTAATGACGACTATACTTATGAACGGGCCTATTATTTAATGACGACTATACTTAAAACGGGCCTATTTTTAATGACGACTATACTTATGAACGGGCCTATTTTTTAATGACGACTATACTTATGAACGGGCCTATTTTTAATGACGACTATACTTAAAACGGGCCTATTTTTAATGACGACTATACTTAAAACGGGCCTATTTTTAATGACGACTATACTTATGAACGGGACTATTATTTAATGACGACTATACTTATGAACGGGACTATTATTTAATGACGACTATACTTATGAACGGGACTATTATTTAATGACGACTATACTTAAAACGGGCCTATTTTTAATGACGACTATACTTATGAACGGGCCTATTTTTTAATGACGACTATACTTATGAACGGGCCTATTATTTCGTGACAACTATACTTATGAACGGGCCTATTATTTAATGACGACTATACTTATGAACGGGCCTATTATTTAATGACGACTATACTTAAAACGGGCCTATTTTTAATGACGACTATACTTATGAACGGGCCTATTTTTTAATGACGACTATACTTATGAACGGGCCTATTTTTAATGACGACTATACTTAAAACGGGCCTATTTTTAATGACGACTATACTTAAAACGGGCCTATTTTTAATGACGACTATACTTATGAACGGGACTATTATTTAATGACGACTATACTTATGAACGGGACTATTATTTAATGACGACTATACTTATGAACGGGACTATTATTTAATGACGACTATACTTAAAACGGGCCTATTTTTAATGACGACTATACTTATGAACGGGCCTATTTTTTAATGACGACTATACTTATGAACGGGCCTATTTTTAATGACGACTATACTTAAAACGGGCCTATTTTTAATGACGACTATACTTATGAACGGGCCTATTTTTAATGACGACTATACTTATGAACGGGACTATTATTTAATGACGACTATACTTATGAACGGGACTATTATTTAATGACGACTATACTTATGAACGGGCCTATTTTTTAATGACGACTATACTTATGAACGGGCCTATTTTTAATGACGACTATACTTAAAACGGGCCTATTTTTAATGACGACTATACTTATGAACGGGCCTATTTTTTAATGACGACTATACTTATGAACGGGCCTATTTTTAATGACGACTATACTTAAAACGGGCCTATTTTTAATGACGACTATACTTATGAACGGGCCTATTTTTAATGACGACTATACTTATGAACGGGCCTATTTTTTAATGACGACTATACTTATGAACGGGCCTATTTTTAATGACGACTATACTTAAAACGGGCCTATTTTTAATGACGACTATACTTATGAACGGGCCTATTTTTTAATGACGACTATACTTATGAACGGGCCTATTATTTAATGACGACTATACTTATGAACGGGCCTATTTTTAATGACGACTATACTTATGAACGGGACTATTATTTAATGACGACTATACTTATGAACGGGACTATTATTTAATGACGACTATACTTATGAACGGGACTATTATTTAATGACGACTATACTTATGAACGGGACTATTATTTAATGACGACTATACTTATGAACGGGACTATTATTTAATGACGACTATACTTAAAACGGGCCTATTTTTAATGACGACTATACTTATGAACGGGCCTATTTTTAATGACGACTATACTTATGAACGGGACTATTATTTAATGACGACTATACTTATGAACGGGCCTATTTTTAATGACGACTATACTTATGAACGGGCCTATTTTTTAATGACGACTATACTTATGAACGGGACTATTATTTAATGACGACTATACTTATGAACGGGACTATTATTTAATGACGACTATACTTATGAACGGGCCTATTTTTAATGACGACTATACTTATGAACGGGCCTATTTTTAATGACGACTATACTTATGAACGGGACTATTATTTAATGACGACTATACTTATGAACGGGACTATTATTTAATGACGACTATACTTATGAACGGGCCTATTGTTAATGACGACTATACTTATGAACGGGACTATTATTTAATGACGACTATACTTATGAACGGGCCTATTTTTTAATGACGACTATACTTATGAACGGGACTATTATTTAATGACGACTATACTTATTTTTATTTATTTTATTTTATTTTATTTTATTTTATTTTATTAGGAAAACTTACAGCTATTACTTATAATAATACAGCATAATAATAAATTAAATACAGCCAATTAAAAGTCTCCACATTTAAATTATGTAGAATAAGCGACCAAACAATGCAAATGTTTACAATCAAAAATAGTATAAGGCTTAGGCCATGTTAGTGAAGTATTTTTTGCTTAATATGTTCTTTGCTGAATTTGGTGAAGTGCAAAAAGGATCTATATCCGTGCCAAGCGAATTGATATAATTGGCAGTCCTAAACATAAAATAGCTACCTCTATAGTTCGTACGAGTGGCAGGCACAGAAAGCAGTTTCCTTCTGCGCATTTTCGCTGCGGGAACGTTTAAAGTTACATTAGACAGTAACTCAGGAGAGTCTATTGAGCCGTTACAAATCTTGAGATAGAAGCATACGTCGTTAATGTCTCGTCGTACAGAAAGAGGAAGAAAATGATAGCGTTTGCATCTTGCATTATAGTTCTGAGATCTCTTATGCGTTCTATAATCAAGGTAGGTTAAAAATTTTCTCTGGATTGTCTCAATTCGATATTTATAAATCTCATATTGAGGGTTCCAGACTTGTGAGGCATATTCAACTATAGGTCTCACAAAAGAACAGTACAGTATTTTAATGGTTTTTATGTTTCGGAAAACTGAGGAAGTGCGTAAAATGAAACCTAATGCTTTGTAGGCTTTAGAAACAATGCTATTTATGTGCTTATCGAAAATAAGTTTAGAATCATGAAGTATTCCGAGGTCTCGTGACTCATGTACTCTATCAATGAGAGTACCCTTTAAATGATAATTTCCATTGTATAAATGGGTTTTTCTTGTAAATGACATAAAGCAACATTTATTGACGTTTAAGTCCAACTTATTAGTATCACAATATGTCACAAATCTGTGCAGATCCGACTGAAGTAATTCAGTATCCTCTTTATTGGCAATTACTTTTAGTATTTTCATATCATCTGCGTATAAATATATTTTAGAGTATAGGAAACATTTCTCTATATCGTTAACAAAGATGATAAAAAGCAAAGGGCCCAACAAGGAGCCTTGTGGAACTCCTGATGGGATGGGTAACCAAGCTGATATGTAACCATTGAGGACAACAGCTTGAGACCTATTTTCAATATAAGAGGAGAACCAACGCAATAGGTCTCCATGTATACCTGCCATGGCCAATTTGCTCAAAAGAATTTGATGGTCTATTCTGTCAAAGCATTTGCTGTAATCAGTGTAAACACAGTCAACTTGTGACCCACTATCCATGCCTTTAGTGATGTAGTTGTTTGTTAGAATCAGATTGGTAACGGTAGACCTTTTCTTAATAAAACCGTGTTGAGTATTACTTAGTACGGGAGAGATAGAATCATAGACTTGTTTGTGCAATATTTTTTCAAACACCTTAGCGAAAAGACATAACTTAGATATAGGACGATAGTTATCTATTTTTGTAGCGTCTCCTTTTTTATGGACTGGCGTAATAAACGCTTTCTTCCAGATCACAGGAACAACGCCTTCAGATATGGAGCGGCGGAAGATAATAGAAAGGGGTTCGGAAAGTTCAGTAGCACATCTAATTATAAAGCAAGGAGGTATAAGATCGGGTCCTCCTGATTTTTTGAGGTCTAATGATTTAAGTAATCTCTCAATTTCAGTCTTACTTATACAAATAGTGTGCAGATAGACTGAATGAGGAACACACTCATGATTAGTAGCAGGAGCGGGGTGGGTGTTATCGACGGAGGTAGAGAAAGTAGAATGAAAATATTTAGCAAATAGATCGCTTATATGCTGTCCACTAATAGCTGTTTCATTTGCCAGAGACATATTCGACGGAAGAGATTTTACTGCTTTGATAGATTTAACATAGTTCCAAAAAGACTTAGAATTATCAATTATATGATTTTCAGTGCGTGTAATATAATTACGATAACATTCTCTCTCAACCTCCTTAGCTCTAGAACGTAAGCAAGAAAATGATTCATAGTCGCCCAGGTTACCATAGGTCTTGTACTTTTTGTGATATTTATATTTATTGCGTAATATTTTTATCAAAGGTCTACTATACCAAGGTGGATACCGATAAGGTTTAATAGTTTTAGTCGGTATGTATGCCTCTCTGAGCTCATACAGTTTATCATAAAATAATTCCGTCGCTCTGTCCAAGCTATTCATACTAAGCTTAGTATTCCAATCAAACATATTCAACTCCGCCCGTATTTTGTCATAATCGCCTTTATAATAAATATATTTCGTTTGATTTAAGACCGGGAGTACGTTGCGTTTTACAGATTCGATAACAATAGACAGGGCTTTATGATGAGGATCCTCCGGAATGAGCGGATCACAAGCTGTTATGTTGGCGGGAGAATTGCTTAAAACGAGGTCAAGGATCACATTATTAGAATTGGATACACTATTGTATTGACGTACTTCTAAACAGAAAAGTGTGTTTATAAAGTAATTTTGGAGATCAGTCGAAAAATTATTTGGCGTCAAGTGTAAGCAGTTCGAATTTGTTTCCCATCTAATACTAGGTAGATTGAAATCTCCTGTGATAACAAATTTGTCGTTGGGATGAGATAACATAATGTAAAAGAGTTTATCACAAAAGTTACGCAGTTGTAAGTCAAACGAATTGCCTCTATTCTCTTTACACAGATATAAAGTGCAAATATGTATGGCACATCGGTTAATAGATGTACTCACCCAGATATCTTCAGCAGAAGATCGCCACTCGGTTTCATCAACAGATACGTAATCCCGTTTGATCGCAATTAGCACCCCACCGCCTAATTTTTGTTCGGTGCGCTCATAATGACGATCCCGCCTCCACACAACATATCTGTGGTCAAACAGCTCGAAGCTAGATATACCCTCCAGCAGCCAGGTTTCGGTTAGGCATATAATATCATAATTGTTTAAGCACACATTTCTATAGAATTCGTTCGTTTTTGATCTAAGTCCTCTTACGTTTTGATAATACACTTGTAATGACTCCGTTAAAGATGAGTAAAACAATAGCTGAGAAAGTAATTAATTAAAGTATACCGTGTAATAATACTGTACAGTATTTTGAGATACCTCACCGTGAGACTTATATAAAAAACCCCTTCAGGAACTAAATAGTAATATTTTAAAAATAAGGCTAGTTCACGTGGCGTATAAATGTATACGCAGTAAACACTTAAGTAACCTAGCGTAGTAAATGTTTTTAGACTCTGTCTACACCTAAAGACAATATGAACAATATAAATGCATACACCTAAACTAGTTAAAAAGTGGGTATAATATATAAAAGGCAAAATTTGTAACAGCGAAAGACTCATCTTCGAAAAAGCAATGTAGTGTAGGCAAACACTGTAATGAAATATAGACTTTACTGTCCTACACAGTCGGATCACATTAGTGAAGCAAAGAGCAAAAAAACCTGCTTTGAGAATTACCTCGCACGAACAATAGATGCAGCTAATCACCTGGGCCCAGCCAGTGGTGCCCAAACATCCTTCGGACAATAACATATTTCTTACATACAAATTTGCGATAAAATAGCAATGAAAATTAAACGAAGACTTTAAACTCATATTAATTTCTGAATATCTTTTTCCGCTCTTATTTGTATTATGGGAGAAGTCGCGTCCCTCCGTACCAAAATCTTTGAGTTCTTCACCCATACGAACTGGAAGTTTTTTTCATTTGCGACATTCTTTACCTTATTAAGTAGGGCCTTATTATACGCAGTTAGGTGATCATTAATAAAAATGCGGTTGTTGCCTTGTAGTCCCAACAAAGTGGCAGTAATGGGTGACGTAGAAGAATGTCTCCTGGCAGCTGCAACAAAATCCTCCTTTACAGAACGATTATTAAAGCATACAATTATGGGCTTGGTGCTATTAGGATCTCGGTTGGGTACTCTGGTGACATAGCTTATTTGATTTGTAGATATTTTAAAATCAACCTTATTACCAATAGCTGTAACTATGTTCAGGAGATTTTCGCCTTTAGTTATGGGAACTCCTTTAATTTCGGCGTTATTCAGGCGTGACCACTGGTCCCTAATCTGCAAATCTGCTTCAAGTTTCTCAACTTTATTCTGTAGGTTGACAACGTCTACCTTGACATGCTCAACTTCAGCTACCCGTGATTCTATGTTTAGGAACTTCTTGGACAGTTCTTGGACGACATTGTTCGTTTGAGCATTAGTTTTTTGAAGCTGTTCAACATTAACCTTTAAACATCTAATATCAGCAACAAGAGAGTCAAGAGGACTGAGTTTAGATGCTATTTCCTTTATTTCTTTCATCAGTTGAGCTGTATTGATGTCCTGTTGCGTGTTATCGGCTGGCTCCGGTGGTTTAATAGGTGGAGACTGCTTGCTTTGCGTTAGTCCTAGCTTACACTTAGGGCAGCGCCATGTAGCTTTTCGGTCTCCTAGTTTACGGTAACCACTCTCACTAACACCCGCACAAGTAAAGTGAAGAATATTCTTGCATACACTGCAGTTCGCACCATCTGACACTTCTTGTTTACACTTGCCACAGAACGCCATAATGCAAACTACGCAAAGGTTGGGAAGCACTGGCCAATGCAACTGCAATATTCACTGGCTATTTTTGTGAATCCGGCTTTATGATTCGAAGATACAGTTTAAAATCGAGTGCGTATAGTATGTATTATTTTGAATTACTTTTTAATAAGAGCACACGTTAGGCTCGCTAAGTGCTGCGCGACTGACTGAACGATGCCTATTTTTTAATGACGACTATACTTATGAACGGGACTATTATGTAATGACGACTATACTTATGAACGGTCCTATTATTTAATGACGACTATACTTATGAACGGGCCTATTATGTAATGACGACTATACTTATGAACGGGACTATTATTTAATGACGACTATACTTATGAACGGGCCTATTTTTAATGACGACTATACTTATGAACGGGCCTATTTTTAATGACGACTATACTTATGAACGGGCCTATTTTTAATGACGACTATACTTATGAACGGGCCTATTTTTAATGACGACTATACTTATGAACGGGCCTATTTTTAATGACGACTATACTTATGAACGGGACTATTATTTAATGACGCCTATACTTATGAACGGGACTATTATGTAATGACGACTATACTTATGAACGGTCCTATTATTTAATGACGACTATACTTATGAACGGGCCTATTATGTAATGACGACTATACTTATGAACGGGACTATTATTTAATGACGACTATACTTATGAACGGGCCTATTTTTAATTACGACTATACTTATGAACGGGCCTATTTTTAATGACGACTATACTTATGAACGGGCCTATTTTTTAATGACGACTATACTTATGAACGGGACTATTATTTAATGACGACTATACTTATGAACGGGACTATTATTTAATGACGACTATACTTAAAACGGGCCTATTTTTAATGACGACTATACTTATGAACGGGCCTATTTTTTAATGACGACTATACTTATGAACGGGCCTATTTTTAATGACGACTATACTTATGAACGGGACTATTATTTAATGACGACTATACTTATGAACGGGACTATTATTTAATGACGACTATACTTATGAACGGGACTATTATTTAATGACGACTATACTTATGAACGGGCCTATTTTTAATGACGACTATACTTATGAACGGGACTATTATTTAATGACGACTATACTTATGAACGGGACTATTATTTAATGACGACTACTTATGAACGGGCCTATTTTTAATGACGACTATACTTATGAACGGGACTATTATTTAATGACGACTATACTTATGAACGGGACTATTATTTAATGACGACTATACTTATGAACGGGACTATTATTTAATGACGACTATACTTAAAACGGGCCTATTTTTAATGACGACTATACTTATGAACGGGCCTATTTTTAATGACGACTATACTTATGAACGGGACTATTATTTAATGACGACTATACTTATGAACGGGCCTATTTTTAATGACGACTATACTTATGAACGGGCCTATTTTTAATGACGACTATACTTATGAACGGGACTATTATTTAATGACGACTATACTTATGAACGGGACTATTATTTAATGACGACTATACTTATGAACGGGACTATTATTTAATGACGACTATACTTATGAACGGGCCTATTTTTAATGACGACTATACTTATGAACGGGCCTATTTTTAATGACGACTATACTTATGAACGGGACTATTATTTAATGACGACTATACTTATGAACGGGACTATTATTTAATGACGACTATACTTATGAACGGGCCTATTGTTAATGACGACTATACTTATGAACGGGACTATTATTTAATGACGACTATACTTATGAACGGGCCTATTTTTTAATGACGACTATACTTATGAACGGGACTATTATTTAATGACGACTATACTTATGAACGGGCCTATTTTTTAATGACGACTATACTTATGAACGGGACTATTATGTAATGACGACTATACTTATGAACGGTCCTATTATTTAATGACGACTATACTTATGAACGGGCCTATTATGTAATGACGACTATACTTATGAACGGGACTATTATTTAATGACGACTATACTTATGAACGGGCCTATTTTTAATGACGACTATACTTATGAACGGGCCTATTTTTAATGACGACTATACTTATGAACGGGCCTATTTTTAATGACGACTATACTTATGAACGGGCCTATTTTTAATGACGACTATACTTATGAACGGGCCTATTTTTAATGACGACTATACTTATGAACGGGACTATTATTTAATGACGCCTATACTTATGAACGGGACTATTATGTAATGACGACTATACTTATGAACGGTCCTATTATTTAATGACGACTATACTTATGAACGGGCCTATTATGTAATGACGACTATACTTATGAACGGGACTATTATTTAATGACGACTATACTTATGAACGGGCCTATTTTTAATGACGACTATACTTATGAACGGGCCTATTTTTAATGACGACTATACTTATGAACGGGCCTATTTTTTAATGACGACTATACTTATGAACGGGACTATTATTTAATGACGACTATACTTATGAACGGGACTATTATTTAATGACGACTATACTTAAAACGGGCCTATTTTTAATGACGACTATACTTATGAACGGGCCTATTTTTTAATGACGACTATACTTATGAACGGGCCTATTTTTAATGACGACTATACTTATGAACGGGACTATTATTTAATGACGACTATACTTATGAACGGGACTATTATTTAATGACGACTATACTTATGAACGGGACTATTATTTAATGACGACTATACTTATGAACGGGCCTATTTTTAATGACGACTATACTTATGAACGGGACTATTATTTAATGACGACTATACTTATGAACGGGACTATTATTTAATGACGACTATACTTATGAACGGGCCTATTTTTAATGACGACTATACTTATGAACGGGACTATTATTTAATGACGACTATACTTATGAACGGGACTATTATTTAATGACGACTATACTTATGAACGGGACTATTATTTAATGACGACTATACTTATGAACGGGCCTATTTTTAATGACGACTATACTTATGAACGGGACTATTATTTAATGACGACTATACTTATGAACGGGACTATTATTTAATGACGACTATACTTATGAACGGGACTATTATTTAATGACGACTATACTTAAAACGGGCCTATTTTTAATGACGACTATACTTATGAACGGGCCTATTTTTAATGACGACTATACTTATGAACGGGACTATTATTTAATGACGACTATACTTATGAACGGGCCTATTTTTAATGACGACTATACTTATGAACGGGCCTATTTTTTAATGACGACTATACTTATGAACGGGACTATTATTTAATGACGACTATACTTATGAACGGGACTATTATTTAATGACGACTATACTTATGAACGGGCCTATTTTTAATGACGACTATACTTATGAACGGGCCTATTTTTAATGACGACTATACTTATGAACGGGACTATTATTTAATGACGACTATACTTATGAACGGGACTATTATTTAATGACGACTATACTTATGAACGGGACTATTATTTAATGACGACTATACTTATGAACGGGCCTATTTTTAATGACGACTATACTTATGAACGGGCCTATTTTTAATGACGACTATACTTATGAACGGGACTATTATTTAATGACGACTATACTTATGAACGGGCCTATTTTTTAATGACGACTATACTTATGAACGGGACTATTATTTAATGACGACTATACTTATGAACGGGCCTATTTTTTAATGACGACTATACTTATGAACGGGACTATTATGTAATGACGACTATACTTATGAACGGTCCTATTATTTAATGACGACTATACTTATGAACGGGCCTATTATGTAATGACGACTATACTTATGAACGGGACTATTATTTAATGACGACTATACTTATGAACGGGCCTATTTTTAATGACGACTATACTTATGAACGGGCCTATTTTTAATGACGACTATACTTATGAACGGGCCTATTTTTAATGACGACTATACTTATGAACGGGCCTATTTTTAATGACGACTATACTTATGAACGGGCCTATTTTTAATGACGACTATACTTATGAACGGGACTATTATTTAATGACGCCTATACTTATGAACGGGACTATTATGTAATGACGACTATACTTATTAACGGTCCTATTATTTAATGACGACTATACTTATGAACGGGCCTATTATGTAATGACGACTATACTTATGAACGGGACTATTATTTAATGACGACTATACTTATGAACGGGCCTATTTTTAATGACGACTATACTTATGAACGGGCCTATTTTTAATGACGACTATACTTATGAACGGGCCTATTTTTAATGACGACTATACTTATGAACGGGACTATTATTTAATGACGCCTATACTTATGAACGGGACTATTATTTAATGACGACTACACTTATCGTACTTGAGATGTGTGACCAGGGTGGTCCGGTTGACGAATCTCTTCTTACAGTGGTCGCACTGCAGACCCTCCCTGTGATACCGGGCGACGTGCGATTTGCGAGCTCGTGAGTTCCTGAAAAGAAAACACATTACAGTTGTCACTGCATAATTAATATAGAAATAGGCTATATCCAATTTGCTGATAAAAAGTAACCCTCTCTTTTAGAACACGAAAGTAAAAACGAATTGACTTGTATTTGTCTTTATTATTAAGTGACTTGAACAAGCGCCATATTTGAATACAGCCCGAAAAAGAGCGAGATTACTAAAAAATTTTACCAGGTGACGAAAACATAAACCCCCTCGGTCCTAGTTCTCTTGGAGACCTTCCTTCTCAGATGCATCTTGCATCTCTTTCTTGTAACGAAATCTTCCAAAACCTGACTCGTCGTTGAAATTTTACTCCAAAACATTACATTGGCCTGTACACCGCACCGTCAACATTTACAGCGTGTCATTTTGACCGCGGCTACGTACGCATTCGTTACTAATTTTCCACTCTGGAAAATTTTGTGAGAATTCCGAGAAGTCATTACAAGTAACATTAGCGAAAGAGTTATTATTGTCACACAACACGCAACGTTACCATGGCAACCGATATTTTTGATGGAGTTTTTATGAACTTTGGGAACAGTTTTATGTCCGGGGTAAAGGTAAGATCTCCCGGTAATGTGTGTCCAAATTTTCATGACGATCGGTTGAGTCGTTAAGGATTTAAAGCGTAACAAACTGACCTACGTATTTATAATATTAGCTTAGATTTTAATGTACTCACTTAAAGAACATGTCGCACTCCAGACATTTATAACCAACTATTGTCGTTTTGGAGAGCAACTTTCTTAAGTTCTTCGCATCAGTACTTGTCGATATTTCTTCTTTCTGCTTCTTTTTCTGACTCTAGAATGAAAGGAAATCCATCAGTTTCGTTAATACAATACTTTATTCCTAGTCTCTTCTTCCATCCTCTTACATCCATCCATACATTTTTATACCTTATTCCACAGCAAGATATAATTTTTGTAAACATCACTTACCATAAATTTGTAGAAACATAGAGAATAGCTTTTTTTTTGGTATTTACGAATTCCAAAATTCATGCTATGCAACAAAGTATCCAACCATAATGGACAACGAGTACGGTAGCTAAACTGCGTGGCTTGTCACGAATAGCCTACTTGAAAAAACCTACGTTGTTTTTATTTAAAGCGTTTAACTGAAAACTACCCGTACGCGGCTTAATACATACTGCCTTCTTTGGTGGTACCGCATCCCCTATCTTGATGAGAGAACTCGACGTCTTCTTCTCGAGATGAGTCTGCACGTGGAGCTGGGCGCAGCGCACCGTGGCCTCCACGTGCCCGCACAGCCGGCACACGTGGCGCAAGTAGTGCGCCTGCACGTGCTGCGACAACCGCCCCTCCTCCACGTACGAGTAGCACACCTTGCACGCAGCGGTGCCCTCCCTCTGTACATTGGAGGAACAATATCAACTGTTAACCACGGAATACAACATCCATATAAAGAGGGATGGGTTCCTCTTGTACCATCTCAGTACATCATATAACCGTCTTCTCTCGAAAAAAGGGGGAAGTGACCCCACAATAACTATATACGCCTACCTATGTAAATGTTGGCAATATACTTGCCATAATTTTAAAATGTTTCGGGTGTTTCCAGTGCTGGTAACATAACAATAATTGAATAGCGGTCTCTTTTGTCTGCATTCATATACTAAGTATATTAAATGACAAATGATTTACAGTTCGACAAACGATGCAGTCTCGAATTGACTTACAGTTTGACAAACGATGCAGTCTCGAATTGACTTAAAGTTTGACAAACGATGCAGTCTCGAACTGACTTACAGTTTGACAAACGATGCAGTCTCGAATTGACTTAAAGTTTGACAAACGATGCAGTCTCGAACTGACTTACAGTTTGACAAACGATGCAGTCTCGAATTGACTTAAAGTTTGACAAACGATGCAGTCTCGAATTGACTTACAGTTTGACAAACGATGCAGTCTCGAATTGACTTAAAGTTTGACAAACGATGCAGTCTCGAATTGACTTACAGTTTGACAAACGATTCAGTCTCGAATTGACTTACAGTCTGACAATTGTTGTAGTGTCAAAATGACTTACAGCTTTATGCGCGCACTCGTAGTGGTCTTCGACTTGTTGCTGTGTGTAGAACCCAACTATACAAAGTTCGCATTTGTGCACTGCGCTGGCGTAGTGGAATTTCCTCTTAGCTTCCTCTCTGAAACAATCATTTAGAACATTTAAAATAAAAGGTTTTTGCTTGATGATATAGCATTCACAATTTTAACAATTTCTTGTAACCCAACGAGAGGCAAACCACTTTGCGTCCATGTTCAAAGCCAACTAAATTAAGGTCTTGGTCGCCGATCAAACTTTTGGTCTGTCTCCACCGCATGCAATATTGCGAGTTGATATTTACCCCCTATGTTAGTTGATATATACCCCCTTCTCCCTTCACCACCCCTCTAAGAACCTGCTCCAGAGATATCAAAGACTACAGAGAGAGACGTGTGCCAGGGCCATGCCAAATGGAAATCCTTAATCTCTGCCTACCTCTCTGGGTTAAAGATGTGAGTGCTTATCAATGTTCAAGTGACATCTCTATTGTACAAGTTTACCTGAAAGCGAGCATGTCTTCTTCGTTCATATACTCTGTTATGTATCCAGCTTTAAGATCCGGCTTCTCCTCTATACTGTCCGTTTGTATGTGCACTTCCAGTTCATTTGATTTGGGATCTTCTAATGTCCTGGAATCAATACTTGTTTTATAAGCATTCAATACTTATGGCTCTAACAATTTAGATTAAGTTTTGTAATAATATATAATTTTTATTTCGTAATTTATTTATATAGGTGTCTCTCCGGAGGAAAGGCGATTGATAAAATGGCGACGTCTTACTGGACCCACAAATTTCAGTGTGGCAACACCAGATTAGTAGTAGTAGGGGGCTACTTTACCGCAACTCCACGACTAGTGCGTATTTCACGTAACATCAGATTATTCCAACATAAATATTTATCGAATAAACACTAATCATACAATGACTCTCTGTTCTGCTTCTCTCTCTTTTCAGCCAAAAGTTTGTAACCTCCAATGATAGCCAACATTGGACCCCGGCCCTCATCCAGTAAACTACCGCAACAACAGATCATCCATCTTATCGGAGACCTATCTTTGCTGTGACGACTAATACATGGTCAGACAATTTGCTAACATTTAATAAAAAATGACCATACCTGACTGTAAGTTCTGGTATGACAAACTCATCAGTATCCTTGTACACCGTCTCCGACACTAGAGAATCAGCACTGATCATGATGTGGGGTACCGTCGTTTGACTGTCTATAATCACACCTGGAACTGGTAATGTAAATAAAGGAAGATAATAATAATTTTCTAAAAACTAAAAAAACATCCTAAGTTCCATTATCCATTGTAATTTAAATTTTAACACCTAGATGGCGTTATTCTCAATTTAAAAATCATGCAAATCTTGAACATCCTGGTAATAATAATGGGACAATTAGATTAATGCCTTCACATTTAAAGATTCAATTACAAGCAAACATTTATTTATACACACCAAGCTAATAAGCGCCTTAACATGGATACAAACACGGGATCATCAGGTCATTTCTCTATCATCATACTTGTAATATATTCACTTACCACCCAAGATATTGTCATCTAATTCCAAGTTGATATTTTCTCTCACCACTTGCGCAATGTCATACTGTTCATTCTTTATATTTTCCGATGTGCTTATCTCTATGTAGTGTGGTGTCCAATCCGTGAGTAACTTAGGCGTTGTATCAATGTAAATCTTATCATAGCCTAGCTTAAGTATTGACTCCATCGATGATAATGATTGGGATAGATAGGTATGGTCTGTATTCTGGAAAATAATTAACTTTTAGGAAACAAGCAAGCGGTTAACTTGATGTTAAGTATCTGTACTGGCTAACTACTTTACTGCATACATGTTTAAATACCTCTTGGGATTCACTGATGACTCGGAGATGTTCTTGAGCCATCTGGACTTTGTGTTTAAATTTACTGAATTTTCTCAACATGGCAATGCACTCCCAACACACTTCTAATGTCTGTACAGATAATTGATCGAACTGAAAATAATTTTTATTTCATTTCTAATATTGTTGCTTATTTAAGCACTGACTTGCAGTGAGGGTCAAGGGACAATATGAAAATAAAACTGCTTTTACAGATTTTGGGCCTGTAGTACATAACAACAATGAATAATATAGAAATATACTGCATTCAGAAATGCGATGATGTCCGTAATTAATTCCCAATTGCCTTTGAAATCATATTCCCAAACCATATGATTACTAATAAAAATTACGTTGATCTAAACGGAATTCATGTATTAGTATTAAAGTAGTACCGTATTATATTTTTTAAATGCTCAGTCAAACCTATTTAAGAATTTACTCGCATCACACAATCTACAATTGGTTGCTAACTTTAAAATAAACTTGTAAAAGTTTGCACTTTTAAAAAACTCACTTGACCCGCGAAATCGTATGTTAGCAGTCGATACATTTGGTATAAATCCGACTGCTCATTTAATATTATTATATCACGATCTGAACTAAGGCAAGTATTACAAATCTTTCGATTGGCTGTGTCCACGTCTTGCTCCATTTTTATTCAATTCTAAATATTTTTTTCGAATAATCAGAATAATACTATCACTTTGGAAATGAATTTCAAATCATAACAAAAAGTAATACTCCCATGTAAAATAGACGAAATTTGATGAACAACTTTTAATAGCACCACGACACTACAAAATGGCTACTTATGTTTGCTGCTTTATTTCAGTGTTGCTAGTCTTAAAATGCCTAACATAAAGCTAGAGGTGAAGGTTGTGTAGGATGCAGTGTAACACACACTATACCGCAAGAGATGTCATAACGCGGGTTTAATAACAACAAACCTATTGTACGATAGCTATTGGAGGGGTAGAATATTTACTATTTCTTCTTGCATAGTTGCCTAGCTAGCTGCGAGCTAGATGGTTAGAATGATTCTTCTGTCCGAGGTGGCTTGAAACATACACATGAAAACATTCTTGCCTTTGTCCTCCGTCTATTAACTTCCCTTTGCATTCATACGTCGCAAAATATGCAACAAGATTCGCATGAATATAGAACGTTGATAGAAAAGTACTATTACTGATCTGATAATACTGTTAAGAGATTAAAAAATCAATTATGAATAAAAATTGTAATTTAGGTACATTAGACACAGTTAGAAGGAAAGTATTAAAACGTTACTATGTTTTTTTTTAAATAAAAAAATGGTTAGAAACATAGTCCAAAAAATGGTAGCACTAAACTTTAAATCTAAATCTTATCTGTACATGTGTATATGCTGGTATCCCTGAATGTAAGTCATTCTAGAATTGAGGCCTTTGCTTTGCTTATTGCGATTTGCGATTTAGACCAATTTGAATAAAAATACAAAATGTTCGCGATTCGCAACCTTGTAAGAAATAACGCACAGGTTTTCAAGAATGTGGCTCAACAGAGGAATATGAGCGTAATCGCTGTTCCAGCCAGAAACAATGTTACCAAGGGCGTAAGTATTGATTATTGTTTCTACTCTATTCCAGTCAATAAAACCGTAATCGAGGGTCCAAGCACGAAATTTCTACTTTTGTAGTGATATTATTGTTTCTAAATGTTGTTTATATTTCTTATTTTGGGTTTGATACGTTTTTTTCACTTACGTAATTTTGCGAGGAGAGGTTATCCTTGAGACAATAAAACTTTTTTTTATCTTTAATTTTAAAATTAATCTTAAACATATTTATTACGGAATAGTTAAGTTTTATACATACATAACTCATTTACATATGCTTTAATGTTATATTTAAAAAAGAGGAACATTTAAACTTAGATTCCTTATTCTAGTCTTCAATGGCATCTATAAAAAGTATGTAGGGTAAAGAATCAAAACCCCGAAAAAATGTTTTCGTGATTTTATTGCGTTTATTTACTGTTTATCATTTTTAATTCTCTATGTTTCAAATATTTTACTGCAGACACTAGTCCTAGTGACATAGAGTCAACCTTTTGGGACAATGCAAAATGGATGTTAGGAAATGAAAAAATAACATAATTTTTATATTGAATCAAATAATTTCTATATTTACTAAAAAGTACTTCAATTTATCACTTTCTCTCACAAGTAGGAAAGAACAAAAGTTATTTAGTTTGTCAATAAATAAAAAAATGTTGATCAACTGCTCTTTCTCTCTTTCTGTTTACCCCATTCATAACATATTCATTTCATTCTCTAAGGGGTTATAAACAAGGCAAGCAAGTAATCGCGGCAATATTGTTCGTGTTGTTGTTGTTGTGCTTCATAATTTCATCGGCTCTCATAGCGTATGGTAAAAGCGAGGACTCATCACAATTCCCTCGTGAATATTTCACTCCTGACATCAGTCTTTAATATATATTTTAATGTTTCAGGAGATGATCTTCTTGGCTGGTATTATGGTCGTCAGCTGGTGCTCCATCCCCGCGTGGGTCCTGGTAAACCTGAAGCACTACCGTGGCTAGGAATGGGCTGTTTGCTATTGTTGAACTGTAGACAACTGTATAGACTATTGATTTATGTTCTAAGTAAAATTATTTAAAGCCTTTGTTTGATTTTATTCAAAAATACTGAGATTGTTGAATAGTACAAGATATGGCATAAGAAATTTATACCCTCATCTGTTATTTGATCAGGACCCTAGATTATATGTACATCGATAAATCACAAGTGGATTGCTGAACTAAATCTGGGACGAACAGTGTTAAATTGTAAAAACCTAATTAGATAAAACCCTTGCGGTACTTGCAGTTGGTGGTTCTAGGGGTCAAGCTTATGTTGACATTCAACAAAATGTTGACTCAAATTCGTTTTGATGCTCTTGTGATGGTATTTAGGAATGATAAAAGTTAATATACAAGACAGGTTCTCGACTCGGGCTATTTCTTCAATATGAAATTATGGTTTCTCTTGGCATTCTGCAACTGACTTTATGTAAATGAGACGAGGTGGTCCGCGGCCGCTGGTCCGATTTTGATGACGTTTTCAGAGAACATTTTTTTTATAGCGATGTAAAAGTTGTGTTTTTCTTATTTTCTTTATTAAAATAATATAAAAACAATTCTTAGCTAAATAAACACAATCGATTTAAAATGTTAAATAACGAAATAAATTTTAAAAAATCTACGGTGTTAACCATAGACTAAAAACTCCGATTGCCGCCAAAAGCGGCGTAGCATTCAGCAAAATGGCGGCGCTTCGCTGAATTGGCGCGCATTCTCTTTCAAGGAATTCGTAGTCTTCTGTCAGTCCTCTTTCTAATAGGATCGGTCCTAGAGTCCTCAGGACACGAGCGTGGTAGTCGTTTATGTATTTAATCTGAAAGAAACTATATACTTTTAACAGTGGTAGAGCCCGCAATAACAACATCTTTTGCAAGAATGGGCCGGCTCGACCGGTGAAATACCACGACGTCAGAAGACAGGCGTGAAGTAGAAGTATTCTGCGTTTCGTCTGATGAGTGACGTGCCGGAGGCCTAATTAGTCCTTTTCCCCTTCCCACCCTTTCCTCATAAGGATAGGACGGGAAAGTGAAAAGAATTGGACGAGGTTGGCGGGGAAGAGGAAATATCCTTTTTCCTGCCCTCCTCTGTCCATTAAAGGTAGGCAACGCATCTGCAACACATTTGCCTGTTGCGGATGTCTATGGGCAGCACTCACTTTACATCAGGTGATCCGTTTGCTCGTTTGCCACCTTATCAAATAAAAAAAAAAAAAAAAAAGGATTTGACGGATGAGGAGGGGATGGACAGGGAATGGAATTATCCTTTTTTCTGTTTGTCCCCCCCTCCTTCGTCCATGAAGGTAGGCAACGCATCTGCAACTCATTAGCTTGTTGCGGATGCCTATGGGTAGCGGTACTTATTTCCAGGGGCCGCTTGCTCGTTTGCCACTTTGTAATTTAAAAAAAAATACTTTAGTAACGCAAAATATTACATATTTAGTTTTTCCTTATAGAAGAACGAGCAGGCCATTTACTCGATATTACGTCACCGCTACACAGGCATCTGCAATAAGCTAATGTGTTGCTCAAATCCTCTCGTTCCTATCCATTTCTTGATAGAAAAATTACTTGTTGCAATTGATTTGAGAAGTTCTGGAAGGTAATTGAAATAAAGTATACCTCATTGTCATCCAGTATACTGACGTCTAGGCAAGCCGTCTGATGAGGCGCCAGGGATATAGTGTAAAATCCCACTGCGCCTGTGCCGCTGAAGTTACCAACCATACCCTTCGCCTTTTAAGAACAAAAAAGAAATTAAAAGTTCACAGCTTGGGATAGCAGCTTTCAAGTATTGGATTTCATTATGTGATAATTTATCTATCTATTTTATTTAAAAAGCCTTTAGTACGAAACAAATGGCGGACTTACTACCTATAGACATTTTCTTCGACCACGCGTTAAAGAAAAATGGAAAGTCGCACTAGATAAAAAGAGTATCTTACGAAATAACACGAATAGAACAGAAAATACAAATATTCATACACATACATACACCATAGATGAATACATGGAAACAAGGTTTTATTATTTTTTTTATAGCAGAAGATGATACAAGTAAGCGGTTCTGATATCAAGTGATCACTACCCATAGGCTTCTGCAACAAGCTAATGAGTTGACCTACCAATAGGTAGATGTAAGTTTTCTGTTCGTTCCATTCTCTGTCAATAGACAGAATGGAACGAACAGAAAACTTATATTTTCTTTCCTATTTATCCCCTCCCCGCCAAATTCTCGTGCCCTTCCCAATTGGATTAGAAGGGAAAGTGGAGTTGAATAGGTATGACTCCCACCTGTGGTATAAAGGTGGTATGAAGATAATCAAGGTTCCTGCAATTGTACTCTGTTGTAATAATATATCACATATAAACTATACCTATATGTAACCGGCTTGTATTAAATATTACAGATGAGCATATTAAGTAGCTACTTACAAAGATATGATCTGCGTCTCTGTTCATTTCGATGACCTCTACCAGGTCCTCGTGCCTGATGCCGTACTCCCCCACTTCGTAGTACCCGGGTTCTGCGGTCGAAAACATTCGGTATTACTATTGTCACAAGCCTTGAACTGTTTACAGTGGCAATTATTTAGAATTAACAAAACTCTTACTCGATGTTGTTGCAGTATTGATTAGCGTTGAAGACGGGAAATAATTCACTTTAGGGAAAATCCGGCTTGACCATATCGACGTTGGTTAAAATGGTTGGTATGGTACGATATTAGTGTACGGTCCGGTATTGACTTGACGGAGCCGAAACGAGTTCTAAATTATTAGACATACTTAATGCAGTCACAGGTGAGCACAATATATGCGACCACTAGCTCCATCTGTTGAAATACAATAGTACAATAATGGTACCCACCATCGCTGAAGATCATTCCAGGCACTATTCCTGGGTCAGTCGCCATCAGTGCAGCGCCAATGCCCGAGGGCCCCTCGTGCACGTTCAGGAAGTGACCCACCCCGTGCCCGGTGCCGTGCGCGTAGTTCAGACCCACGTCCCATAGAGCTTTACGCGCAAGTGTCTCCAGTAAGTTACCCTCATAGGAAAGAACAGCATTAAATTAGTTTATTTTCGATCAGTTCTTTGAAATAAGACAGGGGCAGTTATCATTAAACTCTTACCGTTGATCCTCTCGGGAAAACCGCTGTCCCCAGGAGTATCTGACCCTTCAGCACTCGAGTGAAGGTCAGACGCTGCTCGGGAGTCGGCGATGAGCTCATGTGCCTCGTCCGTGTTATGTCCGTGGTCCCGTCCCTGTTTAAGAATAATCATTACGTTAATAATTCCCTCCTCACGTCTATATAAAGCCTTACCTCTGATTGTTGAGGATGTCTATGGATAGCACGTACAGTATAGTTATTTAAATGTTTAGCTAGATGGCGTTTTTCTCAATCTTAATATTTTTTTAACTTTATCAGGACCATGGACGGACGAACTGACGACAGAGTTATGACAAACGTACAGTCATCGTTCCTTGATACGAGCGCAAATTTTCAAGTAAATCAGACGTCGACAAGTTGTAACATGTATACAAAACGCCGTGTCATGGACATCAATCTGGTACCGGCATTTCTTACATGTACTGGGCTCCTGAGTCTACGAGAAGCATATCATCAGGTCTGATGACCCTCTGGTCGCCCTCTCTGGAGGGCTTGTAGTGTATAATGGCTCCATTTTCTCCGGCGCCAGCGATCGTCGCAAACGACGGGCCCATGAAGTATTCTTCTTCACTGCACAGATAACATTAGTAAATAAAGTGTTAGAAAAAGCTGAAAACTCTTGGAATGCCATAAGTTGATGCTGCGTAGATGGGCCTCTCAGAAGATCGAAGATACAGAGTACAGGGTCTGCAGTGGACGACTATTGTCAATGTATATGTTGTATGTTTTTTCATATGTAATTCATGTTTAGCAATTTTAATACGAGTATTAAATTTATTTGTATAATACCTTCGTAGGTCCTCCAGTTTGTCTGATACATTGATCTCGGTGACATTGACCCCGGCGGCAACCTCCTCGTGCACCCAGCGGAGGAACCTCACCACTGCGATGCCGTCTTTAATATGAGCAGCACGGAATCCCTAGTAAATGCAATATTGCTTCAAAATTTAAAAAAAAACACGACTGTAATCCAGAGGAGAAGGCAAAGATTTCCATTCGGCGCGATCCTAGCCCATCTCTCACGCTTCTACATACATACATGCTCGTCAGTTACTAGTACTCTTTATAGATATTTGATAGAGCCCGCAACAACATCTGTTGCACGAATGTGCCGGTTCGACCGGTGAAATGCCACGACCTCACACAAGACAGGCGTGAAGTAGAGTATCCTGCGTTTCGTCTGATGAATCAGGTGCTGGAGGCCTAATTCTCGTTCTTTCCCCCTTCCCAGCCTTTTTCTTATTAGGAAAGGATGGGAAGGGGATGAGAACTTGACGGTGGAGGGGATGTATAGGAATTGGAAATAACTATTTTCTGTTTGTCTCCTCCGCTGTCCATTAAAGGTGGGCAACGCATCTGCAACTCATTAATTAGTTGCAGATGTCTATGGGTAGCGATCACTTGACATCGGGTGAACCGCTTGCTCGTTTGCCACCTATTAATATAAACAAAATGTCACTAATAAGAAATACTTTACCCGCAGTTCGACATCGTTCTTAATGCATTTGATGAGGGCTACAGGTGACACGGTCGACAATGTGGTCATTGCCCCTTCCTGGAACAGAAAAGTTAAATGTTACCTTTATTAGAATGGTCTAAAATACCTCATAAGTCATCTGCTATTAGAATAGGACTTACATTATAAGTACACAAAGTTAAATCACAAGTAGGTTGCCGAGTTAAATCTGAGTCCTACATTTAAATCGTAAAATCCAAAATATGTTGAACCCTTACGTAACTCGCCGTTGATGATTCTAGGGGTCAAGTTTATGTTGACATCAAAACAAACTCAAGACACACACTACTTCGTCCACTTGTGGTCATATTATCTAAATATGTAAGGGTATTATGCCGTATGTTATACTAGAAGAGCTTACTGACTTGTGGTAAGTTAGTGCTTACCGATTCTGCTGCGAGGTGTATCGCGTGACTGCCGTCCTGCGACAGCCAAATGGTGCTGCCCCGCGGTAACTCACTCTGCAATAATTGTATAATTGAGAAATAAAGATAACTTTTAGATACAATTCAACAATACTTGGGCAAATATGACCTAAGTCCGAAGTCAGCGCGAACCGCGGTAGGTCAAAACTGGGACTGACAAATATTGTTTAAAGTAAATACAATAAAATATTTGCATATGACTTTATCACAACAGAAGAAAATGCCGATCAGGTCATGACGAACCTGACGAGAAGGGATGCGCCCGGACAGTCCTCGCGACATTTGACGATCTCGCCAACGGAATAGTCTTTGATCGCACAGACAAAACAAGACTTATTGACGAGGAGGGTTGGCGTGACTACGGTCATACTGTGCCGACCCCACATTAGTGGGAGACGGGCTGGGAGAGTATAAATATTTTACTAAATTAGTAATGCTCAATTAATAATATAAGTTAAAAATAAATAACTAAAATTAGTAACAATAGAACAAACACATATATTAACTTCCTGTTACCATTTTTTAGTTGATAGTTACCGCTAATTTACCTTTTTTAGTTGATAGTTACCGCTAATTTACCTTTTTTAGTTGATAGTTACCGCTAATTTACCTTTTTTAGTTGATAGTTACCGCTAATTTACCTTTTTTAGTTGATAGTTACCGCTAATTTACCTTTTTTAGTTGATAGTTACCGCTAATTTACCTTTTTTAGTTGATAGTTACCGCTAATTTACCTTTTTCGTCGAACAATATCTTGTTTGTAGTAAAAAAACATACTAACCGTGATGTTCCTCAAATAGTTAAATATGTCCTGATAACGGATAGTGGATATCTGGGTGCCTTCGGAGGCCAAGTGCTGAGCGATGTCCGCGGAGAGGGAGCCCTCGCCCCACGACAGAACCACGTTGTTGGGGGCACTCTGCATTAAACATCATACCATCAGAAACATAAAAAAATGTAAGGTCTCGTAGTGCAGTTTTTCCACAAAAGTTGTAAGGTAACATGTTAAAGAACCAAGTCAGTTATTTTAGTATGGAAGCATGCATTCTAATTAAAATAACTAATTAATTTTTGTAATTGTTATAAATGGTTAGATTACCATCCAATAATAATAATAATAAGCCTCTCGGAAGTCGAGAGGTTCCTGGATGGCCTGGAAACGGTGGTGCAGAGGCCATCGCCGGCCCAGGTCGTCGCCGGCCTAGGTTTCATTTCCCTTTAGAACTGATTACATTCTGGATAGAAAGAACCCTACGTTATTTTCTACCTAGCTAAGCTAAGCTTACTCTCTTACTTACCAGGTCAGGCCTTAGCACCAAATACGAGAAGAAAACAGGGTTATAAGGTATGTCGGAGCCGCGTAGATTAAGGGTATCTGAAAAAGAAATATATAAGCTTTTCTTAGGTTATATTTTCCAGGGGCGGATGTACCTAAAGGGTAGGGCTGCAGTACAGGGCCCCCTGGATTTAAGTCCGAGGAGGAAATTTAATAAATCGACCTTTTTCTAGAATGTTTCCCACTGCAGGGACACAGGCCTCCTCTCCAAGATAGGGAATGAGTCGTAATCCACCACGCTGGTCCAGTGCGAGTTGGTGGATGTCACATGTCTTCGAATTTGTGGTTCTAAGAACATGCCGGTTTTTTCACCATGTCCTTCACCGTTTTTGGAGCAGTGGTGATGAAATAAATTACACAAAGTAAAGCGCCTGCCTGGGCAACCCGCGACCTACAGTACGTAAGTCGGGGCCTAAGCCGCTGAGCCGCCACTGCTCCTTTTTAATTTAATAAAGATATAATTAAGACAATTTGCAGGCGTGTAGACGGTGACGGGTACACGTTAATCAAGCCGCGCTGACAGAAGTAAATGTAAACTTACAAGCGATATCATCTAGGGCCGTGAGCACCAGGGCTGAAGCTCCGCGGGACCTGATCTGTGACATCAGCTCTGATACTTTCTCAGAGGATCTTCTACCTGAAATGAAAAATACGTTAATTGAACTACATATTATACAAGCAGTTAATTTACATAACCAATCAGCCCAATTGACTTTATACAATAAAAATACCACCTTATACTTCAGAATCGGTTCAGCCGCTTATATTACAAGGCACAATGGAACGAACATACACATATCTCCACACATACATGTGTGTATGGAGATACCATACACACATGCGATTGTGAAAACAGAGGTAGAGCCCGCAACAACATCGGTTACATGAATGTATACCGGTCGAAGACACGCGTCAAGTGAAGTTCTGCGTTTCATCTGATGAATGAGGTAGCGGCGACCCTACTCTTCTTTCCCTTCCCATCCAATTCTAATAAGAAAAAGATGGGAAGGGAAGGAGGATAAATAGGAAAGGAAATCTCTTTTTTTGTTTGTCTATCCACCCTCTCGCCATTAAAATAGGCAACGGGGTAAACATAATAACATTCATTGTTTCCATTAAGTCACTGAGAAGGGCGTGGAAAAAGTGTTACCAGTAAAGTTAACAGGAAGAGCCAGTAATGCGTTGTTGGGCCTAGCCGGTGGCGGGTCACCGACGCTGGTTCGAGCCAAGTCAACCAAGTTCTGTGAGATAGGCCTCAAGATCACGTTCACTTGGTTAAGAGCGGTCTGCGAATAGAAATGATAGATGGCATTATTCTCAATTATTTTAATCTCAGATGCCAAACAAACCTTTAAATAAGTTTGTGTCGTGCCTATATTATGTGTGTTTGTCTGTGACATCGTAACAATTAAACGTGAGATATTATTTTGCTGCGGTTTTTTCTTCTGAAAGACTTTTCTTTTTATTCATACATTCCATTCAAGTAATTATTGCCACTTAACAATGGGTGTTAAAAGACGTACCTCTAAAGTTCTCCACGCGCTGCGAGTGTAGGTCGTGGGGTCTATGCCGACCACTGATCCCGCACGCATATTCGCCACCAGCCACGCGGGAATCGCCAAGTCCGTTCCTGGAAAATCAAAACAATATATAAAATCACGTCTACACAAACACACAAACCCATCTGTTGTCTTCTTTTCTCTCCTGGAAGAGAAAAGGTACAATATAAATCGGTTTGAGTTAGGTACAGTTACACAAAGAAATGGTTTGGTATAAATAAATTTCGATACACTACAAGGTAAAATTGCCTTCATTCCTTTGTACATTCTCGAACCATTGAAGCAAGCCTCAATTTAGCCGCAAAGTTTACAGTCCATACAGCTCTTGTAATCCTATCATTCGGAATCACGTTTAGCATGCTTTCTACGACAGCAGCGCCCCAGGTCGGAGGATTGGAACGGAGTGATTTTAAAACAAATATTACCTTACTTGGCTTCTCCTACATAGATGCTTTAGTATATGCCAGATATTGTGATATCTTGCTTACGACCAACCAATAACAGAGCATGCAATCTTAAAAAATAGTTTTTCACTCAAGTATACTTCTTCGGTCACAGTAGCGCCATCTCTTTATTTCTTTTACCTTGTCTCATAAGACTCCAGACGCCAGTATCGACCTGTAGGTAGAACTGAGTGAAGTATCTGCCGTCGGTCCATACCAGGGCGTGCGATGACGTCACCACGGCCGTGCCAGAAGACCCGGAGAGACCGGAAAGCCACTCGCGGCGTGCGTCGCAAGGCGCTATGTACTGGGACTGTGAATTTACATATAACTTTGTTAATTTTTGGAACTGTGATAATCTGAATTGATTTAAAGATGTAATGTGTCACTGAAAACACACCTTTATGTGGTAGACATTCACTACACCAATACCGGGACAATGCTATTTATTTTAATATCTAGTTATTCATTATTCAACTTGCCGGGGAATTATGTATAATATCAAATTAATCAGTTTGACTATAACGAACATAGCACATATATGCCTCTCTCTTTTCCCTCAACCTACGCTATATCTTTTATCTCACACTATTTCGTGTAACGAAATGTGCCTAAAAGTGTTACGTCCTTCAAATTGAAACTTCTATTCTCTTTAAATTATCGAATTACTTCTCTGCACTTTTATTTCACAAATATAATAGTGCGTCATAGACCAAGGAGCCGGCATCGAACTGACTTTCGTCATTCTATAAAACCTGAAAGTTCCTCTGTGTATATTCGTAATAGAGATAAATAACAATAATTATAATTCATCATAGTTTCAGTCGTCCGACAGGTCTGACAACTACTTGTTTCCATTTGGCATGATCCTGGCACATCTCCCTCTTTTACATGTGTGTACATACATGCTCGTCGGTTACGGGTAATATAGGTATATGTAAACATATGGGGAAGGTATATAAATACATTATAGAATAAGAAGCAGTCTTAATCCTAAGCTCGTGGTTTAATTACATGTCCCTAAGTTAATGGGTACTCCTTATATCGCCCTTCTTTAGTATGTTACTAATCTGATCTAAGTTCTCCTTGGACGTATCCTACCAACGCTGCCACTCATTTTTGCAACATGCCCAAACACAAAATTGTGGTGTGCTACTTATCAAAGCAACCGTGATTCAAACTTCATATCTGGGGATATTTATCTGTATTAGGGACGCAGAGAATCTTTCAGATTCTTGGGCTAGTAAAGGCAGATACTCACATTATGTGCGTCTGCAGTGGGCACAATGTAAGCATCGACGCCGTTCTGTTGCAGCACCGCCCGGACCGCCGCCAGCCGCTGCTGAGCCGTCTGCCTGCTCATCCGACTCCGAGACTCACTCGCTGATATGAACATACGTTGCTTTTTAATAAAGGAACGATGTGATGTATCCCTCTATCATCCCTCCTCGCAGAAAACAGGCGTGAAGTAGAAGTACTCTGCGTTTCATCTGATGAATGAGGTGCCGGAGGCCTAATTTGAGTCCTCTTCCCCTTCCCAGCCTTTCCTAATAAGGATAGGATGGGAAAAGGAAGAGGATTGGACGGAGAGGGCGTTAACGGGGTAAATGAAATATTCTTTTTCCTGTCTATGTCCTCCTCTGTCCATTAAAGGTAGTCAACGCATCTGTAACACATTTGCCTGTTACAGATGTCTATGGGCAGCGTTCACTTAACATCAGGTGATCTGCTTGCTCGTTTGCCGCCTTCTACATAAAAAAAATCCATAGACATTTGTAATTGAACCCATAGATACGTCTTTTCTACTCTTGGACATTGGTCTTAGGTAGGTCATTCTACGTAGGTAAGAGGAAAGAGTAGATAATGACTAGGACCTCATAATAGATGTAAATGCACCTCACATTGAAGATGGGTGATGATAGCGGACAGCCTGAGGCACCTCGCTCATCAAACGAAACGCATCAGGCCCGTGTGATGGTACTGTCCAAAGACAATGATAAAAATGCTGCTGAGTCTTGACAACTATTCTGGCCGCAGTCGAAGACCTACCCCTGTTCTTATAGTCAATTGTAAATTCTTATTAAAGACCTTCAGTAAGCCACCTCACCCGTGCCACATTACTCTCACCTCTCTCAGTTCTACATAACATCTACGCAGTACTATCTATCCGTTATTTCCGCCTTTCCTTTCAAACTATTTCTACATATATTCTTAGGTCTCCGATCGATATATGATACAATTTAGCAATTATAATTTATTTCGTCTATTAAAACAAGCTTTAATATACTTACGGAATATAGGAGTGTCAGGTTCTCCCCAATCATATTGACTGCTTACGACGTACGAAGAACTAAGTCGTGAAGATGCGCTGCAAGGAAATGCCATTGATCAATTAATTCTAATCCGCTACTGGACGTCGGGTTACCACTGATCGCCGCAAAGATCCCTCATCCATTGGGTTCACGCTAAATTAACCAGTTCATCGGTCCATTTTGTGGGAGGCTTACATACATACTATATCGATCGATTAATTAGAAATAATAGGTAAACCTTTGAAAATACATAAATACGTTTTCAGGCACGGAATAAAATAAAAAATGATAATAAAAATACGGGTATCTTATTATCCAAATATTAAATACCTTTTCCGAAACAACACGAAAATATAAAAAAAAACAAAGCAGGGTCTGTCCACACAGCTAGTTTAATACAATGTCGCAACAAGCCTAACACTCTTTTACTGAATCTTATTAGGCTGTGTCTGACAGTGTACTTCTTATGCTGGACTTGAAATATCCAGGCCGTAGTAACAAATAGGTACAACAAGAAAAAAATCATTCGGAAAACAGTACTGTTAAATTTAAGTAAAATTATCTATGGCTAAGACAGACAGCTCGGAGGTTTTTGAAGTAGCCCAATCGTGCAAAAATTACCATTCCGAATCCTAAGCAGTGGCCTTGGGTATGTTTTAGGTGTATAAGCTAATGCTGGATTGTTTCCGGAACGAGAGTTTCGGGGATAATTTCCTTTGTAAGGGTGAAGTTATAAATAATATTGTGGCTGATCCGTCTTCGGATATGGCCAGGAGAGTGTTTAAGTTGGCCAACATATGTTTAAGCAAATAATGTTTTAAGTAGGCTAGACTATTTATGGGACAGCGAGAAAGCCCTTTTTCTTTATTTAATTTTAAAAAAGCTGATAATTATGGAAAGGTAATGAATTCTTACAACTTATTACATACCAAAAGCAAATAAAGACCACCAACAGTATACTTGGAAACGACATTGTGTATTACTGTGTGTGTTGTGGGCATATTCCGATAGTGTATCGTATCAATGGATTTTAGAATGGTTGTTAGATGCGACAATGTTCATACCGCGACGATGATCCATTTAATTAAAATTACAAAAACAATTCATAGTTATGGGAATAAAACTAATTTAAAAAAAATTATAGTACTATGTAGTTGGCACACGAGCAATCGGTTCACCCGATGTCAAGTGATTTTTTTTACATTTTTTTTTACTTTCGTACAAACCAAATGAATTAACCTTAAATGAAGCACAGATAAATGTCGTCCAGTGTACGATTGCTATAAATAAAAATGTCAGCGAAATGCCGTGTTCACACTGCCGAAAACATTTACATAAAATATTGAGATGACAATATGTTATATTCGACAGTGTGAACTCACGGTATCCAGTACGCGATGAGCGATGAGATGAAATTCAATTGATAGCGCAACAAACTGACAAAATATACACATTTAAATGATTAATTATTTGCGAAAATATAAGTACAATAATTTAATAGTAATAAGCAATCCATAGATTAACGTTACACGTAATTTTATTGACATAAATTATCATTGATAAACGTAAGTACTCGGTATCTTATCTTTGCACTGCTTCGTACAATTTGTCCTCCTATTATTAAGAATTACTGCAATCATCGTGTCGTTTCACATCAAGATGTGAGTTTTGTAAGAAAAGGTTTTTACGTCAAAACTCCTAAATTCCACAATATTTTCGAAAAGAAACTTTCTCTCATATTACCCTATAAGATTAACCTTATCTTTTTGTGACTGAAATGTCACAGTTTGCCTAGATGAGACATGTAGGCAGGGCGCAGAGGGCGCGTAGCCTAAGCCTCTTTAAGAGTAACTTAGCTCGAGGACTCCCTCCGTATAGCCTCGGCTCGGGCCGTTACTCTATTATTGTAACCGGATTGGGAAAGATTAGCTGTCACTAGCACTTTGTATAGTTAATTACGTTTGTTATGTAATTCTTTCAATATCTTGCAATAAAACAAGATATATTTAATGAGGTAGTTGGGTGATTCAGGTACTGCGTGGCTTTTATTGATCTTTATGTAATTAAATTACGTTAAGAGAAGGTTAGGGGAGTTCTAGCTATTTTTTTTATGAAATAATGAACACTGATAAATACAGAAACAGATGGAAGAACCTGGAGGAGCGCCAGGGTCGTGCAAAATGGAAATCCGGACATACCTCTCTGGATAACTGTCACTGGTCACCTGTTATCACCGATACCCATAGGCATCTGCAACACAAGAAAGCTAATGAGTTGCAGATGATTTGTCAAACTTTAAAAGAGAATAAAAGGTATTCCGCTTTCCTATTCATGGCCTCCACCGTCTAAATCTCGTCCCCATCCTATCCTTAGTAGGAAAGGATTTAGGCCACCAACATGTATCTCATAACACTGGACGCAGAATATACTTCCACTTCAGGCAGTTGCCGTTGCAATGCGATCCTTTAGAAGTATATTAGGTGTGACCTTGAATGATAGGATTAAAAATAGCTTTATAAGGGCAAAGTGACACCTTAAGAAAGGTATACTTCGGTGGTTCGGACATGATGAAAGAACGAATGAAGAGAGAATAACGAAAAAAAATTATGTTGCAAAAATCAGTGGCAGTGTTGGTAGGGGACGCCCTAGGAGAACTTATATCGATCAGATTAGTGACTTGGGAGAACCCAAAACTGATGAGTATGTATCCGTAGATGCATGAATGTAGAAGAACCGAGAGAGGTGTGGCAGGATCACGCGAAATGATAGTCCATAATATCTGCCTACTCCTCTTGGTTACGGATGTGATTGCATATTTTTTCATTTATCCCTGTCTTCTGTGAGTTCGTGGTATTTCACCGATCGAGCCGGCCCATTCGTGCAACAGGTGTTGTTGTGTTAGAGTTACAAATATTGGTTAAAAAATAAGTAATTGGATTTGAATGCTAAATAATACGCACTTAGAAATAGTTTATACGATTTCTATACTATATTATTCTTTAAATCATCCGAATCAAATGAATGCTTTGTATACACCTGCGAAATACCCTTGTGGTCCATTGAACCAAAAATATGGCAGATCATTTATATCGTCCAGATTCCAATGATATCTTTTAGGCAGGAAGTGCGGCAGTCTACTGCGTCTCTCGTCTGCAGGAAGATGTCGCGAAGGACCTTGTATGTAAATTATTTTAGGTTTAGTATTCATATTTCTTACTGGTATTTCCATTTCAATGGACGATTCGACAGAACCAGCGTCTATTTTATCGTTGGTCGATTCCTTAGAATTTTCTATGACTTCAAATCTTTTAGGTTTTCTTATCTTTTTCTTTTTACTAGGTCTTTCAATTGATTCATCTTCGCTACTCTCGTCTGTGCTATGTGTTCTGAAATCTATGAAATTTATTAAATCTGCTACATTGACTTTTCTACTCCTACCTATTGCAGGTGCCAATGTGTCGTGCCTTCCTTTGAAACTTGCTATAATGTGCTTAAGTTTGGAATAAAGATTTCTAGCATTACTTAAGGTATTAGATTCTTTTCTAGTTGCGCTAAGATCGCTAACATCTAAATAATCTTCGGAAAATGAAATGTCTTCATTGGAGTTCGTTCTTGCCATATCTCGTAGGTTTCTCACTTCATCTTCTAATCTTGTCACATCAAGAAAACTATCTTGTTTAGTATAACTAATTGTTTTTGGTTTAAAATTTAATCCAGAAACTTTTCCGTCATCGTCATAGATTAAACACAGCATATTCGGACTGAGGTCAACACAGTCACTTGTCGTCTGTCTGATATAAAAATTCTTATTGGGCTTTTCGTTCTTAGGTATTTTCTTCATATCATATCTGTTGTCCATTGAACTTTTGTTAGTTACCTTTAATATAACAGATTTTGCTTGCAATGTGTCGAAATATACTGAAAAATCACAAAAAATCTTAGAATAATTACAGAAATTGTACGATTTATTTCCCCCATCTCCATTCTGGCATCGGACGCTTAGACATAGGCTAGTTCGTGCGCTACACCCGCCTTTCGTTCCAGTCGCAGACCTCGCGTTGTCGACGAGGATGGGACTTATTACATTTTGGATTGGAACTAGTTACCAGCGCCAGAGTTTCTGGGGTTGGGCTTGACCACTGGGTCAACGTCCGGCAGTGGATGTCTGTTGAGTACCATGATCACGAATCTTGCTTGTTCAGTGTTACAAATAATAATATCAACGTACCAAATGCAATAATACAAAACAAGATAAAGGTTCTTCTGCACGTCATCGTTAAACAAATATTATGCATTCACGAAACGCTGACCGGAGTCGTACTTAGTTGATTCTGAGCTCTAAAATATTTACTAACACTCATCATCAGTAGATTTGTCCGTCATGTTGTTATTGCCGAAACAATTAAACACTGCAACCGACTGGTTACAGGGGTGAATATGGAAAAAGGTAGCAAATAAGCGATTTCCTGAAAAAGAGGACTGGAATCGTGCGACCGGCACCTTACTCTTCAGGCGTGCACGTAGCCAACATGTGTACTTGACTTCGTGAATGTACAAGCGACAGAGGTGTGACAGTGGCAAATGGATTCATTATGCGGTGAATTAATTAAAGTTTATTTTTTAACAGCGTATCGTCAGGTTAAAAAGCTAGTATGTAATTCAATAATCAAAGTCGTTGCTAACAACTCAAAGCGATCCGTTCCGCGTGAATTGAAAATAATTGAATTATCAAAGAAGCGTTTATATACGCGAGTGTACATGTATGAGTGAACAGTACATTATTTTCAAAATTATGACGTCACTATCAATGACGTCATAATCCTTAAAAAATGAAATTTGAATTTAGAACAACTAATAATTTAAATAACACTCAACCGACAGACTCAGGGCACACGTCGTCACAGGAAGTTGGGTATTGGTGATATTGGGTACAATAGGTGGATTGACTAGAGGACACGTTCACAAATTCGCTGACACGTTGCGCACATGTACCGCCTTCTTATATGAAACACGATGGCAACCAAGAAAAGGGAATAAATAGAAAAAAGAATGTTTCCTATCCCTGCACAGTGAAATTCTTTCCCCTCTTCCATCTCCTCCTTATTAGACAATAATAAAAGGGCGTAGAGGATAATTAGGCATCCGGCACCTCACTTGTCGCACCAAACGCAGAATACTTGACGCGTGTCTTCTGTGAGGTCGCGGTATTCCGTCACGTCACACTGCAAACGCATCATGAACAGTCCGTCCGTCTCTCTCGCTCAAGCGGTCAAGCTTATGAGTGTGAGACAGTTATTGTTTTACTCTTACTAAAGCTACTCTTTATAAATACAAAGTGGTGTTCTTTTGAGAAAAGGTCAGGAATTAAATAAAACACAACACACGAATTGGAAAATATATATATTCACTGGATAAAACAACGTAATGTCAACAATATCTACGATCTCTATTCCACCTAAAAAGAATTCATATCAACACAGACAATTAAAAAAAAACAATACATTAACGTAACATTTACGATGCAAATACAATGAAATGCAACCCCATACACGTAGCGGTGTTGACATGCTTCGACATACAAAAACAATTTGGTAGTAATTATTTATAACCTATAAACATAGGGAATGATACATCAAAATATAATAAATGGCAACAATCGTTTCGAACTTACAAACAGAACTCTACAGAAAAGTTTCATCAGAAATACTTATCTAGAATCCGTCGAATTATAAACTGGCAACACAAATTTAAAAAAAAAACTCGACATAGCAACATTATTTGCACTGTTGATTTCTTAATTACAAAAGCATTGCCTCTAATTACAAGAAATAAAATATAAACATTTACTTCCCGCAGACAGTAACATGAGACCTTGCGATGACGTCACATTAGTGTACAAAATAATTTACGTCCTGAAACCAAAAAAAACATAGTATAGCTTCGATTCAAAAGCGAACGCGGCGTGAAGGTTGGACGTAAGGTCTTATGTTATTGTACACGCGTATTATTTACCGTACCTTTCATAAGAAATACACGTAAGAGATAAAAATACAACGCCTTTATATATGTTGTGTATGTAAAAGCTTATTGTATTGCATTATATACTTTACTATATAAGCATTGAATAGCAAAGCTGTTCGTGTACCACAGCTTAAATATTAATCAGGAATTATTTAATTACATTACTTAGCATTGGCAAGTTATACTTTTGATCGATTCACTGAATGGGAGGGCAATGCGGGGTGTTAAATAAAATGCATATTGTTAAATGATTTGAAATGAAGTGAAATTGTTGCAGTAATGAAAATTTAAGGTGCATTTTCACCCAAGTGAAATTCAAAGTCAAAGCTTTAGTGGAAATGCACCTTAAAATTTTAAAAAGCCATCGAGAATAGTATTTCTTGAGACGATATAGGATTTCTTTATTTAACGAATAAAGAAGGAATAAATTGATAAAAAGGCAGGAAACACGGGTAAGGCTTCGTGGGGTTCGCCATGATTTTTGCCCCCAAAACGAAAAATACAATGGTAAAGTTGACGTGATAATTTGCAATTGTTTTTTTTCGATCTACGATTAAATTTTCGATTTTGTTGCTTAGGTTGGACCCCAGGGTCCCACAAACTCACAGTCCGCTGCCCGTATCAGTTATCAATCAAAAGCATTGACACAAAGCATCATAGGTGCTTCAAATTTACTTTGGTTACTCCCATATCGCTTTAAACATGTGTGTATTTATAATACTAAACGATATTTAATTATAGCCACAGATCGGACAACTAAAGCTGGTATACACAGTACTCACAATGACACCATTTCACTATACAGTATGTTTCAAATTTAATAATTTTGATAGAAAATGGAATAATTACAAAACATTCAATCTACTCGAGTTTAAATAAAGTCGGATGGACTGTGAACACATTTAAAAAAAAAATTGCTTCTAATAATAAAAAAACCACTCTGTATTTAAAAAGAGTAGCAAAAACAAAACTTTAACTGTCTCCCTCGCACTTATAAGCTTGACAGCGTCCGAAAGACGGATAGGCTTGTCATAATGCGCTTGCAGTGACGTCACGCTATGCGCTTATTCACCGAGTGTACACAAGCAGCCACCAGCTTTAGTTAATCGACGTATAACACCATTTGCTGGTAATCATTCTCTTTACAATATATAAAACCAGTCGAAGATTTTTTACACATATAAATTCAATCGGTCTAATATCGGTACCTTGAAATTGTATGTTCATCAGGTATAATGTAGGACTCTATTGGTGAAATAATTTTTCAAATCGGTCCAGTAGTTTCAGAGCCTATTCAATACAAACAAACAATCAAATCCTTCATATTAGCTTAGATGGAATAAAGGAATTTAATTAGGATTTCATATTTTAACCGGTTTTATATAGTTTTTAATATTTTCCCTTCACATTTAACTCATATCTGTTCCCCATTTATCAACAAATCGTAAACACACACTAAACGTATAAACCGATCAAGTTATCTGAGAAATATCAAACTGTCAGTGTCTATTGTTAGTGGAATGGTTTGCCAGTTTAAAGTATTAAATTACCCGAGATAGTGTCATATTGCGCAACTGCAACACATTATTTAAAAAAAATAGTTTATTTTTATTGTAAAGTAAGCGATTACTCTTGTATGTTTTTGCACAGATAAATATAACTAGTTACATTTATAATTTTTATTACACATGTAAATACAGACAAAAAATATCATCCGCGTAAATAGAAGAATGTAATCTTAAGGCTTAATTTATAATATATAACAGGGCACAATAACTTTTGTTTATGTGAAATTACTATAGTTTACCTATTTAATTTTGAATTACATAACGTTTAAAACGTTCTATATTTTGTGCACATTCAATTTAAATGGCAACACCAAAGCGACGGTGGCGACGCCACTCAGTTTACTGTTACTATGCTCAAGTCGCAGTCTCTGTTCGATTTTTGAGGATGATAAAATAGGAATTATCTCGCAACTGTAGTTAGTTAACTAAATAACCTACTAAGACTCGGCTTTTGCCCCTTAAATTTTTTTAGAAACCAAAAAAAGATAGAACATTCTAGAAGAAGAGCAATATAATTCTATTATTTCCAAGGTACCGATAGTAAATGTGTCAAATAAAAACCAAACAGACTCTGAAGCACGTGCACAACTATTTGGTCGATGTGTGGCACCAATCAGTCTTAGGACATCCAGTTTAGAAAGACCTGGACCAGCATAGCTAACACGAAGCCCGCGAACATATCCCACGCGTGGGAGTACGGTACTGGACGAGGCGTCGCCCTAATCTGGTCGAAGACTCGCTGGCTCTCGCCGAACAGCTCTACAGTCCTGGTTAACCTTTCCAGAGTTATTGATTGTTCCCGTAAAGACGAGTCAATGGCGATTAGGGCCTGCTTCAAGGTGCGTCTGAAATTAAATTATTTTTTTTTAATCAAAACACAAAGAACCTCCTCCGAAACATGTCGGTGAAGCAGTTTTATTGAATTCATTATTATACTAATAATAAATCATTCAGACATTGGATATCAAGAACCAAATGTCCTTATACTAAATTATAAGTCACCAAGTCGCCGGGGGGTTGATTTGTTAAAAAAATGGTCGAAATATGCGACTTAAATGGATTCCTGCCAACCAAATCCACGGTCGGGTGAAATTAGTCAAATATTTTCATTTGACAGATGTCAGAACATAGGTTAGGTTTTATTCTTACTGGTTTACACTACTTACATTTTTTTTTCATATCATATTATATTAATATACGATCCCAACTCACGTGGAGGTCTTGGATCTCCTGGCCAGCTCGTCTCTGGAGTCCGAGTCGGAGGGGGGCGGCGGCTCCCGCAGTCTCTCCGCGCGCCGCACGGCCGACGAGATGACGAACTCCTCCTCGAATTCTATTATCTCCTCGGGCTGCCACGGACTGTAAGTATATTGACGGATTATACATTACTAGCGACTCTACCCAGTTTCACAAGGGTACCATTCTATAAGATGCGTTCTGGTTGATGTATGGATCCTGGATGTATATACCTCAACATTCAATATTTTTTGCATTCGTGTGTCGGGAAACGAGCTGGATTTTACGAAGTCACCAATTGGCGACTTAAGGTTGCTTCAATTTTGAATCACGTATGCTCCATGCGGTCATGTGAAATTAAATAAATAAGTATTGGCTTTCATTTCCCTTTGTACCGGACTAACATGGTAACGACTTCCGCGCGTATACGTCCATTCCACAATGACCTCCTGTAACCTAAGCATCGATTCTGAAGATTGGATGGCATTAGAGTCGTATTTTTCCTGTCATTTATTTACTGGCAGTGTGGTTAATTTATTTTGCATTAACTTAATAAAAAAATTACCTTATCTCAGAAGCCTGTAAATTAATATAAATCATGGATTGGTGCTTACATTCAATGCATATATTTGTTTCAAAATTATTTATGTAGCGAGAGAATTATAGTTATATATGATATTACAAAGTTGGTCGACTTGTGCGTGCGATATTATTTGTCGGGGCAATAAATAGATTTGAATAAAAAGTCGGCGGGAGCTGATGTAAGAAATTAGCGCGTGCAGAGCTCTCCGCCAATCAGAGGGCGGGATGCGGACGCGACATCTCCAAGTTAGTTCTGATTGGTGCGCGTTGTCAACAACCAACAATATGGACGTGTACCTACTACAGTATACGTTTAGTCAGACAATAGCTACCGATCGAGCCGAGGCTCGGCCCTCTCGGGCACCCTCGAATCGGAAAGCTAAACGCGTATTGAGTGACAGCCCAAGCCGAGGTCCCCTCTCGGGGTCCCTTGAGCCCAGTCACTCCATGGAGCGTCCGCCGAAGCGACCTAAGAGCTCGGCGGCCTCCCAATCCGGTAATACTAGTAAGGTAACGGCCCGAGCCGAGGCTCCCCCTACGGAGGGAGCCCTCGAGCTAAGTTACTCTTAAAGAGGCTTAGGCTAGGCGCCCTCTGCGCCCTGCCGCCTCGAGCCCGGTGTAGCTGTAAATGCCTCCTCAAGGCAAACAGTGACCTTTCAGTCAAAAAAAAAAACAGTATACGTCCAGATTTTATTTATTGAAACATGCAAAAACCTAACAAAACTCCCATATAGATAAATGTATAAATAAAAACCGAATCTAAATACAAAATTTAATGAAAATCGTTGGAGCTGTTTCCGTTTCAGATTATATATATATATATATATATATATATATATATATATATATATATATATATATGCCTGCCTATATACGAGTAAAACGTTCGAGCTGTCAGTATATATACGAGAATTGCTCGTTTAAATAAATTAAATAGATTTCCGTTTTATTATTAGCCTTACATACGCACCTAGTATTGGCGTGGGTGTATCTCCATCCTTGGTCGATGACACCTGCAAGAGATTACATTACAAGACTACATAAGCGGCGTACGTCATCTTTCTTTCGTTAATACGTACAAAAATTGTTCTTAGGATTTATTTATTTGAAGAAGGTGCCAAATGTGTAATCAAATCACCTGATATCTAGTGACAGCTACCCACAGGCATCCATAACAAGCTAATGAGTTGCAGATGCGTTGCCCATCTTTGGATACATCGTCCTTTTTTTCTCGGGCGGGAATGGGGAGAGGACTAGATTGGGCCCCACACTTCACATATCCAGAAGAAACGCAAAATACTTCTGCTTGACGCTTGTCTTCTGCGAGGTCGTGGTATTTCATCGGTTGAAAAAAGCGCAAGAACATAGCTTGACATTACTATACTTTATATGCATACAGAAATATAGAAACATTTTGTAATAATCAACTTTATTCCTTTCTTTTACGGTTTAGTTTCCACTGATCATCAGTTGAGTTAGATGGCCTTGATTGATTGGGTTTTACCTTCTGGCACCGCGCGGGAGTCCCTACGGAATAGGCGCGGCACCCAGGGCGACAATAGGTTTCTGGCGCGAGTTCTCTGCGCTTCTTCTATTATTGTCTTCTGTTCTGTCGCTGCCACCTAAGAAGTTACAAGAATATTGAAGGAAATTCTGTCGGTTTAGATGCCTAAATAATAATGGTCAGATTAGTGGCACACTTAAGGCGTATCAACAAGTATCCTAACAGTAGTAGTAGTAGTATATTAACAAGTATCCGTAACCGACGACGACGATATAGAAAAAGCGAAAGGTGTACCAGGATCGCACCAAATGGAAAACTGCAATCTCTGCCTACCCTTCTGGGTTACAGGTGTTAGTGCTTATGTATGTAATGATTTAGTTCAGGGAGTTCTTTATAAGATAGGCGCAAGGCTTTGATAAATTGACCTACCCCGTGCGCCTCGACCTCACAGCGTGAAGAATAAGAGCAGAAACTTGATAGCGTTGCCTCTCCCACAGATTTTTAAAGCGTTAAAAGTAAGTACATGTCTAAAATATATTGGACTATGAAAAAAAAGTAGAGCCAACCTGGTTTCAGTATATCCTAATACCTATGACTTTGACGCCCCCTGCCTGCTTGAGTGCCACTGTTTGCTCCCCCTCCCCCTAGATCCAAGGCGTATAGGCTACAAGGTCACAATGTAACGCACATACCCATGAAAAACATTACCCTCCTTTCAGCCGGGTATAAATGTACCTGATCGTCGTTGAGTATAGCTTCCGATACTTTGAGCCACAGCTTCTGCGACTCAAACTCCTGCTGGCGATCCAGATTCATCAGGTATCTCGGCATCCTTTGTTCTTTTAAGATGCTCACATCGAGGAGATTGGATTCTTCCTGGAATTTAATGAACAAAACTTGACAATTTGAACAGCACGTCAGTACAATAATATAACCCAGTCTTATCCCTGTCTTTTCCCATCCCTCCCTTCTCTTCCTAATGTTCCATCTATAAGCTTTCCCCATGTTCTGTATGTGCCGTTTCTTTTAAAGCAAGAAACGATTTCTATAGTTCCATATACGCGAAACGTGTCGAATAATGTTCAGTGATCTTCGCCACCCACATTCCGAACTCCAAAAGGAGCCTAAGTAGCTTCAGTCTGGAGCTCATTTAATAATGAATTGACAATAACAGTGGTAGAGCCAGCAACATCTGTTGCACGAATCTGTCAGCTCGACCGGTGAAACCACGACCTTATCGAATTATACTGCGTTTCGACTGATGAATGAGGTTCCGGAGTCCTAATTCTACCTCCATTTTCCATTTTTTTGAAATAATGAAAGGATTAGAAATGGGAGAGGATTTGGTACGGGAGGGGATGGATATAAAAGGGAAATAACTATTTGCTATGTATCTACTCACCCCAGTTCTCTTGTCTTTGATCTCAATCTTGCCGTCCCAGTATCCTTCAACAGTTGCAATGGTGTCTTTGCCCTTTTTAATCCTTCCAGATATCGCGTTTGTCTGATCAGCACCACCCAAGAAGGACTGGAATGGACAGAAATTAAGGGAAAGTCTCATCACTGTACATAAAATACCCTAAACTGCAGGCAGAAATGATAAATAAATAGGATTTATTTGTGATAGACCAATATTGCGGGAGTCTATTAAATGTGGGCAAGGGACTAATACCTCAGAGGACGCCTTCGGTGAATGTTAGATTTTTAAAAAAACGTGTGCAAGCCTTTAAGAATTTATACAGCTTTAGAATAACAAAAAAAATATGTCTTGTACTCCTTAGTATAAAAAATATATATAAAATGCAGTAGATTAATTTTAGAAATTATAGCAAACTTTGAATGTTTTAAATAATGAATCGAAATCGAGTTAACCACAAACCATAGACAACATGGCGTCGCGTCGTTAAAAATCACTAGCGCCATTGTTCCAAAGCGCGCCAAAAGTTGTATAACCTCAAAAAACTACTCACGCGTAATTTGAATTCGACGTCCGCTTGATATCCAGTGTCCTGACATATAATGTGGACCTGTAACGTACAAGTTACATCACCTGAGTGTTTTTTTTACATTTTGACGTGACAACGTCTAATAAATTAATGGATAGTAGGTGGCATTCGCTAGAAATGTAGCGTTACGGTCGGGTCTCGCTGCACTTGAGCCGAGAGTAACCGATGCACGATCGATGTGCCGCGTGTCTGAATGTGTGAACGAGAGCGTGACATGAGAGAGAGCGATAGTAGCGCCTTGCGCCCAAACCCCTGGGGTTATTTTACTTTTTTTTACAATTTTTACCCGGAGTGTCTCAGACATACAGCCAGACATATAATTTTTAAATTGACTCTTTTATGGATAAAGATGGCCAACAAGCAGGCATTTCACCGTCACCTGCCTATGAGCATCAGTCAACTTATATGATGAATAAGGTTGTTGAAATGAGTTGCAGATTTGATAGACTCAGAACCTCAGCTCAACAGACGAAATGCATACTCCTACTTGACACGTGTCTTCTGTCAGGTCGTGGTACTTCACAGGTCGAGCCAGCATATTCTCGCAACAGATGTTGCGGGCTCTACCGCTGTATATGACTACTGCTTGTACATTTCTTTTTTTTACTTAATTTTATCTATGAATAGTTTTTCATTTGTCATAGTTTTATGATGTATTTAGATGAGTCGTAAAACAAAAAAAAACAAATGTCTTTAACAGAAGACTGTCTAGTTGAGGTCAGTTTCTCTGTAACAGATTTACCATGTACATTACTGGGGGATAGAACATGTATTGGGTACTGTTATGTCTGCTGTGTTTGTTTATTAAATAAATCAGTCTCTGACACGTCATTATTGATGTTGTGTGAATAATGTATTTCTGTCGATCTCACCTTGCCGCCCAGCTCCATACTGAGTGTGCCAATAACTATGCCCTTGCAGTGAGCGTATGGCGCTGTGGTGATGTACGTCTCACCCCAGTTCAGTAGGTGGATACGTGCGCACCCCTCCAATATGGCGGATGTCGAGTTACCTGGAATGCACAATACAAGAAAAGGAATTTAAAAACGTATAATAACTTGTATATAACAATAATAATAAATCAGCGTTTTTATTATGTTTCCTCTTATCCATCCCCTTCCCCTTCATCCCATCCTTAATACAAAAGGATAGGAAATGGGAAGAGGAGTACAGCTAGGACTCCGGCACCTCCCTCATCAGAACAAACACAAAATACTTCTACTTGAAGCCTGTCGTTGAGGTCGTGGTATTGCACCGGTCGAGCCGACACATATTTTATTGTAGGCTCTACCACAATTTATCTATTTATCATTGTAAGGAACCCTGCCCTTTAATTTTTAGAAGAACCGATCACAATGCAATAATTACGTAATATATACAAAATAAAGAGTAATAACGTTTTTCAATTGAGAACAGTGCCATCTAGTGAAAACTTGTAAAACTATCTCTAATTACAGCTTTGATGTTATGTTCACCATACAAATCTAATCATACAAAAAAATCTATTGCTATTCTAATTCGATAGTAGGTAGTAATACATACCGTAGAATTTGGAGCGCGCAAGCAAACTACCCTCGATCACATAACCATCCTTTCTGTTCGAAACGTAGAAGGCAGAGACCGGCGGATGATGGGAAACCTGAAAAGAGAAATAAAATAAATACATACAAATAAATTATGGCGTACGTCCGTTTTAATGCTGGATTTTACTAGCGCACAAAACTTGTCGCGCTACAAACTTTCTCTCTGATAAAACTGAAATGACAATATGTTTTGTGTGACTGTTTTAGGCAGTGGAAACCCACAGTAATAGAAGAATCTTAGGAGAGAGGAGGACCCAACCCAGCTTTAAGAGCACCAAGAACATAAATCTATTGTAATGTGTTTTTTTTATAATAGAAGGTTGCAAACGAGCAAGCGGTTAATCGGTTGATATCATGAACGTTACCCATAGACACCTGCAGCAAGCTAATGAGTTGCAGATGCTTTGCCTACTTTTAATGGACAGAGAAAGGGATAAAGGGCTTAAACTCTCCAATCTCCAGAATGTGTAGGACATACAATGAGCTCTGCAAAGACAAATACAACATCGACATCTTCAACATGCCCCTAACTACATACAGGGCACATACCCTTACGGCTTCAGAGGCACAGACCTAGACCTACCTATAGGAATATCTTGTTTGTTGCTATATAATTTATATTTTAGAATCACTAAAACTTAACTTGTTATATGATGAATGCTGTGTATACCTCTCATTGGCTAAGTTATCAACATTGTATTCATTTTAACATATAATTGTGGATGTTATGATAACCAAGCTGTTGGTAGACCTATAATAAATAAATAAATAAACAGAATAAATCCATCCCCTCCCCCGTCCAATCCTCTTCCCCTTCCCATCATTTCCTTAATAGAAAGGGATAGGAGGAAAAGGACTATGATAATGCCTCCGCTTAAGGTATAGTATGGTAATAAATTGCCGGAGCCCCGCTTAAAATTCATACACTCAGACTCACTTGTTCAGCCACGTAATATGTATAGGAGTCTCCCTGCCTATCCTTCCAGCAGCAACGGAAGATCTCCCCTAGGACGGGGTTGTAGGGCTTCTTGAGGCCCTTGGGCTTGCGGTACAGACCCGACAGGTACCAGCGCAGCACGCACTTGAACCTTTGATACGGGTCTTCTAAAGTTTGGGCCCTGAAAGAAACAGGTTTCGGTACGAATTAATTTAGACTTACGACAGAATTAACTTAGATACATGTAGCTGAACAATTTGAACCATTCAGTACTGCAATATATGAGGTTATACATTAAAATTTTATAGTTAAAATTTGTTAAAAGCACGGTAGTAGTTTAGTTTTCTATTTTAAAGAAAAACTTTAGTACGCTTCATGACGTGGTTTTTTTTCTGGGAAGGAGGAGGAGATGGAGATGTTAAATAAGGAGGGGCAGAAATAAAAAATATGAAAGAATAAACAAGGGCTGGGACCTATCGTTGCATATCAAGAACCGACCAGACCCCAAAAACAAACAAATGTTAATATTGTTAGACCTCTTGTTTTGAAATCGTTAACCAGAGGGCGTTGTTCTTAATTTTAAATTACATTTTTTGTCCTGATAACCCTACTCAGAAAACCAACATAACATATAGTATTGCTCTATCTTTCTTCAGGCTATTGCCTACAGGTGGACGCAGGCCTCCCCACTGATCGCCACAAAGATCGATCCCCGCCAGTACCAGTCGGACTCCGACCATACCTTACAGGGACTTACAGGGACACTCCAACCAATTCCGTTACCCAAACATCAATATAACAGAACTTATACTCACTTGCCCAATATATCTGCATGATAATAATTATCGGATAACTTGTCCAAGAAGGACCGGGGTTCCAAAATGAAGGTCGGCAGCACCACCTTGCTTAGATCCATCCCAGGCCGGACCTGCTTCAACAGGAACCACAGGAGTGATTTGTTCTCTTCCGCCACCTCCTCCACTAACTCACCAGCCTGGAAAGACAAGGACAATTAAGTAAACGGTAGCGGTCAACATCTCGTAAACAGCTTGCTAGTAGCTCTGGGTAGAGGTAGGCAGGGGGAGTAGAGGGGGCGGGGGTTTAGGAGATAGTGCACTTTTTTACCGCTTGAAGGAGTGCAGCACCAGCCTTAAGTACTTTATTATTTAAACCTCTTATTTATTTTAATTTTTATAGTGCACAGTGTAACTCACCACACCAATCTCCCTGTCCGGATCCTCGACGTAAAGACTCTGTATCCTGGCGAGGACGTCTTGCCGCCTCATGGCTGGGTCGTCGCGCTGCGCCTCAGCCATCGCGCGCGAGCCCTCGCTGTCCGTGTCCGACGCGGCGCTCGCTAGCTCTGGGTAGAGGCAGGGGGTAGGAGACAGTGCTTTACAAAGTATACTAGCGAACTAAAGTTATACGAAGACAAAGCTTTTCTCCGTTGCCTTGTCATCGATAAATATTCTAAAAATAATTAGCAAAACCCAAACACTTATGAGCTATTACCATTCTACTATCCAACTACAATAACATGTTACTCTAGCGAATGCTAGTAAATGTAATGACAGCCATTATGCCACTTTATTGTTGAGAAAATAAAATTGTAATTGCTTTTATTTTCCATACGAAAAAACTTATAATAAATAATAATAAATCAGCCACTCCGGGACACCGGCCTCTCCGAGACAGGGAAGGGGCGCTATCCTACCACGATGGCCCGGTAGGGGTTTTGGCCAGACTACTAAGCCCCGCGGTGTTCTTCGCCCGACCGGGCCGTGGCATACGTGAGTTTATCCACGGCTGGCCCGGTAGGGGTTGGCGGATGTCACATGTCTTCGAACTTGGTGGTTCTAAGACATGCCGGTCTCCTCACGATTTTTTTTAAACTTAGAAACTGAAAAATTGATATTTTATGATCTGAAACTCGTTGCGTCCGTATATTTTCGAACATGAGTTATTAATGGCTAATGATGGACCTTGAATGGTTGTGGTAACAATCAAAATTATTATAGTAATACAATAATAATCCTTATTGTTACTAACAAAAATGAATCTATTCACTTGTATTAAATATTAATTATTTATTTAAAAAGTTAAGCTTTGCCACAGTTAGACATTGAACACGCCAACAGAAATTCATTCCCGAAACAGCGCGTAGACATTATAATCTAATCATTTAGGAGAAAATAAATACTGTAACAGTATTTGATAAATAATATATTATACTTTGCACGATAGATAAAACGAAAAGCTACAGCCGTAGCCCTTTGGGGGTAGGCAGTGTTTCGAAGAACAGTTTGACAAAATCACTGCTGCTGACTTTTGCTATACAACATGACAGAACTCCAAATTTCTGTAGATTAAAAAAGTAATGGTTTAATGGGTTGTAAAACATTTAGAGTTATTCCAAATCCCATATTAAGTTTTATTTTAGTCAACTTTAATCATCTAAGCTGTCAAAATACTAAGGGTGCGTCCACAACTGTGTCGTATGCGGTATGCGCCGCGCGTGCATCTGATACGAGCGGCGCTCGCTCTGACATCTACTTCGCCCCGCCGGCGTCTCAAGTCCTGTATCGACTCACCCCTACAGTAAGTTCCAAACTATCGGAGGCGCACTGTTAAAGCTGTGCAAGAGTTGCGCTTCACACTGCAGCAACTGCGCGCGCTCAGTTCGCGAACGGCTCGCTCATCAGACAAAGCGCAGAATACTTCCTGTCTGCTGTGAGATCGTGGTATTTCACCGATCGAGCCCATGAGTGCACCAAATGTTGTTATGGGTTCTACCACTGTTAAATATGCATAAACAAGTGTTGGTGTGAAAAGGTCTTTATATAATTATCTTAAATACACGGCACCGATTACCAAATACACCAATTACTTAAGTGATAGCACAGGAAAAGCGTCATTTTGATAACAAGAAATAACTTATCGCCGCACCAAGTTAATGACTTTAAATTTAACTAAGCTTATCGTAACTTATGTCTCATATACAAAAGATTGTAGTATTAAACATTTAAGTTTATTAAAAAAAATGAAGAATGTAAAAAACAGTTTAAACCCACTAAGTTGGTATACAGGCTTATGAAGTGGGAAAGGTATTGAAATATCACATACCTCCACTTCGCGACAGTTGTCTCACAGAAATATACTACTTGTCTCCAGTTGTCTATAAGTTCTTTGTACGTATACGTATATATGATAATCGAAGCAATCTATTCACCAAGCATTATCCTCAGGGGTACAGAACACTGTCGAATAGGTATCATGATTATCTTGTCCTGTGTCCAATTCAAATGAGGTTCAATACGATTCCTTCTCTCACTCCTTTCTAGTTCATGCCATTCACGCAATCCATCCATCTTTTCTTAGGTCTTTTTATGTATATATATCTAGGTGGCAAACGAGCAAGCGGTTCACCCGATGTCAAGTGATCGCTACCCATAGACATAAAGTGTCTATCTATCTATCTACCATAGACATCTGCAACTAACTAATGAGTTGCAGATGCGTTGCCCACCTTTAATGGACAGAAGAGGGGACAAACAGAAAATGGTTATTTCCAATTCCCACACATCCCTTCTACCGTCAAGTTCTCTTCCCCTTCCCATCCCTTCCTTATAAGAAAAGGGTGGGAAGGGGGAGATAACTAGAATTAGGCCTCCGGTCTTACCAACATTACCATATTCATATCTAAAAATCTCTGTTCAATACCTTCTCGTATCTAATCTTCTGCTCCTTAATTTCCCTTATAAATATATTATACATAAAAAGAACAAACCTCCAGAAATCTTAAACTCTTCTGAACTCTTTTCAACAACTATCGAATCTCCATTCTCGATTCTTCTGTAATCTGTCAAGATAGCAGAGTCCATAGAGTACTTTCTAGAGTAGATCTCTTCTCCTGGCTCCGAGCACTGCCTGGTTAACTTTTTCTGCCGTTTCAACAGAGAGAAGATGCTGGACCTTCGACGTAAAGGCTTCCCTTTAGCTTTGACCGACATGTTCGTGTCAATCTCCATTGTCACCTCTTCCATTTGATCGGTAGTCGGTGAGATATTGCAGGTAGTTTCGTAATTCTTCTGTTATGTTCTAGCATTCTCTTCTACCAGCATAACTTTCTTCTTCACTTTACACTTTCAAGTCATTAAAATACTTCACTTTAGTCTTTCAGGGTTTATAAGCAGAATGGAAATCAGTACTATACTGTACAATTCATGAAATATGATTCAATGACGTCACAACGACGTGTATGTACAGAGTACAAATAAGTTCCCACCGTGATATAATCTGACTTGACCTAAGAACATAGTTTAACTTCGTCGCTTGCTGTATAAACGCATATTTTTACTTCTGGAGAACTTAACTTTATAAGGATGAAGGGATTATTAAACATGCACGCACACGTCTGGGAGGTGTCGGCAGAGATTAATGATTTACAATGGGTCATGGCACACCTACATCCATACATCTAAGCAAACAAGCTCGTCAGTGACAGGTATGCTTAGTATCCTTTCTTTAGTATGTCACCAATGTGATCGGTACAAGTTCGTAGAAAGACCCCTACCAACACTGTCACTCTCTCGCAACACATTCTCTTGTCAATCTTACATTCATCCTTTCAACCATCGAAGCATACTTTTCTCAATTCTATTAACATTTCCGACAAATCGATTTAAATATTTCGAAATATCAAAATCGATTTCTTTTGAATGAAATGACACACAAATAGTCTTGATTCTATAGCCCTGATACAAGCATTACGTGTATTGGTACACGCTATCGGACCTAATCAAGGCACACCTGTTGAGACCTAGACTTTAAGGTCGTGGCTTTGTACGGGCACAAGTTTATTTTACTACTTGTACCGCGTAGTTACAGTGTCTGTGGCTATAACAAACTAATAACTACCTTGTGGCGCAGTAAATATTGCTAGTGCAAATTTAGACGTTTAACGAATTCTATTCCAAAGTTTGGGCGAGATTAAAATATTCTGCTTTCGACTTTATTCGCATCTAAAATTATTCGTATGTTACCGATGGATTGTGAACTTAGATTATAATCGGACTAGACGTAAACTATCTAATTGTGAACTGATCAATGATATAATACTAAAGTAGCAGACATGCCATTAGCGGCGCAAAAGTGGAGACTCGAAAGCGTCCTAATTGGGACGCATTTTTTATATCTTACGTCATGAATTTACATTTACGATAAGTGACAAGCACTAGCTGTCATATTAGTTCTTATGTTTTTTTATTACGCAATCCTTGTCTTTGGAACAGTTTTGATGGTGATTTTGTATGTGTGTGACATATCTATTGGATAAAATATCATTGGAGCTGAGCTAGAAAACATATTTTTATACTGCCCCCTGAGTAACAAAGTCCCGGGTAACAAGTTAGTACGCGCATGCGTCAACCACGATTTTTACGAACAAAATACCACCTACAAACACTACAAAGCAGTCTGTCCGTCCAAATGTTTACATGCGTCTTGAAATCAGATAAGAAATAATGTTTACGGTCAATATATTACCTTTATAATACGATAGTTGGAATGAGGATACTCTTTAAATATACGGACTATTTGTGGAATATTGAAGCTAAAAAAACACATTCAAACGTAAGCAGAAATAAAATGTACCCACACTACGTGACCCGTTCGAGGGTGGAGGAGAGGGACTTCAAAATACCACAATTAGGTACAGGGAGGAGGGGAGCAGGGTAGCTTTCATCATATAGTACATATCCTCTTGAGAAATCTCGTGCTTCTTCGATTTTGCAGCTTCTAGCGTACAGCGATTACAGCTTCTTAATCATTTCGTATTTATAAAGACAAATATAAGAGAATTACACCACGGCACCGTAAAGCGCGAAGTAAAAAAAACGCAGACAGTTTGCTGTCAGCGACTGACGACGTGTACAAGTGTACAACGATAACTGGAAAGGTCGGCTAGACGATGGGGGGGGGGGGTAGTATTATCCCTATCGCTTCCCGACAGATAATCCTCTTCTTCCCATCTTTTCCTTATTAAAATAGGACAGGAAGAGGAAAATTACTACATTTAGTTCTACTTCTTCCTGTTTGCTGTGAGGTCGTGGTATTTAATCGATCGAGCCGGCCCTCCAGCACTGTTAAATGAACAACTCATAGTTCCCGTAGTTCATATAAAAAGAGCAACTTGTTCACCGTACAACCAAACAATATTTCATAAGTTTATCTTGTTGTAATCTTATCACGCTACAATCTGTGCCGGTGTGCTAAATACCTTGATTTAAAACGCTGAAACGTGCTAGCGTATTGTTTGCTAAGCGTGTCCTTAATTTGACAGTATTATATAGAGATTACTTCATTATCACGTAACATAGAGTTATATACATCCAGATAGCGCGTTCCTTACAAATTCGACATTCAAAAGTGAAGCCACTTTTTTAATCTATCGTCTTTTATTTTGTTTTACAACGTAGTTGGCAACACTTATAACATGTTATGGCGTACTGTCAATATTTTATATATAATTGTGTTTAAAATATTCAGGATAAATTATAAAAATAAAATGCTTGTGAAATGTGATGTTCGTACATTTATCTTTCTGTGAGGTCATATCATAGCATGTTTTTTTTTTTAATCACATACACGAACATTTTACTAAGTCGCCAATCGACGACTTACGGTGGCTTCACTTTTGTGTCGTAGATGCTCCATCTGAATAGTTGCATCTTTGGTAACAGATTATAATTCGATAAAATATTCCAGCTAAGAATATAGTGTAGGTTTAGGTGTATAAATATTGTGCCGAATGTACATATATACACTTATAACATCAGAACAGTTGATTGTATTGTGTTTGTAATTCTCAGGAAGTTTGTATGAAAAAAAAATATAGTACGGAAAATCTAATAAGAAATATACATATATAAAGTGAGTGAGCGAGTCGGGAAACGGTAGAAGCCATTGAAATTTTATATGGATACTATGCCAATACGTATTATGTTTTGACGTCACGTCTTATGAATTGATGGACGGTGGCATTCGCTAGAAATGTAGCGTTACGGTCGATTCGAGGATGGTTTAGATTCACAAAAAACCCAGCAGATGGCGCTGCAATCTATACTGCAAGTAAACTGCTGAATCGACTTGAATGACTCAAAGTCATTATTCCACGCGGACGGAGTCGCGGGCACAGCTAGTACTATATAAATCGAGACAAGGTAGCTTTAGAAACTGTCTAATCTTTCGTATTCATGGCTACTGGCTGCTTTTTTAAAAAGAGGTCACCGAGCAGTAGGTAGCCCAATATAAGTGATCGTCGACGGCCACACACGGTTAAGGAAGGAATACGCTCGCTTCTCGGACTCTAAGTCGTATTAGTTGGGAAATTAATACTTCAGAATACTGTAGCTTTATAATTAGTCAAATAATTATTAGAATCGCTTCACTAGTTTTAAAGTTTAACAAACAAACATATCTTTCCACTTTACTATACACAAACTCACGCGCATATCACAACACAACTACTAAAGTTACACTGCAGGTATATACGTCACATTACAAACAGACGCAGAGAACGCCGCACCATTGTCAACAACAATCTGCTCGTGTAAATACGAAAGTATTAGAGCGCGCGACACTACCGTCCCGGTGCGCGTGCATCGTAACACTGACGTCAATCTTATCTGACAATGTGGCTCACGAGGAAATGTTTTTTTTTCTAGTATTAGGCAAAGGAACATGATCACTGGATACAAAGTACTCCCTAACCATCGACAACTAAAACAAACGGCCAGAGCCTGTTGTCAAAGGGAGCCCTTGGAATTAGTTACATATAAAATACTGAGATGAGAATATGTTTTGTGTCAATTTTTTCGGCAGTGTAACCCCACGGTAAAGCTCTTCTAGAAGCCTGTACTCTGTTACGCGGTGACGATTATCGCCCGGTCGAATCGAGGGATTCAAGCCACAGTTCATGCTCTACCAATGTTCCGGTCACTTGCTTAAGAACGTACCCTGGTAGTGGCGAGTCCAGGATTGTGAGTGTGCAAAGTAAAAGAAAAAATATTTTGGGGGAGGGAGGAGCTTGAGCCCTTAGCCCCCACCCGAATCCCCCAGTGTACCCGGATATAAATAGGGGAAAATCAGCCAGTGGTTAATTTTTAATACTCACTTTTACAACATTTCTCTTGTCAATCATCTTTCATACATTTCAACATGGCGAAAGGAAAACAATAATCGATTTATTAGCAAATTTGTATACTGTATTAACTACACTGTGACATAAAACTGCACAGTTCGCATTAATGCATTGGTTTCCTTGACCGACAACCTTAAAGGTGAATATATATGTGTAATTTTCCTTGTACACTAGATATGTTTACATCACCATTTTATGTGACAATTTTTTTATGGAATAACCCGCTGTTAAGTGAGCGCTACCCTTAGACATCTGCAACAAGCAAATGTGTTGCAGATGCGCTGCCTACCTGTAATGGACAGAGGAGGGCATAGACAGGACAAAGGATATTTCCTATTCCCGTTAACCCCCTTCCCGTTCCCATCCTATCCCCCTTATGAGGAACGGGTGGGAGGGGGAAGATAACTGAAATCAGGCCTCCGGCATCTCACTCATCAGACGAAACGCAGGCTACTTCTACTTCAAGCCTGTTTTCTGCGAGGTCGTGGTATTTGCGGGCCGGTTGGCGTGGTTTGTAAAATAGTTGCTTTTCACGCCGCAGGTCGTGGGTTCGATTCCCACCCAGGACAAACATTTGTGTGCATGAACATGTCTGTTTGTGCTGAGTCTGGGTGTAATTATCTATTTAAGAATGTATTTACAAAACAAAAGTAGTATATGTAGTATATCAGTTATCTGGTTGCCATAGCACAAGCTCTGCTTAGTTCGGGATCAGATGGCCGTGTGTGAATGTGTCCTAGGATATTATACTATTTCACCGGTCGAGCCGGCCAATTCGTGCCACAGATGTTGTTGTTGCGGACTCTACCACTGTTAAACTAGACGCGAAATCATTATACAAAAATTTCCAACGAGAAGAGCTAGGAGATGCAATAGTTATTAATTACCTATTACCACAGTAACAGCGATAAGATATCACTTAGAGAAATAAATCGTGACTGTACAAGTAAATAAATCATAAAAGATAGTGAATGCTAATTACTACCTTTTTATATTCCCTCTACTTAGACATATATCTAGTTTTATGCGCCATTGTGAATACTCAAAACAGGTGGGCAGGCTGGACAATAGTTCGAAAACAAACCCTTGTGTTTTAACAATAAAATTGAAACAAGAAAAGTCCACGAAACTTTTCCAAGCTCAAATAAGCATGTTGCGTAAGTCGATCGCGCGCTCCTATAACATTTTCTCCTACCAAATAGCGTCTTACCACAGAAGTTCTCACTTCAAAAGTTCATCTTTTGGACCAGTTTCAAAGTTAATACTTGTACCAAGTGCGGAATAAGACATTCCATCATTTATGTTCTCCTAGTACTTGACGGAATGAGGATACCCCTATATATAGCGAAATGTAACATACATAAAACAATAGACATACAAACGCACACAAATACACGTTTTCTAGCAAGCTACGTAAGTTTACAAAGAGAAACAATATGGATGGAAAGCCTACGCGAAGCTATATACCAGATAGCTTAACATATTTCATCTAGCTCGTATACAATCCGTGCAGAATAACATTACACTCGCGTGAAACTAAATTTAAGCTCCATTTATTGCTACAACGACCGACCAAGTTATGACGGTCATAGCCGTTATGACGTCATCAGAAACTCTCACGTTATTTTGCACGGATAATACAATATCTCACCGTCAGTTAGCACTTTGCCGGTAACATAGCCCCTCTGAGACGTGAACCTTTCGTCTCTCCGTTCAGATTTGAGCGCTTCAAAACTTGTGGAGGGCAGATGAGCGTAGTTAATTAGAGAGAACTTGCCTTTGGATGGGGTACCGTGACGGTAAGCAATACTATAACAATATTTTGACAATCAAATTCTCTTCGTGATACGTTTTAACACCAACAGATGGCGTTTTTATTAAAATGTATTCAACTAATATTTCTCTGAGAGATATTTTTGTGGCATCGACGAATAAATGTTATGTTCCCCTATATTGAAGAATAATTTTACAGATTATATTAAAAAAATATCGGCGCCATCATCTTCATCGACGGATCTCAAACATAAGAGAGAGGTACTTGACTTGGTGGAAAAACAAATTAAATTAAATATTTGCTGTTTGCTAATTGGATAAGTAGTTTCTAAACTCACCGTCGTCCTGATTTGTCATCGCATTCGTCGGTCGAAGATGTGCTAGTCTCTCGGAAACGCTCAATAGATGGCGCTGTTTTAGTAATCACTATATTATTGTACGCGTTAGAAGTGTCACAGATAATCTCCGAGCTACCTTTGAACTTCCTCGTTACAGACTGAACACTATCATCGTTCTCCGAGTCGGTCTTCACGCCTGGCACCCGAAGATCGCTTATTCTCTTCTGTGCTGACTTCGTCATTAAAGTGGAAGGGGTTGAACTTCGCCTCTTTGGGAAGGATGTCTTAGAAAGATTATCTTCAATAGTACTGGAGGGTGTTAGAGATTTTTCTCTCTTATCTCCGAGAGACACGGAAGTTTTAGGCAAGTCGAAACATTTTAGTATCGGTGTTTTTTTCGACAGTTCTATTTTAAAAGGGCTCGAAGCTAAGCTTTTACTTAGACGTTTCTGTGACTTTAACTCAGCGGACGGGATATTTCTTTCTGATATCTCTTTCTTCTTCAAGAAATCTAAGAAACCGCCATCTTTTTTGTCATCTGGCGTCTGGGAGTCGCTAGTGTCGTGCTCCTTCGCAAGCATCTCAATCGATTCGATGAACTGCGCCCATCTCGACGTTTTAATCGATTTCGATTGCTTCGTTTTCGGATCGGCGGAGCTGCATCGATTCGGCGAGTTGTCGTGTATCATAATCGGAATTGGCGAGCTACAAGTCGATGCATCGAATTGCTTTGCTACAGCGATACATCGATTTACGTGTGATTATAGCATACGTGCAGAGGTATTTGAAGAAGGGAGGTATGAAGAAAACCCAAATATGAATATGATTGTCAATACATAATGGACTTTACCTTTTATTGAAATTTCCTTGCTGTACACATTGACTTACAGTGTACATATATTAATTAAATGCTACAATAAATTAGTCAATAATCAAGAAGTCATTGCAAGTCATTATAATATATTATTTGTTACAAATTCGATCATAGTAGAGACGTCATGTATGTGTACAGACAATAAAACTACCAAATCGTTCTGGTAGGATTAATTACCACAAAATAAATTGGTAACTTTTGTAACATTTAAGTAGTATAGTATATTAGTTGAAAAATTCAATAAAATCTTACTAAAATTGTCCATCAATTTTAAACGCTTATATTTTTTTTACTTAATGGCTGTCACGTATACGAATACACGCGTTTTAAGATTTCCAAACTGGGCTGGATTTAGGCTGTATTTAAACTAAATGCATTGTCAGCCTCGTACTGTGAGCGCGCGTAACGCACTGTATGTTTTGTTCAATTCATATACAACTTTGTTCACACTGAACGTCGCTACGCTACTACGCAAGGCGTAGTTGCTGATAGGTTTAGAACAGACCATAATGCAAGTAGTACCAAGTGACAATAATATTCTTGCCTTGTTAAGACTTAATTATCGTTAAGATTTTAATACCTTACCAGGCACGCACTACTAATTTCCCACCAAGCGGCGAAACAACCCATGAAATTTTGACGTGCGACGAAATAAATGAAATAATTAAGCTTTCAAAAATAAACAACACACAAGTTACATAACATACTATGGTATCCATTATTATTAAAAAAGAACAACTAGATGGCGTTATTCTCAAAATTAAAAAAATCAATCCATTTATTTAATCCTGCATCTAGATGGCGTCACTCGAGCTATTTAAATTATTGCATCGTCGTCGGTCCTTGATAAGTGAGCGACGTTTCAAATAAATCCAACCTTTTGTCCAAACATACACACCAAGATAATAAAAGCATATAAAAAATTGCAAATCGTTCACAATCATACCACCAGAATTCATCCTGAAACCAAATTATAGGTACTCGCCAAATAAATTGTGAGTACTTCGGTAATCATGTCGCTTTGTTCGCGCAAAACACACGCTTTATTACAAAATTACGTTATAACGCCGGTAACAACCCGTAGAGCGCGCGCCCTGGCCGGCTCCATGATGACAGTTAACTCACCGTGTTCATTAAAGTGCCTCTCCAACTCCTCATGAGAGATGTTCGTCTGAGCGGCGGGAGCCTCCGGTTCCAGGGCCTGCTCCGGTCGCGACCGGGAACATCTACAGACAGACAAATAGATTTTATAATCATTTTTTAATAATAATAAGTAATAATAGTTTTGTTTACATTTTATTTTTTATATTACTTATTTATTATCTGTGTAAAATAATATCGGATTAATGTAACTCAATCTGTTATTCGATTTCTCTAACCCTTTGCCGCGAACCCGTAAATAACCATTCCGACTAAGGTCTAACGGTTTGCGCTAGGACAAATAGTCCCGTAGCGGATTAGAATCCAAGACTTTATCTTCCGATTCTGTACTCTAAACCAATAGACTATTGGCGCTCCAAATATTTTATTAATATTGATTACTCTTCCTATCTTCTAGTGTAAGAACGTTCGAGAACGGTGTCCTGCGAGGGTGCAGGGAGAGGGGTAAAGGGGGAGAGGGGGAGATCAAGCATACCTGAGCATAGCATTGCTGCATTGTAGCGCTAGTTCCAGTCCGTCGAGCCAGCAGTGTCCGGCGGCCTGCGAGGGCGCGCGGAAGATGAGATGAGCTGTGGGGAGCGGCTGCACTACCGCACCTAAAACATGACACTGTATCAAGCCACGACCTCGAACAGAAGAGAAAGAGACCGAGACCACTAATTCCCATCCAATAAATTCGGATTAAAAGCCCCCCCCGCCCCTATCCCACCAAATCCAAGTAACCAAAGAATGCTTGCAATATTGAAAGAGTTCCATACCAATACCTTCAAGTTAGGCTTAAGTTAGTTAGCTGTAAATTCCACTAATGCATCTGAAGTGAATGAAGTGAACCATTTACTTAATCTCTACCGTCTATATAATCATTCGTTTAAAAACAAAAATTAAGAAAACTCCCGTTTCGTTTTATTATTTGTAACTAGATGGCGTTAGCCTCAATCTTAAAAAAAATAACGATCATGATCAGAACCAACTGACTAAAAATGTATTGTCATTGGTCCTTGAAGGGTATGCATTCAATTTAGAATTTTGAAAGTGGAAAGATGTCAAACTTAAATTATGAAACTAATATAAGTGTTAAACATCGCACCGATGGTCTCGTTGTGTGGTCCTCTCGGCGCCCAGATGTTCTGCTCCAGAGGATGGTAGAGCTTGAAGCAGAAGCCGTCCTTCTTGCTGGGCCGCTCTATCACGCGGCAAGAAGTCAACAGCACCGTGCCTACCCAGTGGCTGCTCTGTGGGACGATCACATCCATTTCGTCAATATCTCAATCTTTAAAAAACCAATAAACTCGAAAGAACGGGAATTTAATGACACCTCCCTCTTCACAATCCATCAAGCTGTTTAGACTACAGCGGGTCACTACGGACATACATATAAAAACATTATCTTCTTTTCAGATAATTGTCCGATGCTAGACGTAGGTCTTCTCCGTTGATCCCCACATAGATCACCTGCCGGCCTCATCCAGTAGACTCCCGCAACTTTGGCCAGGTCGTAGGACCATCGTGTGGGAGGACTCTACATTATGTCGTCCCGTATGTGGCCGCCATTCGAAGACCTAGGCTACCTTATTATACTGCCACCACCTCAAATCAGCTGATGCTGAGGCATTGAAAACCAGGAACTTTTCCACTATGTTGTTAATGTTGCCAATAGAAAAACGACTAAACTACACATTCGATTGTTTCCCCGAAATTAGGGAAGTGTCTGTTAGTTTCCCCAAAAATTGGGAGTTTGTAATATTTGATAACATTACCTTTGCCTTGGGACTCTTGTACAGCAACAAGATGCCAGGCTTTAACACGCACCAGAGCTTCGTCCACGATTTGAGCGATCCCCGGACCTGGTGCGAAACACAGTCTAGGTTAAAGAAACCGGCCAAGTGCGAGTCGGACTCGTGCACGAAGGGTTCCGTACCACTATCTATAAAAAAGCACGTTTGTTGGGAGCCCTTCTTAAATATTTATTTCATTCAATTTTTTGTATTTGTTGTTATAGTGGCGACAGAATTACATCATCTGTGAAAATTTCAACTATCACGGTTCATGAGATACAGCCTGGTGACAGACGGACAGCGGAGTGTTAGTAATAGTTCCGTTTTACCCTTTGAGTACGAACCCTAAAAGTATATAAAACCCGACTGACTGACACACCGAGGATACGAATTTAATGACGCCTCAAGTTTTAAATTGGTCAAGTACCGTAAGCATCTAATCTTGGTAAGAATCCCATCTCTTACAAACCTTTTATAACCTTTGTTAACCTTTTCTGTATATTTTACTGTACCAATAATAATTATTTCACGGTTGATTACGAAAAGAACAATTCGAAATTCGGTTTTATTTTTTCCTAGTGACCCGTCCCAGCTTGGGCCGGGTACCACTAATTATGTTGATCCGATCGCTACCAATCCAATGCATGTGGACAATCCCTGTAAATTTCATCTATATCAGGCCAGTCGTAAAAGAGTCTATAGGTCTATAGGGAATACACTTCGCTTTTTATATGCTATTTTCTTTCATAAGAAGTATCCTACGTTACTTCTAGTACCTCCAAGAATATGTGTACAAAGTTTCATGATGATCGGTTGAGTAGTTTTCGCGTGAAAGCGTAACAAACAAACTTACATACACATTTATAATATTATAGATAGATAGGGATGTAACAGGAGAAAGTGGGTTGAATATGTAACGTTATGTTACCTTAAGCCAATCGGCGAGTACTACGACCGTGGGATCCTCTATGGAGTGTAGCAAGGCGGACGCCGCTCTCTTCTTTTCTCTTCTGTAGTGCTGCCTCTGCGCTTTGTAGCTCTCCTTGCGGGAGAGCGCCGTGCTAGGCGCACGGGATACGCCTGCCGCCGTCTCAGATGACTGCGAAACATTAGTACTTACTGAACCATACATAAACATGTCATCGAATAATTTTAAACATCGTCAGTTTATAATTTCACGGCGGCGTAAGAGTTTTCTCTCTATCAAGTAACTGCCGAAGTCAATGGCTGTCTACCGCGCGGTTAAGTGACGCTCACCTTGTCAGAAGAGGTGCCGTCCGGGGGGTGTCCCCTGCCGTCGCCGGAGGCGGGCGTCGCCGCGGCCCCTGGCGAGCGAGGCGGGGGCGTCAGCGTTGTCTCAGCTCCAAACGTTATATAACAAAACATACGTTAATCAAAAGACACCGTTTTGTCCTTTGGTATATAACCGGGCCCGTTGGTGTGGTAAGTGAGATACTTGCTTTTCACGCCGCAGGTTGTGAATTCTATTCCCATCTAGGACAGACATATGTGTGCATGACCATGTTTGTCCCGAGTCTGGGTGTAATTATCTATTGTATGTATTTACAAAAGACAAGTAATATATGTAGTATATCAGTTATCTGGTTTCCATTGTACAAGCTTTGCCAAGGATTAGATGGCCGACCTCACAGAAGACCGGCGTCAAGAAGTATTAGAGTTGTTATCGTTTTTCCAAAACGGGGATTGTAAGGGGAAGAGGATTTACAGGGGAGGGGGAATGCAGAAAATACTTTTACTTCACGCCTGTCTAGTGAGGTAGTACTTTCCAGTTCCAGCTCCGCAATGGCTGTAGCGACAGGCTCTACTACTGTTCCTCAGGAGTTGTAGTGTACGAATGTTGACAACTTACCGACGGTGGGTGGATTTGTGGTTGCGATAGTGGGCAATACAACGTTCCATGGTGAGTGGTTGTTCTTCTGGCAAAACATCAAAGTATCCGTTAGAGAAACCGTTACACATAGGGCTTATAGGAAAAGGGGGTTATGAATCATTTATTGAATCCACGACTTCGTGGATTAACGATGCCAAGTATAAATAATTGGTTTCACATCAAGATGGAATTTTTGTAAACAATAACCAGTTATACCTTTTACGTTGAAATTCCTAAATATTTTCGTAAAACAACAATTAATTTACAACATTAGCTATTCTTTTTTTACAGTGTCCCCACTGCAGGGACACAGGCCTCCGAGAGAGGGAATGGGCCGTACTCCACCACGCTGGCCCAGTGCGGGTTGGTGGATGTCACATGTCTTCGAATTTTTGGTTCTAAGACATGCTTTTGATAAAGTTATTTGCTAATTTGCAGGCTTCTACCATAAAAAATAAAGTATTTTAGTACGTTTAATGTATTGTAACCCACCTTGTTAGTGTAATTCGGCGTGGATGTGTGAAATTGACCACAATCGCCGGCCCGCAGCGCTGGCGAAGATGGTGTGGTGGTAGATGGTGACGATGGCTCCACTGCTGGAGACGAGCTCATCGTGAGATCAGACCATCTGGACGGTAGGTGATGGTTGGGAGATGGTATGGGGATGGTAGGGAAATGGTGATCGAAGGTAACAAGTACACTACGTAATTATTTTATATTTTACAGTACTTGTATAAATACTATCACCCCTCACAAACGTGTGAGCGTTGATGTATGAGAGAAGTGTGTAGAACCGTGTCGAATGAAAATCCGTATCTGTCTATCCCTCTGCGCCACGGGCGTGAAATTTTGTTAATCTACTTATATTAATTATTAAATAATGGAATGGATTGTCGGAAAATATATTTTTGTATCAAAATTATATTTTAACATTTATGTAAATGGAATGATTAGGTAGGTACATCGGAACATAAGGTTTGGTGGGAATGGAATTGAACCTGCAAACACACAAATAGCAAACAGAGTATCAAACGATTAGAAGAGTAAGAGTAGTTGTAGAGTCTGGCTAATGAATGTTAATACTTATTGAAAAAGCGCGGCAAATTTAAATAAAATAAAAAATACAACCCCATTTACTTCTGATACTTTAATATTATCATTTTTAGACTAGCGCCCCGCCCCGACTCCGCACAAACCGGGTAGTTTCTCCACACAAACGTCATCTAGGTAATCGCGCCAACTGTCAAACGACTGACAGTTACGCCAAAAGCGCTAATATTGCCTACGTTATAAAATTTAATATGGTCGTTACATTTTATATATGTTTTTTAATTTTCAAGGAAAATAGGGTCTTTTAGATATATATTGATATCGAAATAAGGATATTTTATGGGTTCTTTCCAAAATAAGCTGCTAATGCCAATATGCTTTTCCAGTATCAACTTTCATTAGCCCGAGTCTACTGGACTCTACCGGGTAAATACTGTAATCACATCGTATCCGGGCGTAGAGCTTTACCGATCAACCGTGAACTTCGTCAGTTCACAATCGGATTAGGCACATTATAAACTGTCAGCAAATCGTACAGAACCAATCATTCATAAAGACTGGGCGCATCTGTTCGTTGCGGAACTAGATTCTAGGTGTCAATTTAGATATAGAATCGAAGTAGATATCGTGTTCCCACACAAAACATGCATGATATGTTTTGACACAAAAAAGTGTTGTGTTCATTTGAGTCCGCTGGCGGCCATGAATGACAATTGAAATTACAATTGCTGATGAGAAGGTGCCCCCTCTTTTCAGTGAAGCGTTGGAACAAAATTAACATTTGTTTCGCGGAATTCGTGAAGCATTTTTTGTTTGTAATGAATTAACTAGCGCTTGGCCGCAATTCCACCTAATGTTTTTTAAATGTAATAAGGTGGAAAACGAGCAAGCGGATCCCCCGATGCTAAGCGAGCGCTACCCATAGACATCTGCAAAAAGCAACTGTGTTGCAGACACGTCGCCTACCTTTAATGGACAGATGAGAGCAAAGACAGGAAAAGATAATTCCTATTCCCCGTTAAACCCCTCCCCGTCCAATCCTCTACCCATTCCTATCCTATCCTTATTAGGACAGCGTGGGAAGGGGAATAAGACTCAAATTATGCCTCCAGCACCTCACTCATAAGACAAAACACAGAATACTTCTACTTCACGCCTGTTTTCTGTGAGGTCATGGTATTTCACCGGTCGAGCCGGCCCATTCGTGCAACATATGTTGTTGCTGCGGGCTCTACCACTGTTAAAGCGGCGATGTGGTCGTAAAGTACACATTAGCAGCAGCATTCAGTCTCCTCTTGAAGGTGGCCTCATGATGGAAACACTGACGCCGGCAACTTGTTGATATGAAAACGATATTTGGTAGGGGAAAATCTTATAGATTCCACAGGCGTCAGCAACATATTACAAATATACTGTCTAAACGTTGGTATTGGCCTTCAATTGGCAAGGCTCGACCAACATGTATTGCAGGCTTTCTGGTCAGCAACACGCGTCAGCAACGTGCTTATTTGAATTAGGAACAGTTTGGACGAACTTTTTTTCATTTACTTTTCTTGTATTCAATTTTGAATATTAAGTCACAAGGGTTTGTTTACGTTGATTAATTAACCTGTTTAAAATATTATTAAATATTTTACAAAGCTTTGATTACAGTGTGAAAGTCGATTGCAAACTTGGAAACTTTTCACAGTAAAGGTTACACAACTTTAGTTTCCGAGCTTATTTGGTTTCTACGTCACAAATCAAAAGGCATGACATTTTCCTGGCATTTCTCTACCGTTTATGACGCTCGTAGGTAAGTTAATGGGTCTGTTTAATCATACATAAACAAATAAAGGAAACAAATCTGGAACTACAATAAAAAAACTAATATGAATACAATGACAAAACTTGCCATTGTCAAGTCATTGTCCTGCAAGAATGTTGGCTCGTCTGCTAATAGCGGTAAAAAAATCGATAGCAGCGCCACCTAGCGGGTCCAATTCTGAATCTAAGCCACCGGAATCAACTCAAATACACGCAGATGAAATGATAAAAGTAGATGTTGTGTTGGAACTGAGTAAGATATGCTTCGGTGCTTTTGACATGTTAAAAGGATGAATGAAGGGAGAGCAACGAAACAAATCGTTGCAAAAGTGAGTGGTAGTTAGTAGGGGATGTCCAACGAGAATTTATATCGATCAGATTAGTGACATACAAAAGAAAGGCGATTTAAGGAGTATAAGTAACCGACGAGCATGTATACATGGATGTAGAAGCGAGAGGTGTGCCAGGATAGCACTAAATGGAAATCCATTACCTCCTCCTACCCCAGAGTTACAGGCTTGCCACATTTTTTTATGGAACAAGATGACAAACAAGCAAGCATTTCTGATACTAAGAGACCGATCCATAGCTAACAAGAGTGCAGATGCCCTGCCTACTTTAAATGGACAAAGATAAAGGCTCCTTATCTCTATTTATCCCTTCCCCGTCTAATCCTATTCCCCTTTCCACCCTCTCATTAGTAGGCAAGGGAACAGGACTGAAATTGGGCCTCCGGCGCTTCACTCATCTTCTACACAGAAGCATACTTCTACTTGACGCGTGTCTTCTGTGAGGTCATGGTATTTCACCGGTGGAGTCGGTACATTCATGCAACAGATATTGTTGCAGGCTCTACCACTGTTAAATTTGTATATTTTGTTTATAAATCTTCTATTGGGAAGTAACATGGGGTTTGATTTTGTCACCCTATCGACCAGTGCGATGTCGGGGCGGCCTAGTGTGTTAAACAGACAGAACCTGTCACCCATCCACTGACGTCAAATGATTTAAATCCACAAACGCCTCGTGACTTCGGCGATAACAAATTTATTATTCATTGATTCATTGCTTATTATTCAATTGTGGGTTTGCGTCGCCGCATATATCACCCTAGTGTTTTGGTGATTGATATGTAAAGGGGACGATTCGGGAATAATTTGACTGGACTTAAAATTTACAAAGAGATTTCTGTTATTACGTACGCTAGAACTATTTTTTTTAATTCGGGATAAATTTAGATAAATCCTTTTTGTATCTCAAGCAAGGGATAAACGTTTGTAGAGTAAACGGCGCGGCAGGGCAGGTGCAATCCCCGAGGACAGCTAGTTTATATGAAAACAAGTGCGAGTCGGACTCGCGCACTAAGGGTTCCGTACCATTATATATAAAAAATGGCAAAAACAACATGTGTTGTATGGGAGCACCTTAAATATTTATTTTGGTCTGTTTAGTATTTGTTGTTATAGTGGCAACAGAAATGCATCATCTGTGAAATTTTCTACTGTCAATCACGGTTCATGAGATACAGCCTGGTGACAGCCGCCTACTTGAATCTATAGATAGCTAAAAAAAACAAAACATGTTCACTTCTTCCTCAAATGACAACACATTTGGACTTACATTTAGCGACTCCATGTTTGTATGTCTGTAGGGACAATTATCACCACCTGTTGCCACTAAAGGGGGGGGGGGGGGGGTTAAGCCGCCTACCTGAATCTATAGATAGCTAAAAAAAACAAAACATGTTCACTTCTTCCTCAAATGACAACACATTTAGACTTATATTCAGCGACTCCATGTTTGTATTTCTGTAGGGACAATTATCACCACCTGTTGCCACTAAGGTGGGGGGGGGGGGGGGTTTCAGCCGCCTACCTGAATCTATAGATAGCTAAAAAGTAACAAAGAATTGATAACATTAGCACAATACTATCGTAAAGTTTATGATTCAGTGGTTTGATAACACACCGCATCTTTATTGATACGGCTCTTATCAGTGATAAAGTCACCAGTAATATATTTTGATTGATGACACCTTCAAATAGGTTAGCTGTTAAGCTTTCCATGGTACACAACTTAATTATATAACTAAATGTTCATATTATACACGTCTATATATTTAACACTAGTGATCCGCCCCGGCTTCGCCCGGGTAGCCGTTTCGCAATCTATAACATCGCCTTTTATATACGTAGATAAGCACCTAACAAACAAACTAAAAAACTGTCCCACAGGAACCGTACATTTTCCAGGATAAAAAGTAGCCTATGTGCTATTCGGAAGTAACAAACAGAAAGTGTCGCATTTATAATATTATTATAGTATATATAACAAAGCTAAACAATTTGTTTGTTTGAAGGCAATAATCTCAGGAACTAGCCATCGGATTTGAATTGGTATTTTTGCATTTGACAGCTCTATCATTAATTAATGGTTTAGGTTACTTGATATTACGCTACCAACACACGATTTCCTAACAGTTTATAATAAACCTAGTACGATTATAAACTGACCAATTTCAAAATCGGTCGACCACATTACCATAAAGTAAGCTGAGGAATAGGAGAGCAAATTTACTGAACAATACCATAATAGTTCTAATAGTTAATCGACCCATTTTAAACTCTGATGTGGTTTATCTGTACCATTAACAATGTTCAGTAATGACTCAACCAAACACTAAATTCCTCGCCCAATTAGTATCAATTATTTTGTATTTGGGCTTTACACTGAGAAAGCACTAGCCTAAATACGAAAGACTGTATGCGTATTGAATAACAATAATAAATCAGCCTTTTTAATATGGTTCCCTGTTACAGGGACGCAGGCCTCTCCGAGAGAGGGAAGTGTCCGTAATCTATCACGCTGGCCTAGTGCTGGTTGGTGGATGTCACACGTCTTCGAATTCGGTGGTTCTAAGACATGGTGGTTATCTGACAATGTTTTTCTTCAGTTTTGGTGGTGCAGTGGTGATGAAATAAATTTCACAAAGCAAAGAGCCTGCCAGAGTTCGAACCCGCGACCTACACTACGTAATCGAGGCCTATACCTCTAGGCCACCACTGCTCCCAGAGGAAAGCTGCTTCTGAGAAGTTTCATACTAAAATCATACCTAAATGATATGTACAAATATGTCATATAGTATTGATCCCATAGAAAACCCATTTAGTTTTTCTGGTAAATGAAAAAACATTATCTAAGCTCAGCTTTGAGGCATATAAGGACAGGGATTTATGTGAAAGAAAGAACAACTGGGGACACCAGGCCAGTTGGTGGAAAAAAACCAGAAACTCTAATAACATTATTCTTTGTATGTATATTTCAATGGATTCCTGGATGGTTTCAAAATACAATAATAATACAAGACCAGGTAGGTGCCAAAACCATTGAATTATTCGGAATCCTATATTTACTTGTTATTTTACATATTATACATTAAATACATATATTACCGAACACGGCAATAGACAATAGACAATAGACAACTAGATCTGTGAAAATGATTATAACTTCCATGACATCTTCACATATATAATAAAAACAAAAAATAGATGGTTTAAGCAAAATTATTCCAAGATATTTGTATGATAAGATTAAGTTATTCAGAGAAGCTGCGACCCAGTAGATAACACACTGATAATAACAATGTTGTTATGACCTCCTTTGAATAGAAATTACTTCACCACTATAGATCTAATTTATACAGTCACACTGCAATGACACAATGAGTGTATCTATTTAAAAAGCGAGGTACTATATTTGTATGTAATGCTTATCTTAGTTAATTATGAGCACAGGAGAGGTGCCGGAGGCCTATTTCTAATCCTCCTCCCTTTCCCATCCTATTTTTATAAGGTTGACATGATAAAGGGAAGAGAATTTCACAAGAGGTGGATAGGAAAAGGAAATTTCTTCTACCCCACCTCTATACCGGCAAGGTAGGCAATACAATGTTGTTACAAATTGCCTATTTGCCTTTGTTATTCAGTTTTAACAGATTTATCATAACATAACAGATTTTAATAAATAGAAACTATACATATGCCAAGTCTCACATCTCTGCTAGTTAATATTTTAAATAATTTTCTTGAAGTTTACACAACTCATATTGAATACACGGCATTTTACTACCTAAATATTTACATTAACAAGCTTTCTGGTTCCAAACTATTTGAGAATTCTGTTTGAAAATTAAGATATACATGGACGATGCCAAGTTGACACTTGTTTACAATGTGTTCATGTTATAAAACATGCAAACTTTTAGGTTGACAAAGGATAAACAAATAATTTCGAACAGTGATACAGCCCAACTGTTGCAAAAATAGGCCAACTGGACCAGTAAATTGCCGCAACCTCACAAAAGAGAGGTGTCAAGTAGAAGTACACTGTGTACATCTGATCAGTGAGATGCCGGAGACTTAAATCTGCTTCCCCTTGTCATCTATTTCCAGATACAAAGAATTAAACAATATTTTAAATATTGCTCAAATAAGATATAAAAAAAGAACTAACAACGGGAGGTAGGGATGTTACCAACAGATTACGAAATTCTCATCTCTTCATCAGTTTAAAATTAAATTAGGCATATTATAAGCTGTCGGCAAATTGCAAACTGTACAAAAACTGTAGGGGGATAGTATTAGTATGATTTTTTGATAGAATTTTCAAAAAACAACTTTCTTCACATTAGTTATCCATATTATAAATTTCCACTTCATTTTATCTCACAATTTCCAACGAAAGTATAAAATGTGTAATGGCCGCCATGTATGGTAAGGTATGTTTGTTTACAAAACTTCCTTTATTAATTTAGCATTAAAAGTAGAGTGACTATGTGTTTTTCCAAAATGTTTGAATTCCATTTGAGTTAGTAGTTGATGGGCGACAATCGGCATGGCCATGGGACAGCCCATTCCATGCTGACAGGCTAGAATATATAATATGGGCTCATGACTGAAAATCAGAGAGGTAGGCGGGGATTTCCATTTGGTGCAAGCATGGCAAACCTCTCTCACTTTTACATCCATATGTCTACACACATTTGCTCATCAGATATGGTGTTTTTCACTTTGTCATTAATCTGATTAATATTTGTTCTTTTGGGACAACTCAAGCCAAAGCTCCCACTCTTTTTACAATATAACAACTATGAGATAAGAAAGTTGTCAAACTTTGACTTATATGATTAAAATTTATTCTAGACTTACTAATTTAAAAAACAATATCTAATAAGATTCTTATTTGATCGCTAAGTTTACAGCACCTAAGCTTATAGGTCACACAACACCACCACATAATTGGATTTAACACCACCCTACCGACAATCACAAATTATACTTACAAGTACTAGGTTTATCGACACAGCAGAATTCTGTCATCAAATTAACAGCCTGGGTCCGGTTGCGAAATTCACTGGAAACCGGACGAACATTGCTTCACCTCCAGTAAAAGTCAATACACGATTGTTTGTTATATTTATTAGCATATAATTAATTTCTATCTATGTATTTCGGACGCGTAACACACAATGTACCAACTAAGTTATACACAATCGAAATGTAGAATTCAAGTGACTTTAAATCGGTGTAGTCACGGAAAAAACATAGTTAAAAACGGACCTAATTTCACAACACCACCTAATTTTTTATAACACTGTTAAAATCTTTATTTTCTAAGTTGAAATGTTTTAAAATCTATGATAGTCAAAGCGCAAAAAAATTCGTTTAGTGAAGTACGACCTGCGTGTGTAAGTGCGTGACATGATGTGTTGTCAAATGCGATATTGAATCGATTCCAAAGTTAATCGATTTTTCTTGATTTGTTCAATAAAAATTAAATTTTATAAATATCATTAGACTATCGCGATTGAAAATAAAATTTGACCAATTTTACATTCATCTGAATATCATATCAATATCCTTACTTAAACGATTTTTAACATGTAAAAAATAATAATGTCATTGCTATGTTTGTTATATTAAATGTACCTGTAATTTTAGTTGAATATATGCGCTCACGCCCGTAACCCAGAGGGGTAGGCAGAGATCATGGATTCCCATTTGGCGCGATCCTGGCACACCTCTCTCGCTTCTTCCACATTCATACATCTACGCATGCATGCTCGTCGGTAATGGGTGCTCCTTGAATTAGGCCAAATATTCATTGGTATTGTCGTTTATTGTATCAGAGCTTTAAAAAGCTGTATTATTATAATGTTTATACATTACACAACAGGATCACACCCACTCACCCATTAGCCAATTCTTCAAATAATAAAAAATCTTTAAAAATTTTGGCAAACGTCAAAATGATTTTTTACCTTCTTGACGTCTGTTTGTTTACAATGTTTTCTTGATTACTAATTATTGGTTGTATTGATTTATATTAATTAAAAATTATATTACTTTTTAAATTCTTATAAAATAGTTTCTTAAAGTTACACAAAGTTATTAACAGTAGTAGGTTAAAAATCAGAAAACATAAAATGTCTTCCTTTTTGTGCTTTATATGTCACAGTTCAGTTAACTCGGATACAAATGAAGAGATGCGAGAAAAATACAGAGAAGTCATTGGAATGAATGTTGGTAAATCTAATATTACACTCATTTTTCTTTCGTGCTTAGACGTGCAATTTAATCTTATACATTGCAAAAGTGTCAGTGTTGGTAGGGGAAGTTGAAGGAGAATTTATTATAAGGAGTATATGAGTAGTATATATACATATACCTTAATATCACTTCTATATATGATTTTCTTTATAACTTATGTATTATCACTCAAGCATTTTCTTTGCTGTCATAAAAGGAATCTATAGATTTGTTCTCGGGGGTTTATTATATATTTAAGAGGGATCTTGCTAATGCTTCTATTCTAGCCAGGGCTGGTAATTAAACTCCTGGATCCATGTTGACTCACTCAGACTATTTAAAAGATAATAATTTACTTTAATAACTGTATATACTTTTAGTATTGTTTTCAGCTTTGCACAGACTCCCATCTATGTCATATTTGTTGTCACATCCTAAATAAACTGACATGGTTCCGATCAATATGTCTGAAACGAAGCCTGGAGTATCCAGTACTATTTCGGTAAGCATTTTTTATAGCCAATTGTGGGGCTTTACCCCCTGAGTTTTCACAAAGAAGGAAGAAAAAGCAAAATTTTTAAGGAATAATGGAGCAAACAAGCAGTTTAAAGCAAAAAGCCTAATATTCATTGATTCATGATGCATTGCTGGCTGTTGACTGGCCTTTAAGGAAGGAGTACTCTCTTGGTGAAGGACCCTAAGTCTATGCTATATATCACAAAGATTTTACATTCACTAGATAAGGAAAGGAAGTGTTGGACCTGTAGTATCTTACTCACCTACATTACTCTTGTATTTTGTATGAGTCTGTGATACATCCTCAGTTGTCAATCAACTACATATATTTATGACATGTTTATTATTATTTTTTTATGGAGTAGGGAAACATGCATCTGCAATATGCATATGCATCTGCAAATAAAATGAGTTCCAGACATTGCCTACATGTAATGAACTGAAATTGGTCCTCTGGCACCATAGCAACAGATGCAGAAGCATACTTCTCTTTTACGCCTTTCTTGTGTGAGCTTGTGATATTTCACCAGTCGAGCCGGCGCATTCGGGTAACAGGTGTTGTTATGTGCTCTACAAGTAATATTATATTTTTCAGTGAAAAAGGTACATTAAATCTGCAAAGAACAGACATTAATCTACAGATATTATGTGCAGAAGATGAATGTCAAGAAGTTGACAGGAGAAGATATTATCAAGTAAACTATGATGTATATGTCAGTAATGATAGCCAATGCAATGGACAGGAATATATAAAACTTGAAGAAGACTATGATAATGTAGATGCAGAGGATATATCTTCAAATATAGATGCTGGAAGTGTGAAAGATGATTGTGAAGACTTGGTTGGTATGAGAAAAGAAGAACTGGAAACAACAGATGATAGAGAAATCAAAGAATATGACAATACGGAAGAACTTCAAGATAGTCACAATGCGAACTATATTGAATGTAATGAATTACCGGAAGTAGAAGATGAAACGCAAATAATAGAAGAGAAAAATAAAAAAAAGCATAAAACCAAAAAGTCCAAGAAGAAAGGCTTCGAGAAGATTGTTTTGAGTATAGAACAACAGAAGGCAGAATTAGAAGCTAATAGGAAAGAAAAGAAATATCTAGAATCGGAATTTAAATGCTATAATTGTGCTTTGGGGTTTCTGTTCAAGGATACCTATCAAGCTCATATGATGAGACATGAAGAGGTAATGTTTATATTTAACTACTTAAGGAAAGATGTGGTACTAAAGACTTGCATGACTACCAAGTTACAGATGAGGTTGTCGAGGACCCAGCAAAGTGGAGGAGAAAAGTCAGGAAATCTGAGCCCCACCCCCATATAGGTTATATAACTGGAAAAAGGGGGTGATAGCTTGACTTTTTGCACTAACGGGGCATGTTGAAATCCACAACTGAACCAAAGTAACCAACGGCGCCTAATATTTGTACTAGAAAGGATGGTCAATAGGACCAAAAGTTCTATAGTAGGTAGGTTGAGTCGCAATACAGGGAGGAAGCTAGTCGAGGGCTATTTGCGCTACTCCAAAAATATTTTGCGTGGACCCCCATGGGACATAGATCTCTCCATCTATCCTAGCTCCTTGCAGAATCCCAGCAACCCCTCGATGCTGCCGGCAATCATTTATTTTTAATATATTATTGTTTGTTATGAGAATCGTAAATTAAATAACCTGTATTCATAAAGAGTAGCGAAAACAAAACAATAACTGTTCCTTTCACACTAATATGTTCACACTAATAAGCTTGACAGCGTGCGAGAGAGACGGACAGACTGTTCATGATCCGCTCGCATTGTGACGTCACGCTACACGCTCATATAGACTGTAAACAAGCGCAACGTGTGAATGTGTGAAGGTGGTAGTGTTATTTATTTATCAATAGCTAGCCGCTTTAATTTCTTATTTAATAATTATGGTGTTTGACAGTCGACAGTGTTGCCAGTTTTAAAACTAGTGATGTTGCAATAATTAGACAACATATCGCAGTCGAACGGCGAATACCGGTGTTCACTGTGCACGCTGCGCTTCGCAACTCACGCTGTGCTGCGCTCCCACACTTCTCTACATTCGGAGCGGTATCGCTGCGCGCGCTGCGACGCCGTGCTGCGGCCGCGAGCAAGAGCGAGGCATGTCGCAGAGTGCTCCCGAAGCGTAACTATGGATTCTGTCGCCTGTCATCTGTGCGCCAATTTATTTAAGTAAGCCAGATAGAGTTTATACTTATTCCCCTTTCTTTTTAGGATTTCATGCGAAAGTTTGTATGTATGTACGAACGGTTCTATGAACGGTGGGACATTTTCTTTGCGATATAACACAACCCGCCCCCCGTTAAATAAAACATAGTATCCACTACGCCACCACTTTCATTCCTACTTAATATTATAAATGTTAATGTAAGTTTGTTTGTTACGCTTTCACGCGAAAACTACTCAACCGAATATCATGAAGCTACACATATTCTTGGAGGTACTAGAAGTAACATAGGATACTTTTATGAAAAAAAAATAGTATATAAAAAGCGAAGTATGTATGTTCCCTACAAATTTTGATGAAATTTACAGGGATTGTCCAGATTGGCACATTCACCCGGGCGAAGCCGGGGCGGGTCACTAGTTGTGTCTATAAATTGTGATAATTGTTAGTGGGATTGTATTGAGACAATATATGTACATTGTTGCAGGAACGCTAGCGGCCTGCTGCAGCACATACGGCGTGTGCACACCTCCAGGATCGGCAGGGTGTTCCCGTGCTCTGTGTGCGGGGAGACTTGTCGCAACCAGGCCTCCGTCAGGACACATATGTTGTGAGTCACTTCTATACAGATTTTTATTTATAATAAAAATTGAATTCCCTTGTATATTAATTTGTTACCATGCTGGTAGTAGGAGGTGTCCAAGTATTACACCAAGTCAGTTTAGAAGATTAAGTGTTTCACCCGATATCAAGTGACCGCCTCCCATAGGCATTACGTACATTTATTTAACATTTAATGTTCAGGAAGCATTTAAAGAAGAAATTCACGTGCGATCAATGTCCAGCAATATACAGCAGTCCGTATACTCTGAACCAGCACAAGAAGAAGCATCAGATGACAGAGGAGAGACATTTCTGCACCAGCTGCGGAGTCAGCTACTCCACCAGAAAGAGTCTGATGGCCCACAAAAGGAATAGTGTTAATCACCAACAAACCGTGTAAGATATCAAGAATTTCTGGAATTTAAAATACTAGATTGATGTATACGGCTTTAGTTCTTGTGTGACTCAACATACTTCTTAAGGATCGCATCTCAACGGCATTAACTCTACTAGCATGCTTTTCCTTTCAAACCCAGCTCTCACTTCCATAAATTAAAGTGGGGACTAGTACAGCATTGGGTATTGCCAGAGGAGCCTTCGTAGACACATGCCGACTCCTCACTACTGTACCTATAGCCCCATTCATTTTATTTCAATTAAATTCAACCCAACTAATATCGTAATATACTAAGTAAGTTAATGGTTAGTTTTTTTTTAAAAGTATGGTTCCCTCGGAGAGGCCTGTGTCCCTGCGGTGGGGAACATTCTAAAAAAACGACCCGTTTATAATATTATATAAGGTTCTAGTAAGCTTGGAATCTATACTACAGCCACAGTTTGTCGACAACTGATCTAATTAGAAAATAATTTAAATTCAACTTCGAGACTGGTGCCATTAATAGTTTGTTTCGAATCAAGATGGAAATCTTGTAAACAAAGCTTTTACAACGTTAAAATTCGTAAATTTCATAATGTTTTCGAAAAACAACTTCCTCTCACATTACTTTACAACTTTAGCTATCTATATTACACAATTTCACTTCACTTTATCTCACGATTTCTTTTAACATTTCTTAAGATAACGCGTGTGACGTTTGTTTACAAACTTTCCATTTCGATTCGGAACAAAGCATAGTTGTTAATTTAAATACTATAATTTGCAGCATGCTTGTTTCACTTTGAACTTTAATTATTCCTTCCAATTCAAGCTACGAATGCGGCAAATGTTCGCGCGTTTTGCCGCATCGCCGCGCATTAGCGGCGCACGAGAGAAAAGCGCACTCAGAAACCACCCCGCCACCCAGACCTAAGCCTAGGCGGAGGCTACCCACGGAACGACGCGTCTGTAACTTGTGTGGCAAGAGTTTTAAGGTAGCTATCCATCGGTATCCACAACCTCTGTCATATACCCATTATAATGACGGTTTTAGTTTTAAAGCGGAGTATAGACGAAGAAAGGAGAAAATGGCAGATTGGGTCGGGATAACCTTGTCGAATTCTCTTCCCCCTTCCATTCTTTTTCTGAATCCATCTCTCTTCCTTTAAGGATCGGAAGGGGTAGAGGACAAGTATAAGACCTCCTATACCTCAGTCATCAGACAAAATTCAGAACATATGTACACATTGGTGCAACAGATGTTGTTGCGGACTCTACCATTAGTAAATTTATTTATTACTAGCGGGGGCATTGCCTTGCGTGTTATTAGTAGGTTTGGTCAACTTATATCGTTATTAGGCATTAAATAAAAATGACAAAAATTGGACGTCAGCGCCACCTACCGGGTCCAATTGGGGATGTAAACTATTTCAAGACCCACACAAACATACCACACTAAATTTCATAAAAATTGGCTTAGTTGTTTCTTAGGAGTTCAGTGACATACACACGCACAGAAGAAGTTTATATAGCTGCTAGCTGAGCCCCGCGATCCCACTCAACGTCCAGCTTAAGTTGAGCCCTATTTAATATCATTGATCATCCAGATCTGAGGTCAAGTTACATTGGATTTTAAATATTTTTCCATACAAACTTTCATCCCTTACTTTAGATCTTTAGGGGATGGTTTACCTGAGACCACGGTTGATAGGGCGACGTGGAAGGGGGGGGGGGACGTGAATGATATCTGTATAATGATTTAATTTTCAGGATAACAGTAAACTAAACAGACATCTCAGAGAAGTCTGTGAGAAGGAACGCCGAGGATGAAAGACGGACGAGCAAACAGGACCTTCATATGAATAAATATATTTCAATAATTTGAGCACTAGTCCTCTCGCCGGTAACACGCAGGGGTAGGTGGAGGTTGTATAGTTTGTTACAGATCGTAATGGAAATATTGTAAACAAACGTCACCGGACATGGCGCCCATTACAATTTTTTATACTTTCATTAGAAATGTACCTATTTTTATGTAAATCGTGAGATAAAGTGAAGTAAAATTGTGTAATGTGTATAATGTTATGAGAAAAAGTTGGTTTTCTAAAATATTTTCGAATTTTAGTGTAGAAAGTAAACTAACCCTTAACGTCCGAGGGGGATAAATAGAAACAAGGATATTTCTTCCTATTCCTTAGAGCCATCTCCCTTATTTCAAATGGGAGGGGGAAGAGGAGTAGAAGCCTCTCACCTCACTCATCAGACGAAAGACAATACGTCTAGTTGACTTCACCTTTCAAGCCAGTCCATTCGTGTAGTATAGCGGGTTCTACTATTGTTATTCTTCGATTTTAAACACAAAAGCTTTTGTAAAAAGATGTAAAATACTCAAAGGCATAATGTCTATTTATTTACCTCAAGATTGTAACAAATTGTAGCATTGCAGAGCCGCAAATGACATTAAACTGTATCCATCCATGGCTTGTATTATAATTTTGTTCAACACCTCCATACATTTCAACTCCACGCATTTCCTATCGACTGTTGACTCAGTGCTGACTGTCCTGTGTTTCGGGTTCCATTTCCTCCTCCATATATCACTTATTGAGGTTTTCTTCAGATATTTCTCGTCTTGAGTACTTTGTGTGTTTGTGTCCGTTTGTATTTTGGTTGTTGTATGTCTCTTGATTAGACATTCCAATGTATGTAGAATGTATGATAAATTCTCTGTTTCTTTTGTATTGTTTATTTCAAGTATTGAATCGTTGTTTATATGAGAAATAAAGTTTTCCAATATATTTGTTATTTTTTCAATGCTATATTTTATTATATGACTCGATCTGTTAAGAAGGAATAGACGATTGATGCTGGCATCCTTTTTTATAATCTGGAATTGTTTTTTTTATTAGTAAATCTGTCTAAAGTAAGCGTAAGACGTTTGACCCGGTAGATGGCGCTGGAGTTTCACCTGATCTTAAGTGTATATATCATTGAGGAGTAATAAAAGTGTAATATTTAAAACCATGTTAGACGAATCCCGCAGACAGCATCCTAAGCACCAGACCAGAGCTTAGGTTCCAAATGAGGCCGTTACTAAGTAATGATTGGCTGTATTGTCAACGCTCGTCGCTGATTGGCTAAGCAGCACATACAACGGCATTATTGGTGTGTGAATTGATCACGTGTGCCAATCGGCTGAGCTGCGACAGTTGTCAAAGTGAACTCAGCTCAAGGTGCCACGATAGAAGTAAAATCGCGCGCGGTACAGTTTATAAGCGCTGCCCTCCACGGTACAGTTTTCTTTTCAGCATCTTGGGGCGATTAGAATACTTCCATGTTTTATTTACGTCGGATGCAAGATATCTTACACGAGGCAAGAGCTATTTTAGTGTTATTTCATATTAAAGCTTACCACGTCTTCATCGTAAGATTCCCCTCCGTGAATGTCCTTAAGCAAATTGTCTATTGAACTGAGGACATCTTCAAGGAACAAGAAATATTTCTCTTCGATGTATAAACGATCTACGAGACGTCCTAGGACCTGTTTGGTGACATTTAAACATGAAAAGAATTGCACTGCGGTGGGCTGTGGTATTTGGCACAGTTCCGGGCACACCTCTATCGCTTCTACATCCATACATACACATACGTGGCCATACGTTAGCCGAACCAACACTACGTAAATTGTACTCACCCAGGACATTTCATTGACCATTTGTTTAGCGCTCAATACCAACGGACTGTTCAGGATGAAATCTAATAAAATTCCAGCAGAATGATTCACCAACGTGTCTTGGCTTCGTAGATCTATGGATATTTATTTATCTGTGGTAGAGCCCGCAACATCTGTTGCACGTGGCCAGCTCGACCGGTGAAATACCACGACCGACAGAAGACACGCATCAAGTAGTGTATGTGAGTGTCGTGCAATGAGTGAGGTTCTCGAGGCCTAATACATCCTTTGCTGATAAGGAAACGAATGGAAGAGGACTTGACAGTGGAGGAGATAAATAGGAAAAGGAAGTAACCATTTTCTGGTTATCCTATCCTCTGTCTATTAAAAATAGACAACGCATCTGCAACTCATTAGCTTGTTGCTTGTCTATGGGTAGCAGTCACTTGATGTTGGGTGAACCGCCTCCTTATCCTATAAAAAAAAAGAGAAACGAGTTGCGGACGTGTGGACTACTACGATTGCTTTTTCGTATTCATCCCATCCACTCTTTATTAGGAAAAGTCGAGTAAGGAAAGAGGACTGAAATTGGCCTTTACTTATCGGGCGGAACGCAGAATACTTGACGCCTGTCTTCTCTGAGGTCACTTCAGCGGCCGAGCCGGCACACGGCAACAGATGTGAGTCTACAACTGTTAACCTCTTATGAAATTCTGAAAACTGGACGAGAATGGAGAGTGAAATTTCAAGGACACAGAATGTTAAAATGATGAAGCAAGGTACTTTGTAGGTGGACGAAAAGAGACGTTCAATTGTGTACGCGTCAGAACCCAATATGAACATCGGCAACCAATGACAATGCAAATCTATATATATAAGAACGACAGTACAAGAAGAACTAGTCAGTCCTGCTCACCCTGAAAAAGGCCACCCAACGGGTTCGATACTAGTCCGTCAATTAAAGTAACTAAGTTCGAAGGCCCTCAGGGGAGCTTATGCTCGGCCTCTTACTGTATTTATGTTACCGGATTGGGAGGCCGCCGAGCTCTTAAGTCGCTTCAGCGGACGCTCCATGGCGTGGCTGAGCTCATGGCCCCCGAGAGACCTCGGCTTGGGCTGGCACTCATTACGATTGATGGTGCCTGAGCCCTCAGCTATTATCGGTTAACTCGTTATAACGAAAGAACGACTTCAAAATGATTTAACTGTGTTCTGTTTATGACCTAAAGACGGCTATTACCACCTATTGAACCTGGACATTGTGATTAACAGTGGTGGCCTAACTAATATCTTGCTGATGAACAAAGGTGTAACATCACAAATTTTTGGTATTATAAACTTACGTATCTTAAAAGAACTTCTGCTCTGCGAATCACTTTTGTAGCCAGAATCCGAAGACCAAACTCCATTAGTCGACTCTTTATTTTTCCTTTCTAAGTAAGTTTTGAGCCTATTCAATTCCTCCATAACTTTAAACGGTACGATATCAACTTGAGAATTTTCCAATTCAAAATTATTATCTACCGAATCCATTTCATACATTTCTGCTTCGTTGCTTTGTTCTCGTCTGTCTGTTTGACTATTGTAATTAAAAACATTTATTGTGTCTATGAACTGTTTAGTTTTGTCTATATTCTTGTCTATGGCTTGGTTACTTAATTCATTATCTCCTAGTTTGTTACCACACAAATTGTCATAAATTTGCTCTTTTATTAATGTATTTTTACCACTTTCTATATAACTAAACCGTTTCTCCTCGTCATTCGTTTTGTATAAATGATTGTTTTTTATTTCTATAAATTGACTTTGACTTTGACTGATATAAGTGGAGTTTTCGTTGAAATCTTGGACAATGTTTAGTTGATTCTGTTGGCAATCAAACGTTGCACCGTCGATTACATCTTTTATATTTGCATTTATTCCTGCATTATTCATTCTTTTCGTATTACTGGTATCTTTACCCTGTCTGTTATGTCCGTCATGTCCAGGAATAGAGTATAATATAGTTTGTTGGGAATCAATTGTTGCATTGTTCAAATTATTACTTACAATACTTTGTTTGATAGAATTCAAATGTTTTGTGTCTATTAAATTCATATCGGGTGTTGTGTTAAGGAATCCTTGAATACTATATAATTCTGTCTTTTGGGAGTCAAATGGCAATTGAGTAACATCTCTGATAATCGATTCTTCGGTTGATTTATCACTGACATTATTATTTTTATTAAAATCGATTTTGTCATTTAAATTATCGATGAATCGGATATTGTCTCGATTAATTTGTGATGGAACACTAGTGATGTATCCATAACGAGTGCCTTCCTTATCAATATTTAAACTATCATTTATTGTATTACTTTTGAATCCACGAAAATCATGTAATTCAATATGTTTGGAATAACATGGCAAGTTTTGGGCTTTATTGATGTCTTTTAAAATGACTTCCTCGTTGAAATTTGAACTTTCTTCGACACATTTTCCTTTCATGTTTAAATATTCATCTTCTGAGTTTTTTGTGTCCATTTGATGTTGACTTAAGTTGAATGCAAATAATTCTTTCCCATCCAGCAAGTTCTGACTTGGTTTATCTTCACAGAATGTTGAATCTGAACTTCGTACTTCATTGATGATCTGTAAAAGAACATAAAGCACATGTCCGTACATATTATAAAATAATCTGGCGTCTGATAAACTCAAAAGCTGCTCTGATTTTCGTAGTGTAAAATATGATTGGCAGTTATTAGTTCTCTGCCATCTTTTCTTCGGCATTTTCAAAATAATACGTCCTTCAAGAGCTGACTCATTCCTTATAATCAACAATTCTGTGTTCACTTAATATAAGCAACCCGTTGGTGGTTTGGCCCCTTACATAGAAATCTACGAAGAAAGACCAGAAGTATAATAATATAATCCTTCTAGAAGGTTCACACTAACGTTTGTCTCCTGTGAATCATTCAGAGCGTTTTTTTCGTCACCATTAAATGTTTGTACACCATCCATTGCTTCAGTATCCTCATCAAATTTGAAATCATCGCTGCATATCGTAATATCTGAATCGAAATCCATCGTCTTATCGATTTTACTCTTTAATCGATTAATATATTTATCGATTGATACGTCACTCGGTTTACTTTTTATTACTGCTGTTGCTATCGCCACTTGATACTTCAAAGTCATCTGACATGCTGTAATTAGTTAAAAACTATTATAATATGTTATAGCCCTACTAAACTAATCGCTACTAATCCCTACTAATATTATAAATGTAATTGTGAGTTTGTTTGTTACGCTTTCACGCGAAAACTACTCAACCGATCATCATGAAATTTTGTACACATATTCTTAGAGGTATTAGAAGTAACATAAGATACTTTTTATAAAAAAAAAATAGTATATAAAAAGCGAAGTATGTAAGTATGTTCCCTATAGACTCCGAAACGGCTGGACCGATTTCGATGAAATTTACAGGGATTGTCTAGATTGGCACATTCCTGTGTTTGGTAGCGATCGGATCAACATAACATACTAGTGGTACCCGGTAAACCGGGGCGGGTCACTAGTATTGTAATAATGATTTAATCAGCGTTTTACTTGTCTTGTAACGCGAGATGCATGTCACCTTCATATTGTGAACATCGTTACTTTCCAATCTCACTAGCCATATTTTAAACTGACGGTTAAGTTTGTGTACTTAGCTATTTCCAATGGAATGTATCATGACAAGTTACAACCAATTCAAACAGTTTTATTTCTTTCTTCTAATCTTACATTCTTACTTAAAGGTTAACATGAAACGCAACCAAAATATCAGTTCACGGTTCGACGCCTTGACGTCGATAGTTTATAAACTGTCTAAACTGAAAATTACACGTCAAATTGTGAATGATTCGTTTTGTTTCGTTCACAATTTGGCAACAGCTTAATATTACTGGACACAAATAATATTAATCGTTTCATACACGTTTTTTTATATCCGATGGCTTAAAGACCTCATGCCATCAAATTTAAAACTTGCAAAATTGACTTCTGACAACATTTAGATATTGCCTTTAGAATAGATAGATTGAATATTAATAGCTTCGGTTAATTACATATAGGTGACATGAAACGGACTTTTATTATGCACCATTCATAAGTTTTTTTCATTTAAAACAATTATTTAATTAACTATGGTATAACTACATTGATATTTAAATATTTAATGTATTTAAGAAGTTTATATATATATATATATATATATATATATATATATATGCTTTTTAGTTCAAATTCGGACTCTTGTAAATCTAATTCAGCCTTTACAAATCAAATTTCGGCTTTTGGTTAATGAAATTTGAACATTTACATGTCAAATTGACATGGAAATGTCCGAATTAGAAGTAAATGCCTACAGATACTCGTATTATACACAATAACGTTGAGACTGTTGTATTATTAAAAATCTATGCAATTGTTTAGTGCACAACAGGAGTAACAAAATACATTAATTGCGTAGGCACTTACCAAAATCATCAAAATTCATTTCGTAGCAATGTAGATGATATGTTACTTTTATTTGTGTTAACATTCATGATAACATTTAACAGAATTATTAATATTACAGACGAAATCGATTGGCGCCAGAGAAAATAAAATAAAATGTCAACTTTATAGCAACTAAAAATAATAGGTTAAAAATAGCAAAAGGTTTTTTAAAGCATCAACTAAGAACATTATATGAAATTATATAAATAAAATTATTTAAAAAATAAATATTATAGAAAAAATAACATATAAATTACAAAGTGAAATATAAATAAAATTATAAATTTTTCAATTCGTAAATTTATAACATGGATGTATGTGGATGGAACCGTGTCGTTTAATTGGAAAAAAAATATCTAATTACGTCTTATGTCGTTGTAAATAATAAAAATATTCCCGCTTTTATTATTTATTGAGGGCGTGATTATATGAAAACCCTAGATTTATATACCTAAGATACCGCCGCGTTCCATACAAATTAAAAATTTAAAAGTAAGCTCGTTTTTTGTCGCGAATGCTTACCAGCGTAAACATATGTATCTTAATACAATTCAAATGTTAATGAACATTTAAAAACTGTCGTTAAAATATGTTTTGTAATTTAATATCCATCGTCTTGTACATATCGTGGTATTTTTAGGATTAACATAATTTTGTAATGAATTGAATTTTGAAAAAAACATTTATAACATGGTATAGCGTCGCATTGTTATTGTTAATATTTTATACTTAGTTGTGTATACAATCATAATATTACTTAATTACGATTCTATAGCACAAGCCGTCATTTTTTTGTAATTACGAAAGCGATGTTTTATTCGTGTGGCGGGAAACGAATTTCGAGCTGGATTGTACGAGGTGGCCAGTAGGCGACTTAAGTTGGCTTCATTTTTAGGTCCCCAGTGGATGGAGCAGATCTGGGACCATGTAACTTCTTTGATAAAAACGTTTCATTGATTTTGAAAAATATTATAGAAGGAAGTTTACTTAGAGGTAAAATTGGCTTTATGCAAATAATTTTCTATGCTTTTATATGGCACAGATTTTTTAAAAAAACTATTTACGTAACGTAATGTCAATACTATGTCATTATTTTTTGATATTCGTTAAAGTTTTATTTAATACTCACGAGTTGGAAAATGTATTTATTTCAAATGTTAGATATATTTAAATGGCTCTTTATACAATATTATTTGGGATCAGTATTTTCATGATAGCTCTGGTCATCGCGATTATAGAAAAAATGTTTTTCCATTGGAAACACGAACATACTATCGAAAGGACTACTTTGGTAGCTGTTGAGCGACCAGGTAGGCTCAGTATGAATTAATTTAAGTAAAAATTATTGCAATGAATTCAACAAGCACACCTCTCGCTTCTACATCCATACATCTTTCATACTTCAAAGATATCCATTATCTTTCTCAATTTTAGTTACTTTTTAATAGTACAAAATCAGGTGACATAAGTGCGGTTTAAATGGCTGTAGAAGCGCGAGAGGAGGTCCTATGGTAATCGGAAATCCATGTTTGCCTACCCTCTTGGTTATTGGCGTGAGAGCTTGTGTTTAATATAAATAATTACAGCGGTTAGTCTGATGATACGTACGTCGAGGTGTTTCTTCAAATGCCGCCAGTACGCCGACGGGAGCTGCGTCTATGACGTCATAGACAAATCAGATTCTCAAAATAACGACGTCGAGTCTGAAGCCAGCTGACATTTTTTTTAAGAGTAAATATATGTGATTTAGTCCATCTTTTATTTAATTTTTATTATCCCCAACGCAAAATTAGTTCAAGTTTATCGTGTTTGTCTGTAATTTATAAAGATTTGTTAAGGTCTTATTTGGACACTGTGCCATATGGCTCATTTCGATTTTAAGGGTTCCTTCACTTATCCATCTTTAGGATAGTTCCCTAACACTTCCGTAGCTCTTGATTACTGTGGATGTCTATGGGTAGCGGTGATGACATTACATCTTGTGAACAGAAAAGGGCCCAGTGTAAAATTTACAGATCCCAGGTCTAGTTTAGGTCATTTAAAATAAAAAAAGAGAAAATAATGTTTTTTTATTCATGTTTATAATATTCATACAAGGTTAATAATGATATCTTCTGTTTCTTCATCTCTAGCGAAAGCAACTGGTTCCGTATACGCTGTTGATTTTTACTATATCACTATCTGATAGTAACTTGGAGTGTTGGCCCAGGGACTTCATCACGGAGCCGTCAGGATCCTGTGGGGTAGTAAACGAAAATTTGACAGCTAAAGGTATGTGCTTCACCGAGAAGTGACCTAACGGAATACTGAACAAGATATTTAAAAAAAACAATAAAGCGACTGACTGGGGAAGGATTCGAATCTAATGGCTTTCTATTGTCCGTGTCTCAACGGCTGAATGAAATAGCGCATAATCCGGTGTCATTCTAGAGCTATTAAAATGAAATGGTCCAATACTAAGTAAAAGCCGTAATCGTTACACGTCAATACACACAGACATCCGGACGTCTAAGAAAAATTGTTTTTACAATATTTTTTTTAGTCTATAATGAAAGATACGAATTTAAAAAGGTCGAGGTTTGATAGCAGCGGCAGATACCATTTCTGTGGATAATAAAAACATTTGCGTTGCCGTAAAAACAAAAATATATGTAATTTAAGTTTGAAAAATTGCGTGACTTTGACATGGGAATAATTCACCTTATTTTTTCCACCTTTTCTATGGGAACCAATTATATGTACAGTGAGGCCCGCCTTTACTATATTTCGCCAACTTGTAGCCCATGCCTGCCAAAAGGTTGCCGACCGCTGCACTATAATCGCCCATCATTAAAGTGAACCGATCGTTAGTTTGCCGTATACCGTAAAAAATACCTTATCCTTATAAGTGGCTACTGTTGAAATGCCCGTCCTGCCGAGCTGCCTCCAGAACTGCCACGCGGGATGCGTCGCGCTCCGGTAGTCGTAGGGCAGTGGCAGGGTAGCATCGGATCTCATCTTCTCGAAGTGGTGTATCTTGTCTGGAGAAAGAAATGTTTTTGTACTATAATAATAACATCCCGGGACATTATTCACAAACAGCCATCTGATCCCAAACTAAGCAGAGCCCGTACTATGGAAACCGGAAACTACTTTTTCTTTTGTAAATACATACAATAGATAATTACACCCACACTCAGGACAAACAGACATGTTCATGCACACATATGTCTGTATATATCCCATTCATTTCAAATAAGGAAACGATGAAAAGGGGGATTTAACCGGGCAGGGGTTATAAATAGTTTTATTAGTCCCCTTCTCTACCCATTAAAAGACGCCTATGGGTAGTGGCGCTCGCTTGAAGTCTGGTGGACTCTGTTTTTTTTTTGCTACCTTTTCTATTATAAATTAAAAGGAAAAAATCTAGAAATTCTTCTATTCCCTCTCCGAACTCATTATAACACTTGTTTTATTAGACTTGAAACTGTAGTAATTCTGGGTTAATGCTAAATATTATTTATGTTTTTATGTCTATAATTAAGACCGCTTGATTAGATACAATACCAAGCTGTTAAGCAGTCAGCGTCGGACTCACATGATTCATTCGCGCCATCTGAGTTTCGATCGTCTCATTATTACGGAAACAAGTTCGTAATCCACTTAAAGCCATCGGAGCTTATTTTAATCAGAATAGCAGTTTATTTTATGGATATTTCAACATTCTTACAAAAGTAAATTATCACAACATCCTTTATCCGACTCGAAGGACCAACATACCTGGTCGTACGTGGCGTATGTGCACCCGGATGTGCTTGTCCCGGTCATGCCGGGCAGACTCGAAGTAGAAGCCCAGCATAGACATCACCACCATAGCTGCGTGCTGTCTGTGCTGTTTACCTTCAAACAGCTCCAGCACACCAAAGTTCTTGAACAAAACAATTATAAAGAGTAAGCAGCATAGGTGAACGACTGCCGCTGTAAATATGTCCAGAGCGGACAGCACTCCCCTAGCCTGCGACACAACACGCTATTAACATTTCGCATCATTCTGTACACTATTACTTTTTAAAAAGCGACGTGTCTATGTTCCCTATAGACACCGAAACGGGTTGACCGATTCCAATGAATGTACAGGGAATGTGAAGTTTGGTAGCGATCGGATCAATATAATTAGCGCTATCCGAGCGAAGCCGGGTACTAGTATCTTATAAAACTAACTACCAAATTAAAAAATTGTTAATCGCATGTTCGTACTATTATGATCTGTAGCTTTTTTGAAGGTATAATTAAATTCATGTTCTTCCCCGGAGTGTCATCTACTATAATGGTGATGATTGACCTTTTAAATCAACTAATACTTGGTAATCTATCCAACGTGCAAATCATTTGATGCCGAATTGTTTGTAATTTAATATATCATTAATTTGTTTATACTTTATACTCAGTATAGTACTGGATGTCAATTACTAAACTAACGCAAAAAAACTATAAGTAAATGCAATTACTACTCGTACACAATAATATGAGATCTGTGTATACGCGTCGCAACGATTTACTTGTTCATAAAATAACGAAGTAGTCTAATGAGATTAGGAACTTACATAGTCGCATTGCACACGAGACTCATGTTATTGTGGACGCGTTGTATGTTATCTCGGTTGCTATAGCGCCATACTCGAGTGTTAGTATAAATAAAACAACACCCCAATAAACTAATTATTTAATTAAAATTACAAAACTACGACTTAATTTGCTAAACGAACAAGCTTTAAAAAGTTTTATTAGAAAAATAATTATCAAAAACATTACGCACTATCGAATTGAAATAATCACAATTCATTCATTCAAAGTCCAAATACACAAAGAAATTTTTTGAATTTAGAATGTCTCATAATCTTCCGTCCAGTGAACGCACTTCAGTCTCCAAAAATTTGTCTATGCTTTTGCCGTCTTGAAGGACGTGCTTCGCGCCTTTTTGCAGTTTCTTTTTTTTCAAATAGTCAAATGCATCATATTTATTCATCCAATAAATATGCACGACAAGTACGCACTAGGTTTTATGTTTTTTTTTTAATTTTCGGATTTTCCTTACTGCTAAAAACGCAAAAAGAACATTTTAGCAAACTGTTAAAACGAGTTAAACACTAACAAAAACATGATTACGGTGTATTTAAACAAAGCAGTCTGAACCAAAAAGAATATCACAATTTTTGTTACAAAATCATTACATTACATAAGTTAAGGAGTTATTAAGGACTCTCATATTTGATATATATAAATACTTTGATAGGTACATAATAAGAGTATTGAATCATTAAAATACTTCCAAGCAATAGGTAATTTAGTACTTTTTAGATTTTGCTTCAGACTGCGCTATTGGTGCGATGATATGAAAATGTAAGAAGCAGCAAGCTATTGTAACAATGAGAAAACTTGATTTAAAAGAAATTACACTTACCCATAAATCTTAACTATATTTGCTTTCTGGATCTTTCTCTAAAACACTGAGATCATGGTTGAACCTCGACTTGAAGAATCATTATAGACCATTCTCCATGTCAACGAAGGCTGTTATGTCGTCGTTTATTTCGGTATTCTCACTTCTCTGTCTCTTCGCCCTGTGTCCATTAGAGTTGAATCTTCTCATAACAAGAGACCAGTGTGTGAGTAGCTCCGACATCTTCCTCTCGTACTCCTCTCTCAGGCAATCAGGATTCAATTCCAGCCATTCTATAGCGTCCTTACACTCTTTAGTCAATGTTGATATTTCATTTACCGATAGCTTTTCAATATTTTCGGTAACGGTTTGTTTCACGCTGTAAACGTAGCCTTCCAATTGATTCCTTACTTCTAATCTTCTTTTGTTCTCTGTATCTTCTTCTCTGAAAGCCTCTGCGTCAGCTATCATCTTGTTAATCTCTTGCTGATTAAGTCGGTGGTCATTGGTCACTACTAAACCATTTTTGTTACCCGTACTACGATCTTTTGCGAAGACTGAGAGTATACCATTGGCGTCAACATCGAAAGTTATATCTATAATGGCGATACCTCTCGGAGCTGGCGGTATATTTTCCAATTCAAACACACCTAATAGATTATTGTCTCTAGTCAAAGCTCTTTCACCTTCGAATACTTCTATAGTCATGCTTCTTTGATAATCCTCTAAAGTTGTCAAATCTTTAGTCTGACGACAAGGGATAGGAGTATTACGGTCTATTACCTTGTACATCATACCTCTAGCTGTCTCAACACCAAGTGATAGTGGCACCGCATCGACTAGTAAGAGATCTTGGATTTTCTTGTGTCTCTCGCCCGATAATATAGCCGCTTGTATTGCAGCACCACACGCTACTGCTTCTTCTGGATTCACCGTAGATGATATCGGCCGGCCTTTGAAGAAGTCTTGAACTAAATTACGTATCTTTGGTATTCTTGTACTACCCCCAACAAGTATAATATCGCTGATATCTTCTTTCTTCATTCTAGCTTCTTTTAACGCTTGCTCGAGATATTTTATAGAATCTAAAAACAAATCTGAACACAGCTCCTCGAATAGCGATCTACTAACTTTGCCACAGTAATCTATATCGTTGTACAACGACTCGATTTGGACTGTTGCTTCGGTAGCGGATGTTAAATAACGTTTGACCTTTTCAGCGGCAACTTTGAGTCGACGAAAAGCTTTCGCATTACCTATGATCTCGTCACCGTATCGCTTTTTAAAGTCTTCAGCGAAGTAAGCCGCTAAACGATTGTCGAAATCCTCCCCGCCCAGACGTGTGTTACCCGCAGTCGATTTCACTTCGTATACAGACCCGCTTGAAATAGTTAATACCGAAACATCCAATGTACCACCGCCTAGATCGTAAATCAACACATTTTTGTCACACTTAATATTTCTATCCAAACCATAAGCTAAAGCCGCAGCGGTCGGCTCATTCACAATCCTTAAAACGTTAAAACCGGCAATAACTCCCGCCGCCCTAGTCGCTTGCCTCTGGCTGTCATTAAAGTACGCGGGAACCGTTATAACTACATCATCAACTTTTCCTCCCAAATACACCTCGGCCACCTCCCTCATCCTGAAAAGTATCATAGCACTTATTTCTTCTGGCGCGAACGCTTTCCTTTGATTCTTATGAGAAACAATAACTTTTGGCTTACCCTTATCGTTGATAACTTCGAATGGCCAATGGCGTAAGTCCATTTGTACCGCAACGTCGTCATAGCGACGACCTATCAAGCGTTTCGCGCCAAAAATCGTATTTGTCGCATTCGAAGTCGCCTGATTTTTGGCCGCCTCGCCAATGAGACGCTCGCTGGTGGTGAACGCGACGTAAGATGGCGTCGTCCTGTTGCCATGCTCGTTTGTTATCACTTCCACTGTTCCCTTCTTCCATACCGCCACGCACGAACTGGTCGTACCCAAATCGATACCTATCCCGACCATTCCAAGCGTTATCAACACTCACACTGACTCACACTTTGCACTTAACAGTCGTGTTTGAAACTGCCGCGTTGACGCGCTCGCTCGCCCATATTTATACTTTCACCAATTGGATGCTAGAAGATTCCAGAGCGATCCGCGTAGCAGCCAATCAGCGACCGGTTCTGATCGAAGTTTCTAGAAATGGGTTGCCAGGTCATGACATTTATTTTCTACCGTTCCATTTTTTCCTAGATATATTTTCAAACAATCAAAATAAAAGATTCTTCTTTTCGCAAAAATACGAATCAAACATTAATAATAATCATAAATGACCTAATGTGACATTTTTTTACTTTCAATTTAGAAGTTTATTTGTTTATCGGCTCCGTGGCACATTACATTACACATATAATATAAATTGTAAAGATTAAAATAATGAATTTATACCATCCTAACATATTAAGTAACACGAAGATTAATTATTATAATAATTAATCTTAAATCCTAAAAACCTCTCAGAATGAAAAGCTGTAAATTTTTCGATAAAAATTTTCGTTTTGAAAAATACCGAATAGTAATTCTTAGCAATACATGGTCACCCTTTCAAAAATCGCATTGACGTCAATTCAGCCAAATTCAACTGGTTATTAAACTTTGATTTAGCTATCCTTTTCCTTCACACGATAAAATTGTAAAGTTGTCTCTTTCATTAATGTATGTAAATAATGTACTGACAGCAAATCCTTATCCATAAGTTATTCTTGTAATCTTGGACGTATAAACTTTTTTATGCATCCAAGCTATATATTAGAAAATATTATCTTCATTAAGAAATAATACAATAATAATTATAGGTTTTACATTATTTTGTTAAGGTTTTTTATATGGATTATATGTTATAAAAAATATTATAAAGGATTTATTTTGAATTTACAAAAAATATAATACAGATTATAAATAACGTGATATTTAAATGTACAAAAAGCCTCCCCGGCGGGGAATCGAACCCCGGTCTCCCGCGTGACAGGCGGGGATACTTACCACTATACTACCGAGGACTTACATACGCATTACGAAACAACAATAATACGGTACTATACATTTAGTACTTTTGAGTTAATTAATTAATTGGTACAACCTGGAGATTTCTGCTCTATATAAAAATTATTTGACAACAAAGCGATTCGATATTATTCTCCTGGTGCAAGGATAAATAAGGAACTGTTATTTATCTTTGCGCCAGGAAAGTGTCATGACACCTTTATCATTGTTATAATTAACACTATTTTAAGATAATCCTTTAACCACGCGTAAACTAAGTAACTAAATAAGCTTTTTAAATTGAGAAATTTATCATTGCAAAGTAAAATACAAAGCCCTTGTTTTACACATTTTACCAAAACGTTAAAGTTACTTTTTAACGGTGTAGGAATTACTAAAATCGGGTAATTTAATATGTCAACGATGTTATTTACATTATAAAGCATTACGTTAAAATCTATCTAAAAAGATTACAATAAAATCCCATCTCTTGATTATCTTGAATTTAAAATGATATTGTTGAATTTATGAATTATTAATTGTCTATGAAATGGCCGTTTAAAAAATAACAATCAAATGGGTAAAGAAAAAAGATCTTTAACTATTTGAAATAAGATTGATACTAGCTTAACTTAGTAATTAATGCATTGACGTAACTTTTCCAATGGAGATTCCACGAAGGACGAGCGTGTTCTAGAACTTTCTAAAGCTATTATGACCGTAGCCCAAGTGGTAAAACACAATACAAACAGTAAATCAAGACATTCCTCGAAACAGATCGAATTAAAATAAGGCGCCATCTATGTAAGTTGTATGTGGTTGCCGAAGTTTGCCACAATAACATACAAAAGGGTTTTTCTAAAAGTTTTTTTCTTTTTTCTTGATTTTTTTAATTTTTGACATAGAGCGATACCGTCATCGCTAAGAGTACAAGTATTAATTTAATCGATTATTTAGTCTCGTATTTTATGTATTTTTCTCGCTTTATAGAAAGAAAAAAAAACATTAAACTTATTGGCATTTTGGAGAAAAAATGACCAAATATTGTTGGACCCCAAAAGTCTAAGTACTAAGTCTTACGTTACGTCTTCTTAATACGATTAAATTTTGCATATTTACTTTGTCTAAGCCGTAAAATTATGACTGAACGGTGAGTTTTTTTTATATTTCAATTGCAGAACTAGTTCCTTCTGAGTCCACGGGTGTAATTTACTTTATAACTTGTACATTACACAAGTCAAGTATTCGTTCATATTTTAAAGGTCGACAACCTAACCTAAGGTTGTAACTTGTTCGACGACTTTTAATCACAGATTGTATATTCTGTTGTAATCAACGAACTCTCATAACTTTCAGACTATTTTACTCTATGTGGTTACCTAATCAGCCACTAGATGGCACTTTTTTCAATTACTTAAATGATTTTTGTTGCATTCATTTATATTTTAATTTAAATAATTTATCAGTTAAACATTATACTATGATTTTATAATAACCTTAGTAAATATTTCGGTTTATTTGTGTGTAAAGATTTTTTTATAGAATAAGGTGGAAAACATTTTGTATAAACAAGCTTGCTCACCTGCTTGCCACCAACTCTTCCAGTAACATAATCTGGACTTTGATCGAGGATCAGATAGTCTTGATACTTGCTTATCTCCCCTTCAGTTATTTCTTTTATATGTACGCAGGTTTTAGCTTTTAGTATCTGATTCACTTCATCCAGGCGTTCCCTTACTTTATCCAGATCATCTGAATTAAAATTTAAAAAATACATTTTTAATCCATTTTTTGTTTTTAAATGTGATATAAGTTTAAGATTATGAATGTTGTTATAAAATGTGTCATCTCACGTACATTTACGTATCTTTTTTTTCTGAAATATATACGCAACATCACAATTATGCCATTTTTGGTCTAATAAGGCCGGGTTCACACGGCCTTGTAAAGCAGGTGTTCGATTTTAAAGTTAGTTTGTTACTTATAAGATTGGTTTGCGAACGTTGTTCGCAGTAGTAACGTCGTGTGAACGGTTCTATGTACAATGTAGACGATTGGAATTCGACATTTACCTACATTAGATTTCAGAAAAATTGTTATTACAATTCACTCTCATCATTATTCCCAAACGCACCAAAAGAAGTATTAAGTTAAAAATAAAACTTACATTTTAGTGTATCTTTAATATAGTAAGGCACTACATTGTCGGGCCAACGTCGTTCCGAATAAAACTCCTTGTTGCCCTCAGAAAGTGGCACAGTTTTAGGTATCGCTTTCAGTTCAGGTTTCTCTTGTCCCTCTGTTGTTTCTTTCGCCCTTGAAAAGGGAAACCAATAACCTATACGTCATGACATCTCATCACCATGTCACCATTAAACTGTAAACACTGTTAGTTTATACTCTAGCAGTATAACAACAAATTGTCGTTAAGTTGTAAACTGGTATCTCGCCCTACTTGATATTACAAATAGTGAATGAATGAAGTGAAAAACGGAAATTAGTTTATAGGTTATGTTTGTTAGATTGGACATTAGGTATATACCTAAAATAATCTGTCATATAAATAAATTTTGTTTAAGTTTAGCATGATACGATGATCAGGATAAGATGAAAAATTGTGACATAATCACGATTGGCATTTAGTTTCTGATACAGCTAGTGAGATTATTAAACTAACGATGTGTACGATTTTACGGTGACATCTGTAAATAACCTACAAATCGCAGAGCCGGCTTGTTGTGTCATAAATATATCTCTTGGGCCGTATTAATTTAATTAAAACTTAACATCTTACAAAATAACAACAAATTAGTATTAAGATTATGTAGTACGTCCTTTGGCGGGAAAATATGTGATTGCATTTTTAGGCAAACTCCCCTCAAATATAACTACATTCCTGCCAATACCATTTGTAATAAATAGTCTTAATTATTTACTATTTAGCTCACACAATAGTTTTAGGATTCTGTTTTGGGATAAAAAAAAACCGGGAACTAATTTTTATCCGAAAGCTACTTCGTGCATCAACCCAACTTCTGTTACAGTATTTTTTTATATAGGCAGCAGGATCCGGGCCAATATATTAGTCTGAGGAAGGTCTGATCACTTGTAAAAAAAGTATGTATGAATATTTTTTCTAGCGGTGAAATAGATCGGCAATGTTGCAGATAAAAAATTCACGGTTATCTCTGGTTTAAAAGATTAAATGAAAATGTACTGATATAGATTAAATATTTATTGATAATTTTTACCAATCATTGGTCAATTTCTTCTTGTTTGTGGGACGATTTTTCGCAGCGGGCTTCTTCTTCATTGTTTTCTCTTCTGATTTGGACTCCAATGACATTTCGGATTCGTACATCTCTGGTTTTTCGTTCTTTTTCTGTTTGTGGACACTAAAAACATAGTTACAATAACAGGATGTTCGGAATGACGCGTGGCGTACACTTCACGGAAGACTACAAATTCCTTGGCCGGTATTATTTTACAAGAGGAGTCTATGCTTTAAAATTCCCTTAAGCGCCCTCTAAGCCTCTCTAAATCCAAAACTACAAATTTGGGCATGGGAATTAAATTCAAATCAAAAGTAAATTATGTACCATCGTAAGTTTACGAATTCATTCCTTTAGTAATTGACTAACAGATTACAATGTTACGTATTATAACCCTTGTCAATTACAGATATCTTAATTAACAGATTATTTCTTACCGAAAATCGCCGAAACGTCTTCTAATATCCGATTTCAAATCTTTCAAGGTTTTATTCATTTTTGGCGTTACTTTCACAACTACCGACTCTGTCGCAGTAGCCAACACCTTTGTAGTTGTCACACCTACTGTTGTTTTGGTTTCTTTCTTTGCGACATCTTCTTTCTTATTGGTGACTTGTATTCTTTCAGTAATAGCACCGACGGCTCGTTTACGTCTAACCTTTATTCCTTCTGCAGTTTTATTGCCACTTCTGTAAATTCTTGATTCATACTTATTAATTTCTTTATAATGCTTTGTAGAGAAGGGATATTGAGGTCGATGTTGCGTAGAATATTGCACATTTCCGACTTTTGTAGATTTAACAAAGTTTTTACACATATAGCCCCCGTAGTGACCGCATCTGGCTATATGGTATTCGACCATTGAATTGGAAGCCTCGCAGAATTCCGTCGAATTCTCTACGGCATGATCAGCTATAGATTTGGCATATTCGGTTACTATTTCGACCATTCCTAACACATCGGACGCTTTAGCAGCCGTATTGGCATTCGATCTTAGATTAAAATCAGTTTCGTTGCAATATTTCCCCCTAGCATTTTTTAAAGCAAGCGATGTAACCGAATACACTTTATCTAGGATTTCTTTAACTTCGTGTCCAATGCCTAGATGATCTAAACTGCTATTTATATCTAAGGTTATATTCTTTTCTGGCGGTGGTGTAATATCTCGATTAACTCTTAGGCTAGGACCTATTAGACTTAATTCTATGTCCCGCTTCCTTCTAGCAACTCCTGGGTAGTTCTGGCACATATCTATCTTCTCTTGCCTGTCTCTCTTCTGGCATTCTGGACCGTAGATTATCTCTATCTTCCTTATATCAATATCGGAGAGTCCGTTTCGATTTTGGCGAATGGTGTCGTCCTGATATGAGAAAAAAATTAAGTCCAACCTGCTTAAATAATTTTTTTCCGTCACTAAGGAAGAGTGCAAACGAACTACCGACCATGGCAAGCGGTGAAGCATTTTGGCCTCCAGCTACACCAATGTCAGTGACTCGCGTGAATGCGAGACACATAGCCTACATTGTCACCCCGCTCCGTCCGTTATTTCATAACCCGCTTTCTTCTGTTGGGTTATCTAAGGGGAGGTCTTAGATGATCGAACAGAAAAAGCAGTTTATGAAATTTGGTGGCTTCCGAACACGGTGGCTGTAGCGCGTTTCTACTACTGCTGTAAAACGGTGGATCGTTTGCGCCCACCATAAACGTTGCATCTAATCGTTTATAGCAGGAGGTGGTAAACGAGCAAACGGTTCACCAGATATAAAGTGACCGCTTGCCGTAACCATCTGAATCAAGCTGCAATGAGTAAATTAGTCGAGAATAAACAGAAAAAGGATATATAACATAGCGTAAGCACGCAGTTAAGGAGGGCTTTTTCATTAATTGAAAAAATTGAATAGGCGAGGAACTTAAGCTTCAGTAAAGAGTCCCACAAGGCATTGACAATGCTTCTTTACCTTGAATATGATGGTCCGGTGTCCGTTCTTGCTGAACTCCCTCTCGCCGAAGTGCGTCACGCTGTTGACGTCGTACTGCAGAGGGCGCAGCTCTAGCGGGAGCTTGCCATCCTTCGCGAATAACTCCATCGCATCTTAGTAAATATATAACATATGCTTGATTATTTAAATAACCAATTATTTAAGCGTGGTTAATTTTTAACAGTGGGGCCGCAACAACATCTGTTGCATGAATTGGCCGGCTCGACCGGTGAAATACCACGACCTCACAGAAGACGGGCGTGAAGTAGAAGTATTGTACGTTTCGTCGGTTGATTGTCTTTGCTTGTGGGCGTAGATCACTCCAGCCAGTCCAACTCCCCGAAAGGGCCTTAGAAACTCCTTAATGTTGCCGACGATCTCCGGGAGCGATCCCGGCATGCTATACTTGACCCTGTACACACACTGCAACGCCGTGTCTTCCTTACACGTCTACAGAGGACTATCAGTGGTCTTTATATTAAATAAGCGTCTAGAAATTCTACCAAGTGGAGTCAAAGCTATTCTAACGATATTTTTTTACAGATATATTATTTAAACCTGTTTTAATGTTAATATTACCACCCTGTTACTCTAATTGCCTTTCAATCTTATCGTAATTTCATGATAATACATTATTATCATTAAAGAGTTTATATAATCATGGAATATTATATAATAACACTTGTATTAATATTTTTGGACCCGGACACCATCTTAAACTGCACCCTACAAATATACGCCACTCGTTTACTACCTTATCCACTTGTGTTACTCCTCGTTTTCTTTATATATTATTAGGTGGTGAATGATGATGAAAGCATGAAATAGTATGCAAGGGGTTCGGGTTTCGGGGGCGGTAAATCGATCTAGTTAGGACACATTTTCAGATGTATCGTTTTAACCGTGTTTTCAGGCAATGAAAACACCGGTTAATCGAAATTTTAATTGAAACAACTATATAATTTTTATTTAATTTTATTTACGAATTATAACTGAACTAAAAAAACAGTAAAAAGCAGTAATTTATAAATTCTATACAAAATTTTCATAGAATGTTTTTAAATTACTAATATTTCCTATTAATTATCTTTATAGCTCGGCAAGTAAAAACAATCAAAGCGATTAATTATTTGTGTTATTAGGCAATATTTAAATTAGAAAAATATTAAGTAATCGATTTCAATCTTTCAAGTATTTCTAAATTAAGTACCACGTTGTATTTTATTAGTAATAAAAAACTTAAAGTAAAAATTACGAATTACGTCTGAAGACAAATTTTTGACATTGATTTTTTTAATTTATCAGAATAATGGAATGGCGGTAAATATTAAAGTTGCCAGTATCAAGTTTATTATACAAAAATAACAATATGCAATAATATTATGCAAAACATAATCTATATATACTTCTACACTTGATTATTTAATTTAAAAAATGCAGTGATTTCAATAGATGCTCAACAGTTGATTATAATTATATAGGTGACACAGAGGTGTCCAGAACTGGCTTGAACAAGGGAAGACAACACACTCTTTGGCCGACAATATTCTTTAAAAAAAAATTAACACACATTTCAAAAACAAGAGGATGGTTACATACAGAGGTGACTTAATCTCTAAAGCCCTCTAGTGTCTACATGCAACTTTGATATAGGTACATTTTCAGTCCAAAAATTCGTCTTCCTTCCGCTGTACATCCTGTATAAAACCACCTTAGACATTCCATCTATCACAATAAAACTTTATGAGCATGACAAAGCGTCAAAACAGGTACAGCCGAAGGCTCTTCAGGTGGAATCCCAGCTGCCCCAGCTATATCCAGATGCGTATACTTAATATTCTTCTCTTCCAGACCTCCAACTTTGATGAGGAAGCCAGCTGCGAGCTGATGATTGCGGCATTTAGCATCCGTATCATACTGTACAAGGTCATCGCTTTTGCATTTGCCTAAATTCACAGTTAAATCTTCTGGTCTGATCGTAGACACTTCTATACCTTCCGCCATCCTTCCACCGCTAAACTGAAGTCTAGCTGAATGGTTGGTAGCTTTGGCGCTGTAGTTATCCATTGCAGCAACATAGTTCCCGTAACACGCTCTTGCATGACCGGTTAATGTCGCCACCGTGTAAAGATGCGGATTTAAAGCGTTGCTAGCCATTTCTGAAAATTTAAAAAGTGCATCCGCCATCGCTAGACGACCTTCCGCATCTGTATTGGTAACTCTGACACTCTTCCCACTTCTGGAGATTAATAGCTCATCAGATACGTACGAATCCGATCCAACGGAATTCCTACAAAGGCAGAGTACACCCATAACTTTGAGATGTGGCGGTTTAAGTATAGAACACGCTTTGAGGAAGCCAGCCACGGCGGCGGCACCACTCTTGTCCCTCGACATGCCCGCCATTTTACCAGATATCTTAATATCGGCACCACCGGTGTCATAAGTCACGCCCTTACCCACCAACATCAGAGTCTCGGTCACTCTGCTCGAGTCATGAGGTTTGTACTCCAGTTCTATCACCCTAGCTTTATGTCTGTCCACGTGATTGGCGGCTCGGTTCACGGCAGCCAACAGAGGATACTCCTTCGCTATAATCTTGTCATCTTCTATCACATTTATTGTAATATTGGTAATGCCTGCGAACGAGGTTTTAACATATTCCGCGATATTCGCGGGCGACATTCTCTCCGGATCGCCTCCAGCGATGTCTCTAGTCAGTATTCTAGATCTTTCCAAAGCGATTGCATTTCTTATAACCCTCTCGAAGTCTTCCGTCTTCTTCTCTTCCGCGTACAATCCTAACCGGATGAAACTCTTCGTATCCTCTCTTTCCCTCATTTGTATAGGAACATAGAGCGCTTCCAATGCGCCTAGAATACCAATTAGTTGGCCGTCCGGGAAATGCACTACATCTTGAACCACCAACAAAGGTTTTTTCACTCCGGCATCTATAGCTCTAAGCATTCCTTTTTTAACAGCTTCCTTAACAACACTAGCGTCGTGGTACGGCGTCACATTCCCAGTTGGGGCAAGGATAATCCGTCCTCCGGATACATAGTCACAATGCCAAACTGTAGCAACTTTATGGATGTGCTTATCAAGTTTACGAATTCCCTCGACAAAGCTGCCGATGTGCCTCGGCAAGGCAACATGCATATCTTCAGGGTACACAATCAAAATGACACCATCGTAATCGGGTGATTGAATATTCGTCTCTATGAATATGTTCTCGTACAATTTATAATACTGCGCCGACGGAGACATGTTAACGCAACGACGTAATAAACGCGACTAAACGTGATAATTCAAACAATAGCTGGCTCAATGCATGATTAGGTTATTACTAGTGACGTGATTCACGATGACTCGCTTTAAATCGATTATGTTTCATAACTATACAATTCCGATTCGATTATTTAATTCTTACTTATATCGATCGAAAATAAAATAGTATGATAAATGTAAATCCTATTATTAATAACTAATTCAATAGAATTAATAATTTTGAATATACTAAAAACACATACAAAAGCTTAGATTTATGTATTAACTTTTTTTAATTGACTTCAAAAAAGGCAAAAGTCACATTCACCGATACACATGCAAGTATCTGTACACATTCCTCCAATGTAGTCTGTTCTAACACATTTGCTCTATTCGTTTCTTGTTTGAAGGTCATCCAACAAGGTCAGTCAATTTAAATTTTAATGATGTCAGTAGGCAATGCTAGCGCATACTTGGCTACTTCAATAATAACTAGAAATCAGGACAAGGTCTAAAACGAATCGACGTACAGTTTGTTTTTTCTCTTTTTCTTGCAATTATATGTAAACATAAATATCGGAACCAATTATACATTTTTTTTTATGTAATTATTAATTTACCGTAGTAATATAAAAATGGGCGTGTGCGTGATATGTCACTTTTTAGCTAAAACTGTGCATTACACATAAATTGTTTTTGTCTGATTGGGTGTAGCCTCAATCTTCCTGTGTCATTATGTTGGTTGCGTGTGGATGGTTGACACGGGTTGACAGAAAGTCTTAATACAAATAAGGCATTTTATGTTTATACATTTTTAAAGAGAAATAATAAAAGTGTGGCTTAAAAGTTGACGTTGTGACTAGAATTGAGAAAGGTATGCTTCGGTGGTTCGACATGTTGAAAGGATGAATGAAGAGAGAATAACAAAGCAAATTTATGTTGCCAAAGTGAGTGGCAGTGTTGGTAGGGATGCCCTAGGAGAACTTATATCGATCAGATTAATGACTTACTAAAAAGGGCGATATAAGGAGCACCCATAACCGACGAGCATGCATGCGCAGATGTATGAATGTGGAAGAAGCGAGAGAGGTGTGCCAGGATCGCGCCAAATGGAAATCCATGATCTCTGCCTACCCCTCTGGGTTACGGGCGTGAGCGCATATATATTTATTTATTTTAAATAATAATCGTGTGCCATGTACCTAAAGCGTTTATTATAAGACTAGTAAAATTTATTTATATATTAAGAACGTATGTACGGACGTAAGTGTATTGGAGTTTTTAAAACCTTTTTATTATACATGTATTAGATTTCGATTAAGAAATGAATTGCGAAATTCAATAAAATCGATTTAAAAAAACGTTAATCAACGATTATTAATCGATAAAGCAGGCGCATCACTATGAATTTTAATTTAAAATAATTTATTGAAGTTATCGCACTGTTATCTCCAGTATTTATTAACGCGGTTCATTTACACGAACTGTCTCGCAACGTTTTATATCATGTTATAAATAGCAAACAAATAATTGTACAATAGTGTTATAAATGTGTCTTTTTTATCTGTATTCCACAACAAAGAACATATTGCAACTTTTTTGTAGTAACCTCGTAAATAGCGCACAATTTGTTAAGAAAGAAACAGTTGCTAAAACCATTGCAACACAATTAAAAGCAGAATAGGGGGATTCGTCCATTCAGACAAGGGGGGGGGGGGGTTCGCCTTCTTGTTATATCAAAAAAATACAGCAATTATGACTTACTTATAATTATGTTAAGTAAATTCTAGTCAATTATGATATGTACGTTTGTATGTATATATAAAGGTAAGTTTTTTTTATGGGAGAAGGAGACAAAGGAACAAGCGGTCCCCTAACCGCTAAGTCTAAGTGTCCGCTACCCATAAGCATCCACAACAAGCAAATGAGTCGCAGATGCATACCTTTGATTCGCAGAGGGGATAGACATAAAAAAGGAATTATTTGCTTCTCCCATTCATCTCGTCCCCATCCAATTCTGTTCGTCTTCCCTATGGAAACTTCAGGAAGGACTGACACCGGGCCTCCGGCACCCCACTCGCCATAAGAAACGCACACTACACCGACTTGACGCGGGACTTGTATAAAATGAGGTGTCATTCGCATTCTTCTCCAGAGACTGGTTTAGACCATAAAAAGCAGTTGGTGCCAGATTGACCTGGTAATCCACTTGTGATATTACCTAACGTATAACCTTGGTCTTGATCATATAACAGATGAGGGTATATATTCCTTATGATGGATCTTCGACTATGAAAAATGGGATAAGAGTAACCTTAACAGTTTAAACAATCATATGTGATTGTTGAACTGTGTCTTGGGCATGTATGCATAGATGTATGGATGAAACAAAATGTCTGTATAGGTCCGTCCGTCCGTCCGTCTAGTTGGAGTTGTTTTTTATTTGATAGTATAGCGTTCAGTAACCCTTATGATATTTATTTTCTTATTACATGTTCCATTACGTAATGAGAGTACACAATAATCATAAATACGATAACTCACATAATTATTTGCTAATCGAATGATAAAAAATAATTTATACTGCATTATTATCAAATACATCAGGGCTGCACAAACTAGGGCCCGCTACTAAAATCGAATTTATCCTAGATTACCCGAATACATCGCAAATTATTAAAAGAACAACTCCCCGCGCCTGTATAAACGCGTTAAACACAAAATCTATTGAATGGATTTACATGATGTACGTAAATGTCAATCTAGAGCCCTTAACAAAGTCTATCGCACCAATGGGCCAGCGCGACCGGTGAAATATATTCTAAATAAAAATATTTCCTTACAGCCCTAAAATAATGTTTGTAATCTAAAATGGGCAGCCCTACGACTGACAGTTTTATCATATCTTTATAATCAACTGGTGATCCACCCCGGCTTCGCCCGGGTAGCCGTTTCGGAAGCTATAGGCAACATAGTCTGCTATACATGCAGATTATAATCTATCGCTGTACCAAATTACATCCAGATCCGTTCAGCCGTTTTTGAATGAAAGAGTAACAAACATCCATACATCCACACATATAAACATTCGCATTTATAATATTATGGCGTTAAAGTAGCTTTTTTTTCGTAAAAAAATCCCTGTAAATTTCATCGGAATCGGTCCAGCCGTTTCGGCGTCTTTAGGTCTATAGGGAACATACATACTTCGCTTTTTATATACTATTTTTTTACAAGTATCCTATGTTACTTCTAATACCTCCAAGAATGTGTGTACAAAGTTTCATGATGATCGGTTGAGTAGTTTTCACGTGAAAGCGTAACAAACAAACTTACATTCACATTTATAATATTAGTAGGTATAACGATTGAACAATAAAAATAATTCCAATCAACATAAATCGATACACGAACACTCTGTTGTTTTTTCCCCCAATAACAAGAGCGCCTTAAAAAGATTCACTGCAAAAACTCACCCGTGTCTATGTTTTCGAACTGAACGTCGATGTAGATGTCTCTGCTGGCGCGGTTGTGCTCGAAGCCGAAGCCCAACCCTCTCATCACCATCATTTCAATCTGCGGCGACTTCAGACAAGCGTAGCCCAGGGTTATCCGCTAAAACGATACATTCACGTTGACTTTCGCTATAACTCAATACGACAGATCTCCAGATTCCATTCGCACTATCTCTTGTTACCATTCCAGAACAGCAGTGCAGCAGTGGGGTGCCGGAGGCCTGGGCCTGTTGCTGCTGCCTCCTTGAACCTTGGACGAGGACTGGTCCTCCTCGTCCACGGTTTAAATGAGTGCCATTATTACGTTAGAACGCCTCGACTCTCGTCATAAATTCAATCGGGTTTTTTAAATCAATTACATAATTACTTACGTGAGGTTCCATTGTTGAATGGCCGTCCGTATTGAAAACACACTTTCTGACGCCGTTGGGATTCTCGAAGACCATGACGTGTTGCGAGGCCGTCGGCCGCACAAGCACTGGGTTGAACTTCACGCAGGTTTTGAAAGAGAACAGCGAGAGTGACATCATAATGGAGAGAGCCTGTTCATGGTCTAGGAAGAACATATCGAATCAGAATAAGGTCTCTGTGTTTCTTCTGATGAGTGAGGTGCCGCAGAATTTTTTATGAAAGAAGGTGGCTAACGAGGTACCGTTTCACCTGATGTTAAGTGACCGCTACCAATACACCTGCAATGAGCTAATGAGTTGCAAATGCGGTGCCTACCTTTAATGGTCAGAGAAGAGGATAAACCGAAAAAAATCCTGTTCTCCAAGAAAAGAACATCTTTTCTGTATTAGAAAATAACTAGAATAGGGCCACTAGTAACTCATTAGACGAAACGCAGGAAACTTCTACTTGACGTCGATTTTCTGTGAGGTCGTGGTATTTCGGCGGTCGAGCCGGCACATTTGTGCAAAATATTTTGTTGTTGCCGACTCTACCACTATTCCATGCTCTTTATTTTTCTTATTTATTCATATAGCGGAGATTGTTTTCCAAGAGCACTGTCTTGCCTGCTGCGAGCGAGTTCAGTTTTTCGTGTAAATGTTCATAAATTATAATGTATGACATTCTCACCGTAATGATTTGTGTCAATGTAGAAAGGTACCGTGGCATTGGGCCAGTATACAAGATGCTCCTTCTTGACAGCTAGAAAATAAAGATAAAGCCCCTTTTGGTACCTAATCGAATTATATCGATGTACTACTCATTTTACAATATCAATGTGCATATAACAATATTTTACAAATCTCAATACATGCAATACATAAGTGGTGTACGAGAAAACTTATTTCTTATATTAAAGCTAATACTACACATTGGAATTAAACTAATTTCACGGATTCGCGTCGTGTTCAAAACGTGATCACAGAATGTAACGCTCCCGGAACGACCGCCGCCATTATTTAATATTTGAAAAAACAAAAGTCCTCGCAAACGAACACTGCTTCCTAACCAGTATGATACACGAGTCTATTTTAATTTTAAAAAAAAATTCTAATTTCAAAACAAGGCGTTCTACCACCCGCTTTAAAATCCGTGATTAATAAAAGTAAATCCCAAACCAAGCATACATACAACACTAAGATACTGTGTGCTCATACTTCGCCAGTGACGTTGACCCTCCGTGACCTTGGCTGTAAACTACTCGAAACCTCGGGAACAAAAACGCGATCAAATCCGTAAAACAACATTCAAAGTACACAAAATTTAAATTTTTAAATTCGCATTACAATTTAACTTCATACATATAAATTAAATTGGGTTGTTAATTATTCATTTGAAAACGTTATACAAAATGTCTTTTACAACATATAATAAAGAAATGTATTGGTCTAAGATACGCCATACGAAATTCATACCCTTATCTGTTATTTGAACAAAACCTATAATCTAGTTACTACATAATATGTACATTGTCAAATCACACAGGTGTCACTGTTAAATTGAAAATATCAAATTAGGTTGAATCCTGAATTTCTTATGTCGTATCTCATACTATATACGTATTTAAAATTTTACCATTAACGTCTATGGTATTTCCGGTTTCGGCGTAAATTAATTTTATAAAATGCAACGTCACTAGCGAAAAGTGATGCAACATTATGCCGCAACACAACCCAAAAGTTTAAAAGAAATTCAATGCAAATAAAACTTTTACAGTTTGTTTTTATTATTCGAATTTCATAATCGATTTTATAAATTTATAGTATATGGAAAATTTTGTTTCATTTGATATTTTTATAGGTTAGTGTAATAACAGCGGGGAAAACGTAAATTAAGACGGGAGTTCGAAGTTGACTGATTATTTGACGGTGGACTATGCAATTGGACACAAACAAATTATTATTTCAAGCCAACCCTCAACCTGTATAAAATAAGAAACTGGTTGACTGATATATCAACACATGGCCCCAATCTATTGGGGAGATTTGAAATTTTATGATAATATTTCTATATTCATCCCTTAATGCTGCAACAGTGTCCATGGCGTTGCTATCTCTTCTCTCCCTACACAGAATAATGATCCATCACCAGTATATATGTTCCAGGAAGGGTAAAAGTCTGCAACAGCATTTAAAGAGTGTCCGCACCTCAAGGACTGGAAGGGTGTTCCTGTTCTCTGTCTGCAGAGACTTGTTGCAACCAACCTGCAGTCAAGACACATATGTTGACAGTGTCACTTCCTCATTTATTTCTATATTTAGACAAAAATCAAATCTTTATGAAAAAGAACCAAACACAAATAATAAGATATAAGGCAATATAATGCAGATTTATATTGCCCGGCAGACAGGGACTAATATTTTTGTGGGGATGTATGTCCGTTACATTGTGACTTCCTGTAGCCTAAAGATGGATTTTGAATAGTGATGAGATGTCATTAGATTTGTATTCTTCACCAGTAATTTTAGAGTATACTCAGAGCTTTCTCAGTTCCTCACTCTATAACCCAGACCACTGATTTGTAAATTTAAGCAAACAACTGATTGGTGAAAAGGTAAAGTTGGCAGGTTTTCACTTTTTACATATTACAGCAACATGTATAGTGTGTACATGCTATCATAGTAGCAGCTTGAGGGCTCCTAAAGAAGCGAACAAGCTAAGTTATTAATGAAGTTAATTTAATGAAGATGTGGAAGCGACGGCATTGATTATCAATTACACAAACACCTGTAACTCTATGATTACATGAAGCGACAGCCACTATCAGGTGAACAAACGTAAATAGATGTAGGAGCTTAAAAATGGTACTTAGTAGTGGTGATTTCCAAATTATTTTCAGTGTTCTGTAGTAGCAGTGGAGTCGTTATTGTATCGCTTCACATTTACTAAGTATAAAGAAGAAAAATGTATGTCTGGTATGGTCACTTATTTGTTTTCGTATATCATTGTAAACTATACAAACGCCATGGCCCCATGTAAATTGCATAAATATTGCAAGTTCTAAACTACAAGCGTTACAATTGAAAAGTTACTTTGTCTGATAGTTGATACAATCAAGATACAATGTTATTTTATTGTTTTTGTGTTTTTATTATGTTTGATATTGTTGTTCTGAAATTTTGACAGATATCATACTATTGCCAGTTTAAAATAACCTGAAATATATCCGTAATCTTACTCTTTTATATCCACTTTGTCTCACTAGTAGGGTAGACAAACATTGTAGTATACTGAACGTATAGTACATTTATTAAAAAAAACAAGTAAATGCTACGGATTTATTTAATTTAATAAATGCCTCCTATATAAACGAAATTAAAATTATTATTATGTAGTATAACTAGAAAAAATAAAACAGTATATCATTTTAAATAAAGTTTTAACAAAGAGTATTATACTCAATACTGTTTTTAATTCGTCATTTAAGTTTATTTTATTGGTTTCTTCGTGACTTTATAATCAAGGATTAAAAATGGCAATGGAATAAATTTAATAATGTAAATAATAATAAATTTAAAGCGCGTCTCCTGCACCTCTAATGTCATGTAATAAAATACTCTAATGTCTGCAGTATAAATAAAATAACTTCAAGTTTTACACAAATGTATAACGAAAACACGTTTAGTCCGTCCGTAGTGATCCTGAGGCATCGGTGAACGAATTGCAATTGTACAAAAGTATTGTGTTATTAATATAACATGACTAAATTGAAAAAAAAAACATTGGTGCACGGTTCGGCTTGAATTGCTTTAGCAGTATAATACTATCTTCATTCTCATTTTCAATTCAGTTACATAAATACACTGTGACCATATTTTATACTCTTTGGCTGTGATGACCAGCTGTGGCTCTGACCAGCTCTGACCTTCTGTCGTACTACCCGACAAAAAACCTAATTGTAGTTAAGAAAACATACTCAGATTCTAAAAAGACGCAAAAAAATTATAAATGAATGTCGTATTTGTTATTACGGAAAATTAAATTATATACTATTTTACTTTGACTTATGTTCCTACCTACGCCATTGATTTTTTACAATACCGCACGTGAGTGTTGTGTCAAGTGTTTATTTAAATAAATATGATCGGATATCTTTAAATAAATGGCGAGGGCAAAAACTCGAGAGAGGGAATCGGTAATGTGTGATTTAAATGCATGGTCGTTTCTATAAAGGAGGATAAAAACTTTTGACACGTCAGGTACTACTACCACCATTTTTATTTTGTAAGTACTCCGTCCATATACAAAAGCTATTGTTAGAAATATATTCAGAGTACTAAGATTTATATATAGAAGTTTTCTTAATATTTTTATGACATCTTGTGGGTAGTTAAAAGATATACAAATTGATAGAACTAGATACGATTTTATTCGTGTACCTATTAGTATTTAGTAGGTTACCATCCCACAAATTATAAGAATAGGATTCTGGGAGGACTAATTCTGTATGTAATTCTGCCTGAATTACAAACAGCATTAGTTTTTTAATTCTTTTTTATGTCATTCCAATCAAATATCATTATCATTTACTGTTTACTTTTTCTAGATAAATTTAGACAAAAGCAAATGTCTGTGCATAACTTGCTTGTAAAATTAAAAATAATATGAAAAGCAAAGCACTTGGTGAATAAACAATTAAATAGATAAAAAAATCTAATATGTTACCAAAAGTCACTTTACGCATTTTAGAACTTTACTGAAAACATTTATAGAAGTAAAATAAACTGTATCACTCATTTCATTAAACAAATTAGTTTAATATATTTAGTATATTATTTATTTTTACTTAACCAATAAGGGTTACATGAAATAACTGTCTATTGTTTTTCTATAAATACAATAATATTATATTAAAATTATGTTAGTGCATCTAAATTTGTGTAGTTATGTCAATTAAGGACAAAGTCAAAGTTTATTATTTAATAATTTTAATGTTAAGTGGCCGCACAACCAGAGGATTCACATGTAACAATAATGTCCTATATTCCATTAGTTAGAAAGAAAGAACAAGTAAATGGGTCACCTGATGTTATGCAATAGCTAATACTAAAATACAATTCCAGCTAAATTATTGTAAATAGGGAAAAAAAAAAAAGTAAAAGTACCTTTAACTCAGTGGTGAAAATACAATGATAATAATTTATTTAAATCCAATCAGTTGACTTATATGACAACTAGCTGGCCCAGTATACTTCGCTCCACCCTATAATTAATAGCTTACACATAAAAGATATATATATGCTACCACAGGCTTTTTTGTATATCTACTTAAGGCTAACATTCCATAATATATGTGTAACTCTAACGGTTTTTGCAACGCACACTAAAATAGCTTGCATATGGTGGATTTTTTCCTCCTTATTAGACATTTATCATTTATATTTTTGTCAATTCATATTTATATAGCTATAATTTATAAAGATTTTATAAATTATAGCCTATATGATATTATGGTGTAAACTAAAATATCCATTCAGTAGTTTTTGTGTGAAAAAATGACAAACATCCATACTTACAAACTCTTGCATATTCAATATATGCTATAAAATATTTCCCATGGGTCCATCTCCAACCAGCAGACAAGCTTAAAACAAATAGTTTTTTAAATCTCATTTTTTTCCATTAATATTATTACATGGCACGCCCATAAAGCATGGTCTTTTTTATTCCTTTAGCATGTCACTGCTTTGGTTCTCTGGATCTTGCTATTAGTAATAAGACCACCATTTGGGCAACCATTTCTTAAGTGTTATGTTTTTCAGCTTTCCTTATTGTTCTCCTTATTAAATTTAATTATTATTGTGGAATGCAATAAAGTTAAAATAATTAAAACTATACTGTCAGGTTACAGAAAGTAATGAGGGAGAAAAATAAAAGGAATAACTCTACAATCTAACAATATGGCAGATGATACACAACATATGTTTAGTGTCAGTGTAACGGTGGAAGAATGTAGTGATGACGCAGACGGAGAGGGATTAGATGGAGAATATGATTCATCTTTACCGTCACATAACCAACAAGGCGGCGGAAATGATGTTCATATAATACCAACAAATAGCAAACAAGTTGTACAAGAAAGAAATATAATTAGTAAACATGACTGCGGTGATGAGAATGTTAAAAGTGACTCTCTCAACTACAATTCTAACAATATGGATAATAGGAAATGTAACCGAGAAGGTAATGTAGAGGGGGTACCAGCTTCCAGCAGAGATATTGAATTTGAAACAACCAGCAGTACTTCTGATCCAGGTATTTATATATCTTACATAGATATATTAAGTTTTATCAACAGATATAAAAAGACAAAAACTAATTTATAAAAGTGGTAGAGCCTGCGTCAACAGTGCTTATTGCAGAAATGGGCTGACTTCACATCATGAAGTAGAATTAATCTGTTTTTCATGAGTGAGGTGCTGGCGTTATAGTTCTGGTTTACTTACCCTTCCTAATCTAATAAGTAAAGGATGGGAAGAGAAATAAAATTTGACCGGAGAAGGGATCGATAGGGAAAGAAAAATATTGCTTCTCCATTTATCTGTCTTTAGTACATATCTGCAACTCATTAGCTTGTTGCAGATGCTTATAGCTGTATACTTAATATAATAATAATAATAGGTAAACCGCTTACATGTTTGCTCTTTCACATTGTTGTACTTGTTTTTTTTTTATGTAAGAAAGTGGCAAACAAGCAAGCGGATCACCTGATGAATTGAACAATGCCCATAAACATCCGCAACAAGCAAATGTGTTGCAGGTGCGTTGCCTACCTTTAATGGACGGAGGACTTTTCCCCGTCAATCCCCTCCCCATCCAATCCTCTTCCCTTTCCCATCCTATCCCCCATATGAGGAACGGGTGGGAAGGGGAAGAGGACTGAAATTAGGCCTCCGGCACCTCACTCATCCGACGAAACGCAGAGTACTTCTACTTCACGCCTGTTTTCTGTGAGGTCGTGGTATTTCACCGGTTGAGTTGGCCAATTCTTGTGGACTCTACCACTGTAAAACTGGTTGTAGGTTGGGATTCTTCCTGGATTAAGCTGGCATTCATGCAACTGCTACCACATTGTCAGACTTAATCTAAAATATCCTGCTATTTAATTCATATAAACTCTAAATTAACCAATTATTTTACAGGAATTGAAAAAAAATACTACTTGATTCACAGAGGTTTTCAGTATACCTTAACAAGGGATACCATATTAAAAGGTATAGAGGAACAATCTAAATTATGTGTCAACAAATCAGATCTTTACTTAAATAGTGTTATCAGAAGATATCATCCTGATAACAGAAGGTTCCCCAAATCATTCCATGAGACATTAATAGATGCTGCCATAGAGCAATGGAAAATGTGGTACGAAAATTGTACAAGGTTGCGAGATACTCCGTTATTATATAAATGTTACCTATGCAGAAAAGGTTGGTGGAGGTTGGGACCGTTCAGAGAACATATAACGATTCACGAAGATCCACAGTTAAACGTCCGTCTCGAAGAAGTATGCCATGAAGCAAATATAGTAGCCAATGTTGGCCCCTCAACAATAATTAGGACAGTTTCTGTAGATTCCAATTGCTGGAGATGTAATAAACCAGCTATAAATCATGCTGTGACCAAAATTTCGAAAGTTGGCAATTATAATTGCGAGCACTGCAAGATTCCCTTGTATACTTGTGCGGCGTTAGCACAACACGAAAGCACTTGCAAACCGAATCTAAGAATCAAATTTAATGTTAGTACAGCAATGGGTCATGGGAAGCTGTGTACTATTTGCTCTTTGTACTGCCAGACTGAAGAGAAACTTGACAAGCATATGTATTTGTACCACACTCCTAGATCTGATCAACCTTCTTATATACCTACGCAGACTTGCAATATGTGCCAGGAGAAGTTTCATGTGCAAGCTTATCACGATTGTCCGAACCGGCCCAAAAAATATAAATGTGTGATGTGTTTCAACAAATTTACATCGAAGATCTTCCTTCATCTACACATGACTATGAATAAGGGGGTCTGTACTTGCCCCGTCTGCCCCAAGAAGCTTAAGGAATGTAATCTTCTTGAGCATGTGCTGCACCACTCTTCCAACTATGACATGGTCCAGTACTGCATGAAATGTACAAACAATGTACTCTACAGAAGTGAGAAACGCTTCAAAAATCATATTTTGGTCCATGGTAATGCTGTTCAGAGACGTCGTTGGGGTGCAAAGGTGTGTTATTTTCTGTTTTACATGTAAAGTTCCCATTTACGACATTGTGCTTTTTCTAAAAAAAAAAATAGTATTTTAAAGATACCTCATAGCGATATCACATAATTTTAAGGTAACATTTGTTTTACATGACAATAACAGGTGGTTGTCCAAAATTATTTTTTGTAATTTGCTTTTTACTGAAAGACCCCCACATAAAGAATATTTAATAATAAACCGTGCCTAAATACAAAATTTGATACTAGTCTTTTGAGCCATTTGAGCTGAAGTATACAATAATTGCTGACTTTATCACATACTTGCTACAAGAGGTATTACTAACTGAAATCCTGGACTTTTTTTAAACAATTACTAATCAGTTGTTACAGTCCAAAGAAAAGATACCAATTATTTTTTTGTATTAATTGTATTTATTTCAGATGCTGTTGCCTTTGAAATGCATAAAGGGAGAAATAGTTGCGTCAATTGACAAACTAGGAGTAGGAGGTAATTTTAATTCGTAATTGTAAATTATTTAAATAAATATATCATTTTTTTTAATTTAAAATTGTAAAATTATGTTATGCGTTATTTGTGGATTTTTTTTAAATTTAACTATTTAAACTTAAATAATATCAACCAAAATAATTAATAATGGTAATACATAACATATTTCTAATTGTCAAAGTCCTGGCACACCTTATTCGCTTCTACATCGGCGCATGCTCCCCAGTCCCTACCGACGTTTTTAAACATCTGGGCGCATGCTCCCCAGTCCCTACCGACGTTTTTAAACATCTCGGCGCATGCTCCCCAGTCCCAACCAACGTTTGTAAACATCTTGTATTGTCACTCATTTTTGTACTTTACCCAATCCATTGAACCTTTCTCAATTTTGCTTACCACATCTTTTAAGCCTAACGTAAAGTGCTTACAAGGTCAAATTGATTAAAACCTCTAGCTAAGTTATTCAAATTTATCAATACCACAACAAGCCCATTGATTCATTGACATACCAACTGACACTTTCATACATAAAAATGACTACCATGGTACTGTTCTTCACTCGCTGTACACTAGATCGTGGAAGCGGTGCAGAGAGTGTTTCGCTCGCTCTGCCTTTCATGGGTCCTTGGACGGATGCACTATTGTTATCCTGCCTACCATCTCTATTGAACATGCTCTGCAAATATGCAAACTCATTTAGTCTTATGTCTATGCAGGCATCCACGGACACATGCTGGTATACATATGTATGCAAGTAATAAATACTATCTGCGCTGAAACTTTGACGATGACTTCCCCTCTGCGGCTCGGCTACATGAGTCGGTCGGCTATTGTGGAGGGAAGTCATTGGCAGAGTGTCCGGGCAAGGAGTATAACTTATAATGTATTTCAGACAGTGAAATCTATGATCGTCTTGATCAGTTGGATGTGGTAGGAAAGTCACCAAAAGAAATCGCCGCCTTAATCAATAAACACAACAGAACTAAAGTCGTTACACCATCCGAGAGCAGTTGTAACCCAGTGCCAGAAGAACTCGATGAAATAATAGAGTCCGATTACGAATCGGACAATTACGCGTTTCAAGTACAACTGGACGCCGAAATACAAAGGGATGTAGAAATTGAAGCTAAGATATCGAAAGTGTTCAAAGCGTCAAATTGCTATCAGAAATTCTTGGAGAAAGAATCCAACGAACCCATCGAAGATATTTATGAAGAGGACGTTTGTATTTTAGACAAGCCCGATGACATTCTTGTTATATCAGATTCTGAAGCCGAAGATATTAAGCAAATCAAGGAAACTTCAAAACCAATAAAAAATACGGAATCTGATTCTAAAAGAAAACGCTATGAAGAGATACCTACCTCAAATATTAATCGTAATACAGAAGCAAGTTTCAACGCTAATATTACAGTCAAGGTTGAATCCTGCGATTCTATTATAAAAGAACAATCGAATAATTCCAATTTAAATTCTACAAATAATGATCAGAATGTTAGAGTTGGTCTTGGTGATATCAAAAGCGAGCCGGTCGCTAAAACTACTCCCGAGCAAAATTCACAAGGCTCTTCCAATGAAGCGAGTGAAGTAAAAACAAATTCTGATGCAGCAACCGACAAGTTGAAAGTTGCCAATTCTAAATGTAATACAACATCTGCTGCTAAATCTATTTGTAAACTAATACCATGTCCCAATACTAACACGGGAATTGGAAAAGAGAATCAGTATTCCGATATTAATATCAAAGAGGAAAGTGACTGTTATGCCAACAATAAATCTGTTGTGGATTTTTTGACAGATGTACAACAATTAGATTGTAACTCAGATGTTAAAGTAGAAGATGACTCTTCTATAAATCATGGTGACATTCGACATGAAATTAATGAAGCTGGGACAAGTAGAAACAAAAATCTACCAGTGGAAAAAATTAAAAAGCGAAAATACAGTGAACCTTCGTCATCTACTGCATACCTATTGCTGAACTACCAACGAAAAGACACGAACGTTGATGAAGGTATATTCGCTTGCAAGAAATGTGCCTACAGCGGACCTTGCAAACAATACATAGAACACGTAGCCGCCAAATGTCCAGCAAAAGAAATCACTTGTACATATTGCAGTAAAACTTTCCCCAACATGATGGTTTACCTTCAGCATCTGGCTGAGCACAACTTGCGGTACCTCGCGTGCCCTGAATGTGGTCAGAATTTCAATATTGTCCCTGTACTTCGTGATCATGTCTCGAAGCATATTTGCGATCTTTTCATTGACATCTCCAATAAACCTAATCGTGATGTGGACGCCAGGATCTACGTTTGCCAAACTTGTGAATGTCTAGTGGACACGAAGAACTTCTTCAGACATTGGGAGTCCCATTTGGATCTAGATTTGGTTATTAATATAAAATCGGAAGAGATTTCAGATAGCGAAGTTGAATTGAAGAGTTTGATGTCGCCAGAGACCGTGAAAGCTGCATTGGGTAAGATATAATAATTCCTTACATTGGCATTGGTAGGTTTCCTCACACAAACCCCTTTTTTATCTTTTATCCCCTACTTTTGGGCTGAAGGGAAAAATCCTTTTTTAGTACTCGTCTAAGTAATAACAAGTCTATGTGTTGATATCTTAGTTACTTTCTTTTTTAACGTATATAGATGGAAAAATGTTGCAGTCAAATTATTCCCTTGCACAAGCTTATTGGACAATATTTAGTATTCGGATAACTTCACGTCATCAATGCAAGTGTTACAAAATCGCGTTCACGTTCATAGGGTCTAGGGTTTGGGTAAGATTGTTTAATCCTCCAGATATACTTTGGAATAAGGGAAATTTTATGGAATCATTTAAGTTTTGGGGGTGGGCTAAGAAAAGAAAAGGCTTAAACATAAAATAAATTTAAATATTCCAGATATCATACTATCAAAGCCTGTTAAGAAGGGGAAATGCATTATCTGTTCTAAATTCTCCACAAGAAAGACCGATGCGAAGAGACATCTGATTGAGCATCTTCTGCACGAAGCAAGGGTCCGAAGCGGTAACAGCACTAGCCTCAGCTGCCCCATCTGTTACCTGGACATGGAGAAAGTCGCAGTCTGGCGACAGCACATGCGGGAGCACGCTCGCCTCAAGGTCTACCGCTGCGCTCAATGCCACAAGAGTTTCAGTGACTCGAGCAACTATTCCAAGCATAGAAAAGTTCACAACGAGTTCTCCTATATCTGTGACCAGTGTGGAAGCAAGTTTCGAGCCAGAAATGGCATCATCAAACACTTGGTGGTATGTATTTTATTTATATGCTCTCTGTGCACGGAGCTTCGCTCGCTTCTAAGTACGTGATTTTATTAAGACGCTATTTAATGCACATGCCACCAATAGATGGCGCTTTAATAAATTTTGTTTGCGAATTTGCATTTTACGGATGAGACACCTATATAGGTAAATTTAAAAAGAAACAAACTGTTAGCATTAACTTATATTAGAAGTAAGTGTAAGTAAGGGGCCGTCATACACTTATATCGACCAGATTCGTGACATACGACATACAAACCTCCGATGGCAGCGCCACCTTCCTCATCCAATTGTAACTCTTTACCATCCCGAACCATTAAACAATAAAAAACGAAACGACGAACCCAAAATTCAGTAGATTGTGAGAAGGTAAAATTTTAATTCACTACACCATTCCAACTAAGAATGGTGTAGTGAATGGAATGGTGAATTCAAACCCACTACATCATGTTGCGCAGTCCATACGCTTAACCTAATACTATTGGCACTTCAGAATTGAAATCCAAGAAAACCCATCATCACTATTTGGTATATATAAAACAAAATATATTTTCTGTCCACCCAAATTATCATAAAAACTAGAGGCAAACCCACTTCGTTAGCAAATATATATTAGATCTTTCCAGATTGTTCTCGAAGTTAGAAGATCTATCCGGAATATTTCAGATTATGAAAGGTCTAGACTAATCGAGAACGTTCTTTCAGTCCATAATGACGTAATCGACAAGTAATAGGGACATATCCAAAAATAAACTTTTAACCCCTATATCTTTTACACCCCCACAACCATCCACATACCATAGTGACATATGGGGACGCTATAACTACAACCACCCACAATCACTATCGCGGTATCTAACATAGGTACGCCTCCATTTTGATATATTAACAAGTGACCCGCCCGGCTTGGGCCGGGTACCACTAATTATGTTGATCCGATCGCTACCAATCCAATGCATGTGGACAATCCCTGTAAATTTCTTCTAAATCGGTCCAGCCGTTTCGGAGTCTATAGGGAATATACATACTTCGCTTTTTGTATACTATTTTTTTCATAAAAAGTATCCTATGCTACTTTTAATACCTCCAAGAATACGTGTACAAAGTTTCATGATGATCGGTTGAGTAGTTTTCGCGTGAAAGCGTAACAAACAAACTTACATGCACCTTTATAATGGATAGTTGATATTAATTCACTTTTTGTATTCAGATTCATGAACAGAATCCGGTGTCGTGTTCGGAATGCCAGATGACGTTTTACGCGGATTCATGCTTAAGGAAACATGTACGTAATAAACATACTCCCCTTTCCTACCTCTGTGGTATATGCAGGAGAAGATTCAGCACCCTGAAGGAGAAGTGGAACCACATGTGGGTGAAGCACAAACAGAGAAAGCGAGCTGCGGACTGTCCTATCTGCAAGAAGAAATACAGAAGAATTATAGATGTTAGGCACCATATGAGAATAAAGCACGGGTAAGAATGAATTGTGTAGTTCTCTTGTTTAATAGAGTTGGTGTTGGTGTCCTCAACATGCGTTTGGCTGTCCACAGGCATCGGGCTTCGTAATTAATACAGGCGATTACGTTTCGAACCACTAATGTTGAAATACTTTGACACACATATATCAAGAATCATATCTTATCCGCTATTTGCGCTTTTTGAAGATTTCTTACCTTTTCATAGCAAGATATCATTGTTGTAAACAAACAAACGTCACTTACCAAACATGGCGGCCATTACACTTGTTATACTTTCAACGGAAATATAACTTTAACATAAATTGAAGTGAAATTGTGTAATATGGATAGCTAATGTTATAAGATGGTGTGAACATTTTTTTCGAAAATATTTTCGGATTCACGAATTTTAACGTAAAAACATTTTTTTTCAACGTTTGTTTACAAAAATCACATCTTGTTGTGAAACTGTGCTGTGTACATCAAGTGACCTCTACCCATAGACAAGCAACAAGCTAATAAGTTGCAGATGCGTCGCCTACCTTTATTGTACAGAGGAGAGGATAGATAGGGACCAGGTAATTAGGAAAGAATGGTAAGGGAAATATCATTGAAATTGCGGAATACTTCTACTTCACGCTTGTTTTCTGTGAGGTCATGGTATTTCACCGTTCTTCCGGCACATTCGTACAACAGATGTTGTAGGCACCACTGTGAACTCTCATTCAAAAACAACGCCAAAGACAACGCATGTTACATCGAGCCAACTAATGCTAACTGATCACCGACGCCATGAACATCTGCAACACCAGAGGAAGCGCCCTGCCTTAAAGTAAGGAGTACATTCTCTTCTTGAATGGCCCTAACTCTTAGCGACTCCCTTTTCTAAAATCATTGCTATCATATCTACTCGTTTACTTTTGTAGAACACAGAAGACAGATGTCAATTATAAAAAAGTAGCGTACATGGATATACAAAAAGAAGATAATGAAACAGAAGAAAAGGGCAGAAGTAACTGGTCAGATTTACATACCGACCAGAAATAGTCCCGGAGTCTGAAATAATGAGAGAGTAGAATAGGTTTTTGTGTATTTATTTATTTCATTTACAAATGTGTATGTTCAAAATGATGAGAAATTTTTGGTTTACAAAATAAAATTACTAATCAAGCTGTGATAGATAGACAATAGAATAATGTTTGTGTTATTGAGTTGGCTACTTCAATATTATATGCATTTGACATGAATTAAGCCAGATCAAGCTGTACACGGAAACAAGATGCAACAGACATACCTATCGCTGTCTCAACTATATATATACGAAAATATATGTAAGGAGTATTGTAATTAGTCATATAAAGAAATAGTATTATTATATATTTATACTTTTTTAACAGAGAACATTTTAACAATGGCGTGGTCCGCGACAACATCCGTTGTCGGTGGTCTTGTGTTTCCGTCTCGCTCACTCAATGTCAAATGCATACTATTCCGCAGCTAACTTCACGTTAAATGTGTCCAAGGGACATTTTGTTTTGTCGTGAACCAAATGAATTCCCGAATAATTCCTTCTGACGGGTCATGCTTGTGGCTTATTGAACAATGTGTACGTATACATTGTATTATTTTATTTAGCATTTAAGCATGTCATGTATTCGTTTTTATATTGCAATGACATTAATAAATATTGTAATTGGTTTTCATGGTGTTTTCAATAGAAGGCACACCTCGTCATTGGCAAAAAACAGTATAGTTACTGATGCGTAACCAGCCGTTGGCGACGAAAGAGAAGGGGCTCGAATAAGGAAATAGCAAGGGGGTGGAGCCTACTTTCCCCCTTCCATTCCATCCATATTAGAAAAGATTAGTGTTAAATAAAAGGCGTGTGTCTTTATAGACACACGCCTTTTGTGTGTTCAAATGTGTAAACGGAACACATTTATTATAGACTGACTGGGGTGTTCGTCCATTCACTCTTAGTCTGAGTGAACGGTCGAACGATACAAAACTTAAATATGTAACAGATAGAAGGGGGAATACGACTACAATTAGGCCTCCGGCACCTCATCAGTCTAATACCATACTTCTATTTCACGCGTCTTTTATAAAGTCGTGGTATTTCCCCGTCAGACCGGCACATTCGTGCAACAGATATAGTGTTATGGACTCCACTCCACTGTTAGTTTATTCAGATATAGCTAGCTACGAAGAGAAGTTAGCTAATGTAGTTCTTTTGAACATTATTGTCATCAATCATAGACATTGAAAAGATAAATTAATTAATTAATATACGCTAACGCACGTAAGCCAGAGCGGTAGGTAGGGATGGATTTCCATTCGGCGCGTGATTCTGGCACATCTCTCGCTTCTACATCCATAATCTACACATTCAAGCTCGTAGCTTACGGGTACTCCTTATATCGCCCTTCTTTAGTTTGTTACTAATCGATATAAGTTCTCCTTGGGCGTCTCCTGCCAACTCTGCCACTCACTTGTGCAACATAAATTTGTTTCGTTACACTTCATTCATCCTTTCAACAAGCCCGAACCACCGAAGCATACCCTTCTCAATTCTAGTCACAACATTCTAGCAGCACTGTTCCCATATAATGCTAATCCTATTATTCAACGTCACGCCTAACATACTTCTAAAGGAGCGCATCTCAACGGCATCCAACTGTTCCACTTTTACCGGTAACATTTATATCAATTGCTGTCTTACTCTTTCAAACACCACGACTTCCGTTTCGTCGCCATTCACCTTTATGACGTATAAATATGCATTACATTCAGCACACACATTTGTACACTTTGTACAGCTTATTATTATATACTAACAATACTCTACGATTTTTTCGTCGTAAAAGTAAGTAATATAGCTTGGTGAATTCGTATGTGACACACTCCCATGGTCCACGAGCGATGGGCGGCGTAAAGCAGTGCGGGTCTTAATTTGTTTTACGAGGATACCAGATTTTAAGAATTGAGAAAGATATGCTTCGGTGGTTGAAAGGATTAATGAAGAGATCATAATGAAACAAGTGAGGGGCAGTGTTGGTAGGGGACGTAGTAGTCCTATGGGGAGAACTTATATCGGTCGGATTAGTCACGTACTAAAAAAGGGGTTACGATGTAAGGGGTACCTGTAACCGACGAGCATAAATTCATAGATGTTTGTATAAGAATATAAGAAGCGAAAGCCTGAAGATGCCAGATTCGCGCCAAATCGAAATTCATGTTCATGGCTACCCATTGGGTTATCTGCGTGAGCGCTTAATTATTTTTTCATAGAAAATTAAAACTAGAACATAAAAAATAGTATTCATACCAAACAAAATTATAAGTTAGTATTCAATTTTGTCAGAAGCAATTATTTCATGTTATTTTTTTTGACAAATATATTCAAAATTATGTTTTAAAAGATTATCTACGAATATATGTCTCATCTCTACTCTTTGAGAGTTTTTATATTATGTTCCCATGCTCTCTGAAAATTGTCTTTGATTAATTTAATATATAACCTAAAATGGCTTACTGAAACGATGTTATAAAATTACTTAATTTTAAGAGCAAATATGAGTGTGTTTATTAAATATACAAAACGGGGAAGCCTTGGAACAATATTTAATAGGCAAGTGTTATGGCGGTTAAATTCTACAACAGCGAAAACTGCTAGAAAAGGGGAAGATGAAGAATTTCGCGTTCTTGATATTTTGAAGAAAAGAGACCGACAGCAAAAGAGAACGGCCCGAAAAACTAATTTACAGCCAGATCGAACTGATAGAATGGCCACAGATCAGGTGAGAGAATGCTCCTTGATGTTTTCTTAGTCAACTTTGATATGTTTTTGTTAGGCGAAGATTTTTAAGTAATATTTAAGACTTTCCTATTATAATAATGTTCTGGTAAATTCCCCACTGCACTCTCCATCATGCAGAATTTTACAAAATTACCTGTCTACTTGTTTAAGAGAAAATGGTCCTAAATTAGTTCATTTGTACTCATATAGACAACTGAATGCTTAGCCACTGACTTATCACTGCAAATTTATATCAGTTTAAAGCCAATAAAACAGGCACTGATGTTAACAAACAAGATTTCACTGAAGATTAACGAAACAAAACAATTTACCATGCAAACAATACTCTCCACAGTTGTAGAACTGGCAATAGCAACATCTGTTGCACAAATGGGCCAGTTCAAGTGGTGAAATACCACAACCGCACAGAAAATTGGCTTGAACTTGAATTATTATGCGTTTTGTCTGATATGTGAGGTGGGCGAGTCCCAAATCTAGCCTTCTTAATATTCCCATCCTTTTTTATTAAGGAAAGTTTGATAACGGAAGAGTATTTGAGAGAGGATGGAATGGATTGGAATCCACCTTCCATTCTTTCCTTCCTCTGTCTGCCTGTACATAATATCAGGTGACCCCCATGCTTGTTTGTAACCTTCTACTATAATTAAAATAGAAAAAAAATCCAGTCAGTACAATTAATATTTACCATTATAATTTTCAGAATTGGGGCAATGTTTGGCCGGGACCTAAAACCTTCCACCCTTCATCCGTCCCGCTACCTCTCCGACAAGGCTATGTTCCCAAGGGCCAAGCACCACCCGGTAAGAAGGCCAATGCTGAGCTCATGAAGATACCAAACTTTCTCCACCTCACGCCGCCAGCAATCAAAATTCAATGTGAAGCTATCAAGAAGTTTTGCACCGAATGGCCAAAGATACTCACTTCCGAGGAAGCCATAGAGAAACACTATCCATTGGAAGTCATTTCTTCGGATTACTGTCATGCAAGTCCTACAATCCGTAACCCTTTAGCCAGGATTGTCAACTTAAGGGTAAAGTTATCAACTTTAAACTTGGATAAACATGCCAGAGACAAGTTTCTAAGATTGGTTGGTGACTGCTATGATGAGAAGACAGATTTCGTTACATTTGTTGCTGATCGGTGTCCGATGAGGAAACAAAACTTGGACTATGTGAACTATTTATTAACTGCCTGCTACCATGAGTCATGGAATGTTGAAGAATGGGAGAAAGAGAAGTGCGAAGAAGATATGGAGTATTATGATTGGGATAACAATGCATCTAAGAAGAGTCTTGTCAACTGGCACTTGAGGTGCTCTAACCAAGAGATAAATCTAACTGATGACGAATATAAAAACTATGATATTTCACAGATCCCTAATGCAGATGGTTATAAAGAAGCGGTGTACAGTTTGATGAATGACGGAGAAAATAAGGCCACTATTAAGAAGTATGGTTCAGCAGTAAGGAAACTACTTGGGTTGCCAGAGACTAAAGTTACACAATGTTAGGAATTTATAATATAATATAGCTTGTACACAGTTTACATACTTCTATTTTCATTGTACAGGGGGACTTGAGTGTAGCAAGGTTAAAACTGAAAAATACACATTTTATATAGGACAAGTAACAAAATTGTTATTACAATATAATTATCAAGTTTACATCAAAATTTATGGCATAATTTTGACGATTTTGGGGATGGCCCCTTCGCAAGGAATCACGAATGTTTTGGCCAATTAATTTACAATTCTAATATATATCACCATCAATGACTGTGGATCCCTGAAGTAGAAGTAATCACTCTTACCACGTTTTATCATATTTATCTACAGGGGAGTAGATTATTCATTCCTACAAGGTTGTAACCCATCATAAACTCTTATTGTGGAAGAATGAACTTTAAAAGTAAAAACAATGCATATTTTGCATGAATGTGCTGGCTTCCCTTGTGAAATACCATGACCCAAAGAAGACGCGTATTCGACTAAGTATTCTGCGTTTTATCTGATTAGTGAGCCGAGTTTTCAATTCCAGCCCTCTTGTCCTTCCAACGTTTTCTAATAAATATTGGCAGTCGCTGATAACTGACTGCCTACACTGTCATTGAAAGCGAGATATCATTTTTGTAAACAAAGGTCACTTACCATACATGGAGGGCATTACACTTTTCATACTTTCGTCGGAAATGTAATTTTGTGGAAATCGCGAGATAAAATGAAGTGAAATTGTGTAAAATGGATAGATAATGTTATTAAGGTAATAAAGTTATTTGAAAATATTTTGGGAATTTACGAATTTTAATGTAAAAACTTTTGTTTACAAAAATCTCAACTTGCTATGAAACAAAGTATCTCATTAGTTAAATAAAACTGTTGTGTGATTGTAACTGACAATGCAGTGTGGGGACAGAACTCTCGGTTAGGCTCTGTTCTAGAAGTGTCTGTCAAATCTTTCAGTAAAGTGGTAAAAATAAAACAAATCAATTGTTTTTTTTATTATTAATTTATTAATATAATATGTATATAATATATAACTTACAGCCTTAAATGGCGTCGAATCGAAAGCGCCGTCTAACTTGGGGTCGGTTGTCGCGGGAGGTAACGAGCCGCGTCAAGTAACACAAAGTTCTCTGTCAGTACGCAATGAACAAACGCAACCGATCGGACGCCGAGAAGCTTACAAAACATTCTCTTAATTTTTATTCCAAGGAGTACACCTATTATTATTCCCTACATTAAACTACTTCCAACTATATTACAACAACCAAATTTTTTATAATCATTTTCTTTTATAGACCAATTCAAAATGGTCAACCAAAATAATACAGAATATACTAAGCGATACAAATGAGGATTTTAGCGCGAGACGGATTCAAAACACGCCTCCATTTCATTTATTTAGTATACTCTGTAAGTAAACTGGAAAATACACATTCCATTTTTTTACACCACTTAAAAAATAATAGCAAGGTAATTTTTTTGTTACATTTTTCAATTTATACAGTAAGTCTACATATTACGTTTCTTTTAGCACAATGACGTCTCTCCTTTGGCGTACTTTCGAAAAAAAAATTGCAACAAATCGACGTAACTTAAAAAAACTTAACAATAACTCTTCATTAGACCTTCTTGCACTGCTGCGCATCAACATGTTGAAATAAAAAGTATTTACTTTGAACGTCTCAATACATTGAAAGCCTTTGTCTTTTTGTTTTTTTTTAATATTATGCCCTAAAATATACTGTCAATGGACATTTTTAATTAACAGTGAATTCTATACTACTATTATCTTACACAATTCAAATCTATTATATACAAACACTTTAATTTCATAAAAAATTAAAGGTCTCTAACATTGCTATATTAAAAGTGTAAGTTACCAATGGTGTCGATGCTTTTGCCTTTTTTCGAATATTTTTTTAATTTTCCCGCCTAAAGTGTTTTTTTTTCAATAACGACAATTAAATTTAACCTCATTTATATAACATTGCAGCTAATTTCATTTACAAATATTTAAGAAAAAACCTGGTCTTATAGATAACATTTGAAACAATTTAATATTTTTTGTCTGAACTGTGCCAAGATAGAACCTTTGCTCTTCGCGAATTATAACTTTACACAATAACAACTATAGCGTATCAAATTTTGATTTTCTTTCGGACAAAAGTGAAACAATGTAATGTTTTTGTTTGTGATAGTTAGAGCTACTTCAAAACGTACCCCATGATAAATGCGCAGCAGCATCAGAACACGCTGTCGACCGCTTCATTGTCACACATCAGAAACACTCCACATTTTCAACGGCATATAAATTAAATGTCAATACGGGACGGTCCAAGAATTACAAATATTTGTGATTTCCTATTGACACAGAAATCGTCAAGGCTGAAACAAACCGGTTTCAAAACATTTAAACAAATGAAACTATTTTAGACTATTACATAATATTCGTGTAATATATCTATATAAAAGGCGATGTCTGTAAGTGTGTATATTCCTTATAGAAACCGAAACGACCGTCTGAATTGAATTCGATGTAATTTTCAGGAAATATTTAGGTTTGAGGTAAGAGACTTACATTTTTGCCAAGGTTAATTGTGTAAATGGGGCAAGCTATCTGGTTGTTAGGAAGGTCATTAAATCCGGCTCTAAGGACCAAATACATAACGGTAATACGGCTCTTTTAGTTTCAGTATAATTTATAGCTAGGCCTTAAATGTTTAAAATTGAGATAAATGTATAAAAAACTTATTTCAATTTGTAGGTTATTAGTTATATAGGTTTTTTAATGTAGTCTGATGTATTTGCAGAACATAAAACCAATCACACTTAAATATTTTATTTAACTATCTACAAAAAAAGGTGGTTAATATTTTAGATTTTTTTCAGTTCAGCTTTACTAGTTAAAGATTCCATTTTTATTATATAGACAACAGTTTTTAACCCACGGCTATGTACGTAGTCCAAAGATGTAACACACCTACAGATACCTTACTGGCGTGTGTTAAGTGCCTTCACCACAGTCGCCAATTGGCGACTTTGTAAAATTCTGCAATTCGTGGTGTAAATATAATCTCTAGGAAATAAAAGTGCACAAAAATGTAATGTAAATAATCAATTATTGGAAATATTTTTTGAACCGAGTATTATTTTTGAACGTTGAATTTGTATGGAACACGGTAGTCTATCTACTATCGTATAGTTTACTGAACAATTCCTGTGTCAATCAGATAAAGTTATATGACAAAACCCATTAAATGTTTTATTAAAATAATAATAGGAACTATTTTTTACACGCAAAGTGATAGAAGCGACGTAAGCTGTGTCCAGAGGTGTTTTAAATCTAGTTAATAATAAGGCGGCGCGTGCGACGCGCGCATCTGAACTAGTGTTGCCACTAACAATAATGTGCGAATTCGGTAGTTTTCTTTACTAAGGGATTTTCATTTGTAAAAACGGTGTAAACACACGCGTCGCATCAACGCTATATAATTAAAAAAGCATCCTTACATACTAAGAAAATAAAAGAACCATTTCAACACACACTTAAATTTTTCGTTTTTTTTTAAGTTATAATAATTATTATTTAGTGCAATATACAGTTTTATTATATAATTACGTTTAATCGATTGTTTAAATCGACTATCGATTATATCGGATTTTCTCGATACGAAAACTCTCGATGTTTTGTCGATTGGAATAATCGATACATCGGCTCATGTCAGTACAACTCTAATTTCGGCGAGCATTAAAGTAAAACGTTGAGCAAGTTAGTGATGTCAGAACGCGGCGACGGCCTCGCGTTTAGCATATCATAACCGATTTATATTTTAACATAAATTACAAATAAGAGTGCATCCAATACTTTATTCCTTTATTATATATTTAGGTAATATCATAAAAGCTTTTAATTGAATAGATCCTGATGTGAAAATTACGCATCCTAATTGTGATTAAAAGACAACCCATTTGGATCATTGGACACTATCAAAACTAAAAATAAAAACGGAAAAAAGCTAGCTACGACCTGCAGGAGCCGAGCAAAGAGGAAAATAAAGCGGGCGAGCGATGTGTATCGCTAGCAAAACCGCGAGTACGGCTAATTATTACAAACAAAGACTGAACCTTTCCTACAAAGTCACCGACCATCCACAACTCCACTCTCCATACACACTTACAATACGCTAAACACGACAACCCTCGAAACATAATAAATCCTTAAATAATCTTATTACAGAGAATTGTGAACATCGTGGAGTTTGACCTTTATTCCCCTCACACATTTGTGCTTACAACAAGGAATATTAATGTCGCTTTAGGGATAGGCGTACTTAGGGCGGTTCAACTACACCGACACGGAATTTACGACCATAAGTCTTCGTAAGTACCAGAAAAAAGGATTTTTGTCACTCCTTTTTGAACACCCCCCCCCCCCCCCCAGCACACCACGCCCGGTGTGGTCATATGGCCATGTTTCGTTCGTTATAAAGAATTGAGAAAGATTATCCCATTAAGTATTAAGTAACGATAATGTGTAGTCTGTATGTTTTAGCTGAAAAAAATAAGCTGCTCATTCAAGATAAGCAATCTATCTAAGGTATCCTTCACCATTGTGCCGTGATTACACTTGGTTGGTATAAATAGGGATAAACTTTAAACTATTCCATTCAAAGATGTTTTCAGTCCACGGTGTTCACAATGCGTGCGTGTGCAATCGACTCGTCATTTATACACGTGGCAGTCGATATGAAAAGACCCGAACGCCTATTGCGGCCATACACAGAATTATTACTCTAATGATTATTGCTTATGTCTGTATGTTATAGCTCACGAGTAAGACGTGTACAGCTGACTTATTAAAACATTACCTCAAATACAGACAGCATAAAACGTATTTTTATTACAATCTACCAAACACTCGGTACAGTCTTTCCATCAGTTCACGTCAATGTCTCGAATAATATCTTTTCGTTTACATGAAAATATATTAACATCTATACAAAGTTATATAATATCCGAAAGTGGCCACGAATCGAGTCCAACACGAGAGGGACAGCTATATCGCTTATTAATAGTGTGAGCGGGACAGCTTACATAGCCGCGCGCCGAAAGCGTGTTAGCTACAGCGCCATCTAGGTACATAAGAGTGAAACAGCTAAGTTCCCCGCCTACACGTACGCATTGATGCCCGAGATCATACGGCCTCGATACTGCACCACAACCGGGTAAAATACAATCCGGTGTAGCCATCTCGAAAAAAAAAACCTACCTACTGACACGCAAGGAAAAAAAACATATTTTACGAATTAAATACTAGATTTAAAATTATCAGAAAAAAAATGAAACAAAAATTCATTACTAATGCGGTTACGACTTCGCCTGGTGAAGTTTTCATACATGCCAACTGAATTCATATGACTAATGTTGAGGCGTTGTGCGCGTGCGCATAATTATTGGCGTACCAGTGAACCTGCAACAAATATACATTGTAATTAAAAAGCTAAGATACAAACCAACATGGACACCAATTTCTAAGCAGTAGAAATAAAATAGTAATAGTATTATGTAGTTTTTATACGGTAATAATAATATTGCATTTCAGGGCTGCCGGAGATTTTTGTATGTGATCCGAAGTCAGAATTCTTGCCGATGACTTCCCCCCTCCCATCAGCGTTACGTATGGGAGCACTAAATGTACTAATTATTAAAGCTTTATATTTAAAACATGTGTTTCGAAAGTTTAAACATTCAAATAAAAATAAAATGAACGTTCAACAAAAACCTTACGTGTCAACACCATTTATTACCAGGTCTACTTCAACAATAATTATATCAACAAAATATAAATAAAGTGACTCACCCAGGCTTTTCCTGTACCAAAACCCGTGCCCCAATCGGTCACCCGTTGTAAACGAGTCGAACGTACAGACTCGACACGGCACATTATAAAATATTAAAACGAACAAAAAAAACGGGCACTATATAACAATATCAGTTCATATCGTCTATCTATATGTATATATAAAATGCAATATATGTGTGTTAAGTAGGTCGTCTGTCTGTGGATCAATGCGTCTTGCCGGTCAGAGTCGCCTTCATCTGTGTTGGGGCGTTGTCCGATTTCGTGTTGGCCGCTGGAATTAAAAATAAACATAACATATTAAAGTCGATAAGTGACCGAAAATACTCCACAACAACATGTATAAAGTGTACGTACGCCTAGGCCGAGCGTTGGCGACGACGCTCTGCGCACCGCACGAACCCGCGCGCCCTCTGCTGCCGGCACCGCCCGCGCCGCTAGCGCCACGACTGTAACACACACAGCATTGTACCAAATGGGATATATACCAGCCAGCCGGTCGATTGTGGCAAGCCAGAATTAATTATTGTATAAAAATATTTAAACGTATACATTAGGCTTTCATAAAACACTGCTGTAAATACCTAGCCCTGTAATAGATATATAGAATTATTTAAGATGCAGTCTTCATACACGCGACGCTAGAAGCTCGCAGTTAATGCGCTACCTGTAGCTGGCGGCAGCGCTGGAGGTGTTGGCTGCGTGGTGGGAATGGTGTGCGTGGTGCGCGTGGTGCGGCTGCGCGCGGTCGCTCTCCGACACGGAGCGTGTGCGGTCGTAGGGCCGGGCGAACGGCCCGCGGCCCGGCGCGCTTGGGCCGCGTGTAGCTAACAGCTCGTTCAGTTGGGGCTGGGGACAGTATAATGAGTTATCATGTAAACCATCTTCCACACCTATTCAAAAGAACCTCGGGGGTCTTCCTACGGAACCTCGTATCGGCAAGTTACTTAGAGGTAGAATTTTCATTAGAAAACGTGTTTCAAACGTCAGGCTGTTATTGCTTGATCAACGGGAAGATAATGTTGTTCGTGGGTATGTATGTTCGTTCTGTTGTGACCTCCTGTAGTCGAATACGCTTGACATATTGTGAGGTGTGATTAGATTACGCCGCGGATTAACGCGTATCAAGTCAGTATAACACCCATGAAAGTGAATCACTAAAACATGTACACCGGCAAGTTGATAATGCGTTGCAACCTTGTCAAATTGACATCCACGTGACGTCATCCGTAACTAAATAGTAAAAGACATTGACTGGTTATTTTATATTAAAATATTAATTTTACGAGCGTGTTTGAGAAGTATTCCCACTCATTTAAAAACAAGATAGTGGCTTACTAACGATACAGACTGCACTGTCAATACATGATCAAAATGGCGACCAGGCACATTAGCAATTTGCGGGGGTACTGGTAGATACAGTCGTGTATTTCGGTTTCTCACTACTATCATATCATATATATTTAAATAAAACAACCTAATAAACCCAACGATTTCAATTACTTTATTTATATAATTGGCATGGCACGTTACCTCTAGCACGCGGAAGTCCTCGATGGACTTGAACTTGGAGAGGTAGCCGTCCAGCTTGGGCTCGACGCACAGCGCCGCCGCGTGCTTGTAGTACTTGAGGAACGCCCAGAACTTCTCCAGACCGTACAGTTGACCTGTAATACGTAACTTATATATATACTTCAGTCATAATAATAAATCGGTATTATTTAGTATGTTTCCCCATTACAGGGACTCAGGCCTCCTCTCCGAGAGAGGGAAAGGACCGTAATCCACCACGCTGGCCCAGTGCGGGTTTGCGGACGTCACATGTCTTCGAATTTCGTGGTTCTAAGACATTCCGGTTTTCTCACGATGCTTTCCACAGTTTTTGGAGCAGTGGTGGTGAAATAAATTACACAAAGTAAAGCGCCTGGCTGGGTTCGAACCCGCGACCTACAGGTCGTAAGACGTTGCCTAAGCCACCTGAGCTACCAGTGCTCTCACTCCAGACAGTCGTGTCTCACCATTTTCGTAATCGGCGATTGTTTCCTGTTGGAAGTGCTGGTAGAGCTCCGGGCGGAACTTGCGCTCGAGCCCGTACGAGTAGAAGCGGAAGAGGCACTCGAGCCCGTACCGGAACCCGGCGGCCGCGTCCTCGTTCGCAAGAGTCCTGGTAAACATTATATATATATTATTTTAAAGGTGGTGAATTTTAAGAGAAGGATATGGGCAAGTCTTTCCTTACAACATGCCCGAACCATCTATCTATATATATAAATCTTCTCTACGTGTGTTGACAGTGAACGCCTCCTATACTGAACCGATTTGAATCATTTTTTGTATGTGTTCAAGTGGATCCGAGGATGGTTTATATTCACAAATAAACCCAGCAGATGGCGCTGCAATCTATGATTGTATGTTCCACATAGACTCCGAAACAAGTGGACCGATTCCGATGTAATACTCTGCAAATTGTCAGATTGCGCTAGAGGTGATCCTGTGATTTTGGTAGCGATTGAATCAACATATTACCGCGAGCGAAGGCGGGGCGGGGGAAGCGGGGCGCGCTGTTGTGTAAATATTGTGAAATATTTAAATACTAAATATTTCAATATTTAATTTTGTACATATATACAAACCTGAATTCATTGTACATGGTCCTGTTAAAGTGATCACGCAGGAAGAACGACCAAAATCTGAACAGAGTGTTCATCTCCTGCGACTGCCCGATGCCCAACTTCTTGCGTTCTGACAAACAAACAAACATGTAAATAGCTTATAGAGTTAAACACTTTCATGCGTATAAAAAGCCAATGGTAGGCCCGTACTTGACGAAACGCAGAATACTTCTTAACGCATATATTCCGGGAGGTGGGGGTATTTCACCGATTGAGGCGGCGCAGTCCTGCGTCATCTGTTGCAGTTACATGTGGCACAATTCAACTGTGTTTTTCCATTGTACACATAATTTCCGGACACCCTGTATGAGGTAAGACTGTACGTAGAACAGCAGCCGGGGCAAGCAGCTTACGAGTGTGAAGGAGGCCAGTTAATCTTACGTTTTTCATTAGAAGAAATACTACATAATAAAGCAAATTATTTTAAAAAAAATTGAAACATCCTGTATAGTAAAGTGCAGATTTAGTTAATCGATCTATACGTTACCTTTCAAGCACCGCGAGTGATACTTGTGGTACGCTTGCTGCGTGAAGTGGTTCTCCCTGAGGAGGCCGTGGCTGGGGTGGTGGAAGGCGGGCAGCGCTTGAGGCACGGAGCCGCACGACGAGCCTAGCGTCGGAGATGTGCCCAGTGACGACCTGGAAAAGGTATACGTTATTGAGTGATGCCTTCGTTTTGATTGTAGAAGTAAGGCTTGTGTTTTAAATTATTACTATACTCTAAGATAATGTGGAATATAATTATTAAATAATTCAGTTTGTTTTTATTAAGTTCTTACTGGCATAGTTAAAGAACGTACCCATATTACTTGACCCCCCCTCCCCCCCTCCCCCCTGGTACCTGTCAAGATACTCTAAGATAAGATTTGGATATAACTCCAAAATTTTCACTAAAGATTTCTCTAAAGGATATTGACAAACCCGCCCAAAGCGTAGTATTTTGAAGATTTTAACAGTGGTAGAGCCTGCAACAACAACATCTGTTGCCGAATGGGCCAGCTCGACCGGTGAAATACCACGACCTCACAGAAAACAGGCGTGAAGTAGAAATACTCTGCGTTTCGTCTGATGGGTGAGGTGCCGGAGGCCTAATTTGAGTCCTCCTCCCTTTCCCACCCTTTTCTTGTAAGGATGGGAAGGGAACGGGAAGAGGATTGGACGGGGAGGGGGTTGACGGGAAAAGGGAAATATCCTTTTTCCTGTCTATACCCTCCTAGGTCCATTAAAGGTAGGCAACGCATCTGCAACATAATTTCTTGTTGCGGATGTCTATGGGTAGCGTACACTTATGTGATCCGCTTGCTCGTTTGCCACCTTATTCCATAAAAAAAAAAAAAAGTTCTACCCTAGAAGGGGGTTTCTATTGAATAAACTAGCACTTGACCACAATCCCACCTGCTGTTAAGTGGTGATGTGGTCTAAAGATGGTATGCACAAGTTTCTTTTCTTGAAGGTATCATTGCCATAGTTGTACGGAAACACTGACGCTGTCAACTTGTTCCAACCCTTTGTTGTACGCATTCGATGGTTACCATGGTTACCAGCCGTTTAATGAATGTTAAATTATGTTAATTTGCACTTAATACCGACCCGGTGCTGTGCGTGCGCGCACGGTGCTCGCGCACGTCCATGATCCAACCCACGTGGTGCTCCACCGGCGGGTTGAGGCTGTGCCGGGTCTTGTGCTTGCGACCGCTTCTGTAACGTAGACCAAAACAATGACATCTAATATTTAAAAAGTTAAGAGATATAACTTGGTATGAAAATGGCCCAAAATAACAAATTTCAAATATCCTGATAATGATTATTGGACAGACTATTCAACGTTGACGATTTCAAGTGGTTCGAAATCAATGATTCCGTTACACACAAACATACATACACACCAAACTAATAAAAACGGATTAAAAGAACTGTGGCTTGCAACCCAGAGGGGTCTTCTTGGTTCAGTTTGGCACAATCCTGACACACCTCTCTTGGTTCCATCGATGCATATATACACACATGCTCCTCGGTTACGGGTACTCCCAATAAAGCCGTTTTTATTAGCGACCGATTTACAGAGTACTGAGAGGAAGAAAGAGAATAATAAAAAAAAGGGAGACAGAGGGAGTAATAAAGAAAGAAAAGGAGAATGAGGGAGGGAAGGAGAGAGAGTTGTCGCCTTGATTTTTGAGAAGCCACGGCGGGTTGACTTCCTTCCGAGATCGAACCGATCACTAAGAAAGGGACACCAATACTAGTACTCACATGACGTCAGTGGCGTGCGGGTCCTTGCTGGCGGCGTAGAAGCGCGCGGTGCGCCGCGGCCGCTTCTTGTCCGGCTGCTCCTGAGACTGCTCCATCTGCCAACGAAATAATAAGCTTAGGTCACTGCGGTTACAAAAATAATATATAGTAATCCGCCCCGGCTTCGCCCGGGTAGCCGTTTCGGAATCTATATGGAGTATACATACATACAAAGTTTTGCATTTATAATATTAGTTAAAGATAAAACTACAAATGACAGGTATATCTGCGCGTAGACCAAACTATAAGGTAAGTCTTTAAAAATTGAGCAGATTAAAGTTATTACGTGTGTAGTATGAGGACTAAGAAATATTTTTTGTTAATTCATCCCCTAAAGTTCCAAAGTGGGCGATGACAGCTAGAGTTTGGGTTATTTATTATTATTACTACATCACATCGCTTTGTGTCGAGTCCAGAGTATAATGAGGCGTTAGGTTAGAACCGGGTACTCACGAGGGGGGGCCTCGGCGGCGGGGGCGGCGGCTCCGAAGGGTTGGTGTGCCGCTCATTGGGCACGGCCGCCTCGAACTGCGACCGACTGATCAGCGACACCGTGCGGTACTGGCTCGCACTGCCGCAAGACTGCCGCAACATACAGACGGTTACATTTCGCGTATTGTAATGCTTTTAAGGGTTTAAATATGCGAGAGTCTTACTGGTTAATAATAAATATCGCAAAATATAGTTACACGGCAAACCATGTATGATAAATGACGTTTGTTTACAACAATCATATCTTGCTATGAAACAAAGTAGATATTGCAATTTCGAATTGAGATTCTAGCACTTACAAACAAACCAATTTTATGTCAATATTATTTATGTAAAATATCTTACAGAAGTATATTCGGAATCGTTCCAGAGGTCCTCCTCATATCTCGTCAGTCCGTCTGTGATCACCTGCGGCAACAATTCATCAAATTTAATTATTAGTAACTCCTGCGGGAAGAGGCACAGAAGTATATTAGTTGCTAAAGGAAGGAGAACCTTAGGCCTATTTTTGAGGCAGCTCACAGCAGCTCCGTTGAAGCTATAAGCTTCATTCATGAGTTGAGAGTTTATTCATGGAATGATTTTTTTGTAATATATTAGTTTCTAATTTTATGTACATCTGTATATTGAGTAAATGTATTTACATTGTCTGGTAATCCCACAACGATTTGCAGGGCTGTGCAAATCGTTTGTCGGCCCCCTTCTATTATACACAAAAAAAACTTGTAGAGAGTCGAGTGCGAACAGCGGCCAGATCGTTGTCCCGCGCTTCGGTTGTCTTCGAACAACCATCGTTCATCAATATATCTCACCTGCTCCAAGTCCTGTGTGATCTTGGTCCTGGAGGTCCAGTCCCCCTGACGGTCGTGGCCGTCGTGCTTGGGCGCGCGGGCGCCGGTCTGAGTCACGATGAGCAAGCGGCCCACGTCGCGGTCCGTGAACTCAAGGTCGGACTCCTCGTCAGACCTGGAAATAGTGGTAGTTAGATGCAGCTGTTTTGAGAATGGGTGTAGGGATAAGGAAAGTATCACGACCATAGATCATTCTCACGGGATCTAAAGGTTCAACAGTTGTAATGCCCGCAACGACATCTGGTGCTCGATCGGTCAAATACCACGGCCTCACAGAAGACACATGTTACAAATATGCTGCGTTTTTTCTGAAGTGTGAGGTGTTGGAGGCCTAATCCTATCTTTTTTCCCCTTCCTAACCTTTTCTCACTCGGAGAAGGATGGGAAGAGCAAAAGCATTTTTAGAAGTTTACACAATACTATAACTCACCAAGCATCAGTGAATGTGTTATGCCGTGGCGGCGGCAAGTCCAACTCCTCATCGAGCTGGAAGTGCAGTTCCTCGCGTGGCTCCTCTTCTGGAGGTGCAGCGCTGCTGGTAACCGAGGGGGCTGCGGTCGTCCGCTCGCGGGACCCGGCTTTTGTGCGTCTTTTCACCTGAAAACCGTTAAGTTTTATTATTGTGCATACAGCAAAAGGTTGGAACGAATCGAAGGCGTCTGTCGATGACGTCAGCACTTTCAAAAGAATAATGACTAGACTATGGGGTCGATGAATCGTTTTAGGTGACATTTGGATACAGAAAAGAAATCGAAGTCAAGCATATGAAAATATTATTTAAATTATTATGTAGTGTAACACCGTAAACGTGTAATAAGTGAATTAGATGGCACCATCAAGTGTTTAGTGCATTATACGTGGACTAGATGGCGCCACTAGTTTTACAACGCGCGGTAGCGAAGTTTTATGTAAGTAGGATAAGTTTTTCGCTGCGCACTTTGCCGTTAGCGGTATTAGACTCGTTGTCCTCTCAGACCACTGTCTTAAATTCGATGACTGAACTTGAATCTAATTCAATTTGCATAATGCGTTACGGTTACTCAAATTTCGTTACATGAGTGAGAAAGAAAACAAAATTAAGAGAGAAGGAAAAAGACAGCTATACAATATCTTGGTTATGTTTTTGGATATTTGAAAATTATAATTAAGGCATACATTTTTTTGTTGTAACCCACAAACAGACTGTATGTTGGTGTAAAACATACATATTTATTTTGCAGGAACAGTTACTGTACCCGTATTGCGTAACCCATCATTCCTATGATGAAGAGATAACAGGCCTAAATAACGGGACCTAAATCTTCGCGTATCTGTATTTTAAAAATGATTCGTTTAGAAGATTTCGCCCTACCCCTACCGATTTCCTTCTACCTGATCTGCGTAGAGTAGGTTATGGCGGCTCTAAAAGAACGTGCACTACAACAGTTGGCTCTACGATTATGTCCTTAAATTCTTTTTACAATGTCGGTTTTATAAAGTGAATTGGCAAATGCATGAATTATATGTCTTGTATTATTTAATTTAATTTATTTACAATAAATTTCTCTATCTCTATCTAAATTTCTATATCGTCTGTTGAATCATTTCCCTTCACGTCATTATATTTCCAGTTATGGAGATTGCACAAAACTTGATGAATAACTTTCACTATATTAGTATAATGGTGCTATGTGGTCCGCAGCTCACAATGTAACCACATACATAAGTCAGGCAATAAGACTTACCTCGGTCCATACATCAGGGGCGATCCGCTCAGAAGCCGGGCTGCCATTGCCGGAGCCCCGCTTGTTGCCCTGGTGCTCCGGTTTATCATTTGCTGTGTCCTCTGGGAACAATGTTACAATATAGTATTTTGGTTGTCCATGTCGAAGACGCATTTACACTTTTGAATTGTACTTTATTATGTAGCCATTTATATCAGTTTTTTTTAATATTCGTTACTACTTGCAGTAAAGCAAGTACGTTGCCCACCTTTAATGTACAGAGGATACCAGAAAAGAGGATATTTCCTTTTCCTTTACATCTCCTTTGCCTTTTTTATTAGATTAGGTTGGGGGGGGGGGGGGGGTAGAGAGAACTAGAATTAGACCTGCTTTTGTTCGACGGGTGAAACATTTTAAAGTAAATGAATATATTACCGGATCGTCTCGCCTGCGGCACGAACTCCGGCACGTCCGGATTGAGGGGGTCGCGGGGCGCGGCGCGCGCGGTGCGGAACATCCTGGGAGAATAAACAGAGTAAATGTGATTACATAGTATTTTATATTATACTTCGATTACACAGACGAAACGCAGAGTACTTCTACTCCACGCCTGTCTTCTGGGAGGTCGTGGTATTTCACCGGTCGAGCCGGCCACGTGCAACATATGTTGTTGCGGACTCTGCCACTATAAAATTATATCACTATTTCTACAAAATTACACAACATTTCCGATGAAAGTAATGAAAAGTGCAATGGCCCGCCGTGTGACGGTTGATTGTTTACAAATATTCTGCCTTGATGTGGAACAAGTTTACATGCGCAGTGGAGGTGCCATGCCATATTGGTTCTACGAACGTCAGTAGAAACAGGATGGAAACTTTAAATAGACAGGGCATAAATAATAATATCTAATCTTCACGTACCTCGGGAGTGGGGGAGGCGGCACGGCACGCAGCAATCCCGACACAGGCGCGACGAGTGGCCCCCCCATAGTGGCCAAAGGGAATATTCCCACCATTTGCTTCTTGCGTCTAAACAAACAAAAAAACCTCGAATAATTCGTACAACAAAATTTGTACCAAAAGAATAAGTACAAAAACTAAATAAATATACACTCACCCCCCGTAATATGTATCCCGGGATCCCGGGATATGGTATCCCGATCCTAGCTACTTCTAAATCCATACATCTAAACTAAATCTAGATTTTGATCAGAAGAAAACTCACTTTTTCTCTCCCGGTTTTTCTTCAGTATTCTCCGACTGCAGCGGAGGATCTTCCGAATTGTTCTCCTTGTTGTCGTTCTCTTCTACCTGTCCTTTCTTCTCTCCAACTTCTTCGGTCTGTTCTTTATTTTCTTCTTTCTTATCATCTGTCGCCTGTTCCTTTTTGTTTTGTACCTTTTCTTCTACGTTTCCCTCATCCTGGTCGTTAGGTTTCTCTTCGCTAGTGTCGGCAGCCGGCGCCGTCTGTGAAACAAGCTCGAATATATTTCTAAATAAATATACATCTTGTTATACTTATGTCTTAGCAATTGTAAATAAATTACAATGCAGAGAGTGACGTATTACTAACAAGGACAATTGTTAGATATAGATTTAACCGCTTTACGCCCGCGAAATCCACTGACAGCCAAATGTTAAGAAAATTTAAACGAAAGTGAGCCTTATAGCGAGATGAGTCATCAAGACGTCACAAATAATAACACACAATATGTTACTGAATGATACAAGCTGTGGGCTGTCAATAAGGTTCAGTTTCGCATAAAGAATTTCATACTTGTGACGTCACGCGGCGGCCGGGCGCCGCTCGGGGGTAAGAGGGGTTAACAAGTTCTTTGTAAAGGTTTGCATTTTCCATTCATTTATTTGGGATTATTTTTCGTTTTTACGCAACCGAAAACAGATCATAAAATTTCTCTTATTCTGCTCTTTTCTTAACGTAAACTTTGTTAAATTTCACTGTGTATTCGGCTAAACATGAGAAATTATTTACAATTTCAAAACCGTGTTTACAAAAATATTTTCAACTAACATGTAGGTGGCGCCATCTTTGCCCACCAACCTCATACAATGCAATAACTTGCAGTTTACTTGGCGAATGAACTAAAATATATGTATACATAAAAACTGACTGACTGATATATCAACGGACAGAAACTATAGAGGCATAGAGACTTGAATTCTAACGGAGGACATCTGCGTTCAGCAGTGGTTGTTGATGATGGATCAGCAGAAGACGAGTCCGAACTCGTCATAATTCCTTGAGAGCTTTTAGTGAAAATTAATTGGAGAAGTGACGTAATAAATCAGATACTGAAGCAATCATCCGCCTTGGAAATATAGCAGCCAGCGTTAGTTTTTGGGACAATTGTTCTAATGTAGATTCTATACAAAGTCACTGGTCAAGTGTTCCGAATACAGTGACAGCAGAAACAATAACATTTACACATGTCATGGTGTCGAGTCTTCACTTTTCGACCGATAATGGCATATGTACTTGTGTTTCTCAAAAGTACTTACAAGGTTCCTTTATCTATAACAGCGGCAAAACGTTATTTATAAAATAACTTACCTCCGTAGCCGCTTTGGCACCACCATCGTCTTTTTTATCCACAACTTCATCGGTTTCCTTCTTTTCTATACTGGGCGCTTCTTCTATCTTCTCAACTATCAACTCTTCAACTTTCTCAACTTTTTTCACTTCTTCTCCTTGAATTCGAGCGTCGTTTTTTGTTACATTATCTTTAACTTCATCGTTTTTCTCCGCCTCCTTGTTAGTATTGTCAGTTTCTTTATCATTTGCGAGTAGATCGATTTTATCGTTTGCGTCAGCCTTGTAGGTTTTGTCGGCATCGTCAGAATTGGTAATGTCCAGTATTGGCCATTTCGTCGGTTCAAAAGCTGTTCGGACCTGTCATCCAAAAAAATACATGTATTTATGGACTCACTTTTTTATGAAAGAACGTGGCCTACAAGCTAAGGGTTCACGTGAAGTGACTACCGCTATAGGCATCCACAATAAGCAAATGAATTGCAGATGTGTTACCTGCGTTTCTTTTAAACGTGGGAAGGGGATAGACAGTAAAAGCAAGCACGCGTGTCTTCTGTGAGGTCGAGGTAGTAAAGTAAGGTAAACTTTGACAAAGCGACAGCCATGCTGTCTTCCGCCATCTTGTAACACCTACCTTAAAGCCATTAATGAGCTGTAGCTTGTCCGAGTCCCGGATGGCGTCGAGCACGAGCTGCACGTCCGCTGTGAGTGCACGCACTCGGTGGAACGACGCAATCAGCGTCACCGGTATCGTGCCGTCGGCCGCCATCTTACGGCGCAGGAAGAAATCACGCGCCAAGTTTTCCGGACTGAAGTAGTACTCGCTGTAGACAAAACAGATGAATGTTTCAGTTAATAAATATACATTGTTTATGTATTGCATAGGTTCCCCCAACAAGGTCGCCTAGTGATCACTGGAGCCGAAGGGGACGGTAAATGCTCCAAAGGCAACTGTCGGGCTGTCATAGCGACAGTCAAGTCAGTAATTAATTGATAACGACTAACTCGCGCCGCGACCAGCAGGAGCACGATAAGTCTCATAATAATAAAAAACCAGAGGGTCGTTGGATTTTTTTCCTTGTGAAGTGGGCGGTTGTCTATAAAAGGTTGTATACTGGAAATAACTTAACATCAGTAAGGTGCCAGAGGCGTAATTCTGGTCGACTTCCTCTTCCCTAATAAGAAAAGGATGGGAAGGGGAAGAGAAATTGAAGGACTCTCCTCCTTCAATGTCTAGGACATATCCTCTTTTCTATTTATCCCCTCCTCTGTATATTAAAAGTAGGCAACGCATATGCAACTCATTAGCTTGCAGTAGCCTATGGGTAGCGATCACTTAAAATCAGGCGAACCGTTTACTCGTTTGCCATCATCTGCTATAAAAAAAGAACAAGTTATCAAGTAAGATATAAGCACTTACATCTGCTTCTTTATCAGGTCTTTGAGCGTCGTATGGTCCAATCCCACGCCGTAGTTGGGCGCGGCGTTGTAGTAGAAGGCCTGCGCGAGCGGCGCCACGTGCAGCGCGCTGTAGTGCACCATCAGGCCCTGTGCGATCCCCGCTTGAGCGCGCAGCTGGCAGGAGATGGGAGGAGGGGGTTCTACGCGGTGTTCACATACGTGCCTCCGGTGTGTGTATTATTCGACAGAGCACTTGAATTTGTGCCAGCCACAAGTTATGAATATTAAAGTATATTATGTCCAAAAGGATGTCCTACTCAAAGCCCCCGGGGTCTACGGTTAAGTAGGTACCGTTTATTTATCAATTTGTCACAAAAGACAAATCAAATAACCTGAGTCCTCGAAATAATGCTGTATGTCATATTGCTTTGGGATTTACCAAAACAAACCATAGACTTCTAAGACACTTCTAGTCTATGACAGACGGTATATTTTTTCATCACCACCGGAGACACGTAATGTAAGCCACAGGCATGCATGATGATGAAATGAATTGTAAAACATCACCATATTTAATGCCAGAACATATTATATTAGTAAGATATCCTATGTACAGACCAATTTAACCGTTCCCATTGTTGTCACCATCGAAACCAAATGAAATGAAATTTAGATTTATTTTGAGCGCCATATGTTAGGAAGCAATACTACGCATTAGTAGACCATCACATTCATATTCCATACCTTTACCCACTTAACGTTAATTCGGCATAGTGTCTGTTCACACTGTACAGAATTTGGTTGCAAAAATAAAAAATACATCGCTGCACACTGGGTCACATCATAGTGTAGAGCGGTGAGCATGTTGCACAACCTCGTTATCGATTAAAACGAATGAATAATCGAGCGACCGATGGAACCCGCTTATCGATAGCAATAATGCGCAGCACTGTGCGTACGCAACATGGGAGAACGAAGCGAAGTATTCTCTGGACAGCTCCCGTTTTACGACCCAGTGTACTGCGAGTGAAAACCAGTACTATAGTATTTTCTGTATAAATGTAATGTAAGAAGAAACTGACTGAATGGAAAGGAACGCACTAATAATGATATTCCTAGATTCATCCTCTAAAAGTTTGTACAGGGAAACTAAACACGCGATTACAAACATACCACTGCACAGATGAGAATGTTTACGAAGTATTTTAAAAGTTGTATTAAATGACTGGCTTATATATTTAAAAAGCATACATAAATAAAACGGATTAATAATTAAAAATTAAAAAAAAATGGTAATAAAATAATAGTATCCTATTTCAGGTCAAACTTTTAATATTCACTGAATAAAAAAATAAACTTTGACGTCGCATACCCTAAAGGATATTTCGTAAAAAAAATACATTTTTACAACCAATAACGTGTTAAGTGACATAAAGTTATGAGCACACGTTATACTTCTTAAGCGAAAAAAAAAACAATAAAATATCCCGTGTGCCAGTACTTGGTATGTTAAAAAGTTGTTTTTAGTTGTCATGGTAACACCATGAAGTTGGTGCCCTAGATTTCGAATTGAAAATTTGACCTTAGTAAATAATATATAAAGACAATAGTATAATATCCTAGGACATATTCACAAGACCATCTGATCCCAAACTAAGCAGAGCTTGTGCTATGGCCACCAGATAACTGATATACTACATATACTACTTTACTTTTGTAAATACATACTTAAATAGATGGGATGGGTGTACTACCCAGACTCAGCACAAACAGACATGATCATGCACACAAATATTTGTCCTGGGTGGGAATCGAACCAACGACCTTTGGCGTGAAAAGCAAGTATCTTACAAACCACGCCAACCGGCCCGTCATAGTCAAAGACGTGTGATCAATGAGTGTAAATACATAGAAGCATACAATAAAAAGCATGGCACTCAAAAAAGCGTATTCAGGAAATATTGGGATTCGGGTCCAACTTCGGTATAGACAATCCTTCTCGAATGGTTCGGAAAGAATTCTATACAACTTACAAGTTAAAATGCTCTTGCCCGCTTAAACACATGTCAGTACTTGCTTCAGTTTTTATATTTTTTTTAATTTACATAATATCAATTTATTTTGTAATTTTACATGTTATGTACATCGAAACAAGTTCATAACACGAATTAAAACGTACAAGTATTTAAATAAAACTAAATAATGTATTGCCTTTGACGAATAAAATAAAAAATCAGTAAATCAAATGATAACTGGTATTCAGTAAAGCTATAGAATGATGTCACATAATGATTTTGAATTACATGTTTATAACTTGAATTAATTGTTGATTGGTTGGAACAGTAACAATAATGGTCCTTCGAGCCGGATAAACAAATGATTATTAAAAGTATATAACACAATTCGTTTTCTCTTACTTTGTGACATTTGTAATACAGATGATTAATTTGAATGAAGGCCTCTAATGAGACCATTTCTGACACAAATATTATTATTAGTGTTTGGTCGACTGGCTCGCTTCCTCCCAAATTCCGTCATAATTGTCCTTCAAGCGTGAATAGATTTCGAAACTTGGAAACTGTCACAGACGGTAATCTTTACTCACAGATATCGTCATAAGCTTTTAATGCAATGTTTTTGCACAATTATGACTTTACATGGGTCGTTAAATTCTATTACCAGCGTTATAGATCTTAATAGTGGTATGGTGACAGCTTACCTGAGGCAGGTCATGATGTGCAAAGTCGTGATGGTAGAGCGCATGCGGCGGCAGTGGGAGTGCGGACGCGGGGCGGGGCGCCGTCCTGCGACCGCCCCGGCCTCGCGTCGACCCTCTACCCCTGTTGCCCATACGACCCCTGTCCTCGCCGTTCAGTGATACTGTATCTGGAAAAAGAAATCGTAGTATTAACACGTATGAAGAAAGCTGGTAAAGGGGGTCGTTGACGTACGGATTTTAATTATTATTGAAACATTCAACTTGCAATCCGTCCAAAATAATATCTGGGATCATTTAATTAACCACAGATCTGCTATCATTTAGGAGATTTCGAAGTTTTAAATTATGTATGTACGAGATTTTAATCCCTCCTCTCTCTACCTCTCACCGGAAAGTCCTACTGAACCTATTAAACGCGCTGCTCATATGAGACAGCGTCATTTCAATGAGACAAACGAAGATACCTCATCCTTTTAAGTTGATTAAAAAGGAGGATGGTGCGTATTACCTCAAGCTTAGCTCTTACACTCTTCTTGAGCCTGCGTAATATTAAGGCTTGAATATAAAGAGTAACTATTGTAATTTAGGAAGGTGTCCAAATTGCTATATTAAATCAATATTGCCGAATCTATAAAATTAACGCAAGCGGCGTTGTGCAATTACAAAACAAGCTCTCGATTTACATGTGCAAAACTATACCTTGTTTCACAGCAAGATGTGATTTTTGTAAACAAAGGTTAAAATTCGTAAAGAAAATATTTAAAAAAAAGCATCTTTCTCTCACACCACCTAATAACATTAGCTATCCATATTACACAGTTTCACCTTATCTCACGATTTCAACAAAATTACAACATTTCCAATGAAGTATGAAGAGTGTAAAGGCCGCTATGTATAGTAAAGTTTGTTTGTTTACAACAATCATATCTTTGTATGAAACAAGGTATAACTATAATACTAATCAGATAATGATTTAATAGGTACTCCAAAAATTTAATACAAACTAGTTGTATACATTATATATTTAATGTATGAATAATTTACTACACTACACTACACCAATACACAAGTAAGCAGTACACAAACTATTTAAGTGTCTACTCTCACTACAGTGCACCTTCTTCTGTCTAAGATACGGCGAAAGATTTTTATTCGCTCATCTGTTATTTTATCAGGACCTAGAATATATGTTAGTCTAGCTGCTAACGCCCACTTCGCTAGCTATTAACCCATTATTAAGACTCCGCTGACTCTCTGTCTGGCTGTCTGTTTATTTGTCACCAGGCTTTTTTACAGATGATGTATTTCTGCTGTCGCTATAACAAGAAATACTAAAAAAACAGAATAAAATAGATATTTACGGGGACTCCCATACAACAAACGTGATTTTTATAGACCTGCTCGCCCCCATTTTTATATATAAGTAATATATACATTAATAAAGCACGAGTAGGTTGCAGAGATAAATAAATCGGCAAGAAACACAATTAGATTGAAGCCTTACGTAACCGTTGGTGATTCTAGTGAACAAGTTTGTGTTGATGTACAACAGAACGCTAGACTCGAGTTCGATTTTACGTCGAAGGCCCTTTGCATTTTGAAGTCAACCTTTTGGTTTTTAAGATTTAATAGTGTTTGCCGCGGATGTAGCTCGGCAACCCACTTGTAATGTATATACCCGTCATATCTTACATATCAAGTCATGAAAAAATAACAGATGAATGTATTATGCCGTGTCTTCTACTATTAACTGTTCCAATCTGTACCTGTTACATGTGAGACTGGTGCCCGGGCTAGAATTCCTAGAACACCTGGAATACAACATTTGACTAAACATCAAAAGTAATTTAGTCGCAATGCAATCTCCCCCAAATTTAAATCAAAATATATGCGAATAACATTTATTGCACTAATATTGGACAAAATTAACTAAATTGTTCTACAATTAACATTTTAAAAAATTAAAATTGGTTAGATGCATATTAACCAACAGATGGCGTTGTTATTAAACTATCTTTGACTAACACGTAGGGGGCGCCATGATTGGACGCCATCTTTGTCAAGCGACCAACTTCTATCTTCAACTTAACTGTAACCATGTTTTACTAGCTTTTCCTACCGGCTTCACTAGCGTTGATATCCTTAGATTGTTATTTACATTCTACGGTTTAGTAATGGGATAAAAATACCCTACATGCTTCTAACCCTGTCAATGTGTATGCAACATTTTATAACGATCGGTTGAAGCTTTAAGGCGTAATAAACAAACAATCTTAGATTCGCATTTATAATATAAGGATAGTGGAATAGCTAATTTATAACACTCACCATTATCAGTCCTGTGTCCGTGAGGTGGCCCATGCTTGCCCGGTCGGGACCCCTTCACCTCGATATCCAGAGGGACCCACTTGTGCTTCCCGAACTTACTGCTGGCTTTGCCTGCACCTGGAATCAATAATAACATGCATTTACTATTATATATTACTATTTATATATTATTATTTACTATTATTTATTATAATTCATTGTAATTGGATCATTGTTAGTTTTGTTTGACAGAACACCATTTTTTATAATAGAAAGTAGCAAAAGAGCTACCGGTTCACCTCATAATACGTGACGCTACCCCTATGGGTATAAATCTGCAAACTAATGAGTTGCAGATGTCTTGACTAGGGAAGAGGACCAGTATTAGGTTTCCGACATCTCACTCATAAGACGAAACGCAATGTAATATATTTCTACTGTTTTCTGAGTGTCAGAAAAAAACTAGTTGAACGCCACAAAGATCGGTCTCCTGCCACCTTCATCCAGGGAGCTCCCGCAACTTAGAGCAGAGCGTCGGCCCCTCTTGTGGCAGGCGTACTTACGCTGCGTAGACCTGCAAGTGACCACTGATATATTCCAGGATCTTACGGCCTTATCTGGCATCAGCAGTGTGAGCAATGCGACTCTTCAGCATTTTACTCTCCATTGCCCTTGAAGTGACTTTGAGACGTGTAAAGGTCCTCAGTGCAGCTGGCAGTATGACCAAAAAATTAAAATAATCATTACCTGTGCCTCCTTTATTCTTGTCCGCGTTCTTCTCGTGATGTTTGTCGTTGTGGGCCTGGTGGTTGTGCTGGGAGAATTCCACCTTTTCCGGCTTCGCGTGATGCTCCTCCAGTGGCTTCCTCTCTTGATCCTATAACAGAATATAATAATAAATATTTTGCACTAACATCAATCGCTAATTTGGACCATTTCCTTGTCAATAATCGACCCCTAGATCTTAAATATTCGAATTATCTGAAATACATCGGGTTTGGTCGCTACCGTTTCATCACATCGCTTGTTGTTTTTTGTGAAAAGAGGCAGTACATAACGCCTCCAATAATATAGATGGGGCGCCTCTCATAATCGGTGGCCAGTCTTCATTTTGTCTAATATGTAAGGGCGATGTCACACGGTCGTTGTATCGTCACAGCGCCATGATTTCAACGGACAGTGTGCCAAATAAGTAAATGTGATGACGCAACGCAATGCACAACTCTTTGCGGACGCTCCGGCGTCGCAACGTGCACTCCCCCTCCCCGCTCTGTCTTTGCCCCCGAGTACGTTGCTTGCAAGTAGTGATGTGCTAACTCGGAAAAGACAAAACTCGACTTACCATCGAGTCGACCATCACTACCCCGCAAGTTTCGTGAACGCAGCAAGTGGCATATTGTTTTGATTTATTATGGTAAAACTACGCAGCGTCACCGCTCCGTCGTCGCAACGCCCGTGTGGTACTGCTCTAACAAGCGATTACACATTAAACCCACTGGTATTGAGTGAACTCCTGCCAGTCCTCTCAGATGACCTGGTTTTCAGATCTGTTAGAACTATAAGTACAGCTACCACACGATCTTGATACATTTTGTCTTTAATGCATTTATTCAGAAATTATTACAGTGCACTTTCTTAGTCGAGACCATGAACAAGATAACATTTTCATTTTAAGTTTGAAAACAACGCCATCTATTTTAATATTCAAAAAACTTGAGTTTAGTTTAAGAAATGTTTTCTAGGTATTCATTGCAACAAACGAAAACAATACAATACATATAAAATAATAAAGTTATTACCGCATTGCCATTATGATGCGCCGAGTCCGCGTCATGCGGCGGCGGTGTGGAATGGCAGCGAGCGGCGCCGGTGGCAGCGCCTAGTGTGGGCCAGTCGCCTATGTCCGTGAAGTCCGAAGCCTGGAGACAAAAGAATAACAACTTTATTATACCACTCTCAGATGTACTGTAAATATTTGCAGAAGCAACCTCTTCAATTTTATAGCAATCCGCTTCGCACAAATAATACAAAATATAAATAAAAATCGTTAGCATGATATGGGGAAGGTAATAGGGGGGAATGTGATGCGATATAGGGAGTGTTTTAGACATGACAATGAGGAGATTTGTCGGTAGAAGACCAAATATATGGATCGATTACTTGAAGAATGACATGAGCATGGAGGAGGTGGCTACTAAGGTGAGATGAGGTTTGATAGGACGGAGTACAAAAAGGAAAACGTGTTGTGCCGACCACACTTAAAGACATACTGCTTTGAAATTAACTTTAGTGGTACTGATGGTTTCAGTCAAAGGTTCTAAAGCGGCAGCCGCAAGTCGACGCAGCGTTGGTGCGACTCCCACAAGATGGACCGATAATTTAAACTGTGCTACTGTATCCATGTTACAATGGATACATGTATATTAAAAACGCAAAGCTGTTTATTTATTGTTTCTCTACACCTGCGCTTCATTCTCAATCTTGGCCCAGCACCTCCTCGACTTGGACTTCCTCCGGGTCGCGACTCCCGCCGTCATCTCTCCTAACACTTCACTACACTTATTTCACTTTATACACTTCAGTGTGACATCGTTACACTTAGGTACACATTGCACTGTTTAATTCATTTCGGATACACTATTTTTATTTCAAAATAGTCAATACAAATTACCATACAGACTTCTATGAAATTATAAATTTACGTTATGCACGAGTCCAAAACGCCCTTTCCAATTCCTTCTCAATCAAACATACTTGCATACAATACGAAACTACATACAACATGTAATCACAGAATACAAACTTTAACATAGACCGACATGTACCTAAGTGGGGCTACCTACCATAGTTTACTGATCTAACGAGATATTTAAATTATTTATCATTTAATAGCATTACTTTCGCGTATTTATAAATACAACGGCGAAGTCTAACATATATTGGATTTAAAGCAGTGCGCATATAGTGTTCTACTGAAGGGTGATTAATCAAAGTCAACCAAAGAGTCAGCGGTTATGTCGATTGCTACGCCAACGTTTGTCCAATGTTCGAACGTTTGTCAAACATTTGTAGCGGTGAGCCAATTCGTCTGCCGACCTTCAGAAGCCAAGAGCCGGTCCAGGTCATGTCAACGCTCGACATATGTCGCACGACGATAACGGCATACATAATATTCCCATTATTTACTAGAATGGCGTTGGCATTTAGAAGTTACACGGAAGCGTCTACGATCCGGTCCGCGGTGGACAAGGTTTTATTATTAACGACATAAAATATTAAGAAAAGACGAACGAAACTCAACGGTTAAAATAACCGATTTAATCGTGGGTTTGATAACTAGACTTGGTAGAAGGTGGCAAACGAGCAAGGGATCACGCGATGTTAAGTCACTTTTAGTGGACAGAGGAGACAGAAATAAAAAGGATATTTGCTTTTTCTTTACTATCCCTCTCACCGTCCACCCCTCTTCTCTTATCTTAAATTTATTAGGAAAGGATGTGAAAGGATCTGTCTTTTGTGAGGTCGTATTTCACCGGTCGAACCGGCACATTCGTGCATCAGATGTTGTGGGCTCTACCACTGTTAAATATAATTTCGAGTCGAGTCGAGACTGACAAGGATGAAGGGAGTTTGTTTTATATACACCCATTGTTATATTAGGGACTGAAAGATAATCCAATCTTAAAATGTCATCTTTTACAACTCCAGCAATAACTTCTAACATTAGTAATTTAGTATGTATAAAGTAACATTACAATCGATTGCCGCTAAAAACCAGCTGAAACTCCCTAGTCAAAAGTAAGGTTATGTCACGTTCAATACTGCGCACTCGGCAGATGTTCCACAACGTGTAATGGAATACAAAATACAGCAAGCTATAGACTAATAACAAAAAACACTATACAAAGACTATTGTAAGAAATAAAATAAATAATTATTTAATTCCAAAAAAATCAAATGACGTCGTTAAGTTGTGACGCCGCTGTTGCAACAATCAAACAAAACACACACAAATGCCCTTCGAAATTCAAACAAATACACATAACACAGAAACAAACAAATAGCACTGTTTCTTTTCACACAACTTTAATACGCTTTTATAACGTATTTAGTTTTTTAGCAATATTACAAACACCGCAAGGAACATAACCTCAAAATCGAACGCATGCGCGCTAGTCAGCAGCCGACGCACTCTCTACCACGTTTCGACTTGTGATACGGTGACCAATATTTTTGTTATTTACGAATTTTTAAGAACGTTGTTGCAAACTGTATTTAATCTGAGCTTATGCTTCACAAGCGACCGAGCGAGATGACCACTAGAAATATATTTTGTGTCATGTCTAACTGTTTCTTACTTTGTATAAATAATATATGAGTTTAAAAATTTAAAGGTCAATTTTACTGTAGGTAAGATGACATATTGCATGCTATAAAAACTTTAGATCTTTAGGACTTTAGTGGCTTTCTCAAGAAGCCTTTTTTGAAGAACAAATAAATTTATTCATTGATTTTATCAAATTATCCTAAATTATAATCTAAAAAGTGTAGACACAGTACAGCCAGCACCGCTCTCCCTCGCACACAAGCACAACGGCTAGTCCCAACCAAGGTCGAGTTTCTCGAGCGATTCGCGAACGTCACACGGCCTTCGAGTATTCACATATAATTTATGTAATTACATATTTTCATTGGTTACGCACGTATCTTTCACTTTCTTACCAGATGAAGAAAGTCAAGGTTTTGTAACTAGTAGATAACTAGACGTGATTTCAGTACATATTTCAACATGCTTATTTTTATTTAAAAATATTGCACGACATAAGATGTTATTAAATTAAATTCCATATGTAAAGATTCGATGGTTCGCTTTGTAGACTGGAGCGCCCGGATCCTGATTGACCCGGATCAGAAACTGTTATCATAAGATAAAAGTTATTTATCAATTTTCGTCAGTCAATGGTACTAATTATGTCGATCCGATCGCTACCAAACACAGGAATGTGCCAATCTGGACAATCCCTGTAAATTTCATCTAAATCGGTCGAGCCGTTTCGGAATCTATAGGGAACATACATACTTCGCTTTTTATATTCAATTTTTTTTCATAAAAAGTATCCTATGTTACTTCTAATACCTATAATAATATGTGTACAAAGTTTCATGATGATCGGTTGAGTAGTTTTCACGTGAAAGCGTAACAAACAAACTTACATTCCCATTTATAATAGTAATTATAATTAGTAGTAATTATTTATAATTAGTAAGGAAGTATGGATTAATAAAAAAAATAAAACAGAGATTTATTGTAACAAAGAATTTAAAACGAAATACAAAAGTATAGTAAGCCCATCCATTCTTTCATCCAGGTTACATATTTATTTTTCATGTAATAAAAAGTTGACGAACATCGACGGGCCATTGGAATTGTCGACGAATCACTTTCGATTGGCGTTTACTATAGAAGCCAAATAACTTTGGAATTATTACGCCCCGCCCAGTCGAACCAAGCTGAATAAGCAATATTGTTATTACCAACATTTGTCACTCACACGAAACGCAAAACCTCTGTCTCTAACACCAAATGGGGGTCAATAAGGTTGTTATACATTTATTAAAATTAGGAAAATGATCCCTCCAGCTTGAACCAAGCCAGCATACGTAATATCGCAATAGATCGATAGATTTATTTTAATTAACACTACATTAGCCATTTCTTACGCCTTACAAGCGATATGCGCTATCGACTTTATCGCTCAGTTGAAGTGAATTATTTCATAGTGTTTGCTCCGATAGGTGTTTGTTTCATTTATCACAAGCTGTTGCCTCGTAAAGTGGCCGCTGTTTGGTATTTTTTATGCTTGAATTAAATAAAATTACCCCGTAAATTGAATTTTATTCGCCATTACGAAACCGGTAATCAAGTTCGCTTGAATCGAATTACTGTTTCGTTCGACGAATTTTGTTTTGTTCATATTATATCTATAACTAGCTGTTTCCTGCGACTTCGTCCGCGTGGAAATAAATTCGAGATAACAATTTCGAGGGTTTTTCACTTTTTGCGAGGAACCCTAAATATTTTGCTTAAACTAAAATAGCCTATTTGAATCCCGACAATTTTAGCTACCTTCCAGTAAAAGTCCCATTCGAATCGGTTCAGTCGTTTCAGAGATTACCCGGAATAAACAGAAAGACAGACATATAAAAACTCCTTAACAGATTTTGGTACAGTTTTAATCAGTAGACGGATTGATTTATCTCGGAGAGGAGGCCTGTGTCCCTCCCTGCAGTGGGAAACATTCTAGAAAAGGCCCATTTATTATTTATTATATAATATAATAAATCAGCCTTTTTTTAGAATGTTCCCACTACAGAGACACAGGCCTCTTCTGTGAGAGAGGGAATGGGCCGTAATCCACCACGCTTGTCCCAGTGCGGTTTGGTGGATGTCACATGTCTTCGTATTTGGTGGTTCTAAGAACATGCCGAATTTTCCTCACGATGTTTTCCTTCACCGTTTTGGAGCAGTGGTGGTGAAATAAATGACACAAAGTAAAGCGCCTGCCTGGGTTCGAACCCGCGACCTACAGTACGTAAGTCGTGGCCTAAACCTCTGAGCCACCACTGCTCAGGTTAGTCTTCTTTAATTATTTATCAATTATTATTTTTCATAAATACTAAAAGTTATACATAGTTCATAACCGGCGCATGAGCTATTTCAATCCGCTGGTGAATACACGCGGTCGTGAGTCGCCGCGTTGGTACTATTGTCGAGCCGCTTCACCACTTGTTTACTAGAGAATTACAATGACGCAGATATAAAAGATACATCGGCATTTTCTCAACACTTGTGTATAATATTTGTCATTGTAACAGATAAATAACTGATTGAAACAAGGTATACTGGACGCGATACTGTGTCTCGTACATACCAATAAAAAAGCAAGACTGTGGTCCTAATTTTCCATTTAAATTTCCGAGTAATAATATGTATTTAGTTGAATAGTGACCGTTATTTATTTGTGTGTTAGATTTAAGAGACAGCAGCATATTACTATGAATCCATTCCAATTTATTATTACATGGAGCGTAAAGTAATGCCTACTCTAAATGGACTGGACATATATTTTGTAAGACCGCGTTACTTAGTAAGATGCATTCTCTTCATAATACTTATCTCAATTCAATGCACGATATATCTAAGTGACACGTGGACATATAACACATGACACTATTAAGTAATACAGTAACATTCGATACTTCAGCTGTATCCTGCATGTACTTAAAAGTGTGCATATTGTTAATTTTCTTAAATGTTATACACAAAACATATTGATTAAGAATGCATAAAACTTAACTGTTGCAAACCACACCTAAGCTCATAATGAATTTTCTCACCTATAATGTCAGGTGATGCACTATAATCTAGAGGCAAGCGACCAAGTAAAGATTAATTATTCTGCGGTTTAACTGAATTTTACGCAATAAATATATATATATATATATATATATATAATCATAAAAGTTCAGATATTTTATACTTTTTATACATTAAATAAAAAAAATTAACATAAATAGCTCGAGCGAAAGACAAATAGCGATTCCAAGTGAAAGACGATTGTAATTTTTAAAATTTAAATATTTATTTGTTAACTACGCATTATTATTTAAATAACAATTAAAATACCTAACCTATAATCACGACTATAAGTTACATTACATGTGATATTAATTCGAGAAGATTAAAACGAGACAATTCGAGCACGGAAACAAATGGTAGGGGCTAAGCTTTGCAATTTTTGGGGGACCAAGTTCGTAGCAACGCCATATAAATGTGCACAGTAATGCTGGGGCTACATTAGCGGGCTACGAGGAATATTCGTATAAACGCGATGGGTGTAGCAGGGTAGATCGTTGCAACGCGTAGTATTCGGCACGATGTACGACCGAAAGTGGCCTTCATCTACGTTACTTGTCGTCCAAACGCGCCAACGCGACACGAATCATCGCCCGCTAATGTAGCCCCAGCATAACAGCGGAATAAAAAAATCAATACTTCATACAAACCAAATGACTTCGTTATAAAAATGCAACGTTTTTCTGTTACAACATCAAGGACAAGTAATGTATAACAATGTAGTCACGAAAGCAAATGATTGCGCACGAGTTGCACAACTATGTTAAAAATATCTCACTATCACTATGTTACACATAAATATATGACGTATATAAGCACTATAATCAATATAAGGCGATTAAACATACAAGGCATATAATGAGGCTTTAAAGTAATTAATTACAAAGTAAGACACCTATTTCATAATGACTTGAGGTAGGTAGGAGATATGGTCCTTGAAGCACCGATCGTAGTGGAATCGCCATTCTGTTTTAAATAGATGTATACAACACTTATTTAACATTTAAAAAAGGTAATTATTATTTAAAAAGTATAAAAATACGCAAAACCCTAGCCAAACTAAAGTTTTATCAGTTACTAGAACACTAGTAATTTAGGTACAGCGCCATCTTTTAACGCGTAACGAACAACAACGCAACAAATATGTTGATTAAGTAAGAACGGTTTGTTCTATTCATAGCTAAATTATCGTTCGACGGTGCGATAATACCTGACATAATAACATAGTGGCGTATTTGCGCGATACAAGTGACCTTGAGCGCGCGAAATGTCCGACAACAGGCCCGCTCGTTGTCCGCCACGCCGCGCAACGCGTTTTAACTTTTTAAATTGTCTATGGATTCTCGAATGGCACAGAATAAAAATTATTATCATGCATATTGAGTAAATTAAAGTTTTTATTTTTTTTTTAATTTTTAAATCCGTAATGCAATTTTGAGAACATGAACGATGATTGTAATAAAATAATGTCAACATGTCAAGATGTTCGATAGCACTATTGCCAGGCGAAATATTTGTCTCGTTTTTTTTCTTATCGTTTTTTATTAGTAGGCAAACATGTATATTTCCAGATACAGGGAAGGGAAGAGGAGAACATACGGATGTTCTCCTCTTCCCTGTCCCTCTGTCAGCCGTCATCTGAATTTAAGCCCTTCTTACACATATCTTTTACACAATCCATCCATAGCCATTCCCATTATTTCTCGTTACTTTCTCGTTTTTGCTATATGCTCTTCATCCCTCTGTAAAACATGCTCATACCACGCTAAACTCTGTCACAAATAGAATAACTTTCAGACTTCCTCTAATATTCTTAATTTTATCCATCCATATCGACAATTCTTGTATCTCAACGGCGTGAAAAACCGCGGGGCACAGCTAGTGTCTAATAAATCTCAGGTAGTTGAAACATCAGACAGTACCGGAGTAGCGCGCATTACAACACAGATCCTTTGCCCTCCAGCGATCCCTTCACGCATGCCTGACCATTAAGGTAATCACATTTGCACAACACGCACGCCTTACACGAAATGTACAGGGTAACGACCGTCGCAAGACAGATTATATCGATTATAAAATGCCCTAGTTCAGTGATTCCCAAAGTTGACTGAACTATCACCCATTTAACAAAAACAATCTTAGAATCCACCATGTAGTTACAATCTAGACTGTTCAGCCCCATAAAGCCAACGGCTGAACGCACCCTGACTAACCCACTCGAGTGGGTTGCAAACTATAAGTTTAGGAATATCTGCCCTAATGGTTAAAGCATGAATGAAATGGACACAAGGAAATGTTATATTGCTTGTATGTCCTTGTGTGTCCTCTATAAAAGTTAACACAACGCCCTTAGTTTATCCGACTGAGAAATGTTTGTGTGATGTGACTATGACCATACAACTTCACGTAAGCCAATCAATGGTATCAAACATACAAACACAATTTAATGTAAATCTAGCATTTTGGTATGATTTTTTTAGGTTAGAATACATTATAAAAACAGACGGTTCGTCTGGCCATGCGCATTCGACACGACCTGTCTGGCGACCTCACAATAACCAGACACACGCGCAATCAAACGCGCCATCTACCTATTCAAATCTTGATACCCGGAAGCGCTACATCGAAAATGCCTCCAATGATGTTTTCGCAATACTCGTAAAGGTTGCGATTAGTTACAAAAAAAATGGCCATAGACAATAAAACGAAAACCAGACTTGATCCAAAGAGTTTTTAATAATATATACTAATAGGGTATAGACTTGCTTACTTTAATTAATATGTCCAGTCAACAGACATCTTACGGAGGTTCCACATAAAGCATATATATCATCACAACATATTTTAAATAACTAAATTTAAAGTTTAGGTATGTACCGGCAAGTCAGGCAGACGACAGGCCGTTGAGTTAATACATTAATGTGTAGTTATGTACGCATGTACGGTCGTACTGTGCCGACCCCACAATACGCGGGAATAGGATAGGGAGAAGATTATACAAATTGGTTAAAACAACTAAAATAACACTTCAAATAATAATAATAATACACTAGTAGTCTGGTAAACTACGACAATAAAGTATTGGCATATAATGCTCTCCTGCACGTGTGAAGCCGGGTCAATAAAAACACAAGTTAGAGATGCGTAGGCAACGGAAGACCCCCACCTCACCACCACCACGTAATACGTAAAAGTTATACTTCCTTTGGAAAAATGATGAGAGTAAATTTTTACGATGCGCGACACCTAAAAAGCGACATCAACTTTACGGCGTTACCATGGCAACCAATAATAACTTTTTGACATTGACCTATAATACCGATTTATTTATTTTTTTAAACTAAGTATTCAGTGTATTGTAGATTTTTAAAAAAATATATGAATACGAGCACATCGTCCGATTGGATAGTTTCGCAACGTCATGCTAATAAGTTTATAAATGTTGGGTCAGTCGGTACGAGGACCGGTATTTAAATTCAAACTAGGCGATACATATATAAGTCGAATTAATGTGATGTAAAGATAAACGCACACTGAATTATAAAACTAATAAATATAAAATTACGGATTTCCATTTGGCATGGTCCTGGCACACTTGTTTCGCCTCTATTACATCTACACACGCTTGTCAGTAACGGAGTACTCTTAATACTCCCAAAGACATTAATTTTCTAGTTAACTATCATGTACATTAAGCCTATAATTATCATACATACATTGAAAATATCACTTTACAATTTGACGATTTGATTCTGACCGTTTATAAAAAAACGGTCGAGAAATAGTCCAATTCAAAACTATCAAAGTTCACAATCGATCGGTGACATTTATATAGTTAATGTGCTCTCAGCCTTATACAACGTTAGCAACTACTTTATTATTAAAGGAATTAATTAGAAAATTTCAAATACCAACCACTTAATGAACCAGACCTAAGTGACTACTCGTATTCCCATCTCTGTCTAACTAACACATATGTAGCTTTCAACTCTGTCTAACGTATCACGAAACATATATGATGGTTCAATACAAGTATTTATTAAGAATTCTTTTAATTTAATGGCAGGTGTGCGTTGCTGTACAACGTTTGTAGGGAGAACAGACGGCTTGGAGTAGGGTTGCAAAAAATAATTTATATTTTTCCCCAGCAATTAATTTGTAGGTTGCCCTACACAAAATAGCCCCTACTTCTTTGTTCGTCTAGCAAGGTTCATACATCAACATTCTTAATATTAATACTTCCAAATATGGGGTAAACAGGGAATAGGCATTATCAGTCAAAATAGGTCGACTGCTGTACATCTGTACTTGCACAGGACTTCCGCAAACCTGACCAGGTTCATCTTGCGGCAGGTCTGTTAGCCAATTAATATCACAAAAGAAGTTCTGCTACTTAAACTGTTAAACGTATTAAAGTTAAAAATCGACAACCCTATACATACACAGCTGTTACGAGTACCAATAAAATAGTTTACCATAAAGAGGTCGATATGTTGTATGCCTTACCATATGTACCATCCTGTTGCGGTCGTGGGATGGACATAGTTCTATTGCCACACTTAAAAATTTATAGCTCTCTCTTTCTTGTCTTTACTTTGTATCTCTTATCTCGCTCATGTAACGAAATGTATTTAAACGCGACGCGTCCTTGAAGTGTCACTTTCATTTATAATCGACAGAGATGCTTTATTGCAAAACGAATAAATTAAAACCTTATGAAACACAAATAAAGGACTAAGGGGTAGGCAGAGATGATGGATTACAACTTCGCGCGGTCCTTGCGTACCTGACTCGTATACATTTTTGAGTCACCCATAGCACTTCTTACACATACTTCTTTAGTGGTCATAGATTGGCCACACTGGAGCGTAACCCCAAGCTAAGCGACATGGCGCGGAGCACTGGGGACGCCGTCTGCCCCACAGCAGGGAATTAGGGCTATAAGTCATAGCATACGTCACAAATATTGCATTTCAAATGTTACCTGCAAGCGTGTACTGCCAAAACCAACTTACATAATACTTTATTGGTAATACCAAATGTGCCTCTTAGAAAGATCAAAAGTGCGGTTATACATTGTTAAATTGAACGGTATAAGAAATATACAAGTACGTGCATTGTCTATGTCTGTGTCCACATAGTGACGAGTGCGTCGCACTGAAATAGATCTGGCCACATACCAATGTTACTTTGCATACCAAAATACTGTTTTATTTTCCGTACCCGGATCGATGGATGATTTTATGTACAACATCGATTTACATCGATATTATGTATAAATACGTTCATTTAAAAATTAAGATAATTTAAAATTGAACCGTACCGTACCTAATATTTTATAACAGTGGTAGAGCCCGCTCGCAACAACATCTGTTGCACGAATAGACCGGCTCGACCGGTGAAATACCACGAACTCACAGAAGACAGGCGTGAAGTAGAGTAATCTGCATTTCGTTTGTTGAGTGAGGTACCGGAGGCCCAATTCTAGTTCTCTTCCCATACTTTGCTAATAAGAAAGGGATGGGAAGGGGAAGAGGACTTCACGGTAGAGGGGATGAGTAGGAAAGGGAAATAACCATTTTCTGTCTATCCCCTATCCCACATGTCTATGGGTAGCGATCACTTGACATCGGGTGAACCGCTTGCTCGTTTGCCACCTAGTACTATTAAAAAAAAGCGTTTGAAATCATCTGCTGACTATCTGTACTTATCAATAAGAGACAGGAATGCATAATTACTCTTTTTATAGCAAAATTATTGTCACTTGAATATAGACTTTAAATTCAAGGGACTTAGGTTTTAGACAAATACTTTATTTTCTGTATCTACCGCAGTATATATTTAAGTGAGAGCTTATTTTTATTTTATATCCTAAATAAATGACCTAAATATCCCGCATTCGATGTACAACAGAGTTGCCAAACGACAAAATTTATTCGTAGCGTATCAATAAATTTTATATTGGGCGAATGATACCAATTTTTAGTCCCCTCTATTTACAATTTTATATTAGATACAGTCGCGTGATTTATACACACGTATCTAACGATTTGTAACCGAATGTTTATCTGGGACATTTCGAAAACGAATATTGCGCAATCGACTATGTCACATATTACGGCAACTCGTACTGATCGGCTGGACCCTCTGGCCGTGAGACCGAACGTCGCGTCTATTAGCATTTTCCAACTTTGTACTGTTTACCATCTCTGTGTATGAACAGTGTCCATGAAAATGCGTTAAATTAAAGGGCGCTGCAGTAGCAACTGAATAAATTTCGAAGTTACCAAAAATTTGATGTTTAAATTTCACAAATCACCACGTTTTCTCACAGCAGTTAGTTTACGTTGTACTCACAAAATTGTAATAGTTGAGATTTTGTATACTGTTACAAAATTATTAAATTTTGTTAAGCACACGGTCAACAATTACTTCATTCATACATAGCCTTTTCCTATGCTGGTGCCATTTTGGACCAGTATTTGTCGTAAAACAGCTACTAGAAGAAACAGAGGACCAGATGGATATTACTCCGATCGCCAACCCGCCTGCCATGGGGCTATTACGATAACAATAAAAGTATAACTCCTCGAACTATATTTGTACGAAATTAAAATGTAATCAACTGAACATCTGATTAACTACTAAGCTTCAATTGAACTCTGCCTACCACACATTCATCATACGTTATTTAAATGCGAACGCTACAACGAATCTTCCACTTTATAACACTTCTGAACCACACAACAGCCTAACTACGCCACAATAAAAACCAAATAGCAATAAAACTTCGTGTGTATTAAGCAATAATAAAACACAACATATAGGTAACGTGGAACAAAATCAAACCATGAAATTTTTTGCATTCCAGTCGTGGTCACCGGAACCAAACTAAATAATACACAAACAAACACACAATCACGATTACAAATAGATATTCACTAAACGCACAACTAAACTGGTATTACAAAAGGTCACTTGCAAGATTTTATATGTTTTGCATGGACAAAAACAAAACGCACGGACACGTCCGTCTACGACGCCGGTTGGCGCGACACTGGGCTAGTGTTGGGATATTCAACCGATACTAATCGATAACAAAGCTTGTTTTAATGAGTTTGTTTCCACAGTATGAGGTCCGATCTCTAAATATAAAGGAAATCTAAGTCCAATCCTCCTTAATCTCACTTACATCATAACATAGCTCATAGTTCTAAGCGCTGTATTAACATAACATATTGAACAGATAAAATCTTATGATATATGTCATAGGTTCTGCTGGCACGTAACTTGACAAGAGTTGTTAGATGCGCAGAATTCGTTTTTAGGTTTTAATGTATACAGCAGCTTATATTTATTATCCTAAGTCCTTCCTAAGTATTCATAAGATAATCGCAACATTAAATTTACATTGTTTTTGTAAGATATACGGATTTCTACGCCAAAACCTTGTAAATTTACGTTTCGTATCGTACGTATACCGTTTATTCTACCAGGAAAGAACGTAATAATATAAAATAAATAGTAAATCAGAAATAGAAATCGATATCGAATACATTGCAATTGGCTACATCACTATCACTACCCCCCTCCGCGGGGCTTTGTGGCTGCAATGCAAATAAATACAAGTTATGCTGGGACTTGGTATCGTGCTGAAGCTAAATTACTTACTGTAGTAATATTGTATCATTTGATACGGTGCTTAGATTGCTTACTTAATAACTTGGGGGGCATAGTCGGTGTTTTTCTTCGGCTAATTACTATTTTCCTCGAAAATGTTTTAATTATTCTCAGGTTGTTTGGCCGTGAACTGTGATTGTTAGAATTCAACAGGGTAAAGTTCTCAGATCGCTTGACGTTCGCATATATAGTAAAATATATAGAAACTCAGGCAAACGATGGCACTAATCTATTCGTATTGATTCCAACATACCTTATATAAGAGATGAGTGTATATTACATCTTTAGACCTAGGACACATACAAATTAACTTCCGCTGTCTGTTCCCTCACATCGTTCGAACTACGCAACGGATTTAATTGCGTCTTTGCATATTTCTATCTTTTAAGGATAGCTCACTATACCCATTCGAACTTGTAAAAAAATGGCCACGAACATACGGTAGCTGAAAAGCCACATAGCCAATAATATTAAAATACAAAAAGCATCAGATATGCCATAAGCGGTCGAAAAGTGAAGACTCGAAGGCGTCCCGGAAAAAGGGGGATATCCTTTACCTATCCATCCCCTCCTCCGTTAAATCCTTTTGTAGGAAATGGACAGGAGTTAGACATTCGCCACCTATACCTGTCTTCTGTGAGGTCGTGGTATTTCACCTGGAATCTATCGCTCTACCGCTGTAAGACTTAAAAAAGAAAAATGGTCCTTATGATCCTGTAACCTTCGCTAACCCTACAATAACGGCGTTGCATGGTAAATTTATAACTAATTAAAATGCATTTCATTGCATTTACATGGACTACAAAGGCGATTTCAATCGATTCGGAGCGAGTAATCGAATAGAAATCACTCGCCGTGGACAAGACGAAAACATTAATTAAATAGTTTTATACGTACGAGAGGGCGGACGCATTTTACTCGAATTATGGTCGATGGCAACCTACCAAAGTTCCATCACCATCTCATCAATGGTTTACGAAGTCATAATGACAAACATTGATTTTTATTTATACATATACTAGCTGATACCGCAAACTTCAATTTCTTTCGATAATTGTTTGATGGGTCGATTCCCTTCTTGTCTTGAAGTAAATCGACTTACATTTTTCGTTTTGTTGTTAGTATGAAAACATGTATCAGAAAACTGTCACTAGTATATACTACTAATTATGTTGATCCTATACCAACCACAAGAATGCGCCAATCTGGACAATCCCTATAAATTTCATAGAAATCGGTCCAGACGTTTTGGAGTCTATAGATCTGTATGTAGGGACACACACACTTGGATTTTTATATACTATTTTTTTTTTCATATAAAGTATCCTATGTTACTTCTAATACCTCCTACAATATGTGTACAAAGTTTCATAGTGATCGGTTGAGTAGTTTTCGCGTTAAAGCGTAACAAACAAACTTACATTTATAATATTAGTAGGGATAATAATTCAACGTACCTTTTGATTAATCTTGACAATTTTGGACGCCTTCACGACGGTCGGCTTTGGTGGTGGCGGCACCACGACCGGTTCTGTTGGCAAACAATAAACAAAGATTAGTATGCAGCCCAAAATCAACTGAGGAGCTCAGACCCTCCTAGCAATATCCAATCTTGAGATCATCTTGGCTGCCTTAGAAACATGAAGGTATCAACACTAGAATATTCTCACCTCAACATTACCGGCAAAGCGACCGACCAGAGCCCACTCAATATTAGCTCGCGACCCATAGTTAAAGTGTTTATTAGTAACTTCTAATGGCCCTTGTTGGTAATGCCGTAAAAGTCTTAATGGTTTTGACATCGTTAATTAATCGTCAATTTATAAATTTGATGACAAACAGTTTTTTTAGTCCAACGTACATTGTTATGCTTACGGAAACAGTATACACTCCACTAATGGCTTTAAAAAAGCGATTTTTTTTGGAAAAAATTCCACTCATTTACGTCGCGGAACCAGAAATAACCTAATATAGTATTGAATCGATAGCGTTGTACATAGATGTGCTACATACATAAATTTATATCAATCGGAGTCAATAAATTACCCATTTATCTCAGGTGTAAGACTTGAATGCTGTTGACATTAAGTCATCGTGTCGTAACAAAAGCAGAATTAATTGCAAACTCTACTCCAGTGTACTTCTGCGTTTCGCCTCATCGCCTTCTTTTACTAATGTAAAGACCAACAATTAGAAGAATTACAGATCTCCAGCACATCTGCAATTCTTCTTCCCCGGAGTATCATAGGGGTAACGAGTCAATTTATTAGTTTATTAAATTAGCTATTACTCGTTGCAACATAAATTAGCCTTGTGACTTGACAGTCAAGATCAATTCTAGATATACTGTAGCAATCTTCTGAAAGAATTAATACCTGGCAGAGGAGGAGGCTGTGCCCTTCCCTGCTGCTGTGGCTGAAGCGGTGTCCTCTTTTCTTCTAGAAGAGACGGTGGCGCTGGCGGCGGTATGCCTGTGCTGCCTCCGCGAACCTGTTACAAATTAAAGAAGGTCATAAGTACAGCGTCAATAGTCTAATTTTTTTTGAATACGACTCCTTGGGATATAAAACAGAGTGAAAAAAAACAAGGCACATGTATCAGCTAATGAGAAAGAAATGAATGACCTATGGGTAGATTTTTAGCAAAAAAAAATTATATGCCTGATTTGAAATAATTTTAAGGTTAATTTAATTGGTTAAATGGTAACTTATGGTCAGTCATTTGGATTTCAAATTCATAGTCATGGGATCAAACCCTACAGACTTTTATATAAAATGGCGAGTGCATAATGTCACATGTCTAGACTCAATTAGTGCAATTAGATTTTATTACAACGCTATAAATTACTTGGTCTATAATTAAGCATGTTCAAATAGAATTGGATGTTAAGAAAGCGCACCTTTCATCCAGAAAACAATAATTTCTTCATTAGAGCCGAATCCGAGCCGGTCTCTGATCGAACAGGTTTGCCGTGTCAAAATAGCGTGTGGTACATTTCAAGAGAAATTTTTAATGAACATAAACGTTAGTTTTTAAGAGAGCCAGGGTCGACGGATATAGTGATTAGTGATCAAGCATAGTCTGGTGGCAGCATGTCATCATGCACTCTCTTCTTGTTTGAAGCGAGAGAATTAACAATATGGGAAGAAAAATAAACATGGGAAGTACCAGTAATGACAACATCTGCTGCACGCATGAGCCGGCTCGTCTGGTGAAATGCTACGGCCTCACGGAAGACAGGCGTTAAGTAGTATTCTGCGATTCATTAGACGAGTGAGGTACCGGAGGCCTAATTCTACTTCTCTTCCATCTTCTATCTTTTTCTAACAAGGATGGGATGGAAGGGGAAAGGATTTCAAAGGGAGAGGAAATATCCCTTTCCTGTATATTCTCCTCTGTAAATTAACGGTAGACAGCGCATCTGTTACTCATTACATTATCGTAGATGCCTATGGGCATCAGTCACCTTATATGGAAGAACTGCTTGCTCGTTTGTCACCTTGTTTCACAAAAAGTGTATGAACAAACTGAAGGACAATGTCGTGGACTATGCAGCAATGTTCTATTGATTATTATCATGTCTTCTGTGTGTTTTTTTATGTGAGAATGTGACAAACGAGCAAGCGGATCACCTGGTGTTAAGTGAGCGCTACCCATAGACATCCGCAACACGCAAATAGGCACATGCGTTGCCTACCTTGGACAAACGAATAGGTAGAAAAAAGGATATTTCCCTTTCCCCGTTAACCCCTCCTCTTTCCTTATGGGAAAAGGGTGGGAAGAAAATTAGGCCTCCGGCAAATCACTTATCAGACGAAACGCAGAGTATCTTTACTTCACGCCTGTTTTCTGTGAGGTCGTGATATTTCATCAGTCGAGCCGGCCTATTCATGTAACAGATGATCTATCAGTATCCTTGGCAGTCAGTATTACTATCCTCCTAGCCGTAATTTGGTGACTATTTCCGCGGTAATATCCGAGAAGCGTTGGCATCAGGCAGGCGTCCGGCCGTATAAACTGTAACCAGTACTGTACTGTACTGAGGCGGAAAGGACGGAAATTGAAATAAAGTTGATGACTGAAATTAAAAAATAAAACTTAAGTATTTTAATACGAACAAAAGAGAATAGAGAAGAATTTGTCAAGTTTGCTACATCCTTTGCCCAAAATGTAATAAATAGAAATAAGGTATAAAAACTGTGATATTAATTTTAGGGTATTTATTTTGTATTTTAACGGTATATATTTAATTAGTATTTTAGGTCTTTTTTAAATTTATTGTATTTTAATTGTATTTAAATGCAAATTTATTTTTTATTGTAGTATTATAAGTTTTAAATTAATTGCATTTTAACTAGTTTTTACTTTTTTAATTGCTATGTTATCTTTTATTGAATTTGAAATTGCATTTTAATCTGTATTTATTAGTATTTTATCTGAAATTTAAATATGTAAATACCCTGTCAATAAAGTATACCCGAAAAAATTATTTACCCCGTCAAAAAGGTCCCTGTCCAAAAAATGTTAGGGGAACGAGAGGGCGGCATAGAGCCGCCGAATAAAAAAAAACCAGTACTGTAATGTAAAGACTACAGTTGTACTGTGCCGACACGACATAAGTGAAGAAAAAAGGCACGGAAATGTTTTATTTTATTTTATTTAAACTTGTCAGTGTCAATAGTGCAAAATTTAAAAAGTTTGCACTTTGACACTGACAAGTACCATACATTTCTATTGGCACTAACATGACTAAAAAACAACAGCTAAGTAGGAAGTACACGGAACGAGATAAATCTGTGCGAAGACGTGCTATCAATCTGATAACGATACGTTTAAAAAGCGACGAGTTTACTCATGTAACTTTTGTTACAATCGTATCAAAAAGCAATTCTTAATCATCTTCAATATAACGCGTTGTTCTTACAAACACAAAACACGCGATTTCGTTTACTTATAATTCGAGCAGGCTATCTCTTTTCAATCACACACATTCTTCTGTTGGCCCATAAATACAAAAATTAAATATAAAATGAAACCATCCCTTGTAGTACCCATTAAGGGATGATTAAAAAAAAATGAATTACCCCTATGAATACATAGTCGAATCCTACCATTACTAGAAACAAACAGTCAAAGTATTTAATATCACTAAATGACTACAGTACATTTAAGTTTAGCAGAAACCTAACTGTACTAAAAAAACATTTTAGTTGTTTTGACTCCTCAAAAATTATGCTGCCCTCTCTCTAGCAATTACCCTAAACCTTTTAATCATTTCGTCGTTGAACATTCTACCGAGACATTGCCTTTTCCCTTGCCTTGCCTCATCCGTGTGATAACATACTAAACAAAGTGACTACCTCCCAAAGCCAGACCGAAAACGGGTGACAACTACCTTCTGGAAGATAGATCCAAAGGTTCTATCCTCCAGAAGGTAGTTACGCCAACAACACTAAAGTTTCAAAATACATATTTTACGTAACAATCACGTTTCATTTTAATCGGTAAGTTATTTTTTACACTAGGTCGCCATGGCGACGTAACCCATGAGCCAAACCTGGCTTCCGACTGTCGGTATGTAGAGTAACCATGCTTCAGCAGTTATTTCATTCAGGTACAATATTAAGAAACCTACAGCGGCTAGTTGGCGACTGAGTAAGTGCAGTGAGCTGCCGCACGTATACGTTTTAGTGGTCGCGTCGTCAGGTCGCCCGAGTATCCAGTCGCCACGCAGCCTTAGTTCATGGTTAAATTGCGACGTCGTCACACGTAGTCAAGTGAGTTACCTGCCATTCATTTTGATAGTAAGTATTTGGATACGTAGCCGGCGATGTCGCCATGGTGTCCTAGTCAGAGCTCTAACAGTTTAATAGTTGTTACAAATAAACACCCTCAGTTTTAAGAATGTACAGTCGCGAAAGTATTAACAAATAAATAAAATGATAAAACTTCCCAGCGCGATTTCTCTCGCTCCAAGCTTACTCCTTGCACCACACAGCAATACACAACGTGTCACTCAGGGAGTTGCTCAAGCATTGCTCCCGCCTTCACTGACACCTTTCACAGTATATCCGATATAAAACCCCCTTACTCATATAACCCATTGAAGTTACTAGTATCAATGTAAGGCATAGACACTAGGACTATAATGACTTTTTGCAAATATTAATATAGAAATTTGTCAATGGACTTCAAATATTAAAAATTCGTTTAAATTTTATTTATATAACTAGCTTGATCTGTATGTAAGGTAATCTTTCAGTGTAATTATCGCTTCAAGAAATTTGAAAATTATTAAGGACTGACGAAATATTTTTAAACGGTTGATAACAGCGCCACCTATTTTTATTTATTGAAAATATTTTTTTTAAATTTTATTTTGAATCCATACTTTTAATTGCTTCATTATTTGCTTTTAGCAATAAATTATTACTTATTAAATTAACGTGATACAGTGAACACGTGGTTTATTCAGGTACACGGACGATGTTGAACGATATTCGGTATACTGTTCTGATTCATGTACGGACACACAACTATTGACCTGACTGTACGCTCCTTGTCATGCTACCTAAAAAAAGTATGACTAAGTTACAATAAGTTATTGACTTACATCGATGACATCACTGATACTTCAGATATAAGTACAGTCATGTCCATAAGCACGTTAGAGTAAAGTAAAAAATATTTCTTAAAGTATACTCGTTGACATGAATACTTGATTCCGATTATATCACAAAAATTACACAGTGAAATAATTTAACAAGACATCGAACATTTACAGCTTTCTCGCTCATTGTACACTCAAGGTATTTGTAAGGCGTCATGTTTTTGTACACGTGTAGTACTACGATTTCATACAAATTGGAGTTACATACAACACGACTGTACAAGTTACTGTAAACAGCGATGAGGTGCAAAAAACGTAACAAAAATAAACTCAAAGCTACAACAGACAGACATTGGCCGGATAGAAGCGGTTTATATCGACTGTGTAATATGGTAATAACAATCTATCGTTATTTCAAACTGAACATTGTACAATCGATTATTTCCTAGGTGAAAAAAATTTACAAAAAGAGACAGATGTAAAGAAAACATGGTGTTTAGATCATCTTTTAACTACAAATAGGCTGACAACTTCTAGGCCTTTCTGTAAAAAAAGGGGACAAAGTAAAGGGCAACACAGAAAATGGGAATGGAATTGGAACTGAAAACTGGAATTATTTGGTGTGGCCTAATTATTTTTTATAGAAGGTGGAAAACAAGAAAGAGGCTCGCAACAAGCTTATGAGTAGCAGCGTTGCCTAATGGACAGAGGAGATAAACAGAAAAAGTGTATTCTCTTATGCTCTTCATACCTTCCTTATGGGAAAGAGAAGAGGAGTAGAATTAGGCCTCCAGCGCATCACTCGACAGACAAAACTGAAGAATAATTCTAAAAGACGCCTTCTGTGAGGTCATGGTATTCCTGCAACAGATGTCACTGCTGACTCTACCGGTCAGTATTTCGCTTTCGACACCAACACACCTACAAATATATTATCAATATGGCCACCATCTTCCTAAATCGTCCACCTCGTTGTGTTTGTGTTCAGACAGGTATTATGGAACAACGACACTTTTTAAACGATCGCGCGTCGAATGCACAAAAAGTTATTCGGAGATATCTTCAGTTTTTATCGACACAAAATGGGGCCACGAAATATGCGATTGATCAGCGTGTACATAACCGAAGCGAGTAGAGATTATCATTTTCTTTTTTGTTACATATCGTTACATATGGGTTTGTGAGCCCACCAAGAATCCTCGACATAGTTTAGTAAGCTAAGCATGCATACATCAAGATTTTATAGTCTATCATTTATCTACTTATCGCAACTCGAAATGCCTCAAATGCGTTGCGTTTTCGTTGTTTCATGGCACAGCTATGAATTGTCTGCTAAATGTCCTTCAGGACAGTGTGCGACATACCCAAATGCTGCAACGTAACGTAACGTTCAGTTCTGTAACGACGCGGCTTCGCAAGTCATTCTTTGAATACCAACAAAGTTGAAGATCGATTCTACAAATATACCGAGTTGTGTGACGTTGTCGCTGCACCGAGTAACCCTCCCCGCTTCGTCCCTCAGGCCTTTATCAGTCCACTGACTAACACAGTCGAAATCATACCTGATTTGTTTTGTAAAACTACATGCCGGTACCCCATCGTCATCGCAACGCCGACGAACCCGTTACGCACCACCCGTGTAATATCGCTTTTATACTTTAAGCAATACTTTTTGTGGATTTGATAATAATTTCTTTTATTTATTCTATACTCCAAGATTTGTATTTTCCAACATTGACAAAAAAAATACAAAACCAATTCCAAGTCCGAAATAAATAAAAACAACAAAAAAAATTAAAACGCCGTGTTCGAGGCCCAACGTGTACACAGCATAACCGTGATCGGGGCGAAGTAACTTCAAAATGGCGGCCGAATTTTTTGCCGCCAATATCGTAACGCTGGTCGTTGACTCTATCCAATGCACGCGATGCGAGAACCATCTGGATTCAAATACTAAAAATATCTAAATAATTATTTGATACAAAAAACACGTCGCTTTTGGTCAATCTCCAATACTAAATTCTACCTACTGATACTTCCGAGTTAGCGATAGTACATTGATAAAGATTTCATAACGGTTTCGCAAGTTTTATACATTTCCTTACAAATGATAATTCTCGACGAAAACAGTTAACAGTGGATAACAGTAAAACCGTAAACCCCTGTATGTATAATGGGCCGATTTGGCAGGGAGGAACCTAACAGAATACAAGCTTGAAGAATAGTTAATTATCTTACTGTTTTTCGTCTTATGAGTGAGGTGCATCGGATAGGGTTGCCACCTAGGGTTTAAAAAAAAAGAACGGACAGTATTTTTTGTAAGTAAAAAATCTAGTGCTTTTAAAAAAAAATGTAATAAAGTACACATTAATTTCACGTGATTTATCTTCGATATTATTTTTTTATATTTAATTTTCTGTCCGTATTTATTATTACTTTTTGCTTTAATAAGAGTAACAAATCAACAGATCGACGTCGTAAATTTCCCACGGCACACGCCGCCTGTGCAATTGAAGGTGTTTCGAGCTACAGATAACAAAAAACACGCCGATTGAATATTATTTTTGCATACATTAAATTACACACTATATACGGGTGGGCTAACCCTAGCCGCAGGCCCTAATCCCTTCCTCCTGTACCTTTTGATGCCTTGCTTACCTTAAGTTGTTTGAGTTTCGTTATCGAATTCTATGCAGAGACGTGATCACATAACATCCGGTGACTTGCTCGGTTATTTACCACCTTCTATATAGTAGAAGTTCACCGGTCAAACCTTAGGGTTGTCACCCGCATTTAATATTACACGAATAATTAATTACATCATTACAAAACTTCTCCACAATAAACTACTTGTAATGGTCACCGGCATTTTATCAGCAAGGGACAATCACCCTAATTGTACCAGATACAGCCGTCACCTGTCCCGCTCCTACCAAGCTATTGGAAGGCGACAGCATGTGCACTTTGAGTAACACCTTTATCGATGGAGATATCGCAACGCTTTCGAGACACGGACCGGTGTACGTTGGCCATGTCATCATTAATTCCAGGACTGTCAAGATTTTTTCCAATAGAAATGTGTAGTGTTTTTGCTAACTATAGGACTATAACTTATTATTTTGAGACCAGTAACACCCATCCGCCGTCATCAGAAATGAAGCGCACGCCAGTATAACTCTCAGATGGCAGATTTATTTTAATATACTTGACATTTATCGTTACAATTTGACAAATTAACACATTATCTTTAAAAGAAACAAGTAAAGTTTAATTAAATCCCGTACACTAGTTTTTGGTCGGCATAACAGGTTTTTAATTTCCACATATCATCCCTCGTCGTCGTCACTACTTCTACGTCCTGACGACGACGGCGGAGACCTACCCCTACCGACATTCAATCCGCATACTGCTAACATTTAATACCAATTTACCAAAAGTGGCACCAGCAAAATTATTGGTCACCCTATATTGTTTAAAGTTATATATAAAAAAATATTTTCCAAAATCCCCACTGCCCTTTAATCATTGATACGTAAGTTCAGAAGTCGATAAGCAATCAACGACCACGGCTACAAACCATAGATTAAAATTGTGGCCACGTGAAAATTACGCAAATCATAATCTGATTTGCGATATCCGCTTACTAGCCGATAACGATTTCTGCCGCGAAATTAATACCAACCTTGACTTACGCAAAGTAACGATACAATAATAAATTAATTCCATAAAAGATAATGAAACCGCAGTAAAACTACAAGGAAACGAAAAGAACCCACTTATCGCATCGAGATTAAATGGGAGTCAATCTGTAAACAAAACCTATTGCAAAAAAATTAAACCGACTCATATATGTCAATTTTCTGGAAAATAAAGGTCGAAAGAAAAAAAAAAAGAAAATAAGGCGGCCTTTTTTTGAAGTTGGTTTAAAAAGAAAATCTTTAAATCCATACAATAATTATAAATGCGTAGGTGAGTTTGTTTGTTACACTTTAACTCCTTAACGACTCAACCGAACATCATGGTATAAATTACCATAGCAACCTGTATTGATTGACTTTTTGACGTTTACGTTAACTTCTTATCATATCTTTCAATCAGAACAAGATATAATGTAAAATTCGAAAAAAGCTTCAAAACGTTGGTCACAAATTAAGTTCACTAATAACATATAGTAATCTAGTGTTCTTTACTTGCAACTAGATGGCGCTATTATCTACATAGCAAATCCTAAAGATCCTCATTAGGAACACGAACAACTATTTAAATTATTGCATTGTCATCGGTCCTTTGCAAGTGTATGAAGTTACAAATCAATCCGACGTTTTGATGGGTTTGCAAGCCACGTTCAAAGATTCCGTTTCATACGAACATACATATGAACGTACACATCAAGATACTACCTTTTCCTACATACTGCCGACGCTTCTACTACACTCTATATCATATTAGATCTTTTAAGTCGGGTCGGGTTCGTTGATCGAAATACACTGGCAACACACCCCTTATTAAAATTAAATTCGAATGAATAGTATCAAGCATCATATCTTGAACATTATATATATATGAAAATGTACGTGTGTATGTACGTCTGTATATTTCACTTTTAAACCAAACACAGTGCAATTGTGATTGTTGGTGGTTCGCTCAATGTATCACTACGGTTCGCGCTTCTAGGGGTGTAAAAGATACGGAAGTTGAAAACGTATTTTGCAGTAATATGTAACAGTATATTTAGACGAAAACAAATCCAAAGAAGCGAAGGTTATAGAAAAGTGTGACCAACAATCGGGGTTTTATCACCGTCCCCAAGGCCGACACTAAACACTAATCGGACCGCGGCGCTACACATCGTACACATTACACTGCATGTTGCCAACTGCTTTGCGATATGTTTATGACAATGATATGATAAAAAATGACATCAACTAATTTTTTATTGAACAACCAACCAACGAACACGCGGGTCATCTTATGTTAAGAGACCGCCATCCATAGGCCACCAACAAGTAAATAAGTCACAGATGTGTTGCCTGCCGTTACTGAACAGTGGAGGGGATAGATGGGAAAAAGGATATTTCCTATTTACCCCTGCCCGTCCAACCCTCTTGAACTTCCCAACCTATCGGAAAGGATGGGGGAATGTAGGGACTGAAACTGTCAGGAGTTATATATGCGTTGCTAGTGTTTGTAGGAAAAAGGGGGGGAAGGGAATAAGGACAAGAGGACGGCAAGGGTTCTACGGTACGTTATCTTAAAGATATAAGTACATACTTCTAAGTCACGGCCGTATTCTGTACCACCGTGATACATCCCTGGTTCATTCATACGATAGCTACCTACTCTGGATATATCGCTGTTTTTAAATGTTTCATTTTTTTTCTATAAATTTGTCACCGACCAATTGTGAACTTTAGTTAGTTTATAATCGGACTAGGCGTGCTATATGCAAACAGACAGACAATTACAAACTCATTTATTTGGTATTGGCATCGGACAGTTTAAAAATTATCAAAATCAAGTCGTAAAAGTATAAACTGACATTTTGCTTACGTTATTAAGTTGAAGTTAAAATTGGAAGATAATTATAGGTTCGTTTGGACCTGACAGTTGGCGTGTGAACGTGTGCGAAGCGAAGCCGCGGGCAACATATAGTCGGTATATGTATTAACATAGTCGCTTCCCGTTGTCTGTCTGTCCCTATGTATGCTTAAAAACTATGAAACTGATTTTGATGCGGTTTTTTTAATAGATAGAGTGATTCAAGAGGAAGGTTTAAATGCATAATATAATAGATAAGAGTAGAAAGTGTATACCGAAAACAAATAAGGCGGAACGACAAGACACATAATTACAGCAGTTTTTTTAATCTTTGATTTGATTCCGCTTCAATAGAATAACTAATAAAAAAACACAAGGAAATGCATTCTCTTATACATTTTAAAGTAAAAGTGGATAAAGCTAGTATTTAATGTGTTTAAAAATAATTAAATTAAAAAAAAACGTAAATATCTATGGTATCGCCTATTTGGATATTATTAGTGTTATTACGCAAACATATCATATGAAGACAACGCGGTTCCGTATAGAGCGGAAGTGTAACTCTATATAGCCGCGAGGACGGTGAGTCGAAAAAAATTAACACTTTTGTACGTGCCATTATGTGATACGACCTTGAACATGACGTGAACTAAACAATTTAGTCTAATTTGAGACTAGTTTGTACGAGACAATAAGCAAATTTTAAATTAGACGGCAGAATCACTATATTTCATGATAAAAAAACAATCAAACCCTTTTTTTTATATAGGCTGACAGGATATTGAGTGATCACATTAAGTTCACTTTTTTTTACATTTATTTGAATTTATTTTACATTTGTCATAATATATTAATTTTTTTTCTTACATTTGTCGAAGTAATAGTAGTAGAATAATGTTTATAAATCGAAAATATTACAATAAAGCAAAAATCAATAAAAAACAATAAAAATGCATATTTCCAAGAAAAATACTAACGTGTGCAGTCATACTAATTTCTATCACCAAAAGATTTAGTTTACTGGTACTTTACATATACTACTTTTTATCCCGGAAAAATATACGGTTCCCGTGGGATGAGTTTTTTTTTGTCTACCTATAAACGGATCACTACGTACGTTAACTAAGCCACTTTGAATACGGATAAAACCTTAGATACTTGGTTTAAAACGTCATATTTTCGTCCAAGGAAGTTCTCTAGTTCTTGTGTATTTCCCGGTTGAACCTAATTAATCATGCAAGGGATTGGGACGCTGCGGCGCTTGTCCTTACCGCCGTTCAATGTTATATCCGGGATAAAATGCGTGATGAAAGCGTGACAAAGGAAATTATACTGACTCTATCGATTGGTGACCTAATAAAGAAAGGCGATATTAATAGTGACTGTAGGTGAGGAGACTGCGAGCGTTTAGCTCGATTAACTAACGCTAACCTTTACACATCCACACGTGTCGTTGTGTGAAAATGTCGGTTTCCGAAAACTTTTATAATTTACGAATTTTAGCAAAAAAATATTGTGTTCCCTTTGTTTACAAACTTTCCATCTTGATTTGAAACAAACTGTAAATGTATGGATCTAGAAGAACCGAGAGAGTTGCGCTAGATATGTGCCATTATGCTTATTTAAATTGCGTTTGTATTTAGGAAGTAATGCAACATTTTTTCTTTGCTACACATGTATAGACACATTTCTTACATCTGGTACAAATCCACACTTCTCTTGGCGCTTGGTGTATTGGCGACGTCACAAAATCAATATGGCGCCCGCTACCAGATTCAATGTCGTACGTAATTTAGTTTGGTAGACAAAAGATATCGTGTTAAGGTTGCCAAGGTGCGTGATAAGTCATACATTTATAATTGTTTGTGTGATAGACACCATTTTATGGATGTTTCATGAATAAACTGGACTGGAGAAGTACCAAGAGCTCATGGAACAAACAAACAAACAAACTTTACATTACACGTTTATAAAAAAATATAGATATATTGAAAGAGGTGTGCAAGTACCGTTCCAAATGGAAATCGGTAATTTCTGCCAACACCTGTAGGTTAAGGGCGTGAGTGCATATTAATTTTTAATCAAAATATGCATTTGTATGGAAAGTAACCTTACAAGTAATGTAAACCATGTTTTCTTCTTCGTTTAATTTTCTGCGCGACTGTACATTGACGGTCATATTGTATGTAGTGAATAATAAAAAGGAAGGTCTCATTAATGAAATGTCAAGGGTTTTTTAGGGTTTTTGTAGGGTATGAGATACAGCCTGGTGACAATCAGACAGCGGAGTCTTAGTAATAGGGTTTTACCCTTTGGGTACAGAACCCTAAAATTGAATGTTAAATAAAATTAGCTTAAAATGTTTGAACTATATCCGTATATTAAGCAATATCAATAGATTTATTGACAACAAGTGACACATTTGGTTTATGAATTATAAGCTTTTATGTTTGCGATTGTACCTTGACCTACCCTCGGTCTACGAAACAAACGAGATAGCGTATAAGGGTCACAGCTGCGTCAATTTTTGAACTATTTGCACAGCGAAAAAGTTCCTATTGTAATTTAATAACCCACTATAACATTATCTTTTGTAGGGTCACTTTGAGGGGCAGATGTTATGTATTATACTTGTCACATGATCACAAATAGCTCTGTTTAAACCACAAACATTGGAAACATATAAAAGCAGGCCCAGGAAAATCCATTTTTTATAGAGGAAGGTGGGGAACGAGCTGTTCGTCTAATATTAAGTGACTGCTACCCATAGATATTCGCAAATAGCTAATGAGTTTCAGATGCGTTACCTACCCTTTATGAACAGAGGAGGGGATAAACTTGAAAAAGGATCTTCTTGTTCCCGTCAGAAAAGGTTGGAAAGGGGAAGAATATAATTAGGTCTTCGACACCTCACTCATCTGACGAATCGCAGAATACAGGAAGTATTTGACGCCTTTCTTCTGTGAGGTCATGGTATTTCGGGCGAGTCGGCCCGTTCATACAACAGATTTTGTTATAGTGGGTTATACCATTATTTTGTAACTGTTTGCCTAGAAAGGGGGCATCTACAGCTAACTACACCGAGCTGGACGTGGCAGCCTAGCCTAAGCATCTTTAAGAGAAACTTAGCTCGAGGGCTCCTTGGTAGGGTTATACTTCTGTTAAACGGTCTTATACAGTTATATAGATGGGGATGGAAAGTGAAAGGGGTGACAGTCTGGGATGAGGTCTTAGTGTACCCAGTACATCGGTACCTTATCCATTAAGTGCCGGTAGATCTAAAATCGCGCGTGTTTAGGAAGCACCGCCTCATCGGACGCGTCGGCGGTTATTTCGTAACGTACAATCAGCCCGTTTAACATTGGCTGGGGGCCAAGCTTTATTCTTAACTGCACCAACGTGAGAGATGTTTGGTCAACCTTTCAGAACAGTCTGTAGTACTATTTGTTATCAAACGTTTCGTCAAACCATCATTCCATAAATCGACCTTTCAAATTCCATTTAGAGCTTCGATCTTCCGATTCCCGAGGAGAGTTTGCGTCAGGTAGGCGACCGGCCATAAAACCTGTCTCCAAAACCTCTACAGAATGGACTACGGTCATAACGTGGGAGATGATGTTTCGATCTTCTAAATTCATACCTCCCCCCATATAATTTTTCCTTCGCACTGTTCTTCATTAATCCTCTTAACATGCCCGAACCAAAGAAGACCACGTCATTTTAAAACCAAACTCTTCCTTCAAAGTCACGACTGTTCTTTTTTAACATGGCAAACCCAGCTGTTTCATTCTTATACTGGATTTACGACAAAAGGACATAGCATTCGACATTTTTTGTGCGCGCTGTTGTCGCGCGTTATTGATGAGCGCGTCTTCTGCGCGTTATAACATTTTATGCCCTTGTATTAATACCAACACTTATGGAACGCTTCTATCGTCAAATCAAACTCGCGTTTGTATCGATACAAAAGGAAATGGATCGCGCTTCAAACAGCCGAAGCGGAGAAGGGGGTGTGGGGGGTGAGCACACACCAGCCGGCTGTGCGTTCGTATCGCGCTATCTGCGAGGATCGCAAAAGTTGCAACGCTTCGACGATCCCGAGTTCGCTAGGCATCCTGGTTGCGTTCAACGCGCATCTTTCGCGCGCACAAAAAAGTACTATCGATCTTGTATCAAAAGCGCCGAAACAAAGCTTTAATTATCAGATTCACACAGATAATAAAGTATCTACAAAACACGATATGTGATAAAATCAAGGCAACAGCTTTAAGAGATACACCTTACCGGTAGGAGTTACAAAAATAAACAAAATCTCTTGTTCCCTTCAACCACCAAGGTCGAATCACCGTGGCGTTGACCACGAGATGTGACGTACAGCTTTGGAGGCACGCCAATCCAGATTACTGATCGTAAAGCGTTACTTTAAAACAATGAGATGTACCCCAAGTCTCCAGTCAATAAAGGTTTTTGGGTGTACATCGCGCTAGTATACCACATTGGGGCAAACCAAAGGAATCAGGTAGTAGTTCGTCCCAAATCAAGATGGAAAAATTGTAAACAAAGGCTGTAGATGTGAAGCTTCTATATAGATAGGGGGGTATTAGGATCTTTTACGAAAAAGGGTTTTCTTTGGTTGTTAATTCGTAGCTCCGCTTCTGATTTACCAATTTCGATGTTTTTTTTATTGGACAGGTAGTTCTTGTCACTTGTTCCCATTTTTTAAATCAACAACTGACAAGTAGTTTTTAATCTATTCTTAATAATGCGTACCAAAAAGTCGGTTAAAATAGGACAATTTTCCTTTCTTGGCTTACGTAGGCTAAACTATAGGACTTACATGAAATTTCTGTATGAAATAACTCGCTCTTTAAATGAGCTAAATAAAAGTCCGCGATGACATATATCTATCTTCTATGGTTGTCTCACAATAACCACATTTTTCTTAGAAAATATTAATTAAAATGCATACGCAAATTACAACGCCATTATTAGCGTTCACTATAAATCATTATCCATTTTAATGTGTTAATTATCAAGAGAATTTAATACAGATTATAATTGCTTTTTAAACTATATAATTCTGACCAATAGTTTAGAAGATATCAAAAGATTAAAATTACAAATCTGAAAAATTCAATAACACGTAACAAAGAAAAGGACAATTTTGCTTTCTTGGTTAAAGTTTTACTTCTGTGTCCCACAACGATTTTTTTAAATAGAACAAGGTGGCAAGCGAGCGGTTCACTCGAAGTCAAGTGACCGCTACACATAGACACCTGCAATCTAATGAGCTGCAGATGCGTTTAATGGACAGAGGAGGTGACAACCAGTAAAAAATATATTTGTATATAGTTTATTGGTTGGATTCTTTATTTTATACATTTAAAGCGCTGATTTCGAAAATATATGTTCCATTATCAAACCCGTTCAAAAATCTCGCAAGAGCACTTTCGCTACACACATAATTATATTTCAACACACCCTGTCCGGTGGCACATTGGCCTTGTACATTAAACCTACCTGGCATGCCGCATTTTTCTTTTATTTCGTTCGAAAATCAAAAATTTCTGTTAAAAAAAATATTTTGTCTCTGGCACATTAAAAGTGGTTCTTTGATGAAGTAATGCTGTGAGGCAAATTAAGAAATAAAGTTCAACAAACTTTATTTTTATACACTAGTAACACAACCCGCCCCAGTTTCGCTCGGTTAGATAAGAATAAAATATGGCCAACTTATTCGCTTTCTGTCAAATAATTTTAAAAATCAGTTCATTAATTCTTTTTGAAAGAAGAGAAGAGAAGGGGGTAGAGCCTGAAACTCTTCATTATACTCAAGCACAGGATAAGCCAAAGGGATTTAGTATGTCCCTAATCGATATAAGATCTCTTGGGACTCCTCCTGTCAGACCAACACTGCCACTCACTTTTCCAATATTGTTGCTGTCTTTAATTTCCATACGTAACACTAATTAAATTATCAATACTTCTATTTGAAGTCTTCAGTGACATCGTGGCACTTACCCTGTGAAGTCTGGCCATTGGTATAACAACTGTTGATTCGGAGTTTTTGTACAAATACGTGTAAAGAAAACGATTAACAAACAATTATTTAATTAAAAAAAACCGACTGTCAGTAGACCTATGACACTCCGGGGAAGAACACAAATCTAATGACACCTCATGGACCTCACTCTTCAAGTCGTTTAGACTACGGGAGGTCACAATGTCACACATACATACAGTCTGGTGAAAATAATAACACGGACACTAAGTCAACATCTGTGACCATGTCCGCGTATCAAACTAAAGACCAGAAGCGTCAACATATACCGAATAGGTATTTTAATTTATCACTGTGGAGTAATATATAAAATAATTTTATTTCACAGAGTCTATTTGTAAAAAACATTTATCTTGACATGATAATAATAATGTTCTGTAATGTTCGATAACAAATCGGTAGCAACATTTATATGCATGTCACCGAACGACTGTGAATATCGACATTTTATAACCGCACTAGGCGCACTCATTATTATCACAACAAATTCTAAACTAAACGAATCATTCACAATTTGATTAATTTCTCCACAGTTTATATACTATCGAAGTCAAATTGTGAAATTGAGATTATTAATAGCTTAGGTTAGGGTGAATATTTTTTTTTAAAACAAAATGGCAAACAAGCTAAGCCCACAGGCATCTGCATCAAGCTAATCAGATGTGTCGGTAACCTTTAATAGACAGAGGAATGGATAAAAAGGAGAATGGATTTTTTCCAATGAAAATCCATTCTCCTTTTGACAGTGGAGGCACCGTCAAATCTTCTTCTATCTCATTCTTAAAAGTGAACTGGACTAGAATCAGGCATTAGTCACATCACTTATAAGGCACAGTTCCACTAGACGTCCGTCTTGTGAGGTCATGGTATTTCACATAGTATGGTTGGACATGAAAATTAATAAAAATCTTAAAAAGATATTTATCAAAATTTGTCATTATTCATCAAATTGCCAATGATGCAGTTAGTTAGTTAATTTGCTAAAAGTTTATAACACGCCTAGTCCAATTATACAACAGTTGAAGTTCACATTCGGTTGGTAACATATGAACATTTAAAAATATTGCAATCTCTATTGGTTGATATGTCACATATAAAATAGTTTTTTTCTACACTCTGGTATTGTGTAAGGTGGTACATTCCTGGTTTATTTTAACCACGGGTTATTTAGCCACCATTATGTGCCTAAAAATATTGTAATAAATTTGTGTTTTTATTCAAATTTAATTAAATTAAATTAATCTTGAGTTATAATCTAATATAAAGGAATAAATAATATTTTTTTATCTACATTTTATTAATCTTAAGTTATAATTTGCTAATGTTATCTGTACTATCCATTTTGAAATAAAAATACGCGTAGCACTTGCATTCGCGGCATTTTATCTGATTGACGAGAGCCATTATGAAATCACACAGATAACGAAACTTATAGACACAGTTACCAAATAACCTCAAAATTTTACATGTGTTATGTCACAATAATAAAATATATTTATACTAATTTTCTTACATTTCATAACATAAATACATTAATTCCCTACTTACGGTAATCGCGCCAACTGTCAACTGACTGACAGTTATGTCAAAAGAGCTAAGATTACCTCGCCTGCATTAGAACAGTTAATAAGATTTCTAATTTTTTTGCCCAAATTTATTATCTTTTTCTTTCATAAGAACCTTCTACAGACAATAAGCAACACCAAAAAAGAGAATTAGCAAAATCAGTCCATCCGTCCAAGTGTGATGCCATGACCAAGAGACATAGAGATTAATTTTCGATATAGATGGACGTAATTAACTTTGTGACTACCAATAAAATAAAAACACGATGCATGAATGGGCGTAACAAGTGAAATACCATGACCTCACAAAAACAGCCGTGAAGCAGAAGTATCTGCATTTTGGCTGATGAGTGGGACCAGGGGCCTAATTCTCTTCCACTTGCAATCCTGTTCTAATGAGAGAAGGATAGGAGGGTAGTAGGGGGAAGATGACTTCCCTCAAGGAGTAGATGGATAGGAAAGGAATATAACTTTTTTCCTTTGCCCATTAAAGGTAAGTTAAATATCGGGAAAAGCGCTTGCTCACATGTATGTAAAACTAGGTTTGTAATGACAACATGCTTAAATCATACATGAAATAATTTTGATATCAAGACCTTAGAAGGTTAAAGGCTACTTTGTTCCTGTTATAATAAAACTATGGGGTGAAATTAGGGGTACAACATGTAAAGAGAACCTGTATGAATACTCAGGACAATAGGATTTCTTCTTTTTTTTTTGCAGCATGCTTGTATGAATGGGAGAGGTGTGCCACGACTGAGTCAAATGGGATCTGAAACTCTACCTGCCAATAAACTTGCTATACCCTATAGGATGATACAGTCAGTGTTAGTCAATCGCTCAATTTATGTTGCACTTCCGGGAAGAATACTCACTCATCTAATGACACCTCACACTTCACATTCAGTTACAATGGAACACACGTACATACATACCCGCAAAAATATATCACACTGTCAGTTGGCCAAAAAGATACTATATTTGATAGGATAAGAGGGAAAATGTAACCTGATAGACTATTCTTTCCATTATACATATATAATAATTTATACAGTTACTATTTACTTCTCCCAACTCAGCTGGTCATTATTCATAATGCCTGCATTAATTACCTATACTATAACATGCATCATATTCATGTTAGTTTTTATACCATGTCAAAAAAAAAATTAAAGCTGATGAACAGTTTTGCCGTAATATCTTTAAATACATGCATTATGCAATGCCTCAAACATGTGAACTAAATAAAACTTTGCATTGTCAGAACCAAAAGTACAAGAGTATTTCACAAATAAGCTATTTATATAGGCAGTGCACAGAACTAAAGGTGTATCATATATCTGAGAATAAGCAGTATTTTATTGCTAAAAACATCGAAGCAATATTCTAACTGTCAATAGTACAGACTTTAACATAATTTTATATAACTAACTTAGTAGATATTGTAAAATGAATATTTGGTTGCATCTGTTACACTCGGTTTCTGAATTGCTGATTAACAATAAACATTTTCAATACCTGATTAAATGTCATTCATATTGCTGGAAGCATAATTATCAACACTTTTTTTTCTTATAAAAAATGAAATTATTTTGACATGAGATTAAATTTGACAGATATTAGTTAAAACAAACAAACCTTTCAGTTACATTTATTGATTTGTTAGTGCTGCTGCTACAATTGCATCAATTTACGTTGGAAGCAAATTTGAGTGAGTAGCAATATTGGTAGGGGCCATCCTAGGCAAACTTATACTGGCCAGATTAGTGTCATACTAAAGAAAGGCAATATAAGGAGTATATAAACATTGAGCATGTATGTATAGATGCTAACACCATGCCAAAAGGAAATTTGTAATCTCAGCCTACACCTCTGAGTGTGAGTGGGTATATATACTGCATACTTCTTGATGACAGTCCAGACAAAATTTTTGTTCGAGTACATGGACTTGCATATGGACTGTATGTCATTTTTACAAAGTCACAATACCCAAATTACTTCTATTGGCCTTGATACCCACACAAAAAGCATATCTTTACAAACATTATAAGCAATACAGATATGTTTTTTTAACCCTCAAACTACTGAACAAAATTCAATGATTTTTACACCAAAAGTAAGTAGCACATAATTTTTCTTAACAACTGCTCTTTGTAGTAAACCACAAACAATAAAGTGTAGATAAATGAACAAAAAAAGAAACAATATGCATGAGGTAAAATGTTTTTAGGGTAAAAGAGTTGTGTTAAGTAAGATTAAAATAATATTTAGATTGAAGGTATGACACAAAATTGATAATTTTAAGCATTTTAGCTGGGACTTGACTTGTTCAATTCTTTATCGAGTTGTGTGTTCAAGTAATATTGTCAATATTTCTACAATATAATTAGCATGTGTATGGTTCAGTGTTAATAAAATAGTTTGTAATGTGCAGTTCAAATTGTTCCAAGTTGCGCATACAAGTTGTCTGCAATTATATTGATTGTATTAGTTATGTATATTTCTTTTTTTGGAATTTACTGGAAGACGGGAGTTTATTTTAACATACATCCCTAGATGGAGTGACAGTCGAATGACTAACTCACAATGTTTATGATGCACAGCAAATAATAGATTTAAAGTTCAGACCACACTAGTAAATAAGATTTTTTTATATCTTGGAGAATCACCATGCCAAATTACAATGAAATATTTCAACTGGAAACTTATACAATGACATTAAAACAAAATATTCTCATAACAACTCACCTGCCAAGGATTGACCTTGGGTATGGGGGCCTCAACAAACTTCTTAGGCTGGTCCTCTGCTGATTGCTGCTGCTGTTCCGGGGTCGGCTGCGGTTCAGCGTGGGGCTGAGGGTTCTTATGGGCGCGCGGCGGAGCCCTACGTTCCCGTTCCTTACGACCCTTACCCGGACGCCGCCCATGAGAGATCACCGGCACGAAACCCTCCTCTCCCTCCTCATCTTGGCGAGGTACCACGTCCACTGGCTCTTCCGAAGTCTCGATATTCTCCTTATTACTGTCCCCCCCTTTGAAGTTCAGCACTGAGGCGTATGAGGGCCCTGCGCCCTCGACCGACACTCTCGCGGCCATGCCGCTGCTATCCTCGTTATATAAGCTCGGGCGCGCGCTCCGCGCCAGCCGACGATCACGAGCGCGCATCCATGCCACTTAGCACGACGACATGCTGCGGGCCGTACCCACGGAGCGAGGCGAACTTTCCCGTAAAACGCGACCCAAAATGATCGCGTGAAGGTCGACTTATGCAGCGGCGGCGCACACAGCTAATAACAATAACTAAAGTTTTTCAAATCGAGAGTTATTTCCTGACTTTGTAACACGCACAAGACAGAACCTATTTGGACCGTATTTACATCAAAAAGGCAGACTTCCCACGGCTCTTTTAGACTTTTCAATAACACACAACGCTCCAGGCACACTGTACCTATCAATCCCGTGTATTGAACACTTCGAATAAAGCTTCTTTGTGCTGAAAATCACTACTGAACCATATTTTGTTCACAATTCACACATGTGGTCGGACGCCCAAAAAGGGTATTTTCCGCAACACACGGAACTCGCAGAACTGTGACTTATAATTTTCACAAATAAGACATTTTGACACTAGAGGGCACTGTAACTGTATTGACAGTGATGGCGTTCAAGTTAAATTATTTTATTTTATTAATTGCATATGTACCAATTCATTTGGAAAATTATATTATATACAAAACATTAGTGTCTCTGTTTCTCTACAAAAACATAATATTTTAATATTTTATAATGATCTTGCACGTTATCAAATAAATCAAGATAAAACAATGTAATTTAGAACGCATCCATAAAACAAATCACATTTCATTTCAAACATCGACCACCACCAACCACACTAAATTACAATAAAGTAACCTATTCTTCACTTAACATATTAAAAATAAATTGATTAACAGCTTCGTAATGGTTCTCAGTACAGTTTATGTTAAAAAAGCGAATAAAATCCAAATTCTCAAACCGAAGGATAACCAAAAAACTTGTCTATGAAACTTATTGCATAATGGCAATTATGAAGCGTTTTATTACAAAATATTTTATATTATTAAAATCTTATAAGAAAAGTACTCACAAATTTAACATGTAAGCTTATAAAATGTAAATAACGTGTACATTTTTAAATTACAATTTTAGATCGTAAATATGGTTCTGGTCACGTGATAATTTTACATTACAACTCTTTGGACAATTGAGAATAATGGTTAAAAAAACTTAAATTTTACATTAAACAATTTTATTTCATTAATATACATTTTCAGGGTTTGTTGGACAGTACATTCCTAAGAAAGAACGACAATTTCTACAATAATGATAAACATTTTTGCACGAACGTAAGACGTAAGGTAACGGAACACAAAACCAGCAACAAAAAATGCATAATGCCACCGCACATAGATGAGTACATACAGTAACTCTAGTAGTAATTAAGCTCATGCCTGTATATCCACATTCAGGACAAATAATAGGCATTGATGTAAAACCATAATTGTACATTCTCGGCGGAGGTGGTAATGGATTATCAACGTAAATATCAAAAGCTGTAGCATACGTAGGTGGTGGAGGTTTCGTAATGAAAGATGGTGATGGAATAAATGTACCCAAAAGTCTAGGTCTACGCCTCAAATCCATTTGCCTCAAAACAAAAGAATAGGAAGGAGGCGCGCTAGTAAGTGAATTTGGAGTTGATAAATCCGCGGATTTCACATCAGCGTTTTCGCCTACTGGATGTGCAGCTCTGGGAATGGTGAATGCAGACAGACTTATAGAACTTTTATTTAATTGAGACACGCAAAGTTGAAACAGGGTCGGTATTTCCATTGTACATGATGCATATAATAAAAATCTTGACGATGTCGCGTTATGTGACGTAGATGGCATCGGCCGTGATGGAGAAATTGTTATTGGTGTCGCCGATGTGGGAACGTTATAAGAAGGGCACAATGTTAAAGACGACTTAGGTGACTTTATACTTAGAGGTTGCTGCTTAATTGGACTCTTTTCTGTAATACCTGAAGAATAGTTTTTTAAAGATGCTGGACTATTGTTAACACCAGGACTTTGCGGCATAGGCGACGTAATTGGTTTTTGATCCTGATTGATGTTAGTGTTATCATTCTCTTTATTACTTGGCAATTTGCCGTTAGAATCCTCTTCCATTCTGGTTTATGTACAATACTTCTGAGTTTGTTCGATATTCTTAGCCTTCAATTAGAATTGATGTTTAACGAATATTTCCATTTAACTATAAATTGTTTACTGATATATATAATTATCGTTAATACGAGTATTTCTAATGACATGAAAGAGGCAATTATTTATCACATTGCTTCATCAAAATCAACTACTTCATCCACCAATCTGACAAGGATTGACAACGCATGTCAAAGACGTTACTATGTTATTCAAAACTTTGTAATGGAGATTCCACATGGATGGATTACTTTTACACTTTTTAAGTTTATTTATTTAACTATCTCCGATCGATACGGTTATTGCACTCCTATGTGCATGCAATAATGTTGTTAGTAATGAGATGAGGTAACAACAATTGAAGTAATTTCTGAATTCTTTTGCTAGTCCTGTCTCTTTCCATCTCATGCCCATCATTTGAATATTTGTTCGTTTGAAAATATTTTTTAACCATTTACTTTGCTTTACCTTTACAGTGAGAAATATTTTTCGTTTATATCTTACCTGAATTTTAAAAATATTAACAGGAATTGAATATTTTTATATTTCTGCATCAATCACGCAAAATAATTAAATAAACGAGATAAGAGTAAATTCTTTTGTTTAGCTAACTGTTTTTTTAAGCATCAAAAATTAAAATACCTATAATGGCAACTGCTGGTGAGTACTGTCACTTAGAACTTCTCTTCCGGTCTTTTTATTCCTCCGTGGCATGGCGGATGGTCATTACCACCGCTTATAGTGTGTTTTTGGAGGAATTGCTTCGCTAATACAGCGAAATGGTAAGTTTGCGTTGCAAAAATGTGATAATATAATCAGTTACTTATCTAAAGTGGTGAATTAATAGTGCAAGTACAGCCATAGAACTTGTCGTTTTAAATTATGGTCGATCCCACGTGTTGCTTTTTAGTTTCGTGAAATATCTATAATCTGTTATTGGATCATAAATTTTAAACCGCTTATAGGTACAGGACATGAAAATTGATATGTAGTTGTGATATTTTCGTAAAATACATGCTTATTGTTTTGTACAGAATACGGCATATACTCAAATGTGTTTGGGCCATGCCCTTGAGTCTTGTGTATTTGTTACTATTCTCATAAATACTATGCAAAAGTCCAAAATTTTAACTTACTCCATTAATAGCTTTTTATATGAGGTGAATGCATTTTCTACGTCCTAATATTTTTTTTGAGGTTATGAAAATACCTTCCAACATATTTTCAAAACTTAGTTATTCTGTTACACTATTGCGTTATAAATGAAGTGCATTATTTCGCTGCTATAGCAAGTTAGATTTTATAACCCCGCACTCTTCCTGGTTGTACTTTTGTGGTCCTCTGGGTACATTAAGGGGGAAATTAAATTACTTTTAGGAAACTCTGCTCATTCCAGTTTGAGTAGTGTGTCGACATTAAGGATACATTTTCTTAATTATTTTGTATTACGGTTTAGGTGAAGTGAACGATGATCCAATGAACAAATTGTAAGAATTAATTGATAAGGTTGACATTATCTATATTATATTAGTGTATTGGCTATTAATAGTGGCATTGTTGGCCAAATGCCCTATTAATTGCTGATTTTGCCTTTCACAGTTCTAATAGTCTTGTAATACAAAGCCCCTGTTATTTATTGCAGTTTTGATAGACTGATAGCATTGATGTGCCTGCATGCATGTGTTTTGCCTGCAGAAATGTTCAAAATATAAAATTTCATAACATTAAGCAACTATGATAGTTTAACTAATATACTAGTCTTGAAGTCACGGTTTTAAAAGTTAAGTGGTAACTGTGACCTAAAATTTCTTACACAAAGCCATATTGAAAGCATTAAATGGATAAAACAAGTAACAGTTAAAAAAACAAATGGATTATGGACATTTAAATAAATTACTACACTATTTGAGTTACGCTAACATCACTCTGACACTCAGTGGAAGAATATGAATCTAATGTCATCTCACTCTTCAAAATTGGGCAAGCCCTTTAAACTACATGATGTCACAATGTAATAGTCATGCAAGTAATGTTATTGTGCATGTAGTTCTCAAATAATAACCAAACCAAGTATATAGGACTTAAAATAAATTTCGTTGCGAGGCGGGCCGCGATCGCGAATTAATACCGCTCACCATGAAGAAGGACCTCCGACAGGTCCGAAACTTGTTGGTACAAAACACCGAGAAAAACGCGAACGTGAGTGAAGCCGTTTCATAAGAAGTTTAAAATAAATTTATTATTTACAGAGTCTATCAGTTGCCCGACCTTTAGTGTCGGTATACTCGGAGAAGAGCGAAGTGGAGGCAGGCTCCTCAATTGCTCTTCCGTTCGTGTTCAAGGCGCCCATCCGCCCGGACCTCGTTAACGATGTCCACGTATCTATGTCAAAGAATTCGAGACAGCCCTACAGCGTGAGCAAAGAAGCCGGTATGTAACTTTCAAACAGAAATCTTTTAGTGTATTCAGTTTATACAAGTTACTTGTTTCCACACCTATCTATCAATTGTTACATCAGTAATTCCTTTTTTGCTCACGTCATTCTTTATGCAATTCATCCATATTCTTATCCACTTGGATAACATATTCCTCCACATTAATTTTCACTCATCATATCTACTCCCATACCATACTAACCTGTCTAAACTTAATTTATCTATCATTGGTGCTAATATTAGGCTTCCCCTAATATACTTTTTACCTACCCTATCTATTTGGTACTCCACATATCTATGTCATCCAATACATCTCTGAACCATACATTAGGCCAGGTAGTATTGATATACATAAATGCTTTAACTATTTGCACTAAATGTCCACATTCGGTGAGCTGCAAGTGCTGTCGAGTGTTACTGCGGAATAGTGCTACAGTATATGTACAGACATGGCGTTCTGGGGCCGCTCTGTGGTGGTAACGGGTGCAGTGACTGTTCCACAATATTTATACATCCTTTCTTGTAACATAGCCAATTCATTAGATGGTACAATCTGACCACAGGTCTAGTACAATCTGACCACTGATAAGTGGGATTGGATGGGAAGGGAGAAGGGATTTAAATAATTTTATTTAGAAAAGCCTTATTAAAGCACAAGATGACTAAATTGACCACAGCAAATGGTTTAACTTTTTTATGGAACATCATGGCGAACAAGCATTTAACCTGGTATTTTTTTTTTGGGCGGCGTTCTGCCGCCCTCTCATTCTCCCCCTGGCGTGGTAATCCAGAGACTTTGTTTTTCTTTATTTAAATCATTTAATTATTTTTTTATATTAAGTGACAGCTGCAATGAATTGCAGAAATACTTACTACTTACCTACTTTTAATGTACAGATGAAAGGATAAATAGAAAAAATATTTTTCCTTTCTCCCATCCCCTTCATAGGAGATGAGGAATACAATTAGGCCTCCGGCACTCACTCTTCAGATGAAATTTCTACTTGGTGCCTGTCTCTTGTGTTGTGGTATTTCAGTGGTTATTATTTTTTTTTATTGTTACTAGGTCATCAAACCAGTGCTGAATCATGGGGTACTGGTCGTGCTGTTGCACGTATCCCGCGTGTGCGTGGTGGTGGTACCCACAGGTGAGGAAGTTGTTTATACTTGTGGAGAGCCATGAGAAAAATTTGGTTTTTATATGTTATGTATTTTGTAATTGTGTTTATTAAAAACAATTAGACTTCATCAATTATCAATGTTTTTAAGGAAATTAATATGGGTAGGAATTTAGGAATTACAAGGTAAAAGGCTTACCCTTTGTTTACACCTTGGTTCGGAACAGACTATGAAATAATTTGTAATTAGACAAGTGACGTCATGATATAATTTGCCAGATCCGGCCAAGGTGCGTTCGGCAACATGTGTCGCGGCGGGCGTATGTTCGCGCCGACTAAGCCTTGGCGCCGTTGGCACCGCCGAGTCAATCTACGCCAGCGTCGCTCTGCCACCGCCGCTGCAGTAGCCGCCGCTGGTGTGCCAGCCCTAGTACAGGCCAGGGGTGAGTGACCACAGTATACTTTGCTACACATTTACATTAATATCATAAAAATGAAACATTTGTAGTTTGAAGTCTGTTACAAATAAAAAACACAAAACCTATTGGACCGATTTAAAAAAAATCCACTTTGACTTTTAGAAAGGTCTTCCATCAGCGAGTAAGATTGGATATATTATTTCTCTATCCTGGAGAAACAGGGCGAATAGCTTGTCTACAAAAACATTAAACTTGAGTCCAATGACTTAAATCAGTGTGCGCTTACACAGTGCCCAAAGCAACATTGTAGCTCCTTATATAAAGCTGAACTATTAGTGTCCTTTGACATAAGATCTGAGAACGACATCGCAGCTGAGTGCTGTGCAAAAAAGTTTAACAGCAACAAATAATCTAGGTAGCATAGTTTTTTACTTTCACATTTGCGTAATTTTTTTGAGGATCCTTATGGTATTGTGCATGTATAATGGGATCTTACCAGGGACAGAGTGAGAACTCTGGCACATCTAAAATTTACTCAAACAATTATATATTTGGAGTTTTACAATTTAAATTCTAAGATTTTTATTCCCCTACTAAATCTAGAGCGTTGCCAAAATCACAATATTTCAGAGAGTCAGTTATTTTTAAGTGGTGATACTGTTTTAAATGGATGCTGCAGCACTGTTGGGGAGAAAATAAAAGTGCGTCTCAAACGAGGAAGGAAAATAAAGCAATATTTTCATAATAAATCTTTAAATGCATGTCTTGTTTATTTGCACTATATGTCCACATTCGGTGAGCTGCAAGTGCTGCCGAGTGTTACTGCGGAATAGTGCTACAGTATATGTACAGACATGGCGTTCCGGGACTGCTCTGTGGTGGTTACGGGTGCAGTGACTGTTCTACAAGATTTATACCACCGCAAATATTGAACTTGTTTAAAATTTACTGTTGGATCAACATAAAATATTTTATTAAAATATAAAATTTAATCAAATCGAATCCAATTTCAACTAGCATCTAAGCTTTATCTCACACCTTTCTCAATCTGAATGCAAACATTAGTTCATTTCAATATTATTTCGACAGGTCACATCATTGAAAAGATCCCCGAGCTGCCCCTGGTGGTGTCGGACAAGGTGCAGGAGATCAACAAGACCAAGCAAGCCGTCATCTTCCTCAGGCGCATCAAGGCCTGGTCCGACGTGCTGAAGGTGATTGAAGTGTTAGAGCTCTCTAGACTTTTAAGGCAAAAAAGGAAAACTCAACCTTTTTTATGCAACCTTATTTCTTTTACCAACTTTCTTAGAGTTAGTTATTAGTTTAGTTGTACTAAGTAGTGTAATTAATGTACTAAATAATAAAATCTAAGCATTAGTAATTAATTAGCATGATTTATAGGAAACAGTAAAAAAATCTTTGAGGACCAGTGTGAAGTAGAAGTATTTCTGGGCTTTTTCAATTCCAATCCGTTTTTTGTCTATGGAAAGGATGGGAAGAGTATGAGACTCGGCAAAAACATTTGATGGGGAGGATATGGATAAGGGAAGTATATATCCATTTTTCTGTTTACCCCTTCTTAGTGTGTTAAAGGTAGGCAATGCAACTAATCTGCTTCCTCAATATCAGGTTAACTGCCTGCTCATTGCCAGCTTCTATAAAAATAATCGATTGGGAGGTCACATGTGGTAGAAGTGAATCTTTGTATTCTGGTTAATGATACACGATAAAGGTAGTAAACAGAAAGATGAATAAATTTGTTATTGATTGAAGTAGGAAAGAAAGAGGGAGAGAAAACTCAATTCATGCCGTCCTAAAACTAGTTTCATTTTAATAAAGGGTTAGTGTCCCGTACACCAAAATTAGTTGAGTCAACAACTAATTGAGACAATGATGGGACTAGACAATAATTCCTAAAACAACAGTCTGTCTGATCCATTTCAGAGTTGATTTAGACTTAGGAAGACATGGCCATTTGAATTTAAAACCGTACATGTAAGTACTATGACGTCTCTTGCAAAGACTTTTATTTATAATAAACTGGATGAAGGATGAATTGTGTTTATTTTAGAGGAAACTGTGACACAGCATTTAATATGTTACGTGTGTAGGTGTACAAATCGCAACGCCTGCGCGCCGGTAAGGGCAAGATGCGCAACCGTCGCCGCGTCCAACGCAAGGGACCCCTCATCATCTACCACAAGGACCAGGTGAGTGACTGCACAACTACCAATATTGTTTTATCTTGCACGAATGTGCCACAGATGTTCGTCAACGTAAACGGTAACCTTTGTTGTACATCTTGATTTGGGACAAAGTAAAAATGTATGTAAATTTGTGTACGCGCAGTCTGATACAACCCTCGTATGCCTTACTTTTTCATTTCATATGAAACAAGTTACGAAAATTTGAGGGTAGAATGAAATTAGCACCCAAAGGAAACATCAACTGTCACCTCAGTTGGTGTGTCGACATGCGGTGTACATTTAAATACATTGCGTCACTCCTAAAGATGGTGAAAGGATGATGAATAGAGAGAGAAACGAAATAAATGGATGTAGAAGAAGCGAGAGAGGTGTGCCAGGACTGCGCCAAATGGACTCCGTAATCTCTGTCTAACCCATTTTATTTTTAAAATTAATGGATGTGTTTTGTGAGTAGGTTACAGACCTCATCTAAAATCGTTTTTGACTTATTGTAATAATAATTCAGATCAGATTCAGTGTTGGAGGTGATATTGAAGACTAATGTCTTGGTTACACCCTTTGAAAAAACCTAATTTATATCCTATTTTATATATATAAATGAATTTGGCAGGGTCTGACGCGCGCGTTCCGCAACATCCCCGGCGTAGACATGCTCAAGGTGGACAAGCTGAACCTGTTGAAACTGGCTCCCGGCGGTCACGTCGGCCGGTTCATCATCTGGACCAAGTCTGCCTTCGAGAGGCTCGGTGAGTGTGAGCAGCTAAACAATACCAGTCTACAACATAATCGGACAACGAAGCAAAAAACTGATGCATTTCATGTCTTTGGACATCCCTTTTTCGTTGTCGAGTGACTGGGGATGAATAATCAAGACGGACGGGGTCGTGGGCTGCAGCCTAAAAACCTATAGTGTAGAAGATCTGCCCTTACATCGGACCGTCGGTCCATCACGTGAGAGGTCTATTTTGCGTCAACCTTACTGTAGCCACCGTTATTTTATATAACCCAATACTTGAATAATGGAAAGGGCACAAGAAGTTAATTTTTGTGAGTGAATTCTTGGAATGAAGGAATGTTTATTGGTGTCAAATGAAAAATATACTTGACTTTTGTATAGATTATCTAATCGCTGGCCAAGAAAGTTTAATTTAACCCCCGCAAAACCTTACTCGTTACGTATTATACGCATCGGGCTACTAATGTGTGGGGTATAGAGAATTGTTCCCATAGGAAGCATCTGCTTGTGCAAGCAAGTTGGTGTGTCGAAATGTAGGAGCACATTTGTTTATAAACAAGAAATATATTGCGATCTCTTGCTTTAGCTATTCCAGAATAACGATATTTTCCAATAAATCTGCCTCAGTAAATGATATTTTTTCCAATAGTAATTGCGCGTTGCACGTGAATTACATTTTATTACATATTAAACAACAATGTAATAAACATTGTCCAGAAGTAAACTAACTAAAAACATTTATTATTATTACGTATTGTTAATTGTACAAAAACAAACAAACAAGACAAACAAATCTCTCCTCTTTATATTAAAATGTAAATCAGTTGTTTAATTGCCAACAGACCCACTATTCGGCTCCTGGAAGACACCATCCAAGGAAAAGAAGAACTTCAACCTGCCCCAGCCCAAGATGGCCAACACAGACCTCACACGTCTGCTCAAGTCTGAAGAGATCAGGAAGGTGCTCCGAGCGCCCAAGTGAGTTGAAAATATGTCATATTCATTGGAATATTTAAAAAAAGCCTCAGACAACCAACTCCTCGCTCTTCCATCCTTTCCTAGTAAGATTGGATGGGAAGGGGAAGAGGATTAGACAAACAAGGGGTAGACAGGAAAAGGAAACATGCTTTTTCCAGTATATCCTCCGTCCATTAAAGGAAGGCAATGCACCTCGTTATTACCTTGTTGAGATTGTCTATGGGTAGTAGTCTCTTGACATCAGGAACATTACCACCCATTTTCTTGCTCACCTCGTTTACCATGAAAAAAAAAACGAACTAATAGGAGTTGACAAAACTGAGTGCTGCTACTAATTTTTGAAAAAAAATCAACTAAACAAAATTGCACATGATGATACCCTCTTATCAGAGCATTGGGTTATGACAGCCATGATTACTTTCACGTTGACACTATCTGACTCGATAATCAATCTACCAACCATCCAACAAAACCGCCGTACACCAGCCTTCACCAAGTAATTGTCTTCCAGCAAGCGCGTCATCCGTGCCACTCGCAAGTTGAACCCGCTGACCAACACGAAGGCAATGCTGCGGTTGAACCCGTACTCTGCCGTGCTGAGGAGGAAAGCGGTGCTCGACCAGCAGAGGAAGAGCAACCAGAGGGCGCTGGCGTTGGCCGAGAAGCGCGGCGTAAGTTGACATTTTTTGTTTTGGATAAAATTAAAAACTACTGAACCGATTTAAAAATTACTCAACTAATAGGATTCTCTTTTACTAGCAAATAACATAATAAACTTGACCTCTAGAATCGCATACGGCTAGTTACACAAGGGTTCAACCTTATTTGGTTTTTACGATTTAACAATGTTTACCCTAGATTTGACTTGTCAACAACCCACTTGTCACCAGTCAATGTTTATATTATCTAGAGGCTTGGACAGGGAGGGGATTAACGGGAAAAAGGAAATATCCTTTGTCGTGTCTATGCCCTCCTGTCCATTAAAGGAAGGCAACGCATCTGCAACACATGCTTGCCGCGGATGTCTATGGGGGTAGTGTTCACTTCAGGTGATCCGCTTGCTCGTTTGCCACCTTCTCACATAAAAAATTCTAACAAAGTCCTGATCAATTAACATATGTTTTTTAATTATATTTTCATTGTTTTATAGTAGTCACAATGATGATTCTCTAACAGAGCATTGGGTTATGATCAGACATGATTACTCAATCACGTTGACAACAACTGACACTGTCATCTACCAACCAACACCAATCACGATTGACCTTTCCCCTTTCACAAATAACACCATGTTGCAGATCAAGCTGCCGTCAAAGGACCCAGCGGTGAAGGCGGAGAAACTTCGCGAGAGGAGACTGAAGCTCCTCAAGCTGGCAGCAGCCAAGAAGACCAAGAAGCCTGCGGCCAAGAAGACACCCCCTCCACCACCCAAGAAAGTGAAAAAAGAGAAGGCACCGGCCAAGAAGTAGATGAAAGTATAACTTTATAACTGAACTCTGGTGTTTTTATTGCTTTAACCTACCTTATCAAAAAAAGAAAAAAAGAGGTTTACGTTAAAATGTGTAAATTCCGAGATATATTCGAATAACAATGGTTTTCATATTTCCGTTACGCAATTTCACTCCACTTTGTTGCACAATTTCCATAAAATTACATTTCCGTTGAAAGTATAATGGCCGCCATGTATGGTAAATGATGTTAGTTTACAAAAATTATATGTTGTGTGTCAAATAATTACATTGATCGTTGAAAGACATTTTTATTTACAAATAAAGTGATCACAAAGTTTTCTATAAGATATGCATGAAACAGTATTTTATTATGACGTCACAATAAATCTATAACACGTGTTGCCTACAATTAAATAATCACATCGATTTAACTAAAATATTTAGTTGCAAACATTTTCACAGATCAAGTGGAACAATCAATGATATTATAATACAAAAGTAGCAGATATGCCATTATCGGTCGAAAAGTGAAGACTGGAAGGCGTCCTAAGTAGGATGCTTTTTCTATACGTCGTGTTCACATTTACGCTAAGTGACAAACACTAGCTGTCTCCTTTTTTCTTATTATTTTAATTACGCTATCCTTTTTACAATAGTGAAGTGAATTCATTCAATTATCATACGGCTCCGTGTGTTTCTTGACTTTTATTACATTTTTTAATATTAATATTTGATATAAATATCATATTTCCAATAAATTATCTTCCTTGGACTTAAAATATTACAATATAATAGAGATCGCTTGTTTACATCTCTCGCCAAAAGATGTCGCTTTCAGGAATGACATTTTCATAACCAATATTACTTCGATATACGATATGTTGAAATGTATAAATATCACAAAATTATTGCCCTCACTATAAACTAGTCGACACTTAAATTAATATGATTTCCTAATATTGGGCCCTAATTAAAACCACATTAAATACATCATTTTAGTACTTTCGAGATTAAAATATCTAAGAAAATTATTCAACTTACAAAAGTTATTCAAAAAAAATATGTTAATATGAAAATTACACGAATTTATAACTTAAAAGTTTCCAGTGAGATTCAATGAAATTCAATTCATAACATATTACAAGGATTTTCTAATAAATATAAAATTTAAGACTTTTTGAATTTAGTTATAAATAGAGTCGCTTAGTAAATACAATCCATAAGATTGCCTAATTTAAAGCAATCTTTATATGTATGTATTTTCTATACATACTACAATAATATTTGTTTTAAAACCCAAAACGGTTTTTCATTACTTTAGCATTGAGCGAATGACGCAGTCTTATTCGAGGAGATTGCAAACTGTCTCTGTCGCTGTTTTTTTTAATAATTTTTTTAGTAATTTTTAAAATCATTTCGTCTTATTTACAATAATATTGTAAAAATATCTAATCTGTCAAATCAAAAAAAGGCAAAGGCTTACAGATCATACAGCCAATGTTCAGCCAGAGTTTATGTAATTTATTTTTAAACGAAAAGGCAAAAGTTTTTCATCCATACAGCCTAGTTGTTTCGCCTTCTGGAATGTTTAACGCATTTGATACACGAGCGAGACCGATCTATACACGAAACCAATAGATGCGACAGAGAGAGGACACATCTGCCTTCTATGATTATACCTTGATTGCAAGATGAAATTTTGGTTAACAAAGATTTTTATGTTACAAACAACTTTTTCTCAGACTACCTTATAACATAAGCTATCCATATTTTACAGTTTCACTTCAAATTATCTCACAATTTCCACAAAATTACAACATTTCCGAATGAAAGTATATAAAGTGCTGCCAAGTAAATTACGTTTGTTTGTTTTCAAAAATCATATCGTGCTATGAAACAAGGTACATTTATTCCGCAGTGCTGCCAACTTTACACACATATTTAACGTAGATAACGAAACATGTAGATTATAAATTCCAGCTGTCATTTCTTTATACTAAATTATAACACTAACAATCAAGAACAAAACATTTATAATAAAATTGTGCTTTTTATATTGACTTATCAAAAGATGTAGTCATTATTATGCGATAAATTCGGCCAACACTCCACCTCCACTACACTACAGCGTGTGAGCTCACATTCGAGTTTGTCTTCTTATTCTTTTATTATCTGTCTCATTTCTATTTAAATAATCTTTTAATGTTTAGAAATCCAATGGTTACACTATATCACAAACAATATTAATTTATCACCGGCTAGGTCACCATTAACTTAGGTTTCAATAGTTACAGAATTATATATATAATTAATCCAATACAAACAAACATTAACTTTCCTCCTTGAATTGATTATCTCTCTGTATAGATATAAATCCTATAACATAGGTTCCAACGCTGGAGCTTTACATGAGGTAGCTAGTCTAAACGCAAATAAGGGGAGGGAAGGGGGAGTTAGGACAGTCATGGATCTACCTAATTAGAAATCGAATATGGGAAAATATCTCAGTTATCAAGAAGAAATAGTGCAGGGAGGTCCAGCTTTATGTATATATTATATATCTTATATACTATATATTATCTTGCACTTGTTTGGGTAAATTAATTTTGTTGTAACATTTTGTATGACTTTAATTATTTAAAGATAGTAGACAGACAAATAAAATGGATATAATTAACCTTGTAAAAGGGATTTTTTACGGTAGTCCATACAAAGTTGGAAGCATTCCTATACGATAGAGTGTTTAGTCTATTTTCTTTCAAAATTTTCCTAAATAAATGTACTACTTATTATTAGATGTATCCATTTTGATTTAATAAAGTCTACATTGGACCGGAATTTGTTTTAAAAATTCACAAAACATGTAAAATCTAAAATATGGCCCGGACAAATTTACATAGTGACAAGTTAGTGCATAATTGTAATGTAAGTCAACAATTTGTTACTTGGACTTGTACATTTTGAACCTTATTCACGACAGTCAAGGTTTTATTTCCAAATCCATTCCTTGACTTGTTGGGACATGAATTCCCATAGATATAGAGGTCTCATTGCTAAATGCACTATGCAAACTGTATTTTCACCTTTCTAGTACACAATAAGGACGTTTTGGACCATATATTCTACACACAATTTGTTTAAACTCACTGAATAATCCCAACTAATATTATAAATGTGAATGTAAGTTTGTTTATTCGATCATCATGAAACTTTGTACACATATTCTTGGAGGTACTAGAAGTAACATAGGATACTTTTATGTAAAAAAAATAGTATATAAAAAGCGAAGAATGTATGTTTCCTTATAGACTCCGAAACGGCTGGACCAATTTCGATGAAACTTACAGCGATTGTCCAGGTTGGCACATTCCTGAGTTTGGTAGCGATCGGATCAACATAATTAGTGGCCCCCGGGCGAAGCATGGGCTGGTCACTAGTGTGTTTATAAACCTTAGTTCATCATAAATCTCATTTAAGATTTGATCTAATCCTCACTGTATTTGCAACCTTATTCAATAAACATTAAGGGTTTATTTAGACCACCTTTTCTAACTCACTGTACAACTGATTTTAAACCTTATATTTTACACGATAAGGTCCATTACTTTTCTTATAACTGAATTTTGAATCTTACCTAATAGAGAGTAACGACTTGTTAGACTTGATAGCCGCCCGCAGTTTCTTCACCAGCGCCGCCGGTTGTATCAAAACGGACACCTCAGTCCCGTGCAAACTAACACGGTTCATTCCCTCCTCGCCGCCCTGAAATTAATACAGCATTTTATTGCTGTAGTCGGGGTGCCTTAACCTTCAAGCTGGCAACACTTTGACATAACTTATTTTATACTCGCACCACTGATAGCAACATTCACACGTCATATCGTGTGAAAAGGATAGCGTCATTAAAATAATACGACAAAAGAAGACAGCTAGTTTTTGTCTTAAACGTAAAAATGACGTGAGCTATAGAAAAAAGCGTCCCAATTGGGACTATTTCGAAACTCCACATTTTGACTATTGTCCTTTGAATTAGAAACAGTTTCGACTAACTTTTTTTCACTTGGTTTTCTCGTATTCAATTTCGAATTTTATTGCTAAGATACAAGAGTTCATTATTGAACTACTGTCGCGACTTCCCAACTGTTTTCAGTTTTTTTTTTATATTACAAAGTGGCAAATCCTCTTCCTCTTCCCATCCTTTCCTTATTAGAAAAGGGTAGAAGGGGGAAGAGGACTACAATTAGGCCTCCGGCACGTCACTCATCAGACGAAACGCAGAATACTTCTACTCCACGCCTGTCTTCTGTGACGTCGTGGTATTTCACCGGTCGAGCCGGCCTCGTGCAACAGATGTTGTTATTGCGGGCTCTAGCACTGTTAAAGTTTCAGTTTCCACTTCTGTCTGTGTGTTTGTTTCTTTTTGTGAACAGTTTTTCTCTTTAATTCAACCTCGATATTTATAGAGCGAATAGATTTAATCCTAATTGTTGTATTTTTAAATTTCACAGCATCCCATCGAATATTTACTTTTGTTTCTGTATATCTTAACAAACTGTACCTTCAGCAAGTCAATGGGCCTATTATTGACCTCTGTGACGGCCCACTTTCCCTGCGGAGGGATCCCCGCCCGGGACGCGCTGGACCCGCCCACCACTGACGTCACCACGCACTCATGGTCCAACTTTATACCTGGAACAAGTCTATCTATATAATAAAAACCGAATGACTAATTAATCAACTTTGTTTTGAACGTCAACTGTGTCAAGCAAGAAATCTGATGCTTTGGGGGGTAAGGGGGGTGGGTTAAGCTCCCCTTATCCGCGAATGCGGCATCACTAACGTAGACAAATGTTGGCCCTGTAATTTTCGCCACGTCCAAATGTACTCACCTATAATTTCCCTGTCACGTTTGTTTATCACGTATATCTTGCCGAGCGGCACGCGGTGGAATAATATGTCAACCTGTTAGAACAAATATATATTATAGTTAAGAAACAGACAATTTCAAAGACTTGTAATGTCGTACACAAATACATTTTTATGCCATTAAATTGCAAACGCTGGCCTAAGCCTTACGAGACCGATCAAAACTATACACTTGTACATCTTTTTACGATACAATTCCGTGGTATATTAAAATAAAAAGTCCGCGATGAAATATAAGTATATTTTAAGGATAGCTTACTATACCCATTCTAAGTTCTACAAAAATGGTCACGTACACTGCGGTAATTGAAAATCAACGACGGATACAGTAATAATTCTTTATCAACGTAAATACGTAAGTTTCTTTAAGCATTTCCTGCACATTGTGACTCCTTTACACATATAATTTAAATGATTATCTTGGGATTTATTGCAACATACAAACTAATGTGCGCAAATAAAAGATCGAGCGCGGGTCTCACACCGATGTCGACTACTGTACACAATCTCATTGTGCTTTCAAAGAGATCGACCCGAGTACTGGACAAGTGGGTTTGCGTGTAAGTGGACGGCTAATAAACTGACCAGTGGGGTATGCGATGACTTCAGCAACGTCCTAGCGTGCGCCGCACTCGTGGGCTGCGTGCCAGCCAGCGCGGCGACTCGGTCGCCGGCCCGGCCGCCGCATCGCGCGCCGTTGACGCCCCATCTAGCTATCCTGAAATATAAACTGTTATATTCCGTGTTCTTGTCTAATGAAAAAACGATTTGTTCAGTGGCAGTGGTCCGTATGTACCCTACGGCGCTTGCTGTGACCACAGAGTAGTATATCTATATACCACATAAACCATGAAATATTTATTTCAAATCAGCTCTTAACAGTGGTAGAGTCCGAAACAACATCTGTTGCTTGACCGGTGAAATACCACGACTTCACAGAAGACACGCGTCAAGAACAAGTATTCTGCGATTCGTTCGATGAAGGAAGCCTAATTCTTGTGCTCTTGCCCTACCCACTGGGACGGGAAAGTGAAAGGATTTATATCTGCAATTCAATTAGATGAAACGCTAGTTTGCCACCTTTTCCAATAAAAGAAGCGGAGTCAAAGCCCCGAGCAATCCTGAATTACTCACCACACATGGCGTTCGTAGTCTACGAAGATCGGGGGGTCTCTGATGGAGAGTGAGGTGGCCACCGCCGCGCCCCGGCGCTGCTCGGCGCGCAGGGCGGCCGCCTGCCGCGCGCGCAGCGTGGACATCACCCCCGCCGCGCTCACGGGGTGAGGGGGTGAGTGACCTGGCGACGAAATACGGTTGTTGAGTGATGTTGTTTACAAAAATCACATCTTGCTGTGAAAAAAGGTATAATTTAAATTACACGCAACTAGCATAATGCATTTAAATGTGAAACCAATTCATGTGACTCTGTTGATAAACTGTAACAAATAAATGTGACACGTGGGGGAGTTTCATTTAAGTTTAGGTCAAGTTAAGGCATACCATTAGTAAGAGAACTACTTCGTCTCCTGGTGCTATCAACCCTTCCCTGAGGCCTGGACCTGTGCACCACCTTCACTTGGGATGTTACAACCCTGAAAGTATCAACACTCAGTTATTAATTAAAATTATACATAAAGTACAACACCTACGGTGGTAGACTTCACAGAAGACAGGTGTCAAGAATAAGTAATTTGCAGAACACTTTTACTTGACGGCTGTCTTCGGTGACGTGGTGGTATTTCACCGGTGGAGCCGGCAGATGCGTGCCACTGTTAATTATTAGATTACGGGAGATTATTCATTTATTTATTGATTTAAGTTAAACTACCTACCTCTCTCCAGAGTCGTCCTGTCGCGTTGGGCTGTCCTGTCGTTTCCCCTGACCCAAGCCTCTAAGCCTACTTAGCAGGGAGAGTTCTGTTAAGCCACGCTTCCATATCGGCTTGGGCGGTTCGGTTCTTTCTAAAGATGTTACACAATTATTTGAATTATATTTTTAAAGTAATTCACTCTGCTTATCACTTTTCCCACTTTTTAATGTGGGGTCGGTACAATAGAATCGTAGGCCATACATACATATTATTGCATTGAATTTATCCATAAAAAGTATCCTATGTCACTTTTAGTACGTCCAAGAATATGTGCACAAAGTTTCATGATGATCGGTTGAGTAGTTTTTGAAAGCGTAACTAACAAACTTACATTCACATTTATAATATTAGTAGGGATAGCCTAGAGTGGGTGGAGTGAGTGATGAGAGACAACAACCAGCGGTTTTGAACCATTCTGTGTACTAAACTCGACCACAGTGGTATGGTTCCCGTTAATATATCTAAACCTTGTTTCATAACAAAATGTTATTTTTGTAAACAAATTTGTAAATTACAAAATATTTTCTATAAACAACTATTTCGAATGTTACCTAATAACATTATCTATCCATATTACACAATTTCACTTCACTTTATCTTAATATTACAACATTTCCAATGTTGGTATAAAAAGTGTAATGGCCGCCATGTTTGGTAAATGACGTTTGTTTGTTTACAACAATCATATCTTGCTATGAAACAAGGTAAGTGTCAAACAATAAACAAGACAAAAGATGTTTAAATTTCTTACCAATTTTTTCCTCTCTTTTTGCATTTCCATGCTGCACCATCCTTATTAAATTATCTCTCAATCTTAGCTCACCGTCGCCAGCGTTCTGACTGTGCGATCTTTCCACAATAGTCCTTGTTACTCTAGGATAAGGATTCAAATAAGCACTGACCGACTGCACCGGCGTATTCATCACATTAATTACATTCATTCGACTTTCGTTCGAATTCGAGTTAATTTCAGAACGATCGTGAAGTGAAGAATTAGTCTCCAACCGTGTCTCATTCAAAGTCACATTTGTAGCATTACTCCTAACGTTATTATTTCGACTAGAATTGGGATATAAATATTCGTAAGTTGACTCCGACAACTCCAAATTGGGCAGAGATGATTTTCTCATTTTATCTATGGTTTTAATTTTCTTCACTGGTAATGGCGACGGCGGCTTGTCTGTGGACGTCGACGCCATGCATAGCCTCTCATAAATGGCATCTGTCATTTTGACAGCTTCGCCTGTCAGACTGACGGTAGTTGTCAAACTTAAATGGCCGTAGTCCGAGTCATTTTTGGAGAAAACGGTTCCGTAATCGTTGTCGTTTGAATTTTGAACGTTGATCTCTGTGTTGACTATGTTAATGAAGCTGCGAGGGTCGCTCTGGCCTGTGTCAGGGGATACTGAGACATTTTGTTGGAAGTTAAAATCGAAAACGTCAGTCTCCGGTCCTAATACAGGTATTGCTGTGTGCGGAGGACCTTTATTCGATACTTGGATCACCGTAATATTAGTCCTCTGTGGTAAACTGAAAATTCAAATCGTTTCTAGGAATCTTTGACTAAATAATTCTCATTTCCAGATGTATAATTAATTTGATAAAGCACCAGTGATGATAAATAAAGACAAGAAATAATTGAGAAAGGCGATATAAGGAGTAGACGTATGGATGTCAAAGCGAGAGGTGTGCCAGGATAGCAACAAATGGGATTTCGTAATCATTGTCTACCTCTCTGGGTTACAGGCTTCAGCATATTAATTTTATAAAAAATATCAAGTGGGTGAATAACGCCATCTAGGTCTGAAATTTATTAATAAATTAAAAGAGATATACACTTCCATCCAACAAAACGGTTGGCAAAGCATTCATTATTGTTCTGCTTGTTGCAAATCAACATCTGAATCGTGGAGAGCCATAGGGTGGGCCACTTGCTGCTTTGCCAATACAACTCAGTGAATGGACATATGAAAAATGTTTTACTATTACATGTGCACGGCCTAAACTGGGCCTAGAGACTTGAATTAAGCATAAGCGAGCATCAAGAAAGGATTTTTCTAAATTTATTCCCCAAAGGTACACAATAGGGGATGAAAGTTTGTATAGAGAAAAAATTTGAATTCAATGAAAGTTGACCTCTTATCCATACGATACATTGAATAGGGTTCAGCTTAGACTGGACAATCGTGGGTGAAATTAAATTGCTCGGCAGGTGCCACCGCGGGGCAGAGCTTGTTTTAACATACCTATGTAAATTATCCATTCCACTACTAGAAGAACTAGTATCTCCATCGTTGGTGACAACAACTCTCTGCGTGAAATTGTTCTCACTCACAGACAGACTCTCCACCGACTCATGGATCCTGTCAATCTCATGGAAAAACTCCTCGTCACTGTCAGTCACTTCTGTGTTCCGTTTCAATATAGAATCGTCAAGACATATGTTCTGACCACAGATTTTTGTCACACTCTTTTTAGGCTCTGCTTGGCTTGTGCTCGGTTGAGAAGTGATATGGTCGGCCCAATTCGATATATCGACTGGTTCTTGACTGGTTTCGGGATTAGTTTCGAAGGTAGTTTGTTCGTTTGTTGGTTCGCTGGTTGTATCTAATTGTGGCCGGGTTATTTGTGTGTTCAATTCTATTCCTGGTACCCTGAAATGACGACGGTAACTGCATATAGGTGTAAGTAAAGCTTATAAAAATGTTAGAGGACACTATGATTTGATGAACGGTTTACGCGAAACTTAGATCCTCGACCATGTCTTAATATATAGTCTGCCTGATATGATATGAATTATTAGTGATCCACCCCGGCTCCGTCCGAGTAGCTGAATCATGAAAATACATCAACATTACGTTTTTAGATATGCACTATTTCAAAATGAGCATTTGTTAACAGAATCAAAAATAATCTGACAACCCCAGTTTGATATACCAGTAAAGATAGATCATTAAATAGTTGCTACAAGGATAAAACATATTTGATGCTAGAGACCTTGCATATATAGCTCCTGTGGTGTTGACATATATAGATTGAATCATACTGTCATACTATATAGCTAACTATATATTTAAAGTTGTAACTCACCTGTCGGGTGGTACAGGTGGTGTAGGTGGCAGCGGGGAGGTGGGGTCGCGAGCCACGGCGCGGGGAGCGGGTGCGACGGGCGCTGCGCAGTACACATTCTCACCCTTGCCTAGGATCTTTAGTTCGTGTAGTTTATTCCTTAGGGTTGTCACCCATTCCTGCATTGTATCCCTGGGGATATATTGTGGGTGGTAAATTAACGTTAACTCTACTGTTCCATCTTACGTTTTGCCATTGGGGAATATATATAAGTTTTATTTATTTTATGTTCACATACATTTTTTGTCGATATTTTTCATTTAACAGTAGTATAGTCGTCAATAACAACATCTGTTGCACGAATGGGCTCGAACATTGTAGTATCACAACCAACATAACACACATGAAGTAGAAGTCTTATGCATTTCATCTGATGAAAAGGACTAAAATGAGGCCTCCGGCACTTCACTTGCCCTTCCCTATTTCTAATAAAGAAAGGATGGGAAGGGGAGGAGAATTTGACAGGGGTGGGGATAAATAGAAAAAGGAAATATCCTATTTTCTGTTAGTCTTTGTCCATTAAAAGTAGGCATCTGCACCACATTAGCTTGTTGCAGAGTTATAGGTTATATGGTTAGAGGTCACTTAACATCAGGTGACCCACTAGGTCATTTGACATCTTCCATTACAAAAAGCTACAATATTCAAGTATAAAATAATCTGTATTGTCATTATAGCCATGGGTACACCATAGTCCAGTAGACCGCTTGCCCAGTTGGCACCTTCTATTATTAAAAAAAATGTAAACAATAAAAATAGATTTGTCATAGATAAAAAATCATCCTACAACAAAGTCAAGGGCAACATAGTGCCCCATATAAAGTGACTAGATCTTACCAATCCGGAGCTAACATCCTGACAGGTCCTTGTTCGGTATCAATGAGGAAGTCATACTCATCCCCAGCATGAGGCTTCACACTGGCAGTGACATGCCTGGCAGACTTGAGGCACACCCGCCATGCTGGTCTATGTGTCAGTGTGGTTGATGAATCTGGCTCTGGGTATTGCTCCAGGAATGGCGTCCGTCCATTGTGCACACAGAACAATGTCCACATAGGTTTCAGCTGTTGCTTCTGAAAATAAAGTTAAAAAAAAAATAAGTTAAATAGGTATTGGGCAATAGGTACGTACTCATTGCTCGGCGACATGGCGGATTCAAACCCACAACCTCATGACCGTCAGTTGGTAAAATCATGTTTTTGCCATAGAGGGCAAGAGATGCAAACTACAAAGAAATCTAAAATATTATAAAGACTTAACTCATATGTGTAATCCGGTTTATGTACTGACTAGTTTTCTTGGGGTCCCTTCATCATGGTGAGTGAGACTGCGTCTAGCTCACGGTCGCGGCCATCTCGCCTCTACGATGAAACTTATCAGTCCGTACATCGGACTACATGCCATTACTACTTAAGCCATTATTTCATGAGTTTAATAAAAATGTCTTGCAATAGATTAAATTATTTCCATATAATAAAGAGAAAAAGAACTATAGTTGCGTCCAGATAAATTCAAAAACTGATTTAAAAAATGATTTCACCAGTAGAAAGCTTTTCCATCAGGGAGTAACCTGAGCTATATTTTATTTGCCTATCTATCAAAAAATATACATACCTTATGCCCAAGGGGCCTAAGTTTACTGATGTTAACATCATTAGGTATCCTCTTGAGGAAAGCATTCTTCTGTATTTCTCTGTAATAAACAGGTCCCTCTTCACGATTTGAAGCCATAGTGCTTGTCCAAATATCAAGATGCCTTGGAAATAAGCAAGAATCTTTTATTACTCTAGGAATAGAACTTGTCTATAGTAGGAGTTGGCAAACGGGCATACATGTCGCTAGGTAATGTGATTATTAGCTTGTTTTTCTTACTGTGTACAGTATCCCTGTTCTCTACATGACTATTGGCATAGGCCTCTTCCAGCTCTTGCCAATGGGCTATATCTAAAGCAGCGCTTCTCCAGAAGCGATATGCAGATAGCCTCAGGTCATCCTCACAATGTAGGCACTGATATCCTTTATTCTACCTGCCAACTCTAGAGATGTGTCTGTTATGCATTTATCATTATTTTTCAAATTTGCTTATTCCAAGATTTTATTTATTTATTTCGTATTTCAAACTAGAAAAAGTTGATTTTAAAATACATATATTTTTAAAGGATAAGGGTGACAAACAAGCTGCAAGTAGCCTAATATTTGGTGATTCAACCAAGAACATCTGCAACACAAGAGGAACTGCAGATGTATTCTCTGCCTTTAAGAAAGTAGTACACTCTCTTGTTGAACTAAATGTTTCATTTTAAAATTGCTATTGCTGTACATTATTTATTTATTATTAGTAGAAAGCCTTATAATAGTAGAATAGTAAAGTATATAGAGGTATAGTAGTACTATAAAGTAATTATTTATATTTATGTGAGTACAACTGAAAACTAGCTCTGGGATAGTTTAATCAATTCCTTTAACCACATTTTACTTATGCTTTAATTGTTATTTGTTATAGTTTAAAAGCATTTATTTTTTGTGGCAATGAATGGTTTAATTAATCTGATCCATTTATTAAATAATATGTTTAAAACAAACCACCAAAATGTGTACTTATAGTACTTTCAAACATAAATTCTGTAGCCAAAGTTGAATAAGCATTTCGTGGAATTAATTGCGAGCGAAATTCGCTGCGAAGTAATTCAAGTTACTTAACGAGGACAATATTGGATAGCGAGGTGACTCAAGCGTAAAATATGCAACTCCTTTCACAGGGTATACAGTCTTCATAAGGAATTCATGGAGTATTATTCGATTTAATTATCAGTGATTAATTTTAAGAGATAATATTAACATAATGTATTTATGTTACATTATTGTGTAGATACTGAATGTAAATAAGACGAATTGTGTAGGTAAATTATTAATTTAAGTTACCTGAGTCAAAATATAGAAATTGTAACGGCGATTCGCTTTCAACGGTCGACCTTCATGACTATCGTTATGCACGCAATTGTTAATGATATGTATCCTTATTACGAAGTAGCACTAGCAGTCTTATAAATCACACAGCTTTGTTTGACAGTACAAATTCACAACGTACACAAGATGACAGATACACACCGACGCCATTCTGAATGACATTAAATTTTGTTCATTGCCGATATAAAAAAAAAAGACTAGATCAATATTTTCTAAGATTTCCTTTTTATACCCCACAAAAGATAGGCAAATATTATTAGTCCTAATTTATACCTTTATTAAAACTACCGTTTTACTATAAACTTGCTTGGCTCATCATACGATCTCTTGTCTATGTGCATGCATTCTACTAATTTTCTATACTTTATGTTACATGTTTGACGTTTGTTATTGTGAAAAGCAGTGAGAAAGAAGCGGAAAATTACAAAATACGTAAGTTATTTACCTCTACTACTTTCTAGCGAATCATATTTGTTTTATCTTCAATCTTTTGAGTGGCATTTTCAGTAATTCCATGAAACAATTATAAAATACTGTAAGTGGGCTTAGATCCTAAGATGATGTTGTCATTTTTTTACTTTTTAGTTTTCCTTTTCTCCGAGCGTGGCGTTTCAGTCGCAAGTTTTGATCACGTGATCATTTGAACCGCCAAAATATTTGTCACTTTTCGCCGTATCTGCGTTCGTCCATAATTACAAACCGTTTTATCTTGGATTTAAATACTAAAAACTGCTTTTAAGATAATTATTACCGGACAAAACAAAACTTTGGTAACCTATATAGTACTAACTTCGCGATTAGAGCGATAATTTCAATATGGCAAAAGTGCATATAACCAACGTCGTTGTGCTGGACAATCCGAGCCCATTTCTTAATCCTTTCCAATTCGAATTGACCTTCGAGTGTATAGAAGAGCTAAAAGAGGATTTAGAGTGGAAGATGATTTACGTGGGATCTGCTGAAACCGAAGAACACGATCAAGTCTTAGACACGATATACGTTGGTCCAATACCGGAGGGTAGGCACATGTTTGTGTTTCAAGCTCCACCGCCCGATGTCACACGTATACCTGAGAACGACGCGTTAGGTGTTACTGTAGTGCTATTAACGTGTTCGTACAGAGGACAAGAGTTTGTTAGAGTTGGTTATTTTATTAACAACGAGTACAGCGAAAGCGAACCTGAGTTACGTGAGAACCCACCAGCAAAGCCGCAATTTGATAAGGTAGTGAGGAATATACTGGCGTCAGAGCCTCGAGTGACGCGATTCAAGATCAACTGGGCGGAACCTGACGCCGCTTTGGCAGCGGACTCCGGCGATACCAATCTCGAGGCGTCTCATGCCCCTAGCAATGATTCTTATGGTGCATCATTTAATGCAGATAGTCAAATTAGCGGTATGGAATTTCAGGGAAGCTTAAGTGGCTATGGAGACAATTCAAATTCTATAGCTCCTATGGAATGCTGAGGTAAGATCCTTAGTGTCTATGTGCAGATAAATAGTTAATAATAAACAGTTCGCCCTTAATCATTTGTGTATGGTTCACATCTAAGGTAGCATACCTAGTTATCTTACGGCTGTAATATGTTAATCTGAGAGTTGATTTTGATTTTTAAAATGCAGCTCATTTAACATAATGGGTCCTGCTGAATCTCACTCTTCAGATGAAATGCTAAAGTATAAATCCATCTATTATACCACCCCTCCATACCTTAATATTTTTCCGGACAATTCTATCCACTTGTTGTCAACCTATGTCTGACAAGCATATATGTGACATATGTGTAAAAACCATTAGGGGATTTTTGTAACTTTTTAATATAATTTGTGGAACAGACCATTCCACAAATTATCCTCTATTCCATAACCAAGAGAACGAAAATACATAGATAATCTATAAGTGCAACTGTCAAAGTTTAAGTGCAACATTTGCATTACTTGGACACCTACGTATGTGTGGTTGTATTAACGAGGCTTGCCAGGACCGTGCCAAATGGTAATCTGTAATCTCTGCTTACAACTCTGGGTTAGGGGCTTGCTTTTTTCAAAATTTGAAATTAATTTGTTTCTATTCTACCTTCCTTACAGATTATAGTATTGAATAAATTAAACAATGAAGACAAAGCAGCAATATGTTGAGAATATGGGTCTGAGATATCTACTATTGTATGAACCCTGGATCTCATCTCTTACAAGGAGGGATGGATTTATAGTTGGTTCCAGATCAAGATGTGAAGTTTGTGCACAAACGTTACACTTAGCTAACACAGTTGCCATTACACTGTTGATACTTGTTCTGTGGATGTTGCAAATTTGTGAGATATAGTTAAATGAAATTGTATGTAGCACACAAAATAAGGTGTACCCTTTGTTTACAAACTACATCTTGACTTGGAACAAACTATACAAGTGTTTATAAAAGTTTTTTATTATGCTGTGTCTGCATATTGAAGGAGTAGGGAAAGGACTTGTTATTTTGATTTAGTTGATATTTTAAAATATTTATTTAAATACATAGTATATATATAAACATTTGAAGCAAAATGTGCTAAAAAATTAATTTCAGAATTTATGGTATTAAGTAAAGCAAAATGATTTACAATTAATGTAGATAACATATTGTGATCTACATTTTGTTACATGTAAATTCTTGACTAAAAAAAAATCATGTTGCCTTGTGTGTTGCCATGATTATTTCATTTTTCACTGATACTTGGATTTTTTTATTCATGTTAAATAACTATTTTGTAATTTGGTATGTGTTTCTTATAAAACCCATTTCACTTTGGTATGTAGACACATAGGTTTAGTTATTTCTTGTGTACAGTAAAATAAAAGTAAGATTATGTAAATATAAGGTTTAAGGAGACATCAATGATTTATAATCATTTGAGGTTATAATGTGGTGGAAATAATATAAATCTAATTGTTGCTTCGAAATATTGCTGCCTTCGTACCATTTCAGTAAAAATTATGTAAGTTATAAATTATAGGTGCTTAAGTATCCTTAGCTAAAATTAATGATAATTAATTTTATTTGTGTACACCGTTATATGGCAAAGTATACAAGGCTATTTAGGAAGAAAGGTCCTCAGGGTAGCTATGATTCGGAGAGACCCGATATGTCTGCTCCTCTGTTTCTGTTAACACAGTTGTGCTGGAAGGGTTTAGCATTTGTTGATTTGACATTTTCCCATACAAACTTGTCAGATTTGGCACTAGTGCAACCTTTACGGCACTAACAGCAGAATTGACTACAACTCTTCGTTTATTAAGTAACATGCTTTCTCTGACGCTTTTTCCGTGTTTGTTTTATTCTTTGACTTTAAATTAATTTAGAAATATGTTCTGTCTTTCTCACCAGCTCTACAATCTGTCAGTACTACCTGAAAAGTAGATTCGACATATATGACACATTTAGTTTTGTTTTAAACATTGTTAACAAAGATTCTTTCCTTCTTAACACTTAAATAAGGTCATATTTCTTGGTCCCAAATTAACCACAATTTCCTTTAATATCTTAATTGATTCTCATGTAATTTGCATTCTTACAATTTCTATGTTTAAATATATGTTCCAATGAAGATATTATGTAGTTTTGTAGACTTTTCTAAGCATTTTGATACATTTATCTAATACAGCTGTTCCTATCTTTAGAGTTTTTACTCTAAGATTGAATAAAGTTAATACTTCATCACTAATGGTTCAAAGATTGGTTAAAAGAATGCTGGGCATAGATCTTAAAAGATAACCATATGGAATGGTCTTTTGCTGCCCTTGTCTACAGGACTTCCGCATTTATTGCTTGGAAGTTTGTGAAATTTTGTGTACTAGTATTAGTACACAAGTAAACAAGTTTTTAAGTGAAATGTTTATTTATACCTTTTAATTATGTTTTTCCAACTATTTTTATCCGTAAACACTTAAAAAACACGAAATAGAAAATGTTAAATAAAAATATCTCGGAAATGTTTACTTTTGAGTTGCCAGTATCAATATGAAATGAAAACCAAATTTGAATTTAATGTGTAACAATTTTACTTATGCTGTGTAGGCTATAGACCACTGAAATATTTAATTTTGTGAACAGCAGAATCAGGTATTAAACGAAATATGTTACTGAATGTCCAATAGGTAATATTAAATATTTTTTTTAGTTCTGTAGCACAATACAAATTATTAATGAGCATGCATTTAGAGCAGTCAGTGCCTTATACTTATAACTTGACGTTCACGCCAGAATTACTCTTTAGAATTAAGTTTTTCTGATACTAATTTCTCCAGGCCTTTGAAATGGTCACGTTTTGGAAGAAATAAGAGCAAATATAACTATCTCATTTAAACATATTTTATTTGTTTGAATGACAGAAGTCTGTGTTGCTAGGATTTAAAAAAAACTATCAAATTCTTTAAAAAAAGTATGCCTAAAACCAATATTTATCGTATGTGTTCTTAATTTTATGTTAAATATTACACTTCAAAGAGTTTAAATAATGCCTGAAAATTGGAATTTATAAAAAAATGAATAAAGAAATTCGTAATTTTTATGTTTTTTTCTATGATTCCTTTTTAACTCTACTGGCTGGATCCCTACCCCTTTTTCTCCCCCTTTCTCCCTTTTTTATATTTCTCATATAAAACAGTCTCTAAAAGAGAAAATCTGAGTAGAATTTATTTATTATTCTTCATGGTTCAATTGTGTCTTTATTGACCTTTAACTTTGATATTTAACTAGTAATAGATTGACATTTACCGTGTATCATTTATTTATACGGAGCAGTTGTATAGGCCCCAACTTAAACAGGCGCTTTACTTGGTGTAATTTATTTTATCACCGCTGCTCCAAAAACGGTGAAGGAAAACATTGTGAGGAAGCTGACATGTCTTAGAACCACCAAATTCGAACACGAAGCATCCACTAATCCGCACCGGGCCAGCATGGTGGACACTGTGTTATAAAAAGTGTCCCTCAAATAAAGATGGCGTTGCTGTGCAAGATAACAGTTTTTAAAGAAACCGCCGAAAGTGACTAAGATAGACAGTGCTTCAATTGATCTAAAACAGTTTAGTTCAGACCATACCCACCGCTACACCAGCGCCATTCTAGACCCTTTATATAATATTTTATGGCCCCTTTTTTCAAACAGCCGTATAAGAGTGTGCTTCTTACCTCTGTTCATATTTGATCATAAGTAATCAAGTATTAAAGTTTTCACGAAGGCGCATATCATCTATTATCTCTTTGTTTTCTCACCCATTTTCTTTCCCAAGCAAAGGCTGACAACGGCCCTTAGACCTCGCGTTGCAGATGTTTTAGTGGCGATAGTGACGTAATAGTCTCAGGTAACCCGTTTGCTACCTTCTTACATAAAAAAAACTACCTATTTTTTCTTGGACATGGTGAAATCGTCATTTCCGACCCATAGATTTACAAATTCGCGAAGTATTTGGGCTAATGTTCGTAAAGGTGCGCAGGAACTTTGCCAGTAACTTCGCCTCACCCTCCCCCACGGCCGACCGCAACCCGCTAGTCGAGCGTTCTATCCAATCAAAGATTGGCATTGCATCTCCAACTCATTGCTTTTAGCAGATGCCTATGGGTATCGAACGCTTAATATTATCAGGTGAACAGCCTGCTGACCTTCTTCTCTAACAAAAAAAATGCGTCAGTAACAGGCTTAATGTAATACGTGTTCAATAAATAACGTGTTTTTTGTACCACACAGTTGTTAGATTTCAGGTAACGTTTAGTTTAGTTAAAATACTCTAGATGTCCTCGTAGAATACTTTATATCTCAATTATTTGTAAATAATGATTGGCATGAGCCATTGATATCTTGCGCAAATTCTTGTCGCCATACTCTATGTATTATTATGGACAAGTTCCAATATTGTATAATATCAATATTAATGTACTCTAACATCTTTGGTTAAATCATAGAGTAGGCACTTCACATCTTATACCAGTATCATCATCATGTAGTTTTATATGAAAATTTCTATACAGGAGGTCGCGGTGATGAGAAGGTAATAATTATATTGTATTAGTCTATGTGGGATATAAGAGAATTATGGATTATATTTCCCTTAGTCACGGTATCGCGTGCAGGGCTCGACCGAATTCGTTGATTGTTTTGTCAGAATAAAATATTAAGAAAGTTGCATGTTATCCCTATAGACTTTTAAACAGCTGAACCGATTTCGGTACAAATTTTAAGAGTATGTTCAGGTTGACATAGCGGGTGATCCGATGAAGTTCGGTAGCGATCGGATAAACATAATTAGGGTTACCCGGGCGAATCCGGGGTGGGTGTCTTTTTAAATAAATATATATTATAATAATATATTAAATATGTATTTCTATGAGTTTGAAAATATATTTTTAAGCCACTTTTGTCCCAAAAATAAATATTGTATTTATGGTAACACTATTATAAAAGGGCTGAGTGACTTAACTCGCCTTGGTTGAGATAAAATAAAATAAACAGTAAGTCCTTTCTGTTTGTTTCACGTTCTCTATTTATACTCCTTGAGTAATATTTTCCGTGTTTTTATTTTTATCGAGGAAGGCGTCTCGTCATTCTCTCAGATCGTGTGTTCATTAAGAAAATAATTTTATCTATGGTTTGTGTCGATACTTGTGAGTAATTTATTGGTACGTTTCTTTCATCATCATCTTTGTTTTCCTTAAGTTGTGACTTAACGCAGTTTCCACTGCTTGTTTCGCAACATGTAATGTCGCGCGACTTGTGCCACAAACAAATGTTAAACAGGTCGCTTAGTAGGTAGCGTCTACACTGTCGTCAAATGTCAAAATGTTCTTATAAATCTTGACACTTGTTACGAACAAGTCGTGTCCACTGCCAACGAACATTGTCAAGCGACATGTTTGACAGTAGTTTTGACATGGTTCGCGGCTTCATTGTTCTATAGCATGTTACGAGACATGTTTAAACACGGAATTTTTTATCACCCGCATTAACATCAAAACGAAAAGACTACCGTGGGTTTCCACTGGCGTTTAAGCTGGAAGCAATACAAACTTTCTCTCTTGAAAGAACTGAGATGACAATGTTTTATATAAATGTTAACCGTGGGCTTGCACTGCCGAACGGCAATGCTAAATCTCCGTAATAAATAGATTCAGATAAATGTTTCATTGTAACCGTCACCTGTTGAATACGTATATTTTTTTACTTTAAGGAAATTCCATCGACGTCGATAAACTCTTATTACAAACTACTTAGTTCATTTGAATTTCCGTTGTCAAAGTATTTTCGAACGAAAAATGTTAGTTGTTGGACGTTCGGTCGTCAATATGTTTTTAACCTGTTATTTATTTAAAGTGATCATGGTGTAAGTAATTTTATTTATTTCTAATTTTATTATGAACCATTAATTATAAACAGATTTCTGTTTATAATTTTATATTTAAATTGTCAGAGCTGTTCATGTCATCAAGAAACATGATAGATACTTGAAGTCATTTTTTTATGAGTTAAAATATTTAATAATATAAAAAATAATCTGCTAGTGCTATCGTACCGTAAATCGATTTTGGTGTTTTTTCTGACAAGAATCAGACGCTAAACTGTAGCCCTAAATAAAAAAATTTAAACATTTTTTTTTATGGAAGAAGGCGGCAAACGAGGTAACGGATCACCTGATATTAGGTGAACGCTGCCCATAGACAAGCAAATGTGTTGGAGACGCGTTGCTTTAATGGACAGAGGAAAAAAGATATTTCCCTTTCCCCGATAACGCCCTCCCCGTCCAATCCTCTTTCCCTTCCCATCCTATCCGTATGAGGAAAAGGTGGAAAGGGGAAGAAGACTGAAATTAGGCGTCAGGTATCATATCTATATATATTAATATTTTTATTTTAACAGTGGTAGAAATCGATTGGTGAAATACCACGACCTCAGAAGACAGGTGTGACGTAGGAGTGTTATGCTTCTGCGTTTCGTCTGATGAGTGAGTGAGCAGGAGGTCCGATGTTAGTCCTCTTTCACTTCACATCGTTTCCAACATAATTATGTAATTAAAAATGATTAAATATTGAAAATATATTGATAAAGGCATTTTGAGAAATAACTATAAAGGTTTTATATAAAAAAACATATTTATACATATCTTTAATAAAATCTCACAATATTTAATATGAATACGGCAGGCTTAAGGATCGTCGACCTCGTATGTTAATACAGACAGCTTTAAGGCGATAATCATAAATTGAATGTTGCCTACATGTTCAAATGATAACATTCTAAAAGCCTGCGGTCTAACACAACTAATAATACGCGGTAATATTATAACGTGCGGTTTTCACACCTAGTCACACAGTTTCGACGCCGATAAATATTTGTGACTGACTTGTCATTTAAAAACATTGTTTTATCGTAACGTAAATAAAAATATCTCGTGGAACCCAATCGCAGCGCCACGGTAGGTCCAAGAAAGACGATAAAAGAAATACCCGTAACCGATGGGCATGTATGGATGTAGGAGAAGCAAGAAAAATTTGCATTCGTTTAACAGTCACAACCTGTGACTCCCAACATTGTGCTCGACTAGATAACACGCCTGCCTTCTAGCGATAAATCAATTTTTATTATTTATTATTATTTTATTACGAAATACTTTTTTTTTCAGATATTCAAGTGTAAACGCTGAGAAGTTAACAACAAATAATACTGTTAAAGGTAAATTGTTTATTATTCGACGTGAAAACATCGAGAGAGTTAGAGCCCGCAGTGGCACCTGTTGCCTCACCGAGGTTCAACGACCTCATACAAAACTATGTGTTCGTCTAATAATGTGCATGAAGTATCAAATCTCTTAGGTCCTCCTATACTCTTGCACTCACATTCACCTCTACCTCCTCAAGCCCAGCGTAGCTACAAACAGAAAAAGTCATCTTTTTTCCATTGTTCAAGGTCCGAGTATGTCGCTACAGCGCTTGTCAGCGCTTCGAGCGCTGATGGCGAGCCAGCCGACAGCACTGGCCGCTTACATTGTACCCACGGCAGACGCACATAACGTGAGTTGTATTGTCCACGCCTCCACGTGCCTTTAGTTCATGGTCAAACAGAATCTAGGCATCTGCAACAGCTAAATGAGTTGCAGATGCTTTATCTACCTTTAATAGACAGAAAATCTCCCGTAAAATCATCTTCCCATAACATCCGTAAAAGAGAAGGACACGAAGGGGAAAACTACGAAGGAGACATAGGCCTCCGGCATCTCGCCCATCAGACGAAACGCAGAGTATTTCTACTTAATGTGTACATGGCCTTAAATTATTTAACCTTACATTGGGTTTGACAATTCTTTTCCTCTAATTCTCTTATAAGTAAAAATCATGTTTCATAGGAGAAATAAACACCATTAAACCTAAAACTGTTCCCAAAGTTTTAGCTTCAATTATTAATATATAGGTTTGTTTTGTGTACCCAGTCGGAGTACATAGCCGCCGCGGACGCGCGTCGCGAATGGATATCAGGGTTCACGGGGTCCGCCGGCACCGCCGTGGTGACCGCCGCGCAGGCGCTGGTCTGGACTGATGGGAGATACTACACGCAGTTCGAGAAGGAGACTGACTCGACGCTGTGGACACTCATGAAGATGTGTATGTACTTATATTGGCTTTATTGTCTATGGTCCTACCGGAGAAGACAAGGATATTACAGAGCTAGTAGCCTAATAATTTGATAGTGGTTCTCAAACGTCACTGGACTCCGACCTATCTAACAAAAAATTTCAATCTCGGGACCCAACTCTTGGTAGTTTTAGACAAAGGGGTAGATATAGCCACAGACTAGTCCTAACGTCAATATTGTCGCCCATCAGTGACCGTTCGTCCGGCTTGTCGGTCGCCTGATACTTTAGGGCCCACTCAATATTCGCTCGCAACCTTCTTGATGGTCACCTATAGTTGGGAATCTCTGGTCTCTTTCCGGTTAATGGGTTCGAATCCGGCATTCGAATATTATCCAGCATCTCTTGGCTTGGTTGGGATGGGTAAAAATAATATCGGTATTTTTTACACAGTATTCTATTTCTTCCTATGTTATGTTATGAAATGGGGATGACACCTTTAGTTATTTATGAATGGTGGGCTCCATCCGATTATGACGTGGGCACTTTAAAGAGAAGAGTGAATAGGCACTATACTAGTGCGTACCATCTTTAGACCACGTCAGCACTAAAGTCAGGTGGGATTGTGGTCAAACGCTGGTTTATTCATTACAAAAACAACAGAATTATTTGGTTGCAGCATTACCAGAGACCTTGACGATGGAAAAGTGGCTGACAGCTAATTTAGTGGAGGGGTCAGTGGTTGGGGCGGACCCGCACACTATGAGCAGGGGCGAGTGGACTCCCTTACAGGTGAGTCTTCTACCAACCCTTTGGAGTCTACTTCTGGTGACAGTATAGTGTTACTCCGACCGTCATAAGCATCTGCAACAAGCTAATGAGTTGCAGATGCCTTGCCTTTGATGGACAGAGCAGAAGATAAACAGCTTTTCCATCCCCTCCCCCATCTAATCCTCATCTGCTTCCTATCCTTACCTTATTAGAATGGACGGTAAAGAGAAGAGGATTAGAACTGTGTCTCCGGGACCTCACTCGTCAGACAGGACTTAGAAGCATACTTCTACTTAATGCCTGTCTTCTGTGAGGTCGTGGTATTACACCAGGCGAGCCCGTCATATTCGCTTAACTTTTTTTTGATTGTTATCGGTTTTTCAAAAGGGCAACAGTTTCATCGGGTTCTTAGATGACCGTAGCGGAGCATGAGCTTCCCTATGCTTGGTCGGCACAGGCAGTCTTTATGACTCTGTTTTTGTCTAACGACAGTTGTGTAAGCACCCTAGAATGTTTAAAACAATCCTTCACTTACCCTTCAGCTTCATTGACAATGTTACAGACTGCATTAAAGAAAGCTAAAATGAATCTGGTCGCTGTGCCCAACAACCTCGTGGATGAGGTCCGGGTGCAGGCCAGGGACTACCCGCCGGCGAGGGCGCACAACGAAGTAGTTCCACTATCAGTCAAGTATACCGGTTAGTAGACGTTGCTAGACATCGGAGTATATAGGGAACAAACATACATCACCTTTTTATGCATATGTATATTGTCGGATTGGCTGTAACATCGGCCCTAATGGCATCTTCTACTTCACTGTTTTGTGGTGTCCAAGTGACAGATAAATCTGTAATGACTGACTCTTTAACTATGTTGCGGGCCGGGATTTATGTTTTCATTGTAATGAGTTCCTCTTAAATGTTTTATTTGGGCCGTTCTAAATATTAATACTTGTTATTTAGGTAAAGCGTCTGGAAAGAAGATAGAAGAGTTGAGGCAGAAGATGAAGGAGAGGAAAGCGTCCGCGCTGGTCGTGACGGCGTTAGACGAAGTTGCATGTGAGTTATTTAATATTTTACACTTTTATTGTGTTATCTATTTCTGTAGTAGACAGAGATAGGAAGGAAGAACAAAATATAGAAGGCTTGATTCTTAAAGTGGAGGACAGATCAATGAAATGCCATTATTTTTTCTCCCTCCTTTTCCGACTTTTAGGGTCGGTTGAGTACAGTAGTCCATACTGTAAAGGTAAGTTTTTAAGATGCTTTTTCGTGTAATAACTTTGAATTAGGTAGTATAAGTAAAAAGTTGTTACTGTCAAACATTACCATGGCAACCGATATTGTAAATGAAGGTTTGGCGTATGACGTTGTCACACGTGATTAATTCACGCACCAATAATGCCGTTATTACTGTGCGCTGATTAGCCAATCAGCGACGAGCGTTGACAACACAGCCAACCATAACGTCGCAGTGGTAATAGAGAACAAACTAGCTTTTTAGTACGTTCGACAAGTAATTATAATTACTTTTAACTTGTTCAGATACCTTAAACCTACGTGGCACTGATATCCTGTACAACCCTGTGTTCTTCTCCTACCTGGTGATCACCGCCAGCTCAGTCAAGTTGTTTTGGGGAGACGGACAGCTGACGCAAGTGGTGCTGGATCATTTGGCCTCCGAAGGTGCGCTGGTGGAAGGTCGACCTTACAACAGTATTGTTAGCTATCTTCATGGACTGGCTGTGAGTATTGTAAAATTCTTACGTATAATTACATTGAAATCATGTCTTAACTAAATGTTCCACTCCGTTGGTAGTTTAACAAAAGTGTTACTTTTTTCCAGAGGGAACTATCAGAGAGTGGAGACGGGGCCCGTGCTATTTGGTTATCGAGTGACGCAAGCGAGGCTGTCCATCGAGCTTCTGCAGGGGTGAGTTCATCTTAATCTACAGGATGTCCTGAAATGACGTGCACAACGGAATACCACAGATTCCTTGGACGAAACTATGACGGTTTAACTTAACCTATTTGTTTCAAAAGTTGCTTATTTCGGCCGCTAGAGGGCTCAAAGATTTTTGTACGCAAGTGTTTAATCTAATTTGGTTTTTGTGATTTTAGTGTTGGCCTTAGATTTAGCTAGGCCACCCATTAAGATATATCTAGGTCCTGATCAAATAACCGATGAGGGTATAAATTTCTAATGCTACACAACATTATGTAGTCAAATAAATAAATTTACGCTCGCGCTTATAACTTAGAGGGGTAGGCAGAGATGATGGATTTCCATTTGGCGCGAACCTGGCACACCTCTCTCGCTTCTTCTACATTGAAGATTGATTTTATTCAGTGATCGCTTAATATAGTTTGTTTGTTTCAGGAGGGCGTTCTGAAGAAACCTCTGGATCTGATATCCGAGGTGTCGCCGGTTGCCTTGGCTAAACTGATAAAGAACGAAGTGGAACTGCAGGTATGATGCAAAAAGTTGTATGTAATGAGTTGCAGATGCATTGCCCACCTTGAGACAGAGGACAAACAAAAAATGGTTATTTCCAATCCCATTCTCCCCTCCACAATCAAGTTTTCTGGCCCTTCCCATCCTTTCCCTTTAAGAAAAGGGTGGGAAGGGGGAGAGACCTAGGATTGGGCCTAAGGCCTCACTCATCAGACGAAACGCAGAGTATTTCTACTTCACGCCTGTTTTCGTGATCTTCACTAATTACTTACTTAAAAATTAGTACTACTAGTATTAGTACTAATAATTGTACAACAATTTAATGAATTTTTGCTGAAATCCCGACTTATTAGTAGATTTTTTTTTATTTCATCCCCCTTGGATGATATAAAAAAAATCTTTAGCATTGATATGTCGACCGGTTAAATACCTCGACCTTACAGAAGACACGCGTCAAGTATTTCTACCTGAGAGAGGAGCCGGAGCCCTAACACTACTCCTCTTCTGTTTCCTATCTCCATTCGATAGTAGGGAGAAGAGGATTTGACGGGGAAGGGGAGAGATAGGAAAATCAAATATACTTTTATCTGCTTATCCTCTTCTGTTCAGTAGAGGCAGGCCAGCGCGGTCTGCAACTCATTAGCATGTTGATGACTGTGGGTAGTGGTCACTTAACATTAGGAGCGCTTGCTCGTTTGCCATCTTCTATAGAATGAAATATTTTTGTTTACAAGTGCGTCGCGTTTTGTTCAGGGTTTCCGCAACTGTCACGTCAGAGACGGTATTGCTGTGGTGAGGTTCTTCCGGTGGCTTCACCAGGAGATCGGGAGAGGCTCCAAGGTTACTGAAGTTGAGGCTGCAGATAGACTATTAGAATTCAGACAGTGAGTTGATTTTATTCTTGTTCGGTTGTTTCTATATAAAGAAGGCGATGTGTGTATGTATGTTCGTCATAGACTCTGAACTGGAACGATAACGGTAAAATTTTCAGGAAGTCTTCAGATTGGTCTGACATAATTAGTACTATCCGGGCGAAGGTGGGGCGGTATTTCCGTATAACTAGATGTATTTTCATAAGTTTGAAAGACTTATGTTTTTTCTGCTTCAGACCTCCCTTAAACTACTTGCCGACTCTTATCTAGACAATTAGAGGTACTAAAAAATAATACCATCCCCTATAAGGGATAATTTTTGTAATTTTTCTCACCAAAAGCAAAAATATGATTTTTTTAAACTCGAAAATTAGATTTTAAACAAAATTTCATCCGTTTTTACACCCCCACATGTTATGTTCGTTCGTCGGGACAAATCTCTACAAAAATTATCCCAAATTGTGTTTTTTATTCCCGATGAGGGTTGGGTCGGGTGGCCAGCCTGTAGCCAAGACCTGACTCCGCGATGACTCCGTGGGAAAAGGGCAAGGAGATGATGGTTTGGTGTATATTCATTTTAGAGAAGAGGAAGACTTCTTGGGTCCGTCGTTCGAGACGATAGCGGGCGCGGGAGAGAACGGCGCCATCATCCACTACAGCCCCTTCAAAGTGGGCGACCAGAGAGTTATAAGGGAAGGCGACATGTTCCTGCTGGACTCCGGCGGACAGTACAGGTGAAAATATCTAGTCAGTTTATTTATGTAATGTTTAAACATCTTTTGTGACGCGTTTCCCTGGCTACAGATAGTGGTGCCCGTGCGAAGCCGGGGCGGTCGCTAGTATAATATTAAACATCCTGTACCCCTGACCCACACGTTGTGTATGCAAAATTTAATCATGATTGAGTGAGAACCCGTAACTAACTTACTTTTTACGTGAGACTAGTAAGTAAAGACTGCTGATTTAAGTACGAGTATAACGCACTATGCTAAGTTTGCTTTAAAAAAAGGAAAATATTAAGAATTCGGGTATTTAGGGTTTACTTGGCAGTAAGTCCCTTCCAGCCATCTTCTAAGTTGTAAATATTTCAATAATTAAGAAATGTTACAACTGAATAACACGCTAAGTTCCATACATATAGTATCTTTAATCAAAACCCAACACCTAGATGGCGTAGTTCGCGCTCGTAGGGCGAAGCTCGGGCGCGTAGATCCGCCGCTCGTGTTCCTCAGGAATGTTTTACGGAGTACATGTTGCAGAGCTTGACGCCGTAGAAGGCTCGGTTGTATGTTGCGTTATAATTAATTCCGTCGGCATTAACAGAGAAGGTTTATGTAGACGGGTGTACGATACGCCGTCATTGCGATCAATATGTCGTTGCGCTCCTGGCGGCTGCCAACGGTTATTGTAATAATTACAATATACTACACAGCGCTCTCCGATGGAAAGCTTTAGATAATTGTTTTCTAGTCGTTGGAAACGAGTAATTTTGTTTGCAAATCGCAGTTTTACGTTTGTGTGTCTGTTTTATATATATTTGGAGGTATTCCGAGAATTGATTGATTATTTTGTGAATTAATCGCTTAAACTCATTTCAATGCATTCGGCGCTTTAATCTTAAATATTTTTTTTATATACACTTTACTTACGAAACTTTGTTATGTACACTTTTGGGTTATCGTGTGCAATGCTTCTTCCCTCTCGCGAAAAGGAAGCCTTCGTACCCGCAGCGGGGAAACATACTAAGGAATACTCTTCCTTATAATTAATGATTGAATGAACTGGACTGCAATAGATATAGAATAGATTTGCTAAAAGGCCAAGAAATCTTTCCCTTTGTTCAGACGACACATTTTGTCGTTCATTTTTAAGTTGCAAAAGCCCGGCGAAGCGAGCATAATAAAATGGATTGGCGAGCGTAACCAACGCTTTGTTATATTGCCATGTTGATTAAAATATTGAGCTTTGAAGGTTTATGATCGTCGGTACATAACATAAAATAAACGCGACAGAACTCCGTAAACTTAGTTTAACTGTTGTAACTTTTTCCTTCCCGAATTTACGCACTTTATTTTCCTAGAAGTTTGGTTTGCAGTCACCTAAATTAAGTAATTTAGGTACTGGCTCATCTGGTGAACTAAGAGTCCACTCAAGTTATTTGTATTTTCGTTAAGAGCGTAATGTTGCTGCATTATAATAATGGTAAAGACACGAACCTGGTATACAACGCATCGATGTAATGATCGACCGTTACCTGTTTCTTGTGTTTTGCGCGGCGGTCCTGTCTTCTGATTGTCTGAGCAACATACCGGCTCGAACAGATAGACCGATTGGTCTCCGCGGGAGTTCTATCTCGCACTTCATTCGGCGCGGGGTTCATTTTCAAAACTTTTCTGGTAGTCCAAATACTTCAAATGCTTTTTAACTGATTTACTACGACCGCACTTGACGACAGTTCACAACGCTATGAGCTCCGAAAGTGACATCGGCTGCCTCGTCCTAGCTGGCAAGTGGGGGTACGACAGTGGCGGGAGTTTCCCGCCATATTTATTCTTGACTGTCCATACCAATGACCGCGCATATACCAGCTAAGTATACAATGCACCTTCATATACAATGCTGTATGTTTTCCGGAGGCACATCAATAAACGTATTTAATTCTTACAATGCCTATAGGGACGGTACGACTGATATCACTCGCACGCGGCACATGGGCGTGCCCAGCGCTGGGCAAAGGGACGCCTTCACGAGGGTCCTCAAGGGACAGATGATGGTGGGCAGCGCACTCTTCCCTCAAGGAGTAAAGGTGAGTTGTTCTAGTTATTTTTATTATTTAATTGTATTTTTGAGTTGTACTAATTTTTTAGATTAAACGGCCTTAATTAAACAACCTGTCACGTGCATATCTCACTTTGAAACATGAGATGGTTTGTTCGAATTCATTACATAATGATTTGAAGATGCGTTGCCTACCTATAATAAACAGAAAAATGGATATTTCCTTTCGCTACTCCATTCTGACATTCTCTTTTTCTTCCTGTATTATAGAGGGATGGGAAAGGGAAGAGGAGTAGCATGAGGTCTTGTGACAAGAGCTTAGTTGTTGTTTCTCTAGGGCAACGTGTTGGACAGCTTCGCCCGCCAGCACCTGTGGTTCGCGGGGCTGGACTACGCGCACGGCACCGGCCACGGCGTCGGGCACTGCCTCAACGTGCACGAGGGTCCCTCCGGCGTGTCCTGGCGGCCCTACCCACACGACCCCGGCCTGCGCCCCGCGCAGATACTGAGCAATGGTGGGCGCTCGCTTCATTCTTCGTTTCTCATCTTTCTCACTAGAAACTTTCCTATAACTTACAATTATAGTAAATTGTAGTGTCATATGGCAACCCATAATATGTTTATTTTCCTATCCTTTACGATTTTTTTACGGAATAAAAGTTTGCCCTGACATTTTTTGTATCCCTGAAAATATGTGTGCAAAATTTCATGGTAATCGGTTAGGTTCTTGAGTCGGGGAGTTCCTCAGTACGTAACAAACAAACTGCCATTAGCATTTATAATAATAGTTTAGGTTAGAAAAACTGATACTTGTTAATGCAATTCTATCAATTTAACAGTTATTTTAAAGTAGCGAAAGTGAGTGGCAGCGTTGGTAGGGGACGCCCTAGGAGAACTTATATCGATCAGATTAATGACTTACTAAAAAAGGGCGATATAAGGAGCACCCATAACCGACGAGCATGTACACGTAGGTGTAAGAATGTAAAAGAAGCGAGAGAGGTGTGTGCCAGGATCGCGCCAAATGGAAATCCAAGATCTCCGCCTACCCCTCTGAGTTGCGGGCGTGAGCGCATATTTATTTAGATTTGTTTTGACTCTCAGAGCCTGGTTACTACAAGGTCGGGGAGTACGGCATCAGGCACGAGGACCTGGTGGAGATCGTCTCCGTCACCAAGGACTCTGATCATCCCAGGGTATGTAAATATAAACACCAATATACCAATCTGTGCTACTCACTGATAATGTCTATGGCGTACTGTCTGTGGTATGTACGTTGTGTTCAGATGTCCTGTCTACTAGTCTATGGTCAGTTTTTCTGTTCTATTGTCCGTAGGGACGTTGTCTATGGTATATCTACGTTTTGTTTACTGCAGGCGTCGGGTCTACTTGGTGACTTCGAGGGTCGCGGCGCGCTGGGCTTCAACACCCTGACCCTGGTGCCGCACCAGCGCGAGTGCATGGACACTACACTACTTGATGACTTTGAGGTATTTATATAGGTTACTTAGCCAAAGCGAATGCTTAGCGAGGTTTGGTGACAGTTATATAAATATACAATACTTTGGAGCATTTACTTCGCTTAGCATAAGTTATGTTTTTCGAGTAGCGCCTGGTAACAATATCTCAATGTCAAAGTGAATTGAACGAGTACAAATTTAGATTTTATATAATAGTACATAGAAAATTTGACGAATTGAGTTATTTATGAAATATAAATAAACTGATTAATTGTGAAATCTTGTGAATTTCCATAGATTTCCCTTTTCCAAACCTGAAAATTCGGCCTACGTATTGTATTTACGTCATCACATCGTTAAATTAGAACTGTTTATTAAATTATTGCAACAATTTTATTATAAATGTAATATCTTCCAGTTATCCTACATCAACGCGTACCACGCTAGAGTGCTGAAGACCTTGGGCCCAATCCTCCAGGCCAGGGGCTTGGTGGATGACTACAGCTGGCTGCAGCAGCAATGCGCGCCCGTGCTCAGGGAGTAGGCAGGAGACGAACCACCGAGCCGAACCGGTGTTCAGCAGGAGTCCCCAACGAATGCTACGTACGTCAATTTTTTAGTAGATAGTTTGTCCTGACTTTTTCATCCAAAACAATTTGTTTCAGGTGCAACGTATGAAAACGTCCTTCGCAAGTACATTTATATGCATTTTAATAATTGTGTATATTTTAATAAATCTATAACAATTTTGCATGAATAGTTTTATTTTATCGGTTTTGTGACGGATAAGGCTCGAGGACTTCTACGAATCAACTTTTTCAATCGTTTCAGCTTGATTTTTAACGTTTAACTACCCTTACCCCAAGAGTCCCTATCACTAAGACTCTGCTGTCCGTCTGTCACCAGTCTGATGAACCGTGATAGACAGTTGAAGTATTTCTGTTACCGTTCCAACTATAAATACTAAAAAAATTAGTAAAATAAATATTTAAAGAGGCTCCCATACAACGAACGTGATTCTTTGCCTTTTTTAATTAATAATTAATACAAATACAAAAATGATATAGCGAGAGAAATTGAGTTCCATCCGGGTGTCCACACGACACCTCTAACTTTTTGTTGTATATATTTTAAATTGTAGAAAATCCAGTTTGAATTATTAAAGTATGAAGGAAATAATAATAGTTAAAATGAATATATTCTAATTTGTATCCTTGATTAGAAAATACATTCTTATAATAACCGAGTAATAAATCGATACAGATTTGTCTTGCGTATAAAATCAGGGACTTATTATTAATTAATATAAATTAAGTTATTCGCCTTTAAAATATATAAATAATTAATAATTGTGCTAAAATATACGCTTAACATAGTTGCATTCAACACATTATCGGTCCATAAATTAACTTAACTGGATTAAAAAGGACGAAATGGTAACTATACGACGAGTGCAATATTGAAAAACTAACAAAATTTAAATAGTAAAAAAATAACTAGCATAATAAATTCGTTTCAACTGAGATTACGTCATTGTCAAATTAATTGCGTTTAAGAAATGATGCGCCTCAAGTAGCATGTTAAATAGCTGTTATTTTTCTTAAATAACTAGTTTTTAAAAATACGAAAAGCAGCTAAATTAAACGCTGTAAATAGCTTTTTATAGCGGCTTAATAAATACGATAAAACTGACAAAATTAAGCTAATTGTATGTCTACAGTTAAAATATAAAATAAAATGTTACACTCGAATGGACCCTATCGTTTTCTTCTAGGAAATTTATACTTTTACATCATTTACAATTAAAAGTTAATAAATAATGTTTTGTGATGGATTGGGCATTTTATTGATTCCATGGTTTACGCTTTTTCTTCTAAGATCTGTTGCATTCTCTCTGCTTTTTTTCTTCTGCTATGAATAAACGGTACGAAGCCCCAAAGTGCTGCACCACTACAAAGTATCAAGCCTAGAGTGACGAATAGCGACTTGTATGACTTGGTATATTCGGACCAGATCCCACAAACCGGCGGGCCTATCAACTGTAAGATGCCGTTCACAAACAGGCTTATTCCGTAAGAGGACATCAGCCGTTCCGTCCCCAGCATCTCGGTCATAACTAATGCGGTGACACCCACATTTATGCCTGAAGCTATACCGAATATCGAACAAAATACGCTAATGGCGAAATAGCTTGACATTAACGGTATCATTGCTAAACTAATACCGGATATTAACAAACCGGTTATAAAGAAATAACGTTTCGGAGTTGAAACGACATCCGATATAGCGGAGCCGCCGATCCGCCCGACCAAATCTAACGCGGAAATAATTGACAGCAAATAGGCGCCCAGAGATTTGTCGAACCCGCATTCGACCGCGTAGGACGGAACTAGAATTATAAAGTTCGTGTACGAAATAGCGCAAGTGCAGTTGGATATTAGAATAACTAAATATATAGGATCTTTGAGCAGCTGCACATCGAAGTATTTACTCGGTTCTTTTTTAGCATTATCGTCGCTTGGCTTCTTCTTACATCCGCAGCAGTATGCGATCGGCGCCAGGCTGTCGGTGACCGACTTAAGGCTGAACTGCGAAGCGAATTCGCTCGGTTTCTCGAAAGCGGAGAGCGTCGAGCCGTGGAAGGGTGTCGACATGTACTGGAAGCTGGAAGTCGAGGGACTACGTTTCGGTGTCTTCGGCACGGTGAGCTTCCTCCCGAACGTATCGTGAGAATTGGCTCGGCTCGATTTACCTTCCGGCACCGATTCTAATAACGATGGATTGCTGGGCAGATAATTTGACATTTTACTGGATATTTGTGGTAAGCCATGCCTGGAAGAAGTGGATATTTTTCTAGTTCTGCTATCCTCCGATAGTCTCATGACTTGAGCGGCACTCGCGGATCTGGCGAAGTCCAGCTTGTTCGGCGATCGGTCGTCTAGCGCCAGATTGGACTTGTGCTTGAAGATGGGCGGCGAACCGTTGGGGTACTTGTCGGTGGGCGTGTTGTCCTCTGAAGTCAGCACCAGCCTCGGATGGCTCGCTTCCAGACCGATCGGATCTTCCTCCGCGAATGGTTCTAGCTGGAGAAAAAATAACTCACTTATTTCTGCACGTTATCGCATTAACTGTTAGTTTTTATAGCAGAATGAGTTCAGCTCTAGTAATATAGTTTTACAGAATATTCGTTATACATACCAATTGAGTCTTAAAATTGTCCGATTGCATTATCGTATCTCTTCACAGAAACCAGACCCCGAGGGTTGTTAAGCGTTTATCGAAATGAAAAAATAAAATTCAAGAAAAAATACATTTTATTATACATTATAAAATTAGCTAATAATGTTACATTATAGATGGAGCATTTATAAACTAGACAACGGAGTAATTTGTGCAGAATTATAAAAATTGTAATAAATTCAAAGCATTACATCTCCAATGTTCATTATACAATTCGAAGAAACGTTGTGCGTTATTGAATTCCACTGACTAATATTGGCCAATTGTAATAACTAGGCAAAGTCAAAGTTAAATGTCTCGTGTACACTTCAATGGATTGGAGTATTTACTAGTTATAAATGTACATTATGAACGCAGTTGAGTTTGTTTTCAGATGTAGAAAGATGAAAAATGATTCAGATTTCATTTTCAAGATTATGGTCTCCGGTATCGACAAAGTTATCGTAGAAAATAACGTTTCAGTAAATGCACATTTCTACCAAAAGATGGCGTTCTCCATAAAATATGTCGGAGCCGTTCATTATGAAACGTTACCCTTTGCTGTTACAATTACTGTAAATTAAACCAACTTATCGTCGTGTGATGCTGTGTGCAATATTTGGACATGTTTGATTAACCTAAAATGGCAGAAAAATTGCAAGAACCAATACTATTTTTACACTGCCACCGATATATTGCGAACTTTGTCAGGTTTTAATGGAGCTAGGCATGTTATAAACTGTCAGCAAAACATTTACATCACCCATATTTACTTTGATCTTTTTAAGATATTAAGAGGAACCTAACCTATAATTATCCTTTATTGTAACTTAAATATTAAAATAATACGCAAGAAAAAATACCATTTGAAAGTTTACCAATTTACAATCTTTTCGTTCGTTGCGGCGTAGGCAGCGATAATAAACATTTCAACATGATTATAAAAATCCTATTATTTTATTTATCAACAGATGGCGCTTTTAAGTCACACGTGAGGATGACATCGAGAGGCTGGAAAAAGAATTAGATAAACAATCCTATACGGAAATACTGGCTTAATAAACTTTTTAAGGGGTGATCATAGTTCAACGTATCTTTCCCTTGTTCACTCATTTATCATGTCCACCAAAATGTTTACCGATTTAAGTCACAACATCACACCTAGCATGCTTCTCAAGGATTACAACCGCATTAATTCTACTGCTTGCTCGTCCATGCTTGTCCTGTCAAACTCCCTCTCCATACTATAATCGCAACTAAAATGGACACACGACATTCTGTCAGACATCTTCTACTGTGCCTATAAACGCAATCATCTTCCGTCGTTAAAAATCTGCCACCGCTGTATAATATCGAAGGCGGCGCATGTAAATACAACTATTTTGTAGATTTTTGTCTAAGTAAGCCTCAAAAGGTAACAAAACTTTTACCTTTTATCCATAATTAAGACGAAAAAAAATACAAATAAAATCGTTCCCTCCGTGTTCACATAAAAAAATAATTCAAAATAGCATAATGAAATAAGTTTCTACAAATAACATTTATATAAAAAAACCTATCACATAAATGATACGGAATAATTGATAAAAATATTGCAACAACAATACAATGCGTAATATATATATATATATATATATATATAGCCCTTCCCTTAGCTCTTTTAATTGCTTCTCCAATCTGGAAAAAAGATAAGGCAAGAATAAAAACGTTTCGTAGTAAATTGCCCGCCGGACCGGTATCCGGTACACCGGATTGTATAGGTGACCCATACACCATCGGTAATCCGGCAAAAAAACGGTAAAAACTAATTGTAACAAAATCAAGTGTAGTTAGTAATTTATCTAGATTACTTTAAAACCTCACCATATAACTGAAAATTACAATTTGATAAATATCGCGTGCCTATATTGTAACAACGAACCCAGCAGACGTTGTCTTGGTCGTCAAGAGTTAAAAAAACCTGCACCACCTGCCGGGTTCGATCGGGAATATAAACCCATTAAAACACACACAAAAATCAGTCCAGCTATTTCGGAGTAATTCACAGTTCACATACACACGCACAGAAGAAATATATATTTATATATAAATATAACCTAAGAATCTTGGCACTTTAATAACGATTTACACTCTCGTCACTCGTTATTGTACAGTGTACAAAAAAGTTTACACCGTTTAATCATACAAAATAGATTAACGAACATAGTATTGCTTTGTCGCTCGTTGTACAAAGCTACGAGGGCGCTTTCCACACGACCCGCATATTATTTTTTTTTTTAAGTTAAAGGAATTTTATTGAAACGCCCAATGAGTGTAGGAACCAAAGATACTGCATTGAGATTAAAATTTTACAACATTATAATAAAATTATTTAGTATTTCCTATCTAGAGTATTTAATTACTTTGTAGTCATTAAAAAAATAAAAAAAATGTAAAAAGATTTCACATTGTCCGAATAAAAACAAAGTGGCCATATAACTTGTGCAAAACAAGAGTAGCGAATTATTTATTCTCAATGACTAAATCAAGTCATTAGAATACAATACATTATAATAACTTCGTAAATATAAAATAAGTCATACCTAACTTAAGTCATCTAAAACCTATGAAATTTGGAATGAACGTAACGCTAAACTTTTTGCATATGCAACTTATCTTGTGCCTTTCTCTTTTTATGTCTATTTATTAGCGGCATGAAGAGCCACAGCGATGAACCGGCGATAAATATAAAGCCGAACGTTACGAACATGTTCACGTAATTCTTGTCGTATTCGAACCACAAACCACATATCGGCGGCCCAATTAACTGCAAAATACCGTTGACGAACAAACTAATACCGTAAGTCGACATTAGTCGATCCACCCCCAGAATTTCGGCCATAACTAAAGCGGTCACACTGTTATTAATACCAGAAGATAGCCCAAAGAGGGCGCAAAAGATACTAATAGTTGTGTAACTCTGTAAAAATGGTATAGTAGCCAAGGTGACACCTGAAAAGAATAACCCGCCAACGAAATAGAATGATTTTGGTATTAAATTCAAATCGCATAGCGCGGAGCCGCCTATACGTCCGACCAGGTCGAGTGCTGATACCGTACTGAGGAGTAACGCGCCTCTAGATTTATCGAAGCCTATATTCTGAGCGTAGGAAGGTAGGAGGATGATAAAATTGGTACAAGATATAGCGACGGTACTACTCGATATCAATATAACTAAGTAAGTCGGATCTGATAGGAGCGTTACATCGAAGAATTTGTTCGGCTCACTCTTGACTTTGCGCTTACAACAGAAGCAACAGTAAGCTACATCGGCGACACTTTCAGCTATCGATTTTAAAGAGAATTGAGAAGCGAATTCGTTCGGCTGTTCGAAAGCAGAGAGTGTTGAACCGTGGAATGGCGTTGAAACGTAAGCGAAGCTGGAAGTCGACATGTTTCTCTTGGGTCCGACCGTACTCAGTCTCCTACCGAACGTCTCTTGTGAGCCAAGTCGCTTCTCAAGCCCATCTGGGGCGATAGAAGCAGAACTGTAGTTGGCCTTCGACATCGGTCTTGTATAGGACAGCTTGCGTTTAGAAAGGTTGTATTTTAAATTCTGCGTTGAATTCATACAGGCCTGACTGTTGAGGTCGTGCGCTTGTGATAGATTCTGCTCGGAGTTCTCCTTCAGTAGTTTCTCTTCGGGTATTCCGTTAGTTTTATCGTTGGTTAATACGTGTGATGCCATTTTGTAGGCCTCTATCGGTTCCTCCTCTTCGAACAGTATGTCGTCCTGCAGAGGAAATTGTTACTTAAGTTCTAGATTATAAGATGCATATTTGTATTACGGTTAGTTATTCGTTTTAATATTAACTAACTCTCCTATTCATGCAAAAATATTCAATATTAGATAATTTAGAAAGTGATAGCATACATACAACATAAATATAATAACCAAAATGAAAAACGGAAACCAACCGAAAACTAGATAACCCTTTCGAATCGTAGAGAGAACCGAAAAACTATAGTTTTAGTGAGTTTAGTATCAAATATTAACATTTCATTAGTTGCTATATCATATGTATTCGTGTATAATATACGTATTTATACGTTGTTTCACAGCAAGATGGGAATTTTGTAAACAAAGGTATTTGCGTTAATATTTGTAAATTCCAAAATATTTAGGAAGAAATTTTTTTTCTCACATTACTATATAACATTAACCGTCCATACTATAAAACTTCACTTCACTTCATTAGTATCATGATTTCCACTAAATTACACCATTTCCAATATTAGTACAAAATGGTAATGACAAATTTACAACAATATCTTGCAGTGAAACCCCCCGCTTGCCGCGTCTGTGTCTAACTTCAACTTACCGCGATAAACTAAAAAACTAAAATAATATTTTCACCTAAAACTTAAATTGGTAAATATTACAATATTTATTGAAGAAGACGTAATACGACAGCAAAAAAACGTCATCGTGTATGGTCTGCTATCCGCAATGCCGCGGTCGCCAGAGCTATCCAAAAATAATCGTTACGTTAACTTTAAGTATAACGATAGTCCGGACTAACAGGACGAATGACGAATGAATACGAGGTCCTGTTTGGATGCGACAAACTTAAAAATGACTGCATGGATTTTTTCCGTTATATTGTGTATTGGAATTTATGCTACCCTTGCGACGCCGGCTCGAAAACCTACTAACGATATAACGCAGATTTTCATACTTCATAATGTTATGCAACAAACATGAATTAAAGTTAGAAAACTGTCGTTGTTTCAATATAATCACTTTGTTGTTGTAGTAAGTCAGCCTTTTCTAGAATGTTTCCCACTGCAGGGACAAAGGCCTCCTCTCCGAGAGAGGGAACGAGTCGTAATTCGTTATAAAAGCTATTTGAAAAAAAAAACTGGTAACTGTCAATATCCCAATATACCTTTGTTATGAACGCTATTTAAAAAAATTAAATAAATAAATATTAAATATCCTAAAAAACATTACTAGTAACTGTCATTGTCCCAATATAATCACTTTCGTTATAAACGCTATTTGAAAAAAAAACGTTACACTCTATTCGGCATTTTTTTCTTTTGAAAATGAAACTGTTCGCTCATTCAGTGTCAGTGTTCTAAGGAAAGTGATTACTTTTGGAAGGCGTGCGTTATAAATAACGGTTATTGGTTATAACAGTGCTATCAATGTTAGCGAGGTACATCGAACATGCTATTTAACGCGATAACAGCTATTTTTATCTACAGCTCTACATGCGTAAGCTATTTCAAAACAAAAATGGCGTTTGAGATTGTAAATGGATTTACCAAATTGTTTAATAAAGAAATATTGAATTTTTAAATAATTTTTGTGATCAATTATAGAGTGAAATAGGATATAAATTTAATAATAATAATAAAAGCAAAACCAACATGCGATGGAGGGTGACAAGCGTACAGAAAACAAAAGAACCAAAGAGTAAATAAAACTAGAAGACAATACAAAACACTAACATAAGAATAAATTACACATAAAAACGTACAGATAAAATGAGTGGCTTACTTTGTGTGTGACGTCACGGAAATGAGCCCAGTGTAAGTGACAGGTTTCATTTTCAAAAAAAATATATGAACACTTCAACGCGAACATTAAAAATAAACGTAAATCAACACGCGAATAACTTTTATAGCTATACATACAAGTAACCATAGGTTATAAATATGCAACAGAGTTCCAAGCCGCTCCCGGATAAATAAGCGGGATAATAAACATTACCCGAACGTACTGAGACCTTACAATAAAGTATTACTTTTATTTTCTTAGTATTGTCGATGTCCTGCATTACCTAAGTCGACGTATAGTCGGGAAAAAAAGGTTCGTCACCTTCAAGTCGACATTTGCTTGCACCTTTGACAAATAAAAGTGTAGTAATGTTTACTATTTTGAACCTTGTTACAATACCAAGAAAGTAGAATTTTATGTACAATTGTCTACACAATCCTTAAGTCACAATTTGATAGAGGAATGAATTTTAAACTGAATTGATATACCCCGACTATGCATACAAGTTAAACAAAATGATTCGTGTCATTACATATCAGAAACTGATGACTGAGAAACTTCTGTATATTGACCTTTGATATAAAGCACACGTATATAAAATATATCCCATAGAATTAAACGATAAATCCCGAGGTCAACAATAAAAAAAAAACCCCGCGAAACAAGTTAAGCAACAACCGACAAGATGTTACGACCCCGCGGCAAAGTTCAACCTACCTGAGGCACGTCTTCATCCTCCTCGGGCTCCTTGTACTTCCTGACCATGTGCTCTTCGACGGGTTGGAACAGTAAGGCGGCCGCCCATACGTTCAACATGATCCCGCCCAATATTAAAACTGCTCCCCTGGAAAAATAAAAACTTCATAAGAAATCACTTCCATCATTGTTTTGAATAGTTACCGTGATAGCAATTAGGCTAATTAAATAAACGGTGGTCGGATTAAACCTAACCTAAACGACAAAAACATGGGAAAATAAAAGTATTATTATTACTCCATTATTAATATTTTCCTACTTTTTTAAAACAAAGATAACAAGAATAAATACAGTATCAGCAACAAAGATAGTGTTGCTAACGGTACTGAGTGTTGCATGTCACAAAATTACGTCACCATAATGACGGCCAGGCGCTTTAGCAATTTGCGTGGGTAATAATAGTCGATAGTATACTTAGAAAGCAGTTTACTCAACAGCTACATACATAAGTATAATTAAATGGACCAAAGGAGCAATAAATACGAGTAAAGTCAAATTGCTGAGACCACCACGAAGAAACATGGACTAGGAAGACTATTGAGGGATTTGTTTTGTTGGTATGGCCTTCATATTAGATAGAACACCAAGGAGGTTGAGTCCTTCTAGGACCCGCAAAAAACATTGCCTCACTGTCAGGTGACACTTGTCATAAGACCATTATAAACTTCGTCCTAGAACCCTTAGCAGTAGGCGATGGACTTGAACTAAGAGTTCTTGTTTTTGGATCCAGTTCTTATCCTCACTTGTATCCATATGTCTCCAGCAGATATCTCAGTACGGGGGGGAGGATGATGCTGCCGAACGCCGAGCCGGACATGCAGATACCATTGGCCAGGCCTCTGAGCCGGACGAAGTATGACGTCACGATGTAAACTGTCGGCGGAAAGGCTAGGCCAGCACCCGTGCCCACCATTGCCCCGAAACTGGAAAAAAATAACAGAATTACCAGTGGTAGAGGCAACAGCAGATGTTGGACTTATGATTTCATTCATTTCAAGTCCCTAGGCCAAGTAGTTAGAGCTGTGTTGTGTTTCTTATTCAAAAATATTTCTTTCTTACCTAAAGTACAGGTATCCGATTGAAAACGCCAAACTGCTGAAAATCATTCCGAAAGCGGCGAAACAGCCACCAATCAGAGTGACCGTCCGGTACGACCATTTCACGGAGAGTATAGATGATATAGGACCTGGAAACAATTTAAAAACTCACGCTCATTTCCAAGGGCGGTAGGCAGAGAGTACGGACCTCCATTTACGTTGCGTCGACCTGCACGTAGCCGGCAAGACATTTCCGTCCCAACAGTCACCTGTTCTGCGAGCTACGGGTCCCAATGTCAAAATTGCTGGCGAAGTACCCACTTATTTAATTACTAATATATATATTATTCGTGCTCCGATCTATGAAGAATGGGTCTTGATCACGGAATCCCAAGCGGGTATTTTAATTCTACTGGGGATTACATGATTTCTGATGGGTTTTATGACTGACAGATAATTGCCCTCTGAAGGTCTTTGACTAGAATGTTCCTTTTAGCGAAAGACGTGTCAAATATTAAACAAAATTATTCTAAGTCTGTAAGTCTGTATGATACATACCTAGACTGCTGTATAGAAAGTAACAGAGGGCCACTATCCCCGATGACGCGTATTCGCTGGCCTGGAAGACATCTCTGAACTCCACCAGGAGTACTCCGAAAGACTTGATGGTACCAGGTATAAGTATATTGACTAACGTCGCACCTGAAATAAAACCATCGATAAAATGAATACGTGAACTTTGGGAATGTTTTAAGAAATATTATTTTAATTAAGCTTCTTATTAGAAGGGGTAAACGAACACCGATCTCCTAAGTTCACAGCGTACGTTTTGATCGGACAGATAAGATGGGAAAATTTTGTAATCTAAAATGTATGTGGTGCAAGTAATAGTGTGTAATGTATATCCTATACAACTTTCTAGTGGTGAATTATTTTTAAAAAATCGCCTTAGTAGTTTTAGAGTTAACTCATTATAAACGAACAAAGTCCTATTTAAAACATAAGCATAAAAAATGTAAAATGGGCGAATACAGTTATTAGAATATGTGTCACCGAACGATTGCGTAAATCGACATTTTACAACTGGATTAGTTATAGACTGACAGCAAATTGTGATCTGAACAAATCAGTTAAAATTTGACGTGTCATTTGTAAGTTAAATGAAGCGTCGAATTCAATCCGTCAAATTATCTGATACTAGCAGCCCGCCCCGGCTGCGCGTGGGTATTTAACAAAATTATAAATACAAAAATCTATCGTCCACAATGGTGACACAATTTTTCAAATCGGTCCAGTAGTTTCAATGCAAACAAACAATCAAATCTTTTCACTTTGAATGGAATATATTTATAGGTTAGGTTCGTTAGGTTGGACATGATATAGTGGTACGCCCCGGCTTCGCTCGGGTGGCAATTATTTATCTAATCGCTACCAAACTTCACAGGAACACCCGCTGGGCCAAGCTGAACATTTCCTGATAATTTCATCGAAATCGTTCAAGCTGATTCGGAGTCTTTAGGAAACATACATACATATATCGCTTTTTATATATATAGAAGATTACATTTTAAAAAGATATTTATCAAATAAAAAGTAAATATTGTTTGCGTTCCATTTGCTAACAGTTGATACAGGCAGATTGCCTAGTCCGATTGTCAACTGACGATTTTCACAAACAGTCGATGACACATTCGAATCAGAGTTCGCCGACCGGAAAGTTGTTAAGCGATGATGGTATTTCCTTTGTCCATTATATTATCAAATTAATAATGTAAAAAATATTGTAGCGTTTATAATTTATCCGACCGCCTGCCTGACGCCAACCCTCCTCGGGAATAATCAGCTGCACTAAGTTATTTTACCAATGCGATTAAAACATTAACGGACCGGTATATATATTTTATTTAAAATTAAAGTGCAAATTGTTGGCATGGCATGGACAGAGTTCTAGACATGTGTACCTGATGTTGGTACGGGTACACTTAGAAAAATTTTATGTTTAAGGGAGCGAGTTTCATGTCGGATGATACATCGATCTGGAAGACCCTTTCTGCCAACCCCATATAAAGTGGGAACAGAGAAACGATGATGATATATATAGTTGAAGACAATTCGTCAATTTTAGCACAGAATTTATCCTTGACGAAGGATAGCTGAAATCTTTCCCATCACTTAACTTCAGTTGAGATTGTCGAACACTGGTATTTAAAGCAAAAAAACCGTTTTTGTACCGATTCCTGAGGCGTATCCAGCAGTGTACTGGGACTACTCTCTATTCTCTTGTACACTGCGGGCCAACAAAATCATCTCGGTTTACCTACGAGAACGAACCAGCCCCACTTGCCGTCGGGCGGCACCATCTCCCAGTCCCTTTCTGGAGCCGGCCCAATGGTGAAGCGACCGGCGCCCACCGCTGGGCTCTCATCCTCTGGCAGCTTTACTGTGGGAGAAAACAAAACAGTGGTGAGTTAATGCAAAATGAAGTATACATCAGGATAACTGTCGAGTCATGAGCTTGACTGTGTACAGTGCCAGCGCCTACCTACCTCAATGGACACAGGGGAAGGCCATAAACAGTAAAAAGGATATTTTATTTTCCCCTGAATCCCTTCCTTCGTCAAATCTTCTTCTCATTTAGATATGAAGGGGAAACGACATGAATTAGGCCTCCGGTACCTCGTTTATCGCAAACTTCTAGGTGACGCGTGTCTTGAGGTCGAGCCAGTACATTTCTGCAACAGTTGTGATGCGGACTTGGACTCTACCACTACCCTTCACCTCAGTTAGGTTAAAATATTATTTGGTTAAAGATTATTCATTATTTTAGAAAATTAACTGCCGCTGTTAGTGTTTACATAGACTAAAATTTATCTAATAAGTTATTGTACTGTTTTGTTTCTTTTTTAAACATTGTGTTTACTTAAATCCAAATAAGAGAAATGCCTAACTATTTGCTTACATTGGAAAAGATAAAATATTTACACAGCCAACCAAATTAAATACACAACTAACATTGTTATGTATTGCTGCGACTGTCTCGTTCTCACACGACACGTCGCTAATAGTGCCTTGACGTGTCTGGGAGTACACATCCAAAATACACATCCAAAATAGTTGACAGGTGTCACATTTTGACAAGCGATCTCGCTAACTAGCGATTGTATATCGACAGCGAAGTTCGTTAAGGAATCGCTTCGCGGCGAATGTACTTTGTCTAGACACTGAACTGTAACCGAGTGGACCGAATATGGCGCAGTCTGTTGACCTGCTTCCACCCGGACCAGACGCACAGCCGCGTTATAAATACCACTGGAGATACCTTGGCTGACGTCCAGCTCTGCTGGAAAATAATACTGAAGCTTTTGCTTTGTGTTTAACGCCATTATTCACATAACTTCCTAATATTACAAGAAATCACGATAGAATCCCGCCATTTTGCCCGACTGACCCAGAAGGACATTTATGTAGGTATACCTTGTTTCACAGCGAGATAGGATTTTTGTAAACAAAAGTTTATACGTTAGTGAACCATCTATGAATTATAGGGCGGAACGTAGTTTGCCGGGCCAGCTAGTGTTTTCTATTTAGCAAAGCAACAACGTGGCATGTTTCGTGGAATCGTACAAAAATATGGACAATTATGCGGCCAGAGCACGTATTATTATACGGTATTCCATATACCAATGGCATTTTATACTAAAGATACGCATACGAAATCGACGCTTACGGTGACAGCAACAATCACACGTCAAATGGTGTGAAAAGGATAGCGTCATTAAAATCACAAGACAAAAGACGACAGCTATTGTTTGTCACTTAAGCGTACATGCAAATAAAGAAAAGGCGTCCTAATCAGGACGCCTTCGAGTCTTCATTTTTCGACCGCTGACATATCCAGTACTTTTGTATTATATCATTGCCATACAACTCGAAAATAACTATGTCGACTACTCGATACGTATCAATCTACAATAATTACATACATATCATGACATACATACGTAAGCCCGCAATGATGTCATATGTGCGTAACCGCGTAACTTGTATGTCACCGATCGATTGCGAACTAAGTCAATTTATTTTTAATCTAATATTATAAACTGTCAGCAAATTGTGAACGGAACGAATCATGTCAAACCTACTGTTTATTTGGTGAATGTATTTAATATATTGACTTTTATAATCATATCATGTTAACAGTGGCATGAATGTACCACGCCCGGCAAAATAGCAAAACCTCACGGAATACAGGCGTCAAGTAGAAGTTTTTTCCTTTCCTAACAAGGAGGAGAATTGGACGGGGAAAAGAAAATAACTTTTCCCGTCTCCGGACTCTTAATATTAGACAACCCGACTGCTTGCTATCCTGTTCCATAAAAAACAGACCAAGATAATTAATATTCCATCCAAACTTACGATTCGCCTCGACACTTTATAAACTGTAAGTCCGATATTATAATACTAGTCTAGTCGTATTATAAACTGTCGGAGTTAACATTTGTTCGGTGACATCATACTCATGGAGCGAATGTCACGTTTCTTTATGTGAAAAACGAGCATGATGTATGGATGTAGAAGTAACGAGAAAGCCGAATAGAAATTTATGCTCTCTGCCTACCTCGAGTCCGCGTATTTCACTCTTTTCAAGTATTATTTCGATCTTTAATCATAACTTGTTTAATTATGAATGAATCAATTTGTTTGTAATGTCCTATCGTTAAGTAACCTTGTGCTTGTTTCTAAGTTATACGATAAGCACGGCAACTTACTTATTTTAGTAGCTATTTAAAATTTGAGAGAATACTATGAAATAATGAAACGAGTCATTGAATAATACACAAAGTTAGGGACATGACATTTTGCACAGGGATTTATGTTATTGCGTATACGAGAACTAAATCATAGTTTAAAAAAATATTAAAATACACTTTAATGGTATATCCACACCGCAGTTACTTTTTATGGAGCAACGTTTCCATTGAGGAATGTTACCTAATGTTATCGTGTTGCATTAAGTTGCATCACAAAAATGAACTGCAGTGTGGATACACTTTACTAGCCGAACTAAAAAAAAATAGGAAAGCGTTTAAAAAAATCATTTTATCTTAAAAAATCGTGTGGTGCTAAATGGCCTTGGTAATTTACTAGTTAATCCTACGCTTTGAGTGGGTTTAAAAATCAAGTTCAAGGATTCCGTTACCAACAAACAAAATACAAAAAAAATCTTAATACATCCCTTACCTACTTTAAACCTAAAGGTCTACTAAATCTGTTAGCGTTAATACTATGCTTTCACGGACATTACAGGCTGAGGGTTCCGAACACAGACACGGATCCCTAAACGGTGTCGAACACACAATTAACTCTATCGATGTGGCGTGACAGAAAACAATTTGAACGAACAACTGATTGTGACTAGTAATTTAAACTCTAACGCAGACATTTTAAGGGCTATAATGACTTGCTGTACATTAATTAGAACCTATCATCTTTAGGATCATTGCGTGGGAAGAGGCGCGCCGCATACACTTAAAATAGTATCACGAACAATATTTTGAGGGGGTAGGCACAGATCGTGATCTGGTCGGACATAAAATGCGATGTTAGGGAGGTTACACACACCCGAGCTCGTATTCTGAAAACTGTTGCACAAGCTATTGCTTCACCTATTAATAACATATGATTGGTCAAAACAGACAGACAGTAATGTGAGTGTGACAAGAAACGTGACTAAATGTCAAACGTAATTATGGTTACTATTTCTACAGAATGGTTCATTGGACAAAATAAGACGCATTACAGAGTTGTAAACAATTATGTTCCTTATCCATTCGCTGCTCGAAATTAAAAAAAACCTAAGGCCAAAGACAATTTATCGGCTGTCGAAACGTCGAATTGTGAACTTTTGGGAAATTTCCTAGCTGAGCAGAAAAACTTCGTTCCGCTTTAAATTAATTTATGTTACGTCACCTTATTAGACGTATTATTGGGATGGGTTATACCCGGTCGCGATCCCTTTGTTGAAAGCCCAACGTACGTATGTACGAGCAAGAGGCGCGACGCGGTAGTACATCAAGCGAACAGAACAGAATCGAGGATAGCGTAATTATAAGAATGAAAAAATAGGACAGGTAGTGTTTGTCACAACGTATATGTAAAGGCATAACATATTTTAATAGTGTTAGAGTCCGCAACAACATCTGGTGCACGAATGGCCCGGCTCGACCGGTGAAATACCACGACCTCACAGAAAACAGGTGTGACGTAGTACTCTGCGTTTCGTCCAATGAATGAGGTGCCGGAGGCCTAATTTCAGTCCTCTTCCCCTCCCCACTTGTTCCTATTAAGCGGGATAGGATGGGAAAGGATAGAAAGAAAAAACTCTATGGGTAGCGCTCACTTTACATCAGGTGATCCGCTTGCTCGTTTGCCAGTTTCACACATAAAGAAAAATGACGTAGGCTATAGAAAAAGCATCGGGACGCTTTCGAGGCTTCAGTTTTTGATTGCTAATGGGATATCTGCTACTTTTTTTTAATATATCATTTACATATATGAAAATACCATCTGTCAATCTACAAAAATGTTTATCGTAGACAAATACGTTTGTTGCGGACATGACACGTGAAAACTAACGTGTCTCACGGTCAAGCAAACTTATTATTTTTAAATATACTTTTCAGTTATTAGTCTTGCTTGCCAATTACACATAACGTTAATGAAATTTGCTAAGAGGTGAAGAGGTTTTCAAGCAAACAACAAAAGATGAGACATACCCGCAAAAATACATACAACAAACTCACCGCATTTCAACTTTCTATATTTCGATTTCTTCATTCCTTACAGTAAGTATAAACACGCACAAACAAACTAACAAACAATCAACTTTTAAACCACAATACACTAAAAGGTGTCGTATCTCATGCGGGTCGACTTAAACTGACATTTAGTGTCTAATTTTACATGTACCCGCATTTAGATGGATTATAAGATACCAACAGAAACCCAAGTACCCCCCGTGTAGAAAATCATTTATTAACTAGCTATTGCCCGCGGCTACGCATGCATTCATTTCTTATCTCTCTCACGGGATTTTTTTGTAACCTGGACCTATATTAGGTTTTTTTTGATAAAATTTGTTATATTCGAGATATGATACCGATTACTCCTGACAATGTGCAAAATTCGATGATCGGTTGAGTCGTTAAGGAGTTAAAGCGTAACAAACAAACAAAGTCAAATTCGAATTTATATTAGGATTATTGTTTTGAACGGATGGGAAGGGGAAGATGACTGAAATTAAGGCTTCGGCACCTCACTCATCAGACGAAACGCAGAGTACTTCGACTTCACGCCTGTCTTCTGTGAGGTCGTGGTATTTCACCGGTCGAGCCGGCCAATTCGTGCAACAGATGTTATTGTTGCGGGCTCCGCCACTGTAATTGTTCCAATTTGTTCAGCAATATTCTCAATACTCCATTCAGTAAATAAAGTTTATGACTATATATTTTTATTAGCTTGACGTGTAAGTAACGAAATATTTCATTGGAATTTTTCACTAATTTATTGGCGTCCGATTGATTAAAAAATTTGCACTCGAATCTAGAACCGATGTCATCCTGACGTAGTCTTGTCCAGGGTAATCAGAATAAAAAAACTTTTAAGAATTAAGAAAAACGCCACCTAGTTAGATATTGAAACAACATTTTAAAAGTATCATAACATTTTATGGTACTTTGATAAGTATTTTGTGTGCAAGGGACATCTCCCTACCACATCACCACTTGGTGTGGCTGACCATCATTTTTTTAATGGAAGAAGGTGGCAAATAAGCGAGCGGTTCACCTGATGTTAAGTGACGCTAACCGTAGGAATCAGGAACAAGCGAATGTGTTGCCTACAAACGGACAGAGGTGGGGCGATAGACAGAAAGAAGGATATTTCCCTCTCTTATCCTATCCCCCTTCCCATCCTATGTTTTGTAGGAAACTATGACTGACATCGGACAGCACCTCACTGATCAGACGCAACTAAACATTACAATGCCACTCACCTTTCTTAGATGATTTAATGGTCGTCTGTCCGTCTTCATCGGCAGCCGCTGCCACCACCACCGCTCGGCTCTTATCCAACAGCTTTTCTTGAGCTTCGTCGATACTTTCCTTTCCCTCCGAGACGGTACTAATCGGTGCGGTGGCCGCCATTCTGTTCACTCAAGTGCTATAAAATGTCGGTCCTAAGATGGCGCATAACAGAGCATCCCGCGCTTTCCCACGTCACTGTATAAACATATTCTGGAATGTATAGGCTATTAAAAAAGTAATGGGTCGTAAAAAATTTGCTACATAATTTGTAAGTTGAAAAATCAGTCTTCTACTTTGGCTGGCGCTGGCGTACCTGGAACAAACAGACATAATACCTTTTAACTATGACATCCTGATATGATATGATGATATCCTAGGACATATTCACACACGGTCATCTGATCCCAAACTAAGCAGAGCTTGTGCTATGGCAACCAGATAACTGATATACTACATATACTACTTTTGTTTTGTAAATACATACTTAAATAGATAATTACACCCAGACTCAGGACAAACAGGCATGTTCATGCATACAAATGTTTGTCCTGGGTGGGAATCGAACCCACGACCTGCGGTGTGAAAAGCAACTATTTTACAAACCACGCCAACCGGCCCGTTAACTATATATATATATGTATATATATATATATATATATATATACTGACAGATATATCAATGCACAGACCAAACTACCGAGCCTGGAGACTTGAAATTTTGCACAGAGATTTCTTTTATTACGTAGGTAAGCACTGAGAAAAAGGACTTAAGTAGGGGATGAAATTTTGCTGATAGAGAGGCAAATGACGGGATGCGATGTCATTTGCCTATTGCTATCAAGTGACCACTCCGCCCTCAGCAACAATCAAACGAGTCAGTTATTCTTTGGCAATTGATCTTGACAATTTACGTTGACGTTGAGGGCGTTGTCAATTGATTGTTTATTTAGAGCGTTATGTTTTTCATTGGCTAACGCCTCCAGGCGGATATGGTACGATTTGGTCGTACGATAAGTGCGTTGTAATTTTATATGTTATCTTGTAATTGATACCAAGCAGCCTAAACACATCTCTCTATTATTAACACGTGATTCAATGTCCCGCTTTATTCGGCTTCATTTTAATGGAAATTACAATTGAAAAGAAAAAAAATGTTTAAATTTATGTTTATATTCAAACTTAACGTGCAAAGATGAAAAAAAAATATATAATACAGCGGTAGAGACCGCAACAACGACATTTGTTGTACGAAGAGACCAGTCGGTCACCAGAAGTATTCTGCGTTTCGTCTAATGAGGATGCCGGAGGATTCCAGTCATCTTTCCCTTCCTATACTTTTCTAATCAGGATAGGGTGGAAAGAGGAAGGGCATTTTACGGGGGAAGGGATGGATAGAAAAAGGAAATATCCTTCTTCCTATTTCCCCTCTATCCATTAAAGGTAGACAGCGCATCTGTAACTCATTAGCTTGTTACAAATGCCTATGGGTAGAGGTCACTTAATATCAAGTGAATCGCTTGCTCGTTTGCCATCTTCTTTAATAAAAAAAACATATATATATATATTTTTTTTATATATATATATATATATTATATAATTAAGTTTAAAGTGGCAACTAAGTAATTGATTGCCGATTGCGTCTATACGTACAAAGTTTGGCATTACCGGTGCTAAGGTAGACATATGAAAGCTGAGGACCGGGTAAAATTCCATGGAATCGGCCAAGTGTACATTTATGCAATTCTACACTGTGCCACACGATACTAAGGGTGTTTGTAAACTAAAGCGGACTATATTATTAAGACGTTTCAACACGCTCTTATTAACTCTGCCCTGCACCTATCAATAAGTAACGAAATCTTGATACGTGATTATTGCCTATCTCAAAATATTTGGTACATTTAAAAAGTAGCCGCTGATCCTAGGACATATTCACACACGGGCATCTGATCCCAAACTAAGCAGAGCTTGTGCTATGGCAACCAGATAACTGATATACTACATACACTACTTTACTTTTGTAAATACATACTTAAATAGATAGTACACTCAGACTCAGGACAAACAGATATGTTTATGTACACATATGTCTGTCCCTGGTGGGAATCGAACCCACGATCTGTGGCGTGAAAAGTATCTTACAAACCACACCAACCGGCCCTTCATGATCTTACTATAATTTTATAATATCGTCCCAAAATAATGGAAAAAAAGGTTTGCAACCTATGGATTATTGGACAGGGATTCCTGTCATAGAAAAATTATTTCCTTAAATAAATAAATATGCGCTCACGCCTGTAACCCAGAGGGGTAGGCAGAGATCATGGATTTCCATTTGGCGCGATCCTGGCACACCTCTCTCGCTTCTTCCACATTCATACATCTACGCATGCTCCTTATATCGCCCTTTTTTAGTAAGTCATTAATCTGATCGATATAAGTTTTCCTAGGGCGTCCCCTACCAACACTGCCACTCACTTTGGCAACATAAATTTGCTTTGTTATTCTCTCTTCATTCATCCTTTCAACAACTTTCCTTTTTTAATTTCCTTAATAATTATATATTATTATTGTAACATCAATTGTATAATGAAAAAAAATTAATAACCATAAACTTTCTATGAAACGGCTTTACTCACGTTCGCGTTTTTCTCGGTGTATTTTGTACCGACAAGTTTCGGACCTGTCGGAGGTCCTTCTTCAGTGTGTTATATAATTATAACGTGAGTAAAGCCGTTTCATAGAAAGTTTATTGATAATGTCTCACGATAGTTTTAATAATTTTATTTAATAACCATTTTAGAGTTATCAGTATTTTTTTAAAGTTATTCTAAGAGAAAGGTTTTTTTTATTTTGCTTAAATGCTTTCCGTTTTTAGTGGTAATGTTTCAATGTTGGCAACACTTCTGAAATGTCAGAACTGTATCGAATCTCAATCAGACCATAGTGTAAATTATCGCGCGTAAATAGTTTCCCAAGACACCTAGTAGCCAGGTGTTGTGGAAAAATTTAAGGTCAAACTACAGTAACTTCATTGCTAAGATTAGATAAACTGTATAACCGTAAATATGTTCGTACATTTGTAAATAAAGATAACGATAAAAAAACTAACGAATATAGTCGTAAAGTTAGAAATTGGTTAATCAGTTTGCAAAAAAATCAAACTTCCAGTTCACATAGTAACAGACAGACAGGTTCAAAGACATATTCTTTTTTATGCAATAAGTAGAGTTAGTAGTCGTCCCTGGAGTACCAACTGGTGACAGTAAGGAGAGGCGATATTAACACGAGTACCAGAATCGGCGGAGGTAGAAGAACCGAGAGGTACATTATGGGTGTGTTTAAAACAAGTAATAAATGTTATACGAATACGAGTTTTTTATACAAACAAACAAGCGGCGCATACGCTTTTCACAAGACTTTGTAAGGATCAAGGCCACTCAAATGTCAGCTGACGGGACAATGCTCGGAGTCTGCAAAATGGAATCAGGTATAAATGTCCTTAGAATTTATAAACTTAACCACTAAAGGGCCTAACATATTACTAAAACAAACAAAAATTTAGGACGCTTAGGCCTTGTCCCCGCAAGTGTCATGTTACTGCGAACGCGTTATATTTGTCTCTTTGTTCTTACGCTATTAGCGACATGACATCCCATGAGAGTCGTATGTTACTATGACTGTGTAGTATTTTTGCCTCGTTTTGGATGGTCACCCCAACGGGGTCACTCGGTGACACTTGCATTGCGCTGCGTGACTAGTACCCGATGACGTCAGGTCCGGCCCACAACGAGGCAATTGGCCGGCCAGTCGCCAATCAACTCTCATTGCAACGCGTGCGCGTTTTGATGCAGAGCTTCTCAAACTGTACGCCCTTCAATTCGTGAGAAGAATTACAAACAATAATAATACTGTTTTTTACTCTCTGATCATGTTGCGCGTGCGCAACACCAATAAAGAAAACTCGTGAGTCATAATGGCACCGCATCGCAGGTGCATGATCCGATCGATACCGCTTATCAATAGCAATAATGCGCAACAGAGTGAAATACTCGTTGCACCATTCCCAAGTTTTACGAATCCAGTGTGCGGCGAGTGATAAAAAGTACTATAAATCGTTCATCTCCATTCAACCATCGGATGGTTAGACATACGGCTAGTCTCCATTCTTTTCGAATTAAGTCATTTTGTATCATTAATGTCATAAATGATCTGCGACGAGTCGCGCGTCGTGTCATGTCGCATTCCGTCGCTCTACTAGGACATCGGACAGTCTTGTTGAGTAGTTTGACAGTCACTTGTACATCTAACTGGACATAATCGAAGAGTTTCCACAATTTCAAAGTGGGACTGACCTAAATTGATACAAGAAGCACTTGACTAGGTCCAAGGTTTATTAAGGAGCTAAACACTTTAGAGATCAGATATTTGAAAGAGCAATGCTATTACTTTGTAGTAACATTAATTGCCATTATTATTAATCTGTTTGTGCAGATATATAATCTTTTTAATGTTAACGTCACGGCCAAGTAAATACAGTGGCCTTACATTTCTATGATTTATCTTGCTATTGACATAGTTATAGAATCAACTACGTGTTTAATTCGTTGAGGTTGGATCGATTAATAAAGACTGGATTTAGGTTTACTGAATTAATATGGTGTATTTGTTGATTAACTTCAAATATGATTTAATAATTAAAGCAATTAAGACGTTTAGAAACATTTCGTTACAAGAGGGAGACAGAGATATAACGCCATAATTATGTCTTAGCAAAAGAAAGAGACGTATATATTTAATACAAAGCGATAGAATGAGATATATTTATCAGCCTGTACGTAATGTTACCGAACGATTTTGAACTTTGTCAGTTTATGATATCACTAAGCAATCGCAAATAATATGTTACTGATAAACCTAGAGATATTTCATTTTAATTTATATTAAATTACACCAAACGAATTGTGAATTATTCGTTCACAATTTGCAAAAAAATATAATATCATATATACCAGTAAGATTATAAACTGACCAAGTTCAGTTATCACTTCACACACACAAAAAAATTCACTTCGCTTTTTGTTCGTCAGTAAACCATTCATACATATTTGTGTTTCCATATTGACTTTAAAATTAGTGCCACTATGTTTATATACGTAGATTATTACATTTTAGTGTCGTGCTATATCCACACATATATTCAAATCAGTAAACATAGACTGTGTACATAATCATCAGGTAGAAAACTAAACATTTGTGTGAATACATATGCTAATACTGATTACATAATACGCGAATACCATATATGTATATCGTTTTAACATATAACAGCCGATTGGCAATAGAAAGGTTTGGGGGGGGGGTGCTTAAGGTAACTAACGTATTTACGTTGATAAGAATGAAAACTATCCGTCTTAATGGCTTTTCAATTACCGCAGTGTACGTGACCATTTTTTTAAGAAGTTAGAATGGGTATAGTAAGCTATCCTTAAAGGATAGATATATGTCATCGCGGACTTTTTTGTACATCTTTTTAAGATGTACAATTCCGCGGTACATTATTTTGTTGTATCTCATAACGTTTAGCCAGTTTACTATGTAAGCGGCGACACCGACCAAGCGTTCGGTTGTAGGAGCGATGAAAAAATAAATGAAAACGAGTTTGTTTAGCTGAGCGAGACAAAAAATGATTCATTCACGACACATACGTTGTTACTATACGCGAAACTAAACAAGGCCAAGTTATTATTTAGTTGCATTATAACTTGGGTTCCGTGGGTACTACTATATGGGACCTCGTGGACTGAATTGAGCTAGAATGAAAAAAAACATACGATTGTAAGCGCTCCGTTATAATTTATTATAAGCTTTACAATTACTCTTCTTGTTGTCAATCTATAACCGTACACTGGCCTCCCCCATTGATCGCCACGGTCTCAGTCCCCTGCCAAAGTTGGATGAGCCAGAGACCTCATACAACTTTGATCAGATCGTCGGTCCCTCTTGTGGGACCTATAACATTTTTAGCTGGTATACAATACTATGTTCTGATTTAAGCCATATAAACTATTTTGTGCCTTTTTGGTTTAGGATGGTCAACCCCCCCCCCCCCCCCCCCTTCAGTCACGAACTTAACTTGGACCCGCCACTGGCAGAGGTAGTCGCGTACGATTCCATAACCCGGTTGCACTATATCGTCTTATGCTATAAAAGTACTTCATCTACTGAACCCTAACATCGTACCTCTCTTTTGCATATATATCTATCTCTATTCGTAGAGGTCATTGTCCGCTGGCCTACGGTGGGGTTACTCCAGGTAATAATAGGTTAGCGACACACCCGGTTGTAAAAATACTAGTGAACCCAATAATACTTTTAGAGGTATGACTGACTGACTTCTTTATTTTTGACATTTGTGTTTTTATCACATCTTTGCAAGCCCTTTACGAAGGAAAACAATACTGCCAAGGCCAAGGTTATTTTGTTTGTATCTTTAATTTACTTTAATGCTTTATTGCGCAAAGCTTGAAGGGTGTAAACAACTTGTTAAAATTCCGTACCCAAAGAATAAACCCTATTATTAAGACTCCGCTGTCTGTCTGTTGGGCTGTATCTCATGAACCGTGATAGACAGTTGAAATTTTCACAGATGATGTATTTCTGTCGCCGCTATAACAACAAATACAAAAAAAACAGAATAAAATAAATATTGAATGGGTCTCTTATAAAGCAAACGTGATTTTTTATAGATATTGTTACGGAACCCTTCGTGTGCGTGTCCGACTCGCACTTGGCCGGTTTTTATTTATAACAGAAGGCACACGCCAGCAACTCGCTTCAATCCTTTGCAGCGTACTAGTAACGGATATTTGATCGGAAAGAAGGTACCACACCAGCCATGCCCTAATGTAAAAAATCCTGTCGCTCTACTGTCACGCAACGCAGCACAAATATTGTGTGATTTAAAGGTAATTATATTCTGGTATATTGTACTTTCGTATGTTTTGTATGATTACAAAATCACTAGCAGTTACCCGCGACTTAAAAGAGACGACACGCAGTCGTCTCTCGTTTACTTGAACATTTTGTGAGATGATTCCGCGTATAATAACTTCAAACATAACACGTTACCATGGCAACCGACATTGTAAATGTAGGCTTTATCAAATTTTCATGATGATCGGTTGAGTTTTCAAGAAGTTGAAGCGTAACAAACAAACAAACTAGCATTTATAATATTAGTAAAGATTAAAATGTTGTAGGATAATGTAGTGGAAGCAATAATAGTAGTGTGTTGCTACCTTTAGTCTATGTAAATCCGATAACATACATTTGCCCCGCAAAGGAGTTAGTGCTTGGAAATTTCCTTCAATTAAAGAAAAAATATAAAACTGACGTCACTACTAATACTATACAGAAATACAATTGTTTGCACCGGATAAACTCAATGTCAAAATCTTCTCCAACGGAAAGTTCCACGATCGGCGAGTAAGATAGGCTATTTTGTTCATTTGTCTATCAACTTGAACGGAGTTGCCAGTTAAAATATTGAGATTAATAATGAATAACTATATTATAAAGCAAGGCCTTTGTCTCTTTAGTACAACGTCTGAGCGAGACGTACTATAGCTTGTAACCTATTAAAAAAAACATAATTTTTTCAGCTATCCATAATAAACGATTGCATTCCATTTTATCTCACGATATGCACAAAATTACATTTCCGATGAAAGTATAAGAACTGTATTGGCCGCCATGGCAAGTGACGTATGTTTGTTTACCAAATTTGTATCTCGATATGAAACAAAGTATAATAAACTACTGAATGCTTTTTTATATGGGTTTCTTCAATTGATGGAGTCATTAATGGGGAAGCTTTGCTTATAATTTAATATAATAATACATAATAATACGGGCTTTTCTAGAATGTTTCCCACTGCAAGGACACAGGCCTCCTCTCCGAGAGAGGGAATTAGCCGTAATCTACCACGCTGGCCCATTGCGGGTTGGCGGATGTCACATGTCTTCGAATTCGCTGGTTCTAAGAACATGCCGGTTTCTTCACGATGTTTTCCTTCACCGTTTTTGGAGCAGTGGTGATGATATAAAATACACAAAATAATGCGCCTGCCAGGGTTCGAACCCGCAACCGAACGTAAGTCGGAGCCTAAACCGCTGAGCCACCACTGCTCACATAATTGAAAATATAAATATATTATAGTAATAGCAGGTATCTACCCCTATGCAGGTCAATGTTCGAGTATTCTATGCTGTAAGCGAAGCCGGGGCGGGTCGCTAGTTAAAAATATACCAACAAATGAAGTTCTCGTTTAATCTTAATCAATTAACTCCATCAGAGACAAGCGATCATCTTTTAGCACACCATAAACAATGGGCAGCTTCAAAAGAGTTTTGGCGCGTTGTCAAACAGAATGTGTCATCGCGAGAAGTAATTTACGAATCGAGTTGATTTTTAACTTGTTATTTAGAGCAATAATCATTTTTGGACGGACGCCATAAACGAATTTCAAACAATACAAGGAAAACATGCAGAAAGTACAACTATAATGCAATTTCAATAAAATGCAATTCAATGCTTTTTAATAAAAAAAATTGTTGTATATAGGTATTACAGACAGTCATTTATTTTTAAAAATAAAAGAAAATACGACCTCATATACGCCCCCCGTTCGGGGCAACAGGGGGGTCTGTGGGGCTCTCCCACCGAGGTGGGCCTACCCACTAAAAACCACACGCGTTCCCCTCATGACCATTGTGTGGGCGCCACGGGAGCATGACTAGGACGTGACACCGCGACGCCCACTGGCCGCCCCGGGACGGGCCCCAGCCCCACTCTGCATCAAAAAGATATATATCTCAAAAAGCAGACAAAATAGCAGACCATTGCTAGTGGATGGTATATATATATATATATATATATATATATATATATATATATATATATATATATATATATATATATATATATATATATATATATATATATATAAGTTCTTAAACCATCACATTCATGCATCAACTGCTCCACTGACTCATGTACTGTTCAAGAACACGAACTAACCAAGGTCCAAAAACAATTGTAAAAGCTTCCTTTTTAGAAGTATCAAAATAAATACACAAGTTCAAACATTTTATATGGAAGAAGGAAGTTTTTTTATGGCAGACAAGCAAGCGGTTCACCTCATATTAGGTGACAGCTACCCATAGGTATCCGCAACAAGCATATGAGTTGCTGATGTGTTGCCTACCATTAATGGACAGAGGAGGGGATAGATAGGAAAAAGTTTACTTCCTCCTCATCCAATCCTCTTCCCTTTCCCGTCCCATTTGTGCAACAGATGTGGTTGTTGCGGACTCTTCCACTGTTAACCTTATAGCTTAGAAGTTGGTGTATCTCATAAAGAGTGAGTATACCTTAGGTATCATGGCAAAATATTTTTTAATGTTAATTCAATGTTAGTTTTTAATTCTAACCAATTCTAAGTATATGAAATTCCTACACATTAAATCCTTGCATTCAAATGGTTTTACAAACAATAAAGGGCATAGCATCAGTGGTATAATTTATTAGACATGATCCATGTTTGTGTTGTGTGGAATGTAACAATTTTACAGAGACATAAATAGTAGAATCCGAGTTTTAATTAATTTTTTTAGTCTGCAGTTTCTCTGATTTTGTATGTTATGTATTGATTACTTCACATTAGTTGAGCCATATGCTCATTTTTCATTCAAGATTAAATATTATTATATATGTATGTAAAAAGGAAAAGTCAAGAACGATTTGCAACATTATGTAAAATGAATCCACGATCTTTGCCAACCAAATCTGACTATATCTCTCTGGCTATATTTTCATTTCATATTTTATATCATAGCAGAATAAACATAAAAAAATTACATTTGGAAATAGATTATATTTAAATGAAAGTTATGGATTTCCAACAATTTTTTTTAATAATCAACACACGGCCGCCATTTATTTAGGTAATAATGCCTTTGTTTTGTATAAATCCTTTGTTTACATAAATGAATGATTCATAGTTTATAAATGAATTCATGAAATTAATTTAGTGTGACCTATTTAAAATACATGTAAATACTAAACAATGGTTTCTTATCAGCTGCAAAGTTTGTTATTAAAGAATCATTAAGGAAAATAAATAAAATAACCAGATATGCTTAGCCAAAAGTTAAACATCAACCAAGTTTTTCAAGTCCAAGACGCAGTTATTATTATATACTGAACAATATTCCAGTAAATTGCTTTATGATTTATATTCCGAGGCCAAAACAAATTAGGTATAGCATGTACCTATCAAACTAAATAATTCACAAGTACATTCAAACATACTTACACGATATGTCTTGAGCGGGATTGTTTGCGAAACCAGGTCATTAACACAAAATTATTCATAAAAAAAACACGTTTGCACAAGCGCTTTCACTAGGACATTTCACTATTATTTTATAGTTCATCACAAATGCGGGAGGTTCTGAAATAATGACATATGGTACCATCACCACACGAAGTTTTAACAATGAATGCGAAATGAATGAAGTTGTAGGACTGAGTGACGTATTTAACTAAACTAGTGATGTAAGAAAATTAGCAGTAACTGTCATTAACGTTATAACGTAACGAATTTTAAGACTATAATTATCTTAAAAATAACTAGAACTAATAAATCATATTTCGGGTACCCTTTATTCAATGAATTTTTTTAATAACCTTTCTTCCGCAGCGGCTATTCGGTTAATGACTCCTTCTTCAGTGGAAGTAGCATCACAGGATCTCAACGTGTGGTGTAAGTTTTTTCCTAGTTTTCTCTAGTATTCAGTATTCTTTCTTACGTAAAGGCCGTTCAGTGTATGTATTAGGTTTCATTCGTACGTGATAGTTTTAATCGAATGCAGCGAGAGGGATTGTGAAGGACAATCCCTCTTGCTAAATTGTAACATTCAACAATATATTTATCAATTATACCAATTAAAACAGTGTGTTTTACGTGGAGTTGATCAATAATCTTTCCCCTTAAAAATGGAAATTATTTAAAATGCAATATAATATCAAACTAGCTATTTCGTTTTCCAAAAACACATCATTATTGTAACAATATATGTACTCGTTTGATGTCCGTAATATATTTATTTCAAAGAACACAGTTCCTTGCTTCTGGAGGAATAATAATATGATTGCCGTAAACTTATCTGTACTTAGGTGTTTTACTACTGGGAAAGCAATATTGCATTTCGTTATAATGTGAGGTGACTCTGTGCTCAATTCCCTTACTTCTCGTCTATTATATCTTACATTCTGTTTTATCTTTCTTGCATATAGTCTAACATCACTCGTTTTACTCCTCCAACATCGCTTAACTTCAAGTGAACTGCATGCTTAGTTGCCTTCTTCTCACGCCAATTTCTTTAATTTTCCCTAATCGGTTCTACTTATCAATTAAATGACCGCATAACCAATCTTCGCTTCGTAAAATAAGGAGGGGATTATTATCAAATCGTGTTCTTCCTCTAATAGTTCATAATTTAAGTGGTGATGTAATTTCTTTAAACTTTTTCTCTTGAAGATACACACGTCATAATCAGGGGGTAACACTAATCCTTTACTGAACGAACAATGAACGTCGATTCAAGCCGCCTTGTTTGAACGCGAGGTATATCAACAACTAAACGATTAAGACTTGTAACCCAATCTTCCTGCGCTGAAATAACACAAAATCCTAAGTCTCTAGGGCTAAGTATTTAAAACCTAGTGAGTGAAATTGTTTTGATATCTGATACTGAAAATACGAATTTATAATATACAAATAACTCGTTAATAAACATTAAATTATTGCAAGATGTCTATGGTTCTTAAGTAATACTTAATTAGCTAATATGCCATTACGAAAGAATCAAAAATGTTGATTTATACGCTCTGGTCTTAAGAAGCTAAACTAGTTCGCTAGTATTCCATGAAAGCGCTCGATGGCTATGGGAATAATTCATTGGCCAGTAATTGTTGATTGACGTCACAGCGAAATGCAAACAGATTTATCGCAGCACAATAGCTTGGGCAGTTGTTTAGTAAATAAAAGTCACATTCCTTCTATTTTCAATTATCGTCAACGCAGTTTCTTAGAATCATTTCGTCATTGGCTGAGCTATTTTTAGCTAATGGATTCCGAAAACAACGCGTTACTTTTTCTAATAACTTTCATTACAACATTAAATATTTTCTCAAGTGAACTAATTAACGAACAAGATGTAAATTCAATAGCGGAAAACGAAGATCAAACATTTTATAAAGAAAACGACGGCTTGCGTAGTCGTCTATTAGATAAAAAAATTGAATATCAAAAATCACGAATATTAGACCAGCTTTCTAATAACACAATTTACGTTGATGGAATACCACATTTTGATATTAAAACGGCGAAGGAAAGAGAAAGGATTAACAAAATGGAAACCGGGTTTCTATCTGTGCTGTCAATGAAAGGTGTTAAATATATATTTAAAAGAGGTTTTCATTGGAGGACATGGCGTGACATAGATAATGAAGGGAACAAAACAATAATCTGTTACAAATGCAAAGGTTCAGGAAATGCCACATGTAAAAATTGTTTAACTGCAGGTTATTGGGTAAGTTATGTATATTTTAAGTTATTTTTTTAATTTTTACCGTAATATTCAGGATATTTTAATTCGATTAACTAGATAGTCTGTTATCTAGTTATGATTGTCATAACTTCATTTATTTTTTACGTGAGTTGCTCAGGTTTTATGTATATTAGATTCTATTCTCTTCCTATCTTTTTTGGATATCGTAGGTAATCCCTGACATCTAGTAATAGCAGTAGTAGTACTAGTAGTAGATAGTATCGTAGGTATAAAGTTCACCTGAGATTAAAACCACAGCAGTTACCGACTATAGCGTAACTACTATATGAAAAAGGCTTAAAATTGGACATAAAAGAGGACATGGATCATTAGATGGATCATTCTGTGGTGGAAATTCACCAAATGGATAGTACGAGAGTACGAGTATAAAATACAATTCATGTAATGATTGATGACGGTATTAACGCGAATATTGCACTCGGAATAAAACTTATTTTATCACGTTTATCTTACGTTATTTGTTCGTGAGGTTTCGAGTACTTTACAGCGCCCATGATCACGGGGTAGAGATAGAGGGTAGAGGTGTCTAACGTCCCAATGGTAAATTCGCTGGCGAAGTACCCTCTTGTTTTCAATAATTATTTCTGCTCCGATCTATGCAGATGCTCATCCTATCTAGAGATCTAGCAATTGTATGCTTGGTTTGGGATTTTATTTTATTAATCACGGGATTCTAAGCCGGTGGTCTTCCATCCGCCCATCCTCCCTATTGAAATTAGGATTTTTATTTAATCTATGATTAGTAGTAGTGAGTAATTTAATCTATGACAAAGAATAAATTGTTATTGAGTCCGGATGTATTATGATAGATTAAATAAACCTCTTTTTTGCAGGTAATGGAAGAAAAACCACCATCGTGTCCATACGAAATATTATCTGTGTCAAATGACAATCAGCTGTGTTCCATACATTTCACTCAATGGAACGATATAAATAGTCTGTGTCCCACATTGATTAACCTCAACGATTTATTATCGGTTTGCGACAACCCTATAGAAACGGAATGGAAAATAACCAGTAAATATAACGATTTAGATTCAGAAACGACGTTAGCTGACATTTGCAATGGGCGGGAAAGCTGTCGTATTTTAACATTATATACGGTGAGATTTGATATCACATATTTATATTTAAGAAGATTACAAAAATATGCGCCCTGTAACCATGTAGAGATCATGGATCCATTTGCCGCGATCCCGGCACACCTCTTTCGCTTCTTCTACATTCATACATGCATGCTCGTCGGTTATGGGTGGGTTATATCGCCCATTTTTTAGTAAGTCATTAATCTGATCGAAGATTGCTCAGATATTTATATGAGTAGCTATTACTCTAATCCATTCGTGAAAGGAATAATAACGAAATGCGTTTTATATGATGTTGATGTAGACGTTGCCCAGGAACAACTGTAAACGCCACAACAATGGTAGTTATGTTGCCATCCTGTATGTAAGAAGGGGATAGAAAATAAATAGTCTCGGTTATCTCTACAAGTACCGTAGTGTATTTACTTGTATTCTGTGAGAATGAGGCACTTCCTTGCTAGAGCGAGGTAGGTCTGAATGATGTACTGAAATAGTAATTACAATCTTTTTCGGTGAGCTATTCTAACCTAACCCTTGTAACGTTTATCAGTTGTTTCATCTTCATATATTTTTCGCAGATGGAGAAGCGAATATAAAACTTTTAAAATAAATTACAGATTGCATTTTACGATGTTAGAATATCTTCTTCATTTCAGATATTACCGCATTCGATTCTATTTAGGATTATCAATACCACAGACAATATAATTTATTCAAGAGTTATGACAAACGGTCATAGGAATTACGCCTGCGTAGACAACTGCGGTATTATAGATAGAAAAAGCAACAGGATCATTAAAAATGACTCCCCTCTTATATTTGATTTACTAGCGACAAGTTCTAATTCGCATAAGAACAAAAGGGAGTACAAACAATACATAGGGCAATCCAACAATACAAACTTCGAAACAACAACTGGCCCTAATACACTAAACAGGTTATTTTTCCTGTCAAAAAACCTTCAATATTATAACAGTCGCAGTAAAATAGAACAAGAAAACGAAACCACTGTAAATAGGACTACACTTAATCCGAATTTTAAAATAGAAGAAGTACTTACTAAAAGTCTTTGTAAGAAGATAGAAGAATTGTATAAAGAAGACGATTATAGCGACACAGAGGAAGCGTAAATGGGAATTAATGTCCTAAGACATGTGACATGCAATAACACAACTTCGAGGTTCTTTATAAACTTGAAGTGAGAGTTGGGAGACAAGTTCTTTCATTACCCCTGCCTCTAGCCCTCGTATGAATTCGATATTCGCAATTTGATACGTATACAATACTTTTAGAGCTAACTTAAAGGCGGATCCACATAGTATCAAGCTCCGTATCTGGTTAATTTACTCCATATCATATTGTATCCTCAAATCAGATCATGCCGTATCCAAAGTACCCGGAAAGGAGATACCTTTGGATGATCGGACAAAAACCGACTCGAAATGGAACGGGCCGTATTGTATCGTATCACAGCGGTATCAAAGCTGCGTATCGTCACCTGTCCAGATAGGCGATCGTATCGGCTGTATGGATATGGTAATCGGATCAGGCAAATGCTCATTTGTGGACCCGGCTTAAGACGACTTGTATTATACATTCAAGAAGAAGACGCAATAACAATGAAAATATTAAGAGGTGATTACATAAACTACGAAACTATCTGACTTTTAATATACTTTATTTTCATGTAAATAAAATGTACATCTTGTTTTTTTATATTAATATTTTATTTCTACTATTCCAAATCATTTGCCATTGACTTTTTACCGACTTCATTAAGTTACAAAAATTACAGGAGCAAAAACTACTAAATTGTTTGCCGTGGATTATTATGCAGTGATAATGAAATTGACATCCTAGAAATCGGAATAAGGATTTACATTGGCCTAAGTAGGCTGCCGATTTCAGTTACCGACTGGAACGATCGGTCCATAGTTAAACGTATTTTCTTATTTTTTAATATTGCTTAGTATTGCTCTTGCCACCGCAGCAGGGGTAAACAATGGGAGAAAAAAGGGCGTGCTTGATAAAGAAATTACTTCTAAGAACTCACTACTACTAAATGGTCTTGGACCGTTATGTAATTTCTGAAATCTTCGGATCTAAATATCTGATATCCCGTAGTTTGATCATTTACTAAATTCATTTACTGAACCTATCCGAAAGAAGAACACATTACTATAATAAATAATAACACAGTTAGAGCACTTTAACGTAACGTGTAACAAAGCTCTGAACTCACCATCACCCAAGTCCCCAGTGATAGCGACTCTAACCGATATATATACTGATCAAAAGATTCGGTTTTTAACTTTCACTTAAGCAACGTTTAAAGTCAGATTAATCAGAGCTCGCTCTGTTGTAAGTAATAACGTCTTAGCTATATATAAAAATGTACGATCTTGTGTATTTTAATGTATTGTGCTTCAGAAACGAAAATAACGTAACGTCATTCGCATCATGCTATAGTATTAATAACCCAATATAAAAAATGAATTACAGTTATAATTTAGAAGTACAAGTATTTATTTAACTCGACGTTTAACGAAAATAAAAGATATCGTTAATTGTAACGCAACAAACGATTGAATTACATTGACATTTGACAAGTTTTGACGTCTAAAAACTTTTTGTTTTTATTTTGTCTAATTTTTTACAACATGGTGTTGTTTTCTTATTTTCTTAATGTGACAATGTAAGAGTAATATTGAAAATGGTATTTATTTGCACATTTAGAAACTAGCTTACATATAAATATTAACATTTCCTATAATACTGTCAAGGACAACGTACTTTTATAATAAAAGTAAGACCTGAATTAGTTAATGCCTTACAATTACGTTCACACCAAATCACAAATGCCTTTCTATTTCATATCAAAAATATAACATTATTCACGTCAAAATAATTAAATAACATTAAAAGTTAGTACGGAGAACCTATTTAAACTCACGTCAGGGTTATGAAAATTTACATTTAGGCTTTGGATAAAAAATACTCATCTCCCTGACATGTTCCCACTTTATGTAGGATTTGCATAACTTGTTTTTACCTCTCCAATAGCTCTATCATCTGTAATTTCAGCAGTCACTCCTTACTTAATCGTGTTATTTTACAGGAGGGCAGCCAAAAAAAATAATATAATTTTTTTGTTTGTTCTATATCTTTCCAGATATCTTTTGAAGGAATTTATGTCTACTAAAACCTGTGATACAAGAAATATCTAATAAGCAATGGCCCTGAAAACAAGATGTTAAGAATGCACACTTTTGTTCTTCATGTGATAAAATTATATGGGGATCCAGATTCTAATTTAACTGCCACAAGTTTTCTCATGGAGAAGTGAAACCATGGTATACTTGTTATTCTTGTCTGAAGGAGTTTTTCACAGCAACACATTCACTACTCATTTACGTTCGCATATTAAAGCATCCAAATCTTAGATTTATATATAAATAATCCATACAGTCAATACAAACATTTAAAAAGAAAACACAAAGTTATCATGAAACCATCCAGTAAGAAATATCACTGTAAAGTTTGTTCTAAAAGCTATTGTGAATATCGTCTCCTAGTCCATCATATCAGACGGACACATTTTAACTATAATTTCAAGCAGCCTTTGCATGTGAGAATGTTGCCCAACGATACATGGATCGAGCAGGTATTCAACACTAATATATATGTTGAAATGACAAAATTATCAAACAATATTATAGTAATCAAAAGGTGCAAGCAGGTGAACAAAGAAACGAACGTTGAAGAGAATCAAAGCATTATTTCACATAGCTTAGTAAATGACAAAATGCATGATGCAAAGAATTTTATGTCGGAAAATATAGCTATCAAAAATGTAAAACAGGATCGGAACGAGTCCAAAGAATTGTTTCTTACAGGTGATAGAAATTATTTAAAAGCAGTTTGCATATACTGTAACAAAGAAATGTTGAGAAAGAGTCTCATAAAGCATGTGAAAGAAAAACATTTTAAAATTAGACAGTTTAAATGTGTAACTTGCAAATGTTATTTCAATAGGAGGTACCAACGCACAAATCACATTTGCGGACAGTATCGATCAAAATCCTCGCAGAAGATACACTTGAAGTAGAGGAATATACACTTGTAGTGTATTATACATGGCTCATTATCTTCCCATTCCTACCTCCTTACTTTTTAGCCACGGACACAGAAGGGTAATGTAGGAGTAGTAGTAGGGACTTTACCGCAACTCCACGTCTAGCTCGTATTTTGCTTTTTGCGGTGACATGGATCACTCCAGTCAGCCCAGCTCCCCGAAGAATCCCAGGAACTCTTTAATGTTGCCGATGATCTCCGGGAGAGATCCCAGCGTACTAAGATACTTAACCTTGTACTCTGACACTGCAGGGCAGTGTAGCATGACGTGTGACGCCGTCTCCTCTTCCTCCATACACGCTCTGCATAGAGGGCTGTCATTGATCCCTAAGTTAAACAGGTGTTTATTATATAGGCCGTGTCCTGTGAACGCTGCCACGGCTATTCTATTATAGCTATTAGGAATAGAAATGTAAATGTGTGTATTTTTTACCATTCCATTGTGATCTCCTGTAACCTAAACCGCTTAACCTATTTTACAAGAGATACCTCACTCTTCAATCAATCAATATGTCCCCGATCATCATAGGTAACAGGGTGATGTAATGAATGATATCATATCCCGTCTCCCTTCGGATTTATGTTTCATGTTTTTGTGTGTGCACAAGTAATAAATGTGCGGTGTACTGAATAAAACAAGTATTGTAGAAGTAGTGTTAAGTCCCTAATCTATAATCAGACTGAAGAAATTGTTATAAAGCTCAAGGTATTACAATACAATATATTTACAAGATACCTTACTACATCACAAAAAGTTTAGAATTAAAGAGTAAATCGTAAGTGCTTTGCTGTTACGGAGTTAAATATATGTCTGTATTGTCACATCAAGGATGTTATTATAAAGCTAGATATATTGGGTAAATAGTCAAAACTGTTTGTCACGTACCAATTGTGAACTTAGTCAGTTTATAATCTGACTAGATATTAACTTTATGCAGATTCTGTGTCTTTAATGTTAGACACATTAAAAACAATGTGCATAAAGTTATGGTATGCATCGTGTAATAGGCATAAATGGTTTATGGACTGTTTAAATCAAAATTTTTTATTTTTAACATTGTAATGTGTTAATATTTTTGGTAATTAATTACACTTGTTTGGATTTGTTGTACATACTGTTATTAAGACGATATATTCTACATGTTAGTGGAATATATTTTACATCGCCATCTCTTGATGTAAATACGCATTTCACGAATGGGTATCTTTATCTCTTTTAGATAAATGTTTTTCATTAACCAAAGTGAATAAAGTTTTAAAACGAGCAATTATTTTTAATACAGAATAGGTCAGGGATCAGTGAATAAACAATAGATCCATGCACTATGATAGTTATTAGTACTAGTTGTACCTTCTTTATGGGCCTAAGGTATTATTGTACCGTATTGTCTCCACTACAGTGACCTTGTCAATAAATTGACTTTTGCAGAAATATCGTTTTTTTTCTAATTCACTTATGGCAACAGAAGAGATTCAAAACTAACATAGAATTCTGTCCAACTTTAAAAAGACCATATCACTCATTTTTAAGTCGCATGATCGGTCAATAAACTTATCTGGCTAGGTTGTTTGCTAGTCTTGTTGCACCAAGTTATAAATAAGTTGTGCAATATTAATCATACTGTTTATTCATTCTAACAAAAAACTCCATGTTATTGTTTAAAACAATATGATCGCTGGAATCTTCGTCTGCTACATCTGCCTCGTCGCCATTGTCCGATTCTGTTTCGATATTACGTCTCAGATCTCTGTCGCTGGAATCTTCAATTTTCTTGATTGCAGTATTTGTTCGGAACAGCACATCGTTTACAGTTAAACGGCCGTCGTTTAAATTATTCGATTTAGGTTTCTCTTGTTTAACATTATTTTTGTTTAATTCCATTTTTAAATTGTCACCGATTTCGAAAATTACTTTAACTAGTGTACCCTCACCCTTATCAGAATACTTGGCGTCAATATCATCAATTATACCGCCTAATATCGTTCTAAATTGATCAATAACTGCATTATTTGATTGCAAATCTTTTAATTTGTTACTTTCAATCGATATAACTGTTTTATCTTCTTTCTCCCTTGTCGCTATGCTATCGTCAAACGCTCCAGTGAAGAATTCAACATTTTTTGTTCGTGTTATATTTTTCTTTATCTTAGATTTCTTTAATTTAGTCCTAGTCTTTGCATCGGATGCGCATTTCTTAACAGTGTTCACGGTATTAATTTTAACTGTGTCTGTTATAATGTAATCCATGAATGGCAGTTGAGATACAGCTTCGATAGTAGCTAGAAGGTCCGGTGCTATCTCTTTTGATTTAGGACTACCGCAAACGTATGTTTTGTTTAAAAAACTAAATAGCACATGAGAATAATTAGCTTCCTCCTTCTTGGATCTCAGATTTACTTCATTATTATTCGATGAATTATAGTTTTTAAAAGCTCCAAATATATTTATTATTTCGTCAGCAAATGATTTTCTCTGAGCGATCTTTTCTAAATTAGAAACGACTGCAGTTTTCTCTGTCAATTTTGATGTCAGATTAGTAGCCTTTACTGCAACTGACATTTAAATTAAACTGTATAAAGAATGCTTCCAACTAATAATTTCTTAAATTATAACTTGCATGGTTGTACTAATAAGGTTGAATGAAGGTTGTGTAAATACACACACGAGATACGTACGTAATCGACGATATATGCGTTGATGTATGGATCTAGAAGATTCTAGAGGGAAGAATGGCATGTTACAAAGAGAGTTTTAGAAATGAATGTGGAGGGATATGTCGGTAGGGGTAGGCCTGAGAAAAGATGGATGGATTGCGTGAAAGATGACATGATCAAGAAGGGAGTGACGACAGAAATTATGATAGATCGACGTGAAAGTCGAAAACCGGTGATGCCGACCCCACATAAAGCAAGAAAAGGGCAGGGAGATGATGTATGGATCTAGAAGAGAGAGGTGTGCCAGGACCGTTACCTCTGTCGCTCCACCTACATGCTCGTCGGTTACGGGTACTTCTTTAGTATAACTGAACGATATAAGTTCTCCTGGGACGTCCCCAACAATACCATTGCCACGCATTTTTACGAAATCATGGAAAAATATAACTTACCAATGAGACAAAAACACAGAATCGACTTCATAATTTCCTAGCTGCATTTCGTCGTCGTAAACATGTTTCGTAAAATACTTTTTATTGTAAATTTGTTTTTACTGCTTGCCTGTCGTAATCTAGATTGTACAAATGTTATTGTTTGTATTTATAACACAGTACGTAGCAGGCTTCTGTAAATAAATTTGCGTACATTTATTTTTTTCTAGGCTTTATTTAATTTTATCGATAAACAATAAAAGGAAAGGTTAAATTATATTTTCTTTGATTAAGTCACTCCTAGTATGTCAATGACTGACTCACATTTTTTTAAATGCAAATTCGTCTGCCACTAGACGTAAGCCTTCCCCATTAATTATCACAAATACCGGTCCCCTACCGCCCTCATCCAGTGGACTCCTGCAACTTTGATCGGTCCATCGCAAATGCCAATAAATAAGCATAATGACGACTTACCAAACATTGGTACTAAAAGAACAGGACGTGAATACGATTGGCGCAAACACGGAAACAGTGACGTGACAGGGAAGGGGCCAATGAAAATATCGTCCACTATACAAACTTGCATCACCAGCACAACTCATGACAAACAAACATACCAAAATTAATCACCTAGTTAGATAGGCGTCTTCTTTGTAGTCCTAATTCCCAGCTGTTGGGCATAGGTTGTCCACAGTGCGCCGCCATCGTGCTCTGTCCTAGGCTACGCGTATAAATTTCGGTCCATGGCCATCCGGATGGATTAATTTCCGCCAGCACTGATCGTCGCCACGTTTGCTTAGTATGGCCGTGTTTTCTTGTCACATTAGGTATAAGCAACAAAGTATTTCTTACGATTTACACAAAAAAGGTTTAATACAACAAAATTTCAGTCAGCAATTTTTTTTTATATTTCAATCACACCATACAAAAATACAATTTCAATCTATTTAAGTACAAAACAATATATAATAATTATATAGGACTTTACGTTTAGACTTGGATCAAGAAAAACATGGAAAGTCTAGTTTCCCAGTGTATTTTTTAATATTACCAAGTGGCAAACGAGCAAGCGGCCCCTGGAAATAAGTACCGCTACCCATAGGCATCTGCAACAAGCTAATGAGTTGCAGATGCGTTGCCTACCTTTATAGACAAAGGAGGGGACAGACAGAAAAAAGGATAATTCCATTCCCTGTCCATCCCCTCCTCATCCGTCAAATCCTCTTCCCATCCTTTCCTTATTAGAAAAGGGTAGGAGGGGGAAGAGGACTACAATTAGGCCTCCGGCACGTCACTCATCAGACGAAACGCAGAATACTTCTACTTCACGCCAGTCTTCTGTGACGTCGTGGTATTTCGCCGGTCGAGCCGGCCCAAACGTGCAAAAGATGTTGTTATTGCGGGCTGTACCACTTTTATGGAAAATGACATCAAAAGGAAGAATTCAAGTGGTACAGTGTAAACTCTTTATAAGGACACGCTTTATAACGAACAAACCTCTTTAAACGTCGAAATAACTTGACATTGTTTGGTTTGCCGTGTTATATACAACAATACAATGAACATGATGTAAAAACACGATCCTTCACCTTCACCTTCACTTCACCTAAATTTCTTATGCCGTAGCTTAGATCATTTGTTTCTTGGTGTCTTCTTGTTAATTATGAACTGTCTTGAACTAAATTTAAAAATGTGCGCATTCAGTGTGAGCATTAATTATTTAATTCTAATTTAACAGCTAAAAGGAAGTGTCACAGTTCCATATCAAGATGGAATTTTTGTAAACAAAGGTTTTTTTACGTTAAAATTCGTAACTTCTAAAACATTTTCGATACACAACTTATTCCTCACATTAGCTTATAGCATTAACTATCTATATTACACAATTTCACTTCACTTTATCCCAATTTAAACAAAATTAAAACATTTCCGATGAAAGTATAAAAAGTGTAATGGCCGCCATGTATGAAGTTTGTTTGTTTACGAAAATTCTATCTTGATGTGTAAACTAAGGTGCTAGTGGTGTGTGGGGGCGGGGTCTCGTTTGCGGTGCACGCGGCGCACGTGTCGCGACAGGCACGAGTGCCAGCTGAAGCGCGCACTGCACGTGCTGCACTTGTACGGGGCCTCGCGCGCGTGCAGCCCGGACACGTGGCCGCGGAGCTTGGCTTGATTCTGTAACACCCATCCGTCAGACCATCGGTGTCATGTCAAAAACTTTACATGAACTAACATAATCTCTTCCCACTTTATGTTAATGTATTTTTATTTTGCATCTCACTCAACGAAATGCAGAATACTTATACTCTGTCTTCTGTGAGGTGGTGGTATTTCACCGGTCGAGCTTGTACATTCGTGCAACAGATGTTCATTCCATTTTTAATCGTGCCAACTGTCACGCAATCTACACGTATTTTCTGAGATCAAATCCAAATACCCATCTTAACACATTTCTGCAGCTTGCACCTCTGGTCATCCGTTCGTTCGTTCGTAACTTGTGTGTCGCATGTCAAGATGGTCTCCTGCAAATTCATCCTTCACCAATAATTTCACATAACCCATTTATAAAAATACTTTACCGGGAATGATTTGCCGCAGTGGTGACAGAGATGGCCGGCCTGGTCCTTCTCGTGGACATTCTGTCTGTGTAGGTACAGCGATGTGTGGCTTTTGAACACCTCAAACCAATGTACATGATAAATTAATGAACATCGATCTTTGGAAAGAGACAACTTAGTTCTTTCGGCTTCGTAGAGCGTCATCTCACACGTTACTGCTTTGTGCGACAGAGATACGAAATAAAAATAACCGAGTTGTCTCTTACTGTAAGTCTAAATCATTTCTCCCTCTCTCTCTGGTTGTACGTACCTCAGTTTAACTCACTCTCTGGTTTTGCGCAACACCAGAGGAACTGCAGACGCGTTGTTATCCTTTAAGTTCATACAGTGTTGTTTTTATGGTAGAAGGTGGCAAACGAGTCACTTGGTATTAATCTAATGAGATGCAGATGCATTACGTACCTTTAATTCATAGAGGAAGACCTTACCCTTAGGACGAATAGGCATCTGACATTTCACTCATCAGACGAAACGCAGAATTATTCCACTTTACGCGTGTCTTCTGTGAGGTCGTGGTATTAGACCGGTGGAGCCGGTACATTCGTGAAACCGATGCACGAATTTACTTTTTATACATTACCTTCTGGCACTGCGCGCACTTGTGTACGTAGTTCTTCAAGTGGTCCCAATCGACGTGGTCACGCAGGCGGGTCTTGTTGGCGAAGCGCTTGCCGCAATCACTGCACATGTACCTCAACAAACAATTACAAGTTATACTTAATTTGACAAAAAACCCGACTCACAGTATGATTAACAAGATTCATTAAGCTATCCCGCTTCTGCACTCAACCCTCCCGAAGCTGCAGTGTGACCGCCTGCGACCGAGGGACTGTGGGGGCGAACTAGGCAGTGTTGGGCGCTGCATCAACACGCACTAAAGAATACAAATCTAATGACACCTTCAAAATCTGTCAAGCCGTTTCGACTAAAGGATGTTACAATGTTGTCATACAAACACATCCCACTAGTAAATAGGTATTTTATAAATAGGTTTAGTATCTCGGTAAATAGATCTAACTTGGATAAAACGACAAGTTTTGTAAGATGGCGCTAAATTTACATTCTCCGATTCCTGAATAACATCAGAAAACCAAGTACAAAGACAACGCAGAGCGACAACAATATATGTTGCACGAATGTGTCAGCTCGAACGGTGAAATACCACGACCTCAAAGAAGACACGCGTCAAGTACAAGTATTCTGCATTTCGTCTGAAGAGTGACGTACCGAAGACCTAATTCTACTCCTCTTCCCATCCACTTCTAATAAGGAAATGGGAGGAGGGAAAACGATATGTCTTTATTTCCTTTATCTCTCCTATCTAATAAAAGTAGCCAACGCATCTGCAACTCATTACCTTGTTGCAGATGTCTATTGCTAGCGATCACTTGATATCGTGTGACCGCTGTGTCGTTTGCCACATTTTCTGTAAAATAAAATAATATTGACTCACTTAAAATCATTTTCGGAGACGTGTCTCATGCTGACCTTCATGTGCTGTTCGTACGTAGCCTTGGAGGAGAAGGTTCTATTGCAGGGACCGCACACCAAATCGCCCTTCGCCCTGCAATCAACAAATACTCATAAGTGTAATATATGTAGGTACATCTAAATAATATAGGGTCACCGCACTGAACGTGTTAATCATTGTCACCAGTCCGGAATAAACTGTGCTACCGTAAACGTCGTCTCATTTCACTCCCCAGGACTTGACACAACATTGGCGACGAGGACTTTAAAAATCGTGTTTCGTGCGTGAACAGTGTTCATCGAGTTAAATAAACGATGTCGATCGGCAAAATTGGTGAATTTGACGTGCGATCGAGTGTGTGGAGTTCTTACATCGATCGGTTGGACATGTATTTTAAAGTGAACAATGTAGCGGACGATTTGAAGTTGCCCTCTTTAATTGCTATAATCGGTGACGAGGCGTACGAGCTTCTCGTTAATCTCGCTAGCCCGAATAAACCGGCGGAGTTATCGTATCAGCAAGCATGCGAGGTTATGCGTCAACATCTGCAGCCGACACCCTCTTCTCTCGCGGAGCGTTACAGATTTCGTCAGAGGCGACAAGGATCAGGAGAAGATGTACCTACATTTGTTGCCGAATTAAAAAAAATGGCGCGAGATTGTAAATTTAAGGCAAATCTCAACGAAAATTTACGCGATCAATTTATATGCGGTCTAAAGAGCGACGTCATTAGGCAGCGGTTATTTGCGGAGAATGACGTCATCTCTTTCACGGAGGCAGTGACGATATCACAGTCATTAGAAGCGGCGGAGCGTGATGCAGCCATCGTCGAGACTATCGGCGGGACTGAACCCGTGCATTCAATGCGACGGAACGCTAGCAACAGTGGTCGTGGGCTCAATTACGGAGGCGGGAGACGCGGCGATAGGTACGGCCAGTGTACTGCGGCGCCGGAGCAGCCGGAGAGGAGTCGACAGCGGCGGAGCTGCACTGCCTGTGGTGCGTCAGGCCATGGAGCGAGCAGCTGCCGGTTTCAGCAGTATATCTGCAGCAAGTGCCGACAAGTCGGTCATTTGCGACGGGTCTGTCCTGCAGGGGGCAGTCGTCGGGTGCGTGAGCTTGGTAATCACTTCGGCGGCGCGGAGGCCGGCGAGCGCACGGCGGCCGGGGCGCGGCGGGCCGACGGCGCAGACGACAGCGCGGATCTCGAGGAATTGAATCTCCTTTCACTAAATAATTACAAACCCGTAAGTTTACCAATTTGTATTGAAAATACCATAATTAATATGGAAGTAGATACAGGTACGGCGATATCATGTATAAGTAAAATAATGCATAAGAAATATTTCAGTCATTTAACCATCGAAAAAGGTAGCACCGTATTAAGATTTATTGACGGTTCTAAAATCAAGCCTTTGGGCATTATTAAACCCATTGTAATATATAAGGATATTAAAAAACAGTTAGAATTATTTGTGATAGATGGGGCAATGACCTCCTTGTTAGGTCGACAGTGGTTAGCGGAATTACAAATAAATGTACCTAAGTTTAATTGCAACCACGTCCGTGAAACAAATAATGTACAAATTGATACACAAATATCCACTATTATCCACAGATATAAGGACGTGTTCAGTGGCGGGCTGGGGCGGTACACGGGCGGCAAGGCGACTCTGCGCGTACGGGAGGGAGCGGTGCCGGTGTTCCACCGCGCGCGGCCGCTTCCGTATGCGCTGCGCGAGCGCGTCGACGCCGAGCTGGACCGCATGCTGCGCGACGGCGTCATCGAGCCCGTCGACTGCTCCGACTGGGCCTCGCCGCTGGTTCCGGTACATAAGGCGGACGGTACGCTTAGAATTTGTGCTGACTACAAGGCGACCCTGAATCCCGCTTTACTGATCGATCGTTACCCTCTTCCGAAGATTGACGATATACTGGTAGGGTTGAATGGGGCTCAGTTTTACAGTAAAATCGACTTGTCACAGGCTTATAATCAGGTAGAACTAGACGACAGCAGTAAATATACGGTAATTAACACACATCGAGGTTTATTCAGATACAATAGGCTTGTGTACGGCTTATCGTCAAGCGTGGGGGTGTTCCAACGTATAATGATCAACCTTTTGCAAGGCATACCCAATGTGCAGGTGTTTCTGGATGACGTCATAATTGGCGGGAAAACGAAGGCCGAACATCTCGCGGCACTGGAGGAAGTCTTTAAACGATTGTCCCATAGCGGGTTAAAGGTTAAAAAAAATAAATGTGTTTTTCTTGTGGACGAGGTAACATATTTAGGATTCGTAGTATCTAAGGGCGGTATTAAGGCGGACAAGACAAAGGTTGACGCTATCAATAAGTTAAGACGCCCAGACAACAGCACCGAACTTAGATCGTTCTTAGGGATGGTTAATTTTTACTCGAAGTTCATTAAGAATTTCAGTTCATTGCTTAGTCCCTTACATCGACTATTAAGGAAGGGAGTTACGTGGGTTTGGAATAACGAGTGCGAACAAGCATTCAGGAACATTAAGCGTAAGTTGACGGGTGCGGAGGTGCTAGCGCACTACGACCCGAGGGCGCCGGTCATAGTGACGTGCGACGCAAGCGCGCGCGGTGTCGGCGCAGTGTTGGCGCAGCCGGGGCGCGGCGGGGAGCGCCCGGTCGCCTATGCGTCACGTACACTGAACGCGGCGGAGAGGAATTATTCACAAATACATCGCGAGGCATTAGCGATAATTTTTGCCGTTAATAAATTTCATCAATATTTGTACGGGCGGAAATTTATATTGCGCACAGACCACAAACCATTAGTATCTATTTTGGGTCCTAATAAGGGTATACCGGCGATGACTGCGAGCCGAATGCAACGCTGGGCTGTCATTCTTTCCGCATATGATTTTGATATACAATATATTAAAACAATAGACAATTGTGCGGACGGTTTGTCGCGATTACCGGAAGATAATAGTGATTCATTAACGTCAATGGATTTGATTCCTGAGCAGACCTTCTTGCATTTCACACAGGATGCTATGTTGTTAGACTGCAAGGAGGTCAAAAGACAAACATTGAGGGATCCGGAGTTAGCTAGGATACTTAGCTATATACGTGACGGTTGGCCCGAAACGTGTGAGATAACAGGCATGCAACCCTACTTCAATAGGAAGTCAGAGTTGTATGAAGAGTTAGGTTGTGTTATGTGGGGTCACAGGGTGATCATACCGGCGGAGTGTCGCGACAAGGTCCTAAGGGTCATCCATGAACCTCACATGGGCATCGTAAAGTCGAAGGCACTGGCTCGCAGCTACGTGTGGTGGCCCGGCATCGACGAGGCGGTGGAGCGCGAGTGTCGCGCGTGCGTCGTGTGCGCCGCACTAGCTGACGCTCCGCCTCGCGCCGCTCCTAGCCCTTGGCCCTGGCCAGCCAGACCTTGGGTTCGACTTCACCTCGACTTTATGGGGCCCATTGCAGGGAAATTGTATTTGGTAGTTATCGACGCTATGTCTAAATGGCTCGAGGTGTTTCACGTTCCTAGTACGGCGGCGAGCAGTACTATCTCTAGATTAAGGGAGCTGTGGAGCAGGTTCGGTGTCCCCAAACAGATAGTGTCGGATAATGGACCCCCGTTTACCAGTAACGAGTTTACGAACTTTGTTAGGCTTTGCGGTACCGAGCATATTTTTACGGCGCCTTATCATCCAGCATCCAATGGCGCGGCAGAAAACGCAGTAAAGACACTGAAAAGGGTTATTAAGAAGGCTGTTTTCGAACGTAAAAACGTGGAGCAGGCTTTAAACGCTTTCTTGTTACATTATCGTAACGTCGAACATACGTCGACCAACGAATGCCCCGCTATATTGCTAATGAATAGGCGGTTGCGAACACCCTTAGATGCCATAAAGCCGGATAGGGAACTCAACGTGCGTCGAGCGCAGCAGCGTCAGGTAGAGGACGCGAGAGGGGTCGACAGAAGTGTGCGAGTCGGGGAGGACGTGTGGTACCGCCAACATTTGAAAGCGGAAAAGTGGGCTCCAGGTACTGTCGTAGATGCCGCGGGGGCCAGGGACTACACGGTGAGGGACCGCGATGGGCAAGAAATACATAGGCATATCGATCAGTTAAAGCGAAGGTCAATGGGGTCGCTTGTGGTCCCCAATACTTCTGGGGGAATCGAGCCTGATGTAGTGGATCCGGAGAATATTGACGAGGCTTCGTCGGCGCCGTTGACAGCGACGGGTTCACCGGCGCCGTCGCCGGTGGGGCGGCCGCTCGGTGTGGAGACGCCGGCGCGCGAGGAGGTGGCAGAGCACAGGGAGGTCGTTAGTACGCCGCCTGCCGCACCTGTACCGCCTCGGTCACGCCCGATCCGTAAATGTAGATTAGATAAGGTTAAGTTTTATTCTTAGGATAAGTTAGGTTAAGATTTTCCTTAAGTTACGTTAGTATTGTAATTGGGATTAGTCGATTAAGCGGGGAGGGATGTAATATATGTAGGTACATCTAAATAATATAGGGTCACCGCACTGAACGTGTTAATCATTGTCACCAGTCCGGAATAAACTGTGCTACCGTAAACGTCGTCTCATTTCACTCCCCAGGACTTGACACAACAATAAGCAAGAAATAAAATATCTAAGAATTAAGTACCTTTTCTACCTGTCTCCTCTATCCATAGAAGGTAGGCAACGCATGTGCAACTCCTTAGCTTGGATGCCTATGGGTAGCGGTCACTTAATAACGAATGACCCACTTGCCCGTTTGTCACTTCTATAAAAAACTCGGCTAAGTGCGAGTTGTACTCGCGCACGAAGAGTTCCATACATCTATGGAAAATCCGTTTGTTGTATAGAAGCTTCCATAAATATTTATCCTGGTTTTTTTTTCAACTGTCTAACAACCTGGCGACAGACAGACGGACGGAGTCTTAGTAATATCATGTCTGGTCAGTTGAATGAAGTATATGCTCAGTAAAGATGTCGCTACGAGTAAGCATTGTGAAGCACGGGCAAGTAAACCATATTAAACGTTTTGTTTGGTTTTACGTCAGTGATTTATTTAGTTTTATTTCTCAATTTTCAATGATTACTGAATAAAATGTGAATTTATAACAATATTTAATTCATACCGCGCCTTTTTTTTAAATTGAATTAATAAAGTACATCAGCACTACACAATATCAATTCACGATAGATGGCCTAGTTAAAACGGCGACGCAACGCAGGCGGCGCTACGGGCTCTAATTTAACAATTTATCTTTATAGCACAGAGATAGTAACATACTATCTAGTAGTACCTACCTACCTACTTTAGTTATGTTCGTTACCTGAAAATAGTGTAATTTATAATTTCCACGTAAAGTGCCATCTAGTAAGTTTTCTTAGAACATAACATACCGACAATCTTAGAACTCGTAGTAGTGCCAAGCCCGCGCCGCGGGACTTAGTGTGGGGTCAAATCGACCAATGGGATTGTCCCTCTGTTGTACGTAGTATAATATCTCTGTGGTAATAGGTACCTAAAGGGTAAAACGGAAACGTACGACTTGGGGACCTTCAAGAAGCGAAAAAAACGTAGAAAAAGTACTGAGTGTACCTTCGCCCAGTGTCTTTCAGTGAATTATCGTCCGCAAATTAAATGCCCGTGGCATTGATTTGTATTTGGTAGAATGGTGAACGTTAGAATTCACCTGGCCGTATGACTGTCCAGATGCCGAGCCAGGTTGCCCCTCCACTGGAACCTCTTATCGCACTGCGGACAGGGGAATGTCTCTCTCTGCTTGTTCACCGATGCCTTGATCTGCTCGATTCTGTCCCGATGCTTGTCTGGACTCGTGCTATCTTCTAGGGGAGATACTTTTAGGTTCCTTTAAATAATAGAAAAGCCAGTCAATTATTATTGCGTACAATCGACTCCCGAGTCAATTATGATTGTGTACAAATGGCCGTGTGTTGCTTAACAATATGTGATGAGATAAACTAGTAAACTTCAACGATTGTAGGTGAAGCAATATGTATTCATGAGAGATGTGTACACCGGGATTTCCTTAAGACGACACATACGAGATATTAGTATGGCTAGTGACAGAACAGTCACAGAACTATAACAAACTGGTCTGCTCGTATGTGCCAACTTCGAATATAAAATAATCTGTGATATTTACCTTACTTTTAGTTGTATCTGATGCTTGGAGCTGGTCTTTACGTGCTTCTGCAAATTTGAAGTTGTCGTGAATGATAATCTGAAATTGTAAACAAATAAACATTACATTTAGAACTTTTAGTTCAATTAAAGACTCGACTTTTCTTTGACTATAATAATTACCAGTAATTGTTTGTAGGAGTTTACAGGCTGTTTGATCAACAAACTAAATAAACGCCGGTTTTAAACCATTACGTGTTTAAGTTAGTGTAAATAGATGGCGTTATTATCAATTTTTAAATGAAACAAGTAATAGTTAAACTAATTAAGTAACTGAACCCGCGGGTAGTCCGGCGTATGTACCGACAAGTGCAAGACGGGTCGCGACAGGGAACTGACAAGGGAACGGGCTGGAAAAATCTCCTGGGCCAGTCGGGCTAAAATCACTGCACTTCGCAATGTTCCCTCGGGATATTACCTGCATGTTTCACAGTACGGCTTCCTCTTCTGTCCCGTCTCTATTCGATGCGTTTCCAGATGCTTCCTGAGGGAAGTCTTCCATCTGAATGTCTTAGCACAAAGCTCACACGGGAACGACGGCTGTTCTGTACTGAAAACAAAAACTAAGCATCTCACATCAAGCATTGTGGTTGAAATGTAATTGTGGTTGAAATGCTTCACACCTTTTCTAGCAAACCGCCGCTGGCCTTGGACGGGGCGGCAGACAAATATACAAAATAGAATATAGTCTATAGACTAGTCTAGTCTATAGACTAGTCTAGTCTAGTTTACCCGAGGAGGGTTGGCGCCAGGCAGGAGGGCGGCCGTAAAAACTGTAGCCAAAAACTATACAGTACGGTCTATAATCATACTGTGCCGACCCTACATGAGTGGGAAAAGGGCAAGTAGACGAAGATGAGAATGTAGCCTAATCGCTGATAAAACAAGGTCTCTTCCGCTGTCTATTCCCTTACATCTTTTAAACTACGCAACGGATTTTAATGCAGTTCATCAATAGAGAGTAATTCAAGAGGAAGGTTAATATGTAAGATACATGCAATTTAAAGAATTTCTAAATTATCCTGTATCTACAGTTGTTTGTTACTTTGATCGTACTGTAAGTGATTCGTTGAGGTCACATGAGGACCGCTACCCATCCCCCGTCCCCCTACCATCGAATCCTCATTAGGAAAGCCCGAGAAAGGGGGGAGGATTGAAATCAGGCTTACGAAACCTCACTCATCATATGACTACATATGATGACTTGACGCCAGGCTTCTGTGAGGTTGGGGTAGTTCACCGGTAGAGCTGACCAATTTGTGCAACAAATATTGTTGGTGTGGCTTCTACCACTGTTTAAAAGTTTATAATATGCCTAGTAAGGTTATAAACTGTCGTAGTTCACAATCTGTCGGTGACAAACAATAATATATTTGTCCGACTGACAAACACTGATTGTTTATTACCTGTTACTCGGTTGAATTTCACTTGTATCTCGCTGCTCACCATTTAATCTACTCTCCAACTCATTACTGTAGTCTACACTGTAAAAAATTTAAATAATAATTTTTATGACTACTACACTACCACTACACTAACATTATTCATCCCGTCCCCTGTCCAATTCTCTTCCCATTCCCATTCTATCCTTAGTAAAAAGGACGGGAAGGGGAAGAGGACTGACATGGAGCTCCTGCAGCTCACTCATCAGACGAAACGCAGAAGCATAAAATACTTCTACTTGACGCGTGTCTTCTGTGAGGTTGTAGTACTTCAGCGAGCAAGCCGGTACATTCATGCAACAGATGTTGTTGGCTCTACCATTGTTGAATACATACTCCAGAACAAACACTCCCTATACCGTCTACCGTCCTTTTGGCCAAAAAAATAAACATTTACATCCCATTTTATAAAGTTAAGTTAGAATTAGGAAATTACATCACCTGTGACAATGCATGAAGGTGTAGTGCTTACTAACAGACCTCTTGCTTGTAAAATTGATCTTGCAAGTAACACATTGAAATCTCTTGTTATGTCTGTTTGTATGGTAGTTATAAGAAACTGCGCTGGTGAAGGAGCACTCACAAATATTGCATTTGAACTTGGACGTATTCTGAAAATAAGAATGGTTTTAATTGTTAGAAACTAAAAAAAATAATTGAAATGATTATACTGTTATCAAAAGATGGAATTATTCAAGAGGATGGTTTAGGTATTACTCAAAAGGGTATGGCTCGCGACAGGGAAGTGTGGAAGGAATTAGGGGAGGCCTATGTAAAAGGACAACCTGACAACTGGATGCTGAGAAATAAATGTTGTATATAGTATTAATTTATATTGTTATATTACTAATGTATTAACTTAAGTTGAAATGTATAATAGTCAGCGAATAAAGGCTTTATCTATCTATCTATCTATCAAAAGGGTATGTCCCGCTATCGTTTCCTATTTAAAGCATTAGATAGAAATTTTTTCACTATTTTGAAGTTATTTTTCTTTCTGCTCGGCTCTCAAGGGTTGTACCGTGATATTAAATAGTCTAAAACCTTCTTTAATAATTAAGATGTCAATAGGAAAAATATTTTTTAACTCCAAATAGCTGTTCCTGTGATAAGCACATTCATACTCTTTTAAAACTTTATTATATTGATATAGAAAAGGCCTATGATAAAGTTAAAAGAGATGATTTGTGGTCAACCTTGGTTGAGTTTGGATTGAACAGTGATCTAATACAAGCGTTAAAGTCTCTTTATAAAGATTCTACTGCTTGTGTTAGGATAAACGGGGCCTACTCAGACTGGTTTAGCATCAATAAAGGTGTAAGACAGGGCTGTGTAGCATCCCCGTGGCTGTTCAATCTCTTTATGGATGATTGTTTGAAATCTTTGAAAGACGTAGATTGTGGATTAAGAATGGGTGAGTTAGTTGTAAAATGTCTCTTGTACGCTGATGACCAGGTTGTGTTTGCATCATCAGGGGAGGACTTACAACTTATGCTGAATGTAGTGAATGATTCACTACATGGTAAAGGTATGAAGATGAATGTGGATAAGACGAAAGTAATGGTGTTTGAAAGAGAACAAAGTAAGACAGTAATTGAAATAAAGGTTAACGGAAATGTAGTGGATCAGGTGGAAGAGTTCGTGTATTTGGGGTGTATGTTTAGTAGAGATGGTAGGCATGTTAAAGATTTTGAACGACGAGTGAGTGCGGGAAATAAAATGAATGGGGCTATAGGTATAGTAGTGAGGAGTCAGAATGTGTCTATGAAGGCTCCTCTGGCAATACACAATACTGTACTAGTCCCCACTTTAATGTATGCAAGTGAGAGATGGGTTTGGCAGGAAAAGCATGCTAGTAGAGTTAATGCCGTTGAGATGCGATCATTAAGAAGTATGTTAGGCGTGACTTTGAATGATAGGGTTAAAAATAGCGTTATAAGGGAAAAGTGTGGCTTAAAAGTGGATGTTGTGACTAGAATTGAGAAAGGTATGCTTCGGTGGTTCGGGCATGTTGAAAGGATGAATGAAGAGAGAATAACAAAACAAATTTATGTTGCAAGAGTGAGTGGCAGTGTTGGTAGGGGACGCCCTAGGAGAACTTATATCGATCAGATTAATGACTTACTAAAAAAGGGCGATATAAGGAGCACCCATAACCGACGAGCATGCATGCGTAGATGTATGAATGTGGAAGAAGCGAGAGAGGTGTGCCAGGATCGCGCCAAATGGAGATCCATGATCTCTGCCTACCACTCTGGGTTACGGGCGTGAGCGGATATTTTATTTTTAGAAAAAGTTTTGTGTGAATTTCGTCATTGGAAGGTTTGTACACGATCACAAAAGAAGAGATGCCAATTGGCTTATGAAAAGGGAAAATATGATGATGAAAAGGGATAAATTTTCATTTAAAAAGTTTAGCAAAGACATACCAGTTCATGTTTCATATGTACATGATCTTTCAAATCATATGCGTTCGGAAAGACTATAAGACAATTTGCACATTTGAACACCGCATTTACAAATTCGTCTTTACTCGCCAACATTCTTCTCTCTTCTTCCAAGTCCTCTGCACTTAAGCTGATCTCTTTGTACACTTCTTCAGTGTTACATCTTTTCTTAGAACCGTTTAGAGTTTTACGTGATCTCTTTTTTCTCTTTACAACTTCTATTAATGCTTCCTCTTCGCCACCAGAGTATACAGAACTGTTGTCTTCGCTTTTGACTTTTGTATCTGCTACATCAACATGCCATTCTTTTTCCCCTTTGATACTATTGGCATCATAATTATTATCAACTTCTTCAGGTAATATTATAATATTTATAATTTTATGTGTTTCTAAATTTGATGCTTTTTTTAGGAGTGATAAATCTAAATTCTAAAAAAAATACAAACAAAGGTCATTAAGTTATTTAAGTTTTTTTTATGGTAGAAAGTGGGAAATGAGCAAGTGGTTCATCTGATAAGATATGTTGCATACCTTTAATAGACAGAGGGGCTAGACAGCAAAAAGAATTTTCCTATTCATCCCCTCCCCATCCAGTCCTTCTTATTCCCATTCTATCTTTATTAGGGAAGCATGGAAAATAGAGGTGGTATGAAATTTGGCCTCCGTCACCTTACTCACGATAATAAGAGCAGAAGCATACATCTACTTGACCCCTGTCTTCTGTAAAGTTGTGGTATTTACCAGTCACGTCGGCCTATTTGTGCAACAGATTTTATTGGCTCTATAATTGTTAAAGTGGGGATGGACGGATCACAAATAAGTAGGTATAGATGAAGATAGCCTAATTTATATGTACTGTCTGAATTTTATTCAAGATCATTGTTAGTTTATAGTTTATCATTATATTGTGTTTGAAGAAAAACAAAGAAGTTTGCTTTACTTTAAAATCACTCTAATAAGGAAAACTCTAAGTAATCTTCCATTTATTGGAACGGAATACTCTACATCTGCGATCAGCAACAGGTGGAGAGCAGACCGCCTATTGTCCACCACTGGGCTAGGCTCTAGTAGTAATAGTATAATCTCATTCATTTTATCAATTAAAAAGATTAAAATCTTTAGTCTTTTCTTGGTGTATGTGCTATGGTGTTCAATTATCTGCCATACCAAAGTACCTGTTTCAAATAATTCTGAAATATTCCATATGAATCAACGACTTGCCGTTTGAACTTCGTAAAGCGTGCTATTACCGCATCACACTCCCAGCAGAGAGACACTGGTACACTCTCATTCTGTGTCATCTGAAATTTAGACATGTAATATGAAAACCCATTCTCTGAAAGGAATCATTATCAATGGAAAAAAGCTGGTCAAATTTTATTTATGTTCAGTTAAGCAGGATCATCAACCTTTTTTATCTTTAAGAAACTGCATTCAATTTGATGTAACATTACAGTTGACAGGAGTCTTGGTTTAAAAAATATTAATTAAGAAAAACATTTTAGAAACCAGGCATAAGACTTCTAGGGTTGACAGCAATAGTGACTACTGTACGCTGTTGGTAGAGATTATTATGTTATAACTTTAATATGGAACATAGAGGGCTCAGGGATTGTCGTTTCGGGGTGGGCAGGGGCATGGTTTGCCCTAACCTAAACAAAACTACCACAAGTAAATCAGAAAAATATAATATGGTCCATATTTGTGCAGTTACTTAAACTAACTAGAGTGGGGTTACTCAAAGTAGGCCAATGACTCTCTACACATTCCCTGATCCAGTTTTGAACTTGAAGCTCACACAGATAATTATCAACCCCATCTTTCCAGTGACACCTGGGACTGGGCATCAGATACGCAGCCATCACAACCGCAAACTTGAAATACCTTTTCATTTCCTTTCCATTTTTACAGGTGGCTAAACCAATGGACTCTTTTATCTCTCCAATGATGTTTGGGTCACCCACAAGTGTCTTAATTTCTATGTTATTTCAGATGTGCCATGTTGCAACCTCTGTTTCCACTGGCTATAGACTTAGTATTTTATGTTTCTTAGAAGTAATAACATAGTATGAATGATAAATAGGTACAAAGAGATAATTAGCACATATGCATGAAAACTAAAAGCATAAGAAGTAACATTGAGTATGATAATTAATTTTACCAGTAGTACAGCCCGCTAAAACACCATCTGTTGCTCAAATGGGTCAGCTCGACCCGTGAAATACCACAACCTCACAGAAGACAGGCTTGAAGTAGGAGTATTTTATACTTTCGTCCAAGGACTCAATATCCTTTTTCCTATCTATCCCCTTCTCTGACCATTAAAAGTAGGCAACACATATGCTTTGCCTATGGATAGTGGTCACTTAACCACTAACCACTTGCTAGTTTCCAACTTAAAAAAAAACTTTACTTTTGATTTAAAATGAACATTCATTTATAAACTTTTGCAATTTATAAAAAAAATGGAAATTAGCGTGTTTTCAAAATTTATCAGATTAGACATACCGGAGATGGGCAATATAATTAGTAATCGACATATATGTACACGTACATGTATGGATGTAGATGAAGCGAGAGAAGTCTAAGCTTAAGCCTCTGGGTTACAGGCATGAGCACATATTTTATTTATATCTTTAACTAAAGAACAGTTCATGTAGTTGGATGGTAAAATACTTACTGGTATTTCACTTAGAATTTGTAGAAAACATTTCTTCTTCCAGTAGTCTTCGAGAATTAACATTTTGCGACCAACACAAAGACATCCGATACACAAAACACTATCGCTAACCTCCATCACGATCTCGAAATTACGAAAACACTGGTATTTACACTTGTTTTATTCAGAATATTTGAATAAACAGTAAATGTTTTACTTGGTATAAAATTTTAACATCAATCAATTAATTTCAGACCAAACATCCGACTAGCCGACTACATCCGACAGCTACATGTCACTGTCCCCTGTCACTGTCAGTGTCAAACGCTTCAAGCAGTACTGGAGATCTAGTACTAGCTTAGATTTTATTCAGAGTACTAGAACTATAGCAGCCAAAGAGGATATAAAAGCATTATAGAAATATAAATGCTAGCAGCTAGCAGCATTAGTTGCCAAGGCTGCCATGCTGCTCGTATTGTTATTATTAGCTATTATGGCTGCAAAATGGATTAATTATTCTAATTAAGCGATTTGTAAACTCTTACGATTCGTCCAAAATTAATGTAATACAAAATTAGTGTAATAATGTAATTAGTTAATTTTATCTTTATTATTTTAATTTTATTTATTCGACTAAGCATCAAAAACACTCGCAATTGGAATAAAAATAAAAAGTATTAATCACTTTTTTTATAGAATAAACTGGTAAGCGAGCAAGCGGCACCTGACAATAAGTACCGCTACCCATAGGCATCCGAAAAAAGGATATTTCCATTCCCTCTCCATCCCATCCTCATCCGTCAAATCTTCTATCCCTTCCCATTCTTTCCTTAAGAGAAAAGTACTACAATTAGGCCTCCGGCAAGTCGCTCATCAGACGAAACGCAGAATACTTCTACTTCACGCCTGTGTGACGTCGTGGTCGCCGGTCGAGCCGGCCCATTCGTGCAAATGATGTTGTTGCGGGCTCTACCATTTCACAAAATTTATAAAACGTTATAATTGTGTTTTTTATAATAATTGGGCAAGATGGCACAAACTTAGGTGGTGATTCATATTGGCCTGGCATTATGATAAATGCCCGCATTAATTGTTTGTACCCTAACATACAGAATGAAATATAAAAAATCAGTAAAAAAATGATATTTGACATTACAAACCACTTAAGTTTGTTTATCTGTATCTAGCCGTTTTTGCTGTTCAATTTTAAAGTTCAGTATTTTTTCTATACAAGATAAGGGGGCAAATGACGCAAACGCAAACGAGCGGCTGGAACACCGAGGTGATCAACGACACCCATGGACACCCGCAACACCAGAGGAACTGCAGATGCGTTGCCAGCCTTTGAGAAAATGATAGGCTCGCTTCTTAAAGGACCAAAAGTCGTTTGGAAATATCGCTGAGGAAAGAACGTTTCAAAACGCCGCTGTGCGTGGCAGGAAATTTCGTGAAAACCGCATAGCTGAGGAATGTGGTTTGGATGGAACAACCATATTACCTCACTCTTAATTTATAAATAATAATGTACTTACTTTGAGTTTTTCATCTGTCGCATAGGTGGCAATATTTGTGAAAATCGATTTTAACACAATTTATACATATTATATTATTATATTAAAATTAAAAATATAAAAACTATCGTGAGACATTATCAATAAACTTTTTATAAAATGGCTTTACTCACGTTCGCGTTTTTCTCGGTGTTTTGTATCGACAAGTTTCGGACCTGTCGGAGGTCCTTCTTCAGGGTGAGTGGTATTAATTCGCGGTCGCGGCCCGCCTCGCCTCGAGGCCTCCGAAAGGTCCGAAACTTGTCGATACAAAACACCGAAAAAACGCGAACGTGAGTAAAGCTGTTTCATAAAAAGTTTATATTAAAATTATAATTAAAAATAGATTTCTTATATTTACATGAATACTAAACATTGGAATGAAACTAATTTTACGGATTTATCGCGTTAATGTTACGTGTTTTAAATTTCCGCCGTTTTGAGTACTTTACAGCGCTCATGGTCAAGGAGGAAAAGAGGACTTGTGGTTTGAAAAACGTAAACTAAGCGCGATAAAATGCGTAACATTAGTTTTATTCTAATTATTACTAATCGACTAATATTATAATGTAAGTCGATTCTAAAAATTTAATTGTAGAAAAATCGATTTAAATAAAAATCGATTATTATTTAACATCCCTATTTGTCGCATTGTCGATCGATCGATTTCACATTGCGGCATACAGGCAGCAAGCCACAGCCAACGCAGACTTCAATTTTGATTTGGTTTTGTTTTTCTTCAAGTTGTGATTGAGATTTTCTGATTAAAATAAAATTACGTTGCACATCGTTCACAAAGATAAATTGCTCATAATGTTCGTGTGAGTGTTCAATGAGTGCTATAGGTATTGTATACCAACTCACCACGCCCAACTGCCGGCCAAATTATTGTATTGCGCCGAACATTATTCCATATCGATTGATGATTTTGTCAATATATCATGGTATATGACGTAGTTTTCTTCATTACGTTTGGTAAAGATGTCCTTGCCTGATATTCAGACGGAGTATACGTCGTTTTCCATACGCCCAATTATAATTAGCGTGTGTTGGTCTATGATTTATGGTTGTTATTTTGGATAGATTTTATCCAGTTTTTATTGCCATATAAAGTTCTAATGTAGATCTTGGCTGCTGTAGGCAGGACATCATTTGGTATGTTGAAAATTGGTTATATACATATGTAGTTACCCTTTTGTGGATATATAATATGTTGAAGTTGCTTTTATCTATGTTGATGTGGTTGTCACAGTTATAATTGTTTCATTGAGCTCATACTGTTTGATTTTAAAAAAGGTTTTATGAAATAGGTGCCATTTTATGGTCAAATTTTCAATAAGTGTTTTGACATTAAGTAGTGTGGTTTACTTCTGTTGTAGTAGTGGTCAACATGTCATGTATGATATTTAAAGGAATTCCACAATAAAGTTACCATTTTATGGTCAAACATTTTGATGTTAAGCAGCGGGGCCAACTTCTATTATAGTTATGGTCAACATGTCATTTTTGATATTCGAAGGACACCACAATCAAGGCACCATTTTATGGTCAAATGTTAGATAAATGTTTTGACGTTAATAAGCGGGGCCAACTTCTACTATAGTAGCGGTCAACATGTCATGTATGATATTCAAAAGACTTCCACAATCAAGGTACCATTTTATGGTCAAATGTTAAATAAATGTTTTGACGTTAATTAGCAGGGCTTACTTCTATTATAGTAATGGTCAACATGTCATTTTTGATATTTGAAGGACTACCACAATCAAGGCACCATTTTATGGTCAAATGTTAGATAAATGTTTGACGTTAATAAGCGGGGCCAACTTCTACTATAGTAGCGGTCAACATGTCATGTATGATATTCAAAGGACTTCCACAATCAAGGTACTATTTTATGGTCAAATGTTAGATAAATGTTTTGACGTTAATTAGCAGGGCCAACTTCTACTATAGTAGCGGTCAACATGTCATGTTTGATATTCAAAGGACTTCCACAATCAAGGTACCATTTTATGGTCAAATGTTAAATAAATGTTGGCGTTGAGTAGTGTGGTTTACATTTGTTATAGTAGCGGTCAACATGTCATGTCTGATATTGAAATGACTTCCACAATCAAGGCACCATTTTATGGTCAAATGTTAAATAAATGTTGGTGTTGAGTAGTGTGCTTTACATTTGTTATAGTAGTGCTCAACATGTCATGTTTGATATTCAAATGACTTCCACAATCAAGGTACCATTTTATGGTCAAATGTTAAATAAATGTTTTGACGTTAATTAGCAGGGCTTACTTCTATTATAGTAATGGTCAACATGTCATTTTTGATATTCGAAGGACTACCACAAATCTAGGCACCATTTTATGGTCAATTGTTAGATAAATGTTTTGACGTTAATAAGCGGGGCCAACTTCTACTATAGTAGCGGTCAACATGTCATGTATGATATTCAAAGGACTTCCGCAATCAAGGTACCATTTTATGGTCAAATGTTAAATAAATGTTGGCGTTGAGTAGTGTGGTTTACATTTGTTATAGTAGCGGTCAACATGTCATGTCTGATATTGAAATGACTTCCACAATCAAGGCACCATTTTATGGTCAAATGTTAGATAAATGTTTTGACGTTCATAAGCGGGGCCAACTTCTACTATAGTAGCGGTCAACATGTCATGTATGATATTCAAAAGACTTCCACAATCAAGGTACCATTTTATGGTCAAATGTTAAATAAATGTTTTGACGTTAATTAGCAGGGCTTACTTCTATTATAGTAATGGTCAACATGTCATTTTTGATATTCGAAGGACTACCACAATCAAGGCACCATTTTATGGTCAAATGTTAGATAAATGTTTGACGTTAATAAGCGGGGCCAACTTCTACTATAGTAGCGGTCAACATGTCATGTATGATATTCAAAGGACTTCCACAATCAAGGTACCATTTTATGGTCAAATGTTAGATAAATGTTTTGACGTTAATTAGCAGGGCCAACTTCTACTATAGTAGCGGTCAACATGTCATGTTTGATATTCAAAGGACTTCCACAATCAAGGTACCATTTTATGGTCAAATGTTAAATAAATGTTGGCGTTGAGTAGTGTGGTTTACATTTGTTATAGTAGCGGTCAACATGTAATGTCTGATATTGAAATGACTTCCACAATCAAGGTACCATTTTATGGTCAAATGTTAAATAAATGTTGGTGTTGAGCAGTGTGCTTTGCATTTGTTATAGTAGTGCTCAACATGTCATGTCTGATATTGAAATTACTTCCACAATGAAGGTACCATTTTATGGTCAAATGTTAAATAAATGTTCGTGTTTGTTATAGTAGCGGTCAACATGTCATGTATGATATTCAAAGGACTTCCACAATCAAGGTACCATTTTATGGTCAAATGTTAGATAAATGTTTTGACGTTAATTAGCAGGGCCAACTTCTACTATAGTAGCGGTCAACATGTCATGTTTGATATTCAAAGGACTTCCACAATCAAGGTACCATTTTATGGTCAAATGTTAAATAAATGTTGGCGTTGAGTAGTGTGGTTTACATTTGTTATAGTAGTGCTCAACATGTCATGTTTGATATTCAAATGACTACCACCATCAAGGTACCATTTTATGGTCAAATGTTAAACAAATGTTGGTGTTGAGTAGTGTGGTTTACATTTGTTATAGTAGTGCTCAACATGTCATGTTTGATATTTAAATGACTACCACCATCAAGGTACCATTTTATGGTCAAATGTTAAATAAATGTTGGTGTTGAGTAGTGTAGTTTACATTTGTTATAGTAGTGCTCAACATGTCATGTTTGATATTCAAATGACTACCACCATCAAGGTACCATTTTATGGTCAAATGTTAAATAAATGTTGGTGTTGAGTAGTGTGGTTGTAGGTCATTGGTTACAAAATTGCCCCAGAAGGTGTAAAACTTTTAAGTTTTTAAAAAATGCCCTTTATTTTTTTTAATACCCAGAGGGGAATTTTTATTTTATTTTACTGGTGACCCTTGTGACCACCCCTATCATCCCCCTTCCTATGTACGTAACCTTTTGGGACACCCTGTAGACCTGCGACTTCAGGAAACCCCACAAGAAAAAGTCTAGCGGAGTCAAATCTATCACGATCTTGGTGGCCAATTCACGTCACCTCTGCGAGAGATAACCCTACCCTCAAACCGTTCATTTTTTTTAATGTGTGAAGGTGGCAAACGAGCAAGCGGATCACCTAGTGTCAAGTTGTTGCGGGCTCTACCACTGCTAAAATGTCCATTGTACAGAATGTCCATTGTGTCGTTCGCAATGTGGCAAGTAGCGTTCACTTCCATAATGTTCAATTCAAGGAAAAAGAAATTGTTTATCATTGATCAGTAGCCAATGGCCTCGCCAACGTCGTTTTCGAAGAAGTACTGACCGATGACACCGCCAGACCAAAAGCCGCACCAAACAGTAACTTTTTGTGGATGCATTGTCACCTGGCGAACCTCATGTGGGTTGTGGGTCATCCCATATCCGGCAATTTTGCTTATTAACAAAACCATTCATCCGAAAATGGGCCTCGTCGCTAAAGATTATGTTTCGGCCTAAATCGGGGCCACTTCCAAGCGTTCCGAAGCCCACTCAGCGAACACACGGCGTTGTCTATGGTTATTAACTTTGAGCTATTGGGTCAATTGGATCTTGTTCGGATGCAGGACCAAGTCCCGACGAAAAATTCTCCAAGTTGAAGTCTGCGAAAGGCCGAGTTCTTGTGCACGGCGAGAAATCGACTGCCTCGGAGTCTCCTGAACACTTTCACGTACAGCGGCGATGTTCTCGGCCGATCTGGCGTTCCTTTGACGTAAAGGTGTTGGTTGGTTGTTTACCGAACCGGTCGTCTCAAATCCGGTCACCAATCGTTGGAGAGTAGACTTTGAAGGGCCACCGCGTCTGCCGTAAAATAGGCTCAATGCGCGCAACGTTTGCACTAACGAATACTCATTTTGATAAAGTTTTATGTGCAAATGCACATGCTGTTCAACCGTGTAACTTGCCATGGTGATTTGGCATAAGTGAAATCATTTTGCGACCAGCAATTTTGTCCATTGACGGTACTCTCAGGAACGACGAACTTACGAAAATAAGATAATAAGTCGCTGAAGCGGTTTTGTACTCTTCGTGGTTTATTATCTCTAAAGTTTATTCTACACATTTCACCGCTGTTACGGCTATGAGACCTGCAACAGATTCTAATTTAACCAGTAATTCTGTCGATTGACGGTACTCTTAGAAACGACGAACTTACGAAAATAAGATTATAAATCGCTGAGGTGGTTTTGTACTCCTCGTAGTGTATTGTCTCAAAGGTTGACTCTACACATTTCACCGCTGTTACGGCTATTAGACCTGCAACAGATTCTAATATAACCAGTAATTCTGTCGATTGACGGTACTCTGAGGAACGACGAACTTACGAAAATAAGATTATAAATCGCTGAGGTGGTTTTGTACTCTTCGTAGTGTATTACCTCGAAAGTTTATTCTACAAATTTCACCGCTGTTACGGCTATGAGACCTGCAACAGATTCTAATTTAACCAGTAATTCTGTCGATTGACGGTACTCTTAGAAACGAAGAACTTACGAAAATAAGATTATAAATCGCTGAGGTGGTTTTGTACTCTTCGTAGTGTATTGTCTCGAATTTTATTCTACACATTTCACCGCTGTTACGGCTATTAGACCTGCAACAGATTCTAATTTAACCAGTAATTCTGTCCATTGACGGTACTATGAGGAACGACGAACTTACGAAAATAAGATTATAAATCGCTGAGGTGGTTTTGTACTCTTCGTAGTGTATTACCTCGGAAGTTTATTCTACAAATTTCACCGCTGTTACGGCAATGAGACCTGCAACAGATTCTAATTTAACCAGTGATTCTGTCTATTGACGGTACTCTTAGAAACGAAGAACTTACGAAAATAAGATTATAAATCGCTGAGGTGGTTTTGTACTCTTCGTAGTGTATTGTCTCGAATTTTATTCTACACATTTCACCGCTGTTACGGCTATTAGACCTGCAACAGATTCTAATTTAACCAGTAATTCTGTCCATTGACGGTACTATGAGGAACGACGAACTTACGAAAATAAGATTATAAATCGCTGAGGTGGTTTTGTACTCTTCGTAGTGTATTACCTCGGAAGTTTATTCTACAAATTTCACCGCTGTTACGGCTATTAGACCTGCAACAGATTCTAATTTAACCAGTAATTCTGTCCATTGACGGTACTGTGAGGAACGACGAACTTACGAAAATAAGATTATAAATCGCTGAGGTGGTTTTGTACTCTTCGTAGTGTATTGTCTCGAAAGTTTATTCTACACATTTCACCGCTGTTACGGCTATAAGACCTGCAACAGATTCTAATTTAACCAGTAATTCTGTCGATTGACGGTACTCTGAGGAACGACGAACTTACGAAAATAAGATTTTAAATCGCTGAGGTGGTTTTGTACTCTTCGTAGTGTATTACCTCGAAAGTTTATTCTACACATTTCACCGCTGTTACGGCTGTTAGACCTGCAACAGATTCTAATTTAACCAGTAATTCTGTCCATTGACGGTACTATGAGGAACGACGAACTTACGAAAATAAGATTATAAATCGCTGAGGTGGTTTTGTACTCTTCGTAGTGTATTACCTCGGAAGTTTATTCTACAAATTTCACCGCTGTTACGGCAATGAGACCTGCAACAGATTCTAATTTAACCAGTGATTCTGTCTATTGACGGTACTCTTAGAAACGAAGAACTTACGAAAATAAGATTATAAATCGCTGAGGTGGTTTTGTACTCTTCGTAGTGTATTGTCTCGAATTTTATTCTACACATTTCACCGCTGTTACGGCTATTAGACCTGCAACAGATTCTAATTTAACCAGTAATTCTGTCCATTGACGGTACTATGAGGAACGACGAACTTACGAAAATAAGATTATAAATCGCTGAGGTGGTTTTGTACTCTTCGTAGTGTATTACCTCGGAAGTTTATTCTACAAATTTCACCGCTGTTACGGCTATTAGACCTGCAACAGATTCTAATTTAACCAGTAATTCTGTCCATTGACGGTACTGTGAGGAACGACGAACTTACGAAAATAAGATTATAAATCGCTGAGGTGGTTTTGTACTCTTCGTAGTGTATTGTCTCGAAAGTTTATTCTACACATTTCACCGCTGTTACGGCTATAAGACCTGCAACAGATTCTAATTTAACCAGTAATTCTGTCGATTGACGGTACTCTGAGGAACGACGAACTTACGAAAATAAGATTTTAAATCGCTGAGGTGGTTTTGTACTCTTCGTAGTGTATTACCTCGAAAGTTTATTCTACACATTTCACCGCTGTTACGGCTGTTAGACCTGCAACAGATTCTAATTTAACCAGTAATTCTGTCGATTGACGGTACTCTTAGAAACGACGAACTTACGAAAATAAGATTATAAATCGCTGAGGTGGTTTTGTACTCCTCGTAGTGTATTGTCTCAAAGGTTGATTCTACACATTTCACCGCTGTTACGGCTATTAGACCTGCAACAGATTCTAATTTAACCAGTAATTCTGTCGATTGATGGTACTCTTAGAAACGACGAACTTACGAAAATAAGATTATAAATCGCTGAGGTGGTTTTGTACTCGTATTGTATTGTCTCAAAGGTTGATTCTACACATTTCACCGCTGTTACGGCTATGAGACCTGCAACAGATTCTAATTTAACCAGTAATTCTGTCGATTGACGGTACTCTTAGAAACGAAGAACTTACGAAAATAAGATTATAAATCGAGTTATGGGACGGGTGGTGGCAAAGGAGTTTTTAAAAAGACAATACAGACTTGTGTGTCGCTTGAGAGCGAATAGTAGACTGACTTTAATCGTGAAAGCTTATTCTTTAAATACAGTTTGCCTGTTACGCAGAACAGGATATAAATAAGTTATAAACATTCATGTGATGTCTTCCTTTATGGGAGACATCGTCACGTAATCTTAAATAGGGCTATTAGCCGTAAAAGTGTCAATAACAATCGTACGTCACGTATGGTTATAGTGACATAACTCTTCCCCCCTTAAGAGAGAGGCGTGCCGATGGTTGTACTTCTTGATGAGGGATGTTTCCGTCATCAGGATGTTGCTGCGCTGAGGAACACGCCGATTTATATTTTTGTCCTAGTTTGTAGGCCGCTGCTCCCAGTCCGATGAGTACGATGAATGTATATAGGGATGTTGTATACCAGCTTGGTACGTTAGACACCACATCGGTGTTGATCTCTCGTACGGGCGTGTTTTCTGCTTTATTTATACTTTCTTGTAGATGATCTAGTTCTAGGTCTTCTAGGTTGATTTTTATGGATGACATCTGCGGTGTTTGGTACGCTTTCGGTAGTTGGATAGATTCCTTTATTTTTGTGTATTTTTGATGGGTGCTAAGTGTTCTTTTCTTGATTTGCACTTTGCATTCCTTGTCTATGGTTATGAGAATAACGCCTTTAGTACTTCATTGTTACACGTGGTTTTGATGACCTCTTCTTTGTTCAAGATGACGATCCAGCTATTGTCTTCGATTTTTTGAATAAGGTTATCTTGGAACTTCGCCGTGGCGTATGTACAGTTATGCGGTTCTTGATGCTGTATCAGTTGTGCTATGCAATCATCAGAGTTTTGTAGCTGCTGCCAGTCAAGGTGTTTGCAAATGACGTGGTTTTCTTCAACTTCTGTACATGGCTCATGGGGGTATGCGAACTCGTTATTTCCCAAGATGAAGGTAGGGTTTTTTGGAATAAGGATACTGTGGTCTTTGTTAGGGATGGAGTAAAGGTGTAATAGGTTGTAAGTTTGTCCTGCCACTAATGGTATCTCTAAAATGAACGTAATAGTTTCATTGGTGCTATAGGCTTTTACTACAATGATTTTTTTCCATAAGTGTATTTTGTTGAGGGTCGGAGTAAGTGCTAGGTTAGGTACAACATCATTTTGTATGAAATTTAATTCTTCTATTAAGTAAGCCGGATTTAATATGCTAGGATGCATTTTTCCAAGGTGTGCAAAAGTCATCGCGTTTTCTAACATTTCTACTTTGTCATAGAGCTGTTGAAACGATCTCTCAATGTCGTTAAATATGTTATTAATAATTATTTTTCCCTCCAGTTCGTTCAAGTGTGTGGAATATTCCTTTATTGCATGGTAAATCTCCTTTTGATTCTTTTTAATTTTTTGTAAATTTTGTTCATATATTTTTGCAAATTCTTCAAATTTTATTGCGTCATTTTGGTCTAGGTTTCCTGTTATTGATTTTATTATTGACCCTAAACCGTCTATTAAGCCGCGTTTTTCCCTAATGGTTGACTTGAGTCCTATCGGTGTTAGTCCTAAATATAATAGTCTAGTTTCTATGGTATCTATGAGGTAGTCTATTTGCTTAATTATTACATTATTTTGTGAGGTACTATTCTGCTTAAGTCTTAGTGTATAGTAGTTACTGCTTATTTCTGTGAATATATTTTTTAATATTGTAGTGTTATATATTACTGCTAAGTGATAAGTGTCTATTTGATATTGTGCTTTTGCTTCATTTAATACCAAGATTCCATTGTGGTTGTCAATTGGTTGTATTATTGCTGTGCTTACGGTGACCCGGAGCACTGCGAAGAAGGTGATGGCGTACCTGCAACATTTTCGGGTCGCCTAAGTAAGCGGAAATGAACTCTAATTGCTTTGGCGTTTACATGTTTACCTATAATTTCTGCAATTTGCTCAGGATGAAAACGAATAATAGTATATGGTCCTATATATTTTGGCTCTAATTTGTTGCTTCGCGCTGTTTTTGCAACTTGTTTATATACTTTATCTCCTATTTTGAATGTTGCGGTTTCGGTGTTTCTATTCGCTTTTTGTATTACCTGTTGTTTATCTATTGAAAGTTTGTTATGTATTAGGTTATGAACGTTTTCCATTATCTGTTTATGTTTGATAACGTATTCTTGATAAAATTCTTTTGTACAGTGTAATTCCAAGGGATTTCTCCCGTCTGTGTGGCCATAAAGAAGCTCAAACGATGTAAAGCCTGTTGCTGAGTGTATGGTATTATTGTATGCTATACATATAATATATATACATATAATAGCATATTTCATTAAATTCATCGATTCGTCGTTGGGGACTCCGATAGTGGAAAATAAACTTAACAAGGCTTCTGCTATGTGTATACTGCTTGAAGCTGTTAATGGTATAGCTTGTGCGTATTTAGTGAAGTTGTCTATCACTGTGAGGAATGTAGTACCTCCGCTAGTGTATAGGTCCATGAACATATGTTCCATAGGTTTTGTTGGTGTGTCTGTTAATGCTAATGGTAATTTGAGAGGATTTCGTTCATATTTGCTCTTTAAACAACTATCGCATTTGTTAATAAATTTTTGTATGGATGTTAACATATTAGGCCAGTGGTAGTTTCTGTGAATGTGTTTATAAGTTTCCTGAATACCTCTGTGTATTGTTTTTCCTTCGTGGTATTTTCGTATGATATCTGTTTGTTCCGTTATGCTTTCAATGAGTGTAACCCTGGTCATGCATCTTATGAGTTTTGGGCCGCGATTACTGAATATTGCTTTGTAAACTTTACAAAATAACGGAAAAAAATCATTATGATGAAAATAGCAATGGAAAATTCTATCCGGGATAGTATGTTCCTTTAGAAAGTTAATAATTTCTTGTTCCGTGTTATTGATCGGTATCCATACGTCTTTAATTATTGTTTTACCTTTTGACCTGTCGTCAACACGATAAGTATTTCCTGGAGTTTTGCGTATGTGAAACTGTTTTAACTGCCTATCAATTGCATCATCAATTTCAGGTATTTTATCTGTCTCGTTATTTATTTGACTAACATTTTCTGGATTATCTGTGTCTATATTTGTTTGTAATTGGGAATTATCATTTTTATTTTCTATGTCGGGTGTAATTGGTATGTCCAGAAGTGTGCGAATGTCAATATTAAGTACGTCTTCATCATTATGTGATGTTCCGGGTTGTGGTTCCATGGTGTTTGTTGTGTTATGGTGTATTATTTTTATTCTAGATAATGCGTCAGCGTTAGTATTAATTTTACCTTTTTTGTATTTAACTTCGAAGTTATATTCTGCTAGTCTTAAGCGCCAACGTGTTAGTTTAGAGTTAGGGTCTTTAATGGACATAATCCAGGTAAGGGGGCGGTGATCGGTGTATATTGTAATTTTTTTTTCCATATAAGTACGGTCTAAAGTATTTGATAGCCCAGACTATACTTAATAGTTCTTTTTCAATTGTAGAGTATCTTTGCTCTGTGTCTGATAAGGTACGTGAAGCGTACGCTACTGGTTTATCTGATCCTATTTCGCCCTGCGATAACACTGCTCCTATTGCTACGTCTGAAGCGTCTGTAGTAAGTATGAATGGTTTCTCGAAATCTGGGTATTGTAATATTGGTGCATTTATTAAGACTTCTTTACATATTTCGAATGCTTGAGTGTATTCCGTAGTTAAGTTAATTTTGCTTCCTTTTTTTAAACATTTGGTTAGTGGTTTAGTTAATTGCGCAAAATCTTGAATGAATTTTCTATAATAACCAACAAGTCCTAAGAAGGATTTTATTTCCTTTTGTGTTTTAGGAATAGGATTTTTTTTTACTGCTGCGATTTTTCTTTCGTTGGGTAGAAGACCCTTATTAGTTAATGTATGGCCAAGAAAATCTACTTGCTTTTTCAGGAATTCTGATTTATTAAGCTGTATTTTTAGATTATGGGCTCTAAATCGCTCGAAAACTGTTTTACATTTAGTTAAATGTTCCTGTAAAGATGTTGAAAATATTATAATGTCATCTAGGTATGTAAGTACATTATCTACACCTCTTAGCATTGAATCCATTAATCTTTGAAACGAACTAGGGGCGTTTTTCAAGCCGAAGGGCATTCGTAAAAATTCATAATGTCCGCGATCTATTGTAAAAGCAGTTTTTTCTATGTCTTCAGGGTACATCTCTACTTGATGGTAACCCGAAGCTAAGTCTAGGGTGGTGAAATAATGGGCTCTACCTAGTCTGTCTAGAATATCGTCTATATTAGGTAAAGGATATTTATCTTCTATGGTTTTTTCATTTAGTTTCCTGTAATCTATTACCAATCTATATTTTTGTTCGCCTGAAGCGTCTATTTTCTGTGGAACGATGTGAATAGGACATGACCATGGTGAGTTACTTTCCCTAATTACTTTCTGGTTAAGAAGTGTTTTAATTTGTTTTTTAATTTCCTCTTTTTGTTTTGGGGCTTGTCTGAAGTTTCTAACAAAAATCGGTCTATCATCAGTAAGTTTTAGTTTATGTTTTACCTCATGCGTAAAAGTGAGAGGTAATTCGTCGCAGTGGAATAAGTCACGATAGTTGTAGCAAAGTTTCTGAATTTCTCGTTTTTCTTCTGCATTCATGTGGTTGACTCTAAGTTTACTTAAATTTTGTTTTTGTAATTTGTCTATATCCCATTTGGATTTATTTAATGAATTTACTTTATGCACATTATTTTTGTTTTCTTTTTCTATTTTTTGAAGTGGTAATTTGTAATTTTTTTTATATATATTTGGTTTCCTGATGAATTAATTATTGTTGTAATCAGGTTACCTTCTTTTACTGATACTAGTGCCGCGGGGAAAATTAAGCCTTTTTCTGTTTTTAGTCTTTTCAGAAAATAGTCGCCGTCCTCATATTTACTTAGAAAGTTAACTACTTGTTCGCATCTGGGTTTTAATTTATTGAAAGATTTCATATCGTTTCTAATTGGAATTTCCGCATTGTCTTTGTGCAATGTCATATTTTTAATGTCTATTTTACTGTTTAAAGGTGCTAATAAGTCTAATCCTAGTAGGCCTTCAAAGTCTGAATCAAAGTCGTATAAAAGAAACTTATGCGTTATATCTACGTTAAATAATTTTTTCGGTAATTTGATGTATACTACTTTCTTATGTTTGGAAGTGGCGTGTCCTGTTTTGATATAGTTAATTTCATTTTTTAATTCGTATTTTATTTTATTTTGTTTAACAATTTTGGGGTTTATCAATGATTGGGAAGCTCCGGTATCTATCAAGAAACGTCCTCCTAATTCGCTTATATAAATATAGGGGAGACGGTTGTGATTCGTAATGTTGTTCAACTTAACTATCCTGTTTCTTGATTTTCGTATTCCTCGAGAAAATTTTCCTCGTAGATTTCCTCGGGTGGTTGTCCTTCAGCGTCCGATTCCTCATCGGTTTCACTATCTGATTTTGTACTTCCGTTATTTTGGAAGTGTCTTTTCTTATTATTCAAAATACCAGTGTTATATTTATTTTTTTCTGGTTGTTCTTGTTTAATAAGAAATTTTTGATTAGGTTTTTTAAATCTTTGTGTTGGTATGTTAGTGTTTACTTTATTTTGTAACGCGCGCCTATTCTTAAGTTTAACTTCTTCCTGCTTCGCGATCGTTACTGCTTGGTCCAAATTTTCCGCATTTTTTATTTTTATTGTTAGAGCGGTTATCGGGTTCAATTTGTCTAAAAATGTCTCTAAAGCCATTTGTTCATAATATACTCTTCTGTCAGGTTCAGAAGAGATGAGAGCACACATTATTGCCCTAATTTTGTCTGCGAATGCGCCTAGCGAAATATTTTCTCTATTTAATTGCATTAACTCTTGAACGAGCTGTATTTGGGTTCTGAATTCGCCAAATTTTATTTTTAATACATCCTTAATTTGTGCCCAATTGTTGGTGCCAGGATGTTCTGAGAGTGCTTCAACAGCTCTGCCAGATAATTTGTTTCTGATTAAACAGGCGACGCTTATGTCGTCCTTGTTTGTTATTAAATCGAGGGCGTTTTCCACACCTTCGATGTAAAATGCGAGAGTCCTTCTATTGCCATCGTAGCAAGGTAGAAGTTTACTGAGGGTCGTATAATCGATAGCAAAAGGTTTTTCTTCCGCCATTTTTATCGGATTGAAAACTACCGAAAGCACGGATTTTTAACCAAATGAACTATACAACACTTTAAGGGTATTAAAAGTGAGTAGGGAGTTATTGCTAGGATATCTCGGGGAAAATAGAGTCCTATACTTACCCCACGAGCATGACCGATGATAGGTTTTCCAAGCTGTGAGTCTTGTCTGCTTGTCGTCTGCCAACCCGCTGTAGATTCGACGTCGTGTCTTCGAAGAAGCTCAGGATATTGACTGCACTTTTTCTTACAAGAACACGCGTACCGACTGCGCCAGTTATGAGACGGGTGGTGGCAAAGGAGTTTTTAAAAAGACAATACAGACTTGTGTGTCGCTTGAGAGCGAATAGTAGACTGACTTTAATCGTGAAAGCTTATTCTTTAAATACAGTTTGCCAGTTACGCAGAACAGGATACAAATAAGTTATAAACATTCATGTGATGTCTTCCTTTATGGGAGACATCGTCACGTAATCTTAAATAGGGCTATTAGCCGTAAAAGTGTCAATAACAATCGTACGTCACGTATGGTTATAGTGACATAACTATCGCTGAGGTGGTTTTGTACTCTTCGTAGTGTATTGTCTCGAAAGTTTATTCTACACATTTCACCGCTTTTACGGCTATTAGACCTGCAACAGATTCTAATTTAACCAGTAATTCTGTCGATTGACGGTACTGTGAGGAACGACGAACTTACGAAAATAAGATTATAAATCGCTGAGGTGGTTTTGTACTCCTCGTAGTGTATTGTCTCAAAGGTTGATTTTACACATTTCACCGCTGTTACGGCTATGAGACCTGCAACAGATTCTAATTTAACCAGTAATTCTGTCCATTGACGGTACTGTGAGGAACGACGAACTTACGAAAATAAGATTGTAAATCGCTGAGGTGGTTTTGTACTCTTCGTAGTGTATTACCTCGAAAGTTTATTCTACACATTTCACCGCTGTTACGGCTATTAGACCTGCAACAGATTCTAATTTAACCAGTAATTCTGTCGATCGACGGTACTCTTAGAAACGACGAACTTACGAAAATAAGATTATAAATCGCTGAGGTGGTTTTGTACTCCTCGTAGTGTATTATTTCAAAGGTTTATTCTACACATTTCACCGCTGTTACGGCTATAAGACCTGCAACAGATTCTAATATAACCAGTAATTCTGTCGATTGACGGTACTCTGAGGAACGACGAACTTACGAAAATAAGATTATAAATCGCTGAGGTGGTTTTGTTCTCTTCGTAGTGTATTACCTCGAAAGTTTATTCTACAAATTTCACCGCTGTTACGGCTATGAGACCTGCAACAGATTCTAATATAACCAGTAATTCTGTCGATTGACGGTACTCTGAGGAACGACGAACTTACGAAAATAAGATTATAAATCGCTGAGGTGGTTTTGTACTCTTCGTAGTGTATTACCTCGAAAGTTTATTCTACAAATTTCACCGCTGTTACGGCTATGAGACCTGCAACAGATTCTAATTTAACCAGTAATTCTGTCGATTGACGGTACTCTGAGGAACGACGAACTTACGAAAATAAGATTATAAATCGCTGAGGTGGTTTTGTACTCTTCGTAGTGTATTACCTCGAAAGTTTATTCTACAAATTTCACCGCTGTTACGGCTATGAGACCTGCAACAGATTCTAATTTAACCAGTGATTCTGTCTATTGACGGTACTCTTAGAAACGACGAACTTACGAAAATAAGATTATAAATCGCTGAGGTGGTTTTGTACTCTTCGTAGTGTATTACCTCGAAAGTTTATTCTAGAAATTTCACCGCTGTTACGGCTATGAGACCTGCAACAAATTCTCATTTAACCAGTAATTCTGTCGATTAACGGTACTCTTAGAAACGACGAACTTACGAAAATAAGATTATAAATCGCTGAGGTGGTTTTGTACTCTTCGTAGTGTATTACCTCGAAAGTTTATTCTACAAATTTCACCGCTGTTACGGCTATGAGACCTGCAACAAATTTTAATTTAACCAGTAATTTTGTCGATTGACGGTACTGTGAGGAACGACGAACTTACGAAAATAAGATTATAAATCGCTGAGGTGGTTTTTTACTCTTCGTAGTGTATTACCTCGAAAGTTTATTCTACACATTTCACCGCTGTTACGGCTATTAGACCTGCAACAGATTCTAATTTAACCAGTAATTCTGTCGATTGACGGTACTCTTAGAAACGACGAACTTACGAAAATAAGATTATAAATCGCTGAGGTGGTTTTGTACTCTTCGTAGTGTATTGTCTCGAAAGTTTATTCTACACATTTCACCGCTTTTACGGCTATTAGACCTGCAACAGATTCTAATTTAACCAGTAATTCTGTCGATTGACGGTACTGTGAGGAACGACGAACTTACGAAAATAAGATTATAAATCGCTGAGGTGGTTTTGTACTCCTCGTAGTGTATTGTCTCAAAGGTTGATTTTACACATTTCACCGCTGTTACGGCTATGAGACCTGCAACAGATTCTAATTTAACCAGTAATTCTGTCCATTGACGGTACTGTGAGGAACGACGAACTTACGAAAATAAGATTATAAATCGCTGAGGTGGTTTTGTACTCTTCGTAGTGTATTGTCTCGAAAGTTTATTCTACACATTTCACCGCTGTTACGGCTATTAGACCTGCAACAGATTCTAATTTAACCAGTAATTCTGTCGATCGACGGTACTCTGAGGAACGACGAACTTACGAAAATAAGATTGTAAATCGCTGAGGTGGTTTTGTACTCTTCGTAGTGTATTACCTCGAAAGTTTATTCTACACATTTCACCGCTGTTACGGCTATTAGACCTGCAACAGATTCTAATTTAACCAGTAATTTTGTCGATCGACGGTACTCTTAGAAACGACGAACTTACGAAAATAAGATTATAAATCGCTGAGGTGGTTTTGTACTCCTCGTAGTGTATTATTTCAAAGGTTTATTCTACACATTTCACCGCTGTTACGGCTATAAGACCTGCAACAGATTCTAATATAACCAGTAATTCTGTCGATTGACGGTACTCTGAGGAACGACGAACTTACGAAAATAAGATTATAAATCGCTGAGGTGGTTTTGTTCTCTTCGTAGTGTATTACCTCGAAAGTTTATTCTACAAATTTCACCGCTGTTACGGCTATGAGACCTGCAACAGATTCTAATATAACCAGTAATTCTGTCGATTGACGGTACTCTGAGGAACGACGAACTTACGAAAATAAGATTATAAATCGCTGAGGTGGTTTTGTACTCTTCGTAGTGTATTACCTCGAAAGTTTATTCTACAAATTTCACCGCTGTTACGGCTATGAGACCTGCAACAGATTCTAATTTAACCAGTGATTCTGTCTATTGACGGTACTCTTAGAAACGACGAACTTACGAAAATAAGATTATAAATCGCTGAGGTGGTTTTGTACTCTTCGTAGTGTATTACCTCGAAAGTTTATTCTAGAAATTTCACCGCTGTTACGGCTATGAGACCTGCAACAAATTCTCATTTAACCAGTAATTCTGTCGATTAACGGTACTCTTAGAAACGACGAACTTACGAAAATAAGATTATAAATCGCTGAGGTGGTTTTGTACTCTTCGTAGTGTATTACCTCGAAAGTTTATTCTACAAATTTCACCGCTGTTACGGCTATGAGACCTGCAACAAATTTTAATTTAACCAGTAATTTTGCCGATTGACGGTACTCTTAGAAACGACGAACTTACGAAAATAAGATTATAAATCGCTGAGGTGGTTTTGTACTCTTCGTAGTGTATTACCTCGAAAGTTTATTCTACAAATTTCACCGCTGTTACGGCTATGAGACCTGCAACAGATTCTAATTTAACCAGTGATTCTGTCTATTGACGGTACTCTTAGAAACGACGAACTTACGAAAATAAGATTATAAATCGCTGAGGTGGTTTTGTACTCTTCGTAGTGTATTACCTCGAAAGTTTATTCTACTTATTTCACCGCTGTTACGGCTATTAGACCTGCAACAGATTCTCATTTAACCAGTAATTCTGTCGATTGACGGTACTCTTAGAAACGACGAACTTACGAAAATAAGATTATAAATCGCTGAGGTGGTTTTGTACTCTTCGTAGTGTATTACCTCGAAAGTTTATTCTACAAATTTCACCGCTGTTACGGCTATGAGACCTGCAACAAATTTTAATTTAACCAGTAATTTTGTCGATTGACGGTACTCTTAGAAACGACGAACTTACGAAAATAAGATTATAAATCGCTGAGGTGGTTTTGTACTCTTCGTAGTGTATTACCTCGAAAGTTTATTCTACAAATTTCACCGCTGTTACGGCTATGAGACCTGCAACAAATTCTAATTTAACCAGTAATTTTGTCGATTGACGGTACTCTTAGAAACGACGAACTTACGAAAATAAGATTATAAATCGCTGAGGTGGTTTTGTACTCTTCGTAGTGTATTACCTCGAAAGTTTATTCTACAAATTTCACCGCTGTTACGGCTATGAGACCTGCAACAGATTCTAATTTAACCAGTGATTCTGTCTATTGACGGTACTCTTAGAAACGACGAACTTACGAAAATAAGATTATAAATCGCTGAGGTGGTTTTGTACTCTTCGTAGTGTATTACCTCGAAAGTTTATTCTACTTATTTCACCGCTGTTACGGCTATTATACCTGCAACAGATTCTCATTTAACCAGTAATTCTGTCGATTGACGGTACTCTCAGAAACGACGAACTTACGAAAATAAGATTATAAATCGCTGAGGTGGTTTTGTACTCTTCGTAGTGTATTTTCTCGAAAGTTTATTCTACACATTTCACCGCTGTTACGGCTATTAGGCCTGCAACAGATTCTAATTTAACCAGTAATTCTGTCGATTGACAGTACTCTGAGGAACGGCGAACTTAGGAAAATAAGATTATAAATCGCTGAGGTGGTTTTGTACTCTTCGTAGTGTATTACCTCGAAAGTTTATTCTACAAATTTCACCGCTGTTACGGCTATGAGACCTGCAACAGATTCTAATTTAACCAGTGATTCTGTCTATTGACGGTACTCTTAGAAACGACGAACTTACGAAAATAAGATTATAAATCGATGAGGTGGTTTTGTACTCTTCGTAGTGTATTACCTCGAAAGTTTATTCTACAAATTTCACCGCTGTTACGGCTATGAGACCTGCAACAAATTCTAATTTAACCAGTAATTTTGTCGATTGACAGTACTCTTAGAAACGACGAACTTACGAAAATAAGATTATAAATCGCTGAGGTGGTTTTGTACTCTTCGTAGTGTATTACCTCGAAAGTTTATTCTACTTATTTCACCGCTGTTACGGCTATTAGACCTGCAACAGATTCTCATTTAACCAGTAATTCTGTCGATTGACGGTACTCTTAGAAACGACGAACTTACGAAAATAAGATTATAAATCGCTGAGGTGGTTTTGTACTCTTCGTAGTGTATTACCTCGAAAGTTTATTCTACAAATTTCACCGCTGTTACGGCTATGAGACCTGCAACAGATTCTAATTTAACCAGTGATTCTGTCTATTGACGGTACTGTGAGGAACGACGAACTTACGAAAATAAGATTATAAATCGCTGAGGTGGTTTTGTACTCCTCGTAGTGTATTGTCTCAAAGGTTGATTTTACACATTTCACCGCTGTTACGGCTATGAGACCTGCAACAGATTCTAATTTAACCAGTAATTCTGTCCATTGACGGTACTCTGAGGAACGACGAACTTACGAAAATAAGATTATAAATCGCTGAGGTGGTTTTGTACTCTTCGTAGTGTATTGTCTCGAAAGTTTATTCTACACATTTCACCGCTGTTACGGCTATTAGACCTGCAACAGATTCTAATTTAACCAGTAATTCTGTCGATCGACGGTACTCTGAGGAACGACGAACTTACGAAAATAAGATTGTAAATCGCTGAGGTGGTTTTGTACTCTTCGTAGTGTATTACCTCGAAAGTTTATTCTACACATTTCACCGCTGTTACGGCTATTAGACCTGCAACAGATTCTAATTTAACCAGTAATTTTGTCGATCGACGGTACTCTTAGAAACGACGAACTTACGAAAATAAGATTATAAATCGCTGAGGTGGTTTTGTACTCCTCGTAGTGTATTATTTCAAAGGTTTATTCTACACATTTCACCGCTGTTACGGCTATAAGACCTGCAACAGATTCTAATATAACCAGTAATTCTGTCGATTGACGGTACTCTGAGGAACGACGAACTTACGAAAATAAGATTATAAATCGCTGAGGTGGTTTTGTTCTCTTCGTAGTGTATTACCTCGAAAGTTTATTCTACAAATTTCACCGCTGTTACGGCTATGAGACCTGCAACAGATTCTAATATAACCAGTAATTCTGTCGATTGACGGTACTCTGAGGAACGACGAACTTACGAAAATAAGATTATAAATCGCTGAGGTGGTTTTGTACTCTTCGTAGTGTATTACCTCGAAAGTTTATTCTACAAATTTCACCGCTGTTACGGCTATGAGACCTGCAACAGATTCTAATTTAACCAGTGATTCTGTCTATTGACGGTACTCTTAGAAACGACGAACTTACGAAAATAAGATTATAAATCGCTGAGGTGGTTTTGTACTCTTCGTAGTGTATTACCTCGAAAGTTTATTCTAGAAATTTCACCGCTGTTACGGCTATGAGACCTGCAACAAATTCTCATTTAACCAGTAATTCTGTCGATTAACGGTACTCTTAGAAACGACGAACTTACGAAAATAAGATTATAAATCGCTGAGGTGGTTTTGTACTCTTCGTAGTGTATTACCTCGAAAGTTTATTCTACAAATTTCACCGCTGTTACGGCTATGAGACCTGCAACAAATTTTAATTTAACCAGTAATTTTGTCGATTGACGGTACTCTTAGAAACGACGAACTTACGAAAATAAGATTATAAATCGCTGAGGTGGTTTTGTACTCTTCGTAGTGTATTACCTCGAAAGTTTATTCTACAAATTTCACCGCTGTTACGGCTATGAGACCTGCAACAGATTCTAATTTAACCAGTGATTCTGTCTATTGACGGTACTCTTAGAAACGACGAACTTACGAAAATAAGATTATAAATCGCTGAGGTGGTTTTGTACTCTTCGTAGTGTATTACCTCGAAAGTTTATTCTACTTATTTCACCGCTGTTACGGCTATTAGACCTGCAACAGATTCTCATTTAACCAGTAATTCTGTCGATTGACGGTACTCTTAGAAACGACGAACTTACGAAAATAAGATTATAAATCGCTGAGGTGGTTTTGTACTCTTCGTAGTGTATTACCTCGAAAGTTTATTCTACAAATTTCACCGCTGTTACGGCTATGAGACCTGCAACAAATTTTAATTTAACCAGTAATTTTGTCGATTGACGGTACTCTTAGAAACGACGAACTTACGAAAATAAGATTATAAATCGCTGAGGTGGTTTTGTACTCTTCGTAGTGTATTACCTCGAAAGTTTATTCTACAAATTTCACCGCTGTTACGGCTATGAGACCTGCAACAAATTCTAATTTAACCAGTAATTTTGTCGATTGACGGTACTCTTAGAAACGACGAACTTACGAAAATAAGATTATAAATCGCTGAGGTGGTTTTGTACTCTTCGTAGTGTATTACCTCGAAAGTTTATTCTACAAATTTCACCGCTGTTACGGCTATGAGACCTGCAACAGATTCTAATTTAACCAGTGATTCTGTCTATTGACGGTACTCTTAGAAACGACGAACTTACGAAAATAAGATTATAAATCGCTGAGGTGGTTTTGTACTCTTCGTAGTGTATTACCTCGAAAGTTTATTCTACTTATTTCACCGCTGTTACGGCTATTATACCTGCAACAGATTCTCATTTAACCAGTAATTCTGTCGATTGACGGTACTCTCAGAAACGACGAACTTACGAAAATAAGATTATAAATCGCTGAGGTGGTTTTGTACTCTTCGTAGTGTATTTTCTCGAAAGTTTATTCTACACATTTCACCGCTGTTACGGCTATTAGGCCTGCAACAGATTCTAATTTAACCAGTAATTCTGTCGATTGACAGTAATCTGAGGAACGGCGAACTTAGGAAAATAAGATTATAAATCGCTGAGGTGGTTTTGTACTCTTCGTAGTGTATTACCTCGAAAGTTTATTCTACAAATTTCACCGCTGTTACGGCTATGAGACCTGCAACAGATTCTAATTTAACCAGTGATTCTGTCTATTGACGGTACTCTTAGAAACGACGAACTTACGAAAATAAGATTATAAATCGCTGAGGTGGTTTTGTACTCTTCGTAGTGTATTACCTCGAAAGTTTATTCTACAAATTTCACCGCTGTTACGGCTATGAGACCTGCAACAAATTCTAATTTAACCAGTAATTTTGTCGATTGACAGTACTCTTAGAAACGACGAACTTACGAAAATAAGATTATAAATCGCTGAGGTGGTTTTGTACTCTTCGTAGTGTATTACCTCGAAAGTTTATTCTACTTATTTCACCGCTGTTACGGCTATTAGACCTGCAACAGATTCTCATTTAACCAGTAATTCTGTCGATTGACGGTACTCTTAGAAACGACGAACTTACGAAAATAAGATTATAAATCGCTGAGGTGGTTTTGTACTCTTCGTAGTGTATTTTCTCGAAAGTTTATTCTACACATTTCACCGCTGTTACGGCTATTAGGCCTGCAACAGATTCTAATTTAACCAGTAATTCTGTCGATTGACAGTACTCTGAGGAACGGCGAACTTAGGAAAATAAGATTATAAATCGCTGAGGTGGTTTTGTACTCTTCGTAGTGTATTACCTCGAAAGTTTATTCTACAAATTTCACCGCTGTTACGGCTATGAGACCTGCAACAGATTCTAATTTAACCAGTGATTCTGTCTATTGACGGTACTCTTAGAAACGACGAACTTACGAAAATAAGATTATAAATCGCTGAGGTGGTTTTGTACTCTTCGTAGTGTATTGTCTTTAAAGTTTATTCTACACATTTCACCGCTGTTACGGCTATTAGACCTGCAACAGATTCTAATTTAACCAGTAATTCTGTCGATTGACGGTACTCTTAGAAACGACGAACTTACGAAAATAAGATTATAAATCGCTGAGGTGGTTTTGTACTCTTCGTAGTGTATTGTCTCGAAAGTTTATTCTACACATTTCACCGCTTTTACGGCTATTAGACCTGCAACAGATTCTAATTTAACCAGTAATTCTGTCGATTGACGGTACTGTGAGGAACGACGAACTTACGAAAATAAGATTATAAATCGCTGAGGTGGTTTTGTACTCCTCGTAGTGTATTGTCTCAAAGGTTGATTTTACACATTTCACCGCTGTTACGGCTATGAGACCTGCAACAGATTCTAATTTAACCAGTAATTCTGTCCATTGACGGTACTGTGAGGAACGACGAACTTACGAAAATAAGATTATAAATCGCTGAGGTGGTTTTGTACTCTTCGTAGTGTATTGTCTCGAAAGTTTATTCTACACATTTCACCGCTGTTACGGCTATTAGACCTGCAACAGATTCTAATTTAACCAGTAATTCTGTCGATCGACGGTACTCTGAGGAACGACGAACTTACGAAAATAAGATTGTAAATCGCTGAGGTGGTTTTGTACTCTTCGTAGTGTATTACCTCGAAAGTTTATTCTACACATTTCACCGCTGTTACGGCTATTAGACCTGCAACAGATTCTAATTTAACCAGTAATTCTGTCGATCGACGGTACTCTTAGAAACGACGAACTTACGAAAATAAGATTATAAATCGCTGAGGTGGTTTTGTACTCCTCGTAGTGTATTATTTCAAAGTTTTATTCTACACATTTCACCGCTGTTACGGCTATAAGACCATGCAACAGATTCTAATATAACCAGTAATTCTGTCGATTGACGGTACTCTGAGGAACGACGAACTTACGAAAATAAGATTATAAATCGCTGAGGTGGTTTTGTTCTCTTCGTAGTGTATTACCTCGAAAGTTTATTCTACAAATTTCACCGCTGTTACGGCTATGAGACCTGCAACAGATTCTAATATAACCAGTAATTCTGTCGATTGACGGTACTCTGAGGAACGACGAACTTACGAAAATAAGATTATAAATCGCTGAGGTGGTTTTGTACTCTTCGTAGTGTATTACCTCGAAAGTTTATTCTACAAATTTCACCGCTGTTACGGCTATGAGACCTGCAACAGATTCTAATTTAACCAGTAATTCTGTCGATTGACGGTACTCTGAGGAACGACGAACTTACGAAAATAAGATTATAAATCGCTGAGGTGGTTTTGTACTCTTCGTAGTGTATTACCTCGAAAGTTTATTCTACAAATTTCACCGCTGTTACGGCTATGAGACCTGCAACAGATTCTAATTTAACCAGTGATTCTGTCTATTGACGGCACTCTTAGAAACGACGAACTTACGAAAATAAGATTATAAATCGCTGAGGTGGTTTTGTACTCTTCGTAGTGTATTACGTCGAAAGTTTATTCTAGAAATTTCACCGCTGTTACGGCTATGAGACCTGCAACAAATTCTCATTTAACCAGTAATTCTGTCGATTAACGGTACTCTTAGAAACGACGAACTTACGAAAATAAGATTATAAATCGCTGAGGTGGTTTTGTACTCTTCGTAGTGTATTACCTCGAAAGTTTATTCTACAAATTTCACCGCTGTTACGGCTATGAGACCTGCAACAAATTTTAATTTAACCAGTAATTTTGTCGATTGACGGTACTCTTAGAAACGACGAACTTACGAAAATAAGATTATAAATCGCTGAGGTGGTTTTGTACTCTTCGTAGTGTATTACCTCGAAAGTTTATTCTACAAATTTCACCGCTGTTACGGCTATGAGACCTGCAACAGATTCTAATTTAACCAGTGATTCTGTCTATTGACGGTACTCTTAGAAACGACGAACTTACGAAAATAAGATTATAAATCGCAGAGGTGGTTTTGTACTCTTCGTAGTGTATTACCTCGAAAGTTTATTCTACTTATTTCACCGCTGTTACGGCTATTAGACCTGCAACAGATTCTCATTTAACCAGTAATTCTGTCGATTGACGGTACTCTTAGAAACGACGAACTTACGAAAATAAGATTATAAATCGCTGAGGTGGTTTTGTACTCTTCGTAGTGTATTACCTCGAAAGTTTATTCTACAAATTTCACCGCTGTTACGGCTATGAGACCTGCAACAAATTTTAATTTAACCAGTAATTTTGTCGATTGACGGTACTCTTAGAAACGACGAACTTACGAAAATAAGATTATAAATCGCTGAGGTGGTTTTGTACTCTTCGTAGTGTATTACCTCGAAAGTTTATTCTACAAATTTCACCGCTGTTACGGCTATGAGACCTGCAACAAATTCTAATTTAACCAGTAATTTTGTCGATTGACGGTACTCTTAGAAACGACGAACTTACGAAAATAAGATTATAAATCGCTGAGGTGGTTTTGTACTCTTCGTAGTGTATTACCTCGAAAGTTTATTTTACAAATTTCACCGCTGTTACGGCTATGAGACCTGCAACAGATTCTAATTTAACCAGTGATTCTGTCTATTGACGGTACTCTTAGAAACGACGAACTTACGAAAATAAGATTATAAATCGCTGAGGTGGTTTTGTACTCTTCGTAGTGTATTACCTCGAAAGTTTATTCTACTTATTTCACCGCTGTTACGGCTATTAGACCTGCAACAGATTCTCATTTAACCAGTAATTCTGTCGATTGACGGTACTCTTAGAAACGACGAACTTACGAAAATAAGATTATAAATCGCTGAGGTGGTTTTGTACTCTTCGTAGTGTATTTTCTCGAAAGTTTATTCTACACATTTCACCGCTGTTACGGCTATTAGGCCTGCAACAGATTCTAATTTAACCAGTAATTCTGTCGATTGACAGTACTCTGAGGAACGGCGAACTTAGGAAAATAAGATTATAAATCGCTGAGGTGGTTTTGTACTCTTCGTAGTGTATTACCTCGAAAGTTTATTCTACAAATTTCACCGCTGTTACGGCTATGAGACCTGCAACAGATTCTAATTTAACCAGTGATTCTGTCTATTGACGGTACTCTTAGAAACGACGAACTTACGAAAATAAGATTATAAATCGCTGAGGTGGTTTTGTACTCTTCGTAGTGTATTGTCTTTAAAGTTTATTCTACACATTTCACCGCTGTTACGGCTATTAGGCCTGCAACAGATTCTAATTTAACCAGTAATTCTGTCGATTGACAGTACTCTGAGGAACGGCGAACTTACGAAAATAAGATTATAAATCGCTGAGGTGGTTTTTTACTCTTCGTAGTGTATTACCTCGAAAGTTTATTCTACACATTTCACCGCTGTTACGGCTATTAGACCTGCAACAGATTCTAATTTAACCAGTAATTCTGTCGATTGACGGTACTCTTAGAAACGACGAACTTACGAAAATAAGATTATAAATCGCTGAGGTGGTTTTGTACTCTTCGTTTAACCAGTGATTCTGTCTATTGACGGTACTCTTAGAAACGACGAACTTACGAAAATAAGATTATAAATCGCTGAGGTGGTTTTGTACTCTTCGTAGTGTATTGTCTTTTAAGTTTATTCTACACATTTCACCGCTGTTACGGCTATTAGGCCTGCAACAGATTCTAATTTAACCAGTAATTCTGTCGATTGACAGTACTCTGAGGAACGGCGAACTTACGAAAATAAGATTATAAATCGCTGAGGTGGTTTTTTACTCTTCGTAGTGTATTACCTCGAAAGTTTATTCTACACATTTCACCGCTGTTACGGCTATTAGACCTGCAACAGATTCTAATTTAACCAGTAATTCTGTCGATTTACGGTACTCTTAGAAACGACGAACTTACGAAAATAAGATTATAAATCGCTGAGGTGGTTTTGTACTCTTCGTAGTGTATTGTCTCGAAAGTTTATTCTACACATTTCACCGCTTTTACGGCTATTAGACCTGCAACAGATTCTAATTTAACCAGTAATTCTGTCGATTGACGGTACTGTGAGGAACGACGAACTTACGAAAATAAGATTATAAATCGCTGAGGTGGTTTTGTACTCCTCGTAGTGTATTGTCTCAAAGGTTGATTTTACACATTTCACCGCTGTTACGGCTATGAGACCTGCAACAGATTCTAATTTAACCAGTAATTCTGTCCATTGACGGTACTGTGAGGAACGAAGAACTTACGAAAATAAGATTATAAATCGCTGAGGTGGTTTTGTACTCTTCGTAGTGTATTGTCTCGAAAGTTTATTCTACACATTTCACCGCTGTTACGGCTATGAGACCTGCAACAGATTCTAATTTAACCAGTAATTCTGTCGATCGACGGTACTCTGAGGAACGACGAACTTACGAAAATAAGATTATAAATCGCTGAGGTGGTTTTGTACTCTTCGTAGTGTATTACCTCGAAAGTTTATTCTACACATTTCACCGCTGTTACGGCTATTAGACCTGCAACAGATTCTAATTTAACCAGTAATTCTGTCGATCGACGTTACTCTTAGAAATGACGAACTTACGAAAATAAGATTATAAATCGCTGAGGTGGTTTTGTACTCTTCGTAGTGTATTACCTCGAAAGTTTATTCTACAAATTTCACCGCTGTTACGGCTACGAGACCTGCAACAAATTCTAATTTAACCAGTAATTTTGTCGATTGACGGTACTCTTAGAAACGACGAACTTACGAAAATAAGATTATAAATCGCTGAGGTGGTTTTGTACTCTTCGTAGTGTATTACCTCGAAAGTTTATTCTACAAATTTCACCGCTGTTACGGCTATGAGACCTGCAACAAATTCTAATTTAACCAGTGATTCTGTCTATTGACGGTACTCTTAGAAACGACGAACTTACGAAAATAAGATTATAAATCGCTGAGGTGGTTTTGTACTCTTCGTAGTGTATTACCTCGAAAGTTTATTCTACACATTTCACCGCTGTTACGGCTATTAGGCCTGCAACAGATTTTAATTTAACTAGTAATTCTGTCGATTGACAGTACTCTGAGGAACGGCGAACTTACGAAAATAAGATTATAAATCGCTGAGGTGGTTTTGTACTCTTCGTAGTGTATTACCTCGAAAGTTTATTCTACACATTTCACCGCTGTTACGGCTATTAGGCCTGCAACAGATTTTAATTTAACTAGTAATTCTGTCGATTGACAGTACTCTGAGGAACGGCGAACTTACGAAAATAAGATTATAAATCGCTGAGGTGGTTTTGTACTCTTCGTAGTGTATTACCTCGAAAGTTTATTCTACAAATTTCACCGCTGTTACGGCTATGAGACCTGCAACAAATTCTAATTTAACCAGTAATTTTGTCGATTGACAGTAATCTTAGAAACGACGAACTTACGAAAATAAGATTATAAATCGCTGAGGTGGTTTTGTACTCTTCGTAGTGTATTACCTCGAAAGCTTATTCTACTTATTTCACCGCTGTTACGGCTATGAGACCTGCAACAGATTCTAATATAACCAGTAATTCTGTCGATTGACGGTACTCTGAGGAACGACGAACTTACGAAAATAAGATTATAAATCGCTGAGGTGGTTTTGTACTCTTCGTAGTGTATTACCTCGAAAGTTTATTCTACAAATTTCACCGCTGTTACGGCTATGAGACCTGCAACAGATTCTAATTTAACCAGTAATTCTGTCGATTGACGGTACTCTGAGGAACGACGAACTTACGAAAATAAGATTATAAATCGCTGAGGTGGTTTTGTACTCTTCGTAGTGTATTACCTCGAAAGTTTATTCTACAAATTTCACCGCTGTTACGGCTATGAGACCTGCAACAAATTTTAATTTAACCAGTAATTTTGTCGATTGACGGTACTCTTAGAAACGACGAACTTACGAAAATAAGATTATAAATCGCTGAGGTGGTTTTGTACTCTTCGTAGTGTATTACCTCGAAAGTTTATTCTACAAATTTCACCGCTGTTACGGCTATGAGACCTGCAACAGATTCTAATTTAACCAGTGATTCTGTCTATTGACGGTACTCTTAGAAACGACGAACTTACGAAAATAAGATTATAAATCGCTGAGGTGGTTTTGTACTCTTCGTAGTGTATTACCTCGAAAGTTTATTCTACTTATTTCACCGCTGTTACGGCTATTAGACCTGCAACAGATTCTCATTTAACCAGTAATTCTGTCGATTGACGGTACTCTTAGAAACGACGAACTTACGAAAATAAGATTATAAATCGCTGAGGTGGTTTTGTACTCTTCGTAGTGTATTACCTCGAAAGTTTATTCTACAAATTTCACCGCTGTTACGGCTATGAGACCTGCAACAAATTTTAATTTAACCAGTAATTTTGTCGATTGACGGTACTCTTAAAAACGACGAACTTACGAAAATAAGATTATAAATCGCTGAGGTGGTTTTGTACTCTTCGTAGTGTATTACCTCGAAAGTTTATTCTACAAATTTCACCGCTGTTACGGCTATGAGACCTGCAACAAATTCTAATTTAACCAGTAATTTTGTCGATTGACGGTACTCTTAGAAACGACGAACTTACGAAAATAAGATTATAAATCGCTGAGGTGGTTTTGTACTCTTCGTAGTGTATTACCTCGAAAGTTTATTTTACAAATTTCACCGCTGTTACGGCTATGAGACCTGCAACAGATTCTAATTTAACCAGTGATTCTGTCTATTGACGGTACTCTTAGAAACGACGAACTTACGAAAATAAGATTATAAATCGCTGAGGTGGTTTTGTACTCTTCGTAGTGTATTACCTCGAAAGTTTATTCTACTTATTTCACCGCTGTTACGGCTATTAGACCTGCAACAGATTCTCATTTAACCAGTAATTCTGTCGATTGACGGTACTCTTAGAAACGACGAACTTACGAAAATAAGATTATAAATCGCTGAGGTGGTTTTGTACTCTTCGTAGTGTATTTTCTCGAAAGTTTATTCTACACATTTCACCGCTGTTACGGCTATTAGGCCTGCAACAGATTCTAATTTAACCAGTAATTCTGTCGATTGACAGTACTCTGAGGAACGGCGAACTTAGGAAAATAAGATTATAAATCGCTGAGGTGGTTTTGTACTCTTCGTAGTGTATTACCTCGAAAGTTTATTCTACAAATTTCACCGCTGTTACGGCTATGAGACCTGCAACAGATTCTAATTTAACCAGTGATTCTGTCTATTGACGGTACTCTTAGAAACGACGAACTTACGAAAATAAGATTATAAATCGCTGAGGTGGTTTTGTACTCTTCGTAGTGTATTGTCTTTAAAGTTTATTCTACACATTTCACCGCTGTTACGGCTATTAGGCCTGCAACAGATTCTAATTTAACCAGTAACTCTGCCGATTGACAGTACTCTGAGGAACGGCGAACTTACGAAAATAAGATTATAAATCGCTGAGGTGGTTTTTTACTCTTCGTAGTGTATTACCTCGAAAGTTTATTCTACACATTTCACCGCTGTTACGGCTATTAGACCTGCAACAGATTCTAATTTAACCAGTAATTCTGTCGATTGACGGTACTCTTAGAAACGACGAACTTACGAAAATAAGATTATAAATCGCTGAGGTGGTTTTGTACTCTTCGTTTAACCAGTGATTCTGTCTATTGACGGTACTCTTAGAAACGACGAACTTACGAAAATAAGATTATAAATCGCTGAGGTGGTTTTGTACTCTTCGTAGTGTATTGTCTTTAAAGTTTATTCTACACATTTCACCGCTGTTACGGCTATTAGGCCTGCAACAGATTCTAATTTAACCAGTAATTCTGTCGATTGACAGTACTCTGAGGAACGGCGAACTTACGAAAATAAGATTATAAATCGCTGAGGTGGTTTTTTACTCTTCGTAGTGTATTACCTCGAAAGTTTATTCTACACATTTCACCGCTGTTACGGCTATTAGACCTGCAACAGATTCTAATTTAACCAGTAATTCTGTCGATTGACGGTACTCTTAGAAACGACGAACTTACGAAAATAAGATTATAAATCGCTGAGGTGGTTTTGTACTCTTCGTAGTGTATTGTCTCGAAAGTTTATTCTACACATTTCACCGCTTTTACGGCTATTAGACCTGCAACAGATTCTAATTTAACCAGTAATTCTGTCGATTGACGGTACTGTGAGGAACGACGAACTTACGAAAATAAGATTATAAATCGCTGAGGTGGTTTTGTACTCCTCGTAGTGTATTGTCTCAAAGGTTGATTTTACACATTTCACCGCTGTTACGGCTATGAGACCTGCAACAGATTCTAATTTAACCAGTAATTCTGTCCATTGACGGTACTGTGAGGAACGAAGAACTTACGAAAATAAGATTATAAATCGCTGAGGTGGTTTTGTACTCTTCGTAGTGTATTGTCTCGAAAGTTTATTCTACACATTTCACCGCTGTTACGGCTATTAGACCTGCAACAGATTCTAATTTAACCAGTAATTCTGTCGATCGACGGTACTCTGAGGAACGACGAACTTACGAAAATAAGATTATAAATCGCTGAGGTGGTTTTGTACTCTTCGTAGTGTATTACCTCGAAAGTTTATTCTACACATTTCACCGCTGTTACGGCTATTAGACCTGCAACAGATTCTAATTTAACCAGTAATTCTGTCGATCGACGTTACTCTTAGAAATGACGAACTTACGAAAATAAGATTATAAATCGCTGAGGTGGTTTTGTACTCCTCGTAGTGTATTATTTCAAAGGTTGATTCTACACATTTCACCGCTGTTACGGCTATAAGACCTGCAACAGATTCTAATATAACCAGTAATTCTGTCGATTGACGGTACTCTGAGGAACGACGAACTTACGAAAATAAGATTATAAATCGCTGAGGTGGTTTTGTTCTCTTCGTAGTGTATTACCTCGAAAGTTTATTCTACAAATTTCACCGCTGTTACGGCTATGAGACCTGCAACAGATTCTAATATAACCAGTAATTCTGTCGATTGACGGTACTCTGAGGAACGACGAACTTACGAAAATAAGATTATAAATCGCTGAGGTGGTTTTGTACTCTTCGTAGTGTATTACCTCGAAAGTTTATTCTACAAATTTCACCGCTGTTACGGCTATGAGACCTGCAACAGATTCTCATTTAACCAGTAATTCTGTCGATTGACGGTACTCTGAGGAACGACGAACTTACGAAAATAAGATTATAAATCGCTGAGGTGGTTTTGTACTCTTCGTAGTGTATTACCTCGAAAGTTTATTCTACAAATTTCACCGCTGTTACGGCTATGAGACCTGCAACAGATTCTAATTTAACCAGTGATTCTGTCTATTGACGGTACTCTTAGAAACGACGAACTTACGAAAATAAGATTATAAATCGCTGAGGTGGTTTTGTACTCTTCGTAGTGTATTACCTCGAAAGTTTATTCTAGAAATATCACCGCTGTTACGGCTATGAGACCTGCAACAGATTCTCATTTAACCAGTGATTCTGTCTATTGACGGTACTCTTAGAAACGACGAACTTACGAAAATAAGATTATAAATCGCTGAGGTGGTTTTGTACTCTTCGTAGTGTATTACCTCGAAAGTTTATTCTACACATATCACCGCTGTTACGGCTATTAGACCTGCAACAGATTCTCATTTAACCAGTAATTCTGTCGATTGACGGTACTCTTAGAAACGAAGAACTTACGAAAATAAGATTATAAATCGCTGAGGTGGTTTTGTACTCTTCGTAGTGTATTGTCTCGAAAGTTTATTCTACACATTTCACCGCTTGTACGGCTACTAGACCTGCAACAGATTCTAATTTAACCAGTAATTCTGTCGAGTGACGGTACTCTGAGGAACGACGAACTTACGAAAATAAGATTATAAATCGCTGAGGTGGTTTTGTACTCTTCGTAGTGTATTACCTCGAAAGTTTATTCTACTTATTTCACCGCTGTTACGTCTATTAGACCTGCAACAGATTCTAATTTAACCAGTAATTCTGTCAATTGACGGTTCTCTTAGGAACGAAGAACTTACGAAAATAAGATTATAAATCGCTGAGGTGGTTTTGTACTCTTCGTAGTGTATTGTCTCGAAAGTTTATTCTACACATTTCACCGCTGTTACGGCTATGAGACCTGCAACAGATTCTCATTTAACCAGTAATTCTGTCGATTGACGGTACTCTGAGGAACGACGAACTTACGAAAATAAGATTATAAATCGCTGAGGTGGTTTTGTACTCTTCGTAGTGTATTACCTCGAAAGTTTATTCTACTTATTTCATCGCTGTTACGGCTATTAGACCTGAAACAGATTCTTATTTAACCAGTAATTCTGTCAATTGACGGTTCTCTTAGGAACGAAGAACTTACGAAAATAAGATTATAAATCGCTGAGGTGGTTTTGTACTCTTCGTAGTGTATTACCTCGAAAGTTTATTCTACAAATTTCACCGCTGTTACGGCTATGAGACCTGCAACAAATTCTAATTTAACCAGTAATTTTGTCGATTGACGGTACTCTTAGAAACGACGAACTTACGAAAATAAGATTATAAATCGCTGAGGTGGTTTTGTACTCTTCGTAGTGTATTGCCTCGAAAGTTTATTCTACAAATTTCACCGCTGTTACGGCTATGAGACCTGCAACAAATTCTAATTTAACCAGTGATTCTGTCTATTGACGGTACTCTTAGAAACGACGAACTTACGAAAATAAGATTATAAATCGCTGAGGTGGTTTTGTACTCTTCGTAGTGTATTACCTCGAAAGTTTATTCTACTTATTTCACCGCTGTTACGGCTATTAGACCTGCAACAGATTCTCATTTAACCAGTAATTCTGTCGATTGACGGTACTCTTAGAAACGACGAACTTACGAAAATAAGATTATAAATCGCTGAGGTGGTTTTGTACTCTTCGTAGTGTATTGTCTCGAAAGTTTATTCTACACATTTCACCGCTGTTACGGCTGTTAGACCTGCAACAGATTCTAATTTAACCAGTAATTCTGTCGATTGACGGTACTGTGAGGAACGAAGAACTTGCGAAAATAAGATTATAAATCGCTGAGGTGGTTTTGTACTCTTCGTAGTGTATTGTCTCGAAAGTTTATTCTACACATTTCACCGCTGTTACGGCTACTAGACCTGCAACAGATTCTAATTTAACCAGTAATTTTGTCGATTGACGGTACTCTTAGAAACGACGAACTTATGAAAATAAGATTATAAATCGCTGAGGTGGTTTTGTACTCTTCGTAGTGTATTACCTCGAAAGTTTATTCTACAAATTTCACCGCTGTTACGGCTATGAGACCTGCAACAAATTCTTATTTAACCAGTGATTCTGTCTATTGACGGTAATCTTAGAAACGACGAACTTACGAAAATAAGATTATAAATCGCTGAGGTGGTTTTGTACTCTTCGTAGTGTATTACCTCGAAAGTTTATTCTACTTATTTCACCGCTGTTACGGCTATTAGACCTGCAACAGATTTCCATTTAACCAGTAATTCTGTCGATTGACGGTACTCTTAGAAACGACGAACTTACGAAAATAAGATTATAAATCGCTGAGGTGGTTTTGTACTCTTCGTAGTGTATTGTCTCGAAAGTTTATTCTACATATTTCACTGCTGTTACGGCTGTTAGACCTGCAACAGATTCTAATTTAACCAGTAATTCTGTCGATTGACGGTACTGTGAGGAACGAAGAACTTACGAAAATAAGATTATAAATCGCTGAGGTGGTTTTGTACTCTTCGTAGTGTATTGTCTCGAAAGTTTATTCTACACATTTCACCGCTTGTACGGCTACTAGACCTGCAACAGATTCTAATTTAACCAGTAATTCTGTCGATTGACGGTACTCTTAGAAACGACGTACTTACGAAAATAAGATTATAAATCGCTGAGGTGATTTTGTACTCTTCGTAGTGTATTACCTCGAAAGTTTATTCTAGAAATTTCACCGCTGTTACGGCTATGAGACCTGCAACAAATTCTAATTTAACCAGTAATTCTGTCGATTGACGGTACTCTGAGGAACGGCGAACTTACGAAAATAAGATTATAAATCGCTGAGGTGGTTTTGTACTCTTCGTAGTGTATTACCTCGAAAGTTTATTCTAGAAATTTCACCGCTGTTACGGCTATGAGACCTGCAACAAATTCTAATTTAACCAGTAATTCTTTCGATTGACGGTACTCTGAGGAACGACGAACTTACGAAAATAAGATTATAAATCGCTGAGGTGGTTTTGTACTCTTCGTAGTGTATTTTCTCGAAAGTTTATTCTACAAATTTCACCGCTGTTACGGCTATGAGACCTGCAACAGATTCTAATTTAACCAGTGATTCTGTCTATTGACGGTACTCTTAGAAACGACGAACTTACGAAAATAAGATTATAAATCGCTGAGGTGGTTTTGTACTCTTCGTAGTGTATTACCTCGAAAGTTTATTCTACAAATTTCACCGCTGTTACGGCTACGAGACCTGCAACAAATTCTAATTTAACCAGTAATTTTGTCGATTGACGGTACTCTTAGAAACGACGAACTTACGAAAATAAGATTATAAATCGCTGAGGTGGTTTTGTACTCTTCGTAGTGTATTACCTCGAAAGTTTATTCTACAAATTTCACCGCTGTTACGGCTATGAGACCTGCAACAAATTCTAATTTAACCAGTAATTCTGTCGATTGACGGTACTCTGAGGAACGGCGAACTTACGAAAATAAGATTATAAATCGCTGAGGTGGTTTTGTACTCTTCGTAGTGTATTACCTCGAAAGTTTATTCTAGAAATTTCACCGCTGTTACGGCTATGAGACCTGCAACAAATTCTAATTTAACCAGTAATTCTTTCGATTGACGGTACTCTGAGGAACGACGAACTTACGAAAATAAGATTATAAATCGCTGAGGTGGTTTTGTACTCTTCGTAGTGTATTTTCTCGAAAGTTTATTCTACAAATTTCACCGCTGTTACGGCTATGAGACCTGCAACAGATTCTAATTTAACCAGTGATTCTGTCTATTGACGGTACTCTTAGAAACGACGAACTTACGAAAATAAGATTATAAATCGCTGAGGTGGTTTTGTACTCTTCGTAGTGTATTACCTCGAAAGTTTATTCTACAAATTTCACCGCTGTTACGGCTACGAGACCTGCAACAAATTCTAATTTAACCAGTAATTTTGTCGATTGACGGTACTCTTAGAAACGACGAATTTACGAAAATAAGATTATAAATCGCTGAGGTGGTTTTGTACTCTTCGTAGTGTATTACCTCGAAAGTTTATTCTACAAATTTCACCGCTGTTACGGCTATGAGACCTGCAACAAATTCTAATTTAACCAGTGATTCTGTCTATTGACGGTACTCTTAGAAACGACGAACTTACGAAAATAAGATTATAAATCGCTGAGGTGGTTTTGTACTCTTCGTAGTGTATTACCTCGAAAGTTTATTCTACACATTTCACCGCTGTTACGGCTATTAGGCCTGCAACAGATTTTAATTTAACTAGTAATTCTGTCGATTGACAGTACTCTGAGGAACGGCGAACTTACGAAAATAAGATTATAAATCGCTGAGGTGGTTTTGTACTCTTCGTAGTGTATTACCTCGAAAGTTTATTCTACACATTTCACCGCTGTTACGGCTATTAGGCCTGCAACAGATTTTAATTTAACTAGTAATTCTGTCGATTGACAGTACTCTGAGGAACGGCGAACTTACGAAAATAAGATTATAAATCGCTGAGGTGGTTTTGTACTCTTCGTAGTGTGTTACCTCGAAAGTTTATTCTAGAAATTTCACCGCTGTTACGGCTATGAGACCTGCAACAAATTCTAATTTAACCAGTAATTCTGTCGATATACGGTACTCTTAGAAACGACGAACTTAAGAAAATAAGATTATAAATCGCTGAGGTGGTTTTGTACTCTTCGTAGTGTATTACCTCGAAAGTTTATTCTACAAATTTCACCGCTGTTACGGCTATGAGACCTGCAACAAATTCTAATTTAACCAGTAATTTTGTCGATTGACGGTACTCTAAGAAACGACGAACTTACGAAAATAAGATTATAAATCGCTGAGGTGGTTTTGTACTCTTCGTAGTGTATTACCTCGAAAGTTTATTCTACAAATTTCACCGCTGTTACGGCTATGAGACCTGCAACAAATTCTAATTTAACCAGTGATTCTGTCTATTGACGGTACTCTTAGAAACGACGAACTTACGAAAATAAGATTATAAATCGCTGAGGTGGTTTTGTACTCTTCGTAGTGTATTGTCTCGAAAGTTTATTCTACACATTTCACCGCTGTTACGGCTGTTAGACCTGCAACAGATTCTAATTTAACCAGTAATTCTGTCGATTGACGGTACTCTTAGAAACGAAGAACTTACGAAAATAAGATTATAAATCGCTGAGGTGGTTTTGTACTCTTCGTAGTGTATTGTCTCGAAAGTTTATTCTACACATTTCACCGCTGTTACGGCTGTTAGACCTGCAACAGATTCTAATTTAACCAGTAATTCTGTCGAGTGACGGTACTCTGAGGAACGACGAACTTACGAAAATAAGATTATAAATCGCTGAGGTGGTTTTGTACTCTTCGTAGTGTATTGTCTCGAAAGTTTATTCTACATATTTCACCGCTGTTACGGCTATAAGACCTGCAACAGATTCTAATTTAACCAGTAATTCTGTCGATTGACGGTACTGTGAGGAACGACGAACTTACGAAAATAAGATTATAAATCGCTGAGGTGGTTTTGTACTCTTCGTAGTGTATTACCTCGAAAGTTTATTCTACACATTTCACCGCTGTTACGGCTATTAGGCCTGCAACAGATTTTAATTTAACTAGTAATTCTGTCGATTGACAGTACTCTGAGGAACGGCGAACTTACGAAAATAAGATTATAAATCGCTGAGGTGGTTTTGTACTCTTCGTTGTGTATTACCTCGAAAGTTTATTCTACAAATTTCACCGCTGTTACGGCTATGAGACCTGCAACAAATTCTAATTTAACCAGTAATTTTGTCGATTGACGGTACTCTTAGAAACGACGAACTTACGAAAATAAGATTATAAATCGCTGAGGTGGTTTTGTACTCTTCGTAGTGTATTACCTCGAAAGTTTATTCTAGAAATTTCACCGCTGTTACGGCTATGAGACCTGCAACAAATTCTAATTTAACCAGTAATTCTGTCGATATACGGTACTCTTAGAAACGACGAACTTACGAAAATAAGATTATAAATCGCTGAGGTGGTTTTGTACTCTTGGTAGTGTATTTTCTCGAAAGTTTATTCTACAAATTTCACCGCTGTTACGGCTATGAGACCTGCAACAAATTCTAATTTAAGCAGTAATTTTGTCGATTGACGGTACTCTTAGAAACGACGAACTTACGAAAATAAGATTATAAATCGCTGAGGTGGTTTTGTACTCTTCGTAGTGTATTGCCTCGAAAGTTTATTCTACAAATTTCACCGCTGTTACGGCTATGAGACCTGCAACAAATTATAATTTAACCAGTGATTCTGTCTATTGACGGTACTCTTAGAAACGACGAACTTACGAAAATAAGATTATAAATCGCTGAGGTGGTTTTGTACTCTTCGTAGTGTATTACCTCGAAAGTTTATTCTACTTATTTCACCGCTGTTACGGCTATTAGACCTGCAACAGATTCTCATTTAACCAGTAATTCTGTCGATTGACGGTACTCTTAGAAACGACGAACTTACGAAAATAAGATTATAAATCGCTGAGGTGGTTTTGTACTCTTCGTAGTGTATTGTCTCGAAAGTTTATTCTACACATTTCACCGCTGTTACGGCTGTTAGCCCTGCAACAGATTCTAATTTAACCAGTAATTCTGTCGATTGACGGTACTGTGAGGAACGAAGAACTTACGAAAATAAGATTATAAATCGCTGAGGTGGTTTTGTACTCTTCGTAGTGTATTACCTCGAAAGTTTATTCTATACATTTCACCGCTGTTACGGCTATTAGGCCTGCAACAGATTTTAATTTAACTAGTAATTCTGTCGATTGACAGTACTCTCAGGAACGGCGACCTTACGAAAATAAGATTATAAATCGCTGAGGTGGTTTTGTACTCTTCGTAGTGTATTTTCTCGAAAGTTTATTCTACACATTTCACTGCTGTTACGGCTATTAGGCCTGCAACAGATTCTAATTTAACCAGTAATTCTGTCGATTGACAGTACTCTGAGGAACGGCGAACTTAGGAAAATAACATTATAAATCGCTGAGGTGGTTTTGTACTCTTCCTAGTGTATTACCTCGAAAGTTTATTCTACACATTTCACCGCTGTTACGGCTATTAGACCTGCAACAGATTCTAATTTAACCAGTGATTCTGTCTATTGACGGTACTCTTAGAAACGACGAACTTACGAAAATAAGATTATAAATCGCTGAGGTGGTTTTGTACTCTTCGTAGTGTATTACCTCGAAAGTTTATTCTACACATATCACCGCTGTTACGGCTATTAGACCTGCAACAGATTCTCATTTAACCAGTAATTCTGTCGATTGACGGTACTCTTAGAAACGAAGAACTTACGAAAATAAGATTATAAATCGCTGAGGTGGTTTTGTACTCTTCGTAGTGTATTGTCTCGAAAGTTTATTCTACACATTTCACCGCTGTTACGGCTATAAGACCTGCAATAGATTCTAATTTAACCAGTAATTCTGTCGAGTGACGGTACTCTGAGGAACGACAAACTTACGAAAATAAGATTATAAATCGCTGAGGTGGTTTTGTACTCTTCGTAGTGTATTGTCTCGAAAGTTTATTCTACACATTTCACCGCTGTTACGGCTATTAGACCTGCAACAGATTCTAATTTAACCAGTAATTCTGTCGATTGACAGTACTCTGAGGAACGGCGAACTTAGGAAAATAACATTATAAATCGCTGAGGTGGTTTTGTACTCTTCGTAGTGTATTGTCTCGAAAGTTTATTCTACACATTTCACCGCTGTTACGGCTATTAGACCTGCAACAGATTCTAATTTAACCAGTGATTCTGTCTATTGACGGTACTCTTAGAAACGACGAACTTACGAAAATAAGATTATAAATCGCTGAGGTGGTTTTGTACTCTTCGTAGTGTATTACCTCGAAAGTTTATTCTACACATATCACCGCTGTTACGGCTATTAGACCTGCAACAGATTCTCATTTAACCAGTAATTCTGTCGATTGACGGTACTCTTAGAAACGAAGAACTTACGAAAATAAGATTATAAATCGCTGAGGTGGTTTTGTACTCTTCGTAGTGTATTGTCTCGAAAGTTTATTCTACACATTTCACCGCTGTTACGGCTATAAGACCTGCAATAGATTCTAATTTAACCAGTAATTCTGTCGAGTGACGGTACTCTGAGGAACGACAAACTTACGAAAATAAGATTATAAATCGCTGAGGTGGTTTTGTACTCTTCGTAGTGTATTGTCTCGAAAGTTTATTCTACACATTTCACCGCTGTTACGGCTATTAGACCTGCAACAGATTCTAATTTAACCAGTAATTCTGTCGAGTGACGGTACTCTGAGGAACGACGAACTTACGAAAATAAGATTATAAATCGCTGAGGTGGTTTTGTACTCTTCGTAGTGTATTGTCTCGAAAGTTTATTCTACATATTTCACCGCTGTTACGGCTATAAGACCTGCAACAGATTCTAATTTAACCAGTAATTCTGTCGATTGACGGTACTGTGAGGAACGACGAACTTACGAAAATAAGATTATAAATCGCTGAGGTGGTTTTGTACTCTTCGTAGTGTATTACCTCGAAAGTTTATTCTACACATTTCACCGCTGTTACGGCTATTAGGCCTGCAACAGATTTTAATTTAACTAGTAATTCTGTCGATTGACAGTACTCTGAGGAACGGCGAACTTACGAAAATAAGATTATAAATCGCTGAGGTGGTTTTGTACTCTTCGTTGTGTATTACCTCGAAAGTTTATTCTACAAATTTCACCGCTGTTACGGCTATGAGACCTGCAACAAATTCTAATTTAACCAGTAATTTTGTCGATTGACGGTACTCTTAGAAACGACGAACTTACGAAAATAAGATTATAAATCGCTGAGGTGGTTTTGTACTCTTCGTAGTGTATTACCTCGAAAGTTTATTCTAGAAATTTCACCGCTGTTACGGCTATGAGACCTGCAACAAATTCTAATTTAACCAGTAATTCTGTCGATATACGGTACTCTTAGAAACGACGAACTTACGAAAATAAGATTATAAATCGCTGAGGTGGTTTTGTACTCTTGGTAGTGTATTTTCTCGAAAGTTTATTCTACAAATTTCACCGCTGTTACGGCTATGAGACCTGCAACAAATTCTAATTTAAGCAGTAATTTTGTCGATTGACGGTACTCTTAGAAACGACGAACTTACGAAAATAAGATTATAAATCGCTGAGGTGGTTTTGTACTCTTCGTAGTGTATTGCCTCGAAAGTTTATTCTACAAATTTCACCGCTGTTACGGCTATGAGACCTGCAACAAATTATAATTTAACCAGTGATTCTGTCTATTGACGGTACTCTTAGAAACGACGAACTTACGAAAATAAGATTATAAATCGCTGAGGTGGTTTTGTACTCTTCGTAGTGTATTACCTCGAAAGTTTATTCTACTTATTTCACCGCTGTTACGGCTATTAGACCTGCAACAGATTCTCATTTAACCAGTAATTCTGTCGATTGACGGTACTCTTAGAAACGACGAACTTACGAAAATAAGATTATAAATCGCTGAGGTGGTTTTGTACTCTTCGTAGTGTATTGTCTCGAAAGTTTATTCTACACATTTCACCGCTGTTACGGCTGTTAGCCCTGCAACAGATTCTAATTTAACCAGTAATTCTGTCGATTGACGGTACTGTGAGGAACGAAGAACTTACGAAAATAAGATTATAAATCGCTGAGGTGGTTTTGTACTCTTCGTAGTGTATTACCTCGAAAGTTTATTCTATACATTTCACCGCTGTTACGGCTATTAGGCCTGCAACAGATTTTAATTTAACTAGTAATTCTGTCGATTGACAGTACTCTCAGGAACGGCGACCTTACGAAAATAAGATTATAAATCGCTGAGGTGGTTTTGTACTCTTCGTAGTGTATTTTCTCGAAAGTTTATTCTACACATTTCACTGCTGTTACGGCTATTAGGCCTGCAACAGATTCTAATTTAACCAGTAATTCTGTCGATTGACAGTACTCTGAGGAACGGCGAACTTAGGAAAATAACATTATAAATCGCTGAGGTGGTTTTGTACTCTTCGTAGTGTATTACCTCGAAAGTTTATTCTACACATTTCACCGCTGTTACGGCTATTAGACCTGCAACAGATTCTAATTTAACCAGTGATTCTGTCTATTGACGGTACTCTTAGAAACGACGAACTTACGAAAATAAGATTATAAATCGCTGAGGTGGTTTTGTACTCTTCGTAGTGTATTACCTCGAAAGTTTATTCTACACATATCACCGCTGTTACGGCTATTAGACCTGCAACAGATTCTCATTTAACCAGTAATTCTGTCGATTGACGGTACTCTTAGAAACGAAGAACTTACGAAAATAAGATTATAAATCGCTGAGGTGGTTTTGTACTCTTCGTAGTGTATTGTCTCGAAAGTTTATTCTACACATTTCACCGCTGTTACGGCTATAAGACCTGCAATAGATTCTAATTTAACCAGTAATTCTGTCGAGTGACGGTACTCTGAGGAACGACAAACTTACGAAAATAAGATTATAAATCGCTGAGGTGGTTTTGTACTCTTCGTAGTGTATTGTCTCGAAAGTTTATTCTACACATTTCACCGCTGTTACGGCTATTAGACCTGCAACAGATTCTAATTTAACCAGTAATTCTGTCGATTGACAGTACTCTGAGGAACGGCGAACTTAGGAAAATAACATTATAAATCGCTGAGGTGGTTTTGTACTCTTCGTAGTGTATTGTCTCGAAAGTTTATTCTACACATTTCACCGCTGTTACGGCTATTAGACCTGCAACAGATTCTAATTTAACCAGTGATTCTGTCTATTGACGGTACTCTTAGAAACGACGAACTTACGAAAATAAGATTATAAATCGCTGAGGTGGTTTTGTACTCTTCGTAGTGTATTACCTCGAAAGTTTATTCTACACATATCACCGCTGTTACGGCTATTAGACCTGCAACAGATTCTCATTTAACCAGTAATTCTGTCGATTGACGGTACTCTTAGAAACGAAGAACTTACGAAAATAAGATTATAAATCGCTGAGGTGGTTTTGTACTCTTCGTAGTGTATTGTCTCGAAAGTTTATTCTACACATTTCACCGCTGTTACGGCTATAAGACCTGCAATAGATTCTAATTTAACCAGTAATTCTGTCGAGTGACGGTACTCTGAGGAACGACAAACTTACGAAAATAAGATTATAAATCGCTGAGGTGGTTTTGTACTCTTCGTAGTGTATTGTCTCGAAAGTTTATTCTACACATTTCACCGCTGTTACGGCTATTAGACCTGCAACAGATTCTAATTTAACCAGTAATTCTGTCGAGTGACGGTACTCTGAGGAACGACGAACTTACGAAAATAAGATTATAAATCGCTGAGGTGGTTTTGTACTCTTCGTAGTGTATTACCTCGAAAGTTTATTCTATTTATTTCACCGCTGTTACGTCTATTAGACCTGCAACAGATTCTAATTTAACCAGTAATTCTGTCAATTGACGGTTCTCTTAGGAACGAAGAACTTACGAAAATAAGATTATAAATCGCTGAGGTGGTTTTGTACTCTTCGTAGTGTATTGTCTCGAAAGTTTATTCTACACATTTCACCTCTGTTACGGCTATTAGACCTGCAACAGATTCTAATTCAACCAGTAATTCTGTCGATTGACGGTACTCTGAGGAACGACGAACTTACGAAAATAAGATTATAAATCGCTGAGGTGGTTTTGTACTCTTCGTAGTGTATTACCTCGAAAGTTTATTCTACTTATTTCATCGCTGTTACGGCTATTAGACCTGCAACAGATTCTTATTTAACCAGTAATTCTGTCAATTGACGGTTCTCTTAGGAACGAAGAACTTACGAAAATAAGATTATAAATCGCTGAGGTGGTTTTGTACTCTTCGTAGTGTATTGTCTCGAAAGTTTATTCTACATATTTCACCGCTGTTACGGCTATAAGACCTGCAACAGATTCTAATTTAACCAGTAATTCTGTCGATTGACGGTACTGTGAGGAACGACGAACTTACGAAAATAAGATTATAAATCGCTGAGGTGGTTTTGTACTCTTCGTAGTGTATTACCTCGAAAGTTTATTCTACACATTTCACCGCTGTTACGGCTATTAGACCTGCAACAGATTCTAATTTAACCAGTGATTCTGTCTATTGACGGTACTCTTAGAAACGACGAACTTACGAAAATAAGATTATAAATCGCTGAGCTGGTATTGTACTCTTCGTAGTGTATTACCTCGAAAGTTTATTCTACACATATCACCGCTGTTACGGCTATTAGACCTGCAACAGATTCTCATTTAACCAGTAATTCTGTCGATTGACGGTACTCTTAGAAACGACGAACTTACGAAAATAAGATTATAAATCGCTGAGGTGGTTTTGTACTCTTCGTAGTGTATTGTCTCGAAAGTTTATTCTACACATTTCACCGCTGTTACGGCTATTAGACCTGCAATAGATTCTAATTTAACCAGTAATTCTGTCGAGTGACGGTACTCTGAGGAACGACAAACTTACGAAAATAAGATTATAAATCGCTGAGGTGGTTTTGTACTCTTGGTAGTGTATTTTCTCGAAAGTTTATTCTACAAATTTCACCGCTGTTACGGCTATGAGACCTGCAACAAATTCTAATTTAACCAGTAATTTTGTCGATTGACGGTACTCTTAGAAACGACGAACTTACGAAAATAAGATTATAAATCGCTGAGGTGGTTTTGTACTCTTCGTAGTGTATTGCCTCGAAAGTTTATTCTACAAATTTCACCGCTGTTACGGCTATGAGACCTGCAACAAATTCTAATTTAACCAGTGATTCTGTCTATTGACGGTACTCTTAGAAACGACGAACTTACGAAAATAAGATTATAAATCGCTGAGGTGGTTTTGTACTCTTCGTAGTGTATTACCTCGAAAGTTTATTCTACTTATTTCACCGCTGTTACGGCTATTAGACCTGCAACAGATTCTCATTTAACCAGTAATTCTGTCGATTGACGGTACTCTTAGAAACGACGAACTTACGAAAATAAGATTATAAATCGCTGAGGTGGTTTTGTACTCTTCGTAGTGTATTGTCTCGAAAGTTTATTCTACACATTTCACCGCTGTTACGGCTGTTAGCCCTGCAACAGATTCTAATTTAACCAGTAATTCTGTCGATTGACGGTACTGTGAGGAACGAAGAACTTACGAAAATAAGATTATAAATCGCTGAGGTGGTTTTGTACTCTTCGTAGTGTATTACCTCGAAAGTTTATTCTATACATTTCACCGCTGTTACGGCTATTAGGCCTGCAACAGATTTTAATTTAACTAGTAATTCTGTCGATTGACAGTACTCTCAGGAACGGCGAACTTACGAAAATAAGATTATAAATCGCTGAGGTGGTTTTGTACTCTTCGTAGTGTATTTTCTCGAAAGTTTATTCTACACATTTCACTGCTGTTACGGCTATTAGGCCTGCAACAGATTCTAATTTAACCAGTAATTCTGTCGATTGACAGTACTCTGAGGAACGGCGAACTTAGGAAAATAACATTATAAATCGCTGAGGTGGTTTTGTACTCTTCGTAGTGTATTACCTCGAAAGTTTATTCTACACATTTCACCGCTGTTACGGCTATTAGACCTGCAACAGATTCTAATTTAACCAGTGATTCTGTCTATTGACGGTACTCTTAGAAACGACGAACTTACGAAAATAAGATTATAAATCGCTGAGGTGGTTTTGTACTCTTCGTAGTGTATTACCTCGAAAGTTTATTCTACACATATCACCGCTGTTACGGCTATTAGACCTGCAACAGATTCTCATTTAACCAGTAATTCTGTCGATTGACGGTACTCTTAGAAACGAAGAACTTACGAAAATAAGATTATAAATCGCTGAGGTGGTTTTGTACTCTTCGTAGTGTATTGTCTCGAAAGTTTATTCTACACATTTCACCGCTGTTACGGCTATAAGACCTGCAATAGATTCTAATTTAACCAGTAATTCTGTCGAGTGACGGTACTCTGAGGAACGACAAACTTACGAAAATAAGATTATAAATCGCTGAGGTGGTTTTGTACTCTTCGTAGTGTATTGTCTCGAAAGTTTATTCTACACATTTCACCGCTGTTACGGCTATTAGACCTGCAACAGATTCTAATTTAACCAGTAATTCTGTCGAGTGACGGTACTCTGAGGAACGACAAACTTACGAAAATAAGATTATAAATCGCTGAGGTGGTTTTGTACTCTTCGTAGTGTATTGTCTCGAAAGTTTATTCTACACATTTCACCGCTGTTACGGCTATTAGACCTGCAACAGATTCTAATTTAACCAGTAATTCTGTCGAGTGACGGTACTCTGAGGAACGACGAACTTACGAAAATAAGATTATAAATCGCTGAGGTGGTTTTGTACTCTTCGTAGTGTATTACCTCGAAAGTTTATTCTATACATTTCACCGCTGTTACGGCTATTAGGCCTGCAACAGATTTTAATTTAACTAGTAATTCTGTCGATTGACAGTACTCTCAGGAACGGCGAACTTACGAAAATAAGATTATAAATCGCTGAGGTGGTTTTGTACTCTTCGTAGTGTATTTTCTCGAAAGTTTATTCTACACATTTCACTGCTGTTACGGCTATTAGGCCTGCAACAGATTCTAATTTAACCAGTAATTCTGTCGATTGACAGTACTCTGAGGAACGGCGAACTTAGGAAAATAACATTATAAATCGCTGAGGTGGTTTTGTACTCTTCGTAGTGTATTACCTCGAAAGTTTATTCTACACATTTCACCGCTGTTACGGCTATTAGACCTGCAACAGATTCTAATTTAACCAGTGATTCTGTCTATTGACGGTACTCTTAGAAACGACGAACTTACGAAAATAGGATTATAAATCGCTGAGGTGGTTTTGTACTCTTCGTAGTGTATTACCTCGAAAGTTTATTCTACACATATCACCGCTGTTACGGCTATTAGACCTGCAACAGATTCTCATTTAACCAGTAATTCTGTCGATTGACGGTACTCTTAGAAACGAAGAACTTACGAAAATAAGATTATAAATCGCTGAGGTGGTTTTGTACTCTTCGTAGTGTATTGTCTCGAAAGTTTATTCTACACATTTCACCGCTGTTACGGCTATAAGACCTGCAATAGATTCTAATTTAACCAGTAATTCTGTCGAGTGACGGTACTCTGAGGAACGACAAACTTACGAAAATAAGATTATAAATCGCTGAGGTGGTTTTGTACTCTTCGTAGTGTATTGTCTCGAAAGTTTATTCTACACATTTCACCGCTGTTACGGCTATTAGACCTGCAACAGATTCTAATTTAACCAGTAATTCTGTCGAGTGACGGTACTCTGAGGAACGACGAACTTACGAAAATAAGATTATAAATCGCTGAGGTGGTTTTGTACTCTTCGTAGTGTATTACCTCGAAAGTTTATTCTATTTATTTCACCGCTGTTACGTCTATTAGACCTGCAACAGATTCTAATTTAACCAGTAATTCTGTCAATTGACGGTTCTCTTAGGAACGAAGAACTTACGAAAATAAGATTATAAATCGCTGAGGTGGTTTTGTACTCTTCGTAGTGTATTGTCTCGAAAGTTTATTCTACACATTTCACCTCTGTTACGGCTATTAGACCTGCAACAGATTCTAATTCAACCAGTAATTCTGTCGATTGACGGTACTCTGAGGAACGACGAACTTACGAAAATAAGATTATAAATCGCTGAGGTGGTTTTGTACTCTTCGTAGTGTATTACCTCGAAAGTTTATTCTACTTATTTCATCGCTGTTACGGCTATTAGACCTGCAACAGATTCTTATTTAACCAGTAATTCTGTCAATTGACGGTTCTCTTAGGAACGAAGAACTTACGAAAATAAGATTATAAATCGCTGAGGTGGTTTTGTACTCTTCGTAGTGTATTGTCTCGAAAGTTTATTCTACATATTTCACCGCTGTTACGGCTATAAGACCTGCAACAGATTCTAATTTAACCAGTAATTCTGTCGATTGACGGTACTGTGAGGAACGACGAACTTACGAAAATAAGATTATAAATCGCTGAGGTGGTTTTGTACTCTTCGTAGTGTATTACCTCGAAAGTTTATTCTACACATTTCACCGCTGTTACGGCTATTAGACCTGCAACAGATTCTAATTTAACCAGTGATTCTGTCTATTGACGGTACTCTTAGAAACGACGAACTTACGAAAATAAGATTATAAATCGCTGAGGTGGTATTGTACTCTTCGTAGTGTATTACCTCGAAAGTTTATTCTACACATATCACCGCTGTTACGGCTATTAGACCTGCAACAGATTCTCATTTAACCAGTAATTCTGTCGATTGACGGTACTCTTAGAAACGACGAACTTACGAAAATAAGATTATAAATCGCTGAGGTGGTTTTGTACTCTTCGTAGTGTATTGTCTCGAAAGTTTATTCTACACATTTCACCGCTGTTACGGCTATTAGACCTGCAATAGATTCTAATTTAACCAGTAATTCTGTCGAGTGACGGTACTCTGAGGAACGACAAACTTACGAAAATAAGATTATAAATCGCTGAGGTGGTTTTGTACTCTTCGTAGTGTATTGTCTCGAAAGTTTATTCTACACATTTCACCGCTGTTACGGCTATTAGACCTGCAACAGATTCTAATTTAACCAGTAATTCTGTCGAGTGACGGTACTCTGAGGAACGACGAACTTACGAAAATAAGATTATAAATCGCTGAGGTGGTTTTGTACTCTTCGTAGTGTATTACCTCGAAAGTTTATTCTACACATTTCACCGCTGTTACGGCTATTAGACCTGCAACAGATTCTAATTTAACCAGTGATTCTGTCTATTGACGGTACTCTTAGAAACGACGAACTTACGAAAATAAGATTATAAATCGCTGAGGTGGTATTGTACTCTTCGTAGTGTATTACCTCGAAAGTTTATTCTACACATATCACCGCTGTTACGGCTATTAGACCTGCAACAGATTCTCATTTAACCAGTAATTCTGTCGATTGACGGTACTCTTAGAAACTACGAACTTACGAAAATAAGATTATAAATCGCTGAGGTGGTTTTGTACTCTTCGTAGTGTATTACCTCGAAAGTTTATTCTACTTATTTCACCGCTGTTACGGCTATTAGACCTGCAACAGATTCTCATTTAACCAGTAATTCTGTCGATTGACGGTACTCTTAGAAACGACGAACTTACGAAAATAAGATTATAAATCGCTGAGGTGGTTTTGTACTCTTCGTAGTGTATTGTCTCGAAAGTTTATTCTACACATTTCACCGCTTTTACGGCTACTATACCTGCAACAGATTCTAATTTAACCAGTAATTCTGTCGATTGACGGTACTCTTAGAAACGACGAACTTACGAAAATAAGATTATAAATCGCTGAGGTGATTTTGTACTCTTCGTAGTGTATTACCTCGAAAGTTTATTCTAGAAATTTCACCGCTGTTACGGCTATAAGACCTGCAACAAATTCTAATTTAACCGGTAATTCTGTCGATTGACGGTACTCTTAGAAACGACGAACTTACGAAAATAAGATTATAAATCGCTGAGGTGGTTTTGTACTCTTCGTAGTGTATTGTCTCGAAAGTTTATTCTACACATTTCACCGCTGTTACGGCTATTAGGCCTGCAACAGATTCTAATTTAACCAGTAATTCTGTCGATTGACAGTACTCTGAGGAACGGCGAACTTAGGAAAATAACATTATAAATTGCTGAGTTGGTTTTGTACTCTTCGTAGTGTATTGTCTCGAAAGTTTATTCTACACATTTCACCGCTGTTACGGCTATTAGACCTGCAACAGATTCTAATTTAACCAGTAATTCTGTCGAGTGACGGTACTCTGAGGAACGACGAACTTTCGAAAATAAGATTATAAATCGCTGAGGTGGTTTTGTACTCTTCGTTGTGTATTACCTCGAAAGTTTATTCTAGAAATTTCACCGCTGTTACGGCTATGAGACCTGCAACAAATTCTAATTTAACCAGTCATTCTGTCGATATACGGTACTCTTAGAAACGACGAACTTAAGAAAATAAGATTATAAATCGCTGAGGTGGTTATGTACTCTTCGTAGTGTATTTTCTCGAAAGTTTATTCTACAAATTTCACCGCTGTTACGGCTATGAGACCTGCAACAGATTCTAATTTAACCAGTCATTCTGTCGATATACGGTACTCTTAGAAACGACGAACTTAAGAAAATAAGATTATAAATCGCTGAGGTGGTTATGTACTCTTCGTAGTGTATTGTCTCGAAAGTTTATTCTACATATTTCACCGCTGTTACGGCTATAAGACCTGCAACAGATTCTAATTTAACCAGTAATTCTGTCGATTGACGGTACTGTGAGGAACGACGAACTTACGAAAATAAGATTATAAATCGCTGAGGTGGTTTTGTACTCTTCGTAGTGTATTACCTCGAAAGTTTATTCTACACATTTCACCGCTGTTACGGCTATTAGACCTGCAACAGATTCTAATTTAACCAGTGATTCTGTCTATTGACGGTACTCTTAGAAACGACGAACTTACGAAAATAAGATTATAAATCGCTGAGGTGGTATTGTACTCTTCGTAGTGTATTACCTCGAAAGTTTATTCTACACATATCACCGCTGTTACGGCTATTAGACCTGCAACAGATTCTCATTTAACCAGTAATTCTGTCGATTGACGGTACTCTTAGAAACGACGAACTTACGAAAATAAGATTATAAATCGCTGAGGTGGTTTTGTACTCTTCGTAGTGTATTGTCTCGAAAGTTTATTCTACACATTTCACCGCTGTTACGGCTATTAGACCTGCAATAGATTCTAATTTAATCAGTAATTCTGTCGAGTGACGGTACTCTGAGGAACGACAAACTTACGAAAATAAGATTATAAATCGCTGAGGTGGTTTTGTACTCTTCGTAGTGTATTGTCTCGAAAGTTTATTCTACACATTTCACCGCTGTTACGGCTATTAGACCTGCAACAGATTCTAATTTAACCAGTAATTCTGTCGAGTGACGGTACTCTGAGGAACGACGAACTTACGAAAATAAGATTATAAATCGCTGAGGTGGTTTTGTACTCTTCGTAGTGTATTACCTCGAAAGTTTATTCTACTTATTTCATCGCTGTTACGGCTATTAGACCTGCAACAGATTCTTATTTAACCAGTAATTCTGTCAATTGACGGTTCTCTTAGGAACGAAGAACTTACGAAAATAAGATTATAAATCGCTGAGGTGGTTTTGTACTCTTCGTAGTGTATTGTCTCGAAAGTTTATTCTACATATTTCACCGCTGTTACGGCTATAAGACCTGCAACAGATTCTAATTTAACCAGTAATTCTGTCGATTGACGGTACTGTGAGGAACGACGAACTTACGAAAATAAGATTATAAATCGCTGAGGTGGTTTTGTACTCTTCGTAGTGTATTACCTCGAAAGTTTATTCTACACATTTCACCGCTGTTACGGCTATTAGACCTGCAACAGATTCTAATTTAACCAGTGATTCTGTCTATTGACGGTACTCTTAGAAACGACGAACTTACGAAAATAAGATTATAAATCGCTGAGGTGGTATTGTACTCTTCGTAGTGTATTACCTCGAAAGTTTATTCTACACATATCACCGCTGTTACGGCTATTAGACCTGCAACAGATTCTCATTTAACCAGTAATTCTGTCGATTGACGGTACTCTTAGAAACGACGAACTTACGAAAATAAGATTATAAATCGCTGAGGTGGTTTTGTACTCTTCGTAGTGTATTGTCTCGAAAGTTTATTCTACACGTTTCACCGCTGTTACGGCTATTAGACCTGCAATAGATTCTAATTTAACCAGTAATTCTGTCGAGTGACGGTACTCTGAGGAACGACAAACTTACGAAAATAAGATTATAAATCGCTGAAGTGGTTTTGTACTCTTCGTAGTGTATTGTCTCGAAAGTTTATTCTACACATTTCACCGCTGTTACGGCTATTAGACCTGCAACAGATTCTAATTTAACCAGTAATTCTGTCGAGTGACGGTACTCTGAGGAACGACGAACTTACGAAAATAAGATTATAAATCGCTGAGGTGGTTTTGTACTCTTCGTAGTGTATTACCTCGAAAGTTTATTCTATTTATTTCACCGCTGTTACGTCTATTAGACCTGCAACAGATTCTAATTTAACCAGTAATTCTGTCAATTGACGGTTCTCTTAGGAACGAAGAACTTACGAAAATAAGATTATAAATCGCTGAGGTGGTTTTGTACTCTTCGTAGTGTATTGTCTCGAAAGTTTATTCTACACATTTCACCTCTGTTACGGCTATTAGACCTGCAACAGATTCTAATTCAACCAGTAATTCTGTCGATTGACGGTACTCTGAGGAACGACGAACTTACGAAAATAAGATTATAAATCGCTGAGGTGGTTTTGTACTCTTCGTAGTGTATTACCTCGAAAGTTTATTCTACACATCACCGCTGTTACGGCTATTAGGCCTGCAACAGATTTTAATTTAACTAGTAATTCTGTCGATTGACAGTACTCTGAGGAACGGCGAACTTACGAAAATAAGATTATAAATCGCTGAGGTGGTTTTGTACTCTTCGTTGTGTATTACCTCGAAAGTTTATTCTAGAAATTTCACCGCTGTTACGGCTATGAGACCTGCAACAAATTCTAATTTAACCAGTCATTCTGTCGATATACGGTACTCTTAGAAACGACGAACTTAACAAAATAAGATTATAAATCGCTGAGGTGGTTATGTACTCTTCGTAGTGTATTTTCTCGAAAGTTTATTCTACAAATTTCACCGCTGTTACGGCTATGAGACCTGCAACAGATTCTAATTTAACCAGTGATTCTGTCTATTGACGGTACTCTTAGAAACGACGAACTTACGAAAATAAGATTATAAATCGCTGAGGTGGTTTTGTACTCTTCGTAGTGTATTGTCTCGAAAGTTTATTCTACACATTTCACCGCTGTTACGGCTATTAGACCTGCAACAGATTCTAATTTAACCAGTAATTCTGTCGAGTGACGGTACTCTGAGGAACGAAGAACTTACGAAAATAAGATTATAAATCGCTGAGGTGGTTTTGTACTCTTCGTAGTGTATTGTCTCGAAAGTTTATTCTACACATTTCACCGCTGTTACGGCTATTAGGCCTGCAACAGATTCTAATTTAACCAGTAATTCTGTCGATTGACAGTACTCTGAGGAACGACGAACTTACGAAAATAAGATTATAAATCGCTGAGGTGGTTTTGTACTCTTCGTAGTGTATTTTCTCGAAAGTTTATTCTACAAATTTCACCGCTGTTACGGCTATGAGACCTGCAACAGATTCTAATTTAACCAGTGATTCTGTCTATTGACGGTACTCTTAGAAACTACGAACTTACGAAAATAAGATTATAAATCGCTGAGGTGGTTTTGTACTCTTCGTAGTGTATTACCTCGAAAGTTTATTCTACTTATTTCACCGCTGTTACGGCTATTAGACCTGCAACAGATTCTCATTTAACCAGTAATTCTGTCGATTGACGGTACTCTTAGAAACGACGAACTTACGAAAATAAGATTATAAATCGCTGAGGTGGTTTTGTACTCTTCGTAGTGTATTGTCTCGAAAGTTTATTCTACACATTTCACCGCTTTTACGGCTACTAGACCTGCAACAGATTCTAATTTAACCAGTAATTCTGTCGATTGACGGTACTCTTAGAAACGACGAACTTACGAAAATAAGATTATAAATCGCTGAGGTGATTTTGTACTCTTCGTAGTGTATTACCTCGAAAGTTTATTCTAGAAATTTCACCGCTGTTACGGCTATGAGACCTGCAACAAATTCTAATTTAACCAGTGATTCTGTCTATTGACGGTACTCTTAGAAACTACGAACTTACGAAAATAAGATTATAAATCGCTGAGGTGGTTTTGTACTCTTCGTAGTGTATTACCTCGAAAGTTTATTCTACTTATTTCACCGCTGTTACGGCTATTAGACCTGCAACAGATTCTCATTTAACCAGTAATTCTGTCGATTGACGGTACTCTTAGAAACGACGAACTTACGAAAATAAGATTATAAATCGCTGAGGTGATTTTGTACTCTTCGTAGTGTATTACCTCGAAAGTTTATTCTAGAAATTTCACCGCTGTTACGGCTATTAGACCTGCAACAAATTCTAATTTAACCAGTAATTCTGTCGATTGACGGTACTCTTAGAAACGACGAACTTACGAAAATAAGATTATAAATCGCTGAGGTGGTTTTGTACTCTTCGTAGTGTGTTACCTCGAAAGTTTATTCTAGAAATTTCACCGCTGTTACGGCTATGAGACCTGCAACAAATTCTAATTTAACCAGTAATTCTGTCGATTGACGGTACTCTTAGAAACGACGAACTTACGAAAATAAGATTATAAATCGCTGAGGTGGTTTTGTACTCTTCGTAGTGTATTACCTCGAAAGTTTATTCTACTTATTTCACCGCTGTTACGGCTATTAGACCTGCAACAGATTCTCATTTAACCAGTAATTTTGTCGATTGACGGTACTCTTAGAAACGACGAACTTACGAAAATAAGATTATAAATCGCTGAGGTGGTTTTGTACTCTTCGTAGTGTATTGTCTCGAAAGTTTATTCTACACATTTCACCGCTGTTACGGCTGTTAGACCTGCAACAGATTCTAATTTAACCAGTTATTCTGTCGATTGACGGTACTGTGAGGAACGAAGAACTTACGAAAATAAGATTATAAATCGCTGAGGTGGTTTTGTACTCTTCGTAGTGTATTGTCTCGAAAGTTTATTCTACACATTTCACCGCTTTTACGGCTACTAGACCTGCAACAGATTCTAATTTAACCAGTAATTCTGTCGATTGACGGTACTCTTAGAAACGACGAACTTACGAAAATAAGATTATAAATCGCTGAGGTGATTTTGTACTCTTCGTAGTGTATTACCTCGAAAGTTTATTCTAGAAATTTCACCGCTGTTACGGCTATTAGGCCTGCAACAGATTCTAATTTAACCAGTAATTCTGTCGATTGACGGTACTCTTAGAAACGACGAACTTACGAAAATAAGATTATAAATCGCTGAGGTGGTTTTGTACTCTTCGTAGTGTATTGTCTCGAAAGTTTATTCTACACATTTCACCGCTGTTACGGCTATTAGGCCTGCAACAGATTCTAATTTAACCAGTAATTCTGTCGATTGACAGTACTCTGAGGAACGGCGAACTTAGGAAAATAACATTATAAATTGCTGAGGTGGTTTTGTACTCTTCGTAGTGTATTACCTCGAAAGTTTATTCTACAAATTTCACCGCTGTTACGGCTATGAGACCTGCAACAGATTCTAATTTAACCAGTGATTCTGTCTATTGACGGTACTCTTAGAAACGACGAACTTACGAAAATAAGATTATAAATCGCTGAGGTGGTTTTGTACTCTTCGTAGTGTATTACCTCGAAAGTTTATTCTACACATATCACCGCTGTTACGGCTATTAGACCTGCAACAGATTCTCATTTAACCAGTAATTCTGTCGATTGACGGTACTCTTAGAAACGAAGAACTTACGAAAATAAGATTATAAATCGCTGAGGTGGTTTTGTACTCTTCGTAGTGTATTGTCTCGAAAGTTTATTCTACACATTTCACCGCTATTACGGCTATTAGACCTGCAACAGATTCTAATTTAACCAGTAATTCTGTCGAGTGACGGTACTCTGAGGAACGACGAACTTTCGAAAATAAGATTATAAATCGCTGAGGTGGTTTTGTACTCTTCGTAGTGTATTACCTCGAAAGTTTATTCTATTTATTTCACCGCTGTTACGTCTATTAGACCTGCAACAGATTCTAATTTAACCAGTAATTCTGTCAATTGACGGTACTCTTAGAAACGTCGAACTTACGAAAATAAGATTATAAATCGCTGAGGTGATTTTGTACTCTTCGTAGTGTATTACCTCGAAAGTTTATTCTAGAAATTTCACCGCTGTAACGGCTATGAGACCTGCAACAAATTCTAATTTAACCAGTAATTCTGTCGATATACGGTACTCTTAGAAACGACGAACTTACGAAAATAAGATTATAAATCGCTGAGGTGGTTTTGTACTCTTCGTAGTGTATTTTCTCGAAAGTTTATTCTACAAATTTCACCGCTGTTACGGCTATGAGACCTGCAACAGATTCTAATTTAACCAGTGATTCTGTCTATTGACGGTACTCTTAGAAACGACGAACTTACGAAAATAAGATTATAAATCGCTGAGGTGGTTTTGTACTCTTCGTAGTGTATTGTCTCGAAAGTTTATTCTACACATTTCACCGCTGTTACGGCTATTAGACCTGCAACAGATTCTAATTTAACCAGTAATTCTGTCGAGTGACGGTACTCTGAGGAACGAAGAACTTACGAAAATAAGATTATAAATCGCTGAGGTGGTTTTGTACTCTTCGTAGTGTATTGTCTCGAAAGTTTATTCTACACATTTCACCGCTGTTACGGCTATTAGGCCTGCAACAGATTCTAATTTAACCAGTAATTCTGTCGATTGACAGTACTCTGAGGAACGACGAACTTACGAAAATAAGATTATAAATCGCTGAGGTGGTTTTGTACTCTTCGTAGTGTATTTTCTCGAAAGTTTATTCTACAAATTTCACCGCTGTTACGGCTATGAGACCTGCAACAGATTCTAATTTAACCAGTGATTCTGTCTATTGACGGTACTCTTAGAAACTACGAACTTACGAAAATAAGATTATAAATCGCTGAGGTGGTTTTGTACTCTTCGTAGTGTATTACCTCGAAAGTTTATTCTACTTATATCACCGCTGTTACGGCTGTTAGACCTGCAACAGATTCTAATTTAACCAGTAATTCTGTCGATTGACGGTACTGTGAGGAACGAAGAACTTACGAAAATAAGATTATAAATCGCTGAGGTGGTTTTGTACTCTTCGTAGTGTATTGTCTCGAAAGTTTATTCTACACATTTCACCGCTTTTACGGCTACTAGACCTGCAACAGATTCTAATTTAACCAGTAATTCTGTCGATTGACGGTACTCTTAGAAACGTCGAACTTACGAAAATAAGATTATAAATCGCTGAGGTGATTTTGTACTCTTCGTAGTGTATTACCTCGAAAGTTTATTCTAGAAATTTCACCGCTGTAACGGCTATGAGACCTGCAACAAATTCTAATTTAACCAGTAATTCTGTCGATATACGGTACTCTTAGAAACGACGAACTTACGAAAATAAGATTATAAATCGCTGAGGTGGTTTGTACTCTTCGTAGTGTATTTTCTCGAAAGTTTATTCTACAAATTTCACCGCTGTTACGGCTATGAGACCTGCAACAGATTCTAATTTAACCAGTGATTCTGTCTATTGACGGTACTCTTAGAAACGACGAACTTACGAAAATAAGATTATAAATCGCTGAGGTGGTTTTGTACTCTTCGTAGTGTATTGTCTCGAAAGTTTATTCTACACATTTCACCGCTGTTACGGCTATTAGACCTGCAACAGATTCTAATTTAACCAGTAATTCTGTCGAGTGACGGTACTCTGAGGAACGAAGAACTTACGAAAATAAGATTATAAATCGCTGAGGTGGTTTTGTACTCTTCGTAGTGTATTGTCTCGAAAGTTTATTCTACACATTTCACCGCTGTTACGGCTATTAGGCCTGCAACAGATTCTAATTTAACCAGTAATTCTGTCGATTGACAGTACTCTGAGGAACGACGAACTTACGAAAATAAGATTATAAATCGCTGAGGTGGTTTTGTACTCTTCGTAGTGTATTTTCTCGAAAGTTTATTCTACAAATTTCACCGCTGTTACGGCTATGAGACCTGCAACAGATTCTAATTTAACCAGTGATTCTGTCTATTGACGGTACTCTTAGAAACTACGAACTTACGAAAATAAGATTATAAATCGCTGAGGTGGTTTTGTACTCTTCGTAGTGTATTACCTCGAAAGTTTATTCTACTTATTTCACCGCTGTTACGGCTATTAGACCTGCAACAGATTCTCATTTAACCAGTAATTCTGTCGATTGACGGTACTCTTAGAAACGACGAACTTACGAAAATAAGATTATAAATCGCTGAGGTGGTTTTGTACTCTTCGTAGTGTATTGTCTCGAAAGTTTATTCTACACATTTCACCGCTTTTACGGCTACTAGACCTGCAACAGATTCTAATTTAACCAGTAATTCTGTCGATTGACGGTACTCTTAGAAACGACGAACTTACGAAAATAAGATTATAAATCGCTGAGGTGATTTTGTACTCTTCGTAGTGTATTACCTCGAAAGTTTATTCTAGAAATTTCACCGCTGTTACGGCTATGAGACCTGCAACAAATTCTAATTTAACCAGTGATTCTGTCTATTGACGGTACTCTTAGAAACTACGAACTTACGAAAATAAGATTATAAATCGCTGAGGTGGTTTTGTACTCTTCGTAGTGTATTACCTCGAAAGTTTATTCTACTTATTTCACCGCTGTTACGGCTATTAGACCTGCAACAGATTCTCATTTAACCAGTAATTCTGTCGATTGACGGTACTCTTAGAAACGACGAACTTACGAAAATAAGATTATAAATCGCTGAGGTGATTTTGTACTCTTCGTAGTGTATTACCTCGAAAGTTTATTCTAGAAATTTCACCGCTGTTACGGCTATTAGACCTGCAACAAATTCTAATTTAACCAGTGATTCTGTCTATTGACGGTACTCTTAGAAACGACGAACTTACGAAAATAAGATTATAAATCGCTGAGGTGGTTTTGTACTCTTCGTAGTGTATTACCTCGAAAGTTTATTCTACAAATTTCTCCGCTGTTACGGCTATGAGACCTGCAACAAATTCTAATTTAACCAGTAATTTTGTCGATTGACGGTACTCTTAGAAACGACGAACTTACGAAAATAAGATTATAAATCGCTGAGGTGGTTTTGTACTCTTCGTAGTGTATTGTCTCGAAAGTTTATTCTACACATTTCACCGCTGTTACGGCTGTTAGACCTGCAACAGATTCTAATTTAACCAGTTATTCTGTCGATTGACGGTACTGTGAGGAACGAAGAACTTACGAAAATAAGATTATAAATCGCTGAGGTGGTTTTGTACTCTTCGTAGTGTATTGTCTCGAAAGTTTATTCTACACATTTCACCGCTTTTACGGCTACTAGACCTGCAACAGATTCTAATTTAACCAGTAATTCTGTCGATTGACGGTACTCTTAGAAACGACGAACTTACGAAAATAAGATTATAAATCGCTGAGGTGATTTTGTGCTCTTCGTAGTGTATTACCTCGAAAGTTTATTCTAGAAATTTCACCGCTGTTACGGCTATTAGACCTGCAACAAATTCTAATTTAACCAGTAATTCTGTCGATTGACGGTACTCTTAGAAACGACGAACTTACGAAAATAAGATTATAAATCGCTGAGGTGGTTTTGTACTCTTCGTAGTGTATTGTCTCGAAAGTTTATTCTACACATTTCACCGCTGTTACGGCTATTAGGCCTGCAACAGATTCTAATTTAACCAGTAATTCTGTCGATTGACAGTACTCTGAGGAACGGCGAACTTAGGAAAATAACATTATAAATTGCTGAGGTGGTTTTGTACTCTTCGTAGTGTATTACCTCGAAAGTTTATTCTACAAATTTCACCGCTGTTACGGCTATGAGACCTGCAACAGATTCTAATTTAACCAGTGATTCTGTCTATTGACGGTACTCTTAGAAACGACGAACTTACGAAAATAAGATTATAAATCGCTGAGGTGGTTTTGTACTCTTCGTAGTGTATTACCTCGAAAGTTTATTCTACACATATCACCGCTGTTACGGCTATTAGACCTGCAACAGATTCTCATTTAACCAGTAATTCTGTCGATTGACGGTACTCTTAGAAACGAAGAACTTACGAAAATAAGATTATAAATCGCTGAGGTGGTTTTGTACTCTTCGTAGTGTATTGTCTCGAAAGTTTATTCTACACATTTCACCGCTGTTACGGCTATTAGACCTGCAACAGATTCTAATTTAACCAGTAATTCTGTCGAGTGACGGTACTCTGAGGAACGAAGAACTTACGAAAATAAGATTATAAATCGCTGAGGTGGTTTTGTACTCTTCGTAGTGTATTGTCTCGAAAGTTTATTCTACACATTTCACCGCTGTTACGGCTATTAGGCCTGCAACAGATTCTAATTTAACCAGTAATTCTGTCGATTGACAGTACTCTGAGGAACGACGAACTTACGAAAATAAGATTATAAATCGCTGAGGTGGTTTTGTACTCTTCGTAGTGTATTTTCTCGAAAGTTTATTCTACAAATTTCACCGCTGTTACGGCTATGAGACCTGCAACAGATTCTAATTTAACCAGTGATTCTGTCTATTGACGGTACTCTTAGAAACTACGAACTTACGAAAATAAGATTATAAATCGCTGAGGTGGTTTTGTACTCTTCGTAGTGTATTACCTCGAAAGTTTATTCTACTTATTTCACCGCTGTTACGGCTATTAGACCTGCAACAGATTTTCATTTAACCAGTAATTCTGTCGATTGACGGTACTCTTAGAAACGACGAACTTACGAAAATAAGATTATAAATCGCTGAGGTGGTTTTGTACTCTTCGTAGTGTATTGTCTCGAAAGTTTATTCTACACATTTCACCGCTTTTACGGCTACTAGACCTGCAACAGATTCTAATTTAACCAGTAATTCTGTCGATTGACGGTACTCTTAGAAACGACGAACTTACGAAAATAAGATTATAAATCGCTGAGGTGATTTTGTACTCTTCGTAGTGTATTGCCTCGAAAGTTTATTCTAGAAATTTCACCGCTGTTACGGCTATTAGACCTGCAACAAATTCTAATTTAACCAGTAATTCTGTCGATTGACGGTACTCTTAGAAACGACGAACTTACGAAAATAAGATTATAAATCGCTGAGGTGGTTTTGTACTCTTCGTAGTGTGTTACCTCGAAAGTTTATTCTAGAAATTTCACCGCTGTTACGGCTATGAGACCTGCAACAAATTCTAATTTAACCAGTAATTCTGTCGATTGACGGTACTCTTAGAAACGACGAACTTACGAAAATAAGATTATAAATCGCTGAGGTGGTTTTGTACTCTTCGTAGTGTATTACCTCGAAAGTTTATTCTACTTATTTCACCGCTGTTACGGCTATTAGACCTGCAACAGATTCTCATTTAACCAGTAATTTTGTCGATTGACGGTACTCTTAGAAACGACGAACTTACGAAAATAAGATTATAAATCGCTGAGGTGGTTTTGTACTCTTCGTAGTGTATTGTCTCGAAAGTTTATTCTACACATTTCACCGCTGTTACGGCTGTTAGACCTGCAACAGATTCTAATTTAACCAGTTATTCTGTCGATTGACGGTACTGTGAGGAACGAAGAACTTACGAAAATAAGATTATAAATCGCTGAGGTGGTTTTGTACTCTTCGTAGTGTATTGTCTCGAAAGTTTATTCTACACATTTCACCGCTTTTACGGCTACTAGACCTGCAACAGATTCTAATTTAACCAGTAATTCTGTCGATTGACGGTACTCTTAGAAACGACGAACTTACGAAAATAAGATTATAAATCGCTGAGGTGATTTTGTACTCTTCGTAGTGTATTACCTCGAAAGTTTATTCTAGAAATTTCACCGCTGTTACGGCTATTAGGCCTGCAACAGATTCTAATTTAACCAGTAATTCTATCGATTGACAGTACTCTGAGGAACGGCGAACTTAGGAAAATAACATTATAAATTGCTGAGGTGGTTTTGTACTCTTCGTAGTGTATTACCTCGAAAGTTTATTCTACACATTTCACCGCTTTTACGGCTACTAGACCTGCAACAGATTCTAATTTAACCAGTAATTCTGTCGATTGACGGTACTCTTAGAAACGACGAACTTACGAAAATAAGATTATAAATCGCTGAGGTGGTTTTGTACTCTTCGTAGTGTATTGTCTCGAAAGTTTATTCTACACATTTCACCGCTGTTACGGCTATTAGGCCTGCAACAGATTCTAATTTAACCAGTAATTCTGTCGATTGACAGTACTCTGAGGAACGGCGAACTTAGGAAAATAACATTATAAATTGCTGAGGTGGTTTTGTACTCTTCGTAGTGTATTACCTCGAAAGTTTATTCTACAAATTTCACCGCTGTTACGGCTATGAGACCTGCAACAGATTCTAATTTAACCAGTGATTCTGTCTATTGACGGTACTCTTAGAAACGACGAACTTACGAAAATAAGATTATAAATCGCTGAGGTGGTTTTGTACTCTTCGTAGTGTATTACCTCGAAAGTTTATTCTACACATTTCACCGCTGTTACGGCTATTAGACCTGCAACAGATTCTAATTTAACCAGTAATTCTGTCGAGTGACGGTACTCTGAGGAACGACGAACTTTCGAAAATAAGATTATAAATCGCTGAGGTGGTTTTGTACTCTTCGTAGTGTATTACCTCGAAAGTTTATTCTATTTATTTCACCGCTGTTACGTCTATTAGACCTGCAACAGATTCTAATTTAACCAGTAATTCTGTCAATTGACGGTTCTCTTAGGAACGAAGAACTTACGAAAATAAGATTATAAATCGCTGAGGTGGTTTTGTACTCTTCGTAGTGTATTACCTCGAAAGTTTATTCTACTTATTTCACCGCTGTTACGGCTATTAGACCTGCAACAGATTCTCATTTAACCAGTAATTCTGTCGATTGACGGTACTCTTAGAAACGACGAACTTACGAAAATAAGATTATAAATCGCTGAGGTGGTTTTGTACTCTTCGTAGTGTATTGTCTCGAAAGTTTATTCTACACATTTCACCGCTGTTACGGCTGTTAGACCTGCAACAGATTCTAATTTTACCAGTAATTCTGTCGATTGACGGTACTGTGAGGAACGAAGAACTTATGAAAATAAGATTATAAATCGCTGAGGTGGTTTTGTACTCTTCGTAGTGTATTGTCTCGAAAGTTTATTCTACACATTTCACCGCTTTTACGGCTACTAGACCTGCAACAGATTCTAATTTAACCAGTAATTCTGTCGATTGACGGTACTCTTAGAAACGTCGAACTTACGAAAATAAGATTATAAATCGCTGAGGTGGTTTTGTACTCTTCGTAGTGTATTGTCTCGAAAGTTTATTCTACAAATTTCACCGCTGTTACGGCTATGAGACCTGCAACAGATTCTAATTTAACCAGTGATTCTGTCTATTGACGGTACTCTTAGAAACTACGAACTTACGAAAATAAGATTATAAATCGCTGAGGTGGTTTTGTACTCTTCGTAGTGTATTACCTCGAAAGTTTATTCTACTTATTTCACCGCTGTTACGGCTATTAGACCTGCAACAGATTCTCATTTAACCAGTAATTCTGTCGATTGACGGTACTCTTAGAAACGACGAACTTACGAAAATAAGATTATAAATCGCTGAGGTGGTTTTGTACTCTTCGTAGTGTATTGTCTCGAAAGTTTATTCTACACATTTCACCGCTTTTACGGCTACTAGACCTGCAACAGATTCTAATTTAACCAGTAATTCTGTCGATTGACGGTACTCTTAGAAACGACGAACTTACGAAAATAAGATTATAAATCGCTGAGGTGGTTTTGTACTCTTCGTAGTGTGTTACCTCGAAAGTTTATTCTAGAAATTTCACCGCTGTTACGGCTATGAGACCTGCAACAAATTCTAATTTAACCAGTAATTCTGTCGATTGACGGTACTCTTAGAAACGACGAACTTACGAAAATAAGATTATAAATCGCTGAGGTGGTTTTGTACTCTTCGTAGTGTATTACCTCGAAAGTTTATTCTACTTATTTCACCGCTGTTACGGCTATTAGACCTGCAACAGATTCTCATTTAACCAGTAATTTTGTCGATTGACGGTACTCTTAGAAACGACGAACTTACGAAAATAAGATTATAAATCGCTGAGGTGGTTTTGTACTCTTCGTAGTGTATTGTCTCGAAAGTTTATTCTACACATTTCACCGCTGTTACGGCTGTTAGACCTGCAACAGATTCTAATTTAACCAGTTATTCTGTCGATTGACGGTACTGTGAGGAACGAAGAACTTACGAAAATAAGATTATAAATCGCTGAGGTGGTTTTGTACTCTTCGTAGTGTATTGTCTCGAAAGTTTATTCTACACATTTCACCGCTTTTACGGCTACTAGACCTGCAACAGATTCTAATTTAACCAGTAATTCTGTCGATTGACGGTACTCTTAGAAACGACGAACTTACGAAAATAAGATTATAAATCGCTGAGGTGATTTTGTACTCTTCGTAGTGTATTACCTCGAAAGTTTATTCTAGAAATTTCACCGCTGTTACGGCTATTAGGCCTGCAACAGATTCTAATTTAACCAGTAATTCTATCGATTGACAGTACTCTGAGGAACGGCGAACTTAGGAAAATAACATTATAAATTGCTGAGGTGGTTTTGTACTCTTCGTAGTGTATTACCTCGAAAGTTTATTCTACACATTTCACCGCTTTTACGGCTACTAGACCTGCAACAGATTCTAATTTAACCAGTAATTCTGTCGATTGACGGTACTCTTAGAAACGACGAACTTACGAAAATAAGATTATAAATCGCTGAGGTGGTTTTGTACTCTTCGTAGTGTATTGTCTCGAAAGTTTATTCTACACATTTCACCGCTGTTACGGCTATTAGGCCTGCAACAGATTCTAATTTAACCAGTAATTCTGTCGATTGACAGTACTCTGAGGAACGGCGAACTTAGGAAAATAACATTATAAATTGCTGAGGTGGTTTTGTACTCTTCGTAGTGTATTACCTCGAAAGTTTATTCTACAAATTTCACCGCTGTTACGGCTATGAGACCTGCAACAGATTCTAATTTAACCAGTGATTCTGTCTATTGACGGTACTCTTAGAAACGACGAACTTACGAAAATAAGATTATAAATCGCTGAGGTGGTTTTGTACTCTTCGTAGTGTATTACCTCGAAAGTTTATTCTACACATTTCACCGCTGTTACGGCTATTAGACCTGCAACAGATTCTAATTTAACCAGTAATTCTGTCGAGTGACGGTACTCTGAGGAACGACGAACTTTCGAAAATAAGATTATAAATCGCTGAGGTGGTTTTGTACTCTTCGTAGTGTATTACCTCGAAAGTTTATTCTATTTATTTCACCGCTGTTACGTCTATTAGACCTGCAACAGATTCTAATTTAACCAGTAATTCTGTCAATTGACGGTTCTCTTAGGAACGAAGAACTTACGAAAATAAGATTATAAATCGCTGAGGTGGTTTTGTACTCTTCGTAGTGTATTACCTCGAAAGTTTATTCTACTTATTTCACCGCTGTTACGGCTATTAGACCTGCAACAGATTCTCATTTAACCAGTAATTCTGTCGATTGACGGTACTCTTAGAAACGACGAACTTACGAAAATAAGATTATAAATCGCTGAGGTGGTTTTGTACTCTTCGTAGTGTATTGTCTCGAAAGTTTATTCTACACATTTCACCGCTGTTACGGCTGTTAGACCTGCAACAGATTCTAATTTTACCAGTAATTCTGTCGATTGACGGTACTGTGAGGAACGAAGAACTTATGAAAATAAGATTATAAATCGCTGAGGTGGTTTTGTACTCTTCGTAGTGTATTGTCTCGAAAGTTTATTCTACACATTTCACCGCTTTTACGGCTACTAGACCTGCAACAGATTCTAATTTAACCAGTAATTCTGTCGATTGACGGTACTCTTAGAAACGTCGAACTTACGAAAATAAGATTATAAATCGCTGAGGTGGTTTTGTACTCTTCGTAGTGTATTGTCTCGAAAGTTTATTCTACAAATTTCACCGCTGTTACGGCTATGAGACCTGCAACAGATTCTAATTTAACCAGTGATTCTGTCTATTGACGGTACTCTTAGAAACTACGAACTTACGAAAATAAGATTATAAATCGCTGAGGTGGTTTTGTACTCTTCGTAGTGTATTACCTCGAAAGTTTATTCTACTTATTTCACCGCTGTTACGGCTATTAGACCTGCAACAGATTCTCATTTAACCAGTAATTCTGTCGATTGACGGTACTCTTAGAAACGACGAACTTACGAAAATAAGATTATAAATCGCTGAGGTGGTTTTGTACTCTTCGTAGTGTATTGTCTCGAAAGTTTATTCTACACATTTCACCGCTTTTACGGCTACTAGACCTGCAACAGATTCTAATTTAACCAGTAATTCTGTCGATTGACGGTACTCTTAGAAACGACGAACTTACGAAAATAAGATTATAAATCGCTGAGGTGATTTTGTACTCTTCGTAGTGTATTACCTCGAAAGTTTATTCTAGAAATTTCACCGCTGTTACGGCTATGAGACCTGCAACAAATTATAATTTAACCAGTGATTCTGTCTATTGACGGTACTCTTAGAAACTACGAACTTACGAAAATAAGATTATAAATCGCTGAGGTGGTTTTGTACTCTTCGTATTGTATTACCTCGAAAGTTTATTCTACTTATTTCACCGCTGTTACGGCTATTAGACCTGCAACAGATTCTCATTTAACCAGTAATTCTGTCGAGTGACGGTACTCTGAGGAACGACAAACTTACGAAAATAAGATTATAAATCGCTGAGGTGGTTTTGTACTCTTCGTAGTGTATTGTCTCGAAAGTTTATTCTACACATTTCACCGCTGTTACGGCTATTAGACCTGCAACAGATTCTCATTTAACCAGTAATTTTGTCGATTGACGGTACTCTTAGAAACGACGAACTTACGAAAATAAGATTATAAATCGCTGAGGTGGTTTTGTACTCTTCGTAGTGTATTGTCTCGAAAGTTTATTCTACACATTTCACCGCTGTTACGGCTGTTAGACCTGCAACAGATTCTAATTTAACCAGTTATTCTGTCGATTGACGGTACTGTGAGGAACGAAGAACTTACGAAAATAAGATTATAAATCGCTGAGGTGGTTTTGTACTCTTCGTAGTGTATTGTCTCGAAAGTTTATTCTACACATTTCACCGCTTTTACGGCTACTAGACCTGCAACAGATTCTAATTTAACCAGTAATTCTGTCGATTGACGGTACTCTTAGAAACGACGAACTTACGAAAATAAGATTATAAATCGCTGAGGTGGTTTTGTACTCTTCGTAGTGTATTGTCTCGAAAGTTTATTCTACACATTTCACCGCTGTTACGGCTATTAGGCCTGCAACAGATTCTAATTTAACCAGTAATTCTGTCGATTGACAGTACTCTGAGGAACGGCGAACTTAGGAAAATAACATTATAAATTGCTGAGGTGGTTTTGTACTCTTCGTAGTGTATTACCTCGAAAGTTTATTCTACAAATTTCACCGCTGTTACGGCTATGAGACCTGCAACAGATTCTAATTTAACCAGTGATTCTGTCTATTGACGGTACTCTTAGAAACGACGAACTTACGAAAATAAGATTATAAATCGCTGAGGTGGTTTTGTACTCTTCGTAGTGTATTACCTCGAAAGTTTATTCTACACATATCACCGCTGTTACGGCTATTAGACCTGCAACAGATTCTCATTTAACCAGTAATTCTGTCGATTGACGGTACTCTTAGAAACGAAGAACTTACGAAAATAAGATTATAAATCGCTGAGGTGGTTTTGTACTCTTCGTAGTGTATTGTCTCGAAAGTTTATTCTACACATTTCACCGCTGTTACGGCTATTAGACCTGCAACAGATTCTAATTTAACCAGTAATTCTGTCGAGTGACGGTACTCTGAGGAACGACGAACTTTCGAAAATAAGATTATAAATCGCTGAGGTGGTTTTGTACTCTTCGTAGTGTATTACCTCGAAAGTTTATTCTATTTATTTCACCGCTGTTACGTCTATTAGACCTGCAACAGATTCTAATTTAACCAGTAATTCTGTCAATTGACGGTTCTCTTAGGAACGAAGAACTTACGAAAATAAGATTATAAATCGCTGAGGTGGTTTTGTACTCTTCGTAGTGTATTACCTCGAAAGTTTATTCTACTTATTTCACCGCTGTTACGGCTATTAGACCTGCAACAGATTCTCATTTAACCAGTAATTCTGTCGATTGACGGTACTCTTAGAAACGACGAACTTACGAAAATAAGATTATAAATCGCTGAGGTGGTTTTGTACTCTTCGTAGTGTATTGTCTCGAAAGTTTATTCTACACATTTCACCGCTGTTACGGCTGTTAGACCTGCAACAGATTCTAATTTTACCAGTAATTCTGTCGATTGACGGTACTCTTAGAAACGACGAACTTACGAAAATAAGATTATAAATCGCTGAGGTGGTTTTGTACTCTTCGTAGTGTATTGTCTCGAAAGTTTATTCTACACATTTCACCGCTGTTACGGCTGTTAGACCTGCAACAGATTCTAATTTAACCAGTTATTCTGTCGATTGACGGTACTGTGAGGAACGAAGAACTTACGAAAATAAGATTATAAATCGCTGAGGTGGTTTTGTACTCTTCGTAGTGTATTGTCTCGAAAGTTTATTCTACACATTTCACCGCTTTTACGGCTACTAGACCTGCAACAGATTCTAATTTAACCAGTAATTCTGTCGATTGACGGTACTCTTAGAAACGACGAACTTACGAAAATAAGATTATAAATCGCTGAGGTGGTTTTGTACTCTTCGTAGTGTATTGTCTCGAAAGTTTATTCTACACATTTCACCGCTGTTACGGCTATTAGGCCTGCAACAGATTCTAATTTAACCAGTAATTCTGTCGATTGACAGTACTCTGAGGAACGGCGAACTTAGGAAAATAACATTATAAATTGCTGAGGTGGTTTTGTACTCTTCGTAGTGTATTACCTCGAAAGTTTATTCTACAAATTTCACCGCTGTTACGGCTATGAGACCTGCAACAGATTCTAATTTAACCAGTGATTCTGTCTATTGACGGTACTCTTAGAAACGACGAACTTACGAAAATAAGATTATAAATCGCTGAGGTGGTTTTGTACTCTTCGTAGTGTATTACCTCGAAAGTTTATTCTACACATATCACCGCTGTTACGGCTATTAGACCTGCAACAGATTCTCATTTAACCAGTAATTCTGTCGATTGACGGTACTCTTAGAAACGAAGAACTTACGAAAATAAGATTATAAATCGCTGAGGTGGTTTTGTACTCTTCGTAGTGTATTGTCTCGAAAGTTTATTCTACACATTTCACCGCTGTTACGGCTATTAGACCTGCAACAGATTCTAATTTAACCAGTAATTCTGTCGAGTGACGGTACTCTGAGGAACGACGAACTTTCGAAAATAAGATTATAAATCGCTGAGGTGGTTTTGTACTCTTCGTAGTGTATTACCTCGAAAGTTTATTCTATTTATTTCACCGCTGTTACGTCTATTAGACCTGCAACAGATTCTAATTTAACCAGTAATTCTGTCAATTGACGGTTCTCTTAGGAACGAAGAACTTACGAAAATAAGATTATAAATCGCTGAGGTGGTTTTGTACTCTTCGTAGTGTATTACCTCGAAAGTTTATTCTACTTATTTCACCGCTGTTACGGCTATTAGACCTGCAACAGATTCTCATTTAACCAGTAATTCTGTCGATTGACGGTACTCTTAGAAACGACGAACTTACGAAAATAAGATTATAAATCGCTGAGGTGGTTTTGTACTCTTCGTAGTGTATTGTCTCGAAAGTTTATTCTACACATTTCACCGCTGTTACGGCTGTTAGACCTGCAACAGATTCTAATTTTACCAGTAATTCTGTCGATTGACGGTACTGTGAGGAACGAAGAACTTATGAAAATAAGATTATAAATCGCTGAGGTGGTTTTGTACTCTTCGTAGTGTATTGTCTCGAAAGTTTATTCTACACATTTCACCGCTTTTACGGCTACTAGACCTGCAACAGATTCTAATTTAACCAGTAATTCTGTCGATTGACGGTACTCTTAGAAACGTCGAACTTACGAAAATAAGATTATAAATCGCTGAGGTGGTTTTGTACTCTTCGTAGTGTATTGTCTCGAAAGTTTATTCTACACATTTCACCGCTGTTACGGCTATTAGGCCTGCAACAGATTCTAATTTAACCAGTAATTCTGTCGATTGACAGTACTCTGAGGAACGGCGAACTTAGGAAAATAACATTATAAATTGCTGAGGTGGTTTTGTACTCTTCGTAGTGTATTACCTCGAAAGTTTATTCTACAAATTTCACCGCTGTTACGGCTATGAGACCTGCAACAGATTCTAATTTAACCAGTGATTCTGTCTATTGACGTTACTCTTAGAAACGACGAACTTACGAAAATAAGATTATAAATCGCTGAGGTGGTTTTGTACTCTTCGTAGTGTATTACCTCGAAAGTTTATTCTACACATATCACCGCTGTTACGGCTATTAGACCTGCAACAGATTCTCATTTAACCAGTAATTTTGTCGATTGACGGTACTCTTAGAAACGAAGAACTTACGAAAATAAGATTATAAATCGCTGAGGTGGTTTTGTACTCTTCGTAGTGTATTGTCTCGAAAGTTTATTCTACACATTTCACCGCTGTTACGGCTATTAGACCTGCAACAGATTCTAATTTAACCAGTAATTCTGTCGAGTGACGGTACTCTGAGGAACGACGAACTTTCGAAAATAAGATTATAAATCGCTGAGGTGGTTTTGTACTCTTCGTAGTGTATTACCTCGAAAGTTTATTCTATTTATTTCACCGCTGTTACGTCTATTAGACCTGCAACAGATTCTAATTTAACCAGTAATTCTGTCAATTGACGGTTCTCTTAGGAACGAAGAACTTACGAAAATAAGATTATAAATCGCTGAGGTGGTTTTGTACTCTTCGTAGTGTATTACCTCGAAAGTTTATTCTACTTATTTCACCGCTGTTACGGCTATTAGACCTGGAACAGATTCTCATTTAACCAGTAATTCTGTCGATTGACGGTACTCTTAGAAACGACGAACTTACGAAAATAAGATTATAAATCGCTGAGGTGGTTTTGTACTCTTCGTAGTGTATTGTCTCGAAAGTTTATTCTACACATTTCACCGCTGTTACGGCTGTTAGACCTGCAACAGATTCTAATTTTACCAGTAATTCTGTCGATTGACGGTACTGTGAGGAACGAAGAACTTATGAAAATAAGATTATAAATCGCTGAGGTGGTTTTGTACTCTTCGTAGTGTATTGTCTCGAAAGTTTATTCTACACATTTCACCGCTTTTACGGCTACTAGACCTGCAACAGATTCTAATTTAACCAGTAATTCTGTCGATTGACGGTACTCTTAGAAACGTCGAACTTACGAAAATAAGATTATAAATCGCTGAGGTGATTTTGTACTCTTCGTAGTGTATTACCTCGAAAGTTTATTCTAGAAATTTCACCGCTGTAACGGCTATGAGACCTGCAACAAATTCTAATTTAACCAGTAATTCTGTCGATATACGGTACTCTTAGAAACGACGAACTTACGAAAATAAGATTATAAATCGCTGAGGTGGTTTTGTACTCTTCGTAGTGTATTTTCTCGAAAGTTAATTCTACAAATTTCACCGCTGTTACGGCTATGAGACCTGCAACAGATTCTAATTTAACCAGTGATTCTGTCTATTGACGGTTCTCTTAGAAACGACGAACTTACGAAAATAAGATTATAAATCGCTGAGGTGGTTTTGTACTCTTCGTAGTGTATTGTCTCGAAAGTTTATTCTACACATTTCACCGCTGTTACGGCTATTAGACCTGCAACAGATTCTAATTTAACCAGTAATTCTGTCGAGTGACGGTACTCTGAGGAACGAAGAACTTACGAAAATAAGATTATAAATCGCTGAGGTGGTTTTGTACTCTTCGTAGTGTATTGTCTCGAAAGTTTATTCTACACATTTCACCGCTGTTACGGCTATTAGGCCTGCAACAGATTCTAATTTAACCAGTAATTCTGTCGATTGACAGTACTCTGAGGAACGACGAACTTACGAAAATAAGATTATAAATCGCTGAGGTGATTTTGTACTCTTCGTAGTGTATTACCTCGAAAGTTTATTCTAGAAATTTCACCGCTGTTACGGCTATGAGACCTGCAACAAATTCTAATTTAACCAGTGATTCTGTCTATTGACGGTACTCTTAGAAACTACGAACTTACGAAAATAAGATTATAAATCGCTGAGGTGGTTTTGTACTCTTCGTAGTGTATTACCTCGAAAGTTTATTCTACTTATTTCACCGCTGTTACGGCTATTAGACCTGCAACAGATTCTCATTTAACCAGTAATTCTGTCGATTGACGGTACTCTTAGAAACGACGAACTTACGAAAATAAGATTATAAATCGCTGAGGTGATTTTGTACTCTTCGTAGTGTATTACCTCGAAAGTTTATTCTAGAAATTTCACCGCTGTTACGGCTATTAGACCTGCAACAAATTCTAATTTAACCAGTAATTCTGTCGATTGACGGTACTCTTAGAAACGACGAACTTACGAAAATAAGATTATAAATCGCTGAGGTGGTTTTGTACTCTTCGTAGTGTATTACCTCGAAAGTTTATTCTAGAAATTTCACCGCTGTTACGGCTATGAGACCTGCAACAAATTCTAATTTAACCAGTAATTCTGTCGATTGACGGTACTCTTAGAAACGACGAACTTACGAAAATAAGATTATAAATCGCTGAGGTGGTTTTGTACTCTTCGTAGTGTATTACCTCGAAAGTTTATTCTACTTATTTCACCGCTGTTACGGCTATTAGACCTGCAACAGATTCTCATTTAACCAGTAATTTTGTCGATTGACGGTACTCTTAGAAACGACGAACTAACGAAAATAAGATAATAAATCGCTGAGGTGGTTTTGTACTCTTCGTAGTGTATTGTCTCGAAAGTTTATTCTACACATTTCACCGCTGTTACGGCTGTTAGACCTGCAACAGATTCTAATTTAACCAGTTATTCTGTCGATTGACGGTACTGTGAGGAACGAAGAACTTACGAAAATAAGATTATAAATCGCTGAGGTGGTTTTGTACTCTTCGTAGTGTATTGTCTCGAAAGTTTATTCTACACATTTCACCGCTTTTACGGCTACTAGACCTGCAACAGATTCTAATTTAACCAGTAATTCTGTCGATTGACGGTACTCTTAGAAACGACGAACTTACGAAAATAAGATTATAAATCGCTGAGGTGATTTTGTACTCTTCGTAGTGTATTACCTCGAAAGTTTATTCTAGAAATTTCACCGCTGTTACGGCTATGAGACCTGCAACAAATTCTAATTTAACCAGTAATTCTGTCGATTGACGGTACTCTTAGAAACGACGAACTTACGAAAATAAGATTATAAATCGCTGAGGTGGTTTTGTACTCTTCGTAGTGTATTGTCTCGAAAGTTTATTCTACACATTTCACCGCTGTTACGGCTATTAGGCCTGCAACAGATTCTAATTTAACCAGTAATTCTGTCGATTGACAGTACTCTGAGGAACGGCGAACTTAGGAAAATAACATTATAAATTGCTGAGGTGGTTTTGTACTCTTCGTAGTGTATTACCTCGAAAGTTTATTCTACAAATTTCACCGCTGTTACGGCTATTAGACCTGCAACAGATTCTCATTTAACCAGTAATTCTGTCGATTGACGGTACTCTTAGAAAAGAAGAACTTACGAAAATAAGATTATAAATCGCTGAGGTGGTTTTGTACTCTTCGTAAGTGTATTGTCTCGAAAGTTTATTCTACACATTTCACCGCTGTTACGGCTATTAGACCAGCAACAGATTCTAATTTAACCAGTAATTCTGTCGAGTGACGGTACTCTGAGGAACGACGAACTTTCGAAAATAAGATTATAAATCGCTGAGGTGGTTTTGTACTCTTCGTAGTGTATTACCTCGAAAGTTTATTCTATTTATTTCACCGCTGTTACGTCTATTAGACCTGCAACAGATTCTAATTTAACCAGTAATTCTGTCAATTGACGGTTCTCTTAGGAACGAAGAACTTACGAAAATAAGATTATAAATCGCTGAGGTGGTTTTGTACTCTTCGTAGTGTATTACCTCGAAAGTTTATTCTACTTATTTCACCGCTGTTACGGCTATTAGACCTGCAACAGATTCTCATTTAACCAGTAATTCTGTCGATTGACGGTACTCTTAGAAACGACGAACTTACGAAAATAAGATTATAAATCGCTGAGGTGGTTTTGTACTCTTCGTAGTGTATTGTCTCGAAAGTTTATTCTACACATTTCACCGCTGTTACGGCTGTTAGACCTGCAACAGATTCTAATTTTACCAGTAATTCTGTCGATTGACGGTACTGTGAGGAACGAAGAACTTATGAAAATAAGATTATAAATCGCTGAGGTGGTTTTGTACTCTTCGTAGTGTATTGTCTCGAAAGTTTATTCTACACATTTCACCGCTTTTACGGCTACTAGACCTGCAACAGATTCTAATTTAACCAGTAATTCTGTCGATTGACGGTACTCTTAGAAACGTCGAACTTACGAAAATAAGATTATAAATCGCTGAGGTGATTTTGTACTCTTCGTAGTGTATTACCTCGAAAGTTTATTCTAGAAATTTCACCGCTGTAACGGCTATGAGACCTGCAACAAATTCTAATTTAACCAGTAATTCTGTCGATATACGGTACTCTTAGAAACGACGAACTTACGAAAATAAGATTATAAATCGCTGAGGTGGTTTTGTACTCTTCGTAGTGTATTTTCTCGAAAGTTTATTCTACAAATTTCACCGCTGTTACGGCTATGAGACCTGCAACAGATTCTAATTTAACCAGTGATTCTGTCTATTGACGGTACTCTTAGAAACGACGAACTTACGAAAATAAGATTATAAATCCCTGAGGTGGTTTTGTACTCTTCGTAGTGTATTGTCTCGAAAGTTTATTCTACACATTTCACCGCTGTTACGGCTATTAGACCTGCAACAGATTCTAATTTAACCAGTAATTCTGTCGAGTGACGGTACTCTGAGGAACGAAGAACTTACGAAAATAAGATTATAAATCGCTGAGGTGGTTTTGTACTCTTCGTAGTGTATTGTCTCGAAAGTTTATTCTACACATTTCACCGCTGTTACGGCTATTAGGCCTGCAACAGATTCTAATTTAACCAGTAATTCTGTCGATTGACAGTACTCTGAGGAACGACGAACTTACGAAAATAAGATTATAAATCGCTGAGGTGGTTTTGTACTCTTCGTAGTGTATTTTCTCGAAAGTTTATTCTACAAATTTCACCGCTGTTACGGCTATGAGACCTGCAACAGATTCTAATTTAACCAGTGATTCTGTCTATTGACGGTACTCTTAGAAACTACGAACTTACGAAAATAAGATTATAAATCGCTGAGGTGGTTTTGTACTCTTCGTAGTGTATTACCTCGAAAGTTTATTCTACTTATTTCACCGCTGTTACGGCTATTAGACCTGCAACAGATTCTCATTTAACCAGTAATTCTGTCGATTGACGGTACTCTTAGAAACGACGAACTTACGAAAATAAGATTATAAATCGCTGAGGTGGTTTTGTACTCTTCGTAGTGTATTGTCTCGAAAGTTTATTCTACACATTTCACCGCTTTTACGGCTACTAGACCTGCAACAGATTCTAATTTAACCAGTAATTCTGTCGATTGACGGTACTCTTAGAAACGACGAACTTACGAAAATAAGATTATAAATCGCTGAGGTGATTTTGTACTCTTCGTAGTGTATTACCTCGAAAGTTTATTCTAGAAATTTCACCGCTGTTACGGCTATGAGACCTGCAACAAATTCTAATTTAACCAGTGATTCTGTCTATTGACGGTACTCTTAGAAACTACGAACTTACGAAAATAAGATTATAAATCGCTGAGGTGGTTTTGTACTCTTCGTAGTGTATTACCTCGAAAGTTTATTCTACTTATTTCACCGCTGTTACGGCTATTAGACCTGCAACAGATTCTCATTTAACCAGTAATTCTGTCGATTGACGGTACTCTTAGAAACGACGAACTTACGAAAATAAGATTATAAATCGCTGAGGTGGTTTTGTACTCTTCGTAGTGTATTACCTCGAAAGTTTATTCTAGAAATTTCACCGCTGTTACGGCTATTAGACCTGCAACAAATTCTAATTTAACCAGTAATTCTGTCGATTGACGGTACTCTTAGAAACGACGAACTTACGAAAATAAGATTATAAATCGCTGAGGTGGTTTTGTACTCTTCGTAGTGTATTACCTCGAAAGTTTATTCTACTTATTTCACCGCTGTTACGGCTATTAGACCTGCAACAGATTCTCATTTAACCAGTAATTCTGTCGATTGACGGTACTCTTAGAAACGACGAACTTACGAAAATAAGATTATAAATCGCTGAGGTGGTTTTGTACTCTTCGTAGTGTATTACCTCGAAAGTTTATTCTACTTATTTCACCGCTGTTACGGCTATTAGACCTGCAACAGATTCTCATTTAACCAGTAATTCTGTCGATTGACGGTACTCTTAGAAACGACGAACTTACGAAAATAAGATTATAAATCGCTGAGGTGGTTTTGTACTCTTCGTAGTGTATTGTCTCGAAAGTTTATTCTACACATTTCACCGCTGTTACGGCTGTTAGACCTGCAACAGATTCTAATTTTACCAGTAATTCTGTCGATTGACGGTACTGTGAGGAACGAAGAACTTATGAAAATAAGATTATAAATCGCTGAGGTGGTTTTGTACTCTTCGTAGTGTATTGTCTCGAAAGTTTATTCTACACATTTCACCGCTTTTACGGCTACTAGACCTGCAACAGATTCTAATTTAACCAGTAATTCTGTCGATTGACGGTACTCTTAGAAACGTCGAACTTACGAAAATAAGATTATAAATCGCTGAGGTGATTTTGTACTCTTCGTAGTGTATTACCTCGAAAGTTTATTCTAGAAATTTCACCGCTGTAACGGCTATGAGACCTGCAACAAATTCTAATTTAACCAGTAATTCTGTCGATATACGGTACTCTTAGAAACGACGAACTTACGAAAATAAGATTATAAATCTCTGAGGTGGTTTTGTACTCTTCGTAGTGTATTTTCTCGAAAGTTTATTCTACAAATTTCACCGCTGTTACGGCTATGAGACCTGCAACAGATTCTAATTTAACCAGTGATTCTGTCTATTGACGGTACTCTTAGAAACGACGAACTTACGAAAATAAGATTATAAATCGCTGAGGTGGTTTTGTACTCTTCGTAGTGTATTGTCTCGAAAGTTTATTCTACACATTTCACCGCTGTTACGGCTATTAGACCTGCAACAGATTCTAATTTAACCAGTAATTCTGTCGAGTGACGGTACTCTGAGGAACGAAGAACTTACGAAAATAAGATTATAAATCGCTGAGGTGGTTTTGTACTCTTCGTAGTGTGTTACCTCGAAAGTTTATTCTAGAAATTTCACCGCTGTTACGGCTATGAGACCTGCAACAAATTCTAATTTAACCAGTAATTCTGTCGATTGACGGTACTCTTAGAAACGACGAACTTACGAAAATAAGATTATAAATCGCTGAGGTGGTTTTGTACTCTTCGTAGTGTATTACCTCGAAAGTTTATTCTACTTATTTCACCGCTGTTACGGCTATTAGACCTGCAACAGATTCTCATTTAACCAGTAATTTTGTCGATTGACGGTACTCTTAGAAACGACGAACTTACGAAAATAAGATTATAAATCGCTGAGGTGGTTTTGTACTCTTCGTAGTGTATTGTCTCGAAAGTTTATTCTACACATTTCACCGCTGTTACGGCTGTTAGACCTGCAACAGATTCTATTTTAACCAGTTATTCTGTCGATTGACGGTACTGTGAGGAACGAAGAACTTACGAAAATAAGATTATAAATCGCTGAGGTGGTTTTGTACTCTTCGTAGTGTATTGTCTCGAAAGTTTATTCTACACATTTCACCGCTTTTACGGCTACTAGACCTGCAACAGATTCTAATTTAACCAGTAATTCTGTCGATTGACGGTACTCTTAGAAACGACGAACTTACGAAAATAAGATTATAAATCGCTGAGGTGGTTTTGTACTCTTCGTAGTGTATTGTCTCGAAAGTTTATTCTACACATTTCACCGCTGTTACGGCTATTAGGCCTGCAACAGATTCTAATTTAACCAGTAATTCTGTCGATTGACAGTACTCTGAGGAACGGCGAACTTAGGAAAATAACATTATAAATTGCTGAGGTGGTTTTGTACTCTTCGTAGTGTATTACCTCGAAAGTTTATTCTACAAATTTCACCGCTGTTACGGCTATGAGACCTGCAACAGATTCTAATTTAACCAGTGATTCTGTCTATTGACGGTACTCTTAGAAACGACGAACTTACGAAAATAAGATTATAAATCGCTGAGGTGGTTTTGTACTCTTCGTAGTGTATTACCTCGAAAGTTTATTCTACACATATCACCGCTGTTACGGCTATTAGACCTGCAACAGATTCTCATTTAACCAGTAATTCTGTCGATTGACGGTACTCTTAGAAACGAAGAACTTACGAAAATAAGATTATAAATCGCTGAGGTGGTTTTGTACTCTTCGTAGTGTATTGTCTCGAAAGTTTATTCTACACATTTCACCGCTGTTACGGCTATTAGACCTGCAACAGATTCTAATTTAACCAGTAATTCTGTCGAGTGACGGTACTCTGAGGAACGACGAACTTTCGAAAATAAGATTATAAATCGCTGAGGTGGTTTTGTACTCTTCGTAGTGTATTACCTCGAAAGTTTATTCTATTTATTTCACCGCTGTTACGTCTATTAGACCTGCAACAGATTCTAATTTGACCAGTAATTCTGTCAATTGACGGTTCTCTTAGGAACGAAGAACTTACGAAAATAAGATTATAAATCGCTGAGGTGGTTTTGTACTCTTCGTAGTGTATTACCTCGAAAGTTTATTCTACTTATTTCACCGCTGTTACGGCTATTAGACCTGCAACAGATTCTCATTTAACCAGTAATTCTGTCGATTGACGGTACTCTTAGAAACGACGAACTTACGAAAATAAGATTATAAATCGCTGAGGTGGTTTTGTACTCTTCGTAGTGTATTGTCTCGAAAGTTTATTCTACACATTTCACCGCTGTTACGGCTGTTAGACCTGCAACAGATTCTAATTTTACCAGTAATTCTGTCGATTGACGGTACTGTGAGGAACGAAGAACTTATGAAAATAAGATTATAAATCGCTGAGGTGGTTTTGTACTCTTCGTAGTGTATTGTCTCGAAAGTTTATTCTACACATTTCACCGCTTTTACGGCTACTAGACCTGCAACAGATTCTAATTTAACCAGTAATTCTGTCGATTGACGGTACTCTTAGAAACGTCGAACTTACGAAAATAAGATTATAAATCGCTGAGGTGGTTTTGTACTCTTCGTAGTGTATTGTCTCGAAAGTTTATTCTACACATTTCACCGCTGTTACGGCTATTAGGCCTGCAACAGATTCTAATTTAACCAGTAATTCTGTCGATTGACAGTACTCTGAGGAACGGCGAACCTAGGAAAATAACATTATAAATTGCTGAGGTGGTTTTGTACTCTTCGTAGTGTATTACCTCGAAAGTTTATTCTACAAATTTCACCGCTGTTACGGCTATGAGACCTGCAACAGATTCTAATTTAACCAGTGATTCTGTCTATTGACGGTACTCTTAGAAACGACGAACTTACGAAAATAAGATTATAAATCGCTGAGGTGGTTTTGTACTCTTCGTAGTGTATTACCTCGAAAGTTTATTCTACACATATCACCGCTGTTACGGCTATTAGACCTGCAACAGATTCTCATTTAACCAGTAATTCTGTCGATTGACGGTACTCTTAGAAACGAAGAACTTACGAAAATAAGATTATAAATCGCTGAGGTGGTTTTGTACTCTTCGTAGTGTATTGTCTCGAAAGTTTATTCTACACATTTCACCGCTGTTACGGCTATTAGGCCTGCAACAGATTCTAATTTAACCAGTAATTCTGTCGATTGACAGTACTCTGAGGAACGACGAACTTACGAAAATAAGATTATAAATCGCTGAGGTGGTTTTGTACTCTTCGTAGTGTATTACCTCGAAAGTTTATTCTATTTATTTCACCGCTGTTACGTCTATTAGACCTGCAACAGATTCTAATTTAACCAGTAATTCTGTCAATTGACGGTTCTCTTAGGAACGAAGAACTTACGAAAATAAGATTATAAATCGCTGAGGTGGTTTTGTACTCTTCGTAGTGTATTACCTCGAAAGTTTATTCTACTTATTTCACCGCTGTTACGGCTATTAGACCTGCAACAGATTCTCATTTAACCAGTAATTCTGTCGATTGACGGTACTCTTAGAAACGACGAACTTACGAAAATAAGATTATAAATCGCTGAGGTGGTTTTGTACTCTTCGTAGTGTATTGTCTCGAAAGTTTATTCTACACATTTCACCGCTGTTACGGCTGTTAGACCTGCAACAGATTCTAATTTTACCAGTAATTCTGTCGATTGACGGTACTGTGAGGAACGAAGAACTTATGAAAATAAGATTATAAATCGCTGAGGTGGTTTTGTACTCTTCGTAGTGTATTGTCTCGAAAGTTTATTCTACACATTTCACCGCTTTTACGGCTACTAGACCTGCAACAGATTCTAATTTAACCAGTAATTCTGTCGATTGACGGTACTCTTAGAAACGTCGAACTTACGAAAATAAGATTATAAATCGCTGAGGTGATTTTGTACTCTTCGTAGTGTATTACCTCGAAAGTTTATTCTAGAAATTTCACCGCTGTAACGGCTATGAGACCTGCAACAAATTCTAATTTAACCAGTAATTCTGTCGATATACGGTACTCTTAGAAACGACGAACTTACGAAAATAAGATTATAAATCGCTGAGGTGGTTTTGTACTCTTCGTAGTGTATTTTCTCGAAAGTTTATTCTACAAATTTCACCGCTGTTACGGCTATGAGACCTGCAACAGATTCTAATTTAACCAGTGATTCTGTCTATTGACGGTACTCTTAGAAACGACGAACTTACGAAAATAAGATTATAAATCGCTGAGGTGGTTTTGTACTCTTCGTAGTGTATTGTCTCGAAAGTTTATTCTACACATTTCACCGCTGTTACGGCTATTAGGCCTGCAACAGATTCTAATTTAACCAGTAATTCTGTCGATTGACAGTACTCTGAGGAACGACGAACTTACGAAAATAAGATTATAAATCGCTGAGGTGATTTTGTACTCTTCGTAGTGTATTACCTCGAAAGTTTATTCTAGAAATTTCACCGCTGTTACGGCTATGAGACCTGCAACAAATTCTAATTTAACCAGTGATTCTGTCTATTGACGGTACTCTTAGAAACTACGAACTTACGAAAATAAGATTATAAATCGCTGAGGTGATTTTGTACTCTTCGTAGTGTATTACCTCGAAAGTTTATTCTAGAAATTTCACCGCTGTTACGGCTATGAGACCTGCAACAAATTCTAATTTAACCAGTAATTCTGTCGATTGACGGTACTCTTAGAAACGACGAACTTACGAAAATAAGATTATAAATCGCTGAGGTGGTTTTGTACTCTTCGTAGTGTATTGTCTCGAAAGTTTATTCTACACATTTCACCGCTGTTACGGCTATTAGGCCTGCAACAGATTCTAATTTAACCAGTAATTCTGTCGATTGACAGTACTCTGAGGAACGGCGAACTTAGGAAAATAACATTATAAATTGCTGAGGTGGTTTTGTACTCTTCGTAGTGTATTACCTCGAAAGTTTATTCTACAAATTTCACCGCTGTTACGGCTATGAGACCTGCAACAGATTCTAATTTAACCAGTGATTCTGTCTATTGACGGTACTCTTAGAAACGACGAACTTACGAAAATAAGATTATAAATCGCTGAGGTGGTTTTGTACTCTTCGTAGTGTATTACCTCGAAAGTTTATTCTACACATATCACCGCTGTTACGGCTATTACACCTGCAACAGATTCTCATTTAACCAGTAATTCTGTCGATTGACGGTACTCTTAGAAACGAAGAACTTACGAAAATAAGATTATAAATCGCTGAGGTGGTTTTGTACTCTTCGTAAGTGTATTGTCTCGAAAGTTTATTCTACACATTTCACCGCTGTTACGGCTATTAGACCTGCAACAGATTCTAATTTAACCAGTAATTCTGTCGAGTGACGGTACTCTGAGGAACGACGAACTTTCGAAAATAAGATTATAAATCGCTGAGGTGGTTTTGTACTCTTCGTAGTGTATTACCTCGAAAGTTTATTCTACTTATTTCACCGCTGTTACGGCTATTAGACCTGCAACAGATTCTCATTTAACCAGTAATTCTGTCGATTGACGGTACTCTTAGAAACGACGAACTTACGAAAATAAGATTATAAATCGCTGAGGTGGTTTTGTACTCTTCGTAGTGTATTGTCTCGAAAGTTTATTCTACACATTTCACCGCTGTTACGGCTGTTAGACCTGCAACAGATTCTAATTTTACCAGTAATTCTGTCGATTGACGGTACTGTGAGGAACGAAGAACTTATGAAAATAAGATTATAAATCGCTGAGGTGGTTTTGTACTCTTCGTAGTGTATTGTCTCGAAAGTTTATTCTACACATTTCACCGCTTTTACGGCTACTAGACCTGCAACAGATTCTAATTTAACCAGTAATTCTGTCGATTGACGGTACTCTTAGAAACGTCGAACTTACGAAAATAAGATTATAAATCGCTGAGGTGATTTTGTACTCTTCGTAGTGTATTACCTCGAAAGTTTATTCTAGAAATTTCACCGCTGTAACGGCTATGAGACCTGCAACAAATTCTAATTTAACCAGTAATTCTGTCGATATACGGTACTCTTAGAAACGACGAACTTACGAAAATAAGATTATAAATCGCTGAGGTGGTTTTGTACTCTTCGTAGTGTATTGTCTCGAAAGTTTATTCTACACATTTCACCGCTGTTACGGCTATTAGACCTGCAACAGATTCTAATTTAACCAGTAATTCTGTCGAGTGACGGTACTCTGAGGAACGAAGAACTTACGAAAATAAGATTATAAATCGCTGAGGTGGTTTTGTACTCTTCGTAGTGTATTGTCTCGAAAGTTTATTCTACACATTTCACCGCTGTTACGGCTATTAGGCCTGCAACAGATTCTAATTTAACCAGTAATTCTGTCGATTGACAGTACTCTGAGGAACGACGAACTTACGAAAATAAGATTATAAATCGCTGAGGTGGTTTTGTACTCTTCGTAGTGTATTTTCTCGAAAGTTTATTCTACAAATTTCACCGCTGTTACGGCTATGAGACCTGCAACAGATTCTAATTTAACCAGTGATTCTGTCTATTGACGGTACTCTTAGAAACTACGAACTTACGAAAATAAGATTATAAATCGCTGAGGTGGTTTTGTACTCTTCGTAGTGTATTACCTCGAAAGTTTATTCTACTTATTTCACCGCTGTTACGGCTATTAGACCTGCAACAGATTCTCATTTAACCAGTAATTCTGTCGATTGACGGTACTCTTAGAAACGACGAACTTACGAAAATAAGATTATAAATCGCTGAGGTGGTTTTGTACTCTTCGTAGTGTATTGTCTCGAAAGTTTATTCTACACATTTCACCGCTTTTACGGCTACTAGACCTGCAACAGATTCTAATTTAACCAGTAATTCTGTCGATTGACGGTACTCTTAGAAACGACGAACTTACGAAAATAAGATTATAAATCGCTGAGGTGATTTTGTACTCTTCGTAGTGTATTACCTCGAAAGTTTATTCTAGAAATTTCACCGCTGTTACGGCTATGAGACCTGCAACAAATTCTAATTTAACCAGTGATTCTGTCTATTGACGGTACTCTTAGAAACTACGAACTTACGAAAATAAGATTATAAATCGCTGAGGTGGTTTTGTACTCTTCGTAGTGTATTACCTCGAAAGTTTATTCTACTTATTTCACCGCTGTTACGGCTATTAGACCTGCAACAGATTCTCATTTAACCAGTAATTCTGTCGATTGACGGTACTCTTAGAAACGACGAACTTACGAAAATAAGATTATAAATCGCTGAGGTGGTTTTGTACTCTTCGTAGTGTATTACCTCGAAAGTTTATTCTAGAAATTTCACCGCTGTTACGGCTATTAGACCTGCAACAAATTCTAATTTAACCAGTAATTCTGTCGATTGACGGTACTCTTAGAAACGACGAACTTACGAAAATAAGATTATAAATCGCTGAGGTGGTTTTGTACTCTTCGTAGTGTATTACCTCGAAAGTTTATTCTACTTATTTCACCGCTGTTACGGCTATTAGACCTGCAACAGATTCTCATTTAACCAGTAATTCTGTCGATTGACGGTACTCTTAGAAACGACGAACTTACGAAAATAAGATTATAAATCGCTGAGGTGGTTTTGTACTCTTCGTAGTGTATTGTCTCGAAAGTTTATTCTACACATTTCACCGCTGTTACGGCTGTTAGACCTGCAACAGATTCTAATTTTACCAGTAATTCTGTCGATTGACGGTACTGTGAGGAACGAAGAACTTATGAAAATAAGATTATAAATCGCTGAGGTGGTTTTGTACTCTTCGTAGTGTATTGTCTCGAAAGTTTATTCTACACATTTCACCGCTTTTACGGCTACTAGACCTGCAACAGATTCTAATTTAACCAGTAATTCTGTCGATTGACGGTACTCTTAGAAACGTCGAACTTACGAAAATAAGATTATAAATCGCTGAGGTGATTTTGTACTCTTCGTAGTGTATTACCTCGAAAGTTTATTCTAGAAATTTCACCTCTGTAACGGCTATGAGACCTGCAACAAATTCTAATTTAACCAGTAATTCTGTCGATATACGGTACTCTTAGAAACGACGAACTTACGAAAATAAGATTATAAATCGCTGAGGTGGTTTTGTACTCTTCGTAGTGTATTTTCTCGAAAGTTTATTCTACAAATTTCACCGCTGTTACGGCTATGAGACCTGCAACAGATTCTAATTTAACCAGTGATTCTGTCTATTGACGGTACTCTTAGAAACGACGAACTTACGAAAATAAGATTATAAATCGCTGAGGTGGTTTTGTACTCTTCGTAGTGTATTGTCTCGAAAGTTTATTCTACACATTTCACCGCTGTTACGGCTATTAGACCTGCAACAGATTCTAATTTAACCAGTAATTCTGTCGAGTGACGGTACTCTGAGGAACGAAGAACTTACGAAAATAAGATTATAAATCGCTGAGGTGGTTTTGTACTCTTCGTAGTGTATTGTCTCGAAAGTTTATTCTACACATTTCACCGCTGTTACGGCTATTAGGCCTGCAACAGATTCTAATTTAACCAGTGATTCTGTCGATTGACAGTACTCTGAGGAACGACGAACTTACGAAAATAAGATTATAAATCGCTGAGGTGGTTTTGTACTCTTCGTAGTGTATTTTCTCGAAAGTTTATTCTACAAATTTCACCGCTGTTACGGCTATGAGACCTGCAACAGATTCTAATTTAACCAGTGATTCTGTCTATTGACGGTACTCTTAGAAACTACGAACTTACGAAAATAAGATTATAAATCGCTGAGGTGGTTTTGTACTCTTCGTAGTGTATTACCTCGAAAGTTTATTCTACTTATTTCACCGCTGTTACGGCTATTAGACCTGCAACAGATTCTCATTTAACCAGTAATTCTGTCGATTGACGGTACTCTTAGAAACGACGAACTTACGAAAATAAGATTATAAATCGCTGAGGTGATTTTGTACTCTTCGTAGTGTATTACCTCGAAAGTTTATTCTAGAAATTTCACCGCTGTTACGGCTATGAGACCTGCAACAAATTCTAATTTAACCAGTAATTCTGTCGATTGACGGTACTCTTAGAAACGACGAACTTACGAAAATAAGATTATAAATCGCTGAGGTGGTTTTGTACTCTTCGTAGTGTATTGTCTCGAAAGTTTATTCTACACATTTCACCGCTGTTACGGCTATTAGGCCTGCAACAGATTCTAATTTAACCAGTAATTCTGTCGATTGACGGTACTGTGAGGAACGAAGAACTTATGAAAATAAGATTATAAATCGCTGAGGTGGTTTTGTACTCTTCGTAGTGTATTGTCTCGAAAGTTTATTCTACACATTTCACCGCTTTAACGGCTACTAGACCTGCAACAGATTCTAATTTAACCAGTAATTCTGTCGATTGACGGTACTCTTAGAAACGTCGAACTTACGAAAATAAGATTATAAATCGCTGAGGTGATTTTGTACTCTTCGTAGTGTATTACCTCGAAAGTTTATTCTAGAAATTTCACCGCTGTAACGGCTATGAGACCTGCAACAAATTCTAATTTAACCAGTAATTCTGTCGATATACGGTACTCTTAGAAACGACGAACTTACGAAAATAAGATTATAAATCGCTGAGGTGGTTTTGTACTCTTCGTAGTGTATTTTCTCGAAAGTTTATTCTACAAATTTCACCGCTGTTACGGCTATGAGACCTGCAACAGATTCTAATTTAACCAGTGATTCTGTCTATTGACGGTACTCTTAGAAACGACGAACTTACGAAAATAAGATTATAAATCGCTGAGGTGGTTTTGTACTCTTCGTAGTGTATTGTCTCGAAAGTTTATTCTACACATTTCACCGCTGTTACGGCTATTAGACCTGCAACAGATTCTAATTTAACCAGTAATTCTGTCGAGTGACGGTACTCTGAGGAACGAAGAACTTACGAAAATAAGATTATAAATCGCTGAGGTGGTTTTGTACTCTTCGTAGTGTATTGTCTCGAAAGTTTATTCTACACATTTCACCGCTGTTACGGCTATTAGGCCTGCAACAGATTCTAATTTAACCAGTAATTCTGTCGATTGACAGTACTCTGAGGAACGACGAACTTACGAAAATAAGATTATAAATCGCTGAGGTGGTTTTGTACTCTTCGTAGTGTATTTTCTCGAAAGTTTATTCTACAAATTTCACCGCTGTTACGGCTATGAGACCTGCAACAGATTCTAATTTAACCAGTGATTCTGTCTATTGACGGTACTCTTAGAAACGACGAACTTACGAAAATAAGATTATAAATCGCTGAGGTGGTTTTGTACTCTTCGTAGTGTATTGTCTCGAAAGTTTATTCTACACATTTCACCGCTTTTACGGCTACTAGACCTGCAACAGATTCTAATTTAACCAGTAATTCTGTCGATTGACGGTACTCTTAGAAACGACGAACTTACGAAAATAAGATTATAAATCGCTGAGGTGATTTTGTACTCTTCGTAGTGTATTACCTCGAAAGTTTATTCTAGAAATTTCACCGCTGTTACGGCTATGAGACCTGCAACAAATTCTAATTTAACCAGTGTTTCTGTCTATTGACGGTACTCTTAGAAACTACGAACTTACGAAAATAAGATTATAAATCGCTGAGGTGGTTTTGTACTCTTCGTAGTGTATTACCTCGAAAGTTTATTCTACTTATTTCACCGCTGTTACGGCTATTAGACCTGCAACAGATTCTCATTTAACCAGTAATTCTGTCGATTGACGGTACTCTTAGAAACGACGAACTTACGAAAATAAGATTATAAATCGCTGAGGTGGTTTTGTACTCTTCGTAGTGTATTACCTCGAAAGTTTATTCTAGAAATTTCACCGCTGTTACGGCTATTAGACCTGCAACAAATTCTAATTTAACCAGTAATTCTGTCGATTGACGGTACTCTTAGAAACGACGAACTTACGAAAATAAGATTATAAATCGCTGAGGTGGTTTTGTACTCTTCGTAGTGTATTACCTCGAAAGTTTATTCTACTTATTCCACCGCTGTTACGGCTATTAGACCTGCAACAGATTCTCATTTAACCAGTAATTCTGTCGATTGACGGTACTCTTAGAAACGACGAACTTACGAAAATAAGATTATAAATCGCTGAGGTGGTTTTGTACTCTTCGTAGTGTATTGTCTCGAAAGTTTATTCTACACATTTCACCGCTGTTACGGCTGTTAGACCTGCAACAGATTCTCATTTAACCAGTAATTCTGTCGATTGACGGTACTCTTAGAAACGACGAACTTACGAAAATAAGATTATAAATCGCTGAGGTGGTTTTGTACTCTTCGTAGTGTATTGTCTCGAAAGTTTATTCTACAAATTTCACCGCTGTTACGGCTATGAGACCTGCAACAGATTCTAATTTAACCAGTGATTCTGTCTATTGACGGTACTCTTAGAAACTACGAACTTACGAAAATAAGATTATAAATCGCTGAGGTGGTTTTGTACTCTTCGTAGTGTATTACCTCGAAAGTTTATTCTACTTATTTCACCGCTGTTACGGCTATTAGACCTGCAACAGATTCTCATTTAACCAGTAATTCTGTCGATTGACGGTACTCTTAGAAACGACGAACTTACGAAAATAAGATTATAAATCGCTGAGGTGGTTTTGTACTCTTCGTAGTGTATTGTCTCGAAAGTTTATTCTACACATTTCACCGCTTTTACGGCTACTAGACCTGCAACAGATTCTAATTTAACCAGTAATTCTGTCGATTGACGGTACTCTTAGAAACGACGAACTTACGAAAATAAGATTATAAATCGCTGAGGTGATTTTGTACTCTTCGTAGTGTATTACCTCGAAAGTTTATTCTAGAAATTTCACCGCTGTTACGGCTATGAGACCTGCAACAAATTCTAATTTAACCAGTGTTTCTGTCTATTGACGGTACTCTTAGAAACTACGAACTTACGAAAATAAGATTATAAATCGCTGAGGTGGTTTTGTACTCTTCGTAGTGTATTACCTCGAAAGTTTATTCTACTTATTTCACCGCTGTTACGGCTATTAGACCTGCAACAGATTCTCATTTAACCAGTAATTCTGTCGATTGACGGTACTCTTAGAAACGACGAACTTACGAAAATAAGATTATAAATCGCTGAGGTGGTTTTGTACTCTTCGTAGTGTATTACCTCGAAAGTTTATTCTAGAAATTTCACCGCTGTTACGGCTATTAGACCTGCAACAAATTCTAATTTAACCAGTAATTCTGTCGATTGACGGTACTCTTAGAAACGACGAACTTACGAAAATAAGATTATAAATCGCTGAGGTGGTTTTGTACTCTTCGTAGTGTATTACCTCGAAAGTTTATTCTACTTATTTCACCGCTGTTACGGCTATTAGACCTGCAACAGATTCTCATTTAACCAGTAATTCTGTCGATTGACGGTACTCTTAGAAACGACGAACTTACGAAAATAAGATTATAAATCGCTGAGGTGGTTTTGTACTCTTCGTAGTGTATTGTCTCGAAAGTTTATTCTACACATTTCACCGCTGTTACGGCTGTTAGACCTGCAACAGATTCTAATTTTACCAGTAATTCTGTCGATTGACGGTACTGTGAGGAACGAAGAACTTATGAAAATAAGATTATAAATCGCTGAGTTGGTTTTGTACTCTTCGTAGTGTATTGTCTCGAAAGTTTATTCTACACATTTCACCGCTTTTACGGCTACTAGACCTGCAACAGATTCTAATTTAACCAGTAATTCTGTCGATTGACGGTACTCTTAGAAACGTCGAACTTACGAAAATAAGATTATAAATCGCTGAGGTGATTTTGTACTCTTCGTAGTGTATTACCTCGAAAGTTTATTCTAGAAATTTCACCGCTGTAACGGCTATGAGACCTGCAACAAATTCTAATTTAACCAGTAATTCTGTCGATATACGGTACTCTTAGAAACGACGAACTTACGAAAATAAGATTATAAATTGCTGAGGTGGTTTTGTACTCTTCGTAGTGTATTTTCTCGAAAGTTTATTCTACAAATTTCACCGCTGTTACGGCTATGAGACCTGCAACAGATTCTAATTTAACCAGTGATTCTGTCTATTGACGGTACTCTTAGAAACGACGAACTTACGAAAATAAGATTATAAATCGCTGAGGTGGTTTTGTACTCTTCGTAGTGTATTGTCTCGAAAGTTTATTCTACACATTTCACCGCTGTTACGGCTATTAGACCTGCAACAGATTCTAATTTAACCAGTAATTCTGTCGAGTGACGGTACTCTGAGGAACGAAGAACTTACGAAAATAAGATTATAAATCGCTGAGGTGGTTTTGTACTCTTCGTAGTGTATTGTCTCGAAAGTTTATTCTACACATTTCACCGCTGTTACGGCTATTAGGCCTGCAACAGATTCTAATTTAACCAGTGATTCTGTCGATTGACAGTACTCTGAGGAACGACGAACTTACGAAAATAAGATTATAAATCGCTGAGGTGGTTTTGTACTCTTCGTAGTGTATTTTCTCGAAAGTTTATTCTACAAATTTCACCGCTGTTACGGCTATGAGACCTGCAACAGATTCTAATTTAACCAGTGATTCTGTCTATTGACGGTACTCTTAGAAACTACGAACTTACGAAAATAAGATTATAAATCGCTGAGGTGGTTTTGTACTCTTCGTAGTGTATTTTCTCGAAAGTTTATTCTACAAATTTCACCGCTGTTACGGCTATGAGACCTGCAACAGATTCTAATTTAACCAGTGATTCTGTCTATTGACGGTACTCTTAGAAACGACGAACTTACGAAAATAAGATTATAAATCGCTGAGGTGGTTTTGTACTCTTCGTAGTGTATTGTCTCGAAAGTTTATTCTACACATTTCACCGCTGTTACGGCTATTAGACCTGCAACAGATTCTAATTTAACCAGTAATTCTGTCGAGTGACGGTACTCTGAGGAACGAAGAACTTACGAAAATAAGATTATAAATCGCTGAGGTGGTTTTGTACTCTTCGTAGTGTATTGTCTCGAAAGTTTATTCTACACATTTCACCGCTGTTACGGCTATTAGGCCTGCAACAGATTCTAATTTAACCAGTGATTCTGTCGATTGACAGTACTCTGAGGAACGACGAACTTACGAAAATAAGATTATAAATCGCTGAGGTGGTTTTGTACTCTTCGTAGTGTATTTTCTCGAAAGTTTATTCTACAAATTTCACCGCTGTTACGGCTATGAGACCTGCAACAGATTCTAATTTAACCAGTGATTCTGTCTATTGACGGTACTCTTAGAAACTACGAACTTACGAAAATAGGATTATAAATCGCTGAGGTGGTTTTGTACTCTTCGTAGTGTATTACCTCGAAAGTTTATTCTACTTATTTCACCGCTGTTACGGCTATTAGACCTGCAACAGATTCTCATTTAACCAGTAATTCTGTCGATTGACGGTACTCTTAGAAACGACGAACTTACGAAAATAAGATTATAAATCGCTGAGGTGATTTTGTACTCTTCGTAGTGTATTACCTCGAAAGTTTATTCTAGAAATTTCACCGCTGTTACGGCTATGAGACCTGCAACAAATTCTAATTTAACCAGTAATTCTGTCGATTGACGGTACTCTTAGAAACGACGAACTTACGAAAATAAGATTATAAATCGCTGAGGTGGTTTTGTACTCTTCGTAGTGTATTGTCTCGAAAGTTTATTCTACACATTTCACCGCTGTTACGGCTATTAGGCCTGCAACAGATTCTAATTTAACCAGTAATTCTGTCGATTGACAGTACTCTGAGGAACGGCGAACTTAGGAAAATAACATTATAAATTGCTGAGGTGGTTTTGTACTCTTCGTAGTGTATTACCTCGAAAGTTTATTCTACAAATTTCACCGCTGTTACGGCTATGAGACCTGCAACAGATTCTAATTTAACCAGTGATTCTGTCTATTGACGGTACTCTTAGAAACGACGAACTTACGAAAATAAGATTATAAATCGCTGAGGTGGTTTTGTACTCTTCGAAGTGTATTACCTCGAAAGTTTATTCTACACATATCACCGCTGTTACGGCTATTAGACCTGCAACAGATTCTCATTTAACCAGTAATTCTGTCGATTGACGGTACTCTTAGAAACGAAGAACTTACGAAAATAAGATTATAAATCGCTGAGGTGGTTTTGTACTCTTCGTAAGTGTATTGTCTCGAAAGTTTATTCTACACATTTCACCGCTGTTACGGCTATTAGACCTGCAACAGATTCTAATTTAACCAGTAATTTTGTCGAGTGACGGTACTCTGAGGAACGACGAACTTTCGAAAATAAGATTATAAATCGCTGAGGTGGTTTTGTACTCTTCGTAGTGTATTACCTCGAAAGTTTATTCTATTTATTTCACCGCTGTTACGTCTATTAGACCTGCAACAGATTCTAATTTAACCAGTAATTCTGTCAATTGACGGTTCTCTTAGGAACGAAGAACTTACGAAAATAAGATTATAAATCGCTGAGGTGGTTTTGTACTCTTCGTAGTGTATTACCTCGAAAGTTTATTCTACTTATTTCACCGCTGTTACGGCTATTAGACCTGCAACAGATTCTCATTTAACCAGTAATTCTGTCGATTGACGGTACTCTTAGAAACGACGAACTTACGAAAATAAGATTATAAATCGCTGAGGTGGTTTTGTACTCTTCGTAGTGTATTGTCTCGAAAGTTTATTCTACACATTTCACCGCTGTTACGGCTGTTAGACCTGCAACAGATTCTAATTTTACCAGTAATTCTGTCGATTGACGGTACTGTGAGGAACGAAGAACTTATGAAAATAAGATTATAAATCGCTGAGGTGGTTTTGTACTCTTCGTAGTGTATTGTCTCGAAAGTTTATTCTACACATTTCACCGCTTTTACGGCTACTAGACCTGCAACAGATTCTAATTTAACCAGTAATTCTGTCGATTGACGGTACTCTTAGAAACGTCGAACTTACGAAAATAAGATTATAAATCGCTGAGGTGATTTTGTACTCTTCGTAGTGTATTACCTCGAAAGTTTATTCTAGAAATTTCACCGCTGTAACGGCTATGAGACCTGCAACAAATTCTAATTTAACCAGTAATTCTGTCGATATACGGTACTCTTAGAAACGACGAACTTACGAAAATAAGATTATAAATCGCTGAGGTGGTTTTGTACTTTTCGTAGTGTATTTTCTCGAAAGTTTATTCTACAAATTTCACCGCTGTTACGGCTATGAGACCTGCAACAGATTCTAATTTAACCAGTGATTCTGTCTATTGACGGTACTCTTAGAAACGACGAACTTACGAAAATAAGATTATAAATCGCTGAGGTGGTTTTGTACTCTTCGTAGTGTATTGTCTCGAAAGTTTATTCTACACATTTCACCGCTGTTACGGCTATTAGACCTGCAACAGATTCTAATTTAACCAGTAATTCTGTCGAGTGACGGTACTCTGAGGAACGAAGAACTTACGAAAATAAGATTATAAATCGCTGAGGTGGTTTTGTACTCTTCGTAGTGTATTGTCTCGAAAGTTTATTCTACACATTTCACCGCTGTTACGGCTATTAGGCCTGCAACAGATTCTAATTTAACCAGTAATTCTGTCGATTGACAGTACTCTGAGGAACGACGAACTTACGAAAATAAGATTATAAATCGCTGAGGTGGTTTTGTACTCTTCGTAGTGTATTTTCTCGAAAGTTTATTCTACAAATTTCACCGCTGTTACGGCTATGAGACCTGCAACAGATTCTAATTTAACCAGTGATTCTGTCTATTGACGGTACTCTTAGAAACTACGAACTTACGAAAATAAGATTATAAATCGCTGAGGTGGTTTTGTACTCTTCGTAGTGTATTACCTCGAAAGTTTATTCTACTTATTTCACCGCTGTTACGGCTATTAGACCTGCAACAGATTCTCATTTAACCAGTAATTCTGTCGATTGACGGTACTCTTAGAAACGACGAACTTACGAAAATAAGATTATAAATCGCTGAGGTGGTTTTGTACTCTTCGTAGTGTATTGTCTCGAAAGTTTATTCTACACATTTCACCGCTTTTACGGCTACTAGACCTGCAACAGATTCTAATTTAACCAGTAATTCTGTCGATTGACGGTACTCTTAGAAACGACGAACTTACGAAAATAAGATTATAAATCGCTGAGGTGATTTTGTACTCTTCGTAGTGTATTACCTCGAAAGTTTATTCTAGAAATTTCACCGCTGTTACGGCTATGAGACCTGCAACAAATTCTAATTTAACCAGTGATTCTGTCTATTGACGGTACTCTTAGAAACTACGAACTTACGAAAATAAGATTATAAATCGCTGAGGTGGTTTTGTACTCTTCGTAGTGTATTACCTCGAAAGTTTATTCTACTTATTTCACCGCTGTTACGGCTATTAGACCTGCAACAGATTCTCATTTAACCAGTAATTCTGTCGATTGACGGTACTCTTAGAAACGACGAACTTACGAAAATAAGATTATAAATCGCTGAGGTGGTTTTGTACTCTTCGTAGTGTATTACCTCGAAAGTTTATTCTACTTATTTCACCGCTGTTACGGCTATTAGACCTGCAACAAATTCTAATTTAACCAGTAATTCTGTCGATTGACGGTACTCTTAGAAACGACGAACTTACGAAAATAAGATTATAAATCGCTGAGGTGGTTTTGTACTCTTCGTAGTGTATTACCTCGAAAGTTTATTCTAGAAATTTCACCGCTGTTACGGCTATGAGACCTGCAACAAATTCTAATTTAACCAGTAATTCTGTCGATTGACGGTACTCTTAGAAACGACGAACTTACGAAAATAAGATTATAAATCGCTGAGGTGGTTTTGTACTCTTCGTAGTGTATTGTCTCGAAAGTTTATTCTACACATTTCACCGCTGTTACGGCTGTTAGACCTGCAACAGATTCTAATTTTACCAGTAATTCTGTCGATTGACGGTACTGTGAGGAACGAAGAACTTATGAAAATAAGATTATAAATCGCTGAGGTGGTTTTGTACTCTTCGTAGTGTGTTGTCTCGAAAGTTTATTCTACACATTTCACCGCTTTTACGGCTACTAGACCTGCAACAGATTCTAATTTAACCAGTAATTCTGTCGATTGACGGTACTCTTAGAAACGTCGAACTTACGAAAATAAGATTATAAATCGCTGAGGTGATTTTGTACTCTTCGTAGTGTATTACCTCGAAAGTTTATTCTAGAAATTTCACCGCTGTAACGGCTATGAGACCTGCAACAAATTCTAATTTAACCAGTAATTCTGTCGATATACGGTACTCTTAGAAACGACGAACTTACGAAAATAAGATTATAAATCGCTGAGGTGGTTTTGTACTCTTCGTAGTGTATTTTCTCGAAAGTTTATTCTACAAATTTCACCGCTGTTACGGCTATGAGACCTGCAACAGATTCTAATTTAACCAGTGATTCTGTCTATTGACGGTACTCTGAGGAACGAAGAACTTACGAAAATAAGATTATAAATCGCTGAGGTGGTTTTGTACTCTTCGTAGTGTATTGTCTCGAAAGTTTATTCTACACATTTCACCGCTGTTACGGCTATTAGGCCTGCAACAGATTCTAATTTAACCAGTGATTCTGTCGATTGACAGTACTCTGAGGAACGACGAACTTACGAAAATAAGATTATAAATCGCTGAGGTGGTTTTGTACTCTTCGTAGTGTATTTTCTCGAAAGTTTATTCTACAAATTTCACCGCTGTTACGGCTATGAGACCTGCAACAGATTCTAATTTAACCAGTGATTCTGTCTATTGACGGTACTCTTAGAAACTACGAACTTACGAAAATAAGATTATAAATCGCTGAGGTGGTTTTGTACTCTTCGTAGTGTATTACCTCGAAAGTTTATTCTACTTATTTCACCGCTATTACGGCTATTAGACCTGCAACAGATTCTCATTTAACCAGTAATTCTGTCGATTGACGGTACTCTTAGAAACGACGAACTTACGAAAATAAGATTATAAATCGCTGAGGTGGTTTTGTACTCTTCGTAGTGTATTGTCTCGAAAGTTTATTCTACACATTTCACCGCTTTTACGGCTACTAGACCTGCAACAGATTCTAATTTAACCAGTAATTCTGTCGATTGACGGTACTCTTAGAAACGACGAACTTACGAAAATAAGATTATAAATCGCTGAGGTGATTTTGTACTCTTCGTAGTGTATTACCTCGAAAGTTTATTCTAGAAATTTCACCGCTGTTACGGCTATGAGACCTGCAACAAATTCTAATTTAACCAGTGATTCTGTCTATTGACGGTACTCTTAGAAACTACGAACTTACGAAAATAAGATTATAAATCGCTGAGGTGGTTTTGTACTCTTCGTAGTGTATTACCTCGAAAGTTTATTCTACTTATTTCACCGCTGTTACGGCTATTAGACCTGCAACAGATTCTCATTTAACCAGTAATTCTGTCGATTGACGGTACTCTTAGAAACGACGAACTTACGAAAATAAGATTATAAATCGCTGAGGTGATTTTGTACTCTTCGTAGTGTATTACCTCGAAAGTTTATTCTACTTATTTCACCGCTGTTACGGCTATTAGACCTGCAACAGATTCTCATTTAACCAGTAATTCTGTCGATTGACGGTACTCTTAGAAACGACGAACTTACGAAAATAAGATTATAAATCGCTGAGGTGGTTTTGTACTCTTCGTAGTGTATTACCTCGAAAGTTTATTCTACTTATTTCACCGCTGTTACGGCTATTAGACCTGCAACAAATTCTAATTTAACCAGTAATTCTGTCGATTGACGGTACTCTTAGAAACGACGAACTTACGAAAATAAGATTATAAATCGCTGAGGTGGTTTTGTACTCTTCGTAGTGTATTACCTCGAAAGTTTATTCTAGAAATTTCACCGCTGTTACGGCTATGAGACCTGCAACAAATTCTAATTTAACCAGTAATTCTGTCGATTGACGGTACTCTTAGAAACGACGAACTTACGAAAATAAGATTATAAATCGCTGAGGTGGTTTTGTACTCTTCGTAGTGTATTGTCTCGAAAGTTTATTCTACACGTTTCACCGCTGTTACGGCTATTAGGCCTGCAACAGATTCTAATTTAACCAGTAATTCTGTCGATTGACAGTACTCTGAGGAACGGCGAACTTAGGAAAATAACATTATAAATTGCTGAGGTGGTTTTGTACTCTTCGTAGTGTATTACCTCTAAAGTTTATTCTACAAATTTCACCGCTGTTACGGCTATGAGACCTGCAACAGATTCTAATTTAACCAGTGATTCTGTCTATTGACGGTACTCTTAGAAACGACGAACTTACGAAAATAAGATTATAAATCGCTGAGGTGGTTTTGTACTCTTCGTAGTGTATTACCTCGAAAGTTTATTCTACACATATCACCGCTGTTACGGCTATTAGACCTGCAACAGATTCTCATTTAACCAGTAATTCTGTCGATTGACGGTACTCTTAGAAACGACGAACTTACGAAAATAAGATTATAAATCGCTGAGGTGGTTTTGTACTCTTCGTAGTGTATTGTCTCGAAAGTTTATTCTACACATTTCACCGCTGTTACGGCTATTAGACCTGCAACAGATTCTAATTTAACCAGTAATTCTGTCGAGTGACGGTACTCTGAGGAACGACGAACTTTCGAAAATAAGATTATAAATCGCTGAGGTGGTTTTGTACTCTTCGTAGTGTATTACCTCGAAAGTTTATTCTATTTATTTCACCGCTGTTACGTCTATTAGACCTGCAACAGATTCTCATTTAACCAGTAATTCTGTCGATTGACGGTACTCTTAGAAACGACGAACTTACGAAAATAAGATTATAAATCGCTGAGGTGGTTTTGTACTCTTCGTAGTGTATTGTCTCGAAAGTTTATTCTACACATTTCACCGCTGTTACGGCTGTTAGACCTGCAACAGATTCTAATTTAACCAGTAATTCTGTCGATTGACGGTACTGTGAGGAACGAAGAACTTATGAAAATAAGATTATAAATCGCTGAGGTGGTTTTGTACTCTTCGTAGTGTATTGTCTCGAAAGTTTATTCTACACATTTCACCGCTTTTACGGCTACTAGACCTGCAACAGATTCTAATTTAACCAGTAATTCTGTCGATTGACGGTACTCTTAGAAACGTCGAACTTACGAAAATAAGATTATAAATCGCTGAGGTGATTTTGTACTCTTCGTAGTGTATTACCTCGAAAGTTTATTCTAGAAATTTCACCGCTGTTACGGCTATGAGACCTGCAACAAATTCTAATTTAACCAGTAATTCTGTCGATATACGGTACTCTTAGAAACGACGAACTTACGAAAATAAGATTATAAATCGCTGAGGTGATTTTGTACTCTTCGTAGTGTATTACCTCGAAAGTTTATTCTACTTATTTCACCGCTGTTACGGCTATTAGACCTGCAACAGATTCTCATTTAACCAGTAATTCTGTCGATTGACGGTACTCTTAGAAACGACGAACTTACGAAAATAAGATTATAAATCGCTGAGGTGGTTTTGTACTCTTCGTAGTGTATTGTCTCGAAAGTTTATTCTACACATTTCACCGCTGTTACGGCTATTAGACCTGCAAAAAATTCTAATTTAACCAGTAATTCTGTCGATTGACGGTACTCTTAGAAACGACGAACTTACGAAAATAAGATTATAAATCGCTGAGGTGGTTTTGTACTCTTCGTAGTGTATTGTCTCGAAAGTTTATTCTACACATTTCACCGCTGTTACGGCTGTTAGACCTGCAACAGATTCTAATTTAACCAGTAATTCTGTCGATTGACGGTACTCTTAGAAACGACGAACTTACGAAAATAAGATTATAAATCGCTGAGGTGATTTTGTACTCTTCGTAGTGTATTACCTCGAAAGTTTATTCTACTTATTTCACCGCTGTTACGGCTATTAGACCTGCAACAGATTCTCATTTAACCAGTAATTCTGTCGATTGACGGTACTCTTAGAAACGACGAACTTACGAAAATAAGATTATAAATCGCTGGGGTGGTTTTGTACTCTTCGTAGTGTATTACCTCGAAAGTTTATTCTACACATATCACCGCTGTTACGGCTATTAGACCTGCAACAGATTCTCATTTAACCAGTAATTCTGTCGATTGACGGTACTCTTAGAAACGACGAACTTACGAAAATAAGATTATAAATCGCTGAGGTGGTTTTGTACTCTTCGTAGTGTATTGTCTCGAAAGTTTATTCTACACATTTCACCGCTGTTACGGCTATTAGACCTGCAACAGATTCTAATTTAACCAGTAATTCTGTCGAGTGACGGTACTCTGAGGAACGACGAACTTTCGAAAATAAGATTATAAATCGCTGAGGTGGTTTTGTACTCTTCGTAGTGTATTACCTCGAAAGTTTATTCTATTTATTTCACCGCTGTTACGTCTATTAGACCTGCAACAGATTCTCATTTAACCAGTAATTCTGTCGATTGACGGTACTCTTAGAAACGACGAACTTACGAAAATAAGATTATAAATCGCTGAGGTGGTTTTGTACTCTTCGTAGTGTATTGTCTCGAAAGTTTATTCTACACATTTCACCGCTGTTACGGCTGTTAGACCTGCAACAGATTCTAATTTAACCAGTAATTCTGTCGATTGACGGTACTGTGAGGAACGAAGAACTTATGAAAATAAGATTATAAATCGCTGAGGTGGTTTTGTACTCTTCGTAGTGTATTGTCTCGAAAGTTTATTCTACACATTTCACCGCTTTTACGGCTACTAGACCTGCAACAGATTCTAATTTAACCAGTAATTCTGTCGATTGACGGTACTCTTAGAAACGTCGAACTTACGAAAATAAGATTATAAATCGCTGAGGTGATTTTGTACTCTTCGTAGTGTATTACCTCGAAAGTTTATTCTAGAAATTTCACCGCTGTTACGGCTATGAGACCTGCAACAAATTCTAATTTAACCAGTAATTCTGTCGATATACGGTACTCTTAGAAACGACGAACTTACGAAAATAAGATTATAAATCGCTGAGGTGATTTTGTACTCTTCGTAGTGTATTACCTCGAAAGTTTATTCTACTTATTTCACCGCTGTTACGGCTATTAGACCTGCAACAGATTCTCATTTAACCAGTAATTCTGTCGATTGACGGTACTCTTAGAAACGACGAACTTACGAAAATAAGATTATAAATCGCTGAGGTGGTTTTGTACTCTTCGTAGTGTATTGTCTCGAAAGTTTATTCTACACATTTCACCGCTGTTACGGCTGTTAGACCTGCAACAGATTCTAATTTAACCAGTAATTCTGTCGATATACGGTACTCTTAGAAACGACGAACTTACGAAAATAAGATTATAAATCGCTGAGGTGATTTTGTACTCTTCGTAGTGTATTACCTCGAAAGTTTATTCTACTTATTTCACCGCTGTTACGGCTATTAGACCTGCAACAGATTCTCATTTAACCAGTAATTCTGTCGATTGACGGTACTCTTAGAAACGACGAACTTACGAAAATAAGATTATAAATCGCTGAGGTGGTTTTGTACTCTTCGTAGTGTATTGTCTCGAAAGTTTATTCTACACATTTCACCGCTGTTACGGCTATTAGACCTGCAAAAAATTCTAATTTAACCAGTAATTCTGTCGATTGACGGTACTCTTAGAAACGACGAACTTACGAAAATAAGATTATAAATCGCTGAGGTGGTTTTGTACTCTTCGTAGTGTATTGTCTCGAAAGTTTATTCTACACATTTCACCGCTGTTACGGCTGTTAGACCTGCAACAGATTCTAATTTAACCAGTAATTCTGTCGATTGACGGTACTCTTAGAAACGACGAACTTACGAAAATAAGATTATAAATCGCTGAGGTGATTTTGTACTCTTCGTAGTGTATTACCTCGAAAGTTTATTCTACTTATTTCACCGCTGTTACGGCTATTAGACCTGCAACAGATTCTCATTTAACCAGTAATTCTGTCGATTGACGGTACTCTTAGAAACGACGAACTTACGAAAATAAGATTATAAATCGCTGGGGTGGTTTTGTACTCTTCGTAGTGTATTACCTCGAAAGTTTATTCTACTTATTTCACCGCTGTTACGGCTATTAGACCTGCAACAAATTCTAATTTAACCAGTAATTCTGTCGATTGACGGTACTCTTAGAAACGACGAACTTACGAAAATAAGATTATAAATCGCTGAGGTGGTTTTGTACTCTTCGTAGTGTATTACCTCGAAAGTTTATTCTAGAAATTTCACCGCTGTTACGGCTATGAGACCTGCAACAAATTCTAATTTAACCAGTAATTCTGTCGATTGACGGTACTCTTAGAAACGACGAACTTACGAAAATAAGATTATAAATCGCTGAGGTGGTTTTGTACTCTTCGTAGTGTATTACCTCGAAAGTTTATTCTACTTATTTCACCGCTGTTACGGCTATTAGACCTGCAACAGATTCTCATTTAACCAGTAATTTTGTCGATTGACGGTACTCTTAGAAACGACGAACTTACGAAAATAAGATTATAAATCGCTGAGGTGGTTTTGTACTCTTCGTAGTGTATTGTCTCGAAAGTTTATTCTACACATTTCACCGCTGTTACGGCTGTTAGACCTGCAACAGATTCTAATTTAACCAGTTATTCTGTCGATTGACGGTACTGTGAGGAACGAAGAACTTACGAAAATAAGATTATAAATCGCTGAGGTGGTTTTGTACTCTTCGTAGTGTATTGTCTCGAAAGTTTATTCTACACATTTCACCGCTTTTACGGCTACTAGACCTGCAACAGATTCTAATTTAACCAGTAATTCTGTCGATTGACGGTACTCTTAGAAACGACGAACTTACGAAAATAAGATTATAAATCGCTGAGGTGATTTTGTACTCTTCGTAGTGTATTACCTCGAAAGTTTATTCTAGAAATTTCACCGCTGTTACGGCTATGAGACCTGCAACAAATTCTAATTTAACCAGTAATTCTGTCGATTGACGGTACTCTTAGAAACAACGAACTTACGAAAATAAGATTATAAATCGCTGAGGTGGTTTTGTACTCTTCGTAGTGTATTGTCTCGAAAGTTTATTCTACACATTTCACCGCTGTTACGGCTATTAGGCCTGCAACAGATTCTAATTTAACCAGTAATTCTGTCGATTGACAGTACTCTGAGGAACGGCGAACTTAGGAAAATAACATTATAAATTGCTGAGGTGGTTTTGTACTCTTCGTAGTGTATTACCTCGAAAGTTTATTCTAGAAATTTCACCGCTGTTACGGCTATGAGACCTGCAACAAATTCTAATTTAACCAGTAATTCTGTCGATTGACGGTACTCTTAGAAACGACGAACTTACGAAAATAAGATTATAAATCGCTGAGGTGGTTTTGTACTCTTCGTAGTGTATTACCTCGAAAGTTTATTCTACTTATTTCACCGCTGTTACGGCTATTAGACCTGCAACAGATTCTCATTTAACCAGTAATTTTGTCGATTGACGGTACTCTTAGAAACGACGAACTTACGAAAATAAGATTATAAATCGCTGAGGTGGTTTTGTACTCTTCGTAGTGTATTGTCTCGAAAGTTTATTCTACACATTTCACCGCTGTTACGGCTGTTAGACCTGCAACAGATTCTAATTTAACCAGTTATTCTGTCGATTGACGGTACTGTGAGGAACGAAGAACTTACGAATATAAGATTATAAATCGCTGAGGTGGTTTTGTACTCTTCGTAGTGTATTGTCTCGAAAGTTTATTCTACACATTTCACCGCTTTTACGGCTACTAGACCTGCAACAGATTCTAATTTAACCAGTAATTCTGTCGATTGACGGTACTCTTAGAAACGACGAACTTACGAAAATAAGATTATAAATCGCTGAGGTGATTTTGTACTCTTCGTAGTGTATTACCTCGAAAGTTTATTCTAGAAATTTCACCGCTGTTACGGCTATGAGACCTGCAACAAATTCTAATTTAACCAGTAATTCTGTCGATTGACGGTACTCTTAGAAACGACGAACTTACGAAAATAAGATTATAAATCGCTGAGGTGGTTTTGTACTCTTCGTAGTGTATTGTCTCGAAAGTTTATTCTACACATTTCACCGCTGTTACGGCTATTAGGCCTGCAACAGATTCTAATTTAACCAGTAATTCTGTCGATTGACAGTACTCTGAGGAACGGCGAACTTAGGAAAATAACATTATAAATTGCTGAGGTGGTTTTGTACTCTTCGTAGTGTATTACCTCTAAAGTTTATTCTACAAATTTCACCGCTGTTACGGCTATGAGACCTGCAACAGATTCTAATTTAACCAGTGATTCTGTCTATTGACGGTACTCTTAGAAACGACGAACTTACGAAAATAAGATTATAAATCGCTGAGGTGGTTTTGTACTCTTCGTAGTGTATTACCTCGAAAGTTTATTCTACACATATCACCGCTGTTACGGCTATTAGACCTGCAACAGATTCTCATTTAACCAGTAATTCTGTCGATTGACGGTACTCTTAGAAACGAAGAACTTACGAAAATAAGATTATAAATCGCTGAGGTGGTTTTGTACTCTTCGTAGTGTATTGTCTCGAAAGTTTATTCTACACATTTCACCGCTGTTACGGCTATTAGACCTGCAACAGATTCTAATTTAACCAGTAATTCTGTCGAGTGACGGTACTCTGAGGAACGACGAACTTTCGAAAATAAGATTATAAATCGCTGAGGTGGTTTTGTACTCTTCGTAGTGTATTACCTCGAAAGTTTATTCTATTTATTTCACCGCTGTTACGTCTATTAGACCTGCAACAGATTCTAATTTAACCAGTAATTCTGTCAATTGACGGTTCTCTTAGGAACGAAGAACTTACGAAAATAAGATTATAAATCGCTGAGGTGGTTTTGTACTCTTCGTAGTGTATTACCTCGAAAGTTTATTCTACTTATTTCACCGCTGTTACGGCTATAAGACCTGCAACAGATTCTCATTCAACCAGTAATTCTGTCGATTGACGGTACTCTTAGAAACGACGAACTTACGAAAATAAGATTATAAATCGCTGAGGTGGTTTTGTACTCTTCGTAGTGTATTGTCTCGAAAGTTTATTCTACACATTTCACCGCTGTTACGGCTGTTAGACCTGCAACAGATTCTAATTTAACCAGTAATTCTGTCGATTGACGGTACTGTGAGGAACGAAGAACTTATGAAAATAAGATTATAAATCGCTGAGGTGGTTTTGTACTCTTCGTAGTGTATTGTCTCGAAAGTTTATTCTACACATTTCACCGCTTTTACGGCTACTAGACCTGCAACAGATTCTAATTTAACCAGTAATTCTGTCGATTGACGGTACTCTTAGAAACGTCGAACTTGCGAAAATAAGATTATAAATCGCTGAGGTGATTTTGTACTCTTCGTAGTGTATTACCTCGAAAGTTTATTCTAGAAATTTCACCGCTGTAACGGCTATGAGACCTGCAACAAATTCTAATTTAACCAGTAATTCTGTCGATATACGGTACTCTTAGAAACGAAGAACTTACGAAAATAAGATTATAAATCGCTGAGGTGGTTTTGTACTCTTCGTAGTGTATTTTCTCGAAAGTTTATTCTACAAATTTCACCGCTGTTACGGCTATGAGACCTGCAACAGATTCTAATTTAACCAGTGATTCTGTCTATTGACGGTACTCTTAGAAACGACGAACTTACGAAAATAAGATTATAAATCGCTGAGGTGGTTTTGTACTCTTCGTAGTGTATTGTCTCGAAAGTTTATTCTACACATTTCACCGCTGTTACGGCTATTAGACCTGCAACAGATTCTAATTTAACCAGTAATTCTGTCGAGTGACGGTACTCTGAGGAACGAAGAACTTACGAAAATAAGATTATAAATCGCTGAGGTGGTTTTGTACTCTTCGTAGTGTATTGTCTCGAAAGTTTATTCTACACATTTCACCGCTGTTACGGCTATTAGGCCTGCAACAGATTCTAATTTAACCAGTAATTCTGTCGATTGACAGTACTCTGAGGAACGACGAACTTACGAAAATAAGATTATAAATCGCTGAGGTGGTTTTGTACTCTTCGTAGTGTATTTTCTCGAAAGTTTATTCTACAAATTTCACCGCTGTTACGGCTATGAGACCTGCAACAGATTCTAATTTAACCAGTGATTCTGTCTATTGACGGTACTCTTAGAAACTACGAACTTACGAAAATAAGATTATAAATCGCTGAGGTGGTTTTGTACTCTTCGTAGTGTATTACCTCGAAAGTTTATTCTACTTATTTCACCGCTGTTACGGCTATTAGACCTGCAACAGATTCTCATTTAACCAGTAATTCTGTCGATTGACGGTACTCTTAGAAACGACGAACTTACGAAAATAAGATTATAAATCGCTGAGGTGGTTTTGTACTCTTCGTAGTGTATTGTCTCGAAAGTTTATTCTACACATTTCACCGCTTCTACGGCTACTAGACCTGCAACAGATTCTAATTTAACCAGTAATTCTGTCGATTGACGGTACTATTAGAAACGACGAACTTACGAAAATAAGATTATAAATCGCTGAGGTGATTTTGTACTCTTCGTAGTGTATTACCTCGAAAGTTTATTCTAGAAATTTCACCGCTGTTACGGCTATGAGACCTGCAACAAATTCTAATTTAACCAGTGATTCTGTCTATTGACGGTACTCTTAGAAACTACGAACTTACGAAAATAAGATTATAAATCGCTGAGGTGGTTTTGTACTCTTCGTAGTGTATTACCTCGAAAGTTTATTCTACTTATTTCACCGCTGTTACGGCTATTAGACCTGCAACAGATTCTCATTTAACCAGTAATTCTGTCGATTGACGGTACTCTTAGAAACGACGAACTTACGAAAATAAGATTATAAATCGCTGAGGTGATTTTGTACTCTTCGTAGTGTATTACCTCGAAAGTTTATTCTAGAAATTTCACCGCTGTTACGGCTATTAGACCTGCAACAAATTCTAATTTAACCAGTAATTCTGTCGATTGACGGTACTCTTAGAAACGACGAACTTACGAAAATAAGATTATAAATCGCTGAGGTGGTTTTGTACTCTTCGTAGTGTATTACCTCGAAAGTTTATTCTACTTATTTCACCGCTGTTACGGTTATTAGACCTGCAACAGATTCTCATTTAACCAGTAATTCTGTCGATTGACGGTACTCTTAGAAACGACGAACTTACGAAAATAAGATTATAAATCGCTGAGGTGGTTTTGTACTCTTCGTAGTGTATTGTCTCGAAAGTTTATTCTACACATTTCACCATTGTTACGGCTGTTAGACCTGCAACAGATTCTAATTTTACCAGTAATTCTGTCGATTGACGGTACTGTGAGGAACGAAGAACTTATGAAAATAAGATTATAAATCGCTGAGGTGGTTTTGTACTCTTCGTAGTGTATTGTCTCGAAAGTTTATTCTACACATTTCACCGCTGTTACGGCTATTAGACCTGCAACAGATTCTAATTTAACCAGTAATTCTGTCGAGTGACGGTACTCTGAGGAACGACGAACTTTCGAAAATAAGATTATAAATCGCTGAGGTGGTTTTGTACTCTTCGTAGTGTATTACCTCGAAAGTTTATTCTATTTATTTCACCGCTGTTACGTCTATTAGACCTGCAACAGATTCTAATTTAACCAGTAATTCTGTCAATTGACGGTTCTCTTAGGAAGGAAGAACTTACGAAAATAAGATTATAAATCGCTGAGGTGGTTTTGTACTCTTCGTAGTGTATTACCTCGAAAGTTTATTCTACTTATTTCACCGCTGTTACGGCTATTAGACCTGCAACAGATTCTCATTTAACCAGTAATTCTGTCGATTGACGGTACTCTTAGAAACGACGAACTTACGAAAATAAGATTATAAATCGCTGAGGTGGTTTTGTACTCTTCGTAGTGTATTGTCTCGAAAGTTTATTCTACACATTTCACCGCTGTTACGGCTGTTAGACCTGCAACAGATTCTAATTTAACCAGTAATTCTGTCGATTGACGGTACTGTGAGGAACGAAGAACTTATGAAAATAAGATTATAAATCGCTGAGGTGGTTTTGTACTCTTCGTAGTGTATTGTCTCGAAAGTTTATTCTACACATTTCACCGCTTTTACGGCTACTAGACCTGCAACAGATTCTAATTTTACCAGTAATTCTGTCGATTGACGGTACTGTGAGGAACGAAGAACTTATGAAAATAAGATTATAAATCGCTGAGGTGGTTTTGTACTCTTCGTAGTGTATTGTCTCGAAAGTTTATTCTACACATTTCACCGCTGTTACGGCTATTAGACCTGCAACAGATTCTAATTTAACCAGTAATTCTGTCGAGTGACGGTACTCTGAGGAACGACGAACTTTCGAAAATAAGATTATAAATCGCTGAGGTGGTTTTGTACTCTTCGTAGTGTATTACCTCGAAAGTTTATTCTATTTATTTCACCGCTGTTACGTCTATTAGACCTGCAACAGATTCTAATTTAACCAGTAATTCTGTCAATTGACGATTCTCTTAGGAAGGAAGAACTTACGAAAATAAGATTATAAATCGCTGAGGTGATTTTGTACTCTTCGTAGTGTATTACCTCGAAAGTTTATTCTAGAAATTTCACCGCTGTTACGGCTATTAGACCTGCAACAAATTCTAATTTAACCAGTAATTCTGTCGATTGACGGTACTCTTAGAAACGACGAACTTACGAAAATAAGATTATAAATCGCTGAGGTGGTTTTGTACTCTTCGTAGTGTATTACCTCGAAAGTTTATTCTACTTATTTCACCGCTGTTACGGCTATTAGACCTGCAACAGATTCTCATTTAACCAGTAATTCTGTCGATTGACGGTACTCTTAGAAACGACGAACTTACGAAAATAAGATTATAAATCGCTGAGGTGGTTTTGTACTCTTCGTAGTGTATTGTTTCGAAAGTTTATTCTACACATTTCACCGCTGTTACGGCTGTTAGACCTGCAACAGATTCTAATTTTACCAGTAATTCTGTCGATTGACGGTACTGTGAGGAACGAAGAATTTATGAAAATAAGATTATAAATCGCTGAGGTGGTTTTGTACTCTTCGTAGTGTATTGTCTCGAAAGTTTATTCTACACATTTCACCGCTGTTACGGCTATTAGACCTGCAACAGATTCTAATTTAACCAGTAATTCTGTCGAGTGACGGTACTCTGAGGAACGACGAACTTTCGAAAATAAGATTATAAATCGCTGAGGTGGTTTTGTACTCTTCGTAGTGTATTACCTCGAAAGTTTATTCTATTTATTTCACCGCTGTTACGTCTATTAGACCTGCAACAGATTCTAATTTAACCAGTAATTCTGTCAATTGACGGTTCTCTTAGGAAGGAAGAACTTACGAAAATAAGATTATAAATCGCTGAGGTGGTTTTGTACTCTTCGTAGTGTATTACCTCGAAAGTTTATTCTACTTATTTCACCGCTGTTACGGCTATTAGACCTGCAACAGATTCTCATTTAACCAGTAATTCTGTCGATTGACGGTACTCTTAGAAACGACGAACTTACGAAAATAAGATTATAAATCGCTGAGGTGGTTTTGTACTCTTCGTAGTGTATTGTCTCGAAAGTTTATTCTACACATTTCACCGCTGTTACGGCTGTTAGACCTGCAACAGATTCTAATTTAACCAGTAATTCTGTCGATTGACGGTACTGTGAGGAACGAAGAACTTATGAAAATAAGATTATAAATCGCTGAGGTGGTTTTGTACTCTTCGTAGTGTATTGTCTCGAAAGTTTATTCTACACATTTCACCGCTTTTACGGCTACTAGACCTGCAACAGATTCTAATTTAACCAGTAATTCTGTCGATTGACGGTTCTCTTAGAAACGTCGAACTTACGAAAATAAGATTATAAATCGCTGAGGTGATTTTGTACTCTTCGTAGTGTATTACCTCGAAAGTTTATTCTAGAAATTTCACCGCTGTAACGGCTATGAGACCTGCAACAAATTCTAATTTAACCAGTAATTCTGTCGATATACGGTACTCTTAGAAACGACGAACTTACGAAAATAAGATTATAAATCGCTGAGGTGGTTTTGTACTCTTCGTAGTGTATTTTCTCGAAAGTTTATTCTACAAATTTCACCGCTGTTACGGCTATGAGACCTGCAACAGATTCTAATTTAACCAGTGATTCTGTCTATTGACGGTACTCTTAGAAACGACGAACTTACGAAAATAAGATTATAAATCGCTGAGGTGGTTTTGTACTCTTCGTAGTGTATTGTCTCGAAAGTTTATTCTACACATTTCACCGCTGTTACGGCTATTAGACCTGCAACAGATTCTAATTTAACCAGTAATTCTGTCGAGTGACGGTACTCTGAGGAACGAAGAACTTACGAAAATAAGATTATAAATCGCTGAGGTGGTTTTGTACTCTTCGTAGTGTATTGTCTCGAAAGTTTATTCTACACATTTCACCGCTGTTACGGCTATTAGGCCTGCAACAGATTCTAATTTAACCAGTGATTCTGTCTATTGACGGTACTCTTAGAAACTACGAACTTACGAAAATAAGATTATAAATCGCTGAGGTGGTTTTGTACTCTTCGTAGTGTATTACCTCGAAAGTTCATTCTACTTATTTCACCGCTGTTACGGCTATTAGACCTGCAACAGATTCTCATTTAACCAGTAATTCTGTCGATTGACGGTACTCTTAGAAACGACGAACTTACGAAAATAAGATTATAAATCGCTGAGGTGGTTTTGTACTCTTCGTAGTGTATTGTCTCGAAAGTTTATTCTACACATTTCACCGCTGTTACGGCTGTTAGACCTGCAACAGATTCTAATTTAACCAGTAATTCTGTCGATTGACGGTACTGTGAGGAACGAAGAACTTACGAAAATAAGATTATAAATCGCTGAGGTGGTTTTGTACTCTTCGTAGTGTATTGTCTCGAAAGTTTATTCTACACATTTCACCGCTTTTACGGCTACTAGACCTGCAACAGATTCTAATTTAACCAGTAATTCTGTCGATTGACGGTACTCTTAGAAACGTCGAACTTACGAAAATAAGATTATAAATCGCTGAGGTGATTTTGTACTCTTCGTAGTGTATTACCTCGAAAGTTTATTCTAGAAATTTCACCGCTGTAACGGCTATGAGACCTGCAACAAATTCTAATTTAACCAGTAATTCTGTCGATATACGGTATTCTTAGAAACGACGAACTTACGAAAATAAGATTATAAATCGCTGAGGTGATTTTGTACTCTTCGTAGTGTATTACCTCGAAAGTTTATTCTAGAAATTTCACCGCTGTTACGGCTATGAGACCTGCAACAAATTCTAATTTAACCAGTAATTCTGTCGATTGACGGTACTCTTAGAAACAACGAACTTACGAAAATAAGATTATAAATCGCTGAGGTGGTTTTGTACTCTTCGTAGTGTATTGTCTCGAAAGTTTATTCTACACATTTCACCGCTGTTACGGCTATTAGGCCTGCAACAGATTCTAATTTAACCAGTAATTCTGTCGATTGACAGTACTCTGAGGAACGGCGAACTTAGGAAAATAACATTATAAATTGCTGAGGTGGTTTTGTACTCTTCGTAGTGTATTACCTCGAAAGTTTATTCTAGAAATTTCACCGCTGTTACGGCTATGAGACCTGCAACAAATTCTAATTTAACCAGTAATTCTGTCGATTGACGGTACTCTTAGAAACGACGAACTTACGAAAATAAGATTATAAATCGCTGAGGTGGTTTTGTACTCTTCGTAGTGTATTACCTCGAAAGTTTATTCTACTTATTTCACCGCTGTTACGGCTATTAGACCTGCAACAGATTCTCATTTAACCAGTAATTTTGTCGATTGACGGTACTCTTAGAAACGACGAACTTACGAAAATAAGATTATAAATCGCTGAGGTGGTTTTGTACTCTTCGTAGTGTATTGTCTCGAAAGTTTATTCTACACATTTCACCGCTGTTACGGCTGTTAGACCTGCAACAGATTCTAATTTAACCAGTTATTCTGTCGATTGACGGTACTGTGAGGAACGAAGAACTTACGAATATAAGATTATAAATCGCTGAGGTGGTTTTGTACTCTTCGTAGTGTATTGTCTCGAAAGTTTATTCTACACATTTCACCGCTTTTACGGCTACTAGACCTGCAACAGATTCTAATTTAACCAGTAATTCTGTCGATTGACGGTACTCTTAGAAACGACGAACTTACGAAAATAAGATTATAAATCGCTGAGGTGATTTTGTACTCTTCGTAGTGTATTACCTCGAAAGTTTATTCTAGAAATTTCACCGCTGTTACGGCTATGAGACCTGCAACAAATTCTAATTTAACCAGTAATTCTGTCGATTGACGGTACTCTTAGAAACGACGAACTTACGAAAATAAGATTATAAATCGCTGAGGTGGTTTTGTACTCTTCGTAGTGTATTGTCTCGAAAGTTTATTCTACACATTTCACCGCTGTTACGGCTATTAGGCCTGCAACAGATTCTAATTTAACCAGTAATTCTGTCGATTGACAGTACTCTGAGGAACGGCGAACTTAGGAAAATAACATTATAAATTGCTGAGGTGGTTTTGTACTCTTCGTAGTGTATTACCTCTAAAGTTTATTCTACAAATTTCACCGCTGTTACGGCTATGAGACCTGCAACAGATTCTAATTTAACCAGTGATTCTGTCTATTGACGGTACTCTTAGAAACGACGAACTTACGAAAATAAGATTATAAATCGCTGAGGTGGTTTTGTACTCTTCGTAGTGTATTACCTCGAAAGTTTATTCTACACATATCACCGCTGTTACGGCTATTAGACCTGCAACAGATTCTCATTTAACCAGTAATTCTGTCGATTGACGGTACTCTTAGAAACGAAGAACTTACGAAAATAAGATTATAAATCGCTGAGGTGGTTTTGTACTCTTCGTAGTGTATTGTCTCGAAAGTTTATTCTACACATTTCACCGCTGTTACGGCTATTAGACCTGCAACAGATTCTAATTTAACCAGTAATTCTGTCGAGTGACGGTACTCTGAGGAACGACGAACTTTCGAAAATAAGATTATAAATCGCTGAGGTGGTTTTGTACTCTTCGTAGTGTATTACCTCGAAAGTTTATTCTATTTATTTCACCGCTGTTACGTCTATTAGACCTGCAACAGATTCTAATTTAACCAGTAATTCTGTCAATTGACGGTTCTCTTAGGAACGAAGAACTTACGAAAATAAGATTATAAATCGCTGAGGTGGTTTTGTACTCTTCGTAGTGTATTACCTCGAAAGTTTATTCTACTTATTTCACCGCTGTTACGGCTATAAGACCTGCAACAGATTCTCATTCAACCAGTAATTCTGTCGATTGACGGTACTCTTAGAAACGACGAACTTACGAAAATAAGATTATAAATCGCTGAGGTGGTTTTGTACTCTTCGTAGTGTATTGTCTCGAAAGTTTATTCTACACATTTCACCGCTGTTACGGCTGTTAGACCTGCAACAGATTCTAATTTAACCAGTAATTCTGTCGATTGACGGTACTGTGAGGAACGAAGAACTTATGAAAATAAGATTATAAATCGCTGAGGTGGTTTTGTACTCTTCGTAGTGTATTGTCTCGAAAGTTTATTCTACACATTTCACCGCTTTTACGGCTACTAGACCTGCAACAGATTCTAATTTAACCAGTAATTCTGTCGATTGACGGTACTCTTAGAAACGTCGAACTTGCGAAAATAAGATTATAAATCGCTGAGGTGATTTTGTACTCTTCGTAGTGTATTACCTCGAAAGTTTATTCTAGAAATTTCACCGCTGTAACGGCTATGAGACCTGCAACAAATTCTAATTTAACCAGTAATTCTGTCGATATACGGTACTCTTAGAAACGAAGAACTTACGAAAATAAGATTATAAATCGCTGAGGTGGTTTTGTACTCTTCGTAGTGTATTTTCTCGAAAGTTTATTCTACAAATTTCACCGCTGTTACGGCTATGAGACCTGCAACAGATTCTAATTTAACCAGTGATTCTGTCTATTGACGGTACTCTTAGAAACGACGAACTTACGAAAATAAGATTATAAATCGCTGAGGTGGTTTTGTACTCTTCGTAGTGTATTGTCTCGAAAGTTTATTCTACACATTTCACCGCTGTTACGGCTATTAGACCTGCAACAGATTCTAATTTAACCAGTAATTCTGTCGAGTGACGGTACTCTGAGGAACGAAGAACTTACGAAAATAAGATTATAAATCGCTGAGGTGGTTTTGTACTCTTCGTAGTGTATTGTCTCGAAAGTTTATTCTACACATTTCACCGCTGTTACGGCTATTAGGCCTGCAACAGATTCTAATTTAACCAGTAATTCTGTCGATTGACAGTACTCTGAGGAACGACGAACTTACGAAAATAAGATTATAAATCGCTGAGGTGGTTTTGTACTCTTCGTAGTGTATTTTCTCGAAAGTTTATTCTACAAATTTCACCGCTGTTACGGCTATGAGACCTGCAACAGATTCTAATTTAACCAGTGATTCTGTCTATTGACGGTACTCTTAGAAACTACGAACTTACGAAAATAAGATTATAAATCGCTGAGGTGGTTTTGTACTCTTCGTAGTGTATTACCTCGAAAGTTTATTCTACTTATTTCACCGCTGTTACGGCTATTAGACCTGCAACAGATTCTCATTTAACCAGTAATTCTGTCGATTGACGGTACTCTTAGAAACGACGAACTTACGAAAATAAGATTATAAATCGCTGAGGTGGTTTTGTACTCTTCGTAGTGTATTGTCTCGAAAGTTTATTCTACACATTTCACCGCTTCTACGGCTACTAGACCTGCAACAGATTCTAATTTAACCAGTAATTCTGTCGATTGACGGTACTATTAGAAACGACGAACTTACGAAAATAAGATTATAAATCGCTGAGGTGATTTTGTACTCTTCGTAGTGTATTACCTCGAAAGTTTATTCTAGAAATTTCACCGCTGTTACGGCTATGAGACCTGCAACAAATTCTAATTTAACCAGTGATTCTGTCTATTGACGGTACTCTTAGAAACTACGAACTTACGAAAATAAGATTATAAATCGCTGAGGTGGTTTTGTACTCTTCGTAGTGTATTACCTCGAAAGTTTATTCTACTTATTTCACCGCTGTTACGGCTATTAGACCTGCAACAGATTCTCATTTAACCAGTAATTCTGTCGATTGACGGTACTCTTAGAAACGACGAACTTACGAAAATAAGATTATAAATCGCTGAGGTGATTTTGTACTCTTCGTAGTGTATTACCTCGAAAGTTTATTCTAGAAATTTCACCGCTGTTACGGCTATTAGACCTGCAACAAATTCTAATTTAACCAGTAATTCTGTCGATTGACGGTACTCTTAGAAACGACGAACTTACGAAAATAAGATTATAAATCGCTGAGGTGGTTTTGTACTCTTCGTAGTGTATTACCTCGAAAGTTTATTCTACTTATTTCACCGCTGTTACGGTTATTAGACCTGCAACAGATTCTCATTTAACCAGTAATTCTGTCGATTGACGGTACTCTTAGAAACGACGAACTTACGAAAATAAGATTATAAATCGCTGAGGTGGTTTTGTACTCTTCGTAGTGTATTGTCTCGAAAGTTTATTCTACACATTTCACCATTGTTACGGCTGTTAGACCTGCAACAGATTCTAATTTTACCAGTAATTCTGTCGATTGACGGTACTGTGAGGAACGAAGAACTTATGAAAATAAGATTATAAATCGCTGAGGTGGTTTTGTACTCTTCGTAGTGTATTGTCTCGAAAGTTTATTCTACACATTTCACCGCTGTTACGGCTATTAGACCTGCAACAGATTCTAATTTAACCAGTAATTCTGTCGAGTGACGGTACTCTGAGGAACGACGAACTTTCGAAAATAAGATTATAAATCGCTGAGGTGGTTTTGTACTCTTCGTAGTGTATTACCTCGAAAGTTTATTCTATTTATTTCACCGCTGTTACGTCTATTAGACCTGCAACAGATTCTAATTTAACCAGTAATTCTGTCAATTGACGGTTCTCTTAGGAAGGAAGAACTTACGAAAATAAGATTATAAATCGCTGAGGTGGTTTTGTACTCTTCGTAGTGTATTACCTCGAAAGTTTATTCTACTTATTTCACCGCTGTTACGGCTATTAGACCTGCAACAGATTCTCATTTAACCAGTAATTCTGTCGATTGACGGTACTCTTAGAAACGACGAACTTACGAAAATAAGATTATAAATCGCTGAGGTGGTTTTGTACTCTTCGTAGTGTATTGTCTCGAAAGTTTATTCTACACATTTCACCGCTGTTACGGCTGTTAGACCTGCAACAGATTCTAATTTAACCAGTAATTCTGTCGATTGACGGTACTGTGAGGAACGAAGAACTTATGAAAATAAGATTATAAATCGCTGAGGTGGTTTTGTACTCTTCGTAGTGTATTGTCTCGAAAGTTTATTCTACACATTTCACCGCTTTTACGGCTACTAGACCTGCAACAGATTCTAATTTTACCAGTAATTCTGTCGATTGACGGTACTGTGAGGAACGAAGAACTTATGAAAATAAGATTATAAATCGCTGAGGTGGTTTTGTACTCTTCGTAGTGTATTGTCTCGAAAGTTTATTCTACACATTTCACCGCTGTTACGGCTATTAGACCTGCAACAGATTCTAATTTAACCAGTAATTCTGTCGAGTGACGGTACTCTGAGGAACGACGAACTTTCGAAAATAAGATTATAAATCGCTGAGGTGGTTTTGTACTCTTCGTAGTGTATTACCTCGAAAGTTTATTCTATTTATTTCACCGCTGTTACGTCTATTAGACCTGCAACAGATTCTAATTTAACCAGTAATTCTGTCAATTGACGATTCTCTTAGGAAGGAAGAACTTACGAAAATAAGATTATAAATCGCTGAGGTGATTTTGTACTCTTCGTAGTGTATTACCTCGAAAGTTTATTCTAGAAATTTCACCGCTGTTACGGCTATTAGACCTGCAACAAATTCTAATTTAACCAGTAATTCTGTCGATTGACGGTACTCTTAGAAACGACGAACTTACGAAAATAAGATTATAAATCGCTGAGGTGGTTTTGTACTCTTCGTAGTGTATTACCTCGAAAGTTTATTCTACTTATTTCACCGCTGTTACGGCTATTAGACCTGCAACAGATTCTCATTTAACCAGTAATTCTGTCGATTGACGGTACTCTTAGAAACGACGAACTTACGAAAATAAGATTATAAATCGCTGAGGTGGTTTTGTACTCTTCGTAGTGTATTGTTTCGAAAGTTTATTCTACACATTTCACCGCTGTTACGGCTGTTAGACCTGCAACAGATTCTAATTTTACCAGTAATTCTGTCGATTGACGGTACTGTGAGGAACGAAGAATTTATGAAAATAAGATTATAAATCGCTGAGGTGGTTTTGTACTCTTCGTAGTGTATTGTCTCGAAAGTTTATTCTACACATTTCACCGCTGTTACGGCTATTAGACCTGCAACAGATTCTAATTTAACCAGTAATTCTGTCGAGTGACGGTACTCTGAGGAACGACGAACTTTCGAAAATAAGATTATAAATCGCTGAGGTGGTTTTGTACTCTTCGTAGTGTATTACCTCGAAAGTTTATTCTATTTATTTCACCGCTGTTACGTCTATTAGACCTGCAACAGATTCTAATTTAACCAGTAATTCTGTCAATTGACGGTTCTCTTAGGAAGGAAGAACTTACGAAAATAAGATTATAAATCGCTGAGGTGGTTTTGTACTCTTCGTAGTGTATTACCTCGAAAGTTTATTCTACTTATTTCACCGCTGTTACGGCTATTAGACCTGCAACAGATTCTCATTTAACCAGTAATTCTGTCGATTGACGGTACTCTTAGAAACGACGAACTTACGAAAATAAGATTATAAATCGCTGAGGTGGTTTTGTACTCTTCGTAGTGTATTGTCTCGAAAGTTTATTCTACACATTTCACCGCTGTTACGGCTGTTAGACCTGCAACAGATTCTAATTTAACCAGTAATTCTGTCGATTGACGGTACTGTGAGGAACGAAGAACTTATGAAAATAAGATTATAAATCGCTGAGGTGGTTTTGTACTCTTCGTAGTGTATTGTCTCGAAAGTTTATTCTACACATTTCACCGCTTTTACGGCTACTAGACCTGCAACAGATTCTAATTTAACCAGTAATTCTGTCGATTGACGGTTCTCTTAGAAACGTCGAACTTACGAAAATAAGATTATAAATCGCTGAGGTGATTTTGTACTCTTCGTAGTGTATTACCTCGAAAGTTTATTCTAGAAATTTCACCGCTGTAACGGCTATGAGACCTGCAACAAATTCTAATTTAACCAGTAATTCTGTCGATATACGGTACTCTTAGAAACGACGAACTTACGAAAATAAGATTATAAATCGCTGAGGTGGTTTTGTACTCTTCGTAGTGTATTTTCTCGAAAGTTTATTCTACAAATTTCACCGCTGTTACGGCTATGAGACCTGCAACAGATTCTAATTTAACCAGTGATTCTGTCTATTGACGGTACTCTTAGAAACGACGAACTTACGAAAATAAGATTATAAATCGCTGAGGTGGTTTTGTACTCTTCGTAGTGTATTGTCTCGAAAGTTTATTCTACACATTTCACCGCTGTTACGGCTATTAGACCTGCAACAGATTCTAATTTAACCAGTAATTCTGTCGAGTGACGGTACTCTGAGGAACGAAGAACTTACGAAAATAAGATTATAAATCGCTGAGGTGGTTTTGTACTCTTCGTAGTGTATTGTCTCGAAAGTTTATTCTACACATTTCACCGCTGTTACGGCTATTAGGCCTGCAACAGATTCTAATTTAACCAGTGATTCTGTCTATTGACGGTACTCTTAGAAACTACGAACTTACGAAAATAAGATTATAAATCGCTGAGGTGGTTTTGTACTCTTCGTAGTGTATTACCTCGAAAGTTCATTCTACTTATTTCACCGCTGTTACGGCTATTAGACCTGCAACAGATTCTCATTTAACCAGTAATTCTGTCGATTGACGGTACTCTTAGAAACGACGAACTTACGAAAATAAGATTATAAATCGCTGAGGTGGTTTTGTACTCTTCGTAGTGTATTGTCTCGAAAGTTTATTCTACACATTTCACCGCTGTTACGGCTGTTAGACCTGCAACAGATTCTAATTTAACCAGTAATTCTGTCGATTGACGGTACTGTGAGGAACGAAGAACTTACGAAAATAAGATTATAAATCGCTGAGGTGGTTTTGTACTCTTCGTAGTGTATTGTCTCGAAAGTTTATTCTACACATTTCACCGCTTTTACGGCTACTAGACCTGCAACAGATTCTAATTTAACCAGTAATTCTGTCGATTGACGGTACTCTTAGAAACGTCGAACTTACGAAAATAAGATTATAAATCGCTGAGGTGATTTTGTACTCTTCGTAGTGTATTACCTCGAAAGTTTATTCTAGAAATTTCACCGCTGTAACGGCTATGAGACCTGCAACAAATTCTAATTTAACCAGTAATTCTGTCGATATACGGTATTCTTAGAAACGACGAACTTACGAAAATAAGATTATAAATCGCTGAGGTGGTTTTGTACTCTTCGTAGTGTATTACCTCGAAAGTTTATTCTAGAAATTTCACCGCTGTTACGGCTGTTAGACCTGCAACAGATTCTAATTTTACCAGTAATTCTGTCGATTGACGGTACTGTGAGGAACGAAGAATTTATGAAAATAAGATTATAAATCGCTGAGGTGGTTTTGTACTCTTCGTAGTGTATTGTCTCGAAAGTTTATTCTACACATTTCACCGCTGTTACGGCTATTAGACCTGCAACAGATTCTAATTTAACCAGTAATTCTGTCGAGTGACGGTACTCTGAGGAACGACGAACTTTCGAAAATAAGATTATAAATCGCTGAGGTGGTTTTGTACTCTTCGTAGTGTATTACCTCGAAAGTTTATTCTATTTATTTCACCGCTGTTACGTCTATTAGACCTGCAACAGATTCTAATTTAACCAGTAATTCTGTCAATTGACGGTTCTCTTAGGAAGGAAGAACTTACGAAAATAAGATTATAAATCGCTGAGGTGGTTTTGTACTCTTCGTAGTGTATTACCTCGAAAGTTTATTCTACTTATTTCACCGCTGTTACGGCTATTAGACCTGCAACAGATTCTCATTTAACCAGTAATTCTGTCGATTGACGGTACTCTTAGAAACGACGAACTTACGAAAATAAGATTATAAATCGCTGAGGTGGTTTTGTACTCTTCGTAGTGTATTGTCTCGAAAGTTTATTCTACACATTTCACCGCTGTTACGGCTGTTAGACCTGCAACAGATTCTAATTTAACCAGTAATTCTGTCGATTGACGGTACTGTGAGGAACGAAGAACTTATGAAAATAAGATTATAAATCGCTGAGGTGGTTTTGTACTCTTCGTAGTGTATTGTCTCGAAAGTTTATTCTACACATTTCACCGCTTTTACGGCTACTAGACCTGCAACAGATTCTAATTTAACCAGTAATTCTGTCGATTGACGGTTCTCTTAGAAACGTCGAACTTACGAAAATAAGATTATAAATCGCTGAGGTGATTTTGTACTCTTCGTAGTGTATTACCTCGAAAGTTTATTCTAGAAATTTCACCGCTGTAACGGCTATGAGACCTGCAACAAATTCTAATTTAACCAGTAATTCTGTCGATATACGGTACTCTTAGAAACGACGAACTTACGAAAATAAGATTATAAATCGCTGAGGTGGTTTTGTACTCTTCGTAGTGTATTTTCTCGAAAGTTTATTCTACAAATTTCACCGCTGTTACGGCTATGAGACCTGCAACAGATTCTAATTTAACCAGTGATTCTGTCTATTGACGGTACTCTTAGAAACGACGAACTTACGAAAATAAGATTATAAATCGCTGAGGTGGTTTTGTACTCTTCGTAGTGTATTGTCTCGAAAGTTTATTCTACACATTTCACCGCTGTTACGGCTATTAGACCTGCAACAGATTCTAATTTAACCAGTAATTCTGTCGAGTGACGGTACTCTGAGGAACGAAGAACTTACGAAAATAAGATTATAAATCGCTGAGGTGGTTTTGTACTCTTCGTAGTGTATTGTCTCGAAAGTTTATTCTACACATTTCACCGCTGTTACGGCTATTAGGCCTGCAACAGATTCTAATTTAACCAGTGATTCTGTCTATTGACGGTACTCTTAGAAACTACGAACTTACGAAAATAAGATTATAAATCGCTGAGGTGGTTTTGTACTCTTCGTAGTGTATTACCTCGAAAGTTCATTCTACTTATTTCACCGCTGTTACGGCTATTAGACCTGCAACAGATTCTCATTTAACCAGTAATTCTGTCGATTGACGGTACTCTTAGAAACGACGAACTTACGAAAATAAGATTATAAATCGCTGAGGTGGTTTTGTACTCTTCGTAGTGTATTGTCTCGAAAGTTTATTCTACACATTTCACCGCTGTTACGGCTGTTAGACCTGCAACAGATTCTAATTTAACCAGTAATTCTGTCGATTGACGGTACTGTGAGGAACGAAGAACTTACGAAAATAAGATTATAAATCGCTGAGGTGGTTTTGTACTCTTCGTAGTGTATTGTCTCGAAAGTTTATTCTACACATTTCACCGCTTTTACGGCTACTAGACCTGCAACAGATTCTAATTTAACCAGTAATTCTGTCGATTGACGGTACTCTTAGAAACGTCGAACTTACGAAAATAAGATTATAAATCGCTGAGGTGATTTTGTACTCTTCGTAGTGTATTACCTCGAAAGTTTATTCTAGAAATTTCACCGCTGTAACGGCTATGAGACCTGCAACAAATTCTAATTTAACCAGTAATTCTGTCGATATACGGTATTCTTAGAAACGACGAACTTACGAAAATAAGATTATAAATCGCTGAGGTGGTTTTGTACTCTTCGTAGTGTATTTTCTCGAAAGTTTATTCTACAAATTTCACCGCTGTTACGGCTATGAGACCTGCAACAGATTCTAATTTAACCAGTGATTCTGTCTATTGACGGTACTCTGAGGAACGAAGAACTTACGAAAATAAGATTATAAATCGCTGAGGTGGTTTTGTACTCTTCGTAGTGTATTGTCTCGAAAGTTTATTCTACACATTTCACCGCTGTTACGGCTATTAGGCCTGCAACAGATTCTAATTTAACCAGTAATTCTGTCGATTGACAGTACTCTGAGGAACGACGAACTTACGAAAATAAGATTATAAATCGCTGAGGTGGTTTTGTACTCTTCGTAGTGTATTTTCTCGAAAGTTTATTCTACAAATTTCACCGCTGTTACGGCTATGAGACCTGCAACAGATTCTCATTTAACCAGTAATTCTGTCGATTGACGGTACTCTTAGAAACGACGAACTTACGAAAATAAGATTATAAATCGCTGAGGTGGTTTTGTACTCTTCGTAGTGTATTGTCTCGAAAGTTTATTCTACACATTTCACCGCTGTTACGGCTGTTAGACCTGCAACAGATTCTAATTTAACCAGTAATTCTGTCGATTGACGGTACTGTGAGGAACGAAGAACTTATGAAAATAAGATTATAAATCGCTGAGGTGGTTTTGTACTCTTCGTAGTGTATTGTCTCGAAAGTTTATTCTACACATTTCACCGCTTTTACGGCTACTAGACCTGCAACAGATTCTAATTTAACCAGTAATTCTGTCGATTGACGGTACTCTTAGAAACGTCGAACTTACGAAAATAAGATTATAAATCGCTGAGGTGATTTTGTACTCTTCGTAGTGTATTACCTCGAAAGTTTATTCTAGAAATTTCACCGCTGTAACGGCTATGAGACCTGCAACAAATTCTAATTTAACCAGTAATTCTGTCGATATACGGTACTCTTAGAAACGACGAACTTACGAAAATAAGATTATAAATCGCTGAGGTGGTTTTGTACTCTTCGTAGTGTATTTTCTCGAAAGTTTATTCTACAAATTTCACCGCTGTTACGGCTATGAGACCTGCAACAGATTCTAATTTAACCAGTGATTCTGTCTATTGACGGTACTCTTAGAAACGACGAACTTACGAAAATAAGATTATAAATCGCTGAGGTGGTTTTGTACTCTTCGTAGTGTATTGTCTCGAAAGTTTATTCTACACATTTCACCGCTGTTACGGCTATTAGACCTGCAACAGATTCTAATTTAACCAGTAATTCTGTCGAGTGACGGTACTCTGAGGAACGAAGAACTTACGAAAATAAGATTATAAATCGCTGAGGTGGTTTTGTACTCTTCGTAGTGTATTGTCTCGAAAGTTTATTCTACACATTTCACCGCTGTTACGGCTATTAGGCCTGCAACAGATTCTAATTTAACCAGTAATTCTGTCGATTGACAGTACTCTGAGGAACGACGAACTTACGAAAATAAGATTATAAATCGCTGAGGTGGTTTTGTACTCTTCGTAGTGTATTTTCTCGAAAGTTTATTCTACAAATTTCACCGCTGTTACGGCTATGAGACCTGCAACAGATTCTAATTTAACCAGTGATTCTGTCTATTGACGGTACTCTTAGAAACTACGAACTTACGAAAATAAGATTATAAATCGCTGAGGTGGTTTTGTACTCTTCGTAGTGTATTACCTCGAAAGTTTATTCTACTTATTTCACCGCTGTTACGGCTATTAGACCTGCAACAGATTCTCATTTAACCAGTAATTCTGTCGATTGACGGTACTCTTAGAAACGACGAACTTACGAAAATAAGATTATAAATCGCTGAGGTGGTTTTGTACTCTTCGTAGTGTATTGTCTCGAAAGTTTATTCTACACATTTCACCGCTGTTACGGCTGTTAGACCTGCAACAGATTCTAATTTAACCAGTAATTCTGTCGATTGACGGTACTGTGAGGAACGAAGAACTTACGAAAATAAGATTATAAATCGCTGAGGTGGTTTTGTACTCTTCGTAGTGTATTGTCTCGAAAGTTTATTCTACACATTTCACCGCTTTTACGGCTACTAGACCTGCAACAGATTCTAATTTAACCAGTAATTCTGTCGATTGACGGTACTCTTAGAAACGTCGAACTTACGAAAATAAGATTATAAATCGCTGAGGTGATTTTGTACTCTTCGTAGTGTATTACCTCGAAAGTTTATTCTAGAAATTTCACCGCTGTAACGGCTATGAGACCTGCAACAAATTCTAATTTAACCAGTAATTCTGTCGATATACGGTATTCTTAGAAACGACGAACTTACGAAAATAAGATTATAAATCGCTGAGGTGGTTTTGTACTCTTCGTAGTGTATTGTCTCGAAAGTTTATTCTACACATTTCACCGCTGTTACGGCTATTAGGCCTGCAACAGATTCTAATTTAACCAGTAATTCTGTCGATTGACAGTACTCTGAGGAACGACGAACTTACGAAAATAAGATTATAAATCGCTGAGGTGGTTTTGTACTCTTCGTAGTGTATTTTCTCGAAAGTTTATTCTACAAATTTCACCGCTGTTACGGCTATGAGACCTGCAACAGATTCTCATTTAACCAGTAATTCTGTCGATTGACGGTACTCTTAGAAACGACGAACTTACGAAAATAAGATTATAAATCGCTGAGGTGGTTTTGTACTCTTCGTAGTGTATTGTCTCGAAAGTTTATTCTACACATTTCACCGCTGTTACGGCTGTTAGACCTGCAACAGATTCTAATTTAACCAGTAATTCTGTCGATTGACGGTACTGTGAGGAACGAAGAACTTATGAAAATAAGATTATAAATCGCTGAGGTGGTTTTGTACTCTTCGTAGTGTATTGTCTCGAAAGTTTATTCTACACATTTCACCGCTTTTACGGCTACTAGACCTGCAACAGATTCTAATTTAACCAGTAATTCTGTCGATTGACGGTACTCTTAGAAACGTCGAACTTACGAAAATAAGATTATAAATCGCTGAGGTGATTTTGTACTCTTCGTTGTGTATTACCTCGAAAGTTTATTCTAGAAATTTCACCGCTGTAACGGCTATGAGACCTGCAACAAATTCTAATTTAACCAGTAATTCTGTCGATATACGGTACTCTTAGAAACGACGAACTTACGAAAATAAGATTATAAATCGCTGAGGTGGTTTTGTACTCTTCGTAGTGTATTTTCTCGAAAGTTTATTCTACAAATTTCACCGCTGTTACGGCTATGAGACCTGCAACAGATTCTAATTTAACCAGTGATTCTGTCTATTGACGGTACTCTTAGAAACGACGAACTTACGAAAATAAGATTATAAATCGCTGAGGTGGTTTTGTACTCTTCGTAGTGTATTGTCTCGAAAGTTTATTCTACACATTTCACCGCTGTTACGGCTATTAGACCTGCAACAGATTCTAATTTAACCAGTAATTCTGTCGAGTGACGGTACTCTGAGGAACGAAGAACTTACGAAAATAAGATTATAAATCGCTGAGGTGGTTTTGTACTCTTCGTAGTGTATTGTCTCGAAAGTTTATTCTACACATTTCACCGCTGTTACGGCTATTAGGCCTGCAACAGATTCTAATTTAACCAGTAATTCTGTCGATTGACAGTACTCTGAGGAACGACGAACTTACGAAAATAAGATTATAAATCGCTGAGGTGGTTTTGTACTCTTCGTAGTGTATTTTCTCGAAAGTTTATTCTACAAATTTCACCGCTGTTACGGCTATGAGACCTGCAACAGATTCTAATTTAACCAGTGATTCTGTCTATTGACGGTACTCTTAGAAACTACGAACTTACGAAAATAAGATTATAAATCGCTGAGGTGGTTTTGTACTCTTCGTAGTGTATTACCTCGAAAGTTTATTCTACTTATTTCACCGCTGTTACGGCTATTAGACCTGCAACAGATTCTCATTTAACCAGTAATTCTGTCGATTGACGGTACTCTTAGAAACGACGAACTTACGAAAATAAGATTATAAATCGCTGAGGTGGTTTTGTACTCTTCGTAGTGTATTGTCTCGAAAGTTTATTCTACACATTTCACCGCTGTTACGGCTGTTAGACCTGCAACAGATTCTAATTTAACCAGTAATTCTGTCGATTGACGGTACTGTGAGGAACGAAGAACTTACGAAAATAAGATTATAAATCGCTGAGGTGGTTTTGTACTCTTCGTAGTGTATTGTCTCGAAAGTTTATTCTACACATTTCACCGCTTTTACGGCTACTAGACCTGCAACAGATTCTAATTTAACCAGTAATTCTGTCGATTGACGGTACTCTTAGAAACGTCGAACTTACGAAAATAAGATTATAAATCGCTGAGGTGATTTTGTACTCTTCGTAGTGTATTACCTCGAAAGTTTATTCTAGAAATTTCACCGCTGTAACGGCTATGAGACCTGCAACAAATTCTAATTTAACCAGTAATTCTGTCGATATACGGTATTCTTAGAAACGACGAACTTACGAAAATAAGATTATAAATCGCTGAGGTGGTTTTGTACTCTTCGTAGTGTATTGTCTCGAAAGTTTATTCTACACATTTCACCGCTGTTACGGCTATTAGGCCTGCAACAGATTCTAATTTAACCAGTAATTCTGTCGATTGACAGTACTCTGAGGAACGACGAACTTACGAAAATAAGATTATAAATCGCTGAGGTGGTTTTGTACTCTTCGTAGTGTATTTTCTCGAAAGTTTATTCTACAAATTTCACCGCTGTTACGGCTATGAGACCTGCAACAGATTCTCATTTAACCAGTAATTCTGTCGATTGACGGTACTCTTAGAAACGACGAACTTACGAAAATAAGATTATAAATCGCTGAGGTGGTTTTGTACTCTTCGTAGTGTATTGTCTCGAAAGTTTATTCTACACATTTCACCGCTGTTACGGCTGTTAGACCTGCAACAGATTCTAATTTAACCAGTAATTCTGTCGATTGACGGTACTGTGAGGAACGAAGAACTTATGAAAATAAGATTATAAATCGCTGAGGTGGTTTTGTACTCTTCGTAGTGTATTGTCTCGAAAGTTTATTCTACACATTTCACCGCTTTTACGGCTACTAGACCTGCAACAGATTCTAATTTAACCAGTAATTCTGTCGATTGACGGTACTCTTAGAAACGTCGAACTTACGAAAATAAGATTATAAATCGCTGAGGTGATTTTGTACTCTTCGTAGTGTATTACCTCGAAAGTTTATTCTAGAAATTTCACCGCTGTAACGGCTATGAGACCTGCAACAAATTCTAATTTAACCAGTAATTCTGTCGATATACGGTACTCTTAGAAACGACGAACTTACGAAAATAAGATTATAAATCGCTGAGGTGGTTTTGTACTCTTCGTAGTGTATTTTCTCGAAAGTTTATTCTACAAATTTCACCGCTGTTACGGCTATGAGACCTGCAACAGATTCTAATTTAACCAGTGATTCTGTCTATTGACGGTACTCTTAGAAACGACGAACTTACGAAAATAAGATTATAAATCGCTGAGGTGGTTTTGTACTCTTCGTAGTGTATTGTCTCGAAAGTTTATTCTACACATTTCACCGCTGTTACGGCTATTAGACCTGCAACAGATTCTAATTTAACCAGTAATTCTGTCGAGTGACGGTACTCTGAGGAACGAAGAACTTACGAAAATAAGATTATAAATCGCTGAGGTGGTTTTGTACTCTTCGTAGTGTATTGTCTCGAAAGTTTATTCTACACATTTCACCGCTGTTACGGCTATTAGGCCTGCAACAGATTCTAATTTAACCAGTAATTCTGTCGATTGACAGTACTCTGAGGAACGACGAACTTACGAAAATAAGATTATAAATCGCTGAGGTGGTTTTGTACTCTTCGTAGTGTATTTTCTCGAAAGTTTATTCTACAAATTTCACCGCTGTTACGGCTATGAGACCTGCAACAGATTCTAATTTAACCAGTGATTCTGTCTATTGACGGTACTCTTAGAAACTACGAACTTACGAAAATAAGATTATAAATCGCTGAGGTGATTTTGTACTCTTCGTAGTGTATTACCTCGAAAGTTTATTCTACTTATTTCACCGCTGTTACGGCTATTAGACCTGCAACAGATTCTCATTTAACCAGTAATTCTGTCGATTGACGGTACTCTTAGAAACGACGAACTTACGAAAATAAGATTATAAATCGCTGAGGTGGTTTTGTACTCTTCGTAGTGTATTGTCTCGAAAGTTTATTCTACACATTTCACCGCTGTTACGGCTGTTAGACCTGCAACAGATTCTAATTTAACCAGTAATTCTGTCGATTGACGGTACTGTGAGGAACGAAGAACTTACGAAAATAAGATTATAAATCGCTGAGGTGGTTTTGTACTCTTCGTAGTGTATTGTCTCGAAAGTTTATTCTACACATTTCACCGCTTTTACGGCTACTAGACCTGCAACAGATTCTAATTTAACCAGTAATTCTGTCGATTGACGGTACTCTTAGAAACGTCGAACTTACGAAAATAAGATTATAAATCGCTGAGGTGATTTTGTACTCTTCGTAGTGTATTACCTCGAAAGTTTATTCTAGAAATTTCACCGCTGTAACGGCTATGAGACCTGCAACAAATTCTAATTTAACCAGTAATTCTGTCGATATACGGTATTCTTAGAAACGACGAACTTACGAAAATAAGATTATAAATCGCTGAGGTGGTTTTGTACTCTTCGTAGTGTATTTTCTCGAAAGTTTATTCTACAAATTTCACCGCTGTTACGGCTATGAGACCTGCAACAGATTCTAATTTAACCAGTGATTCTGTCTATTGACGGTACTCTTAGAAACGACGAACTTACGAAAATAAGATTATAAATCGCTGAGGTGGTTTTGTACTCTTCGTAGTGTATTGTCTCGAAAGTTTATTCTACACATTTCACCGCTGTTACGGCTATTAGACCTGCAACAGATTCTAATTTAACCAGTAATTCTGTCGAGTGACGGTACTCTGAGGAACGAAGAACTTACGAAAATAAGATTATAAATCGCTGAGGTGGTTTTGTACTCTTCGTAGTGTATTGTCTCGAAAGTTTATTCTACACATTTCACCGCTGTTACGGCTATTAGGCCTGCAACAGATTCTAATTTAACCAGTAATTCTGTCGATTGACAGTACTCTGAGGAACGACGAACTTACGAAAATAAGATTATAAATCGCTGAGGTGGTTTTGTACTCTTCGTAGTGTATTTTCTCGAAAGTTTATTCTACAAATTTCACCGCTGTTACGGCTATGAGACCTGCAACAGATTCTAATTTAACCAGTGATTCTGTCTATTGACGGTACTCTTAGAAACTACGAACTTACGAAAATAAGATTATAAATCGCTGAGGTGGTTTTGTACTCTTCGTAGTGTATTACCTCGAAAGTTTATTCTACTTATTTCACCGCTGTTACGGCTATTAGACCTGCAACAGATTCTCATTTAACCAGTAATTCTGTCGATTGACGGTACTCTTAGAAACGACGAACTTACGAAAATAAGATTATAAATCGCTGAGGTGGTTTTGTACTCTTCGTAGTGTATTGTCTCGAAAGTTTATTCTACACATTTCACCGCTTTTACGGCTACTATACCTGCAACAGATTCTAATTTAACCAGTAATTCTGTCGATTGACGGTACTCTTAGAAACGACGAACTTACGAAAATAAGATTATAAATCGCTGAGGTGATTTTGTACTCTTCGTAGTGTATTACCTCGAAAGTTTATTCTAGAAATTTCACCGCTGTTACGGCTATAAGACCTGCAACAAATTCTAATTTAACCGGTAATTCTGTCGATTGACGGTACTCTTAGAAACGACGAACTTACGAAAATAAGATTATAAATCGCTGAGGTGGTTTTGTACTCTTCGTAGTGTATTGTCTCGAAAGTTTATTCTACACATTTCACCGCTGTTACGGCTATTAGGCCTGCAACAGATTCTAATTTAACCAGTAATTCTGTCGATTGACAGTACTCTGAGGAACGGCGAACTTAGGAAAATAACATTATAAATTGCTGAGTTGGTTTTGTACTCTTCGTAGTGTATTGTCTCGAAAGTTTATTCTACACATTTCACCGCTGTTACGGCTATTAGACCTGCAACAGATTCTAATTTAACCAGTAATTCTGTCGAGTGACGGTACTCTGAGGAACGACGAACTTTCGAAAATAAGATTATAAATCGCTGAGGTGGTTTTGTACTCTTCGTAGTGTATTACCTCGAAAGTTTATTCTACAAATTTCACCGCTGTTACGGCTATGAGACCTGCAACAAATTCTAATTTAACCAGTGATTCTGTCTATTGACGGTACTCTTAGAAACGACGAACTTACGAAAATAAGATTATAAATCGCTGAGGTGGTTTTGTACTCTTCGTAGTGTATTACCTCGAAAGATTATTCTACTTATTTCACCGCTGTTACGGCTATTAGACCTGCAACAGATTCTCATTTAACCAGTAATTTTGTCGATTGACGGTACTCTTAGAAACGACGAACTTACGAAAATAAGATTATAAATCGCTGAGGTGGTTTTGTACTCTTCGTAGTGTATTTTCTCGAAAGTTTATTCTACAAATTTCACCGCTGTTACGGCTATGAGACCTGCAACAGATTCTAATTTAACCAGTGATTCTGTCTATTGACGGTACTCTTAGAAACGACGAACTTACGAAAATAAGATTATAAATCGCTGAGGTGGTTTTGTACTCTTCGTAGTGTATTACCTCGAAAGTTTATTCTAGAAATTTCACCGCTGTTACGGCTATGAGACCTGCAACAAATTCTCATTTAACCAGTAATTCTGTCGATTGACGGTACTCTTAGAAACGACGAACTTACGAAAATAAGATTATAAATCGCTGAGGTGGTTTTTTACTCTTCGTAGTGTATTGTCTCGAAAGTTTATTCTACACATTTCACCGCTGTTACGGCTATTAGACCTGCAACAGATTCTAATTTAACCAGTAATTCTGTCGAGTGACGGTACTCTGAGGAACGACGAACTTTCGAAAATAAGATTATAAATCGCTGAGGTGGTTTTGTACTCTTCGTAGTGTATTACCTCGAAAGTTTATTCTACAAATTTCACCGCTGTTACGGCTATGAGACCTGCAACAAATTCTAATTTAACCAGTGATTCTGTCTATTGACGGTACTCTTAGAAACGACGAACTTACGAAAATAAGATTATAAATCGCTGAGGTGGTTTTGTACTCTTCGTAGTGTATTACCTCGAAAGTTTATTCTACTTATTTCACCGCTGTTACGGCTATTAGACCTGCAACAGATTCTCATTTAACCAGTAATTTTGTCGATTGACGGTACTCTTAGAAACGACGAACTTACGAAAATAAGATTATAAATCGCTGAGGTGGTTTTGTACTCTTCGTAGTGTATTTTCTCGAAAGTTTATTCTACAAATTTCACCGCTGTTACGGCTATGAGACCTGCAACAGATTCTAATTTAACCAGTGATTCTGTCTATTGACGGTACTCTTAGAAACGACGAACTTACGAAAATAAGATTATAAATCGCTGAGGTGGTTTTGTACTCTTCGTAGTGTATTACCTCGAAAGTTTATTCTAGAAATTTCACCGCTGTTACGGCTATGAGACCTGCAACAAATTCTAATTAAACCAGTAATTCTGTCGATTGACGGTACTCTTAGAAACGACGAACTTACGAAAATAAGATTATAAATCGCTGAGGTGGTTTTGTACTCTTCGTAGTGTATTGTCTCGAAAGTTTATTCTACACATTTCACCGCTGTTACGGCTATTAGGCCTGCAACAGATTCTAATTTAACCAGTAATTCTGTCGATTGACAGTACTCTGAGGAACGGCGAACTTAGGAAAATAACATTATAAATTGCTGAGGTGGTTTTGTACTCTTCGTAGTGTATTACCTCGAAAGTTTATTCTACAAATTTCACCGCTGTTACGGCTATGAGACCTGCAACAGATTCTAATTTAACCAGTGATTCTGTCTATTGACGGTACTCTTAGAAACGACGAACTTACGAAAATAAGATTATAAATCGCTGAGGTGGTTTTGTACTCTTCGTAGTGTATTACCTCGAAAGTTTATTCTACACATATCACCGCTGTTACGGCTATTAGACCTGCAACAGATTCTCATTTAACCAGTAATTCTGTCGATTGACGGTACTCTTAGAAACGAAGAACTTACGAAAATAAGATTATAAATCGCTGAGGTGGTTTTGTACTCTTCGTAGTGTATTGTCTCGAAAGTTTATTCTACACATTTCACCGCTGTTACGGCTATAAGACCTGCAACAGATTCTAATTTAACCAGTAATTCTGTCTATTGACGGTACTCTTAGAAACGACGAACTTACGAAAATAAGATTATAAATCGCTGAGGTGGTTTTGTACTCTTCGTAGTGTATTACCTCGAAAGTTTATTCTAGAAATTTCACCGCTGTTACGGCTATGAGACCTGCAACAAATTCTAATTTAACCAGTAATTCTGTCGATTGACGGTACTCTTAGAAACGACGAACTTACGAAAATAAGATTATAAATCGCTGAGGTGGTTTTGTACTCTTCGTAGTGTATTACCTCGAAAGTTTATTCTACTTATTTCACCGCTGTTACGGCTATTAGACCTGCAACAGATTCTCATTTAACCAGTAATTTTGTCGATTGACGGTACTCTTAGAAACGACGAACTTACGAAAATAAGATTATAAATCGCTGAGGTGGTTTTGTACTCTTCGTAGTGTATTTTCTCGAAAGTTTATTCTACAAATTTCACCGCTGTTACGGCTGTTAGACCTGCAACAGATTCTAATTTAACCAGTAATTCTGTCGATTGACGGTACTGTGAGGAACGAAGAACTTACGAAAATAAGATTATAAATCGCTGAGGTGGTTTTGTACTCTTCGTAGTGTATTGTCTCGAAAGTTTATTCTACACATTTCACCGCTTTTACGGCTACTAGACCTGCAACAGATTCTAATTTAACCAGTAATTCTGTCGATTGACGGTACTCTTAGAAACGTCGAACTTACGAAAATAAGATTATAAATCGCTGAGGTGATTTTGTACTCTTCGTAGTGTATTACCTCGAAAGTTTATTCTAGAAATTTCACCGCTGTAACGGCTATGAGACCTGCAACAAATTCTAATTTAACCAGTAATTCTGTCGATATACGGTATTCTTAGAAACGACGAACTTACGAAAATAAGATTATAAATCGCTGAGGTGGTTTTGTACTCTTCGTAGTGTATTTTCTCGAAAGTTTATTCTACAAATTTCACCGCTGTTACGGCTATGAGACCTGCAACAGATTCTAATTTAACCAGTGATTCTGTCTATTGACGGTACTCTTAGAAACGACGAACTTACGAAAATAAGATTATAAATCGCTGAGGTGGTTTTGTACTCTTCGTAGTGTATTGTCTCGAAAGTTTATTCTACACATTTCACCGCTGTTACGGCTATTAGACCTGCAACAGATTCTAATTTAACCAGTAATTCTGTCGAGTGACGGTACTCTGAGGAACGAAGAACTTACGAAAATAAGATTATAAATCGCTGAGGTGGTTTTGTACTCTTCGTAGTGTATTGTCTCGAAAGTTTATTCTACACATTTCACCGCTGTTACGGCTATTAGGCCTGCAACAGATTCTAATTTAACCAGTAATTCTGTCGATTGACAGTACTCTGAGGAACGACGAACTTACGAAAATAAGATTATAAATCGCTGAGGTGGTTTTGTACTCTTCGTAGTGTATTTTCTCGAAAGTTTATTCTACAAATTTCACCGCTGTTACGGCTATGAGACCTGCAACAGATTCTAATTTAACCAGTGATTCTGTCTATTGACGGTACTCTTAGAAACTACGAACTTACGAAAATAAGATTATAAATCGCTGAGGTGGTTTTGTACTCTTCGTAGTGTATTACCTCGAAAGTTTATTCTACTTATTTCACCGCTGTTACGGCTATTAGACCTGCAACAGATTCTCATTTAACCAGTAATTCTGTCGATTGACGGTACTCTTAGAAACGACGAACTTACGAAAATAAGATTATAAATCGCTGAGGTGGTTTTGTACTCTTCGTAGTGTATTGTCTCGAAAGTTTATTCTACACATTTCACCGCTTTTACGGCTACTATACCTGCAACAGATTCTAATTTAACCAGTAATTCTGTCGATTGACGGTACTCTTAGAAACGACGAACTTACGAAAATAAGATTATAAATCGCTGAGGTGATTTTGTACTCTTCGTAGTGTATTACCTCGAAAGTTTATTCTAGAAATTTCACCGCTGTTACGGCTATAAGACCTGCAACAAATTCTAATTTAACCGGTAATTCTGTCGATTGACGGTACTCTTAGAAACGACGAACTTACGAAAATAAGATTATAAATCGCTGAGGTGGTTTTGTACTCTTCGTAGTGTATTGTCTCGAAAGTTTATTCTACACATTTCACCGCTGTTACGGCTATTAGGCCTGCAACAGATTCTAATTTAACCAGTAATTCTGTCGATTGACAGTACTCTGAGGAACGGCGAACTTAGGAAAATAACATTATAAATTGCTGAGTTGGTTTTGTACTCTTCGTAGTGTATTGTCTCGAAAGTTTATTCTACACATTTCACCGCTGTTACGGCTATTAGACCTGCAACAGATTCTAATTTAACCAGTAATTCTGTCGAGTGACGGTACTCTGAGGAACGACGAACTTTCGAAAATAAGATTATAAATCGCTGAGGTGGTTTTGTACTCTTCGTAGTGTATTACCTCGAAAGTTTATTCTACAAATTTCACCGCTGTTACGGCTATGAGACCTGCAACAAATTCTAATTTAACCAGTGATTCTGTCTATTGACGGTACTCTTAGAAACGACGAACTTACGAAAATAAGATTATAAATCGCTGAGGTGGTTTTGTACTCTTCGTAGTGTATTACCTCGAAAGTTTATTCTACTTATTTCACCGCTGTTACGGCTATTAGACCTGCAACAGATTCTCATTTAACCAGTAATTTTGTCGATTGACGGTACTCTTAGAAACGACGAACTTACGAAAATAAGATTATAAATCGCTGAGGTGGTTTTGTACTCTTCGTAGTGTATTTTCTCGAAAGTTTATTCTACAAATTTCACCGCTGTTACGGCTATGAGACCTGCAACAGATTCTAATTTAACCAGTGATTCTGTCTATTGACGGTACTCTTAGAAACGACGAACTTACGAAAATAAGATTATAAATCGCTGAGGTGGTTTTGTACTCTTCGTAGTGTATTACCTCGAAAGTTTATTCTAGAAATTTCACCGCTGTTACGGCTATGAGACCTGCAACAAATTCTCATTTAACCAGTAATTCTGTCGATTGACGGTACTCTTAGAAACGACGAACTTACGAAAATAAGATTATAAATCGCTGAGGTGGTTTTTTACTCTTCGTAGTGTATTGTCTCGAAAGTTTATTCTACACATTTCACCGCTGTTACGGCTATTAGACCTGCAACAGATTCTAATTTAACCAGTAATTCTGTCGAGTGACGGTACTCTGAGGAACGACGAACTTTCGAAAATAAGATTATAAATCGCTGAGGTGGTTTTGTACTCTTCGTAGTGTATTACCTCGAAAGTTTATTCTACAAATTTCACCGCTGTTACGGCTATGAGACCTGCAACAAATTCTAATTTAACCAGTGATTCTGTCTATTGACGGTACTCTTAGAAACGACGAACTTACGAAAATAAGATTATAAATCGCTGAGGTGGTTTTGTACTCTTCGTAGTGTATTACCTCGAAAGTTTATTCTACTTATTTCACCGCTGTTACGGCTATTAGACCTGCAACAGATTCTCATTTAACCAGTAATTTTGTCGATTGACGGTACTCTTAGAAACGACGAACTTACGAAAATAAGATTATAAATCGCTGAGGTGGTTTTGTACTCTTCGTAGTGTATTTTCTCGAAAGTTTATTCTACAAATTTCACCGCTGTTACGGCTATGAGACCTGCAACAGATTCTAATTTAACCAGTGATTCTGTCTATTGACGGTACTCTTAGAAACGACGAACTTACGAAAATAAGATTATAAATCGCTGAGGTGGTTTTGTACTCTTCGTAGTGTATTACCTCGAAAGTTTATTCTAGAAATTTCACCGCTGTTACGGCTATGAGACCTGCAACAAATTCTAATTAAACCAGTAATTCTGTCGATTGACGGTACTCTTAGAAACGACGAACTTACGAAAATAAGATTATAAATCGCTGAGGTGGTTTTGTACTCTTCGTAGTGTATTGTCTCGAAAGTTTATTCTACACATTTCACCGCTGTTACGGCTATTAGGCCTGCAACAGATTCTAATTTAACCAGTAATTCTGTCGATTGACAGTACTCTGAGGAACGGCGAACTTAGGAAAATAACATTATAAATTGCTGAGGTGGTTTTGTACTCTTCGTAGTGTATTACCTCGAAAGTTTATTCTACAAATTTCACCGCTGTTACGGCTATGAGACCTGCAACAGATTCTAATTTAACCAGTGATTCTGTCTATTGACGGTACTCTTAGAAACGACGAACTTACGAAAATAAGATTATAAATCGCTGAGGTGGTTTTGTACTCTTCGTAGTGTATTACCTCGAAAGTTTATTCTACACATATCACCGCTGTTACGGCTATTAGACCTGCAACAGATTCTCATTTAACCAGTAATTCTGTCGATTGACGGTACTCTTAGAAACGAAGAACTTACGAAAATAAGATTATAAATCGCTGAGGTGGTTTTGTACTCTTCGCAGTGTATTGTCTCGAAAGTTTATTCTACACATTTCACCGCTGTTACGGCTATAAGACCTGCAACAGATTCTAATTTAACCAGTAATTCTGTCTATTGACGGTACTCTTAGAAACGACGAACTTACGAAAATAAGATTATAAATCGCTGAGGTGGTTTTGTACTCTTCGTAGTGTATTACCTCGAAAGTTTATTCTAGAAATTTCACCGCTGTTACGGCTATGAGACCTGCAACAAATTCTAATTTAACCAGTAATTCTGTCGATTGACGGTACTCTTAGAAACGACGAACTTACGAAAATAAGATTATAAATCGCTGAGGTGGTTTTGTACTCTTCGTAGTGTATTACCTCGAAAGTTTATTCTACTTATTTCACCGCTGTTACGGCTATTAGACCTGCAACAGATTCTCATTTAACCAGTAATTTTGTCGATTGACGGTACTCTTAGAAACGACGAACTTACGAAAATAAGATTATAAATCGCTGAGGTGGTTTTGTACTCTTCGTAGTGTATTTTCTCGAAAGTTTATTCTACAAATTTCACCGCTGTTACGGCTATGAGACCTGCAACAGATTCTAATTTAACCAGTGATTCTGTCTATTGACGGTACTCTTAGAAACGACGAACTTACGAAAATAAGATTATAAATCGCTGAGGTGGTTTTGTACTCTTCGTAGTGTATTACCTCGAAAGTTTATTCTAGAAATTTCACCGCTGTTACGGCTATGAGACCTGCAACAAATTCTAATTAAACCAGTAATTCTGTCGATTGACGGTACTCTTAGAAACGACGAACTTACGAAAATAAGATTATAAATCGCTGAGGTGGTTTTGTACTCTTCGTAGTGTATTTTCTCGAAAGTTTATTCTACAAATTTCACCGCTGTTACGGCTATGAGACCTGCAACAAATTCTAATTAAACCAGTAATTCTGTCGATTGACGGTACTCTTAGAAACGACGAACTTACGAAAATAAGATTATAAATCGCTGAGGTGGTTTTGTACTCTTCGTAGTGTATTTTCTCGAAAGTTTATTCTACAAATTTCACCGCTGTTACGGCTATGAGACCTGCAACAGATTCTAATTTAACCAGTGATTCTGTCTATTGACGGTACTCTTAGAAACGACGAACTTACGAAAATAAGATTATAAATCGCTGAGGTGGTTTTGTACTCTTCGTAGTGTATTACCTCGAAAGTTTATTCTAGAAATTTCACCGCTGTTACGGCTATGAGACCTGCAACAAATTCTAATTAAACCAGTAATTCTGTCGATTGACGGTACTCTTAGAAACGACGAACTTACGAAAATAAGATTATAAATCGCTGAGGTGGTTTTGTACTCTTCGTAGTGTATTGTCTCGAAAGTTTATTCTACACATTTCACCGCTGTTACGGCTATTAGGCCTGCAACAGATTCTAATTTAACCAGTAATTCTGTCGATTGACAGTACTCTGAGGAACGGCGAACTTAGGAAAATAACATTATAAATTGCTGAGGTGGTTTTGTACTCTTCGTAGTGTATTACCTCGAAAGTTTATTCTACAAATTTCACCGCTGTTACGGCTATGAGACCTGCAACAGATTCTAATTTAACCAGTGATTCTGTCTATTGACGGTACTCTTAGAAACGACGAACTTACGAAAATAAGATTATAAATCGCTGAGGTGGTTTTGTACTCTTCGTAGTGTATTACCTCGAAAGTTTATTCTACACATATCACCGCTGTTACGGCTATTAGACCTGCAACAGATTCTCATTTAACCAGTAATTCTGTCGATTGACGGTACTCTTAGAAACGAAGAACTTACGAAAATAAGATTATAAATCGCTGAGGTGGTTTTGTACTCTTCGTAGTGTATTGTCTCGAAAGTTTATTCTACACATTTCACCGCTGTTACGGCTATAAGACCTGCAACAGATTCTAATTTAACCAGTAATTCTGTCTATTGACGGTACTCTTAGAAACGACGAACTTACGAAAATAAGATTATAAATCGCTGAGGTGGTTTTGTACTCTTCGTAGTGTATTACCTCGAAAGTTTATTCTAGAAATTTCACCGCTGTTACGGCTATGAGACCTGCAACAAATTCTAATTTAACCAGTAATTCTGTCGATTGACGGTACTCTTAGAAACGACGAACTTACGAAAATAAGATTATAAATCGCTGAGGTGGTTTTGTACTCTTCGTAGTGTATTACCTCGAAAGTTTATTCTACTTATTTCACCGCTGTTACGGCTATTAGACCTGCAACAGATTCTCATTTAACCAGTAATTTTGTCGATTGACGGTACTCTTAGAAACGACGAACTTACGAAAATAAGATTATAAATCGCTGAGGTGGTTTTGTACTCTTCGTAGTGTATTTTCTCGAAAGTTTATTCTACAAATTTCACCGCTGTTACGGCTATGAGACCTGCAACAGATTCTAATTTAACCAGTGATTCTGTCTATTGACGGTACTCTTAGAAACGACGAACTTACGAAAATAAGATTATAAATCGCTGAGGTGGTTTTGTACTCTTCGTAGTGTATTACCTCGAAAGTTTATTCTAGAAATTTCACCGCTGTTACGGCTATGAGACCTGCAACAAATTCTAATTTAACCAGTAATTCTGTCGATTGACGGTACTCTTAGAAACGACGAACTTACGAAAATAAGATTATAAATCGCTGAGGTGGTTTTGTACTCTTCGTAGTGTATTACCTCGAAAGTTTATTCTACTTATTTCACCGCTGTTACGGCTATTAGACCTGCAACAGATTCTCATTTAACCAGTAATTTTGTCGATTGACGGTACTCTTAGAAACGACGAACTTACGAAAATAAGATTATAAATCGCTGAGGTGGTTTTGTACTCTTCGTAGTGTATTGTCTCGAAAGTTTATTCTACACATTTCACCGCTGTTACGGCTGTTAGACCTGCAACAGATTCTAATTTAACCAGTAATTCTGTCGATTGACGGTACTGTGAGGAACGAAGAACTTACGAAAATAAGATTATAAATCGCTGAGGTGGTTTTGTACTCTTCGTAGTGTATTGTCTCGAAAGTTTATTCTACACATTTCACCGCTTTTACGGCTACTAGACCTGCAACAGATTCTAATTTAACCAGTAATTCTGTCGATTGACGGTACTCTTAGAAACGACGAACTTACGAAAATAAGATTATAAATCGCTGAGGTGATTTTGTACTCTTCGTAGTGTATTACCTCGAAAGTTTATTCTAGAAATTTCACCGCTGTTACGGCTATGAGACCTGCAACAAATTCTAATTTAACCAGTAATTCTGTCGATTGACGGTACTCTTAGAAACGACGAACTTACGAAAATAAGATTATAAATCGCTGAGGTGGTTTTGTACTCTTCGTAGTGTATTGTCTCGAAAGTTTATTCTACACATTTCACCGCTGTTACGGCTATTAGGCCTGCAACAGATTCTAATTTAACCAGTAATTCTGTCGATTGACAGTACTCTGAGGAACGGCGAACTTAGGAAAATAACATTATAAATTGCTGAGGTGGTTTTGTACTCTTCGTAGTGTATTACCTCGAAAGTTTATTCTACAAATTTCACCGCTGTTACGGCTATGAGACCTGCAACAGATTCTAATTTAACCAGTGATTCTGTCTATTGACGGTACTCTTAGAAACGACGAACTTACGAAAATAAGATTATAAATCGCTGAGGTGGTTTTGTACTCTTCGTAGTGTATTACCTCGAAAGTTTATTCTACAAATTTCACCGCTGTTACGGCTATGAGACCTGCAACAGATTCTAATTTAACCAGTGATTCTGTCTATTGACGGTACTCTTAGAAACGACGAACTTACGAAAATAAGATTATAAATCGCTGAGGTGGTTTTGTACTCTTCGTAGTGTATTGTCTCGAAAGTTTATTCTACACATTTCACCGCTGTTACGGCTATTAGGCCTGCAACAGATTCTCATTTAACCAGTAATTCTGTCGATTGACGGTACTCTTAGAAACGAAGAACTTACGAAAATAAGATTATAAATCGCTGAGGTGGTTTTGTACTCTTCGTAGTGTATTGTCTCGAAAGTTTATTCTACACATTTCACCGCTGTTACGGCTATTAGACCTGCAACAGATTTTAATTTAACCAGTAATTCTGTCGAGTGACGGTACTCTGAGGAACGACGAACTTTCGAAAATAAGATTATAAATCGCTGAGGTGGTTTTGTACTCTTCGTAGTGTATTACCTCGAAAGTTTATTCTATTTATTTCACCGCTGTTACGTCTATTAGACCTGCAACAGATTCTAATTTAACCAGTAATTCTGTCAATTGACGGTTCTCTTAGGAACGAAGAACTTACGAAAATAAGATTATAAATCGCTGAGGTGGTTTTGTACTCTTCGTAGTGTATTACCTCGAAAGTTTATTCTACTTATTTCACCGCTGTTACGGCTATTAGACCTGCAACAGATTCTCATTTAACCAGTAATTCTGTCGATTGACGGTACTCTTAGAAACGACGAACTTACGAAAATAAGATTATAAATCGCTGAGGTGGTTTTGTACTCTTCGTAGTGTATTGTCTCGAAAGTTTATTCTACACATTTCACCGCTGTTACGGCTGTTAGACCTGCAACAGATTCTAATTTAACCAGTAATTCTGTCGATTGACGGTACTGTGAGGAACGAAGAACTTACGAGAATAAGATTATAAATCGCTGAGGTGGTTTTGTACTCTTCGTAGTGTATTGTCTCGAAAGTTTATTCTACACATTTCACCGCTTTTACGGCTACTAGACCTGCAACAGATTCTAATTTAACCAGTAATTCTGTCGATTGACGGTACTCTTAGAAACGTCGAACTTACGAAAATAAGATTATAAATCGCTGAGGTGATTTTGTACTCTTCGTAGTGTATTACCTCGAAAGTTTATTCTAGAAATTTCACCGCTGTAACGGCTATGAGACCTGCAACAAATTCTAATTTAACCAGTAATTCTGTCGATTGACGGTACTCTTAGAAACGACGAACTTACGAAAATAAGATTATAAATCGCTGAGGTGGTTTTGTACTCTTCGTAGTGTATTGTCTCGAAAGTTTATTCTACACATTTCACCGCTTTTACGGCTACTAGACCTGCAACAGATTCTAATTTAACCAGTAATTCTGTCGATTGACGGTACTCTTAGAAACGACGAACTTACGAAAATAAGATTATAAATCGCTGAGGTGATTTTGTAATCTTCGTAGTGTATTACCTCGAAAGTTTATTCTAGAAATTTCACCGCTGTTACGGCTATGAGACCTGCAACAAATTCTAATTTAACCAGTAATTCTGTCGATTGACGGTACTCTTAGAAACGACGAACTTACGAAAATAAGATTATAAATCGCTGAGGTGGTTTTGTACTCTTCGTAGTGTATTGTCTCGAAAGTTTATTCTACACATTTCACCGCTGTTACGGCTATTAGGCCTGCAACAGATTCTAATTTAACCAGTAATTCTGTCGATTGACAGTACTCTGAGGAACGGCGAACTTAGGAAAATAACATTATAAATTGCTGAGGTGGTTTTGTACTCTTCGTAGTGTATTACCTCGAAAGTTTATTCTACAAATTTCACCGCTGTTACGGCTATGAGACCTGCAACAGATTCTAATTTAACCAGTGATTCTGTCTATTGACGGTACTCTTAGAAACGACGAACTTACGAAAATAAGATTATAAATCGCTGAGGTGGTTTTGTACTCTTCGTAGTGTATTGCCTCGAAAGTTTATTCTACACATATCACCGCTGTTACGGCTATTAGACCTGCAACAGATTCTCATTTAACCAGTAATTCTGTCGATTGACGGTACTCTTAGAAACGAAGAACTTACGAAAATAAGATTATAAATCGCTGAGGTGGTTTTGTACTCTTCGTAGTGTATTGTCTCGAAAGTTTATTCTACACATTTCACCGCTGTTACGGCTATTAGACCTGCAACAGATTCTAATTTAACCAGTAATTCTGTCGAGTGACGGTACTCTGAGGAACGACGAACTTTCGAAAATAAGATTATAAATCGCTGAGGTGGTTTTGTACTCTTCGTAGTGTATTACCTCGAAAGTTTATTCTATTTATTTCACCGCTGTTACGTCTATTAGACCTGCAACAGATTCTAATTTAACCAGTAATTCTGTCAATTGACGGTTCTCTTAGGAACGAAGAACTTACGAAAATAAGATTATAAATCGCTGAGGTGGTTTTGTACTCTTCGTAGTGTATTACCTCGAAAGTTTATTCTACTTATTTCACCGCTGTTACGGCTATTAGACCTGCAACAGATTCTCATTTAACCAGTAATTCTGTCGATTGACGGTACTCTTAGAAACGACGAACTTACGAAAATAAGATTATAAATCGCTGAGGTGGTTTTGTACTCTTCGTAGTGTATTGTCTCGAAAGTTTATTCTACACATTTCACCGCTGTTACGGCTGTTAGACCTGCAACAGATTCTAATTTAACCAGTAATTCTGTCGATTGACGGTACTGTGAGGAACGAAGAACTTACGAAAATAAGATTATAAATCGCTGAGGTGGTTTTGTACTCTTCGTAGTGTATTGTCTCGAAAGTTTATTCTACACATTTCACCGCTTTTACGGCTACTAGACCTGCAACAGATTCTAATTTAACCAGTAATTCTGTCGATTGACGGTACTCTTAGAAACGTCGAACTTACGAAAATAAGATTATAAATCGCTGAGGTGATTTTGTACTCTTCGTAGTGTATTACCTCGAAAGTTTATTCTAGAAATTTCACCGCTGTAACGGCTATGAGACCTGCAACAAATTCTAATTTAACCAGTAATTCTGTCGATTGACGGTACTCTTAGAAACGACGAACTTACGAAAATAAGATTATAAATCGCTGAGGTGGTTTTGTACTCTTCGTAGTGTATTGTCTCGAAAGTTTATTCTACACATTTCACCGCTGTTACGGCTATTAGGCCTGCAACAGATTCTAATTTAACCAGTAATTCTGTCGATTGACAGTACTCTGAGGAACGGCGAACTTAGGAAAATAACATTATAAATTGCTGAGGTGGTTTTGTACTCTTCGTAGTGTATTACCTCGAAAGTTTATTCTACAAATTTCACCGCTGTTACGGCTATGAGACCTGCAACAGATTCTAATTTAACCAGTGATTCTGTCTATTGACGGTACTCTTAGAAACGACGAACTTACGAAAATAAGATTATAAATCGCTGAGGTGGTTTTGTACTCTTCGTAGTGTATTACCTCGAAAGTTTATTCTACACATATCACTGCTGTAACGGCTATGAGACCTGCAACAAATTCTAATTTAACCAGTAATTCTGTCGATTGACGGTACTCTTAGAAACGACGAACTTACGAAAATAAGATTATAAATCGCTGAGGTGGTTTTGTACTCTTCGTAGTGTATTGTCTCGAAAGTTTATTCTACAAATTTCACCGCTGTTACGGCTATGAGACCTGCAACAGATTCTAATTTAACCAGTGATTCTGTCTATTGACGGTACTCTTAGAAACGACGAACTTACGAAAATAAGATTATAAATCGCTGAGGTGGTTTTGTACTCTTCGTAGTGTATTACCTCGAAAGTTTATTCTACAAATTTCACCGCTGTTACGGCTATGAGACCTGCAACAGATTCTAATTTAACCAGTGATTCTGTCTATTGACGGTACTCTTAGAAACGACGAACTTACGAAAATAAGATTATAAATCGCTGAGGTGGTTTTGTACTCTTCGTAGTGTATTGTCTCGAAAGTTTATTCTACACATTTCACCGCTGTTACGGCTATTAGGCCTGCAACAGATTCTCATTTAACCAGTAATTCTGTCGATTGACGGTACTCTTAGAAACGAAGAACTTACGAAAATAAGATTATAAATCGCTGAGGTGGTTTTGTACTCTTCGTAGTATATTGTCTCGAAAGTTTATTCTACACATTTCACCGCTGTTACGGCTATTAGACCTGCAACAGATTTTAATTTAACCAGTAATTCTGTCGAGTGACGGTACTCTGAGGAACGACGAACTTTCGAAAATAAGATTATAAATCGCTGAGGTGGTTTTGTACTCTTCGTAGTGTATTACCTCGAAAGTTTATTCTATTTATTTCACCGCTGTTACGTCTATTAGACCTGCAACAGATTCTAATTTAACCAGTAATTCTGTCAATTGACGGTTCTCTTAGGAACGAAGAACTTACGAAAATAAGATTATAAATCGCTGAGGTGGTTTTGTACTCTTCGTAGTGTATTACCTCGAAAGTTTATTCTACTTATTTCACCGCTGTTACGGCTATTAGACCTGCAACAGATTCTCATTTAACCAGTAATTCTGTCGATTGACGGTACTCTTAGAAACGACGAACTTACGAAAATAAGATTATAAATCGCTGAGGTGGTTTTGTACTCTTCGTAGTGTATTGTCTCGAAAGTTTATTCTACACATTTCACCGCTGTTACGGCTGTTAGACCTGCAACAGATTCTAATTTAACCAGTAATTCTGTCGATTGACGGTACTGTGAGGAACGAAGAACTTACGAGAATAAGATTATAAATCGCTGAGGTGGTTTTGTACTCTTCGTAGTGTATTGTCTCGAAAGTTTATTCTACACATTTCACCGCTTTTACGGCTACTAGACCTGCAACAGATTCTAATTTAACCAGTAATTCTGTCGATTGACGGTACTCTTAGAAACGTCGAACTTACGAAAATAAGATTATAAATCGCTGAGGTGATTTTGTACTCTTCGTAGTGTATTACCTCGAAAGTTTATTCTAGAAATTTCACCGCTGTAACGGCTATGAGACCTGCAACAAATTCTAATTTAACCAGTAATTCTGTCGATTGACGGTACTCTTAGAAACGACGAACTTACGAAAATAAGATTATAAATCGCTGAGGTGGTTTTGTACTCTTCGTAGTGTATTGTCTCGAAAGTTTATTCTACACATTTCACCGCTTTTACGGCTACTAGACCTGCAACAGATTCTAATTTAACCAGTAATTCTGTCGATTAACGGTACTCTTAGAAACGACGAACTTACGAAAATAAGATTATAAATCGCTGAGGTGATTTTGTAATCTTCGTAGTGTATTACCTAGAAAGTTTATTCTAGAAATTTCACCGCTGTTACGGCTATGAGACCTGCAACAAATTCTAATTTAACCAGTAATTCTGTCGATTGACGGTACTCTTAGAAACGACGAACTTACGAAAATAAGATTATAAATCGCTGAGGTGGTTTTGTACTCTTCGTAGTGTATTGTCTCGAAAGTTTATTCTACACATTTCACCGCTGTTACGGCTATTAGGCCTGCAACAGATTCTAATTTAACCAGTAATTCTGTCGATTGACAGTACTCTGAGGAACGGCGAACTTAGGAAAATAACATTATAAATTGCTGAGGTGGTTTTGTACTCTTCGTAGTGTATTACCTCGAAAGTTTATTCTACAAATTTCACCGCTGTTACGGCTATGAGACCTGCAACAGATTCTAATTTAACCAGTGATTCTGTCTATTGACGGTACTCTTAGAAACGACGAACTTACGAAAATAAGATTATAAATCGCTGAGGTGGTTTTGTACTCTTCGTAGTGTATTGCCTCGAAAGTTTATTCTACACATATCACCGCTGTTACGGCTATTAGACCTGCAACAGATTCTCATTTAACCAGTAATTCTGTCGATTGACGGTACTCTTAGAAACGAAGAACTTACGAAAATAAGATTATAAATCGCTGAGGTGGTTTTGTACTCTTCGTAGTGTATTGTCTCGAAAGTTTATTCTACACATTTCACCGCTGTTACGGCTATTAGACCTGCAACAGATTCTAATTTAACCAGTAATTCTGTCGAGTGACGGTACTCTGAGGAACGACGAACTTTCGAAAATAAGATTATAAATCGCTGAGGTGGTTTTGTACTCTTCGTAGTGTATTACCTCGAAAGTTTATTCTATTTATTTCACCGCTGTTACGTCTATTAGACCTGCAACAGATTCTAATTTAACCAGTAATTCTGTCAATTGACGGTTCTCTTAGGAACGAAGAACTTACGAAAATAAGATTATAAATCGCTGAGGTGGTTTTGTACTCTTCGTAGTGTATTACCTCGAAAGTTTATTCTACTTATTTCACCGCTGTTACGGCTATTAGACCTGCAACAGATTCTCATTTAACCAGTAATTCTGTCGATTGACGGTACTCTTAGAAACGACGAACTTACGAAAATAAGATTATAAATCGCTGAGGTGATTTTGTACTCTTCGTAGTGTATTACCTCGAAAGTTTATTCTAGAAATTTCACCGCTGTAACGGCTATGAGACCTGCAACAAATTCTAATTTAACCAGTAATTCTGTCGATTGACGGTACTCTTAGAAACGACGAACTTACGAAAATAAGATTATAAATCGCTGAGGTGGTTTTGTACTCTTCGTAGTGTATTGTCTCGAAAGTTTATTCTACACATTTCACCGCTGTTACGGCTATTAGGCCTGCAACAGATTCTAATTTAACCAGTAATTCTGTCGATTGACAGTACTCTGAGGAACGGCGAACTTAGGAAAATAACATTATAAATTGCTGAGGTGGTTTTGTACTCTTCGTAGTGTATTACCTCGAAAGTTTATTCTACAAATTTCACCGCTGTTACGGCTATGAGACCTGCAACAGATTCTAATTTAACCAGTGATTCTGTCTATTGACGGTACTCTTAGAAACGACGAACTTACGAAAATAAGATTATAAATCGCTGAGGTGGTTTTGTACTCTTCGTAGTGTATTACCTCGAAAGTTTATTCTACACATATCACTGCTGTAACGGCTATGAGACCTGCAACAAATTCTAATTTAACCAGTAATTCTGTCGATTGACGGTACTCTTAGAAACGACGAACTTACGAAAATAAGATTATAAATCGCTGAGGTGGTTTTGTACTCTTCGTAGTGTATTGTCTCGAAAGTTTATTCTACACATTTCACCGCTGTTACGGCTATTAGGCCTGCAACAGATTCTAATTTAACCAGTAATTCTGTCGATTGACAGTACTCTGAGGAACGGCGAACTTAGGAAAATAACATTATAAATTGCTGAGGTGGTTTTGTACTCTTCGTAGTGTATTACCTCGAAAGTTTATTCTACAAATTTCACCGCTGTTACGGCTATGAGACCTGCAACGGATTCTAATTTAACCAGTGATTCTGTCTATTGACGGTACTCTTAGAAACGACGAACTTACGAAAATAAGATTATAAATCGCTGAGGTGGTTTTGTACTCTTCGTAGTGTATTACCTCGAAAGTTTATTCTACACATATCACCGCTGTTACGGCTATTAGACCTGCAACAGATTCTCATTTAACCAGTAATTCTGGCGATTGACGGTACTCTTAGAAACGAAGAACTTACGAAAATAAGATTATAAATCGCTGAGGTGGTTTTGTACTCTTCGTAGTGTATTGTCTCGAAAGTTTATTCTACACATTTCACCGCTGTTACGGCTATTAGACCTGCAACAGATTCTAATTTAACCAGTAATTCTGTCGAGTGACGATACTCTGAGGAACGACGAACTTTCGAAAATAAGATTATAAATCGCTGAGGTGGTTTTGTACTCTTCGTAGTGTATTACCTCGAAAGTTTATTCTATTTATTTCACCGCTGTTACGTCTATTAGACCTGCAACAGATTCTAATTTAACCAGTTATTCTGTCAATTGAAGGTTCTCTTAGGAACGAAGAACTTACGAAAATAAGATTATAAATCGCTGAGGTGGTTTTGTACTCTTCGTAGTGTATTGTCTCGAAAGTTTATTCTACACATTTCACCGCTGTTACGGCTATTAGGCCTGCAACAGATTCTAATTTAACCAGTAATTCTGTCGATTGACAGTACTCTGAGGAACGACGAACTTACGAAAATAAGATTATAAATCGCTGAGGTGGTTTTGTACTCTTCGTAGTGTATTGTCTCGAAAGTTTATTCTACGCATTTCACCGCTGTTACGGCTATTAGACCTGCAACAGATTCTAATTTAACCAGTAATTCTGTCGAGTGACGGTACTCTGAGGAACGACGAACTTTCGAAAATAAGATTATAAATCGCTGAGGTGGTTTTGTACTCTTCGTAGTGTATTACCTCGAAAGTTTATTCTATTTATTTCACCGCTGTTACGTCTATTAGACCTGCAACAGATTCTAATTTAACCAGTAATTCTGTCAATTGACGGTTCTCTTAGGAACGAAGAACTTACGAAAATAAGATTATAAATCGCTGAGGTGGTTTTGTACTCTTCGTAGTGTATTGTCTCGAAAGTTTATTCTACACATTTCACCGCTGTTACGGCTATTAGACCTGCAACAGATTCTCATTTAACCAGTAATTTTGTCGATTGACGGTACTCTTAGAAACGACGAACTTACGAAAATAAGATTATAAATCGCTGAGGTGGTTTTGTACTCTTCGTAGTGTATTACCTCGAAAGTTTATTCTACAAATTTCACCGCTGTTACGGCTATGAGACCTGCAACAGATTCTAATTTAACCAGTGATTCTGTCTATTGACGGTACTCTTAGAAACGACGAACTTACGAAAATAAGATTATAAATCGCTGAGGTGGTTTTGTACTCTTCGTAGTGTATTACCTCGAAAGTTTATTCTACACATATCACCGCTGTTGCGGCTATTAGACCTGCAACAGATTCTCATTTAACCAGTAATTCTGTCGATTGACGGTACTCTTAGAAACGAAGAACTTACGAAAATAAGATTATAAATCGCTGAGGTGGTTTTGTACTCTTCGTAGTGTATTGTCTCGAAAGTTTATTCTACACATTTCACCGCTGTTACGGCTATTAGACCTGCAACAGATTCTAATTTAACCAGTAATTCTGTCGAGTGACGATACTCTGAGGAACGACGAACTTTCGAAAATAAGATTATAAATCGCTGAGGTGGTTTTGTACTCTTCGTAGTGTATTACCTCGAAAGTTTATTCTATTTATTTCACCGCTGTTACGTCTATTAGACCTGCAACAGATTCTAATTTAACCAGTTATTCTGTCAATTGAAGGTTCTCTTAGGAACGAAGAACTTACGAAAATAAGATTATAAATCGCTGAGGTGGTTTTGTACTCTTCGTAGTGTATTGTCTCGAAAGTTTATTCTACACATTTCACCGCTGTTACGGCTATTAGGCCTGCAACAGATTCTAATTTAACCAGTAATTCTGTCGATTGACAGTACTCTGAGGAACGACGAACTTACGAAAATAAGATTATAAATCGCTGAGGTGGTTTTGTACTCTTCGTAGTGTATTGTCTCGAAAGTTTATTCTACGCATTTCACCGCTGTTACGGCTATTAGACCTGCAACAGATTCTAATTTAACCAGTAATTCTGTCGAGTGACGGTACTCTGAGGAACGACGAACTTTCGAAAATAAGATTATAAATCGCTGAGGTGGTTTTGTACTCTTCGTAGTGTATTACCTCGAAAGTTTATTCTATTTATTTCACCGCTGTTACGTCTATTAGACCTGCAACAGATTCTAATTTAACCAGTAATTCTGTCAATTGACGGTTCTCTTAGGAACGAAGAACTTACGAAAATAAGATTATAAATCGCTGAGGTGGTTTTGTACTCTTCGTAGTGTATTGTCTCGAAAGTTTATTCTACACATTTCACCGCTGTTACGGCTATTAGACCTGCAACAGATTCTCATTTAACCAGTAATTTTGTCGATTGACGGTACTCTTAGAAACGACGAACTTACGAAAATAAGATTATAAATCGCTGAGGTGGTTTTGTACTCTTCGTAGTGTATTACCTCGAAAGTTTATTCTACAAATTTCACCGCTGTTACGGCTATGAGACCTGCAACAGATTCTAATTTAACCAGTGATTCTGTCTATTGACGGTACTCTTAGAAACGACGAACTTACGAAAATAAGATTATAAATCGCTGAGGTGGTTTTGTACTCTTCGTAGTGTATTACCTCGAAAGTTTATTCTACACATATCACCGCTGTTGCGGCTATTAGACCTGCAACAGATTCTCATTTAACCAGTAATTCTGTCGATTGACGGTACTCTTAGAAACGAAGAACTTACGAAAATAAGATTATAAATCGCTGAGGTGGTTTTGTACTCTTCGTAGTGTATTGTCTCGAAAGTTTATTCTACACATTTCACCGCTGTTACGGCTATTAGACCTGCAACAGATTCTAATTTAACCAGTAATTCTGTCGAGTGACGGTACTCTGAGGAACGACGAACTTTCGAAAATAAGATTATAAATCGCTGAGGTGGTTTTGTACTCTTCGTAGTGTATTACCTCGAAAGTTTATTCTATTTATTTCACCGCTGTTACGTCTATTAGACCTGCAACAGATTCTAATTTAACCAGTAATTCTGTCAATTGACGGTTCTCTTAGGAACGAAGAACTTACGAAAATAAGATTATAAATCGCTGAGGTGGTTTTGTACTCTTCGTAGTGTATTGTCTCGAAAGTTTATTCTACACATTTCACCGCTGTTACGGCTATTAGACCTGCAACAGATTCTCATTTAACCAGTAATTTTGTCGATTGACGGTACTCTTAGAAACGACGAACTTACGAAAATAAGATTATAAATCGCTGAGGTGGTTTTGTACTCTTCGTAGTGTATTACCTCGAAAGTTTATTCTATTTATTTCACCGCTGTTACGTCTATTAGACCTGCAACAGATTCTAATTTAACCAGTAATTCTGTCAATTGACGGTTCTCTTAGGAACGAAGAACTTACGAAAATAAGATTATAAATCGCTGAGGTGATTTTGTACTCTTCGTAGTGTATTACCTCGAAAGTTTATTCTAGAAATTTCACCGCTGTTACGGCTATGAGACCTGCAACAAATTCTAATTTAACCAGTAATTCTGTCGATTGACGGTACTCTTAGAAACGACGAACTTACGAAAATAAGATTATAAATCGCTGAGGTGGTTTTGTACTCTTCGTAGTGTATTGTCTCGAAAGTTTATTCTACACATTTCACCGCTGTTACGGCTATTAGGCCTGCAACAGATTCTAATTTAACCAGTAATTCTGTCGATTGACAGTACTCTGAGGAACGGCGAACTTAGGAAAATAACATTATAAATTGCTGAGGTGGTTTTGTACTCTTCGTAGTGTATTACCTCGAAAGTTTATTCTACAAATTTCACCGCTGTTACGGCTATGAGACCTGCAACAGATTCTAATTTAACCAGTGATTCTGTCTATTGACGGTACTCTTAGAAACGACGAACTTACGAAAATAAGATTATAAATCGCTGAGGTGGTTTTGTACTCTTCGTAGTGTATTACCTCGAAAGTTTATTCTACACATATCACCGCTGTTACGGCTATTAGACCTGCAACAGATTCTCATTTAACCAGTAATTCTGTCGATTGACGGTACTCTTAGAAACGAAGAACTTACGAAAATAAGATTATAAATCGCTGAGGTGGTTTTGTACTCTTCGTAGTGTATTGTCTCGAAAGTTTATTCTACACATTTCACCGCTGTTACGGCTATTAGACCTGCAACAGATTCTAATTTAACCAGTAATTCTGTCGAGTGACGGTACTCTGAGGAACGACGAACTTTCGAAAATAAGATTATAAATCGCTGAGGTGGTTTTGTACTCTTCGTAGTGTATTACCTCGAAAGTTTATTCTATTTATTTCACCGCTGTTACGTCTATTAGACCTGCAACAGATTCTAATTTAACCAGTAATTCTGTCAATTGACGGTTCTCTTAGGAACGAAGAACTTACGAAAATAAGATTATAAATCGCTGAGGTGGTTTTGTACTCTTCGTAGTGTATTACCTCGAAAGTTTATTCTACTTATTTCACCGCTGTTACGGCTATTAGACCTGCAACAGATTCTCATTTAACCAGTAATTCTGTCGATTGACGGTACTCTTAGAAACGACGAACTTACGAAAATAAGATTATAAATCGCTGAGGTGGTTTTGTACTCTTCGTAGTGTATTGTCTCGAAAGTTTATTCTACACATTTCACCGCTTTTACGGCCGTTAGACCTGCAACAGATTCTAATTTAACCAGTAATTCTGTCGATTGACGGTACTGTGAGGAACGAAGAACTTACGAAAATAAGATTATAAATCGCTGAGGTGGTTTTGTACTCTTCGTAGTGTATTGTCTCGAAAGTTTATTCTACACATTTCACCGCTTTTACGGCTACTAGACCTGCAACAGATTCTAATTTAACCAGTAATTCTGTCGATTGACGGTACTCTTAGAAACGTCGAACTTACGAAAATAAGATTATAAATCGCTGAGGTGATTTTGTACTCTTCGTAGTGTATTACCTCGAAAGTTTATTCTAGAAATTTCACCGCTGTAACGGCTATGAGACCTGCAACAAATTCTAATTTAACCAGTAATTCTGTCGATTGACGGTACTCTTAGAAACGACGAACTTACGAAAATAAGATTATAAATCGCTGAGGTGGTTTTGTACTCTTCGTAGTGTATTGTCTCGAAAGTTTATTCTACACATTTCACCGCTGTTACGGCTATTAGGCCTGCAACAGATTCTAATTTAACCAGTAATTCTGTCGATTGACAGTACTCTGAGGAACGGCGAACTTAGGAAAATAACATTATAAATTGCTGAGGTGGTTTTGTACTCTTCGTAGTGTATTACCTCGAAAGTTTATTCTACAAATTTCACCGCTGTTACGGCTATGAGACCTGCAACAGATTCTAATTTAACCAGTGATTCTGTCTATTGACGGTACTCTTAGAAACGACGAACTTACGAAAATAAGATTATAAATCGCTGAGGTGGTTTTGTACTCTTCGTAGTGTATTACCTCGAAAGTTTATTCTACACATATCACTGCTGTAACGGCTATGAGACCTGCAACAAATTCTAATTTAACCAGTAATTCTGTCGATTGACGGTACTCTTAGAAACGACGAACTTACGAAAATAAGATTATAAATCGCTGAGGTGGTTTTGTACTCTTCGTAGTGTATTGTCTCGAAAGTTTATTCTACACATTTCACCGCTGTTACGGCTATTAGGCCTGCAACAGATTCTAATTTAACCAGTAATTCTGTCGATTGACAGTACTCTGAGGAACGGCGAACTTAGGAAAATAACATTATAAATTGCTGAGGTGGTTTTGTACTCTTCGTAGTGTATTACCTCGAAAGTTTATTCTACAAATTTCACCGCTGTTACGGCTATGAGACCTGCAACAGATTCTAATTTAACCAGTGATTCTGTCTATTGACGGTACTCTTAGAAACGACGAACTTACGAAAATAAGATTATAAATCGCTGAGGTGGTTTTGTACTCTTCGTAGTGTATTACCTCGAAAGTTTATTCTACACATATCACCGCTGTTACGGCTATTAGACCTGCAACAGATTCTCATTTAACCAGTAATTCTGTCGATTGACGGTACTCTTAGAAACGAAGAACTTACGAAAATAAGATTATAAATCGCTGAGGTGGTTTTGTACTCTTCGTAGTGTATTGTCTCGAAAGTTTATTCTACACATTTCACCGCTGTTACGGCTATTAGACCTGCAACAGATTCTAATTTAACCAGTAATTCTGTCGAGTGACGATACTCTGAGGAACGACGAACTTTCGAAAATAAGATTATAAATCGCTGAGGTGGTTTTGTACTCTTCGTAGTGTATTACCTCGAAAGTTTATTCTATTTATTTCACCGCTGTTACGTCTATTAGACCTGCAACAGATTCTAATTTAACCAGTAATTCTGTCAATTGACGGTTCTCTTAGGAACGAAGAACTTACGAAAATAAGATTATAAATCGCTGAGGTGGTTTTGTACTCTTCGTAGTGTATTGTCTCGAAAGTTTATTCTACACATTTCACCGCTGTTACGGCTATTAGGCCTGCAACAGATTCTAATTTAACCAGTAATTCTGTCGATTGACAGTACTCTGAGGAACGACGAACTTACGAAAATAAGATTATAAATCGCTGAGGTGGTTTTGTACTCTTCGTAGTGTATTGTCTCGAAAGTTTATTCTACGCATTTCACCGCTGTTACGGCTATTAGACCTGCAACAGATTCTAATTTAACCAGTAATTCTGTCGAGTGACGGTACTCTGAGGAACGACGAACTTTCGAAAATAAGATTATAAATCGCTGAGGTGGTTTTGTACTCTTCGTAGTGTATTACCTCGAAAGTTTATTCTATTTATTTCACCGCTGTTACGTCTATTAGACCTGCAACAGATTCTAATTTAACCAGTAATTCTGTCAATTGACGGTTCTCTTAGGAACGAAGAACTTACGAAAATAAGATTATAAATCGCTGAGGTGGTTTTGTACTCTTCGTAGTGTATTGTCTCGAAAGTTTATTCTACACATTTCACCGCTGTTACGGCTATTAGACCTGCAACAGATTCTCATTTAACCAGTAATTTTGTCGATTGACGGTACTCTTAGAAACGACGAACTTACGAAAATAAGATTATAAATCGCTGAGGTGGTTTTGTACTCTTCGTAGTGTATTACCTCGAAAGTTTATTCTACAAATTTCACCGCTGTTACGGCTATGAGACCTGCAACAGATTCTAATTTAACCAGTGATTCTGTCTATTGACGGTACTCTTAGAAACGACGAACTTACGAAAATAAGATTATAAATCGCTGAGGTGGTTTTGTACTCTTCGTAGTGTATTACCTCGAAAGTTTATTCTACACATATCACCGCTGTTACGGCTATTAGACCTGCAACAGATTCTCATTTAACCAGTAATTCTGTCGATTGACGGTACTCTTAGAAACGAAGAACTTACGAAAATAAGATTATAAATCGCTGAGGTGGTTTTGTACTCTTCGTAGTGTATTGTCTCGAAAGTTTATTCTACACATTTCACCGCTGTTACGGCTATTAGACCTGCAACAGATTCTAATTTAACCAGTAATTCTGTCAATTGACGGTTCTCTTAGGAACGAAGAACTTACGAAAATAAGATTATAAATCGCTGAGGTGGTTTTGTACTCTTCGTAGTGTATTGTCTCGAAAGTTTATTCTACACATTTCACCGCTGTTACGGCTATTAGACCTGCAACAGATTCTCATTTAACCAGTAATTTTGTCGATTGACGGTACTCTTAGAAACGACGAACTTACGAAAATAAGATTATAAATCGCTGAGGTGGTTTTGTACTCTTCGTAGTGTATTACCTCGAAAGTTTATTCTACAAATTTCACCGCTGTTACGGCTATGAGACCTGCAACAGATTCTAATTTAACCAGTGATTCTGTCTATTGACGGTACTCTTAGAAACGACGAACTTACGAAAATAAGATTATAAATCGCTGAGGTGGTTTTGTACTCTTCGTAGTGTATTACCTCGAAAGTTTATTCTACACATATCACCGCTGTTACGGCTATTAGACCTGCAACAGATTCTCATTTAACCAGTAATTCTGTCGATTGACGGTACTCTTAGAAACGAAGAACTTACGAAAATAAGATTATAAATCGCTGAGGTGGTTTTGTACTCTTCGTAGTGTATTGTCTCGAAAGTTTATTCTACACATTTCACCGCTGTTACGGCTATTAGACCTGCAACAGATTCTAATTTAACCAGTAATTCTGTCGATTGACGGTACTGTGAGGAACGACGAACTTACGAAAATAAGATTATAAATCGCTGAGGTGGTTTTGTACTCTTCGTAGTGTATTGTCTCGAAAGTTTATTCTACACATTTCACCGCTGTTACGGCTATTAGGCCTGCAACAGATTCTAATTTAACCAGTAATTCTGTCGATTGACAGTACTCTGAGGAACGGCGAACTTAGGAAAATAACATTATAAATTGCTGAGGTGGTTTTGTACTCTTCGTAGTGTATTGTCTCGAAAGTTTATTCTACACATTTCACCGCTGTTACGGCTATTAGACCTGCAACAGATTCTAATTTAACCAGTAATTCTGTCGAGTGACGGTACTCTGAGGAACGACGAACTTTCGAAAATAAGATTATAAATCGCTGAGGTGGTTTTGTACTCTTCGTAGTGTATTACCTCGAAAGTTTATTCTACAAATTTCACCGCTGTTACGGCTATGAGACCTGCAACAAATTCTAATTTAACCAGTGATTCTGTCTATTGACGGTACTCTTAGAAACGACGAACTTACGAAAATAAGATTATAAATCGCTGAGGTGGTTTTGTACTCTTCGTAGTGTATTACCTCGAAAGTTTATTCTACTTATTTCACCGCTGTTACGGCTATTAGACCTGCAACAGATTCTCATTTAACCAGTAATTTTGTCGATTGACGGTACTCTTAGAAACGACGAACTTACGAAAATAAGATTATAAATCGCTGAGGTGGTTTTGTACTCTTCGTAGTGTATTTTCTCAAAAGTTTATTCTACAAATTTCACCGCTGTTACGGCTATGAGACCTGCAACAGATTCTAATTTAACCAGTGATTCTGTCTATTGACGGTACTCTGAGGAACGGCGAACTTAGGAAAATAACATTATAAATTGCTGAGGTGGTTTTGTACTCTTCGTAGTGTATTGTCTCGAAAGTTTATTCTACACATTTCACCGCTGTTACGGCTATTAGACCTGCAACAGATTCTAATTTAACCAGTAATTCTGTCGAGTGACGGTACTCTGAGGAACGACGAACTTTCGAAAATAAGATTATAAATCGCTGAGGTGGTTTTGTACTCTTCGTAGTGTATTACCTCGAAAGTTTATTCTACAAATTTCACCGCTGTTACGGCTATGAGACCTGCAACAAATTCTAATTTAACCAGTGATTCTGTCTATTGACGGTACTCTTAGAAACGACGAACTTACGAAAATAAGATTATAAATCGCTGAGGTGGTTTTGTACTCTTCGTAGTGTATTACCTCGAAAGTTTATTCTACTTATTTCACCGCTGTTACGGCTATTAGACCTGCAACAGATTCTCATTTAACCAGTAATTTTGTCGATTGACGGTACTCTTAGAAACGACGAACTTACGAAAATAAGATTATAAATCGCTGAGGTGGTTTTGTACTCTTCGTAGTGTATTTTCTCAAAAGTTTATTCTACAAATTTCACCGCTGTTACGGCTATGAGACCTGCAACAGATTCTAATTTAACCAGTGATTCTGTCTATTGACGGTACTCTTAGAAACGACGAACTTACGAAAATAAGATTATAAATCGCTGAGGTGGTTTTGTACTCTTCGTAGTGTATTGTCTCGAAAGTTTATTCTACACATTTCACCGCTTTTACGGCTACTAGACCTGCAACAGATTCTAATTTAACCAGTAATTCTGTCGATTGACGGTACTCTTAGAAACGTCGAACTTACGAAAATAAGATTATAAATCGCTGAGGTGATTTTGTACTCTTCGTAGTGTATTACCTCGAAAGTTTATTCTAGAAATTTCACCGCTGTAACGGCTATGAGACCTGCAACAAATTCTAATTTAACCAGTAATTCTGTCGATTGACGGTACTCTTAGAAACGACGAACTTACGAAAATAAGATTATAAATCGCTGAGGTGGTTTTGTACTCTTCGTAGTGTATTGTCTCGAAAGTTTATTCTACACATTTCACCGCTGTTACGGCTATTAGGCCTGCAACAGATTCTAATTTAACCAGTAATTCTGTCGATTGACAGTACTCTGAGGAACGGCGAACTTAGGAAAATAACATTATAAATTGCTGAGGTGGTTTTGTACTCTTCGTAGTGTATTACCTCGAAAGTTTATTCTACAAATTTCACCGCTGTTACGGCTATGAGACCTGCAACAGATTCTAATTTAACCAGTGATTCTGTCTATTGACGGTACTCTTAGAAACGACGAACTTACGAAAATAAGATTATAAATCGCTGAGGTGGTTTTGTACTCTTCGTAGTGTATTACCTCGAAAGTTTATTCTACACATATCACTGCTGTAACGGCTATGAGACCTGCAACAAATTCTAATTTAACCAGTAATTCTGTCGATTGACGGTACTCTTAGAAACGACGAACTTACGAAAATAAGATTATAAATCGCTGAGGTGGTTTTGTACTCTTCGTAGTGTATTGTCTCGAAAGTTTATTCTACACATTTCACCGCTGTTACGGCTATTAGGCCTGCAACAGATTCTAATTTAACCAGTAATTCTGTCGATTGACAGTACTCTGAGGAACGGCGAACTTAGGAAAATAACATTATAAATTGCTGAGGTGGTTTTGTACTCTTCGTAGTGTATTACCTCGAAAGTTTATTCTACAAATTTCACCGCTGTTACGGCTATGAGACCTGCAACAGATTCTAATTTAACCAGTGATTCTGTCTATTGACGGTACTCTTAGAAACGACGAACTTACGAAAATAAGATTATAAATCGCTGAGGTGGTTTTGTACTCTTCGTAGTGTATTACCTCGAAAGTTTATTCTACACATATCACCGCTGTTACGGCTATTAGACCTGCAACAGATTCTCATTTAACCAGTAATTCTGTCGATTGACGGTACTCTTAGAAACGAAGAACTTACGAAAATAAGATTATAAATCGCTGAGGTGGTTTTGTACTCTTCGTAGTGTATTGTCTCGAAAGTTTATTCTACACATTTCACCGCTGTTACGGCTATTAGACCTGCAACAGATTCTAATTTAACCAGTAATTCTGTCGAGTGACGATACTCTGAGGAACGACGAACTTTCGAAAATAAGATTATAAATCGCTGAGGTGGTTTTGTACTCTTCGTAGTGTATTACCTCGAAAGTTTATTCTATTTATTTCACCGCTGTTACGTCTATTAGACCTGCAACAGATTCTAATTTAACCAGTAATTCTGTCAATTGACGGTTATCTTAGGAACGAAGAACTTACGAAAATAAGATTATAAATCGCTGAGGTGGTTTTGTACTCTTCGTAGTGTATTGTCTCGAAAGTTTATTCTACACATTTCACCGCTGTTACGGCTATTAGGCCTGCAACAGATTCTAATTTAACCCGTAATTCTGTCGATTGACAGTACTCTGAGGAACGACGAACTTACGAAAATAAGATTATAAATCGCTGAGGTGGTTTTGTACTCTTCGTAGTGTATTGTCTCGAAAGTTTATTCTACGCATTTCACCGCTGTTACGGCTATTAGACCTGCAACAGATTCTAATTTAACCAGTAATTCTGTCGAGTGACGGTACTCTGAGGAACGACGAACTTTCGAAAATAAGATTATAAATCGCTGAGGTGGTTTTGTACTCTTCGTAGTGTATTACCTCGAAAGTTTATTCTATTTATTTCACCGCTGTTACGTCTATTAGACCTGCAACAGATTCTAATTTAACCAGTAATTCTGTCAATTGACGGTTCTCTTAGGAACGAAGAACTTACGAAAATAAGATTATAAATCGCTGAGGTGGTTTTGTACTCTTCGTAGTGTATTGTCTCGAAAGTTTATTCTACACATTTCACCGCTGTTACGGCTATTAGACCTGCAACAGATTCTCATTTAACCAGTAATTTTGTCGATTGACGGTACTCTTAGAAACGACGAACTTACGAAAATAAGATTATAAATCGCTGAGGTGGTTTTGTACTCTTCGTAGTGTATTACCTCGAAAGTTTATTCTACACATATCACCGCTGTTACGGCTATTAGACCTGCAACAGATTCTCATTTAACCAGTAATTCTGTCGATTGACGGTACTCTTAGAAACGAAGAACTTACGAAAATAAGATTATAAATCGCTGAGGTGGTTTTGTACTCTTCGTAGTGTATTGTCTCGAAAGTTTATTCTACACATTTCACCGCTGTTACGGCTATTAGACCTGCAACAGATTCTAATTTAACCAGTAATTCTGTCGAGTGACGGTACTCTGAGGAACGACGAACTTTCGAAAATAAGATTATAAATCGCTGAGGTGGTTTTGTACTCTTCGTAGTGTATTACCTCGAAAGTTTATTCTATTTATTTCACCGCTGTTACGTCTATTAGACCTGCAACAGATTCTTATTTAACCAGTAATTCTGTCAATTGACGGTTCTCTTAGGAACGAAGAACTTACGAAAATAAGATTATAAATCGCTGAGGTGGTTTTGTACTCTTCGTAGTGTATTGTCTCGAAAGTTTATTCTACACATTTCACCGCTGTTACGGCTATTAGACCTGCAACAGATTCTCATTTAACCAGTAATTTTGTCGATTGACGGTACTCTTAGAAACGACGAACTTACGAAAATAAGATTATAAATCGCTGAGGTGGTTTTGTACTCTTCGTAGTGTATTACCTCGAAAGTTTATTCTACAAATTTCACCGCTGTTACGGCTATGAGACCTGCAACAGATTCTAATTTAACCAGTGATTCTGTCTATTGACGGTACTCTTAGAAACGACGAACTTACGAAAATAAGATTATAAATCGCTGAGGTGGTTTTGTACTCTTCGTAGTGTATTACCTCGAAAGTTTATTCTACACATATCACCGCTGTTACGGCTATTAGACCTGCAACAGATTCTCATTTAACCAGTAATTCTGTCGATTGACGGTACTCTTAGAAACGAAGAACTTACGAAAATAAGATTATAAATCGCTGAGGTGGTTTTGTACTCTTCGTAGTGTATTGTCTCGAAAGTTTATTCTACACATTTCACCGCTGTTACGGCTATTAGACCTGCAACAGATTCTAATTTAACCAGTAATTCTGTCGATTGACGGTACTGTGAGGAACGACGAACTTACGAAAATAAGATTATAAATCGCTGAGGTGGTTTTGTACTCTTCGTAGTGTATTGTCTCGAAAGTTTATTCTACACATTTCACCGCTGTTACGGCTATTAGGCCTGCAACAGATTCTAATTTAACCAGTAATTCTGTCGATTGACAGTACTCTGAGGAACGGCGAACTTAGGAAAATAACATTATAAATTGCTGAGGTGGTTTTGTACTCTTCGTAGTGTATTGTCTCGAAAGTTTATTCTACACATTTCACCGCTGTTACGGCTATTAGACCTGCAACAGATTCTAATTTAACCAGTAATTCTGTCGAGTGACGGTACTCTGAGGAACGACGAACTTTCGAAAATAAGATTATAAATCGTTGAGGTGGTTTTGTACTCTTCGTAGTGTATTACCTCGAAAGTTTATTCTACAAATTTCACCGCTGTTACGGCTATGAGACCTGCAACAAATTCTAATTTAACCAGTGATTCTGTCTATTGACGGTACTCTTAGAAACGACGAACTTACGAAAATAAGATTATAAATCGCTGAGGTGGTTTTGTACTCTTCGTAGTGTATTACCTCGAAAGTTTATTCTACTTATTTCACCGCTGTTACGGCTATTAGACCTGCAACAGATTCTCATTTAACCAGTAATTTTGTCGATTGACGGTACTCTTAGAAACGACGAACTTACGAAAATAAGATTATAAATCGCTGAGGTGGTTTTGTACTCTTCGTAGTGTATTTTCTCGAAAGTTTATTTTACAAATTTCACCGCTGTTACGGCTATGAGACCTGCAACAGATTCTAATTTAACCAGTGATTCTGTCTATTGACGGTACTCTTAGAAACGACGAACTTACGAAAATAAGATTATAAATCGCTGAGGTGGTTTTGTACTCTTCGTAGTGTATTACCTCGAAAGTTTATTCTAGAAATTTCACCGCTGTTACGGCTATGAGACCTGCAACAAATTCTAATTTAACCAGTAATTCTGTCGATTGACGGTACTCTTAGAAACGACGAACTTACGAAAATAAGATTATAAATCGCTGAGGTGGTTTTGTACTCTTCGTAGTGTATTACCTCGAAAGTTTATTCTACTTATTTCACCGCTGTTACGGCTATTAGACCTGCAACAGATTCTCATTTAACCAGTAATTTTGTCGATTGACGGTACTCTTAGAAACGACGAACTTACGAAAATAAGATTATAAATCGCTGAGGTGGTTTTGTACTCTTCGTAGTGTATTGTCTCGAAAGTTTATTCTACACATTTCACCGCTTTTACGGCTACTAGACCTGCAACAGATTCTAATTTAACCAGTAATTCTGTCGATTGACGGTACTCTTAGAAACGACGAACTTACGAAAATAAGATTATAAATCGCTGAGGTGATTTTGTACTCTTCGTAGTGTATTACCTCGAAAGTTTATTCTACAAATTTCACCGCTGTTACGGCTATGAGACCTGCAACAGATTCTAATTTAACCAGTGATTCTGTCTATTGACGGTACTCTTAGAAACGACGAACTTACGAAAATAAGATTATAAATCGCTGAGGTGGTTTTGTACTCTTCGTAGTGTATTGTCTCGAAAGTTTATTCTACACATTTCACCGCTGTTACGGCTATTAGGCCTGCAACAGATTCTAATTTAACCAGTAATTCTGTCGATTGACAGTACTCTGAGGAACGACGAACTTACGAAAATAAGATTATAAATCGCTGAGGTGGTTTTGTACTCTTCGTAGTGTATTTTCTCGAAAGTTTATTCTACAAATTTCACCGCTGTTACGGCTATGAGACCTGCAACAGATTCTAATTTAACCAGTGATTCTGTCTATTGACGGTACTCTTAGAAACTACGAACTTACGAAAATAAGATTATAAATCGCTGAGGTGGTTTTGTACTCTTCGTAGTGTATTACCTCGAAAGTTTATTCTACTTATTTCACCGCTGTTACGGCTATTAGACCTGCAACAGATTCTCATTTAACCAGTAATTCTGTCGATTGACGGTACTCTTAGAAACGACGAACTTACGAAAATAAGATTATAAATCGCTGAGGTGGTTTTGTACTCTTCGTAGTGTATTACCTCGAAAGTTTATTCTACACATATCACCGCTGTTACGGCTATTAGACCTGCAACAGATTCTCATTTAACCAGTAATTCTGTCGATTGACGGTACTCTTAGAAACGAAGAACTTACGAAAATAAGATTATAAATCGCTGAGGTGGTTTTGTACTCTTCGTAGTGTATTGTCTCGAAAGTTTATTCTACACATTTCACCGCTGTTACGGCTATTAGACCTGCAACAGATTCTAATTTAACCAGTAATTCTGTCGAGTGACGATACTCTGAGGAACGACGAACTTTCGAAAATAAGATTATAAATCGCTGAGGTGGTTTTGTACTCTTCGTAGTGTATTACCTCGAAAGTTTATTCTATTTATTTCACCGCTGTTACGTCTATTAGACCTGCAACAGATTCTAATTTAACCAGTAATTCTGTCAATTGACGGTTATCTTAGGAACGAAGAACTTACGAAAATAAGATTATAAATCGCTGAGGTGGTTTTGTACTCTTCGTAGTGTATTGTCTCGAAAGTTTATTCTACACATTTCACCGCTGTTACGGCTATTAGGCCTGCAACAGATTCTAATTTAACCCGTAATTCTGTCGATTGACAGTACTCTGAGGAACGACGAACTTACGAAAATAAGATTATAAATCGCTGAGGTGGTTTTGTACTCTTCGTAGTGTATTGTCTCGAAAGTTTATTCTACGCATTTCACCGCTGTTACGGCTATTAGACCTGCAACAGATTCTAATTTAACCAGTAATTCTGTCGAGTGACGGTACTCTGAGGAACGACGAACTTTCGAAAATAAGATTATAAATCGCTGAGGTGGTTTTGTACTCTTCGTAGTGTATTACCTCGAAAGTTTATTCTATTTATTTCACCGCTGTTACGTCTATTAGACCTGCAACAGATTCTAATTTAACCAGTAATTCTGTCAATTGACGGTTCTCTTAGGAACGAAGAACTTACGAAAATAAGATTATAAATCGCTGAGGTGGTTTTGTACTCTTCGTAGTGTATTGTCTCGAAAGTTTATTCTACACATTTCACCGCTGTTACGGCTATTAGACCTGCAACAGATTCTCATTTAACCAGTAATTTTGTCGATTGACGGTACTCTTAGAAACGACGAACTTACGAAAATAAGATTATAAATCGCTGAGGTGGTTTTGTACTCTTCGTAGTGTATTACCTCGAAAGTTTATTCTACACATATCACCGCTGTTACGGCTATTAGACCTGCAACAGATTCTCATTTAACCAGTAATTCTGTCGATTGACGGTACTCTTAGAAACGAAGAACTTACGAAAATAAGATTATAAATCGCTGAGGTGGTTTTGTACTCTTCGTAGTGTATTGTCTCGAAAGTTTATTCTACACATTTCACCGCTGTTACGGCTATTAGACCTGCAACAGATTCTAATTTAACCAGTAATTCTGTCGAGTGACGGTACTCTGAGGAACGACGAACTTTCGAAAATAAGATTATAAATCGCTGAGGTGGTTTTGTACTCTTCGTAGTGTATTACCTCGAAAGTTTATTCTATTTATTTCACCGCTGTTACGTCTATTAGACCTGCAACAGATTCTTATTTAACCAGTAATTCTGTCAATTGACGGTTCTCTTAGGAACGAAGAACTTACGAAAATAAGATTATAAATCGCTGAGGTGGTTTTGTACTCTTCGTAGTGTATTGTCTCGAAAGTTTATTCTACACATTTCACCGCTGTTACGGCTATTAGACCTGCAACAGATTCTCATTTAACCAGTAATTTTGTCGATTGACGGTACTCTTAGAAACGACGAACTTACGAAAATAAGATTATAAATCGCTGAGGTGGTTTTGTACTCTTCGTAGTGTATTACCTCGAAAGTTTATTCTACAAATTTCACCGCTGTTACGGCTATGAGACCTGCAACAGATTCTAATTTAACCAGTGATTCTGTCTATTGACGGTACTCTTAGAAACGACGAACTTACGAAAATAAGATTATAAATCGCTGAGGTGGTTTTGTACTCTTCGTAGTGTATTACCTCGAAAGTTTATTCTACACATATCACCGCTGTTACGGCTATTAGACCTGCAACAGATTCTCATTTAACCAGTAATTCTGTCGATTGACGGTACTCTTAGAAACGAAGAACTTACGAAAATAAGATTATAAATCGCTGAGGTGGTTTTGTACTCTTCGTAGTGTATTGTCTCGAAAGTTTATTCTACACATTTCACCGCTGTTACGGCTATTAGACCTGCAACAGATTCTAATTTAACCAGTAATTCTGTCGATTGACGGTACTGTGAGGAACGACGAACTTACGAAAATAAGATTATAAATCGCTGAGGTGGTTTTGTACTCTTCGTAGTGTATTGTCTCGAAAGTTTATTCTACACATTTCACCGCTGTTACGGCTATTAGTCCTGCAACAGATTCTAATTTAACCAGTAATTCTGTCGATTGACAGTACTCTGAGGAACGGCGAACTTAGGAAAATAACATTATAAATTGCTGAGGTGGTTTTGTACTCTTCGTAGTGTATTGTCTCGAAAGTTTATTCTACACATTTCACCGCTGTTACGGCTATTAGACCTGCAACAGATTCTAATTTAACCAGTAATTCTGTCGAGTGACGGTACTCTGAGGAACGACGAACTTTCGAAAATAAGATTATAAATCGTTGAGGTGGTTTTGTACTCTTCGTAGTGTATTACCTCGAAAGTTTATTCTACAAATTTCACCGCTGTTACGGCTATGAGACCTGCAACAAATTCTAATTTAACCAGTGATTCTGTCTATTGACGGTACTCTTAGAAACGACGAACTTACGAAAATAAGATTATAAATCGCTGAGGTGGTTTTGTACTCTTCGTAGTGTATTACCTCGAAAGTTTATTCTACTTATTTCACCGCTGTTACGGCTATTAGACCTGCAACAGATTCTCATTTAACCAGTAATTTTGTCGATTGACGGTACTCTTAGAAACGACGAACTTACGAAAATAAGATTATAAATCGCTGAGGTGGTTTTGTACTCTTCGTAGTGTATTTTCTCGAAAGTTTATTTTACAAATTTCACCGCTGTTACGGCTATGAGACCTACAACAGATTCTAATTTAACCAGTGATTCTGTCTATTGACGGTACTCTTAGAAACGACGAACTTACGAAAATAAGATTATAAATCGCTGAGGTGGTTTTGTACTCTTCGTAGTGTATTACCTCGAAAGTTTATTCTAGAAATTTCACCGCTGTTACGGCTATGAGACCTGCAACAAATTCTAATTTAACCAGTAATTCTGTCGATTGACGGTACTCTTAGAAACGACGAACTTACGAAAATAAGATTATAAATCGCTGAGGTGGTTTTGTACTCTTCGTAGTGTATTACCTCGAAAGTTTATTCTACTTATTTCACCGCTGTTACGGCTATTAGACCTGCAACAGATTCTCATTTAACCAGTAATTTTGTCGATTGACGGTACTCTTAGAAACGACGAACTTACGAAAATAAGATTATAAATCGCTGAGGTGGTTTTGTACTCTTCGTAGTGTATTGTCTCGAAAGTTTATTCTACACATTTCACCGCTTTTACGGCTACTAGACCTGCAACAGATTCTAATTTAACCAGTAATTCTGTCGATTGACGGTACTCTTAGAAACGACGAACTTACGAAAATAAGATTATAAATCGCTGAGGTGATTTTGTACTCTTCGTAGTGTATTACCTCGAAAGTTTATTCTACAAATTTCACCGCTGTTACGGCTATGAGACCTGCAACAGATTCTAATTTAACCAGTGATTCTGTCTATTGACGGTACTCTTAGAAACGACGAACTTACGAAAATAAGATTATAAATCGCTGAGGTGGTTTTGTACTCTTCGTAGTGTATTGTCTCGAAAGTTTATTCTACACATTTCACCGCTGTTACGGCTATTAGACCTGCAACAGATTCTAATTTAACCAGTAATTCTGTCGAGTGACGGTACTCTGAGGAACGAAGAACTTACGAAAATAAGATTATAAATCGCTGAGGTGGTTTTGTACTCTTCGTAGTGTATTGTCTCGAAAGTTTATTCTACACATTTCACCGCTGTTACGGCTATTAGGCCTGCAACAGATTCTAATTTAACCAGTAATTCTGTCGATTGACAGTACTCTGAGGAACGACGAACTTACGAAAATAAGATTATAAATCGCTGAGGTGGTTTTGTACTCTTCGTAGTGTATTTTCTCGAAAGTTTATTCTACAAATTTCACCGCTGTTACGGCTATGAGACCTGCAACAGATTCTAATTTAACCAGTGATTCTGTCTATTGACGGTACTCTTAGAAACTACGAACTTACGAAAATAAGATTATAAATCGCTGAGGTGGTTTTGTACTCTTCGTAGTGTATTACCTCGAAAGTTTATTCTACTTATTTCACCGCTGTTACGGCTATTAGACCTGCAACAGATTCTCATTTAACCAGTAATTCTGTCGATTGACGGTACTCTTAGAAACGACGAACTTACGAAAATAAGATTATAAATCGCTGAGGTGGTTTTGTACTCTTCGTAGTGTATTGTCTCGAAAGTTTATTCTACACATTTCACCGCTGTTACGGCTGTTAGACCTGCAACAGATTCTAATTTAACCAGTAATTCTGTCGATTGACGGTACTGTGAGGAACGAAGAACTTACGAAAATAAGATTATAAATCGCTGAGGTGGTTTTGTACTCTTCGTAGTGTATTGTCTCGAAAGTTTATTCTACACATTTCACCGCTTTTACGGCTACTAGACCTGCAACAGATTCTAATTTAACCAGTAATTCTGTCGATTGACGGTACTCTTAGAAACGTCGAACTTACGAAAATAAGATTATAAATCGCTGAGGTGATTTTGTACTCTTCGTAGTGTATTACCTCGAAAGTTTATTCTAGAAATTTCACCGCTGTTACGGCTATTAGGCCTGCAACAGATTCTAATTTAACCAGTAATTCTGTCGATTGACAGTACTCTGAGGAACGGCAAACTTAGGAAAATAACATTATAAATTGCTGAGGTGGTTTTGTACTCTTCGTAGTGTATTACCTCGAAAGTTTATTCTACAAATTTCACCGCTGTTACGGCTATGAGACCTGCAACAGATTCTAATTTAACCAGTGATTCTGTCTATTGACGGTACTCTTAGAAACGACGAACTTACGAAAATAAGATTATAAATCGCTGAGGTGGTTTTGTACTCTTCGTAGTGTATTGTCTCGAAAGTTTATTCTACACATTTCACCGCTGTTACGGCTGTTAGACCTGCAACAGATTCTAATTTAACCAGTAATTCTGTCGATTGACGGTACTGTGAGGAACGAAGAACTTACGAAAATAAGATTATAAATCGCTGAGGTGGTTTTGTACTCTTCGTAGTGTATTGTCTCGAAAGTTTATTCTACACATTTCACCGCTTTTACGGCTACTAGACCTGCAACAGATTCTAATTTAACCAGTAATTCTGTCGATTGACGGTACTCTTAGAAACGACGAACTTACGAAAATAAGATTATAAATCGCTGAGGTGATTTTGTACTCTTCGTAGTGTATTACCTCGAAAGTTTATTCTACAAATTTCACCGCTGTTACGGCTATGAGACCTGCAACAGATTCTAATTTAACCAGTGATTCTGTCTATTGACGGTACTCTTAGAAACGACGAACTTACGAAAATAAGATTATAAATCGCTGAGGTGGTTTTGTACTCTTCGTAGTGTATTGTCTCGAAAGTTTATTCTACACATTTCACCGCTGTTACGGCTATTAGACCTGCAACAGATTCTAATTTAACCAGTAATTCTGTCGAGTGACGGTACTCTGAGGAACGAAGAACTTACGAAAATAAGATTATAAATCGCTGAGGTGGTTTTGTACTCTTCGTAGTGTATTGTCTCGAAAGTTTATTCTACACATTTCACCGCTGTTACGGCTATTAGGCCTGCAACAGATTCTAATTTAACCAGTAATTCTGTCGATTGACAGTACTCTGAGGAACGACGAACTTACGAAAATAAGATTATAAATCGCTGAGGTGGTTTTGTACTCTTCGTAGTGTATTTTCTCGAAAGTTTATTCTACAAATTTCACCGCTGTTACGGCTATGAGACCTGCAACAGATTCTAATTTAACCAGTGATTCTGTCTATTGACGGTACTCTTAGAAACTACGAACTTACGAAAATAAGATTATAAATCGCTGAGGTGGTTTTGTACTCTTCGTAGTGTATTACCTCGAAAGTTTATTCTACTTATTTCACCGCTGTTACGGCTATTAGACCTGCAACAGATTCTCATTTAACCAGTAATTCTGTCGATTGACGGTACTCTTAGAAACGACGAACTTACGAAAATAAGATTATAAATCGCTGAGGTGGTTTTGTACTCTTCGTAGTGTATTGTCTCGAAAGTTTATTCTACACATTTCACCGCTGTTACGGCTGTTAGACCTGCAACAGATTCTAATTTAACCAGTAATTCTGTCGATTGACGGTACTGTGAGGAACGAAGAACTTACGAAAATAAGATTATAAATCGCTGAGGTGGTTTTGTACTCTTCGTAGTGTATTGTCTCGAAAGTTTATTCTACACATTTCACCGCTTTTACGGCTACTAGACCTGCAACAGATTCTAATTTAACCAGTAATTCTGTCGATTGACGGTACTCTTAGAAACGTCGAACTTACGAAAATAAGATTATAAATCGCTGAGGTGATTTTGTACTCTTCGTAGTGTATTACCTCGAAAGTTTATTCTAGAAATTTCACCGCTGTAACGGCTATGAGACCTGCAACAAATTCTAATTTAACCAGTAATTCTGTCGATTGACGGTACTCTTAGAAACGACGAACTTACGAAAATAAGATTATAAATCGCTGAGGTGGTTTTGTACTCTTCGTAGTGTATTGTCTCGAAAGTTTATTCTACACATTTCACCGCTGTTACAGCTATTAGGCCTGCAACAGATTCTAATTTAACCAGTAATTCTGTCGATTGACAGTACTCTGAGGAACGGCGAACTTAGGAAAATAACATTATAAATTGCTGAGGTGGTTTTGTACTCTTCGTAGTGTATTGTCTCGAAAGTTTATTCTACACATTTCACCGCTGTTACAGCTATTAGGCCTGCAACAGATTCTAATTTAACCAGTAATTCTGTCGATTGACAGTACTCTGAGGAACGGCGAACTTAGGAAAATAACATTATAAATTGCTGAGGTGGTTTTGTACTCTTCGTAGTGTATTACCTCGAAAGTTTATTCTACACATATCACCGCTGTTACGGCTATTAGACCTGCAACAGATTCTCATTTAACCATTAATTCTGTCGATTGACGGTACTCTTAGAAACGAAGAACTTACGAAAATAAGATTATAAATCGCTGAGGTGGTTTTGTACTCTTCGTAGTGTATTGTCTCGAAAGTTTATTCTACACATTTCACCGCTGTTACGGCTATTAGACCTGCAACAGATTCTAATTTAACCAGTAATTCTGTCGAGTGACGATACTCTGAGGAACGACGAACTTTCGAAAATAAGATTATAAATCGCTGAGGTGGTTTTGTACTCTTCGTAGTGTATTACCTCGAAAGTTTATTCTATTTATTTCACCGCTGTTACGTCTATTAGACCTGCAACAGATTCTAATTTAACCAGTAATTCTGTCGATTGACGGTACTCTTAGAAACGTCGAACTTACGAAAATAAGATTATAAATCGCTGAGGTGATTTTGTACTCTTCGTAGTGTATTACCTCGAAAGTTTATTCTAGAAATTTCACCGCTGTAACGGCTATGAGACCTGCAACAAATTCTAATTTAACCAGTAATTCTGTCGATTGACGGTACTCTTAGAAACGACGAACTTACGAAAATAAGATTATAAATCGCTGAGGTGGTTTTGTACTCTTCGTAGTGTATTGTCTCGAAAGTTTATTCTACACATTTCACCGCTGTTACGGCTATTAGACCTGCAACAGATTCTCATTTAACCAGTAATTTTGTCGATTGACGGTACTCTTAGAAACGACGAACTTACGAAAACAAGATTATAAATCGCTGAGGTGGTTTTGTACTCTTCGTAGTGTATTACCTCGAAAGTTTATTCTACAAATTTCACCGCTGTTACGGCTATGAGACCTGCAACAGATTCTAATTTAACCAGTGATTCTGTCTATTGACGGTACTCTTAGAAACGACGAACTTACGAAAATAAGATTATAAATCGCTGAGGTGGTTTTGTACTCTTCGTAGTGTATTACCTCGAAAGTTTATTCTACACATATCACCGCTGTTACGGCTATTAGACCTGCAACAGATTCTCATTTAACCAGTAATTCTGTCGATTGACGGTACTCTTAGAAACGAAGAACTTACGAAAATAAGATTATAAATCGCTGAGGTGGTTTTGTACTCTTCGTAGTGTATTGTCTCGAAAGTTTATTCTACACATTTCACCGCTGTTACGGCTATTAGACCTGCAACAGATTCTAATTTAACCAGTAATTCTGTCGATTGACGGTACTGTGAGGAACGACGAACTTACGAAAATAAGATTATAAATCGCTGAGGTGGTTTTGTACTCTTCGTAGTGTATTACCTCGAAAGTTTATTCTAGAAATTTCACCGCTGTTACGGCTATGAGACCTGCAACAAATTCTAATTTAACCGGTAATTCTGTCGATTGACGGTACTCTTAGAAACGACGAACTTACGAAAATAAGATTATAAATCGCTGGGGTGGTTTTGTACTCTTCGTAGTGTATTGTCTCGAAAGTTTATTCTACACATTTCACCGCTGTTACGGCTATTAGGCCTGCAACAGATTCTAATTTAACCAGTAATTCTGTCGATTGACAGTACTCTGAGGAACGGCGAACTTAGGAAAATAACATTATAAATTGCTGAGGTGGTTTTGTACTCTTCGTAGTGTATTGTCTCGAAAGTTTATTCTACACATTTCACCGCTGTTACGGCTATTAGACCTGCAACAGATTCTAATTTAACCAGTAATTCTGTCGAGTGACGGTACTCTGAGGAACGACGAACTTTCGAAAATAAGATTATAAATCGCTGAGGTGGTTTTGTACTCTTCGTAGTGTATTACCTCGAAAGTTTATTCTACAAATTTCACCGCTGTTACGGCTATGAGACCTGCAACAGATTCTAATTTAACCAGTAATTCTGTCGAGTGACGATACTCTGAGGAACGACGAACTTTCGAAAATAAGATTATAAATCGCTGAGGTGGTTTTGTACTCTTCGTAGTGTATTACCTCGAAAGTTTATTCTATTTATTCCACCGCTGTTACGTCTATTAGACCTGCAACAGATTCTAATTTAACCAGTAATTCTGTCAATTGACGGTTCTCTTAGGAACGAAGAACTTACGAAAATAAGATTATAAATCGCTGAGGTGGTTTTGTACTCTTCGTAGTGTATTGTCTCGAAAGTTTATTCTACACATTTCACCGCTGTTACGGCTATTAGGCCTGCAACAGATTCTAATTTAACCAGTAATTCTGTCGATTGACAGTACTCTGAGGAACGACGAACTTACGAAAATAAGATTATAAATCGCTGAGGTGGTTTTGTACTCTTCGTAGTGTATTGTCTCGAAAGTTTATTCTACACATTTCACCGCTGTTACGGCTATTAGACCTGCAACAGATTCTCATTTAACCAGTAATTTTGTCGATTGACGGTACTCTTAGAAACGACGAACTTACGAAAATAAGATTATAAATCGCTGAGGTGGTTTTGTACTCTTCGTAGTGTATTACCTCGAAAGTTTATTCTACAAATTTCACCGCTGTTACGGCTATGAGACCTGCAACAGATTCTAATTTAACCAGTGATTCTGTCTACTGACGGTACTCTTAGAAACGACGAACTTACGAAAATAAGATTATAAATCGCTGAGGTGGTTTTGTACTCTTCGTAGTGTATTACCTCGAAAGTTTATTCTACACATATCACCGCTGTTACGGCTATTAGACCTGCAACAGATTCTCATTTAACCAGTAATTCTGTCGATTGACGGTACTCTTAGAAACGAAGAACTTACGAAAATAAGATTATAAATCGCTGAGGTGGTTTTGTACTCTTCGTAGTGTATTGTCTCGAAAGTTTATTCTACACATTTCACCGCTGTTACGGCTATTAGACCTGCAACAGATTCTAATTTAACCAGTAATTCTGTCGATTGACGGTACTGTGAGGAACGACGAACTTACGAAAATAAGATTATAAATCGCTGAGGTGGTTTTGTACTCTTCGTAGTGTATTACCTCGAAAGTTTATTCTAGAAATTTCACCGCTGTTACGGCTATGAGACCTGCAACAAATTCTAATTTAACCGGTAATTCTGTCGATTGACGGTACTCTTAGAAACGACGAACTTACGAAAATAAGATTATAAATCGCTGAGGTGGTTTTGTACTCTTCGTAGTGTATTGTCTCGAAAGTTTATTCTACACATTTCACCGCTGTTACGGCTATTAGGCCTGCAACAGATTCTAATTTAACCAGTAATTCTGTCGATTGACAGTACTCTGAGGAACGGCGAACTTAGGAAAATAATATTATAAATTGCTGAGGTGGTTTTGTACTCTTCGTAGTGTATTGTCTCGAAAGTTTATTCTACACATTTCACCGCTGTTACGGCTATTAGACCTGCAACAGATTCTAATTTAACCAGTAATTCTGTCGAGTGACGGTACTCTGAGGAACGACGAACTTTCGAAAATAAGATTATAAATCGCTGAGGTGGTTTTGTACTCTTCGTAGTGTATTACCTCGAAAGTTTATTCTAGAAATTTCACCGCTGTAACGGCTATGAGACCTGCAACAAATTCTAATTTAACCAGTAATTCTGTCGATTGACGGTACTCTTAGAAACGACGAACTTACGAAAATAAGATTATAAATCGCTGAGGTGGTTTTGTACTCTTCGTAGTGTATTGTCTCGAAAGTTTATTCTACACATTTCACCGCTGTTACGGCTATTAGACCTGCAACAGATTCTCATTTAACCAGTAATTTTGTCGATTGACGGTACTCTTAGAAACGACGAACTTACGAAAACAAGATTATAAATCGCTGAGGTGGTTTTGTACTCTTCGTAGTGTATTACCTCGAAAGTTTATTCTACAAATTTCACCGCTGTTACGGCTATGAGACCTGCAACAGATTCTAATTTAACCAGTGATTCTGTCTATTGACGGTACTCTTAGAAACGACGAACTTACGAAAATAAGATTATAAATCGCTGAGGTGGTTTTGTACTCTTCGTAGTGTATTACCTCGAAAGTTTATTCTACACATATCACCGCTGTTACGGCTATTAGACCTGCAACAGATTCTCATTTAACCAGTAATTCTGTCGATTGACGGTACTCTTAGAAACGAAGAACTTACGAAAATAAGATTATAAATCGCTGAGGTGGTTTTGTACTCTTCGTAGTGTATTGTCTCGAAAGTTTATTCTACACATTTCACCGCTGTTACGGCTATGAGACCTGCAACAGATTCTAATTTAACCAGTGATTCTGTCTATTGACGGTACTCTTAGAAACGACGAACTTACGAAAATAAGATTATAAATCGCTGAGGTGGTTTTGTACTCTTCGTAGTGTATTACCTCGAAAGTTTATTCTAGAAATTTCACCGCTGTTACGGCTATGAGACCTGCAACAAATTCTAATTTAACCAGTAATTCTGTCGATTGACGGTACTCTTAGAAACGTCGAACTTACGAAAATAAGATTATAAATCGCTGAGGTGATTTTGTACTCTTCGTAGTGTATTACCTCGAAAGTTTATTCTAGAAATTTCACCGCTGTAACGGCTATGAGACCTGCAACAAATTCTAATTTAACCAGTAATTCTGTCGATTGACGGTACTCTTAGAAACGACGAACTTACGAAAATAAGATTATAAATCGCTGAGGTGGTTTTGTACTCTTCGTAGTGTATTGTCTCGAAAGTTTATTCTACACATTTCACCGCTGTTACGGCTATTAGACCTGCAACAGATTCTAATTTAACCAGTAATTTTGTCGATTGACGGTACTCTTAGAAACGACGAACTTACGAAAACAAGATTATAAATCGCTGAGGTGGTTTTGTACTCTTCGTAGTGTATTACCTCGAAAGTTTATTCTACAAATTTCACCGCTGTTACGGCTATGAGACCTGCAACAGATTCTAATTTAACCAGTGATTCTGTCTATTGACGGTACTCTTAGAAACGACGAACTTACGAAAATAAGATTATAAATCGCTGAGGTGGTTTTGTACTCTTCGTAGTGTATTACCTCGAAAGTTTATTCTACACATATCACCGCTGTTACGGCTATTAGACCTGCAACAGATTCTCATTTAACCAGTAATTCTGTCGATTGACGGTACTCTTAGAAACGAAGAACTTACGAAAATAAGATTATAAATCGCTGAGGTGGTTTTGTACTCTTCGTAGTGTATTGTCTCGAAAGTTTATTCTACACATTTCACCGCTGTTACGGCTATTAGACCTGCAACAGATTCTAATTTAACCAGTAATTCTGTCGATTGACGGTACTGTGAGGAACGACGAACTTACGAAAATAAGATTATAAATCGCTGAGGTGGTTTTGTACTCTTCGTAGTGTATTACCTCGAAAGTTAATTCTAGAAATTTCACCGCTGTTACGGCTATGAGACCTGCAACAAATTCTAATTTAACCGGTAATTCTGTCGATTGACGGTACTCTTAGAAACGACGAACTTACGAAAATAAGATTATAAATCGCTGGGGTGGTTTTGTACTCTTCGTAGTGTATTGTCTCGAAAGTTTATTCTACACATTTCACCGCTGTTACGGCTATTAGGCCTGCAACAGATTCTAATTTAACCAGTAATTCTGTCGATTGACAGTACTCTGAGGAACGGCGAACTTAGGAAAATAACATTATAAATTGCTGAGGTGGTTTTGTACTCTTCGTAGTGTATTGTCTCGAAAGTTTATTCTACACATTTCACCGCTGTTACGGCTATTAGACCTGCAACAGATTCTAATTTAACCAGTAATTCTGTCGAGTGACGGTACTCTGAGGAACGACGAACTTTCGAAAATAAGATTATAAATCGCTGAGGTGGTTTTGTACTCTTCGTAGTGTATTACCTCGAAAGTTTATTCTACAAATTTCACCGCTGTTACGGCTATGAGACCTGCAACAGATTCTAATTTAACCAGTAATTCTGTCGAGTGACGATACTCTGAGGAACGACGAACTTTCGAAAATAAGATTATAAATCGCTGAGGTGGTTTTGTACTCTTCGTAGTGTATTACCTCGAAAGTTTATTCTATTTATTCCACCGCTGTTACGTCTATTAGACCTGCAACAGATTCTAATTTAACCAGTAATTCTGTCAATTGACGGTTCTCTTAGGAACGAAGAACTTACGAAAATAAGATTATAAATCGCTGAGGTGGTTTTGTACTCTTCGTAGTGTATTGTCTCGAAAGTTTATTCTACACATTTCACCGCTGTTACGGCTATTAGGCCTGCAACAGATTCTAATTTAACCAGTAATTCTGTCGATTGACAGTACTCTGAGGAACGACGAACTTACGAAAATAAGATTATAAATCGCTGAGGTGGTTTTGTACTCTTCGTAGTGTATTGTCTCGAAAGTTTATTCTACACATTTCACCGCTGTTACGGCTATTAGACCTGCAACAGATTCTCATTTAACCAGTAATTTTGTCGATTGACGGTACTCTTAGAAACGACGAACTTACGAAAATAAGATTATAAATCGCTGAGGTGGTTTTGTACTCTTCGTAGTGTATTACCTCGAAAGTTTATTCTACAAATTTCACCGCTGTTACGGCTATGAGACCTGCAACAGATTCTAATTTAACCAGTGATTCTGTCTACTGACGGTACTCTTAGAAACGACGAACTTACGAAAATAAGATTATAAATCGCTGAGGTGGTTTTGTACTCTTCGTAGTGTATTACCTCGAAAGTTTATTCTACACATATCACCGCTGTTACGGCTATTAGACCTGCAACAGATTCTCATTTAACCAGTAATTCTGTCGATTGACGGTACTCTTAGAAACGAAGAACTTACGAAAATAAGATTATAAATCGCTGAGGTGGTTTTGTACTCTTCGTAGTGTATTGTCTCGAAAGTTTATTCTACACATTTCACCGCTGTTACGGCTATTAGACCTGCAACAGATTCTAATTTAACCAGTAATTCTGTCGATTGACGCTACTGTGAGGAACGACGAACTTACGAAAATAAGATTATAAATCGCTGAGGTGGTTTTGTACTCTTCGTAGTGTATTACCTCGAAAGTTTATTCTAGAAATTTCACCGCTGTTACGGCTATGAGACCTGCAACAAATTCTAATTTAACCGGTAATTCTGTCGATTGACGGTACTCTTAGAAACGACGAACTTACGAAAATAAGATTATAAATCGCTGAGGTGGTTTTGTACTCTTCGTAGTGTATTGTCTCGAAAGTTTATTCTACACATTTCACCGCTGTTACGGCTATTAGGCCTGCAACAGATTCTAATTTAACCAGTAATTCTGTCGATTGACAGTACTCTGAGGAACGGCGAACTTAGGAAAATAATATTATAAATTGCTGAGGTGGTTTTGTACTCTTCGTAGTGTATTGTCTCGAAAGTTTATTCTACACATTTCACCGCTGTTACGGCTATTAGACCTGCAACAGATTCTAATTTAACCAGTAATTCTGTCGAGTGACGGTACTCTGAGGAACGACGAACTTTCGAAAATAAGATTATAAATCGCTGAGGTGGTTTTGTACTCTTCGTAGTGTATTACCTCGAAAGTTTATTCTAGAAATTTCACCGCTGTTACGGCTATGAGACCTGCAACAAATTCTAATTTAACCAGTGATTCTGTCTATTGACGGTACTCTTAGAAACGACGAACTTACGAAAATAAGATTATAAATCGCTGAGGTGGTTTTGTACTCTTCGTAGTGTATTACCTCGAAAGTTTATTCTACTTATTTCACCGCTGTTACGGCTATTAGACCTGCAACAGATTCTCATTTAACCAGTAATTTTGTCGATTGACGGTACTCTTAGAAACGACGAACTTACGAAAATAAGATTATAAATCGCTGAGGTGGTTTTGTACTCTTCGTAGTGTATTACCTCGAAAGTTTATTCTACTTATTTCACCGCTGTTACGGCTATTAGACCTGCAACAGATTCTCATTTAACCAGTAATTTTGTCGATTGACGGTACTCTTAGAAACGACGAACTTACGAAAATAAGATTATAAATCGCTGAGGTGGTTTTGTACTCTTCGTAGTGTATTGTCTCGAAAGTTTATTCTACACATTTTACCGCTGTTACGGCTGTTAGACCTGCAACAGATTCTAATTTAACCAGTAATTCTGTCGATTGACGGTACTGTGAGGAACGAAGAACTTACGAAAATAAGATTATAAATCGCTGAGGTGGTTTTGTACTCTTCGTAGTGTATTGTCTCGAAAGTTTATTCTACACATTTCACCGCTTTTACGGCTACTAGACCTGCAACAGATTCTAATTTAACCAGTAATTCTGTCGATTGACGGTACTCTTAGAAACGACGAACTTACGAAAATAAGATTATAAATCGCTGAGGTGATTTTGTACTCGTCGTAGTGTATTACCTCGAAAGTTTATTCTACAAATTTCACCGCTGTTACGGCTATGAGACCTGCAACAGATTCTAATTTAACCAGTGATTCTGTCTATTGACGGTACTCTTAGAAACGACGAACTTACGAAAATAAGATTATAAATCGCTGAGGTGGTTTTGTACTCTTCGTAGTGTATTACCTCGAAAGTTTATTCTACAAATTTCACCGCTGTTACGGCTATGAGACCTGCAACAGATTCTAATTTAACCAGTGATTCTGTCTATTGACGGTACTCTTAGAAACGACGAACTTACGAAAATAAGATTATAAATCGCTGAGGTGGTTTTGTACTCTTCGTAGTGTATTACCTCGAAAGTTTATTCTACACATATCACCGCTGTTACGGCTATTAGACCTGCAACAGATTCTCATTTAACCAGTAATTCTGTCGATTGACGGTACTCTTAGAAACGAAGAACTTACGAAAATAAGATTATAAATCGCTGAGGTGGTTTTGTACTCTTCGTAGTGTATTACCTCGAAAGTTTATTCTATTTATTTCACCGCTGTTACGTCTATTAGACCTGCAACAGATTCTAATTTAACCAGTAATTCTGTCAATTGACGGTTCTCTTAGGAACGAAGAACTTACGAAAATAAGATTATAAATCGCTGAGGTGGTTTTGTACTCTTCGTAGTGTATTACCTCGAAAGTTTATTCTAGAAATTTCACCGCTGTTACGGCTATGAGACCTGCAACAAATTCTAATTTAACCGGTAATTCTGTCGATTGACGGTACTCTTAGAAACGACGAACTTACGAATTTAAGATTATAAATCGCTGAGGTGGTTTTGTACTCTTCGTAGTGTATTGTCTCGAAAGTTTATTCTACACATTTCACCGCTGTTACGGCTATTAGGCCTGCAACAGATTCTAATTTAACCAGTAATTCTGTCGATTGACAGTACTCTGAGGAACGGCGAACTTAGGAAAATAACATTATAAATTGCTGAGGTGGTTTTGTACTCTTCGTAGTGTATTGTCTCGAAAGTTTATTCTACACATTTCACCGCTGTTACGGCTATTAGACCTGCAACAGATTCTAATTTAACCAGTAATTCTGTCGAGTGACGGTACTCTGAGGAACGACGAACTTTCGAAAATAAGATTATAAATCGCTGAGGTGGTTTTGTACTCTTCGTAGTGTATTACCTCGAAAGTTTATTCTACAAATTTCACCGCTGTTACGGCTATGAGACCTGCAACAAATTCTAATTTAACCAGTGATTCTGTCTATTGACGGTACTCTTAGAAACGACGAACTTACGAAAATAAGATTATAAATCGCTGAGGTGGTTTTGTACTCTTCGTAGTGTATTACCTCGAAAGTTTATTCTACTTATTTCACCGCTGTTACGGCTATTAGACCTGCAACAGATTCTCATTTAACCAGTAATTTTGTCGATTGACGGTACTCTTAGAAACGACGAACTTACGAAAATAAGATTATAAATCGCTGAGGTGGTTTTGTACTCTTCGTAGTGTATTTTCTCGAAAGTTTATTCTACAAATTTCACCGCTGTTACGGCTATGAGACCTGCAACAGATTCTAATTTAACCAGTGATTCTGTCTATTGACGGTACTCTTAGAAACGACGAACTTACGAAAATAAGATTATAAATCGCTGAGGTGGTTTTGTACTCTTCGTAGTGTATTACCTCGAAAGTTTATTCTAGAAATTTCACCGCTGTTACGGCTATGAGACCTGCAACAAATTCTAATTTAACCAGTAATTCTGTCGATTGACGGTACTCTTAGAAACGACGAACTTACGAAAATAAGATTATAAATCGCTGAGGTGGTTTTGTACTCTTCGTAGTGTATTACCTCGAAAGTTTATTCTACTTATTTCACCGCTGTTACGGCTATTAGACCTGCAACACATTCTCATTTAACCAGTAATTTTGTCGATTGACGGTACTCTTAGAAACGACGAACTTACGAAAATAAGATTATAAATCGCTGAGGTGGTTTTGTACTCTTCGTAGTGTATTGTCTCGAAAGTGTATTCTACACATTTCACCGCTGTTACGGCTGTTAGACCTGCAACAGATTCTAATTTAACCAGTAATTCTGTCGATTGACGGTACTGTGAGGAACGAAGAACTTACGAAAATAAGATTATAAATCGCTGAGGTGGTTTTGTACTCTTCGTAGTGTATTGTCTCGAAAGTTTATTCTACACATTTCACCGCTTTTACGGCTACTAGACCTGCAACAGATTCTAATTTAACCAGTAATTCTGTCGATTGACGGTACTCTTAGAAACGACGAACTTACGAAAATAAGATTATAAATCGCTGAGGTGATTTTGTACTCTTCGTAGTGTATTACCTCGAAAGTTTATTCTACAAATTTCACCGCTGTTACGGCTATGAGACCTGCAACAGATTCTAATTTAACCAGTGATTCTGTCTATTGACGGTACTCTTAGAAACGACGAACTTACGAAAATAAGATTATAAATCGCTGAGGTGGTTTTGTACTCTTCGTAGTGTATTGTCTCGAAAGTTTATTCTACACATTTCACCGCTGTTACGGCTATTAGACCTGCAACAGATTCTAATTTAACCAGTAATTCTGTCGAGTGACGGTACTCTGAGGAACGAAGAACTTACGAAAATAAGATTATAAATCGCTGAGGTGGTTTTGTACTCTTCGTAGTGTATTGTCTCGAAAGTTTATTCTACACATTTCACCGCTGTTACGGCTATTAGGCCTGCAACAGATTCTAATTTAACCAGTAATTCTGTCGATTGGCAGTACTCTGAGGAACGACGAACTTACGAAAATAAGATTATAAATCGCTGAGGTGGTTTTGTACTCTTCGTAGTGTATTTTCTCGAAAGTTTATTCTACAAATTTCACCGCTGTTACGGCTATGAGACCTGCAACAGATTCTAATTTAACCAGTGATTCTGTCTATTGACGGTACTCTTAGAAACTACGAACTTACGAAAATAAGATTATAAATCGCTGAGGTGGTTTTGTACTCTTCGTAGTGTATTACCTCGAAAGTTTATTCTACTTATTTCACCGCTGTTACGGCTATTAGACCTGCAACAGATTCTCATTTAACCAGTAATTCTGTCGATTGACGGTACTCTTAGAAACGACGAACTTACGAAAATAAGATTATAAATCGCTGAGGTGGTTTTGTACTCTTCGTAGTGTATTGTCTCGAAAGTTTATTCTACACATTTCACCGCTGTTACGGCTGTTAGACCTGCAACAGATTCTAATTTAACCAGTAATTCTGTCGATTGACGGTACTGTGAGGAACGAAGAACTTACGAAAATAAGATTATAAATCGCTGAGGTGGTTTTGTACTCTTCGTAGTGTATTGTCTCGAAAGTTTATTCTACACATTTCACCGCTTTTACGGCTACTAGACCTGCAACAGATTCTAATTTAACCAGTAATTCTGTCGATTGACGGTACTCTTAGAAACGTCGAACTTACGAAAATAAGATTATAAATCGCTGAGGTGATTTTGTACTCTTCGTAGTGTATTACCTCGAAAGTTTATTCTAGAAATTCCACCGCTGTAACGGTTATGAGACCTGCAACAAATTCTAATTTAACCAGTAATTCTGTCGATATACGGTATTCTTAGAAACGACGAACTTACGAAAATAAGATTATAAATCGCTGAGGTGGTTTTGTACTCTTCGTAGTGTATTGTCTCGAAAGTGTATTCTACACATTTCACCGCTGTTACGGCTGTTAGACCTGCAACAGATTCTAATTTAACCAGTAATTCTGTCGATTGACGGTACTGTGAGGAACGAAGAACTTACGAAAATAAGATTATAAATCGCTGAGGTGGTTTTGTACTCTTCGTAGTGTATTGTCTCGAAAGTTTATTCTACACATTTCACCGCTTTTACGGCTACTAGACCTGCAACAGATTCTAATTTAACCAGTAATTCTGTCGATTGACGGTACTCTTAGAAACGACGAACTTACGAAAATAAGATTATAAATCGCTGAGGTGATTTTGTACTCTTCGTAGTGTATTACCTCGAAAGTTTATTCTACAAATTTCACCGCTGTTACGGCTATGAGACCTGCAACAGATTCTAATTTAACCAGTGATTCTGTCTATTGACGGTACTCTTAGAAACGACGAACTTACGAAAATAAGATTATAAATCGCTGAGGTGGTTTTGTACTCTTCGTAGTGTATTGTCTCGAAAGTTTATTCTACACATTTCACCGCTGTTACGGCTATTAGACCTGCAACAGATTCTAATTTAACCAGTAATTCTGTCGAGTGACGGTACTCTGAGGAACGAAGAACTTACGAAAATAAGATTATAAATCGCTGAGGTGGTTTTGTACTCTTCGTAGTGTATTGTCTCGAAAGTTTATTCTACACATTTCACCGCTGTTACGGCTATTAGGCCTGCAACAGATTCTAATTTAACCAGTAATTCTGTCGATTGGCAGTACTCTGAGGAACGACGAACTTACGAAAATAAGATTATAAATCGCTGAGGTGGTTTTGTACTCTTCGTAGTGTATTTTCTCGAAAGTTTATTCTACAAATTTCACCGCTGTTACGGCTATGAGACCTGCAACAGATTCTAATTTAACCAGTGATTCTGTCTATTGACGGTACTCTTAGAAACTACGAACTTACGAAAATAAGATTATAAATCGCTGAGGTGGTTTTGTACTCTTCGTAGTGTATTACCTCGAAAGTTTATTCTACTTATTTCACCGCTGTTACGGCTATTAGACCTGCAACAGATTCTCATTTAACCAGTAATTCTGTCGATTGACGGTACTCTTAGAAACGACGAACTTACGAAAATAAGATTATAAATCGCTGAGGTGGTTTTGTACTCTTCGTAGTGTATTGTCTCGAAAGTTTATTCTACACATTTCACCGCTGTTACGGCTGTTAGACCTGCAACAGATTCTAATTTAACCAGTAATTCTGTCGATTGACGGTACTGTGAGGAACGAAGAACTTACGAAAATAAGATTATAAATCGCTGAGGTGGTTTTGTACTCTTCGTAGTGTATTGTCTCGAAAGTTTATTCTACACATTTCACCGCTTTTACGGCTACTAGACCTGCAACAGATTCTAATTTAACCAGTAATTCTGTCGATTGACGGTACTCTTAGAAACGTCGAACTTACGAAAATAAGATTATAAATCGCTGAGGTGATTTTGTACTCTTCGTAGTGTATTACCTCGAAAGTTTATTCTAGAAATTCCACCGCTGTAACGGTTATGAGACCTGCAACAAATTCTAATTTAACCAGTAATTCTGTCGATATACGGTATTCTTAGAAACGACGAACTTACGAAAATAAGATTATAAATCGCTGAGGTGGTTTTGTACTCTTCGTAGTGTATTTTCTCGAAAGTTTATTCTACAAATTTCACCGCTGTTACGGCTATGAGACCTGCAACAGATTCTAATTTAACCAGTGATTCTGTCTATTGACGGTACTCTTAGAAACGACGAACTTACGAAAATAAGATTATAAATCGCTGAGGTGGTTTTGTACTCTTCGTAGTGTATTGTCTCGAAAGTTTATTCTACACATTTCACCGCTGTTACGGCTATTAGACCTGCAACAGATTCTAATTTAACCAGTAATTCTGTCGAGTGACGGTACTCTGAGGAACGAAGAACTTACGAAAATAAGATTATAAATCGCTGAGGTGGTTTTGTACTCTTCGTAGTGTATTGTCTCGAAAGTTTATTCTACACATTTCACCGCTGTTACGGCTATTAGGCCTGCAACAGATTCTAATTTAACCAGTAATTCTGTCGATTGACAGTACTCTGAGGAACGACGAACTTACGAAAATAAGATTATAAATCGCTGAGGTGGTTTTGTACTCTTCGTAGTGTATTTTCTCGAAAGTTTATTCTACAAATTTCACCGCTGTTACGGCTATGAGACCTGCAACAGATTCTAATTTAACCAGTGATTCTGTCTATTGACGGTACTCTTAGAAACTACGAACTTACGAAAATAAGATTATAAATCGCTGAGGTGGTTTTGTACTCTTCGTAGTGTATTACCTCGAAAGTTTATTCTACTTATTTTACCGCTGTTACGGCTATTAGACCTGCAACAGATTCTAATTTAACCAGTAATTCTGTCGATTGACAGTACTCTGAGGAACGGCGAACTTAGGAAAATAACATTATAAATTGCTGAGGTGGTTTTGTACTCTTCGTAGTGTATTGTCTCGAAAGTTTATTCTACACATTTCACCGCTGTTACGGCTATTAGACCTGCAACAGATTCTAATTTAACCAGTAATTCTGTCGAGTGACGGTACTCTGAGGAACGACGAACTTTCGAAAATAAGATTATAAATCGCTGAGGTGGTTTTGTACTCTTCGTAGTGTATTACCTCGAAAGTTTATTCTACAAATTTCACCGCTGTTACGGCTATGAGACCTGCAACAAATTCTAATTTAACCAGTGATTCTGTCTATTGACGGTACTCTTAGAAACGACGAACTTACGAAAATAAGATTATAAATCGCTGAGGTGGTTTTGTACTCTTCGTAGTGTATTACCTCGAAAGTTTATTCTACTTATTTCACCGCTGTTACGGCTATTAGACCTGCAACAGATTCTCATTTAACCAGTAATTTTGTCGATTGACGGTACTCTTAGAAACGACGACCTTACGAAAATAAGATTATAAATCGCTGAGGTGGTTTTGTACTCTTCGTAGTGTATTTTCTCGAAAGTTTATTCTACAAATTTCACCGCTGTTACGGCTATGAGACCTGCAACAGATTCTAATTTAACCAGTGATTCTGTCTATTGACGGTACTCTTAGAAACGACGAACTTACGAAAATAAGATTATAAATCGCTGAGGTGGTTTTGTACTCTTCGTAGTGTATTGTCTCGAAAGTTTATTCTACACATTTCACCGCTGTTACGGCTGTTAGACCTGCAACAGATTCTAATTTAACCAGTAATTCTGTCGATTGACGGTACTGTGAGGAACGAAGAACTTACGAAAATAAGATTATAAATCGCTGAGGTGGTTTTGTACTCTTCGTAGTGTATTGTCTCGAAAGTTTATTCTACACATTTCACCGCTGTTACGGCTATTAGACCTGCAACAGATTCTAATTTAACCAGTAATTCTGTCGATTGACGGTACTCTTAGAAACGACGAACTTACGAAAATAAGATTATAAATCGCTGAGGTGATTTTGTACTCTTCGTAGTGTATTACCTCGAAAGTTTATTCTAGAAATTTCACCGCTGTTACGGCTATGAGACCTGCAACAAATTCTAATTTAACCAGTAATTCTGTCGATTGACGGTACTCTTAGAAACGACGAACTTACGAAAATAAGATTATAAATCGCTGAGGTGGTTTTGTACTCTTCGTAGTGTAATACCTCGAAAGTTTATTCTAGAAATTTCACCGCTGTTACGGCTATGAGACCTGCAACAAATTCTAATTTAACCAGTAATTCTGTCGATTGACGGTACTCTTAGAAACGACGAACTTACGAAAATAAGATTATAAATCGCTGAGGTGGTTTTGTACTCTTCGTAGTGTATTACCTCGAAAGTTTATTCTACTTATTTCACCGCTGTTACGGCTATTAGACCTGCAACAGATTCTCATTTAACCAGTAATTTTGTCGATTGACGGTACTCTTAGAAACGAAGAACTTACGAAAATAAGATTATAAATCGCTGAGGTGGTTTTGTACTCTTCGTAGTGTATTGTCTCGAAAGTTTATTCTACACATTTCACCGCTGTTACGGCTGTTAGACCTGCAACAGATTCTAATTTAACCAGTAATTCTGTCGAGTGACGGTACTCTGAGGAACGACGAACTTTCGAAAATAAGATTATAAATCGCTGAGGTGGTTTTGTACTCTTCGTAGTGTATTACCTCGAAAGTTTATTCTACAAATTTCACCGCTGTTACGGCTATGAGACCTGCAACAAATTCTAATTTAACCAGTGATTCTGTCTATTGACGGTACTCTTAGAAACGACGAACTTACGAAAATAAGATTATAAATCGCTGAGGTGGTTTTGTACTCTTCGTAGTGTATTTTCTCGAAAGTTTATTCTACAAATTTCACCGCTGTTACGGCTATGAGACCTGCAACAGATTCTAATTTAACCAGTGATTCTGTTTATTGACGGTACTCTTAGAAACGACGAACTTACGAAAATAAGATTATAAATCGCTGAGGTGGTTTTGTACTCTTCGTAGTGTATTGTCTCGAAAGTTTATTCTACACATTTCACCGCTGTTACGGCTGTTAGACCTGCAACAGATTCTAATTTAACCAGTAATTCTGTCGATTGACGGTACTGTGAGGAACGAAGAACTTACGAAAATAAGATTATAACTCGCTGAGGTGGTTTTGTACTCTTCGTAGTGTATTGTCTCGAAAGTTTATTCTACACATTTCACCGCTTTTACGGCTACTAGACCTGCAACAGATTCTAATTTAACCAGTAATTCTGTCGATTGACGGTACTCTTAGAAACGACGAACTTACGAAAATAAGATTATAAATCGCTGAGGTGATTTTGTACTCTTCGTAGTGTATTACCTCGAAAGTTTATTCTAGAAATTTCACCGCTGTTACGGCTATGAGACCTGCAACAAATTCTTATTTAACCAGTAATTCTGTCGATTGACGGTACTCTTAGAAACGACGAACTTACGAAAATAAGATTATAAATCGCTGAGGTGGTTTTGTACTCTTCGTAGTGTATTACCTCGAAAGTTTATTCTAGAAATTTCACCGCTGTTACGGCTATGAGACCTGCAACAAATTCTAATTTAACCAGTAATTCTGTCGATTGACGGTACTCTTAGAAACGACGAACTTACGAAAATAAGATTATAAATCGCTGAGGTGGTTTTGTACTCTTCGTAGTGTATTACCTCGAAAGTTTATTCTACTTATTTCACCGCTGTTACGGCTATTAGACCTGCAACAGATTCTCATTTAACCAGTAATTTTGTCGATTGACGGTACTCTTAGAAACGAAGAACTTACGAAAATAAGATTATAAATCGCTGAGGTGGTTTTGTACTCTTCGTAGTGTATTGTCTCGAAAGTTTATTCTACACATTTCACCGCTGTTACGGCTGTTAGACCTGCAACAGATTCTAATTTAACCAGTAATTCTGTCGATTGACGGTACTGTGAGGAACGAAGAACTTACGAAAATAAGATTATAAATCGCTGAGGTGGTTTTGTACTCTTCGTAGTGTATTGTCTCGAAAGTTTATTCTACACATTTCACCGCTTTTACGGCTACTAGACCTGCAACAGATTCTAATCTAACCAGTAATTCTGTCGATTGACGGTACTCTTAGAAACGACGAACTTACGAAAATAAGATTATAAATCGCTGAGGTGATTTTGTACTCTTCGTAGTGTATTACCTCGAAAGTTTATTCTAGAAATTTCACCGCTGTTACGGCTATGAGACCTGCAACAAATTCTAATTTAACCAGTAATTCTGTCGATTGACGGTACTCTTAGAAACGACGAACTTACGAAAATAAGATTATAAATCGCTGAGGTGGTTTTGTACTCTTCGTAGTGTAATACCTCGAAAGTTTATTCTAGAAATTTCACCGCTGTTACGGCTATGAGACCTGCAACAAATTCTAATTTAACCAGTAATTCTGTCGATTGACGGTACTCTTAGAAACGACGAACTTACGAAAATAAGATTATAAATCGCTGAGGTGGTTTTGTACTCTTCGTAGTGTATTACCTCGAAAGTTTATTCTACTTATTTCACCGCTGTTACGGCTATTAGACCTGCAACAGATTCTCATTTAACCAGTAATTTTGTCGATTGACGGTACTCTTAGAAACGAAGAACTTACGAAAATAAGATTATAAATCGCTGAGGTGGTTTTGTACTCTTCGTAGTGTATTGTCTCGAAAGTTTATTCTACACATTTCACCGCTGTTACGGCTGTTAGACCTGCAACAGATTCTAATTTAACCAGTAATTCTGTCGAGTGACGGTACTCTGAGGAACGACGAACTTTCGAAAATAAGATTATAAATCGCTGAGGTGGTTTTGTACTCTTCGTAGTGTATTACCTCGAAAGTTTATTCTACAAATTTCACCGCTGTTACGGCTATGAGACCTGCAACAAATTCTAATTTAACCAGTGATTCTGTCTATTGACGGTACTCTTAGAAACGACGAACTTACGAAAATAAGATTATAAATCGCTGAGGTGGTTTTGTACTCTTCGTAGTGTATTTTCTCGAAAGTTTATTCTACAAATTTCACCGCTGTTACGGCTATGAGACCTGCAACAGATTCTAATTTAACCAGTGATTCTGTTTATTGACGGTACTCTTAGAAACGACGAACTTACGAAAATAAGATTATAAATCGCTGAGGTGGTTTTGTACTCTTCGTAGTGTATTGTCTCGAAAGTTTATTCTACACATTTCACCGCTGTTACGGCTGTTAGACCTGCAACAGATTCTAATTTAACCAGTAATTCTGTCGATTGACGGTACTGTGAGGAACGAAGAACTTACGAAAATAAGATTATAACTCGCTGAGGTGGTTTTGTACTCTTCGTAGTGTATTGTCTCGAAAGTTTATTCTACACATTTCACCGCTTTTACGGCTACTAGACCTGCAACAGATTCGAATTTAACCAGTAATTCTGTCGATTGACGGTACTCTTAGAAACGACGAACTTACGAAAATAAGATTATAAATCGCTGAGGTGATTTTGTACTCTTCGTAGTGTATTACCTCGAAAGTTTATTCTAGAAATTTCACCGCTGTTACGGCTATGAGACCTGCAACAAATTCTTATTTAACCAGTAATTCTGTCGATTGACGGTACTCTTAGAAACGACGAACTTACGAAAATAAGATTATAAATCGCTGAGGTGGTTTTGTACTCTTCGTAGTGTATTACCTCGAAAGTTTATTCTAGAAATTTCACCGCTGTTACGGCTATGAGACCTGCAACAAATTCTAATTTAACCAGTAATTCTGTCGATTGACGGTACTCTTAGAAACGACGAACTTACGAAAATAAGATTATAAATCGCTGAGGTGGTTTTGTACTCTTCGTAGTGTATTACCTCGAAAGTTTATTCTACTTATTTCACCGCTGTTACGGCTATTAGACCTGCAACAGATTCTCATTTAACCAGTGATTTTGTCGATTGACGGTACTCTTAGAAACGAAGAACTTACGAAAATAAGATTATAAATCGCTGAGGTGGTTTTGTACTCTTCGTAGTGTATTGTCTCGAAAGTTTATTCTACACATTTCACCGCTGTTACGGCTGTTAGACCTGCAACAGATTCTAATTTAACCAGTAATTCTGTCGATTGACGGTACTGTGAGGAACGAAGAACTTACGAAAATAAGATTATAAATCGCTGAGGTGGTTTTGTACTCTTCGTAGTGTATTGTCTCGAAAGTTTATTCTACACATTTCACCGCTTTTACGGCTACTAGACCTGCAACAGATTCTAATCTAACCAGTAATTCTGTCGATTGACGGTACTCTTAGAAACGACGAACTTACGAAAATAAGATTATAAATCGCTGAGGTGATTTTGTACTCTTCGTAGTGTATTGTCTCGAAAGTTTATTCTAGAAATTTCACCCCTGTTACGGCTATGAGACCTGCAACAAATTCTAATTTAACCAGTAATTCTGTCGATTGACGGTACTCTTAGAAACGACGAACTTACGAAAATAAGATTATAAATCGCTGAGGTGGTTTTGTACTCTTCGTAGTGTATTGTCTCGAAAGCTTATTCTACACATTTCACCGCTGTTACGGCTATTAGGCCTGCAACAGATTCTAATTTAACCAGTAATTCTGTCGATTGACAGTACTCTGAGGAACGGCGAACTTAGGAAAATAACATTATAAATTGCTGAGGTGGTTTTGTACTCTTCGTAGTGTATTACCTCGAAAGTTTATTCTACAAATTTCACCGCTGTTACGGCTATGAGACCTGCAACAGATTCTAATTTAACCAGTGATTCTGTCTATTGACGGTACTCTTAGAAACGACGAACTTACGAAAATAAGATTATAAATCGCTGAGGTGGTTTTGTACTCTTCGTAGTGTATTACCTCGAAAGTTTATTCTACTTATTTCACCGCTGTTACGGCTATTAGACCTGCAACACATTCTCATTTAACCAGTAATTCTGTCGATTGACGGTACTCTTAGAAACGACGAACTTACGAAAATAAGATTATAAATCGCTGAGGTGGTTTTGTACTCTTCGTAGTGTATTGTCTCGAAAGTTTATTCTACACATTTCACCGCTGTTACGGCTGTTAGACCTGCAACAGATTCTAATTTAACCAGTAATTCTATCGATTGACGGTACTGTGAGGAACGAAGAACTTACGAAAATAAGATTATAAATCGCTGAGGTGGTTTTGTACTCTTCGTAGTGTATTGTCTCGAAAGTTTATTCTACACATTTCACCGCTGTTACGGCTACTAGACCTGCAACAGATTCTAATTTAACCAGTAATTCTGTCGATTGACGGTACTCTTAGAAACGTCGAACTTACGAAAATAAGATTATAAATCGCTGAGGTGATTTTGTACTCTTCGTAGTGTATTACCTCGAAAGTTTATTCTACAAATTTCACCGCTGTTACGTCTATTAGACCTGCAACAGATTCTAATTTAACCAGTAATTCTGTCAATTGACGGTTCTCTTAGGAACGAAGAACTTACGAAAATAAGATTATAAATCGCTGAGGTGGTTTTGTACTCTTCGTAGTGTATTGTCTCGAAAGTTTATTCTACACATTTCACCGCTGTTACGGCTATTAGACCTGCAACAGATTCTCATTTAACCAGTAATTTTGTCGATTGACGGTACTCTTAGAAACGACGAACTTACGAAAATAAGATTATAAATCGCTGAGGTGGTTTTGTACTCTTCGTAGTGTATTTTCTCGAAAGTTTATTCTACAAATTTCACCGCTGTTACGGCTATGAGACCTGCAACAGATTCTAATTTAACCAGTGATTCTGTCTATTGACGGTACTCTTAGAAACGACGAACTTACGAAAATAAGATTATAAATCGCTGAGGTGGTTTTGTTCTCTTCGTAGTGTATTACCTCGAAAGTTTATTCTACACATATCACCGCTGTTACGGCTATTAGACCTGCAACAGATTCTCATTTAACCAGTAATTCTGTCGATTGACGGTACTCTTAGAAACGAAGAACTTACGAAAATAAGATTATAAATCGCTGAGGTGGTTTTGTACTCTTCGTAGTGTATTGTCTCGAAAGTTTATTCTACACATTTCACCGCTGTTACGGCTATTAGACCTGCAACAGATTCTAATTTAACCAGTAATTCTGTCGAGTGACGGTACTCTGAGGAACGACGAACTTTCGAAAATAAGATTATAAATCGCTGAGGTGGTTTTGTACTCTTCGTAGTGTATTACCTCGAAAGTTTATTCTAGAAATTTCACCGCTGTTACGGCTATGAGACCTGCAACAAATTCTAATTTAACCGGTAATTCTGTCGATTGACGGTACTCTTAGAAACGACGAACTTACGAAAATAAGATTATAAATCGCTGAGGTGGTTTTGTACTCTTCGTAGTGTATTGTCTCGAAAGTTTATTCTACACATTTCACCGCTGTTACGGCTATTAGGCCTGCAACAGATTCTAATTTAACCAGTAATTCTGTCGATTGACAGTACTCTGAGGAACGGCGAACTTAGGAAAATAACATTATAAATTGCTGAGGTGGTTTTGTACTCTTCGTAGTGTATTGTCTCGAAAGTTTATTCTACACATTTCACCGCTGTTACGGCTGTTAGACCTGCAACAGATTCTAATTTAACCAGTAATTCTGTCGATTGACGGTACTGTGAGGAACGAAGAACTTACGAAAATAAGATTATAAATCGCTGAGGTGGTTTTGTACTCTTCGTAGTGTATTGTCTCGAAAGTTTATTCTACACATTTCACCGCTGTTACGGCTATTAGACCTGCAACAGATTCTAATTTAACCAGTAATTCTGTCGATTGACGGTACTCTTAGAAACGACGAACTTACGAAAATAAGATTATAAATCGCTGAGGTGATTTTGTACTCTTCGTAGTGTATTACCTCGAAAGTTTATTCTAGAAATTTCACCGCTGTTACGGCTATGAGACCTGCAACAAATTCTAATTTAACCAGTAATTCTGTCGATTGACGGTACTCTTAGAAACGACGAACTTACGAAAATAAGATTATAAATCGCTGAGGTGGTTTTGTACTCTTCGTAGTGTAATACCTCGAAAGTTTATTCTAGAAATTTCACCGCTGTTACGGCTATGAGACCTGCAACAAATTCTAATTTAACCAGTAATTCTGTCGATTGACGGTACTCTTAGAAACGACGAACTTACGAAAATAAGATTATAAATCGCTGAGGTGGTTTTGTACTCTTCGTAGTGTATTACCTCGAAAGTTTATTCTACTTATTTCACCGCTGTTACGGCTATTAGACCTGCAACAGATTCTCATTTAACCAGTAATTTTGTCGATTGACGGTACTCTTAGAAACGAAGAACTTACGAAAATAAGATTATAAATCGCTGAGGTGGTTTTGTACTCTTCGTAGTGTATTGTCTCGAAAGTTTATTCTACACATTTCACCGCTGTTACGGCTGTTAGACCTGCAACAGATTCTAATTTAACCAGTAATTCTGTCGAGTGACGGTACTCTGAGGAACGACGAACTTTCGAAAATAAGATTATAAATCGCTGAGGTGGTTTTGTACTCTTCGTAGTGTATTACCTCGAAAGTTTATTCTACAAATTTCACCGCTGTTACGGCTATGAGACCTGCAACAAATTCTAATTTAACCAGTGATTCTGTCTATTGACGGTACTCTTAGAAACGACGAACTTACGAAAATAAGATTATAAATCGCTGAGGTGGTTTTGTACTCTTCGTAGTGTATTTTCTCGAAAGTTTATTCTACAAATTTCACCGCTGTTACGGCTATGAGACCTGCAACAGATTCTAATTTAACCAGTGATTCTGTTTATTGACGGTACTCTTAGAAACGACGAACTTACGAAAATAAGATTATAAATCGCTGAGGTGGTTTTGTACTCTTCGTAGTGTATTGTCTCGAAAGTTTATTCTACACATTTCACCGCTGTTACGGCTGTTAGACCTGCAACAGATTCTAATTTAACCAGTAATTCTGTCGATTGACGGTACTCTTAGAAACGAAGAACTTACGAAAATAAGATTATAAATCGCTGAGGTGGTTTTGTACTCTTCGTAGTGTATTGTCTCGAAAGTTTATTCTACACATTTCACCGCTTTTACGGCTACTAGACCTGCAACAGATTCTAATTTAACCAGTAATTCTGTCGATTGACGGTACTCTTAGAAACGACGAACTTACGAAAATAAGATTATAAATCGCTGAGGTGATTTTGTACTCTTCGTAGTGTATTACCTCGAAAGTTTATTCTAGAAATTTCACCGCTGTTACGGCTATGAGACCTGCAACAAATTCTTATTTAACCAGTAATTCTGTCGATTGACGGTACTCTTAGAAACGACGAACTTACGAAAATAAGATTATAAATCGCTGAGGTGGTTTTGTACTCTTCGTAGTGTATTACCTCGAAAGTTTATTCTAGAAATTTCACCGCTGTTACGGCTATGAGACCTGCAACAAATTCTAATTTAACCAGTAATTCTGTCGATTGACGGTACTCTTAGAAACGACGAACTTACGAAAATAAGATTATAAATCGCTGAGGTGGTTTTGTACTCTTCGTAGTGTATTACCTCGAAAGTTTATTCTACTTATTTCACCGCTGTTACGGCTATTAGACCTGCAACAGATTCTCATTTAACCAGTAATTTTGTCGATTGACGGTACTCTTAGAAACGAAGAACTTACGAAAATAAGATTATAAATCGCTGAGGTGGTTTTGTACTCTTCGTAGTGTATTGTCTCGAAAGTTTATTCTACACATTTCACCGCTGTTACGGCTGTTAGACCTGCAACAGATTCTAATTTAACCAGTAATTCTGTCGATTGACGGTACTGTGAGGAACGAAGAACTTACGAAAATAAGATTATAAATCGCTGAGGTGGTTTTGTACTCTTCGTAGTGTATTGTCTCGAAAGTTTATTCTACACATTTCACCGCTTTTACGGCTACTAGACCTGCAACAGATTCTAATCTAACCAGTAATTCTGTCGATTGACGGTACTCTTAGAAACGACGAACTTACGAAAATAAGATTATAAATCGCTGAGGTGATTTTGTACTCTTCGTAGTGTATTACCTCGAAAGTTTATTCTAGAAATTTCACCCCTGTTACGGCTATGAGACCTGCAACAAATTCTAATTTAACCAGTAATTCTGTCGATTGACAGTACTCTGAGGAACGGCGAACTTAGGAAAATAACATTATAAATTGCTGAGGTGGTTTTGTACTCTTCGTAGTGTATTACCTCGAAAGTTTATTCTACAAATTTCACCGCTGTTACGGCTATGAGACCTGCAACAGATTCTAATTTAACCAGTGATTCTGTCTATTGACGGTACTCTTAGAAACGACGAACTTACGAAAATAAGATTATAAATCGCTGAGGTGGTTTTGTACTCTTCGTAGTGTATTACCTCGAAAGTTTATTCTACTTATTTCACCGCTGTTACGGCTATTAGACCTGCAACACATTCTCATTTAACCAGTAATTCTGTCGATTGACGGTACTCTTAGAAACGACGAACTTACGAAAATAAGATTATAAATCGCTGAGGTGGTTTTGTACTCTTCGTAGTGTATTGTCTCGAAAGTTTATTCTACACATTTCACCGCTGTTACGGCTGTTAGACCTGCAACAGATTCTAATTTAACCAGTAATTCTATCGATTGACGGTACTGTGAGGAACGAAGAACTTACGAAAATAAGATTATAAATCGCTGAGGTGGTTTTGTACTCTTCGTAGTGTATTGTCTCGAAAGTTTATTCTACACATTTCACCGCTGTTACGGCTACTAGACCTGCAACAGATTCTAATTTAACCAGTAATTCTGTCGATTGACGGTACTCTTAGAAACGTCGAACTTACGAAAATAAGATTATAAATCGCTGAGGTGATTTTGTACTCTTCGTAGTGTATTACCTCGAAAGTTTATTCTACAAATTTCACCGCTGTTACGTCTATTAGACCTGCAACAGATTCTAATTTAACCAGTAATTCTGTCAATTGACGGTTCTCTTAGGAACGAAGAACTTACGAAAATAAGATTATAAATCGCTGAGGTGGTTTTGTACTCTTCGTAGTGTATTGTCTCGAAAGTTTATTCTACACATTTCACCGCTGTTACGGCTATTAGACCTGCAACAGATTCTCATTTAACCAGTAATTTTGTCGATTGACGGTACTCTTAGAAACGACGAACTTACGAAAATAAGATTATAAATCGCTGAGGTGGTTTTGTACTCTTCGTAGTGTATTTTCTCGAAAGTTTATTCTACAAATTTCACCGCTGTTACGGCTATGAGACCTGCAACAGATTCTAATTTAACCAGTGATTCTGTCTATTGACGGTACTCTTAGAAACGACGAACTTACGAAAATAAGATTATAAATCGCTGAGGTGGTTTTGTTCTCTTCGTAGTGTATTACCTCGAAAGTTTATTCTACACATATCACCGCTGTTACGGCTATTAGACCTGCAACAGATTCTCATTTAACCAGTAATTCTGTCGATTGACGGTACTCTTAGAAACGAAGAACTTACGAAAATAAGATTATAAATCGCTGAGGTGGTTTTGTACTCTTCGTAGTGTATTGTCTCGAAAGTTTATTCTACACATTTCACCGCTGTTACGGCTATTAGACCTGCAACAGATTCTAATTTAACCAGTAATTCTGTCGAGTGACGGTACTCTGAGGAACGACGAACTTTCGAAAATAAGATTATAAATCGCTGAGGTGGTTTTGTACTCTTCGTAGTGTATTACCTCGAAAGTTTATTCTAGAAATTTCACCGCTGTTACGGCTATGAGACCTGCAACAAATTCTAATTTAACCGGTAATTCTGTCGATTGACGGTACTCTTAGAAACGACGAACTTACGAAAATAAGATTATAAATCGCTGAGGTGGTTTTGTACTCTTCGTAGTGTATTGTCTCGAAAGTTTATTCTACACATTTCACCGCTGTTACGGCTATTAGGCCTGCAACAGATTCTAATTTAACCAGTAATTCTGTCGATTGACAGTACTCTGAGGAACGGCGAACTTAGGAAAATAACATTATAAATTGCTGAGGTGGTTTTGTACTCTTCGTAGTGTATTGTCTCGAAAGTTTATTCTACACATTTCACCGCTGTTACGGCTATTAGACCTGCAACAGATTCTAATTTGACCAGTAATTCTGTCGAGTGACGGTACTCTGAGGAACGACGAACTTTCGAAAATAAGATAATAAATCGCTGAGGTGGTTTTGTACTCTTCGTAGTGTATTACCTCGAAAGTTTATTCTACAAATTTCACCGCTGTTACGGCTATGAGACCTGCAACAAATTCTAATTTAACCAGTGATTCTGTCTATTGACGGTACTCTTAGAAACGACGAACTTACGAAAATAAGATTATAAATCGCTGAGGTGGTTTTGTACTCTTCGTAGTGTATTTTCTCGAAAGTTTATTCTACAAATTTCACCGCTGTTACGGCTATGAGACCTGCAACAAATTCTAATTTAACCAGTGATTCTGTCTATTGACGGTACTCTTAGAAACGACGAACTTACGAAAATAAGATTATAAATCGCTGAGGTGGTTTTGTACTCTTCGTAGTGTATTACCTCGAAAGTTTATTCTAGAAATTTCACCGCTGTTACGGCTATGAGACCTGCAACAAATTCTAATTTAACCAGTAATTCTGTCGATTGACGGTACTCTTAGAAACGACGAACTTACGAAAATAAGATTATAAATCGCTGAGGTGGTTTTGTACTCTTCGTAGTGTATTACCTCGAAAGTTTATTCTACTTATTTCACCGCTGTTACGGCTATTAGACCTGCAACAGATTCTCATTTAACCAGTAATTTTGTCGATTGACGGTACTCTTAGAAACGACGAACTTACGAAAATAAGATTATAAATCGCTGAGGTGGTTTTGTACTCTTCGTAGTGTATTGTCTCGAAAGTTTATTCTACACATTTCACCGCTGTTACGGCTGTTAGACCTGCAACAGATTCTAATTTAACCAGTAATTCTGTCGATTGACGGTACTGTGAGGAACGAAGAACTTACGAAAATAAGATTATAAATCGCTGAGGTGGTTTTGTACTCTTCGTAGTGTATTGTCTCGAAAGTTTATTCTACACATTTCACCGCTTTTACGGCTACTAGACCTGCAACAGATTCTAATTTAACCAGTAATTCTGTCGATTGACGGTACTCTTAGAAACGACGAACTTACGAAAATAAGATTATAAATCGCTGAGGTGATTTTGTACTCTTCGTAGTGTATTACCTCGAAAGTTTATTCTAGAAATTTCACCGCTGTTACGGCTATGAGACCTGCAACAAATTCTAATTTAACCAGTAATTCTGTCGATTGACGGTACTCTTAGAAACGACGAACTTACGAAAATAAGATTATAAATCGCTGAGGTGGTTTTGTACTCTTCGTAGTGTATTGTCTCGAAAGTTTATTCTACACATTTCACCGCTGTTACGGCTATTAGGCCTGCAACAGATTCTAATTTAACCAGTAATTCTGTCGATTGACAGTACTCTGAGGAACGGCGAACTTAGGAAAATAACATTATAAATTGCTGAGGTGGTTTTGTACTCTTCGTAGTGTATTACCTCGAAAGTTTATTCTACAAATTTCACCGCTGTTACGGCTATGAGACCTGCAACAGATTCTAATTTAACCAGTGATTCTGTCTATTGACGGTACTCTTAGAAACGACGAACTTACGAAAATAAGATTATAAATCGCTGAGGTGGTTTTGTACTCTTCGTAGTGTATTACCTCGAAAGTTTATTCTACACATATCACCGCTGTTACGGCTATTAGACCTGCAACAGATTCTCATTTAACCAGTAATTCTGTCGATTGACGGTACTCTTAGAAACGAAGAACTTACGAAAATAAGATTATAAATCGCTGAGGTGGTTTTGTACTCTTCGTAGTGTATTTTCTCGAAAGTTTATTCTACAAATTTCACCGCTGTTACGGCTATGAGACCTGCAACAAATTCTAATTTAACCAGTGATTCTGTCTATTGACGGTACTCTTAGAAACGACGAACTTACGAAAATAAGATTATAAATCGCTGAGGTGGTTTTGTACTCTTCGTAGTGTATTACCTCGAAAGTTTATTCTAGAAATTTCACCGCTGTTACGGCTATGAGACCTGCAACAAATTCTAATTTAACCAGTAATTCTGTCGATTGACGGTACTCTTAGAAACGACGAACTTACGAAAATAAGATTATAAATCGCTGAGGTGGTTTTGTACTCTTCGTAGTGTATTACCTCGAAAGTTTATTCTACTTATTTCACCGCTGTTACGGCTATGAGACCTGCAACAGATTCTAATTTAACCAGTGATTCTGTCTATTGACGGTACTCTTAGAAACGACGAACTTACGAAAATAAGATTATAAATCGCTGAGGTGGTTTTGTACTCTTCGTAGTGTATTACCTCGAAAGTTTATTCTAGAAATTTCACCGCTGTTTCGGCTATGAGACCTGCAACAAATTCTAATTTAACCAGTAATTCTGTCGATTGACGGTACTCTTAGAAACGACGAACTTACGAAAATAAGATTATAAATCGCTGAGGTGGTTTTGTACTCTTCGTAGTGTATTACCTCGAAAGTTTATTCTACTTATTTCACCGCTGTTACGGCTATTAGACCTGCAACAGATTCTCATTTAACCAGTAATTTTGTCGATTGACGGTACTCTTAGAAACGACGAACTTACGAAAATAAGATTATAAATCGCTGAGGTGGTTTTGTACTCTTCGTAGTGTATTGTCTCGAAAGTTTATTCTACACATTTCACCGCTGTTACGGCTGTTAGACCTGCAACAGATTCTAATTTAACCAGTAATTCTGTCGATTGACGGTACTGTGAGGAACGAAGAACTTACGAAAATAAGATTATAAATCGCTGAGGTGGTTTTGTACTCTTCGTAGTGTATTGTCTCGAAAGTTTATTCTACACATTTCACCGCTGTTACGGCTGTTAGACCTGCAACAGATTCTAATTTAACCAGTAATTCTGTCGATTGACGGTACTGTGAGGAACGAAGAACTTACGAAAATAAGATTATAAATCGCTGAGGTGGTTTTGTACTCTTCGTAGTGTATTGTCTCGAAAGTTTATTCTTCACATTTCACCGCTTTTACGGCTACTAGACCTGCAACAGATTCTAATTTAACCAGTAATTCTGTCGATTGACGGTACTCTTAGAAACGACGAACTTACGAAAATAAGATTATAAATCGCTGAGGTGATTTTGTACTCTTCGTAGTGTATTACCTCGAAAGTTTATTCTAGAAATTTCACCGCTGTTACGGCTATGAGACCTGCAACAAATTCTAATTTAACCAGTAATTCTGTCGATTGACGGTACTCTTAGAAACGACGAACTTACGAAAATAAGATTATAAATCGCTGAGGTGGTTTTGTACTCTTCGTAGTGTATTGTCTCGAAAGTTTATTCTACACATTTCACCGCTGTTACGGCTATTAGACCTGCAACAGATTCTCATTTAACCAGTAATTCTGTCGATTGACGGTACTCTTAGAAACGAAGAACTTACGAAAATAAGATTATAAATCGCTGAGGTGGTTTTGTACTCTTCGTAGTGTATTACCTCGAAAGTTTATTCTATTTATTTCACCGCTGTTACGTCTATTAGACCTGCAACAGATTCTAATTTAACCAGTAATTCTGTCAATTGACGGTTCTCTTAGGAACGAAGAACTTACGAAAATAAGATTATAAATCGCTGAGGTGGTTTTGTACTCTTCGTAGTGTATTGTCTCGAAAGTTTATTCTACACATTTCACCGCTGTTACGGCTATTAGACCTGCAACAGATTCTCATTTAACCAGTAATTTTGTCGATTGACGGTACTCTTAGAAACGACGAACTTACGAAAATAAGATTATAAATCGCTGAGGTGGTTTTGTACTCTTCGTAGTGTATTTTCTCGAAAGTTTATTCTACAAATTTCACCGCTGTTACGGCTATGAGACCTGCAACAGATTCTCATTTAACCAGTAATTTTGTCGATTGACGGTACTCTTAGAAACGACGAACTTACGAAAATAAGATTATAAATCGCTGAGGTGGTTTTGTACTCTTCGTAGTGTATTTTCTCGAAAGTTTATTCTACTTATTTCACCGCTGTTACGGCTATGAGACCTGCAACAGATTCTAATTTAACCAGTGATTCTGTCTATTGACGGTACTCTTAGAAACGACGAACTTACGAAAATAAGATTATAAATCGCTGAGGTGGTTTTGTACTCTTCGTAGTGTATTACCTCGAAAGTTTATTCTACACATATCACCGCTGTTACGGCTATTAGACCTGCAACAGATTCTCATTTAACCAGTAATTCTGTCGATTGACGGTACTCTTAGAAACGAAGAACTTACGAAAATAAGATTATAAATCGCTGAGGTGGTTTTGTACTCTTCGTAGTGTATTGTCTCGAAAGTTTATTCTACACATTTCACCGCTGTTACGGCTATTAGACCTGCAACAGATTCTAATTTAACCAGTAATTCTGTCGATTGACGGTACTGTGAGGAACGACGAACTTACGAAAATAAGATTATAAATCGCTGAGGTGGTTTTGTACTCTTCGTAGTGTATTACCTCGAAAGTTTATTCTAGAAATTTCACCGCTGTTACGGCTATGAGACCTGCAACAAATTCTAATTTAACCGGTAATTCTGTCGATTGACGGTACTCTTAGAAACGACGAACTTACGAAAATAAGATTATAAATCGCTGAGGTGGTTTTGTACTCTTCGTAGTGTATTGTCTCGAAAGTTTATTCTACACATTTCACCGCTGTTACGGCTATTAGGCCTGCAACAGATTCTAATTTAACCAGTAATTCTGTCGATTGACAGTACTCTGAGGAACGGCGAACTTAGGAAAATAACATTATAAATTGCTGAGGTGGTTTTGTACTCTTCGTAGTGTATTGTCTCGAAAGTTTATTCTACACATTTCACCGCTGTTACGGCTATTAGACCTGCAACAGATTCTAATTTAACCAGTAATTCTGTCGAGTGACGGTACTCTGAGGAACGACGAACTTTCGAAAATAAGATTATAAATCGCTGAGGTGGTTTTGTACTCTTCGTAGTGTATTACCTCGAAAGTTTATTCTACAAATTTCACCGCTGTTACGGCTATGAGACCTGCAACAAATTCTAATTTAACCAGTGATTCTGTCTATTGACGGTACTCTTAGAAACGACGAACTTACGAAAATAAGATTATAAATCGCTGAGGTGGTTTTGTACTCTTCGTAGTGTATTACCTCGAAAGTTTATTCTAGAAATTTCACCGCTGTTACGGCTATGAGACCTGCAACAAATTCTAATTTAACCAGTAATTCTGTCGATTGACGGTACTCTTAGAAACGACGAACTTACGAAAATAAGATTATAAATCGCTGAGGTGGTTTTGTACTCTTCGTAGTGTATTACCTCGAAAGTTTATTCTACTTATTTCACCGCTGTTACGGCTATGAGACCTGCAACAGATTCTAATTTAACCAGTGATTCTGTCTATTGACGGTACTCTTAGAAACGACGAACTTACGAAAATAAGATTATAAATCGCTGAGGTGGTTTTGTACTCTTCGTAGTGTATTACCTCGAAAGTTTATTCTAGAAATTTCACCGCTGTTACGGCTATGAGACCTGCAACAAATTCTAATTTAACCAGTAATTCTGTCGATTGACGGTACTCTTAGAAACGACGAACTTACGAAAATAAGATTATAAATCGCTGAGGTGGTTTTGTACTCTTCGTAGTGTATTACCTCGAAAGTTTATTGTACTTATTTCACCGCTGTTACGGCTATTAGACCTGCAACAGATTCTCATTTAACCAGTAATTTTGTCGATTGACGGTACTCTTAGAAACGACGAACTTACGAAAATAAGATTATAAATCGCTGAGGTGGTTTTGTACTCTTCGTAGTGTATTACCTCGAAAGTTTATTCTAGAAATTTCACCGCTGTTACGGCTATGAGACCTGCAACAAATTCTAATTTAACCAGTAATTCTGTCGATTGACGGTACTGTGAGGAACGACGAACTTACGAAAATAAGATTATAAATCGCTGAGGTGGTTTTGTACTCTTCGTAGTGTATTACCTCGAAAGTTTATTCTACACATTTCACCGCTGTTACGGCTATTAGGCCAGCAACAGATTTTAATTTAACTAGTAATTCTGTCGATTGACAGTACTCTGAGGAACGGCGAACTTACGAAAATAAGATTATAAATCGCTGAGGTGGTTTTGTACTCTTCGTAGTGTATTACCTCGAAAGTTTATTCTACAAATTTCACCGCTGTTACGGCTATGAGACCTGCAACAGATTCTAATTTAACCAGTAATTCTGTCGATATACGGTACTCTGAGGAACGACGAACTTACGAAAATAAGATTATAAATCGCTGAGGTGGTTTTGTACTCTTCGTAGTGTATTACCTCGAAAGTTTATTCTACAAATTTCACCGCTGTTACGGCTATGAGACCTGCAACAGATTCTAATTTAACCAGTGATTCTGTCTATTGACGGTACTCTTAGAAACGACGAACTTACGAAAATAAGATTATAAATCGCTGAGGTGGTTTTGTACTCTTCGTAGTGTATTACCTCGAAAGTTTATTCTACAAATTTCACCGCTGTTACGGCTATGAGACCTGCAACAAATTCTAATTTAACCAGTAATTTTGTCGATTGACGGTACTCTTAGAAACGACGAACTTACGAAAATAAGATTATAAATCGCTGAGGTGGTTTTGTACTCTTCGTAGTGTATTGTCTCGAAAGTTTATTCTACACATTTCACCGCTGTTACGGCTGTTAGACCTGCAACAGATTCTAATTTAACCAGTAATTCTGTCGATTGACGGTACTGTGAGGAACGAAGAACTTACGAAAATAAGATTATAAATCGCTGAGGTGGTTTTGTACTCTTCGTAGTGTATTGTCTCGAAAGTTTATTCTACACATTTCACCGCTTTTACGGCTACTTGACCTGCAACAGATTCTAATCTAACCAGTAATTCTGTCGATTGACGGTACTCTTAGAAACGACGAACTTACGAAAATAAGATTATAAATCGCTGAGGTGATTTTGTACTCTTCGTAGTGTATTACCTCGAAAGTTTATTCTAGAAATTTCACCCCTGTTACGGCTATGAGACCTGCAACAAATTCTAATTTAACCAGTAATTCTGTCGATTGACGGTACTCTTAGAAACGACGAACTTACGAAAATAAGATTATAAATCGCTGAGGTGGTTTTGTACTCTTCGTAGTGTATTGTCTCGAAAGTTTATTCTACACATTTCACCGCTGTTACGGCTATTAGGCCTGCAACAGATTCTAATTTAACCAGTAATTCTGTCGATTGACAGTACTCTGAGGAACGGCGAACTTAGGAAAATAACATTATAAATTGCTGAGGTGGTTTTGTACTCTTCGTAGTGTATTACCTCGAAAGTTTATTCTACAAATTTCACCGCTGTTACGGCTATGAGACCTGCAACAGATTCTAATTTAACCAGTGATTCTGTCTATTGACGGTACTCTTAGAAACGACGAACTTACGAAAATAAGATTATAAATCGCTGAGGTGGTTTTGTACTCTTCGTAGTGTATTACCTCGAAAGTTTATTCTACTTATTTCACCGCTGTTACGGCTATTAGACCTGCAACACATTCTCATTTAACCAGTAATTCTGTCGATTGACGGTACTCTTAGAAACGACGAACTTACGAAAATAAGATTATAAATCGCTGAGGTGGTTTTGTACTCTTCGTAGTGTATTGTCTCGAAAGTTTATTCTACACATTTCACCGCTGTTACGGCTGTTAGACCTGCAACAGATTCTAATTTAACCAGTAATTCTATCGATTGACGGTACTGTGAGGAACGAAGAACTTACGAAAATAAGATTATAAATCGCTGAGGTGGTTTTGTACTCTTCGTAGTGTATTGTCTCGAAAGTTTATTCTACACATTTCACCGCTGTTACGGCTACTAGACCTGCAACAGATTCTAATTTAACCAGTAATTCTGTCGATTGACGGTACTCTTAGAAACGTCGAACTTACGAAAATAAGATTATAAATCGCTGAGGTGATTTTGTACTCTTCGTAGTGTATTACCTCGAAAGTTTATTCTACAAATTTCACCGCTGTTACGTCTATAAGACCTGCAACAGATTCTAATTTAACCAGTAATTCTGTCAATTGACGGTTCTCTTAGGAACGAAGAACTTACGAAAATAAGATTATAAATCGCTGAGGTGGTTTTGTACTCTTCGTAGTGTATTGTCTCGAAAGTTTATTCTACACATTTCACCGCTGTTACGGCTATTAGACCTGCAACAGATTCTCATTTAACCAGTAATTTTGTCGATTGACGGTACTCTTAGAAACGACGAACTTACGAAAATAAGATTATAAATCGCTGAGGTGGTTTTGTACTCTTCGTAGTGTATTTTCTCGAAAGTTTATTCTACAAATTTCACCGCTGTTACGGCTATGAGACCTGCAACAGATTCTAATTTAACCAGTGATTCTGTCTATTGACGGTACTCTTAGAAACGACGAACTTACGAAAATAAGATTATAAATCGCTGAGGTGGTTTTGTTCTCTTCGTAGTGTATTACCTCGAAAGTTTATTCTACACATATCACCGCTGTTACGGCTATTAGACCTGCAACAGATTCTCATTTAACCAGTAATTCTGTCGATTGACGGTACTCTTAGAAACGAAGAACTTACGAAAATAAGATTATAAATCGCTGAGGTGGTTTTGTACTCTTCGTAGTGTATTGTCTCGAAAGTTTATTCTACACATTTCACCGCTGTTACGGCTATTAGACCTGCAACAGATTCTAATTTAACCAGTAATTCTGTCGAGTGACGGTACTCTGAGGAACGACGAATTTTCGAAAATAAGATTATAAATCGCTGAGGTGGTTTTGTACTCTTCGTAGTGTATTACCTCGAAAGTTTATTCTAGAAATTTCACCGCTGTTACGGCTATGAGACCTGCAACAAATTCTAATTTAACCGGTAATTCTGTCGATTGACGGTACTCTTAGAAACGACGAACTTACGAAAATAAGATTATAAATCGCTGAGGTGGTTTTGTACTCTTCGTAGTGTATTGTCTCGAAAGTTTATTCTACACATTTCACCGCTGTTACGGCTATTAGGCCTGCAACAGATTCTAATTTAACCAGTAATTCTGTCGATTGACAGTACTCTGAGGAACGGCGAACTTAGGAAAATAACATTATAAATTGCTGAGGTGGTTTTGTACTCTTCGTAGTGTATTGTCTCGAAAGTTTATTCTACACATTTCACCGCTGTTACGGCTATTAGACCTGCAACAGATTCTAATTTGACCAGTAATTCTGTCGAGTGACGGTACTCTGAGGAACGACGAACTTTCGAAAATAAGATTATAAATCGCTGAGGTGGTTTTGTACTCTTCGTAGTGTATTACCTCGAAAGTTTATTCTACAAATTTCACCGCTGTTACGGCTATGAGACCTGCAACAAATTCTAATTTAACCAGTGATTCTGTCTATTGACGGTACTCTTAGAAACGACGAACTTACGAAAATAAGATTATAAATCGCTGAGGTGGTTTTGTACTCTTCGTAGTGTATTTTCTCGAAAGTTTATTCTACAAATTTCACCGCTGTTACGGCTATGAGACCTGCAACAAATTCTAATTTAACCAGTGATTCTGTCTATTGACGGTACTCTTAGAAACGACGAACTTACGAAAATAAGATTATAAATCGCTGAGGTGGTTTTGTACTCTTCGTAGTGTATTACCTCGAAAGTTTATTCTAGAAATTTCACCGCTGTTACGGCTATGAGACCTGCAACAAATTCTAATTTAACCAGTAATTCTGTCGATTGACGGTACTCTTAGAAACGACGAACTTACGAAAATAAGATTATAAATCGCTGAGGTGGTTTTGTACTCTTCGTAGTGTATTACCTCGAAAGTTTATTCTACTTATTTCACCGCTGTTACGGCTATGAGACCTGCAACAGATTCTAATTTAACCAGTGATTCTGTCTATTGACGGTACTCTTAGAAACGACGAACTTACGAAAATAAGATTATAAATCGCTGAGGTGGTTTTGTACTCTTCGTAGTGTATTACCTCGAACGTTTATTCTAGAAATTTCACCGCTGTTACGGCTATGAGACCTGCAACAAATTCTAATTTAACCAGTAATTCTGTCGATTGACGGTACTCTTAGAAACGACGAACTTACGAAAATAAGATTATAAATCGCTGAGGTGGTTTTGTACTCTTCGTAGTGTATTACCTCGAAAGTTTATTCTACTTATTTCACCGCTGTTACGGCTATTAGACCTGCAACAGATTCTCATTTAACCAGTAATTTTGTCGATTGACGGTACTCTTAGAAACGACGAACTTACGAAAATAAGATTATAAATCGCTGAGGTGGTTTTGTACTCTTCGTAGTGTATTGTCTCGAAAGTTTATTCTACACATTTCACCGCTGTTACGGCTGTTAGACCTGCAACAGATTCTAATTTAACCAGTAATTCTGTCGATTGACGGTACTGTGAGGAACGAAGAACTTACGAAAATAAGATTATAAATCGCTGAGGTGGTTTTGTACTCTTCGTAGTGTATTGTCTCGAAAGTTTATTCTACACATTTCACCGCTTTTACGGCTACTAGACCTGCAACAGATTCTAATTTAACCAGTAATTCTGTCGATTGACGGTACTCTTAGAAACGACGAACTTACGAAAATAAGATTATAAATCGCTGAGGTGATTTTGTACTCTTCGTAGTGTATTACCTCGAAAGTTTATTCTAGAAATTTCACCGCTGTTACGGCTATGAGACCTGCAACAAATTCTAATTTAACCAGTAATTCTGTCGATTGACGGTACTCTTAGAAACGACGAACTTACGAAAATAAGATTATAAATCGCTGAGGTGGTTTTGTACTCTTCGTAGTGTATTGTCTCGAAAGTTTATTCTACACATTTCACCGCTGTTACGGCTATTAGGCCTGCAACAGATTCTAATTTAACCAGTAATTCTGTCGATTGACAGTACTCTGAGGAACGGCGAACTTAGGAAAATAACATTATAAATTGCTGAGGTGGTTTTGTACTCTTCGTAGTGTATTACCTCGAAAGTTTATTCTACAAATTTCACCGCTGTTACGGCTATGAGACCTGCAACAGATTCTAATTTAACCAGTGATTCTGTCTATTGACGGTACTCTTAGAAACGACGAACTTACGAAAATAAGATTATAAATCGCTGAGGTGGTTTTGTACTCTTCGTAGTGTATTACCTCGAAAGTTTATTCTACACATATCACCGCTGTTACGGCTATTAGACCTGCAACAGATTCTCATTTAACCAGTAATTCTGTCGATTGACGGTACTCTTAGAAACGAAGAACTTACGAAAATAAGATTATAAATCGCTGAGGTGGTTTTGTACTCTTCGTAGTGTATTTTCTCGAAAGTTTATTCTACAAATTTCACCGCTGTTACGGCTATGAGACCTGCAACAAATTCTAATTTAACCAGTGATTCTGTCTATTGACGGTACTCTTAGAAACGACGAACTTACGAAAATAAGATTATAAATCGCTGAGGTGGTTTTGTACTCTTCGTAGTGTATTACCTCGAAAGTTTATTCTAGAAATTTCACCGCTGTTACGGCTATGAGACCTGCAACAAATTCTAATTTAACCAGTAATTCTGTCGATTGACGGTACTCTTAGAAACGACGAACTTACGAAAATAAGATTATAAATCGCTGAGGTGGTTTTGTACTCTTCGTAGTGTATTACCTCGAAAGTTTATTCTACTTATTTCACCGCTGTTACGGCTATGAGACCTGCAACAGATTCTAATTTAACCAGTGATTCTGTCTATTGACGGTACTCTTAGAAACGACGAACTTACGAAAATAAGATTATAAATCGCTGAGGTGGTTTTGTACTCTTCGTAGTGTATTACCTCGAAAGTTTATTCTAGAAATTTCACCGCTGTTTCGGCTATGAGACCTGCAACAAATTCTAATTTAACCAGTAATTCTGTCGATTGACGGTACTCTTAGAAACGACGAACTTACGAAAATAAGATTATAAATCGCTGAGGTGGTTTTGTACTCTTCGTAGTGTATTACCTCGAAAGTTTATTCTACTTATTTCACCGCTGTTACGGCTATTAGACCTGCAACAGATTCTCATTTAACCAGTAATTTTGTCGATTGACGGTACTCTTAGAAACGACGAACTTACGAAAATAAGATTATAAATCGCTGAGGTGGTTTTGTACTCTTCGTAGTGTATTGTCTCGAAAGTTTATTCTACACATTTCACCGCTGTTACGGCTGTTAGACCTGCAACAGATTCTAATTTAACCAGTAATTCTGTCGATTGACGGTACTGTGAGGAACGAAGAACTTACGAAAATAAGATTATAAATCGCTGAGGTGGTTTTGTACTCTTCGTAGTGTATTGTCTCGAAAGTTTATTCTTCACATTTCACCGCTTTTACGGCTACTAGACCTGCAACAGATTCTAATTTAACCAGTAATTCTGTCGATTGACGGTACTCTTAGAAACGACGAACTTACGAAAATAAGATTATAAATCGCTGAGGTGATTTTGTACTCTTCGTAGTGTATTACCTCGAAAGTTTATTCTAGAAATTTCACCGCTGTTACGGCTATGAGACCTGCAACAAATTCTAATTTAACCAGTAATTCTGTCGATTGACGGTACTCTTAGAAACGACGAACTTACGAAAATAAGATTATAAATCGCTGAGGTGGTTTTGTACTCTTCGTAGTGTATTGTCTCGAAAGTTTATTCTACACATTTCACCGCTGTTACGGCTATTAGGCCTGCAACAGATTCTAATTTAACCAGTAATTCTGTCGATTGACAGTACTCTGAGGAACGGCGAACTTAGGAAAATAACATTATAAATTGCTGAGGTGGTTTTGTACTCTTCGTAGTGTATTACCTCGAAAGTTTATTCTACAAATTTCACCGCTGTTACGGCTATGAGACCTGCAACAGATTCTAATTTAACCAGTGATTCTGTCTATTGACGGTACTCTTAGAAACGACGAACTTACGAAAATAAGATTATAAATCGCTGAGGTGGTTTTGTACTCTTCGTAGTGTATTACCTCGAAAGTTTATTCTACACATATCACCGCTGTTACGGCTATTAGACCTGCAACAGATTCTCATTTAACCAGTAATTCTGTCGATTGACGGTACTCTTAGAAACGAAGAACTTACGAAAATAAGATTATAAATCGCTGAGGTGGTTTTGTACTCTTCGTAGTGTATTACCTCGAAAGTTTATTCTATTTATTTCACCGCTGTTACGTCTATTAGACCTGCAACAGATTCTAATTTAACCAGTAATTCTGTCAATTGACGGTTCTCTTAGGAACGAAGAACTTACGAAAATAAGATTATAAATCGCTGAGGTGGTTTTGTACTCTTCGTAGTGTATTGTCTCGAAAGTTTATTCTACACATTTCACCGCTGTTACGGCTATTAGACCTGCAACAGATTCTCATTTAACCAGTAATTTTGTCGATTGACGGTACTCTTAGAAACGACGAACTTACGAAAATAAGATTATAAATCGCTGAGGTGGTTTTGTACTCTTCGTAGTGTATTTTCTCGAAAGTTTATTCTACAAATTTCACCGCTGTTACGGCTATGAGACCTGCAACAGATTCTCATTTAACCAGTAATTTTGTCGATTGACGGTACTCTTAGAAACGACGAACTTACGAAAATAAGATTATAAATCGCTGAGGTGGTTTTGTACTCTTCGTAGTGTATTTTCTCGAAAGTTTATTCTACTTATTTCACCGCTGTTACGGCTATGAGACCTGCAACAGATTCTAATTTAACCAGTGATTCTGTCTATTGACGGTACTCTTAGAAACGACGAACTTACGAAAATAAGATTATAAATCGCTGAGGTGGTTTTGTACTCTTCGTAGTGTATTACCTCGAAAGTTTATTCTACACATATCACCGCTGTTACGGCTATTAGGCCTGCAACAGATTCTAATTTAACCAGTAATTCTGTCGATTGACAGTACTCTGAGGAACGGCGAACTTAGGAAAATAACATTATAAATTGCTGAGGTGGTTTTGTACTCTTCGTAGTGTATTGTCTCGAAAGTTTATTCTACACATTTCACCGCTGTTACGGCTATTAGACCTGCAACAGATTCTAATTTAACCAGTAATTCTGTCGAGTGACGGTACTCTGAGGAACGACGAACTTTCGAAAATAAGATTATAAATCGCTGAGGTGGTTTTGTACTCTTCGTAGTGTATTACCTCGAAAGTTTATTCTACAAATTTCACCGCTGTTACGGCTATGAGACCTGCAACAAATTCTAATTTAACCAGTGATTCTGTCTATTGACGGTACTCTTAGAAACGACGAACTTACGAAAATAAGATTATAAATCGCTGAGGTGGTTTTGTACTCTTCGTAGTGTATTACCTCGGAAGTTTATTCTACTTATTTCACCGCTGTTACGGCTATTAGACCTGCAACAGATTCTCATTTAACCAGTTATTTTGTCGATTGACGGTACTCTTAGAAACGACGAACTTACGAAAATAAGATTATAAATCGCTGAGGTGGTTTTGTACTCTTCGTAGTGTATTACCTCGAAAGTTTATTCTAGAAATTTCACCGCTGTTACGGCTATGAGACCTGCAACAAATTCTAATTTAACCAGTAATTCTGTCGATTGACGGTACTCTTAGAAACGACGAACTTACGAAAATAAGATTATAAATCGCTGAGGTGGTTTTGTACTCTTCGTAGTGTATTACCTCGAAAGTTTATTCTACTTATTTCACCGCTGTTACGGCTATGAGACCTGCAACAGATTCTAATTTAACCAGTGATTCTGTCTATTGACGGTACTCTTAGAAACGACGAACTTACGAAAATAAGATTATAAATCGCTGAGGTGGTTTTGTACTCTTCGTAGTGTATTACCTCGAAAGTTTATTCTAGAAATTTCACCGCTGTTACGGCTATGAGACCTGCAACAAATTCTAATTTAACCAGTAATTCTGTCGATTGACGGTACTCTTAGAAACGACGAACTTACGAAAATAAGATTATAAATCGCTGAGGTGGTTTTGTACTCTTCGTAGTGTATTACCTCGAAAGTTTATTCTACTTATTTCACCGCTGTTACGGCTATTAGACCTGCAACAGATTCTCATTTAACCAGTAATTTTGTCGATTGACGGTACTCTTAGAAACGACGAACTTACGAAAATAAGATTATAAATCGCTGAGGTGGTTTTGTACTCTTCGTAGTGTATTACCTCGAAAGTTTATTCTAGAAATTTCACCGCTGTTACGGCTATGAGACCTGCAACAAATTCTAATTTAACCAGTAATTCTGTCGATTGACGGTACTGTGAGGAACGACGAACTTACGAAAATAAGATTATAAATCGCTGAGGTGGTTTTGTACTCTTCGTAGTGTATTACCTCGAAAGTTTATTCTACACATTTCACCGCTGTTACGGCTATTAGGCCAGCAACAGATTTTAATTTAACTAGTAATTCTGTCGATTGACAGTACTCTGAGGAACGGCGAACTTACGAAAATAAGATTATAAATCGCTGAGGTGGTTTTGTACTCTTCGTAGTGTATTACCTCGAAAGTTTATTCTACAAATTTCACCGCTGTTACGGCTATGAGACCTGCAACAGATTCTAATTTAACCAGTAATTCTGTCGATATACGGTACTCTGAGGAACGACGAACTTACGAAAATAAGATTATAAATCGCTGAGGTGGTTTTGTACTCTTCGTAGTGTATTACCTCGAAAGTTTATTCTACAAATTTCACCGCTGTTACGGCTATGAGACCTGCAACAGATTCTAATTTAACCAGTGATTCTGTCTATTGACGGTACTCTTAGAAACGACGAACTTACGAAAATAAGATTATAAATCGCTGAGGTGGTTTTGTACTCTTCGTAGTGTATTACCTCGAAAGTTTATTCTACAAATTTCACCGCTGTTACGGCTATGAGACCTGCAACAAATTCTAATTTAACCAGTAATTTTGTCGATTGACGGTACTCTTAGAAACGACGAACTTACGAAAATAAGATTATAAATCGCTGAGGTGGTTTTGTACTCTTCGTAGTGTATTGTCTCGAAAGTTTATTCTACACATTTCACCGCTGTTACGGCTATTAGACCTGCAACAGATTCTCATTTAACCAGTAATTTTGTCGATTGACGGTACTCTTAGAAACGACGAACTTACGAAAATAAGATTATAAATCGCTGAGGTGGTTTTGTACTCTTCGTAGTGTATTTTCTCGAAAGTTTATTCTACAAATTTCACCGCTGTTACGGCTATGAGACCTGCAACAGATTCTAATTTAACCAGTGATTCTGTCTATTGACGGTACTCTTAGAAACGACGAACTTACGAAAATAAGATTATAAATCGCTGAGGTGGTTTTGTACTCTTCGTAGTGTATTACCTCGAAAGTTTATTCTACACATATCACCGCTGTTACGGCTATTAGACCTGCAACAGATTCTCATTTAACCAGTAATTCTGTCGATTGACGGTACTCTTAGAAACGAAGAACTTACGAAAATAAGATTATAAATCGCTGAGGTGGTTTTGTACTCTTCGTAGTGTATTGTCTCGAAAGTTTATTCTACACATTTCACCGCTGTTACGGCTATTAGACCTGCAACAGATTCTAATTTAACCAGTAATTCTGTCGATTGACGGTACTGTGAGGAACGACGAACTTACGAAAATAAGATTATAAATCGCTGAGGTGGTTTTGTACTCTTCGTAGTGTATTACCTCGAAAGTTTATTCTACACATATCACCGCTGTTACGGCTATTAGACCTGCAACAGATTCTAATTTAACCAGTAATTCTGTCGATTGACGGTACTGTGAGGAACGACGAACTCATGAAAATAAGATTATAAATCGCTGAGGTGGTTTTGTACTCTTCGTAGTGTATTACCTCGAAAGTTTATTCTACACATTTCACCGCTGTTACGGCTATTAGGCCAGCAACAGATTTTAATTTAACTAGTAATTCTGTCGATTGACAGTACTCTGAGGAACGGCGAACTTACGAAAATAAGATTATAAATCGCTGAGGTGGTTTTGTACTCTTCGTAGTGTATTACCTCGAAAGTTTATTCTACAAATTTCACCGCTGTTACGGCTATGAGACCTGCAACAGATTCTCATTTAACCAGTTATTTTGTCGATTGACGGTACTCTTAGAAACGACGAACTTACGAAAATAAGATTATAAATCGCTGAGGTGGTTTTGTACTCTTCGTAGTGTATTACCTCGAAAGTTTATTCTAGAAATTTCACCGCTGTTACGGCTATGAGACCTGCAACAAATTCTAATTTAACCAGTAATTCTGTCGATTGACGGTACTCTTAGAAACGACGAACTTACGAAAATAAGATTATAAATCGCTGAGGTGGTTTTGTACTCTTCGTAGTGTATTACCTCGAAAGTTTATTCTACTTATTTCACCGCTGTTACGGCTATGAGACCTGCAACAGATTCTAATTTAACCAGTGATTCTGTCTATTGACGGTACTCTTAGAAACGACGAACTTACGAAAATAAGATTATAAATCGCTGAGGTGGTTTTGTACTCTTCGTAGTGTATTACCTCGAAAGTTTATTCTAGAAATTTCACCGCTGTTACGGCTATGAGACCTGCAACAAATTCTAATTTAACCAGTAATTCTGTCGATTGACGGTACTCTTAGAAACGACGAACTTACGAAAATAAGATTATAAATCGCTGAGGTGGTTTTGTACTCTTCGTAGTGTATTACCTCGAAAGTTTATTCTACTTATTTCACCGCTGTTACGGCTATTAGACCTGCAACAGATTCTCATTTAACCAGTAATTTTGTCGATTGACGGTACTCTTAGAAACGACGAACTTACGAAAATAAGATTATAAATCGCTGAGGTGGTTTTGTACTCTTCGTAGTGTATTACCTCGAAAGTTTATTCTAGAAATTTCACCGCTGTTACGGCTATGAGACCTGCAACAAATTCTAATTTAACCAGTAATTCTGTCGATTGACGGTACTGTGAGGAACGACGAACTTACGAAAATAAGATTATAAATCGCTGAGGTGGTTTTGTACTCTTCGTAGTGTATTACCTCGAAAGTTTATTCTACACATTTCACCGCTGTTACGGCTATTAGGCCAGCAACAGATTTTAATTTAACTAGTAATTCTGTCGATTGACAGTACTCTGAGGAACGGCGAACTTACGAAAATAAGATTATAAATCGCTGAGGTGGTTTTGTACTCTTCGTAGTGTATTACCTCGAAAGTTTATTCTACAAATTTCACCGCTGTTACGGCTATGAGACCTGCAACAGATTCTAATTTAACCAGTAATTCTGTCGATATACGGTACTCTGAGGAACGACGAACTTACGAAAATAAGATTATAAATCGCTGAGGTGGTTTTGTACTCTTCGTAGTGTATTACCTCGAAAGTTTATTCTACAAATTTCACCGCTGTTACGGCTATGAGACCTGCAACAGATTCTAATTTAACCAGTGATTCTGTCTATTGACGGTACTCTTAGAAACGACGAACTTACGAAAATAAGATTATAAATCGCTGAGGTGGTTTTGTACTCTTCGTAGTGTATTACCTCGAAAGTTTATTCTACAAATTTCACCGCTGTTACGGCTATGAGACCTGCAACAAATTCTAATTTAACCAGTAATTTTGTCGATTGACGGTACTCTTAGAAACGACGAACTTACGAAAATAAGATTATAAATCGCTGAGGTGGTTTTGTACTCTTCGTAGTGTATTGTCTCGAAAGTTTATTCTACACATTTCACCGCTGTTACGGCTATTAGACCTGCAACAGATTCTCATTTAACCAGTAATTTTGTCGATTGACGGTACTCTTAGAAACGACGAACTTACGAAAATAAGATTATAAATCGCTGAGGTGGTTTTGTACTCTTCGTAGTGTATTTTCTCGAAAGTTTATTCTACAAATTTCACCGCTGTTACGGCTATGAGACCTGCAACAGATTCTAATTTAACCAGTGATTCTGTCTATTGACGGTACTCTTAGAAACGACGAACTTACGAAAATAAGATTATAAATCGCTGAGGTGGTTTTGTACTCTTCGTAGTGTATTACCTCGAAAGTTTATTCTACACATATCACCGCTGTTACGGCTATTAGACCTGCAACAGATTCTCATTTAACCAGTAATTCTGTCGATTGACGGTACTCTTAGAAACGAAGAACTTACGAAAATAAGATTATAAATCGCTGAGGTGGTTTTGTACTCTTCGTAGTGTATTGTCTCGAAAGTTTATTCTACACATTTCACCGCTGTTACGGCTATTAGACCTGCAACAGATTCTAATTTAACCAGTAATTCTGTCGATTGACGGTACTGTGAGGAACGACGAACTTACGAAAATAAGATTATAAATCGCTGAGGTGGTTTTGTACTCTTCGTAGTGTATTACCTCGAAAGTTTATTCTACACATATCACCGCTGTTACGGCTATTAGACCTGCAACAGATTCTAATTTAACCAGTAATTCTGTCGATTGACGGTACTGTGAGGAACGACGAACTCATGAAAATAAGATTATAAATCGCTGAGGTGGTTTTGTACTCTTCGTAGTGTATTACCTCGAAAGTTTATTCTACACATTTCACCGCTGTTACGGCTATTAGGCCAGCAACAGATTTTAATTTAACTAGTAATTCTGTCGATTGACAGTACTCTGAGGAACGGCGAACTTACGAAAATAAGATTATAAATCGCTGAGGTGGTTTTGTACTCTTCGTAGTGTATTACCTCGAAAGTTTATTCTACAAATTTCACCGCTGTTACGGCTATGAGACCTGCAACAGATTCTAATTTAACCAGTGATTCTGTCTATTGACGGTACTCTTAGAAACGACGAACTTACGAAAATAAGATTATAAATCGCTGAGGTGGTTTTGTACTCTTCGTAGTGTATTACCTCGAAAGTTTATTCTACAAATTTCACCGCTGTTACGGCTATGAGACCTGCAACAAATTCTAATTTAACCAGTAATTTTGTCGATTGACGGTACTCTTAGAAACGACGAACTTACGAAAATAAGATTATAAATCGCTGAGGTGGTTTTGTACTCTTCGTAGTATATTACCTCGAAAGTTTATTCTACAAATTTCACCGCTGTTACGGCTATGAGACCTGCAACAGATTCTAATTTAACCAGTGATTCTGTCTATTGACGGTACTCTGAGAAACGACGAACTTAGGAAAATAACATTATAAATTGCTGAGGTGGTTTTGTACTCTTCGTAGTGTATTGTCTCGAAAGTTTATTCTACACATTTCACCGCTGTTACGGCTATTAGACCTGCAACAGATTCTTATTTAACCAGTAATTCTGTCGATTGACGGTACTCTTAGAAACGAAGAACTTACGAAAATAAGATTATAAATCGCTGAGGTGGTTTTGTACTCCACGTAGTGTATTGTCTCGAATTTTATTCTACACATTTCACCGCTGTTACGGCTATTAGACCTGCAACAGATTCTAATTTAACCAGTAATTCTGTAGATTGACGGTACTCTGAGGAACGACGAACTTACAAAAATAAGATTATAAATCGCTGAGGTGGTTTTGTACTCTTCGTAGTGTATTGTCTCGAAAGTTTATTCTACACATTTCACCGCTGTTACGGCTATTAGACCTGCAACAGATTCTAATTTAACCAGTAATTCAGTCGTGACGGTACTCTGAGGAACGACGAACTTACGAAAATAAGATTATAAATCGCTGAGGTGGTTTTGTACTCCACGTAGTGTATTGTCTCAAAGGTTGATTCTACATATTTCACCGCTGTTACGGCTATTAGACCTGCAACAGATTCTTATTTAACCAGTAATTCTGTCGATTGACGGTACTCTTAGAAACGAAGAACTTACGAAAATAAGATTATAAATCGCTGAGGTGGTTTTGTACTCCACGTAGTGTATTGTCTCGAATTTTATTCTACACATTTCACCGCTGTTACGTCTATTAGACCTGCAACAGATTCTAATTTAACCAGTAATTCTGTAGATTGACGGTACTCTGAGGAACGACGAACTTACAAAAATAAGATTATAAATCGCTGAGGTGGTTTTGTACTCTTCGTAGTGTATTGTCTCGAAAGTTTATTCTACACATTTCACCGCTGTTACGGCTATTAGACCTGCAACAGATTCTAATTTAACCAGTAATTCAGTCGTGACGGTACTCTGAGGAACGACGAACTTACGAAAATAAGATTATAAATCGCTGAGGTGGTTTTGTACTCCACGTAGTGTATTGTCTCAAAGGTTGATTCTACATATTTCACCGCTGTTACGGCTATGAGACCTGCAACAGATTCTAATTTAACCAGTAATTCTGTCGATATACGGTACTCTGAGGAACGACGAACTTACGAAAATAAGATTATAAATCGCTGAGGTGGTTTTGTACTCTTCGTAGTGTATTACCTCGAAAGTTTATTCTACAAATTTCACCGCTGTTACGGCTATGAGACCTGCAACAGATTCTAATTTAACCAGTGATTCTGTCTATTGACGGTACTCTTAGAAACGACGAACTTACGAAAATAAGATTATAAATCGCTGAGGTGGTTTTGTACTCTTCGTAGTGTATTACCTCGAAAGTTTATTCTACAAATTTCACCGCTGTTACGGCTATGAGACCTGCAACAAATTCTAATTTAACCAGTAATTTTGTCGATTGACGGTACTCTTAGAAACGACGAACTTACGAAAATAAGATTATAAATCGCTGAGGTGGTTTTGTACTCTTCGTAGTGTATTGTCTCGAAAGTTTATTCTACACATTTCACCGCTGTTACGGCTATTAGACCTGCAACAGATTCTCATTTAACCAGTAATTTTGTCGATTGACGGTACTCTTAGAAACGACGAACTTACGAAAATAAGATTATAAATCGCTGAGGTGGTTTTGTACTCTTCGTAGTGTATTTTCTCGAAAGTTTATTCTACAAATTTCACCGCTGTTACGGCTATGAGACCTGCAACAGATTCTAATTTAACCAGTGATTCTGTCTATTGACGGTACTCTTAGAAACGACGAACTTACGAAAATAAGATTATAAATCGCTGAGGTGGTTTTGTACTCTTCGTAGTGTATTACCTCGAAAGTTTATTCTACACATATCACCGCTGTTACGGCTATTAGACCTGCAACAGATTCTCATTTAACCAGTAATTCTGTCGATTGACGGTACTCTTAGAAACGAAGAACTTACGAAAATAAGATTATAAATCGCTGAGGTGGTTTTGTACTCTTCGTAGTGTATTGTCTCGAAAGTTTATTCTACACATTTCACCGCTGTTACGGCTATTAGACCTGCAACAGATTCTAATTTAACCAGTAATTCTGTCGATTGACGGTACTGTGAGGAACGACGAACTTACGAAAATAAGATTATAAATCGCTGAGGTGGTTTTGTACTCTTCGTAGTGTATTACCTCGAAAGTTTATTCTACACATATCACCGCTGTTACGGCTATTAGACCTGCAACAGATTCTAATTTAACCAGTAATTCTGTGGATTGACGGTACTGTGAGGAACGACGAACTTATGAAAATAAGATTATAAATCGCTGAGGTGGTTTTGTACTCTTCGTAGTGTATTACCTCGAAAGTTTATTCTACACATTTCACCGCTGTTACGGCTATTAGGCCAGCAACAGATTTTAATTTAACTAGTAATTCTGTCGATTGACAGTACTCTGAGGAACGGCGAACTTACGAAAATAAGATTATAAATCGCTGAGGTGGTTTTGTACTCTTCGTAGTGTATTACCTCGAAAGTTTATTCTACAAATTTCACCGCTGTTACGGCTATGAGATCTGCAACAGATTCTAATTTAACCAGTGATTCTGTCTATTGACGGTACTCTTAGAAACGACGAACTTACGAAAATAAGATTATAAATCGCTGAGGTGGTTTTGTACTCTTCGTAGTGTATTACCTCGAAAGTTTATTCTACAAATTTCACCGCTGTTACGGCTATGAGACCTGCAACAAATTCTAATTTAACCAGTAATTTTGTCGATTGACGGTACTCTTAGAAACGACGAACTTACGAAAATAAGATTATAAATCGCTGAGGTGGTTTTGTACTCTTCGTAGTATATTACCTCGAAAGTTTATTCTACAAATTTCACCGCTGTTACGGCTATGAGACCTGCAACAGATTCTAATTTAACCAGTGATTCTGTCTATTGACGGTACTCTGAGAAACGACGAACTTAGGAAAATAACATTATAAATTGCTGAGGTGGTTTTGTACTCTTCGTAGTGTATTGTCTCGAAAGTTTATTCTACACATTTCACCGCTGTTACGGCTATTAGACCTGCAACAGATTCTTATTTAACCAGTAATTCTGTCGATTGACGGTACTCTTAGAAACGAAGAACTTACGAAAATAAGATTATAAATCGCTGAGGTGGTTTTGTACTCCACGTAGTGTATTGTCTCGAATTTTATTCTACACATTTCACCGCTGTTACGGCTATTAGACCTGCAACAGATTCTAATTTAACCAGTAATTCTGTAGATTGACGGTACTCTGAGGAACGACGAACTTACAAAAATAAGATTATAAATCGCTGAGGTGGTTTTGTACTCTTCGTAGTGTATTGTCTCGAAAGTTTATTCTACACATTTCACCGCTGTTACGGCTATTAGACCTGCAACAGATTCTAATTTAACCAGTAATTCAGTCGTGACGGTACTCTGAGGAACGACGAACTTACGAAAATAAGATTATAAATCGCTGAGGTGGTTTTGTACTCCACGTAGTGTATTGTCTCAAAGGTTGATTCTACATATTTCACCGCTGTTACGGCTATTAGACCTGCAACAGATTCTAATTTAACCAGTAATTCTGTCGATTGACGGTACTCTTAGAAACGATGAACTTACGAAAATAAGATTATAAATCGCTGAGGTGGATTTGTACTCTTCGTAGTGTATTGTCTCGAAAGTTTATTCTACACATTTCACCGCTGTTACGGCTATTAGACCTGCAACAGATTCTAATTTAACCAGTAATTCTGTCGAGTGACGGTACTCTGAGGAACGACGAACTTACGAAAATAAGATTATAAATCGCTGAGGTGGTTTTGTACTCTTCGTAGTGTATTGTCTCGAATTTTATTCTACACATTTCACCGCTGTTACGGCTATTAGACCTCCAACAGATTCTAATTCTGTCGATTGACGGTACTCTGAGGAACGACGAACTTACGAAAATAAGATTATAAATCGCTGAGGTGGTTTTGTACTCTTCGTAGTGTATTGTCTCGAAAGTTTATTCTACAAATTTCACCGCTGTTACGGCTATTAGACCTGCAACAGATTCTAATTTAACCAGTAATTCTGTCGATTGACGGTACTGTGAGGAACGACGAACTTACGAAAATAAGATTATAAATCGCTGAGGTGGTTTTGTACTCTTCGTAGTGTATTACCTCGAAAGTTTATTCTACACATATCACCGCTGTTACGGCTATTAGACCTGCAACAGATTCTAATTTAACCAGTAATTCTGTCGATTGACGGTACTGTGAGGAACGACGAACTTACGAAAATAAGATTATAAATCGCTGAGGTGGTTTTGTACTCTTCGTAGTGTATTACCTCGAAAGTTTATTCTACACATTTCACCGCTGTTACGGCTATTAGGCCAGCAACAGATTTTAATTTAACTAGTAATTCTGTCGATTGACAGTACTCTGAGGAACGGCGAACTTACGAAAATAAGATTATAAATCGCTGAGGTGGTTTTGTACTCTTCGTAGTGTATTACCTCGAAAGTTTATTCTACACATTTCACCGCTGTTACGGCTATTAGGCCAGCAACAGATTTTAATTTAACTAGTAATTCTGTCGATTGACAGTACTCTGAGGAACGGCGAACTTACGAAAATAAGATTATAAATCGCTGAGGTGGTTTTGAACTCTTCGTAGTGTATTACCTCGAAAGTTTATTCTACAAATTTCACCGCTGTTACGGCTATGAGACCTGCAACAGATTCTAATTTAACCAGTGATTCTGTCTATTGACGGTACTCTTAGAAACGACGAACTTACGAAAATAAGATTATAAATCGCTGAGGTGGTTTTGTACTCTTCGTAGTATATTACCTCGAAAGTTTATTCTACAAATTTCACCGCTGTTACGGCTATGAGACCTGCAACAGATTCTAATTTAACCAGTGATTCTGTCTATTGACGGTACTCTTAGAAACGACGAACTTAGGAAAATAACATTATAAATTGCTGAGGTTGTTTTGTACTCTTCGTAGTGTATTGTCTCGAAAGTTTATTCTACACATTTCACCGCTGTTACGGCTATTAGACCTGCAACAGATTCTTATTTAACCAGTAATTCTGTCGATTGACGGTACTCTTAGAAACGAAGAACTTACGAAAATAAGATTATAAATCGCTGAGGTGGTTTTGTACTCCACGTAGTGTATTGTCTCGAATTTTATTCTACACATTTCACCGCTGTTACGGCTATTAGACCTGCAACAGATTCTAATTTAACCAGTAATTCTGTAGATTGACGGTACTCTGAGGAACGACGAACTTACAAAAATAAGATTATAAATCGCTGAGGTGGTTTTGTACTCTTCGTAGTGTATTGTCTCGAAAGTTTTTTCTACACATTTCACCGCTGTTACGGCTATTAGACCTGCAACAGATTCTAATTTAACCAGTAATTCTGTCGAGTGACGGTACTCTGAGGAACGACGAACTTACGAAAATAAGATTATAAATCGCTGAGGTGGTTTTGTACTCCACGTAGTGTATTGTCTCAAAGGTTGATTCTACGTATTTCACCGCTGTTACGGCTATTAGACCTGCAACAGATTCTAATTTAACCAGTAATTCTGTCGATTGACGGTACTCTTAGAAACGATGAACTTACGAAAATAAGATTATAAATCGCTGAGGTGGTTTTGTACTCTTCGTAGTGTATTGTCTCGAAAGTTTATTCTACACATTTCACCGCTGTTACGGCTATTAGACCTGCAACAGATTCTAATTTAACCAGTAATTCTGTCGAGTGACGGTACTCTGAGGAACGACGAACTTACGAAAATAAGATTATAAATCGCTGAGGTGGTTTTGTACTCTTCGTAGTGTATTGTCTCGAATTTTATTCTACACATTTCACCGCTGTTACGGCTATTAGACCTCCAACAGATTCTAATTCTGTCGATTGACGGTACTCTGAGGAACGACGAACTTACGAAAATAAGATTATAAATCGCTGAGGTGGTTTTGTACTCTTCGTAGTGTATAACCTCTAAAGTTTATTCTACAAATGTCGCCGCTGTTACGGCTATTAGACCTGCAACAGATTCTAATTTAACCAGTAATTCTGTCGATTGACGGTACTCTTAGAAACGAAGAACTTACGAAAATAAGATTATAAATCGCTGAGGTGGTTTTGTACTCTTATAATAATAATAATAATAATAATCCATTTAATCCGTTCAACATACAACACTTCAGACTTAAAAATAAACAGGTTAAAGAAAGAATAGGTAAAAAATAACAAAATGGGAAAGAAAGTTATACAAAAATATAGATACCTAATTACTAAGTATTGCAATGCTGAACGAATAAGGTCCTTGCTCAGCTATGTGCTGGCTACCCGCAGGAGTACCCAGCGCTGGTGTTATGCAAAGACCCTTGGGTCGTCCGTGCGCCCGTGTCAGCAGTAGAAAATCATCCGTTTATATGATTAAGATTTGTTGCTATATTATATTATACTTTATTATTTAACTTATCTTTACATCTTTATTGCAATCAGGTACAAAGGAACTGAGTAAAAGTAACCTTCGTCGCTGGTGAAACTTTATGTATTGTATTCAGCACTGTATGTAATTAATTAGATACTACTATGCAGTCACTACTTTTAATATTAAAGAACAACAGATAACGATTTGCCTTTTTGAAAATTCATAAGAAATGATTTAAATTTAATTTTAAACGCTGATTTTGTTCTCACGCTCTTTATCGGCGGAGGGATATTATTCCAACATTTGGTGGCTGCATATCGAAATCTACCTCGGAAAGCGGCGGATTTGTGCTGTTGCGTGCATAATTGCAGGTAGCGCTGATTGCGTTCAGAGTGCTTACCGCTTGACCACACCAGCTTACTCAGAAGGTAGCTCGGTGCCTGCGATTTCATTACTTCAAAAAGAAGACACGCCAAGTGAAGTTTCCTACGATATTCCATTTTTAAGCTGTTATTTTCATTGAGAAAAGGCGTAACGTGACTTCGAGGTGGTATAGAAAAACAAAATCGGGCGCATGCATTTTGTACCCTCTGAATTAGCTTTTCGGTCCTGGCATAGAGACGCGGACCATACACTATATCTGAGTAATTTAATTTTGAAAGCACCAGAGACTCTACTAGTTGAACACGAAGTCGTTCATTTAGATATCCCCGAATTTTGTAAAGTACTTTTAATCTATAAAACAGCTGCGTATGATCCCTGAGATGTAATTTTCGTAACGCAGATTTGCGTCAAGCTCTAAGCCTAAATTTCTAGCCTCATAAACACGCTCGACGACCACGGGCCCTAACTTAACCAGACAATCTGATGGCGGTAATGTGCCATCAGATTGTCTGGATTTGGTACTTTGATCCAAAAACTATATATTTCGTCTTAGTGGGATTGAGAAAGAGACAGTTGTTTTTTGACCAACTTTGGATCCTGTCAAGGTCGTCATTAAGGGCTTGTACTGCAGAGGCACACTCACTTGATTTGAACGAGATGTATATCTGGAGGTCGTCGGCGTATAGATGATACTTGCAATTTTTTATGCATTTTACAATGTCCGCAGTGTATAAAACAAATAGAATAGGAGAGAGGATAGTTCCCTGGGGGACGCCTCTTTCAAGGGGACTGTAAGCTGACTGCTGTGCCTGACCGGTATCCTGCACTACTTCGACATACTGACCACGGTTTGTAAGGAAGCTACGAAACCATTTCACCGTATCCGACCCGAATCCATAAAACGACATTTTAGAGAGAAGCAGTGATATATCTATACAGTCAAAAGCCCTCGAAAAATCCAGAAGTACCAGCAATGTGCACATCCCATTGTCCTGAGCGGTGATAATGTTGTCCGTAACATCCAAGAGAGCCGTGGTTGTACTGTGGCTTTCCCTAAACCCAGATTGAAATTCGGGAAGTATATGGTTACTTTCCAAATATTTTCTTAGTTGCAGCCAAACAACTTTTTCAACAATTTTCGATAAACAAGGTAATATACTTATAGGTCGGAGATCATTAACTTCTTGGGGGGTGGATTTTTTAGGTAACGGTCGAACTATGGCTGTCTTCCAGATATTTGGAAAGGTAGATGTTGTTATAGAACAGTTAACAATAGAAGTTATCGCACCGAGCGATTGAGGCAAGGTCAGAAGCAGCATTTTGAGTGAAATGCCATCAATGCCCTCTGCATTAGACTTAAGGTTAGTAACAATTTTCGATACGACCAACTCGTTAATGGGCCGAAGGGAGAAGTGACAAGTTGAGTAGAAGTGTGTGTCGTAATAGTCCAGGATTGACGGGGCAATACAAGGGATTCCTGGTATATTTATAAAATGGTTATTAATTTTCTCAGGGTCCAGTAGATGCGAGGGTAAATGCGTATCTTGTTTCGGAGGAAGTACAGTCGATTTTAAATTTTGCCATAGTAGTTTTGGTCTTTTTAAATTATTATTTATGTTGTAATTAAAATATGACCTCTTTTCCATATGCATAGAATGTGTAACTAAAGTTTTCAAGGTCTTGTAATATGTTTTATGCGAAACTAATTTTGTTTTCAAATATCGCTTATGTGCCGCATTCCGAAGTCGCATCATGATTTTGATCGTATCAGTTATCCACGGCTGATTTTGCGGTTTAAATACAATGGTTTTCGCGGGAGCAAATATATTGAATAAACACGTAAGGCAGGAACTGAAGGCCCATACTTTACGGTCTATATTCGGCTCAGAGATTACATCGTTCCAATTAACCGAATCTAAGCATAAATTAAAAACGTCAAATGGGATATCTTTAAGAGATCTATCTGTACTTCACTTTTTTCGCTTGGATTTTCTTCCTTTCACTGTGCAATTCACAGGTCAGTAAGGCGTGATTACTTAGGGGTGTAACCGGCTCAACAGTAATGCATCGCGTTCTCAAATTAGTACAGATTACATCAATGAGGGTTTGGCTATGCTCCGTAAAATGTGTAGGAGACGTGATCAGTTGCGCTAAGTCTAGACACTTTAGAAACGTGTTAAACTTACTTACTTTAACATCGTTAAAGCGAAGCATATCAATGTTGAAGTCACCGAGTAATATAACGTTATCACAGAACGCTAAAGAATTAATGGAGACTGTGACCGCGTCAAAGAATGAGTCCACATCTAGCCAGGGGGGACGGTAGGCGGTGCCGATAGCGAGCTTCTTGTTGTCAATGCTAAGCGTTAACCACATTTGTTCAACACCTGTGAGTGACGGTTCAACGGGATGAGTAAACAAGCGGGCATTTATACCATGCTTTATGTAAAATCCGACTCCACCACCCCTGCCATTACGCACTGTCCTAGGCCGCGGCGCGTGCAGCAGCCGGTAGCCAGTCAGGCGCGGAGCACTGCCCTCCTCGCCCAAGCGCTGCCACGTCTCGTTTAGTGCCATGATATCCACAGAGTGATGCTCGACAGCTGCGATAAATTCTTCTTGGTGAGTGTTTAGTGATCCCACGTTTAGAAAACCGAATTTTAAAAATGTATTAAGGCCGGCCAGTATACTTGCTCGAATTCAGTTTAAAAAGATATTTATATAACGAAAATAACAGCAACACTTTAAGTTGGAACGTAAGTAATAAGGTTTGAAGAAGAATTCCTCTAATAATATTTATCGGTCCAATTTTAGACTTCTTAATTTTTAAAATCATAACGTATAATTGCTTAATAACAGTAGCTGCTAATACAATATAACAAAATACAATTATTCGAATCCATGCGCGACTGAGTAGATTAGTTTTTAAATTCTTAACGGTGTAGCAGCAAAGAACCCAACGAACAGCATTACAACAATAACACAGAATAGAACAAACTGGTAAGTTAATAAACAACAAAATAAAATCAAAACCAAAGTTGGTTTTTTTTTTTTTTATGGAATAAGGTAGCAAACGAGCAAGCGGATCACATAAGTGTACGCTACCCATAGACATCCGCAACAAGAAATTATGTTGCAGATGCGTTGCCTACCTTTAATGGACCGAGGGGGGTATAGGCAGAAAAAAGGATATTTCCCTTTTCCCGTCAACCCCCTCCCTGTCCAATCCTCTTCCTGTTCCCATCCCATCCTTACAAGAAAAGGGTGGGAAAGGGAGGAGGACTCAAATTAGGCCGCCGGGACCTCACTCATCAGACGAAACGCAGAGTATTTCTACTTCACGCCTGTTTTCTGTGAGGTCTTGGTATTTCACCGGTCGAGCCGGCCCATTCGGCAACAGATGTTGTTGTTGCGGGCTCTACCACTGTAAAGTTGGTGAGGAATGTCAAATATATTATTAAATCATCCGCACGCAGGATATTCAATTTTAGTTTTAAATCAAGGCATATAGGCACACTGAGAATATAGTATGATATCAAAAATAAATATTGTATAAATTTTATATAATGTAAGTAAATATGTTTGCAAATGAAATAATTACACGTTACATTAACTAAAGTAAGAAAAACGGCGCATTCGTGCTGAAACGGAAACAATGCAAAGTAAGTGCATGTGTACTTAATAAGAAACAATACAAGATCGATACATCTTGCGATATAAAAATATTGGACGATATGTGTAGCCCAACTATTTAGGAAATAAAAATTTTACTTATGTCTCCTTCAGTACGAACTCGTTCCACAACTTTACCGTCATCCTTCCTGGCGAATATTTGGCCACCTCTCGTCCACACGTACTTCCAGCGTGCGCGGGAAGCCGCTTCGCGTGTCTTACCGAACAGCTGCCGATTGATCCGCGTAAGGCGCTCGTTGACATAAAATTGCGCCGGCTCTCCAGGTATACTCATGTCGGCCGTGGTGAGGCCGCGGCGGACCCGCGCGGCACGCAACATAGCGTCGCGCTGCGCCCGTCGAGCCAGCCGCACAACCACAGGTCGCGGCCGCTGCGGCGCGGCCTCCCCGCCGTCACGGTTACGCCGTACGGCCCCCAGCCGTTCCGCGTACACGATGTCCCGCTCCTCAAGCGTTACCCCCAGTTTAACAGCCACAACGCTAGCGAGATGGAGGGCGTTCTCATTTCTTTGTTCTGGCAGTCCGGCTATCTCCAAATCGTTTAGCAGCAGTTCTTGGTCCCGTGCGTTTAGCTGTAGACTCATATCTATTAATTTGGACTCGAGGTGATCGACATTGCCCATTGTCTTATGGTCGATTTTTTTTTCGACTTCAAGTACTTTTTCCTCCAGCGCTGTTAACCGTGTGCAGCATGCGCGCAGATCCGCTTTAACCAGTAAATCTGTCAATTGACGGTTCTCTTAGGAACGACGAACTTACGAAAATAAGATTATAAATCGCTGAGGTGGTTTTGTACTCTTCGTAGTGTATTGTCTCGAAAGTTTATTCTAGAAATTTCACCGCTGTTACGGCTATGAGACCTGCAACAAATTCTAATTTAACCAGTAATGCTGTCGATTGACGGTACTCTGAGGAACGACGAACTTACGAAAATAAGATTATAAATCGCTGAGGTGGTTTTGTACTCTTCGTAGTGTATTGTCTCGAAAGTTTATTCTACACATTTCACCGCTTTTACGGCTACTAGACCTGCAACAGATTCTAATTCAACCAGTAATTCTGTCGATTGACGGTACTCTTAGAAACGAAGAACTTACGAAAATAAGATTATAAATCGCTGAGGTGGTTTTGTACTCTTCGTAGTGTATTGTCTCGAAAGTTTATTCTACACATTTCACCGCTGTTACGGCTATTAGACCTCCAACAGATTCTAATTTAACCAGTAATTCTGTCGATTGACGGTACTCTTAGAAACGAAGAACTTACGAAAATAAGATTATAAATCGCTGAGGTGGTTTTGTACTCCCCGTAGTGTATTGTCTCAAAGGTTGATTCTACATATTTTACCGCTGTTACGGCTATTAGACCTGCAACAGATTCTAATATAACCAGTAATTCTGTCGATTGACGGTACTCTTAGAAACGATGAACTTACGAAAATAAGATTATAAATCGCTGAGGTGGTTTTGTACTCTTCGTAGTGTATTACCTCGAAAGTTTATTCTACACATTTCACCGCTGTAACGGCTATGAGACCTGCAACAAATTCTAATTTAACCAGTAATTCTGTCGATTGACGGTACTCTTAGAAACGACGAACTTACGAAAATAAGATTATAAATCGCTGAGGTGGTTTTGTACTCGTCGTAGTGTATTGTCTCGAAAGTTTATTCTACACATTTCACCGCTGTTACGGCTATGAGACCTGCAACAGATTCTAATTTAACCAGTAATTCTGTCGATTGACGGTACTCTTAGAAACGAAGAACTTACGAAAATAAGATTATAAATATAGATGATAAATATATATAGAGTTTCGTTTCCCTTATATTGACGACATTCTCATATTTTCCCGGGACAGTACCGAACATATTTCACATCTCTGCACTATCCTCCAGAAATTAGCTAACTATGACGTAGTAATCAATCTCGTTAAATGTGTGTTAGTTGCTAGCGAAGTGAATTTCCTGAGATAGCTCGATTCGGCGTACCTGTGACAATAACCTCAGACCGAGGCCGCCAATTGGAATCCAACCTTTTTAAACGACTGGATGGACTTAGGCGCTACACAACGCGTGCGAACTACGAGCTATCACCCGCAGGCTAACGGCATGGTTGAGCGAGAATATAAATTTCCGCCCATATGCAAACTGATGAAACTTTTTTACGGCAAGAACTATCGCTAACGCCTCGCGATGTACCTGCGAATAACTCCTTTCGGCCGTGTTTATATTGAAATAAGGTTAATTTTAGTGTGCGGGGTTTAGCAATAAGTGCATTGAAACGCGGCTTGTTGGTCTGAGGAATATTTATTGACTGACTTGCTGTTTAAACAATAATTATTACCCAAAAGACATGACGGTAGGTATCGACATTCCGCCCACCACATAGTTGTAACATTTAAACTCATGATGCACACTCAATTGTACTATCGAGGACAATCAATTTCACAAAATCAAAAGCCATATTATAATCATGCTTTGTTAGTATGCTACAACATTACAAGATATACGTACAACATTAATCAGATAAGTACTAAGTATGTGGCTAACACTCACATCCATAAGCCCAATGATCCAGTACTTGTTCCGAAGACGTAGGGTCTTTGTCTGAAGAATCGTTCCGTGAAAGGTTTTTTCATGGGCTTCATTTACTATCTGCTTTGTGACGTGCTGCTTTCCAGGGACGATAATTGTGTGTTTGCCGTCTTGTGTTAGATCTGTAACTGCCCTCCAACTCTCAACAAGCCGTACTGATCCAAGTGCGGTGTAAGACTAATGACTGGACTTCGTTTTTTAATCCGTCTGTTCTTCTTAGATCTACTATTTCCTCGGCGTCTACTAAATTTTGATGATATTTGATACACGTTTCCTTTGTTTTCGTAATCTAAAATAAGCTTGCTCCCTCTTCATCCTATTCAAGGACGAAAACCTGTCCCAAATAGTTAACTCACTGCATGATTCGCATAAAAAGTGTTCGTTACCTCCAAATCTGTGTGAGGAATACTTGTAATCCTGATGAACTAACGCTGAGTCCTTAATCTTGAGCCACTCAGGTCCAGTCCACTATAGTGTAGTGTATAGCAAGTTCGTTTGCCTTGACGCCTCTAGATGCGAGATCCGAAGGGCTATCAGCGGATACAACGTGTGTCATTGTCAATCTGCTGAGTGATGTCTGATACACGTTTACCGACAATCTTGCCATCGGCTTGATTGGGACTGTAGCCAAGACAAAACAACCATAGAGTCAGTCCAAGCATAAATTCTATCCATCGAAATCTTGAACAAATCTGATCATGCAATACCTTGGCGAGCAGTACTGCGGCACACAGTTCCAGTCTTGGAATCGTTAATTGTTTTAGAGGTGCTACTCTTGTTTTCGAAGCTAATTTAGGGACGTGAACTTCTTCGTCTTCGTCGACAACTCTGACAAAGTCTACTGCTGCAAGTGCAAGTTCGTCTCTGTAACTCTCCCACTCTTCAACCAACTCTGGAGGAAGCTCATCATCCCAGCCAATAATCTTAGCTGTTACAACAAAAGGTGAGCGCCATCCAAAAGGATCAAATCAACTCGCAACTTCGGATAATATTGCTCTCTTTGTTGTAGGTCGCCTGTTTTCTGGTAAGTTGCCTGAAACATATTTAAATTCATTCATTAGATGTTAATCTAGATTTATTCAACACAAATGTTATTAAGTTAAGAAGACTCTTAACGGAAAGATTTTTTGAACAGCACTAGTGTGTACTACTACTACTATACTACTACCATACATTTATGTTATAAGTAGTTATTAGTGAAAACTTGTAATTGGCCTTAGTGTAGTTTTATCTTTTTGTAATTAGCATTCTGGCTGTAAGTTTTCTGCAATTGATCAATAAATTTGACATATTATTTTGGCAAATTTATATAGACTTTAAACACTTTAATAATAAGCCTCCTACGGCTTCAATGAGCTTGGCGAATCTTTCTTCCTCTATAATTCCTAGAATAACTAGTTATTACAACTCACAAAGTAGAACAAAGTTCTACAGCTAGACGATCACTTATAAATATATCATTGGCCTAATATAATACATAAGATACGATCTTGGTGGTGTTTTAGTATATTAATGAAATCGACTTGGAAACATAAAATGTCTCCAAGTCAATTTCATTAATATACTTGTATTTTTCCTATACGGAAAAAGGATGGTTGCAGTAGTGACATCAGTGGAATGTGAGCGAGTTTTCTCTCGGGCGGGAAATTGTATATCGCACAAAAGAATTCGACTTAGCAGCTACAAACGTACATCAGAATTAGTATTTCTAAAATGCAAGGAGGCGTATTGTAAATTATAAAAAAGTGACTTACAAAAAAGCTTCACAGTTAAATAACTTCACAAAAAAGCGATTGTTAATAGTGTATATAAGTTGTACATAATGATAAATAAAAAATAAATAAATATCCGCTCACGCCCGTAACCCAGAGGGGTAGGCAGAGATCATGGATTTCCATTTGGCGCGATCCTGGCACACCTCTCTCGCTTCTTCCACATTCATACATCTACGCATGCATGCTCGTCGGTTATGGGTGCTCCTTATATCGCCCTTTTTTAGTAAGTCATTAATCTGATCGATATAAGTTCTCCTAGGGCGTCCCCTACCAACACTGCCACTCACTTTTGCAACATAAATTTGTTTTGTTATTCTCTCTTCATTCATCCTTTGAACATGCCCGAACCACCGAAGCATACCTTTCTCAATTCTAGTCACAACATCCACTTTTAAGCCACACTTTTCCCTTATAACGCTATTTTTAACCCTATCATTCAAAGTCACGCCTAACATACTTCTTAAGGATCGCATCTCAACGGCATTAACTCTACTAGCATGCTTTTCCTGCCAAACCCAGCTCTCACTTCCATACATTAAAGTGGGGACTAGTACAGCATTGTGTATTGCCAGACGAGCCTTCATAGACACATTCTGACTCCTCACTACTGTACCTATAGCCCCATTCATTTTATTTCCCGCACTCACTCGTCGTTCAAAATCTTTAACATGCCTACCATCTCTACTAAACATACACCCCAAATACACGAACTCTTCCACCTGTTCCACTACATTTCCGTTAACCTTTATTTCAATTACTGTCTTACTTTGTTCTCTTTCAAACACCATTACTTTCGTCTTATCCACATTCATCTTCATACCTTTACCATCTAGTGAATCATTCACTACATTCAGCATAAGTTGTAAGTCCTCCGCTGATGACGCAAACACAACCTGGTCATCAGCGTACAAGAGACATTTTACAACTAACTCACCCATTCTTAATCCACAATCTTCGTCTTTCAAAGATTTCAAACAATCATCCATAAAGAGATTAAACAGCCACGGGGATGCTACACAGCCCTGTCTTACACCTTTATTGATGCTAAACCAGTCTGAGTAGGCCCCGTTTATCCTAACGCAAGCAGTAGAATCTTTATAAAGAGACTTTATCGCTTGTATTAGATCACTGTTCAATCCAAACTCAACCAAGGTTGACCACAGATCATCTCTTTTAACTTTATCATAGGCCTTTTCTAGATCTACGAAGGCGCAGAAAACTTTTTGGTTTAGAGCCAAAAACTTTTCTATGATCATACGTAAAGAAAAGATCTGATCCATGCAACCCATTCCTTTCCTAAAGCCAGCTTGCACATCCCACATTCTTTCTTCTGTTTCTTTCATGACTCTTTCAATCAGTACTTTAGCATACAGTTTTCCCACAATGCTGAGAAGGCTGATTCCTCGGTAATTCTTACAGTCATGCTGTGAACCTTTCCCTTTATACAAAGGGACGATAACGGCTTTACACCAATCTTCCGGTACTAGGCCATGTCTCCAACATATATTGAAAAAGACCCACAGCAGGCTTGCAACTAAACCTTCACCAGCTCTCAGCATTTCGAGAGAAATCCTGTCATACCCGGGTGCTTTACCCAATTTCATTCTTTTTATCGCAATCACAATCTCATTCAAACTTATCTCACTTTCCAACTCCTTTTCTTCATGAGTATATGCCGAGTTTGATGCTGATGCCTCCTCACATTCAAACAAACTTACAAAATATCCCTTCCATCTCTTCAGAATTGCTACTTCATCATTCAGAAGGTCCCCATTCGCATCACGAACAACATTCATTCTCGATTGTACTGACCTGCCTCTGGCATTTTTGACGTATTTCCAAAACATTTTCACGTTTGCGTGAAAATCGTCAGACAATCTTTTTTCATCCCTCTCCTTCCTTTCTTGCTTCTTTCTATTTACTATCTCTTTCACTCTCTTCCTCAAACAGCGGAATCGTGACTCAATCCTTTCGATATCCTCATTCGTACAGTCTGATTGCCTGGCTTTAGCTGCCAGTAAATCGAGCCATGCTTTCTTCTTCGCATTCACTTCTATTCTAACTTCATTATCCCACCACACTGTGTTGGCTTTCCTTGCTTCCTTCCTCTTGCTTATTCCACATACTTCGGTGGCAGCTTCGACTATTCCATTCTTTATCCTTCCCCAAACATTCTCAACGTTCATTTCTTTCAAATTCCTTTCATTCAACTCACTAAATTTTTCTTCCAAGCACCGTAAATATTTTTCTTTCACACAATCATCTTGCAACAGTTCTACTTTAATACGTTCTACCGGGGTAGTAGATGCAGGTGTTCGGTGGCGCCAACGCTTGAACAAACCCTTTACCCGGCATATCACCAGATAATGGTCAGTTCCAACGTTGGAACCCCGATAAGCCCTCGTATTTACTACCGCGCTTTTCAGTCTTTCATCCACAATTACAAAATCAATTATGCTTCTGTCTTGCCCTCTTTCCCATGTATACATATGAATCTTCTTGTGGCAAAACAAAGTATTTGCCACAACAAGATTCTTTTCCAGGCACACTGCGAGAAGACTTTCGCCATTCTCATTGACACATTCATCACCATACGCTCCCAGTGCACTTTCATATCCTGCCCTTTTTACACCAACCCTTCCATTAAAATCTCCTAACATAATTATCCTTTCATTTGTCCTACTATTCTCTAAAGTTTCTCTTACATTCTCCCAAAACTCCTCTCGGATATTAGTGGGGTTTGACATGTCTGGGGCATAAACTCCCACAACAAACAGTCTATGTAACCCCACTTTTAGCCGGAGCCAGAGGAGTCGTGGATTTACGCATTCAAAATCTTTCACACATCTACTCATCCTTTCTGAAAGAATAATCCCTACACCTTGACAAGCTCTCTCGCACTCGTCAACACCTGACCAGTACGAGGTAAGCGTGCCATGTGTGGTAATACCCTTTCCCTTTCTCTTCGTCTCACTTACACACAACACGTCTACACCCCTGGCATTCACTAACTCACAAACTTCATCAATTTTGACACTCAATCCTCCACAAATATTCAGGGTGGCCAAACGGGCCTCCGCAATCCACATATCGCCTCTCCGGGAGACGGAGCGTGACGGGTGGCGAGCCGCGTCGCCGACTTGATGTAGATATAAAAAAGTTAACGATCTACTTATATAAAGAGTTTACACTAACATCGTTTTTTATTTAAAGATTTATCTTCTTTTTACTCTCAGATGTCAGTGTCATATCAGTGACATAATTCTTAAAAGTAAAACGTGGAACAGTATACTAAACTAAACTATAGAAGTAAAGGCTTTAAATGTTGTTTTTTTGATATTTCAGAAAACACAATTTTGCCTTTATTTCACCAAAGCATATTGTCAGTATATTTGCTGTATAAACACTTGTAAATGAAATCAATGAACTTTTAAGTACGCCAATGTAAAAATTACACTTGATGTAAAATATTTTCTTATCGTCATAAGATTTATAAAACTTTACATTGTCAGTCCCAAGCCTGTATCAAGTATGAGGGAAAGTTCATTGATTGAACTTTGCCTGTCATTTGATTCGAGTCTCCGCTCTAATTCGCTTTCTTCAGTATGGCAATAAAGATATGGATTTGCCATTATATTAGGAATTATTTCCGCCAGTTTCGCGATATGTTATTGAGTCAAGTAGATGAAACAATTTGACACAGAGTCAGTAGCAATAGTCACCATCCGCACAGAGCCGGACGTTTTAGTGAAATAGTGGCCATTCTATTAAAACTTTTCGAGAGCTTATAAAAACAATCTAGAAAGTAGTTCTATATGTTATCATTACAGATTCAGGAACGACGCAAAGAAATGTACGCAGCTCATAGAACTCGGAAAACCTATCTACAACCTATCAGCAGCCAATGGTTCAACCTTTGACACCTATGGCAGCCGTACATAATCATTAAACTTAGGCTTGCGCCGCAATTTCACCTTGAATTTCGTTATCGCCGACGTCGATATAGCCATAATTGGTTCAGATTTTCTCGCCTATTTTAATTTACTTCCAGACTGTCGCAACAATCTTCTACGAGACGAGTTTCCAGTTACGAACAGCCTAGCATCAGGACAATTCAGGTAAGTAACAACTCCCCTTTTCACAAAGTCCCCATGGAATTCGCAGAGGTGTTACGACCCCCGGGAATTCAGCGCGAAATCAAACATGACACCGTGCACGACATTAATACTACTGATGGCCCGTCTGTTTCCGTACGACCACGCCGTTTGGCGTTAGAAGTTATTACGCATCGCGCAACAAGAATTCACAACCATGATCCGAAATGGCACAGCACGACCTTCACAGAGTTCGTGGTCATCAACCTTACATTTGGCCCCTAAAAAGACCTTACCTGGAGACCACGTGGCGACTACAGGGCATTAAACGCACGAACATTATCGGACCGTTACCCAATCCGTCACATAGGTGATTTCGCAAACAACCTCGCCGACGCAACAATTTTTAGCACACTTGACCTGGTCGAAGCAATACCCGTTCACGAAGGGAAATATCTGCAAGACGGCTATAATACACCTTTCGGCTTATACGAACACACCTATATATCAATCGATCTCCGGAATGCTGGGCAAACCTTTCAAAGGTTTATTGACGAGATTACAAGAGGACTAGAGTTTCGTTTCCCTTATATTGACGACATTCTCATATTTTCCCGGGACAGTACCGAACATATCTCACATCTCTGCACTATCCTCCAGAAATTAGCTAACTATGACGTAGTAATCAATCTCGTTAAATGTGTGTTAGTTGCTAGCGAAGTGAATTTCCTGGGATAGCTCGATTCGGCGTACCTGTGACAATAACCTCAGACCGAGGCCGCCAATTGGAATCCAACCTTTTTAAACGACTGGATGGACTTAGGCGCTACACAACGCGTGCGAACTACGAGCTATCACCCGCAGGCTAACGGCATGGTTGAGCGAGAATATAAATTTCCGCCCATATGCAAACTGATGAAACTTTTTTACGGCAAGAACTATCGCTAACGCCTCGCGATGTACCTGCGAATAACTCCTTTCGGCCGTGTTTATATTGAAATAAGGTTAATTTTAGTGTGCGGGGTTTAGCAATAAGTGCATTGAAACGCGGCTTGTTGGTCTGAGGAATATTTATTGACTGACTTGCTTTTTAAACAATAATTATTACCCAAAAGACATGACGGTAGGTATCGACATTCCGCCCACCACATAGTTGTAACATTTAAACTCATGATGCACACTCAATTGTACTATCGAGGACAATCAATTTCACAAAATCAAAAGCCATATTATAATCATGCTTTGTTAGTATGCTACAACATTACAAGATATACGTACAACATCAATCAGATAAGTACCAAGTATGTGGCTAACACTCACATCCATAAGCCCAATGATCCAGTACTTGCTCCGAAGACGTAGGGTCTTTGTCTGAAGAATCGTTCCGTGAAAGGTTTTTTCATGGGCTTCATTTACTATCTGCTTTGTGACGTACTGCTTTCCAAGGACGATAATTGTGTGTTTGCCGTCTTCTGTTAGATCTGTAACTGCCCTCCAACTTTCAACAAGCCGTACTGATCCAAGTGCGGTGTAAGACTAATGACTGGACTTCGTTTTTTAATCCGTCTGTTCTTCTTAGATCTACTATTTCCTCGGCGTCTACTAAATTTTGATGATATTTGATACACGTTTCCTTTGTTTTCGTAATCTAAAATAAGCTTGCTCCCTCTTCATCCTATTCAAGGACGAAAACCTGTCCCAAATAGTTAACTCACTGCATGATTCGCATAAAAAGTGTTCGTTACCTCCAAATCTGTGTGAGGAATACTTGTAATCCTGATGAACTAACGCTGAGTCCTTAATCTTGAGCCACTCAGGTCCAGTCCACTATAGTGTAGTGTATAGCAAGTTCGTTTGCCTTGACGCCTCTAGATGCGAGATCCAAAGGGCTATCAGCGGATACAACGTGTGTCATTGTCAATCTGCTGAGTGATGTCTGATACACGATTACCGACAATCTTGCCATCGGCTTGATTGGGACTGTAGCCAAGACAAAACAACCATAGAGTCAGTCCAAGCATAAATTCTATCCATCGAAATCTTGAACAAATCTGATCATGCAATACCTTGGCGAGCAGTACTGCGGCACACAGTTCCAGTCTTGGAATCGTTATTGTTTCAGAGGTGCTACTCTTGTTTTCGAAGCTAACTTAGTGACGTGAACTTCTTCGTCTTCGTCGACAACTCTGACAAAGTCTACTGCTGCAAGTGCAAGTTCGTCTCTGTAACTCTCCCACTCTTCAACCAACTCTGGAGGAAGCTCATCATCCCAGCCAATAATCTTAGCTGTTACAACAAAAGGTGAGCGCCATCCAAAAGGATCAAATCAACGATGGGATTGACGTCACGTACGTCAGTGGCGGCGGTTTACCGTGAACAATATTACATTAAAAAAAATATTAAACAAGTACATTTTATTTTAAATTATATCGCGGAGTGTAGTATAGTGTTTTATCGTCAACTATTATTATTATCTAATCACAATTCGCTCAATTTCACAACAAAAAGTGTTCGTAATATGTGCGAGAATGTTTCTCAATCTACCTACTAACTTCGGTATAATTTTAATCTCGCCAACAGTGAAATTAAATCTTAGTGGCTATATACTGTAGTGTTTTTAAATCCATTAAGTGGTCTAAAGATAGAAAGTGTTCGCTTAAACATATTTAAATAAACAAAATAAGACATTTTTATAAAATATACAGTAGTGCCATCTATTACCTACAATGCCAAAGTGCCGTTCCTGTGGTAAATACGCGGCAAATGCCGACTGTGTTCGGTGCTCTAAATGTTCATATGTGTTCCACCGAGCCTGCAGCGCCGTGCCTGCCGGGCCTATCCCTCAAGGGTTCGCGTGCCAGGGCTGCAAGGCTAAGCCTGCGGACAACGTCTCGTCAGAAAGCTCGAGTCCCGGTGACGATATTATGGCCCCCGGAAAGGGTGACGCAGATAGTACCCGAATGCTTTGTGAGCTAATAAAAGAGGTCAAAGGACTTCGAAACGATCTCAGAGAAACAAGAGATGAGATAAAGCAGTTTAAAGCGGACCTGCAAGCGTGCTGCAGTCGGATAACGGCGGTCGAAGAAAAGGTCCTCGAAGTCGAAAAAAAAATCGAAACAAAGACATTGGGCAACATTGGTCATCTAGAAGACACAATAACGGACCTGAGGGTACAATTGAATGAACGTGACCAAGAGCTGCTGTTGAATGATGTGGAAATAGCCGGGCTGCCAGAGGAGAGAAACGAGAACGTCCTCCATTTGGCCAGTGTCGTGGCCGTGAAACTGGGGATTACGCTGGAGGAGCGCGATATAGTGCATGCAGAGCGGCTGGGTGCCGTGCGGCGCAACCGGGGTGACGGGGAAGGCGCGCCGCAGCGGCCGCGACCGCTGATCGTACGGCTGGCTCGTCGGGCTCAGCGCGACGCCATGCTGCGTGCCGCGCGCATCCGCCGCGGCCTCAACACGGCCGACATGAACCTAGCCGGGGAGCAGAGGAAATTTTATGTTAATGAACATCTAACGAGAAACAATCGACAGCTGTTCGGTAAGGCACGCGAAGCGGCTTCCCGAGTACAATGGAGGTACGTGTGGACAAAGGGTGGCCGAATATTCACAAGGAAAGACGACGGTAAGGCTATTGAGCGTATACGTAGTGAAGAGGACATAAAAAATATTTTTATATCTTGAATAGTTGGACAAAATTATGTAGTGCTCAACGCGTTCGCATCGCATGTTGTACTTGTCTGGTATGGCTCCTTATTCAGTACGCATGCACTTGCCAGTACGTGTACTCTTTTTGTTTCGTGTTATTTTATGTAAAAAGTTGCTATTTTATTCTAAACAAAATATATTTGTTATTTTATATCCTACATTTTACGCAATATTTAACATTAATTACCCTGTGTTTACTTCTTACCTTGCTTAAACATCGTACATTTCTATTGAATAAGCTGCGAGCCGACGATTTATTTAAATTCAATCATTTCTCGCTTTTTATAAGTTCTTATAATGGTAGTAAAATAGAAGTTTTGTTTGTGATTTTGCTATATTGTTATTTTTTGTATATTTGTTGCAGTGGTGTTTGGTGGGCTCTTTGCTATTTTATTTTGAACTATTTAAAATGTTTATTTTCTTGTACATGTAATCTTACATCCTTATATAATGTTGTTGCGCTAGTCTATGGTATATTGGAAATCATGTATTATCTTTTTAGAAATAGTCCGATCAGAACCTTTTTCCGTATTCTATCTAAGTCCCCGTTAAATCGCTGTTATTTGAACTTAAAATTGAGTAAGTTTATCAGCCGGCCTTAGGTCATTTTTAAAGCTCGGTTATCTTAACGTCGGCTCACTAAACACATACTGTGAAGACTTTATTGCACTTGTCGAGCGCCACGCGATGGATGTCATGGCAGTGGGCGAGACGTGGTTACGTGCGGGCGAGGAGAGCAGCGCCCCGCGCCCCGCCGGCTACCGGTTGCTGCACGCGCCGCGCCCGCGTACCGTACGCAACGGAAGAGGTGGCGGGGTCGGATTCTACATAAAGCGCGGTATAAATGCCCGCGTGTTTACTCATCCTGTCGAGCCATCACTCATTTTTGTCGAACAAATGTGGTTAACGCTTAAGGTCGATAACAAGACGCTCGCTATCGGGACTGCGTACCGTCCGCCCTGGCTCGACGTCGATTCATTTTTTGACGCGGTCACTGTATCAATAAACTCGTTAGCGTTTTGCGATAACATCGTCCTCCTCGGTGATTTTAACATTGATGCGCTCCGCCCCGCTAATGATGTAAAGGTTGCTACGTTTAATACATTCCTAAACTGCTTGGACTTGGTGCAGCTGGTCACATCCCCTACTCACTTCACGGATCACAGTCAAACTTTGATTGATGTTATTTGTACCAATGTGAGAACGCGTCGGATTGAGGTGGAACCAGTTGCACCTCTGAGTAATCATGCCCTGTTAATTTGCGAATTGCACAGTGAAAGAAGTAAGATACGCGCGAAAAAAATTAAATACAGACCTATCAAAGATATACCATTAGAAGCTTTTAATTTATCTTTAAATTCCATTAACTGGGACGACATAACGCTTATACCCGATATTGATCATAAGGTATTATCTTTCAATTCCTACGTCAATTGTTTATTCGATGTATTTGCCCCAATCAAAACTACTGTGATTAAAGCGCACAAGCAGCCGTGGATAACCGACACAATCAAATTGATGATGAAACTTCGCAATGCGGCCCACAAGCGGTACTTAAAAACGAAAAAAGATTCGCATAAAATGTATTACAAAACTTTAAAAACTTTAGTTATTAATTCTATTCACAACGAAAAAAGGGCATATTTTGATCATAACATAACTAATAATTTAAATAGACCTAAAATTCTATGGCGCAATTTAAAGTCCACTGTATTGCCGTCGAACAAAGATACCCCTTTGCCTTCACATTTGGCTGACCCTGACATAATTAATAGTCACTTTTTAAATATACCCGGAATCGCACATGCCGACTCGTCCACTCTGAGTTATTTCAATACACACCTACATACGACTCATACTTACTTTTCCCTTCAGCCTGTTAGTGAGCTGTTAATTTCCAAAATTGTTACTAATCTTAAATCGAATGCAGAGGGCATTGATGGTATTTCACTGAAAATGTTGCTTATGACGCTACCACAATCGCTGAAAGCAATAACTTCTATCGTAAACTGTTCAATAACAAAATCCACATACCCAAAAATATGGAAGACTGCCATAATTCGACCTTTGCCAAAACACCCTAACCCTCAGGAGCTGAAAGATCTTCGCCCTATCAGTGTACTCTCATGTCTATCTAAAATCGTCGAAAAGGTTGTTTGGCTTCAGCTAACTGACTATCTGGAAACTAACAACATGCTTCCCGAATTTCAATCTGGATTCAGGAAAGGTCATAGTACCACCACGGCACTTTTAGATGTAACCGACAACATTATCACTGCTCAGGATGAAGGCATGTGCACATTGCTGGTGCTTCTGGATTTTTCGAGGGCTTTTGATTGTATAGACATATCCCTGCTTCTTTCTAAGATGTCATATTACGGTTTCAAATCAGATACAGTGCAGTGGTTTCAAAGCTTCCTCGCAAACCGCGGTCAATGTGTTGAAGTAACTCGGGACAACGGTCAGACGCGACGCTCGGGATACAGATCCCTTGAAAGAGGCACTCCTCAGGGAACTATCCTTTCTCCTCTTCTTTTTATCTTATATACAGCGGATATCGTTAAGTGTATACACAATTGTAAATATCACCTATACGCCGACGATTTACAAATATATATTTCATTTAGGAATAGCGAATGGGCCTCCGCCTTACGATCCCTTAACGATGACCTTGACAGAATACTGCACTGGTCCGAAAGCAGCTGTCTCGTTCTCAATCCTACTAAGACAAAATATATGGTCTTTGGATCACAGTATCAGGTGAATAACATTCCATCAGACTGTCAGGTTAGATTGGGGTCCAAAGTCGTTGAGCGTGTGTATGAAGCCAGGAATTTAGGATTAGTGCTAGACCCAAACCTGCGCTACGAAAAGCATATTTCGGAAGTTACACGAAACTGTTTCTACAGATTAAAAGTGCTGTACAAAGTTCGGCGATACCTGAATGAACGGCTTCGTATCCAGCTAGTAGAGGCCCTAGTATTGTCCAAATTAAACTATTCAGATACTGTGTATGGGCCTCGTCTATATGCTAGGACTGAAAAGTTAATTCAACGGGTACAAAATGCATGTGCTCGGTTTTGTTTCTCGATACCACCACGGAGCCACGTTACGCCGTTCTTGAATGACCATAATATTTTAAGAATCGTTTACCGCAGGAAACTTCACCTGGCGTGCCTCCTCTTTGAAGTTATAAAATCAGAAGCCCCAAAATACCTCTACAATAAACTAATTTGGACAAAGAGCAGGTGCCCAGAACGAAGGCGACGATTTCCACAGTTGTGCACACAATGGCATAAGTCCGCTGCGTTCCGTGGTGGCTTCCGATATGCGGCTACCAAATGTTGGAACAACATCCCGCCACCCATTAAGAACGCGCGCACCAAACTTAGTTTCAAAAACAAACTGAGATTGTTTTTGATGGAGGTTCAAAAAGATATGTAAATGCGCTAGTTAGATAACATCACTTAGTTAGTTAGATAACATCACTTAGTTAGTTAGATAACATCACTTGTGTTGAACATCCATCGGAACATTTTTGTTGTTAATATATTATATTATTTTACTTCGAGGTAGCTTTTTAACTAAAATCGCTCTTTATATTTTTTTTGTATAACAATAAATATTATTATTTATTTGTCTTTTTATTATTCTTTTTAGTTTAGAATTATAGATATATCTAAGTATTTTTCCACTCAACTTGTATATGTACGACAATTGTTTGTTTATTTATTTATTACTGCTGCAACTGACGCACTGACGCACAGGTTTTTGCAGAATACCAGCGCTTATTTCCTCCACAGGTAATAAGCACATAGCTGAGCAAAGGCCTTATCCATTCAACATTGCAACACTTTGTAACACGTGTTTGTTCTTTCTTTTAATTTTATTTATTTGTATTTTGTTTTTTTTTTTTGCCTTTTGTCATTTTGTTCGTTTTTTTAAATTGTCTTAAGATGTAATTACTTTACCTTTGTTTATCAATTTTATAAATTAGTGTGCAATTTTTTTTTTCTTGAATGGATTAAATGATTTATTATTATTATTATTATTATTATTAACTCGCAACTTCGGATAATATTGCTCTCTTTGTTGTAGGTCGCCTGTTTTCTGGTAAGTTGCCTGAAACATATTTAAATTCATTCATTAGATGTTAATCTAGATTTATTCAACACAAATGTTATTGAGTTAAGAAGACTCTTAACGGAAAGATTTTTTGAACAGCACTAGTGTGTACTACTATTACTATACTACTACCATACATTTATGTTATAAGTAGTTATTAGTGAAAACTTCTAATTGGCCTTAGTGTAGTTTTATCTTTTTGTAATTAGCATTCTGGCTGTAAGTTTTCCGAAAGTTGTAAAATAAAAATAAAATAAAACATGGAAGTTGTCATCTTTTCTATCCCAGGTAAGTCCAAATATTTTATGACCTTGTCTAGTTTAATCTCTTTTTTATCTTTTAGAGGTTCCGAGCTCTTCATGTAGTGTTGTCTTCTAACCGATGTACCGAGTTACTAGACCATTTTTGCATCTGGAAACCTGCTTTCAACAGTGTGTTAATTTCATTACACTTGGTCCGGGATTCCTTGAGGTTATCATGACCGGTCATAAGTTCGTCCATGTAAAATGAATTTTTCACCACAACTGCTCCGAGACGATACCGGAGTTTTTCATCATCTGCCAAACTATGCAGAGTCTGGAATGTAATCCTAGATGATTTAATATCTACGAAGCTCCCAACCAATGCCCAAATTCAAGCCTTCGCTGATGACGTCCTTCTCCTGGTAAAGGGTAAAAACTCTGCAACTGTCGAACAAACCACCTACGAAGCCTTAGAAGTAATACGCAAATGGGGCGAAAAAGCTAAACTAACATTTGCACCAAGTAAGGCACAAGTCATAACATTCACCCCAAAATCCAAAACTATTAAAATAATCATGAAGAACACCCGATACCTTTCTCACCCACCATTAAATTACTTGGCGTCACGATCGACAATAGACTAACCTTCACTGAACACTGTAAATCAACTATAGAAAAGCTTATACAACATACCGTCAACTAGCAAATTTAATTTGACCCACGTGGGGAGTTCACCCAGAAAATATCATACAGCATATTTAAAAATGTCATACAGCCTATGTTTACATATGCTGCAGGAATCTGGGGTTCTGCGGTCAAATATAAAAATATACGAAAGCAACTAAGAATAATACAAACCCAATTTGCCCTCAAGGTGACCAGGGCCTTTAGACAGGCACCGGCCATTACAATCATTGCTTTAGCTAAATGTACTCCACTCCACCTTATAATAGACGAGGCCAGGCAGATACAAAAAATAAAAATGGAAAAAACAATACCAAAGCTCCTAAACGATATCAAATTAATAGAGAAAGTTAAAAATAAACAAAAAATGACATCCAGCACACAGACAGACCATTAGATATTCGACATATCAGACGGATATAACACAATCCGAAGTAGATGAAGTTACCAAGACAGCGGACATAAAGATATACACTGACGGCAGTAAACAAGATAACGGGGACACCGGAGCTGGAGCGGTAATGTACCTCCCAAATAACAAAGTAATAATGAAAAGAACAAACTCAGTAGAACGCAAACTGTTTTTATCGCAGAAGTGACAGCCATAGTCATTGCATTAAAATGTATTAAAGACTTAGCTCCAAAGGGAAAAGCCACATAACCTTAGCATCAGACAGCCAATCAGCACTCAAAGCCCTACAAGACCGCAACAACCCGGACTCTACTATCGATCCACATAACACTACACCATCTTAACATCAATTCCAAAATAGATATCACTTTCATATGGGTCAAATCCCACATTAGAATTACAGGAAACGAACTAGCGGATAACCTAGCGAACTAAGCTTGCACCCTAAATACAGCACCTATTGACAACCTATTCCCGATCTTACGAGAAGCACGCGATTAAACAACGGACCCAAGACACATGGCGAAGACAATATGAAACTGAAGCTCCACATCACTACATCTACAGACTTTTAACTACATTAGACCTTGTACATGAATTCATTAGCTATATAGAACCCACCTTCGAGATAACCCAAACGCTGACGAACCATGGATACCATCGAGAAAACCTCAAAAGATTTCATCTAGCAGAAACTGACTTATGCCCCTGCGATGACTTAAGCATACAAAGCCTGAAACATTTAATAGAAAACTGCCCGATCTTTGCCCGAACAAGATATGATCACGAAATGGCGTGTAAAAATTACCAATTAGCACCGTACAATCTACAGGATATAACCAAAAAAGTAAATAAATAACAATATAAAATAAACCTGTATCCAATAGCAGGACAGAACCCCATTAGTTCCATCAAGCAGGTAATGTTTTAGCCGGTAAGAGCCTGGCACTATATGGGCCTCCCTTCCCAGGTGTCCATGAGGATTTCACCCCTGCTTGTAAAACTAAACAAAAAAAAAACTATGCAGAGTACGTACCGCCAAGTACGGTGGGTGCTGCTGCTGTTCCAAATGTCACAGTAAGCAGTTAATAGCTTGCAATGTCTTGAGACACGTCGTCACGCCCCAATATCCGTTGTAAATCTGTGTGTTTGTCTGCTATTTTCACTGGGCGATACATTTTACAATGTGACCAACAGAATTTATGCGTCCTCTAATGTATGATCAGATTGCGAAAATCAGGTTATATTGTGGGTCCTATGATGATGCTGCTGTTTAAGGAGTGCCCGTTCAAACCCTTAGCTGAGGCGTCGAAGACTACACGCAACTTAACGTGTCCTTATCTTCTCTTATGACAGGATGATGAGCTAGGAACAGATCTTCTTTTTCAGCCTTCTTCATGTGCCCTAATTCTAGATATTCATGTATAACTTTCTCGTATTTTAGTTTTAAGTGTTGATCTCTTTCAAATTTCCTTTCCATCTGCTACGGCCTTAATGCTGCTTGCTGGAATTTTTTTTACCGGAGGGAAATGTCTTACGCATAGACACATAGTAATGTGTCGACTGCGTAGCAGACGACTCTTACGCCAGACTTTTTCAGTGGTAGAGCCCGCAACAATATCTGTTGCACGAATGGGCCGGTTCGACAAGTGAAATACCACTACCTCACAGAAGACAGGCGCGAGTAGTGTATTCTGCGTTTCGTCTGATGAGTGAGGTACCGGAGGTCCAATTCTGGTTCTCTCCTCCTTCCCACCCTTTTCGTATAAGGAAAGGATGGAATGTGGAAGAAAACTTGACGGTGGAGGGGATGTCCAGAAATTGGAATTAATCATTTTCTGTTTGTCCCCTCCATTGGGCTTTGCCTTGAACTCCACACTGGATCTTTCTTCGGATTTTCTTGCCTTCCCGATCCATATATAGAATGTGTGGAATATGGAACGCACCTTTAGATGTCAGCATTGACATCTAGTCTTTGTCACTACTCTTAATTGCTCCTAATATATGCCAACTGTAATTTTACCTTCGCTTTCCCAATAAAATGATAAAATAATTAATCAATGTAATTTAGTGGTTTTATTTAAATATACTACGAGTCAAATCATGAACGGTTAGTGCAGCGATAATAAAAAAACAGTGAAAGCGATAAAATATACATCGTTAATAACGAAGCCACTATATCAAGCCAAGTTGTGCATTGTGAGGCGTTGACTGGCGGATTCATTTTGGAAGAATTTTTAATGTTTTTATGTAACTGTATACCATATCAGTCTCCATTAAACTCATCATGAGACCGAAATTAACCATGGCAGCTTGTGGCGATATAAGGCAGATTGAAGGAGAAAAGGGGGAGGTATTCAGACAACTTGAGTGTTTTATACTTGTCAATGATATCACTGAAGATAAAAAGGTACCCTTGCTTATTACTAAACTATCTCTATGTTCACCACTAAAACCATTAGAATTAAGTTTGAAGATTTGTGTACTCAGAGTGGTAGAGCCCGCAACAACATCTGTTGCACGAATGGGCCGGCTCGACCGGTGAAATACCACGACCTCACAGGAGACAGGCATGAAGAAGAGTATTCTGCGTTTCGTCTGATGAGTGAGGTGCCGGAGGCCTAATTCTAGTTGTCTCCCCCTTCCCACCCTTTTCTTATAAGGAAAGGATGGGAAGGGTAAGAGAACTTTTTGTTTAATGGTTATTTCCAATTCCTATACATCCCGTATAGGAATTGGAAATAACCATTTTCTCTTTGTCCCTCCTCTGGCTCAAGTTGGGCAACGCATCTGCAACTCATTAGTTAGTTGCAGATGTCTATGGGTAGCGATCACTTGACATCGGGTGAACCGCTTGCTCGTTTGCCACCTAATACTATAAAAAAAAATTAAGGCCGCCAGGACCTCACTCATCGTACGAAACGCAGAGTACTTCTACTTCACGCCTGTTTTCTGTGAATATTTCACCGATCGGGCCGGCACATTCGAGCAACAGATGTTGCGGACTCTACCACTGTTGACACGTATGTGATTACATATATATTCTACCCACAGCAGGAAATAAAATAAAAAAAAAATTACATGTATTATTTAATTAATCACACCATCGTGAGAGCAGCACCAGCAAGTTTCTGTTCTGCCTCCCTGCCATCCTGTTCTTCTCGAATTCCATTACCTGATACATAAAAGATTATTGCATTAAGTATCTCTTTTGTTTTTTAATAAATATCCTTTAATTAATGATAGAAAATGTACAAAAAAAGTTTTTACGTTGTATGCATTACAAATGTACCCGCCGCTCTAATTTACACTATAAAGAATTACTTAAAAAATATCTTGACTTTAGAATTGAACTTGAAGTTATGTTAATATATGACCTTTGCCATAATAGATTTGATTGCTCGTCCATAATAAATATGTTATAGAGTCCCGTCTAGGACGCATTGTCGTACACCGTGTCAACTGTTTGCGACAACTCGTTGCCGGACGAATGTTGGAAAACGTTCACCACTTGGTTCAGGAGTACAATACGACTTTCATTACTGCTGATATTATGGTGAAAAGCCCAAGTAAATTTAAGAAGCAAATGATTACTATATTGAATAAATAGTGCTTATCAACTTTGCGTGACACCTACGTTATGTCTAACTGTGGCAAATGTTGCTGGTGTCACAGTGAAGTTAACTCATGTTTATGTTTATATAATTTAAGGAATCATTGTATCTGTGACACTGTTCGTTTACCCTAATAAATAAAAAGGTAGCATACAGACGCACTCGCTGCTCGTTTACGTCTGTATGAGCAGGAGCGACGGAAATTTCTCGAAATTCACAATTGTAGTTTATTACATTTTTTTTACTACAAAATATTTATTATATTTTGACTATTTTAAAACGCTCACGCCCGTAACCGAAAGGGGTAGGCAGAGATCATGGATTTCCATTTAGCGCGATCCTGGCACACCTTAATACTTAACTCTACTAACATGCTTTTCCTAACAAACCCAGCTCTCACTTCCCTCCCTCTCTCAACTTTGTGGTACGTTTATAGATAATTTAGTAAAGTCAAACATCAGCGGCAATGTAAATCATACACAATGTTCAGCAGAATAAAGGAAGACAGGTACGAAATCAATTTGCGACCAGCAATGGATTAATAGTACTCTGAGGAAATAATTTATAGTGAAGTGACTTACGAAGATAAGATTATTAAGCGCCGAGACGGTTTCGCTCATCAGCGGAGCAGCAAACAGAAATCTGCAACAAACAATGGTACCTTGGTAAATGTTCAGGTACGAATTTATGTCGGTGAATTTAACTGTCTGTGGTTATTTGTACCTACAGGGTTATAAAACGACTTTAACGTCATTACTAGCAAGCTTGTCCTGCCAAACCCAGCTCTCACTTCCATACATTAAAGTGTGGACTAGTATTTCCAGGCGAGCCTTCATAGACACATTCTGACTCCGCACTACTGTACTTATAGCCCCATTCATTTTATTTCCCGCACTCACTCGACGTTCAACATCTTTAACATGCCTACCATCTCTACTAAACATACATCCCAAATACACGAACTCTTCCACCGGTGCCACTTCTTTACCGTTACCATTTATTTAACCATTTCACCACACTAATATTCACACATACATACAATTTTAAATGCAGATTAAAAGTACAAAACAAAGTAAGTTAAACTGTAGTATTTATGATAACAGTTTTAATATATAAACGTTCTTAGACCAACTACAGTCTATTACACTCACTCATCAGACGAAACGCAGAGTACTTCTACTTCACACCTGTTTTTTGTGAGGGCGTGGTATTTCACCGGTCGAAGCCGGTCCATTCGTTCAACTGATGTTGCGAGCTCTACCACTGTTAAACCACTGTCTAGATAGTATATATAGTGACTGTAATAAATATAGCTATATATGTATACCGGTCCGCGATGGTTCTCCTCGTTGACTCTGTACTGTGAGAGCTGAAGCTGGCCCATGACAACTGGTATGTCTGAAGCGTCTAAAAACAAATGTTATCAAATTGCTATTTTATTAGTCTGAAATATTTTAATAAAAACTGTTTGCATTGCTTATGGCCGAATACTGCTACGTCAATTAAATATTTAACAGCGTAAACTCCAAATACGTATTCTCAAACGTCAATTATAGGCGGGTCTTACATATTATAGCTAGTCTGGGAGTACTGCTTCAGCGCCACTCGGCGGACATTTCGAACTGGATCGTCAATCGTCAAATGTTTGATATTAATCACATTTGAATGGCCTTCAAATGAGCAGAGATTTGAATGACGTTTCAGTATTTGGCCGCTAGTTTTCAAATCTAATTTGAACTGTATGAAGTAGTACAATAATAAAAGACTTACATCTGGCTGTTTGTCGTCGCATAGAAGATGAGGTTGGGGTTAACGTGACAGGTACTTTTTCAACCACATTACCTAAAACAAATATTTATATATTTATAAATTCTAGAGTAATTCTTTACTGGAGCAATACTTTATTTTTAAAATTTACTATGTATTATAAAAACGAACGAACTAAGAAATCATTTAGGTATACTTTGTTTCATAGCAGTATATGATTTTTGTAAACAAACAAACATCTTTTACCATACATGACGGCCATTTTTTTTTACTTTCATCGGACATGTTACTTTGGGGCAAATAAGTCTTGGAGCTGGAGTTCCATACATCGATTTGGCAACGACTTATTCAGTCAAGCATCGGGTTGGTGATAGCGGGCGGATGTACCAGACCAGGGCCGATGTGTTTACACATTGTCGTGCGAAAACTTTGTGGTACGTTTATAGATAATTTAGTAAAGTCAAACATCGGCGGCAGTGTAAATCATACACAATGTTCAGCAAAATAAAGGAAGACAGGTACGAAATCAATTTGCGACCACCAATTCTGTCGATTGGTGGTACTCTTAGGAAATAATTTATAGTGAAGTGACTTACGAAGATAAGATTATTAAGCACCGAGACGGTTTCGCTCATCAGCGGAGCAGCAAACAGAAATCTGCAACAAACAATGGTACCTTGCTAAATGTTCAGGTACGAATTTATGTCGGTGAATATAACTGTCTGTGGTTATTTGTATCTTAGGATACCTACAGTGTTATAAAACGACTTCACTAACGTTTGCGTATATCGGTATAATATCCTTTTTCCTGTGTATCCCTTCCAATGTACATTAAAGGTAGGCAACGCATCTGCAACACATTTGCTTGTTACGGGTAGCGCCCATTTAACATCATGTGATCCGTAAGCTCACGGAACGGATATGTGAAACTCAATTCATATTGCACATTACGCATTACGCAAGAATTTTATCCGTATTTTACACCATCCTTTTTGAAATTAAGACGAGGCGAAAATTCTCAAAACTGAATATAAATTTAAAAAAAAAACATTTACACACAACTTGGACGTTTTTCCAACTATGAATTATTTTTTAGTGATTATTACAAGCGCTATGGCGTTTCGCCGGTCCTCACATTTTGAGCAATCAACTAACTACCTTGGGCGCATGCGCTGTACTAATTATTAATTATCAAGAAATTGAAACAGGTAGAAGAAACCTACAATTGAGGCAGATTTATGACCATTTTAACAGATAATTTAAATATTTTACGTTTCATTACTTCATTATAACTGAATTATTTATTAATAAAATGTCTGCATAGCATTGAGTTTTATTAAACAAGGGCGTTAAAAAACATTACAATATAAGTCTACCTATATCACTAGGCAGTAGAAAACTATATTTAACGCTTAAATGCATAGTGATGTACATTTACATCAGAGTTTGAGTTATGTGCTCGGAGAATCTCGTACTGATATTGCGCCCCGTTTCTCCGATGTAGCTTTTGCCGCAATCGCAAGGAATTTCATAGACGCCAGGGCTATTGACAACTTCTACGGGTCGGGACCCTCTCGAACTTGTCGGTACAAAACACCGAGAAAAACGCGAACGTGAGCAAAGCCGTTTCATAAAAAGTTTATCTCACGATAGTTTAAATAATTTTGATTAGGAGCTATTTGCATTTCAATGACAATAAGAAACATCTTCCGCGAGACCATTCTGATCACGATCGTCTCCATAAGATACGGCCTGTGATAGAACAGCTAAATACGACATTTCCATCAGTTGCAATAGACCAACTACTTTCCATAGAGCAGATGTGCTCAACTAACATTGCTCATTTCCTCAAGCAGTATTTACCAAACAAGCCTGACAAGTGGGGTTACAAGCTTTTTGTCTTATGTAATCTTATGGGATATGCTTACAAATTTGAAGTATATTCCGGACAAGAAAAAACAAGACAAATCAGCCAATGAGCCTGATCTCGAAATTACAAATAACGTTTGGCGAGAGATATACCAAGGAAGATTAATCCTATTGTTTTGTTCGATAATTATTGTACATCGCTACCTTTAGTAAATTACTTGAATAAACAGGGTATACTATGTGTCGGAACTGTACAGCGAAATAGGCTACCGATTTGTCGGCTCCCTGACAAATATTCCGAGAGGTAACTTATGAAGAACGCGTTTCCCATCCAGATGGAGTAGACCCCCCCCCAAAAAATTATAAGTAAATCTAATAAGTGGTACACAATACATTAATGAAAACCAGATGCCCAATTGTAAGGGCACCACATGGTCGGGTACCAAATGTAATGTACCATTGTGTCCAAATCAGAAAAATAATTGTTTCGAAGATTATCATACACTGCAATAAGCCTAATTAGAAGACCATCGTTCAGCAGAATAGTACTCAGTTTACATTTTTAATAGTAACCGTAATGCATACTGATGTAGATTTATATCAGTAAGTTTTTATAAAATATACTTTCTAGAAAAGAAAAACATTTTATTCTTTATTTTTCCCATAATCTATGGTACATTTTCTACCTGTATCAATTTATGGTATTTTAAAATAAAAATATATGCATTTAAGGGTTGAATTTACCTGAACAAATTAACTGGTCCCCGGCTCCAAGGTCGCAGCTAAACGTCGCCGTGGCCGTGACAGTCCAGCAACTGTGTTAGAAAAAAATAAAAAATAATTAATGACATTAGAATAATACCAAAAAAATAGATATCAATTGTATCTCATACCGCAACCGAAGATTGAAGTATGGCGCGTGCGGAGCAGTAGTCAGAGGGTCGTGCATTCGCCTTCGTAGATTAAATCCAACTGGCGGCTCGCGGCCGCCGCCCGCCTTGCGTGCTCTCTCGCTCGCCCGCGGTGCGGCGGCGACATCTTGCCGACCCGCTCACTCCTCAGGTGGCGTCTGCAGCTGCCGTACCGCAACCCCCGTTACCGTATCGAACCCCCGGCGCGCAGAATAATGTGTCGTCTGGCCGCCGCACCCTCCCCCCACCGAGACCGTTGCTTGCTACAGTCGATCGATAGTACTCCGGGAATGCTTTCGCACTATTCGTAATATACCGGCGAATCTTATTGTTGCAAAAAATGAGGTTCTGAATAAACATGTACGCAAAGAGGGACAAGAAAGAACGGACATAATAATGGGAAAAAAGATCGAAATAAATTATATAAAAAAACAATGGCTGTTACTGAGAACTAACGTAAAAAAAAACAACAACATCGACAACCCCACTCCACCACTCACCCTACGTCCCCAGTACCCCTCACGCCCTCGCACTTCCCCCTACTCCCTCCACCAAATCCCACCCACCTACCAAAAATCGTTAACTTGGCTAAGGGTGCCTTCTCTTCATAATGTTATACAATATAAAAATTGCACAATACTTGTGTAACCAGCCAATAACTTATAAAATGGGGTTTTTAAATAAAAATGCTCATTGAGCATTTTACATATTTTAAATAACTATCGCATGAATACCAAAATCTATCTATACATATAATAAAAATGTAACTTATCGCTGTCTGTACATGGAAAACTATTATCAGGGGCCTTTATAAGTACAATAAAACGCAAAACAAAATTATTAGATTTTTTGTCTGTCTGTATATTGTCTGTGCGTTTGTGCGCGGTCTTAGAAACGGCTCAACCGATTTGGGTGCGGTTTTCATTAATGTATTGTGTACCACTTAGTACATTTACTTATAATTTGGGGGGGGGGGGGCTTATCCAAGTAAGACACGGCAACCTCATAGTAACTTTTCAAATTTAGTTATATACATACACGTAGAATAATTATGTAGGGAACGTGCTGGCAGAGCCGTTTAGCCGCGTCAAAAGGTCATATATGTATATACTGCATAAGCCCTACGTCCATTGTGTTGAGTTTCAAATCTTTGAGGAACGACTCACGATCCCGTCTGTTGTCACATTCCAACAGCAAGTGTTGGGTACCTTCTGGCTTATTGCATGGCTCACGATTGGGAGATTCCGTGACCGGTATGAAGTGTAACCAAGGGAAACTAGGTGGCTCATTTTGTAGGGCCCGATACCAAGTTCCTTCTTTTTTCGATGTTTCCTGATAAATCTTTTTCCTAATGTTGAAAGTTATATTAAGTTAAAGAACCGTGTTAACCGCTCTTCAGGTGAATCGGTGTAAATTTTAGTTAACTTATATATCATGATCTGAAATGGTGATGATTGAAAGTTTATATAAATGTAATGTCTCTTGTACGCTGATGACCAGGTCGCGTTTCGTCATCGGCGGAGGCCGTACGTAATGAATGATTCAATAGTCAATATTATATAATTAAACTTCTCGAACGATTATTTTTTCTTAAAAGCAAAGCAACCCACGAAACAACCCAAAATATTACTCATGAACATTTAATATATAAAATAGGCCCAAATATCGAAATGAATGATTAAAATCTTTTTAATTACGGTGAAAATATTGGTCTCTTAAAAAACAGTAAACTAGTTTCAATTCAATTCGATTCAATTTTTTACCAATATATATTTTTTAATTCATATGGATATAGTTTCATTTGGCATCCAATTGATAAATAAACAGCGCTAGTCATGTCCGTACATGCCAGTTTGAGATAATAATAATAAGAATCCCATCATAGCCCCCTCAATTTGGGGGAGAAACCCCTGGGAACCCTGTGTCCGGTGCAGCGTACACACGATCGGCTCATATCCGGAGGGGCGGGGCGTCTGGCTTTGTCTGACAATAATAACGTCCGTCGGTCCGCGGTCGCAACGCAGGACTGAGCGGAGTCGGCATACACTTACAAAATAAAATCTGTCATGCAACATTTCCATTTGTGTTTTCAAGTAGCAATGAATAACTCACTAAGGCAATCCATTGGTGTACACATGATCAAATTCAAAGGGCACAACATTATGAAGCAGTTTACCAAATTTAGTTTATAAACCGTTTACGCCGAAACTTAAAAACATACATCTTTGGGAAAAAGCCATTGTCAAAGCATATAGTACCAACGAAACGATAACATTCATACTATTAGGAGTACAAATGAGTTTCCGCCGTTTTATTGTAGATGGCGCAGCACGGAGTTTCGGTTAGCTTTCGCAGATGATAACCGGCTTACAAAATAGTTTGGACATTCAAGAACAACATTCAAGAGAGTGCATGCGGCAGAAATGCGAATGTTGAGATGGATGTGTGGAGTAACACGAATGGATAAGGTACGAAACGAGTATATTAGAGGAAGCCTGAAAGTAGCACCGATAGTGGAAAAGTTAAGGAGCCAAAAGGTTAGCATGGTACGGGCATGTTATCAGGAGGGAAGAATGGCATGTGACAAAGAAAGTTTTAGAAATGAATGTAGAGGGTTATGTCGGTAGGGGTAGGCCTAAGAAAAGATGGATGGATTGCGTGAAACATGACATGATCAAGAAGGGAGTGACGACTGAAATGACGAATGATAGATTGACACGGAAGTCGAAAACTAATTATGCCGACCCCACACAAAGCGGGAAAAGGGCAGGATGGATGATGATTCAAGAACAACATAACCTATTAATATTATATTGGTAAAATATAATTTTTATAAGTTGAAAATGTCAAAATTTGTGCAAAGTAAGCGTCATTTGCGGGAAATATTAGTTTACTTCTTTAATTTAAAGAAATCTGGTGCTGAGGCGCATCAATTGCTCGTAGAAGCATATGGTGAGGGTGCTTTGAGTGAGAGAACGTGTCGAGAGTGGTTTCAAAAGTTTAAAAACGGTGCTTTCGACGTAGAAGACAAAGATCGCAGTGGAAGGCCAAAAATTTACGAGGATGCAGAATTGGAGGAATTATTGGAGGAAGATTCATCTCAAACACAAAAAGAACTTGCTCTAACATTAGAAGTCACTCAGCAAGCAGTCTCACATCGTTTAAAATCATTAGGAATTATTCATAAACAAGGAAATTGGGTTCCGTACGAATTAAAGCCGAGAGATATTGAACGCCGATTATGCTTAAGTGAAATGCTGCTAACTAGACATAAAAAAAGGGTTTTTACATCGTATCGTAACTGGTGATGAGACGTGGATACATTATGACAATCCAAAAAGAAGAAAATCATGGGGATTACCTGGCCACGCGCCGACATCAACAGCAAAACCGAATATACACGGAAAAAAACTTATGCTGTGTATTTGGTGGGATCAGCTCGGTGTAGTGTATTATGAGTACCCCCGCACCCGCATTCGCATACCCCCACAAACAATGCAGCAAAATAGAAGAAAATTAAGTCACTGGTAAACACCTAGAATGGCAAAAACTACTTCACTCCGACGCCTGCATTGCTCAACTAATACAGCACCAGAAGAAAACAGTTGGATTGTCAATGAAACAAGAAGAACTGATAGAAACCATATGCGGAAATGATATAAAATATCAACGTAACAAAGGAGTAGTCTTAATTACTATAGATAAAAATTGTAAAATAAGTTCTGGTAAAAACATTAAGCACACATCGAAAATTTATAAACATAAAGGAAACAATACCACTCCCACGGGCTCATCAACTACCAAAATCTTTTAATAAAAATAAAATTGGAGGACATCGAATTGTACAATCTAAAAGATGCAATACAAAGACCAAGGCAACCGTCGTCAGCAGAATTTACAGAATCATTTCAAACATACCCAGTTGGCACACATGTCTACGTAATATTCATCCTGTTGGTACTAGGTATTGCAGCTTATTAACTTCCAAGAAGGAATAAATCGGCGGTTTCCTCTGCACAGCAGCCGACCGATGAAGAATCCAGTCATCATCAGCCGCTGCAGCCATCGTCACGCCTCTCTGTTAAGGGGGGAAGAATTACGTCGCCATAACGCAGCACCACACAAGGAGACCCATTGATGATGACCCCATGATCTCAAGTACAGGAACCCATTAAGATACGGACGAAACGGTCACAGGATATGGAACTTCTTTGTGTTGGGAAGAGTTATGACGTCATAACGCAACGTAACACAAAGAGTTACGTTGATAAACATCTCAATACAGGAAGACGGTAAAATAAGAACAAGTGTTCACACCAATTGATTGTTTAACTTCTAATACATATCATATTTCAAGCGCACGATAAAGAGAATAAACCCATTGTACATTGTGTGGCCTACTCTTAACAAAAAGCAAATTCTACATTGCAAATACGCACAGCAACTCGCGCGCCTCTCGCCAGTCTTGCCTACGCATCGGTATCGAACCCACGCGCCGCACATAACGTTTGACGCCTACTCGAAGCCTCGTGTTAACAACAGTGCATAGTTAGTCCTAATTGTGTGTATCACATACATAAGAAAACCATATTGTGCTAACTTATTTTGTGAACATCCCAAAATTGTAATACTAACTAAAGTCAGTCTTAAGCCGTTCTGTGAGGAGAAAACACGTTGGTATTTCTTTGTAAGCCCCGTGCCCTCGCTCGTCTCCTAACTCCCGACAGACTAAAGCTTAATGACCAACAAAAACAAGGATCAGGCCTTCAAGGCAAAGACATATTAAAACCAAAAAATAAATTGCAATAGTTACTGGTTTTAGCATGTGCTTATTTATCGGAACGAATCCCACTACGTTTGAATTGTGTACCTGATGACTGGGTAAACACACAAACACTTGAGTAGGACCTGACCTCAACCCAACACTCTACGCCCAGAAGGCAATAAATGGCTGTTACTACTAAACTTGGAAATGTACACATTTTCAATTTAAATTAACGAATCTGGTTGTTTACAACTGTACAACTTTATACTTGCATCGTCTTTACATATGTATATCTTTAAAAAACTACTACTACTACTAAGTATTTATGTAACATGTTTACTCGCTTCGTTTAATTTATTTTTAGTTTAATAACGTCACTCTGTTGTACATAATCACCAATGAAACATATTTGTAAAAATAATTCTCTAACATTACCTAGTGGAAGAACCAACCAAAATAAAAAAAAATGATTTTTGATACAAACTCGAGGAACATAATCGATGCGGATCTCGTACTATAAAGACATCAATGACTGTAACGTTACGAACTCCGGACTTAGGTCAGCTAGGTTTAACATCTTACTAACATTTAACAGTGGTAGAGTCCGAAACAACAACACCTGGTGCACAATTGGGTAGACTCTACCGATGTAATACCAAGACCTCACTGAACATAGGCGTGAAGTAAAAGTACTCTGCGTTTCGACCGCTGAGTGAGGTGCCGGCGGCTTAGTTTCAATCCTCTTCCCTCATACGGATGAGAATGGGAAAGGGATTGGAAGGGGAGGGGGTTAAGGGGGAAAAGGAAATATCCTTTTTTCTGTCTATACCGTCCTCTTTCCAGTAGGCAACGCATCAGCAACACATTTGCTTGTTGCGGATGTCTATGGGTAGCGCTCACTTGACATCAGGTGATCCGCTTGCTCGTTTGCCACCTTCTTCCATTAAGAAATCTCTAAAGCATTATGTAGATGGTAGATGGATAAAGATTTTGGAATAGTATTTTAATAAAAATTAAAAACGTGAACAATGCATCTTAATTCCTCATTTATTTATTTAGTTGAAATATTTAGATAATAGGTCGGTGTTGTATTGTTACCGACTGTGCAGCACTCGGACATGCGAAGCAAGCGCAGCAGATTGAGCGAAGCGAGCTGTACATTGAGTACAAGGGTACGGACGCTCCCCCGTATGAGTCCGTACATGATTCGCCAGAATCTTATTTGTCTAAAAAATTAAATCAAAACTTAACTCACATTTATTTATCATAACAAGCGCTTTAAAATCAAAACTACATATTTTTTTGTCATGGAATCTGCTGTTTATGGAACTTAGCAAATACACACACAGCTCATCCTTTGTGTTTATGATATCTCGAAAAACTATTGCTGACCGGACCACATAATGAATCATATCACAAAATAATTATGCAGCACAGATCTGAGGTGTAAATCCAATACACTAACTCGAGATACAGTGCTTTGCTTTAATAGTGCTCATTTGATTGTTTCCAGGGAGATATATCCCTATTTAAATATTTTTACAGATACAGTGCTTTGGATGACCAAATAAAGTTTGTTTGGATAAACAAACACGCGCGAGGCATCATGGCGCTCCGCGTTGGATATTGTTGTAACAAGAATCCATTTTGTATTGTTTTTATTTGGTATTACATATTGATTGTAGTATAAAAGTTGAGTTATGCTTTGACCTTAAATAAATGAACAAAATGATATAAATTACACATTTTTTTCGTTCGGATGCATGCCCTATAATTGTTTAAGTAATACACTATATCAGTAGACAGTATTTTCGCATGATCCAATAACATTGCACTCATAAAAACAATACACTGTAACTAAACATGCTCAAACAATCGACATTTCTTAAAATGTTATAGGGACAATACACGTTTAGGTAGGTAGTTTGAATTTTATGAGCAGTATTGTTGTAATATTTACATCGCTAGATAATACATAAAAATACCTTTAATTTGGTATATGGTACATAATATAATATTGTATTAATACTACTAAAACATCAACAACCAAGTTTTAAAAACCCATTTCACGAAAGACATTTTTGACATAGTGTTTCGGATTCACACGACAGATACGAATAGGTCAGCACGAGATAGGTTTGAATAGATTTGACGCTTACTGTAAAGCCCCGACCACACATGTTGCATATTTTGTTTCTTGGTGGCATGATCCCTTCGTGAACCCTACGATTGTGTTTGAATAGATTTGACGCTTACTGTAAAGCCCCGACCACACATGTTGCATATTTTGTTTCTTGGTGGCATGATCCCTTCGTGAACCCTACGATTGTGTTTGAATAGATTTGACGCTTACTGTAAAGCCCCGACCACACATGTTGCATATTTTGTTTCTTGGTGGCATGATCCCTTCGTGAACCCTACGATTGTGTTTGAATAGATTTGACGCTTACTGTAAAGCCCCGACCACACATGTTGCATATTTTGTTTCTTGGTGGCATGATCCCTTCGTGAACCCTACGATTGTGTTTGAATAGATTTGACGCTTACTGTAAAGCCCCGACCACACATGTTGCATATTTTGTTTCTTGGTGGCATGATCCCTTCGTGAACCCTACGATTGTGTTTGAATAGATTTGACGCTTACTGTAAAGCCCCGACCACACATGTTGCATATTTTGTTTCTTGGTGGCATGATCCCTTCGTGAACCCTACGATTGTGTTTGAATAGATTTGACGCTTACTGTAAAGCCCCGACCACACATGTTGCATATTTTGTTTCTTGGTGGCATGATCCCTTCGTGAACCCTACGATTGTGTTTGAATAGATTTGACGCTTACTGTAAAGCCCCGACCACACATGTTGCATATTTTGTTTCTTGGTGGCATGATCCCTTCGTGAACCCTACGATTGTGTTTGAATAGATTTGACGCTTACTGTAAAGCCCCGACCACACATGTTGCATATTTTGTTTCTTGGTGGCATGATCCCTTCGTGAACCCTACGATTGTGTTTGAATAGATTTGACGCTTACTGTAAAGCCCCGACCACACATGTTGCATATTTTGTTTCTTGGTGGCATGATCCCTTCGTGAACCCTACGATTGTGTTTGAATAGATTTGACGCTTACTGTAAAGCCCCGACCACACATGTTGCATATTTTGTTTCTTGGTGGCATGATCCCTTCGTGAACCCTACGATTGTGTTTGAATAGATTTGACGCTTACTGTAAAGCCCCGACCACACATGTTGCATATTTTGTTTCTTGGTGGCATGATCCCTTCGTGAACCCTACGATTGTGTTTGAATAGATTTGACGCTTACTGTAAAGCCCCGACCACACATGTTGCATATTTTGTTTCTTGGTGGCATGATCCCTTCGTGAACCCTACGATTGTGTTTGAATAGATTTGACGCTTACTGTAAAGCCCCGACCACACATGTTGCATATTTTGTTTCTTGGTGGCATGATCCCTTCGTGAACCCTACGATTGTGTTTGAATAGATTTGACGCTTACTGTAAAGCCCCGACCACACATGTTGCATATTTTGTTTCTTGGTGGCATGATCCCTTCGTGAACCCTACGATTGTGTTTGAATAGATTTGACGCTTACTGTAAAGCCCCGACCACACATGTTGCATATTTTGTTTCTTGGTGGCATGATCCCTTCGTGAACCCTACGATTGTGTTTGAATAGATTTGACGCTTACTGTAAAGCCCCGACCACACATGTTGCATATTTTGTTTCTTGGTGGCATGATCCCTTCGTGAACCCTACGATTGTGTTTGAATAGATTTGACGCTTACTGTAAAGCCCCGACCACACATGTTGCATATTTTGTTTCTTGGTGGCATGATCCCTTCGTGAACCCTACGATTGTGTTTGAATAGATTTGACGCTTACTGTAAAGCCCCGACCACACATGTTGCATATTTTGTTTCTTGGTGGCATGATCCCTTCGTGAACCCTACGATTGTGTTTGAATAGATTTGACGCTTACTGTAAAGCCCCGACCACACATGTTGCATATTTTGTTTCTTGGTGGCATGATCCCTTCGTGAACCCTACGATTGTGTTTGAATAGATTTGACGCTTACTGTAAAGCCCCGACCACACATGTTGCATATTTTGTTTCTTGGTGGCATGATCCCTTCGTGAACCCTACGATTGTGTTTGAATAGATTTGACGCTTACTGTAAAGCCCCGACCACACATGTTGCATATTTTGTTTCTTGGTGGCATGATCCCTTCGTGAACCCTACGATTGTGTTTGAATAGATTTGACGCTTACTGTAAAGCCCCGACCACACATGTTGCATATTTTGTTTCTTGGTGGCATGATCCCTTCGTGAACCCTACGATTGTGTTTGAATAGATTTGACGCTTACTGTAAAGCCCCGACCACACATGTTGCATATTTTGTTTCTTGGTGGCATGATCCCTTCGTGAACCCTACGATTGTGTTTGAATAGATTTGACGCTTACTGTAAAGCCCCGACCACACATGTTGCATATTTTGTTTCTTGGTGGCATGATCCCTTCGTGAACCCTACGATTGTGTTTGAATAGATTTGACGCTTACTGTAAAGCCCCGACCACACATGTTGCATATTTTGTTTCTTGGTGGCATGATCCCTTCGTGAACCCTACGATTGTGTTTGAATAGATTTGACGCTTACTGTAAAGCCCCGACCACACATGTTGCATATTTTGTTTCTTGGTGGCATGATCCCTTCGTGAACCCTACGATTGTGTTTGGTCAAATCAGCATTCCGGGTGAAATTCTAAAATAAACAATTAAATACTAATAAAGCATTAAATTGATCAGTACCATCCATACAAAAAAAATGAGACGGAAATTTATGAAACCATACTTTTAATAGACAAGAGAGTTGCCGTTAAATTGGACTCATTTAACTACATAGAAAACGTTCTGAAACCGTACCTTATTGCATTCGCCGCACCGATACTTGTAATTCTTTAAATGAACAAGACTGTAGTGATCCTTCATGTATATATTCTTTGAGAACACTTTATCGCAATCCGGACATGGGATCCTGAGAAATAGAAATGATTCCAACTCATGTCATCTTCTCCCGGGTAATGTGTAATATCTGTTATATCAGAGCATGGTATGCACAAGGAAATAAGAACAGCATGAGACAAGAGTTTCATACACGCTATGTGTTAGTAGTGTAGGCCAAAAACGGATGGGACTGATGAAAGGTGACATGATTAAGAAATAAGTGACTACCAGAATGACAGATCTTAGTTCGACTTGAAAACAATGTTGGGCCGCCCCACAAACAGTGCAAGGAGATAATGGTATTAGCTAAATCTGTAAGTATATCTTAATTATTATTTTAACAGTGAAGTATACATCTGTTATAGGTTAATATACGTGATGAATGTACATGAGACTAGCCTGAGCTTCTCCCTCGGTCTGTGCCGAGCGCTGTTGGCCAGATGCCATCTGTACCGATAGTAGTCCGGGTATCGCTTGTCGCATTCCACACAATACGCGGACGACGTCGGGGCGCAGTGCTGTGTCTTATTGTGAAGCCATAGACCGTTGTAGCGTTTGAAACGCTTGCCGCACGGCTTGCACTCGAATAATGAATGTTGCTTCCTTCAAAACATCAATATTCTATTTTATTTAACCACAGACAGATTGGACATTGTATCTACACATACAATTTTCTTGTGTATTATTTTATCTATGTTAGCTTTAGTTAGATCACGTATTAGTACAATAACGCGACGTGACACTTAAGAACGCGCCCTTAATTCCCATCAGCACGTCAAACGGAACGCGCCTCAAGCGGCCGCGATTGGTCCGCGACCGCGCCGCCATCGCAAGCTACCACCGCGCCTGCGCGACAAGACCGACGCCGGCCTTCTCCATGTCTGATCGAGTGCCGTTTAGTGACCGGTGTGTGCGCGTACGCTTTTAGTTTATAATTGTTAAACTTCTCGAACGATTATTCGACGTTTCACTCCAAAGCAACCCACGAAACAACTATTCATGGACATTAGAGTACTAGTATATTTGAAAACGCGCCATCAGTTTGGAATCTATCCTAATGCAAATATAAAATCATAACAGCAACACAAAGTCTACAAACCAATTTTTGTCATTTTAAAAAGTGACAGCTGTGACAAGTGTTTCAGAACGTTTTTTTATATCATAGCTAATATCATAATGAAAAAAAAACGTGTAAGAGGATCTGCCCACTGAAATATGTGACCTGGAGGAACCATTTCAATTCTTCGCAAGTTTATCAACGAGCACATTGTTTCTAACATTGTGAACGAAACAAATTTATACATAACTCTAAAAGGGTTTAGTTCCAGTAGACGTAGTGATTATACATTCATAAAATTAAATAAACAAGCCTTTATTTTACTAGATAAAAAGTTCCTTTGTGTTTACCTTATATGATTCTCGATGCAATACCTCATTTTGAAGCGGATTCCACATTGATCACATATGAACTTCTCATGCCACTCTTTAAAATGTTCAAAAAACTCCCGGCGACTCCTAGTAACAAATACATACACAATTTATAAAAACCTAACCAGCGAAATGAAATTACAAAAGTAAAGTTTATAGAGAGTGATCTACAGGCTGAGATACTTTAAATCCACAAGATAGGCGATAAACATCGTCTCCCAGCCGTTTCCCCGCTTTATGTGGGGTCGGCATCACTGGTTCTCCACTTCCACGTCGATCTATCATCATTTCAGTCGTCACTCCCTTCTTGATCATGTCATCTTTCACGCAATCCATCCATCTTTTCTCAGGCCTACCCCTACCGACATATCCCTCTACATTCATATCTTAAATTCTCTTTGTCACATGCCATTTTTCCCTCCTAACGTACCACTAACGGTCTATCTAGTATACTCGTTTCGTATATCCATCCGATTTACTCCACAAATCCAGCTCAAGATTCGCATTCCTGTCGCATGCACTCTCTGCGATAAACATTCCATTAAAAAACAAAGGTATTGAAATAACCCAGAGGTCGATTTTAGTTTTTTACTACGTTTCTTATAATATTTGTGCTCGAAAGCACACAAATAGATTGAAAAAGCGTAAATATAGATGAAAAGGTTGGAGCACGAATTTGAGCAAATAGCTTGACTAGTAAAAACGAATACGTGATGTAGCAACAATGAAAATATTAAAAAAAAATGTACCAAAACCCTTCTCTTACACTTTTATTGTTATACTCACCCAAATAACAATGTACATTTTAAACATTGCAACACTATTTTATGTGTCACTTTCATATGAAGCCATCTTTGATTCCTGTCATAGCAGATGTGATTGCAAAGGTTACATTTATGTACCCAGTAGTGATCTTCGATATGAGTTGTCAACTTACGTTTATTTGATAAACACTCATAACATATCTCACAGACGAACCTTTGGTGCTCCTGCTGTCTGGAACAACTTTATGTTTTACAACTTCCAAGGAATATTACAATATATTTGCAACATGGGTCTCCAGACACCTTATATACAGGTTAGTGAAAAGACAGTACCTTGATGACTTATAGTGAATAGATAAAATAGATACGTAACCACAGACGTGGTCGGAAAAACAAAAAATCTTATGTAGGAAAAATTTGACCGTATCAGACTTATACTATATTTGTTATTAAATAATTAAGCGAATAGGCGAAGATGACGACAGCACCTCAGAATCTAACAGTATTAGTTGTTTTTCGTAGTATGTATTTATAAATAATATATATTATGTTCCTGATGGACATGTGAAAAATAAGAGCGAGAGAAGTAAATTGGTAATAAGTTAGTTAAAGAAATAACCAGTGTTAATTTTAGCCAAACCATGACATATAGATGACAGGGTTCTCTTAGGGGCTGTACTTTAAAATAAAAGAATCTTAGACCAATACTGACCACATCATAACATCTCAAAATATGGCTAAGAAATAATGTTCTCTCGTGTAATTGAATTGAACATTTTGCACATTTCAACTTTGTCCCTCTTTGTAATTTAATATACTTTTGAAGTTCATCTTCTGTTAAGCGTATTTTTGTAAAAAACACATTTAAATTCCTCTTTTTCTCTTTAAAAACTTTGTATTTTGGTTTTTTATTTAACAGCGCCCTTTTCTTAGCCCATTTATTCACAATTTCCTTCGATTTCTTAATTTCTGGCTTGGTATATGCTTTCGAATTGCGAATGGTTTCTTTATAATTCTGAGGGCTAATACTGTTATCTACCGAATCAAGACCAGATTTTTCACCTGTCTTTACTAAATCAGTATACAGTTCCGTTTTCAGACATTTTTCTGGTTTTACTGTAATGCACTGATCAAATATATATATCTCATTGGGCTGATGATTGAATATTACCATACTTAGGTTTGATAAAGAACATAATTGATTCTGAAACAAAACATTGAAATCATTTCAAAAATGTAATTTAAGATATATTTTTAAGAGTAATTACAATTCTGTTAAGACTAGCATCTTCCATCGTAACAAATTCATTTAACCGATTGTGATAGGTTATTTTGTTTTAAAATAACATTATGGTAATAGTCAACCCATGGTAATATTGTCACAGTAATTTTTTAAACTTGATTAAACGAAATATTGCCATATAATAAGAAATAAACGATAAAAATACGGAAAAAAAACCCTGAGCTATTTAAAAACACAATTTTTTTGTTACATTAGACTTGTTTTCTTATTTTTCTTCGTTTATATGGAAATACGAGACGGACCGGACTAGAATTGCACAAATGGATGCTGTAGGGCAAATTCATTGGAGGTACGGCGTGCATCTTTTCAAGTCTTTTAAGTGGTAGAGCCAGCAACATCTGTTGCAGGAATGGGCCTGCTCGACCAATACAATACCACAAACTCACAGAAGAAGAAGTAGAAGTAATTCAGTGTTTTGTGTGATGAGTGAGGTGCAGGAGACCTAATTCTACTCCTCTCCCCCTTTTCACTCTTCTCTAATAAGAAAATAATGGGAAGGGCATGATTTAATGGAGGGAAGTCCCTTATGTCCATTAAAGATAGGCTACGCATCTGCAACTCATTAGCGCATCTGCGATTCATTAGCTTGTTACAGATGCCTATGGGTAGCGGTAACTTGATGTCGGGTGAACAGCTTGCTTGTTTGCCACCTTCAATAAAAAATTAAAAAGTTGGATTTTAAATTAATAATTGAAGAAAAAGATAGATCCAATATTTAAGATATATTTGTATGTTTAAAACATGAATTTTTTTAAAAAAAATTATATGACCCCGTTTAAAAGTAACAGGTGTGTGTATGGAGATATCCATATCCAATCTTCCCATTCTTCTGTATCGCTTCGTTATAAGTAACTAAAATTTCACAAATACGTGACTATTGTGTTGACAAACATTCTATTACACACGACGAAAACACAAACGAGAATTTTAAGTACACTTATTACAGATAGAAAAGAGTTATATTTTATAAAGTTTTTGTTTGATATTGTTTTTATCTGCTAAGTTAGGTAGATTTTCTAGCTTCCAAATGAGACTATTTTGAAGATTATTGACGATTAACAAAAAACCAGGAATAAAATTTCAGTTAAAAAAAATTAAAATAAAAAAAATCGTTATTTTATCGATAATTCACATTTCGTGTCAAGTTTAAAAATATGCACGTATAAAAATGCAACAAGCCTAAAATTTTAATCTCAGCTATTGGATCAATACAAATGTATGAAAAATCTTTACCTGTCTCAATCTCAACACCTCATTTGCTCTTTGCACTTTACATTGAAATTTCTTGATATTGTAAAGTAAAGCACGACATTCCCAACATACAATCAACTGCTCAGAGGATTTTGGTGCCTAAAAAAAGTTACAAAAATGTATACCAATGACAACACATTGCACTTCAATCATTCTTGTGGCATTTAAAATTTGGAATTTTATGAATACCATAAGACTTCAAGTATACCTGGAGGTATACCTTCAGGTGTTCTGGGTATTGGTTGGATTCTAGAACTGTAGTAGGCGTGCAAGACCAACAATATTGGCCTCATAGATCCACCGATTCCACAAGCCCATACACCACCAACTTCCGACCCACAACTTCACAATACAAAAACAATAAATAATCATAAAGAACTCTCTTATATTTTGGAAAAATTAGCTTTAAAATACTCAACACCAACATGCAATGCAATTGTATTGCTTAGAGTGTGTATGTACATTTAGGCTACATTAAATAAATAAAATAAACAAAGTAAGATATTGTGTATAGATGTATAGGAACCAATAAGTTAAACTCCAAAGTTTAAAACAAATACAAAATTGTATGAATAAATTGAATGAACTTAAGTTAAGACTTGAAAACACAATTTGACACTTTCTTTTGATACAACCCTTTTTGATTCCTGCTGAAATGAAACTAAAAACATGATAAGACATATTTCTAATTCATCAGCTGTAGTCGAAACCTATATAGTATGAATTACAATCATATTATGCCGACCCCACATTAGTGGGAAAAGGCCAGGGAGATGAATAATGACAGAGAGCAACTCAGAGTACTCCATTAATCATAAATGCATCCTTGTTCTGTTCTTAGTGAAGCAAGAAGAGTACTGAACATCTTGACAATCAAAAGATGTGATTGATAAAAAAATATGCAATAGCATACAATATCAAAAGAAATGTTGAAGAAGAAAGAAGCAGCACAAAAACAACTGACTATGTTAATGCAAACTAAATTGCTCCATATACTCTAAAAATATTAATTAATAGTAGGATGGCATGGCAACACTATTTCTCTCTCTCTCTGGAAATAAAATGGTTGAAGAACATCTCAGTGTTTAATTCTACAAAATTAAAAGTTACACCAGCCCGAACCGCATCATAACTAGCCCAGCTCCTGGTCCTTTGAGCCGGATTTCAACCTGCAACCCATGGATTATACCTTAAACAAGTGACCTTGACCAAAACATTCTAAAATGGCAGACATGTGTGACAAACAACAAGAAAAATCTAGATTTGAATGGAAATATGGGATTTTATAAAGTGGTGGTAAAAATAATAACTGAATGCAATCAAACTTTTAAACTGACATCAATAAATCTGCAAACACAAATGCACAATGGTCCTTCCTATCCGACTGAATAAATGCATCATGATCTTGTGACATTAATTTTGGGTATTCATTTAAATGGAAAATTTGAAGAATACATGGAAATTTTTGAAAAATTCTTAATGAGCCCAAAGAATGCTAAATCTATATTATGTATTACAAATCTAGCCAAATGTTTTAACACTGTCTTCATTGATATATCTACTTAGACGGAAACATTCTCCCAAGTATGCATTGGATATTATGAAAGACAAACTTTGAAACAGATTAGCCATCCACACTGCCAAATCAAAATATTAATTTTAACCAAATTTAATAAAGTTAGAAAAATGTACGCAACTGCAGACTACGCATGTAATCCATGAATGACAGTAAATAAATGTTTTACCTTTTGTTACTTTTTATTTAAAAACCTCAATTTTGGGCGATTTCAGGATAGATTTGGAGTAAACTCGAGGCGATAGTAAGGCAAGGAAACAGTGTATCTTACGCATACCTACGCCGTAGGTAAAGATAACCTATACGATGGACTAACACCACCACCACCAAACCAATAACTTGCAAAGCAAATTTAACAATAAGTTGAACAAATTGTATTATTACTAGGTCAATTTCAATGCCAATCGTAATAAGATATTTAAAATCGACAACATAATTTACTAGGTCAAGAAAAACTCAAAAACTCCGACATAAGACAAAACTAACGACAGACTTTAGCCAAAACTGTGTGAAGATTTCGCCTGATTTCGCCACTCGACTATGAACAATAAATTTCCTTAACACTTACAACAAACTCAAATCCCAATGTAAGATTTCTATAAATGTTAGCAAATTCCCCAACGGGCACCATCTTTCTACCAATGCTCAGGCAAGTCCGGCATTGTAAATCTAAATTATCATTTATTTCTTGTTTAATCTGTATATTCGCCATTTTACGCGATATATTATGTTCAAGGCTATTAACAATTATTATTAATTATTTACAATTCACAAAATGCGACTATATCCATTTTTTAGCAACTGCACAAAACGAAAAATAATAAATTATAAGACAAAAAGAAAGGCTTAATCACAGAACAGAACACTTATACTCAATACATTAAAGAATAGATGTGGCAAAGATGAAAAAGAAAGAGAAGAGCTAGCACACAGCAGCCAAAGAAAATGTAATAACTATTATTACTAATTTAATGTTAACTACATTAATTAAGAGTTTACACCACATTTTCATGCAGCAAGTTTCAGGTTAGCCCTCAATTTTTTTTAAATTATTTTATTCCTACCTATCGTTTGTATTTTATTGTTCAACCTATGTTGTTCGTGTCTTTTTTATTAATAGAAAATGCACCCTTAACATCTGATAAGGAAAAAGGATCATAGTAATGGATGGCCACTTTTAGAATGTAGAACTAACTAATATGATAAAGATGAAAATCTGCGAATCGATTGGAATTATCGAGTTTTCGACGGTTTGCGTTTCGAGTCAGATGAGGGCGACACTAACAATTCAAAATGACGCATTTGTTTATTTCGTGGTAACTTTTTCAAAAGTGTCAGACTTATACGTAAATGTGCGTAAATGTATGATTTTTTTTCTGAAAAATACGGGCGAGTTTTTGGGTTGATATGATAATAAAAAATTCATCATCAAAGTCATTAGATATTTCGCTACTTGTTGTTTACGAATGTACATAATAAACATTTTTTACATTACCCGATGTAATAAATGTACTACGGACTAAGGATAAATTTTAAGCATGAATATGGATAGTATTAAGATAGAATTAATAAATTATGATAGGATCTGCCGTGGTTGTTTAAGCTTGGAGCGAAATGTCGCTCCTCTAGGGGAATTCTCTGATTTATTTTATAAGATTTCAGAACCCCAGGTAAAGATTATTAACTAAAATTTAAAAATGTATTTTTTTTTAAATAACGTATACCATGGACTCAAATGTTATGCTTACAGGGATTTATGTACGATAATGTATTATTATGTTGGGAATGTAAAGGTGTCTTACGTAAAACATGGAGATTCCAGCAAAGGATACATCAAGCTCAGTTCTTCTTCCAGCAACCTGAATTCTTCCAGCAGCAACTTGTAAGTTGGATAATATTATAAATTCTAAGCAACTTACACATTAACTGTCCAGTGTACCAAAGACACCACTCAGTCCACAATGTGTATATTGTAATCTGTGTGTTGTATGGCCCCTTGATGAGGATATGTGTGTATATGTATGAATTTGGAAGAAGCACAAGGTGGTAGATTTGTGTAGAGATGTGTGCTTATTTTTTTTGATGGACTGAGGGCAATGTTTTTCACTGGTATGTATGTAAATCCTTTCCATTGTAACTGTACTGTAGCCTCATCATTTGTATTATTTGCCGGAGTGCCCTAGCGTGTATGACATGAGCATAAAATGTTTTATTAACAACTAATGTTTTCTTATTAATTTCAGAATAATTTAAAAACATATAGCTTATCAACATTACAGTCAGTAGCCATTGACAATAATTATGAAACTATACAAGAAGATTACAAAGAGAAGGAGCAAAAAGTGAAATTAGAAATAGAACAAGACATTGACAAAATCAATTCAGACTTAGATGATAATATACATGAAGTATATGGTGGTGAAGAAATTAAAATTGAACTTAAAGAAGAGGTTCGTGATGGTAAAGAGACAAAAGAAGAAGAGAAAAAGAAGAAACCATTAATTGAAAAAGAAATTAATGTTCAAAAAGAAAAATGGCAATCCAAATATATAAAATGCGCTATAGTTACTGAAAACAATTTGAATAATGGAGAAAACTTGTACATAAAAAAATATTTAAATGACAAGGTCTTAGAAGAGTTATTGGAGAGAGGAATGATGAGATTTAAAAAAAATTCATGTAAGAATGTATGCAAAATGTGTCAAATGGCCTTCCAGAAGAAAATTGATCTTAAAAGACATATGATTTCTAAACATTTGCCGGTATGTTGAACAATTTCTTACATATACTAATCATTATTAGGCTATCTCAAGTGGTCAAGTTACCACTTCAGCCACAATTCCTTTCGGTTTCTGTTTTTAAATACATATAAAAATATTTTTATATAAAAATCAGATTTCTCCTCAAAAACTGTGTTAAATCCCTCACTGTCTGTACCCCAATATTCTTAAAGACTTTTGTAGATCTTTAATTAATCATTTTATTTACATATATTCTTGCATTAACACTGATGGGTACTACTTTTACCGTCTTTCTTTTTGATAATCTGCTTGAAAAAAATTCCCTTCCATAATGTCATGGTTTCTTCTAGTATAATGCAATTGATGTGTTTCAGGGAAATGGCCCATACAAGTGCAGCGAATGCCGTTATACTGGCAAACTAACCACCATGAGTGAGCTACGAGCACATTTTGGGAGTCATGCAGTGTACAAATGTAAGCTATGTCTGGAAGTGTGCAGATCTCTGTCAGAAATCAAGAGTCATCTACTGCATGTTCACCGTCATAACTACCAATGTATGAAGTGTGAGAAAAGCTTTGAGTAAGTACACTAAGATATTTTATTTTGGCTAATACCTCATAGAAAGATGTGAACAACATAAAGTTTAATATGTTGGTATGGCTTCATTTCCTCATCTTCCACTGTATGTGGGCTCGGCCACATCTCTGAAATACAAGTATCATTTGGTATCCCAATCGCCTTCCTTCTTACCCATGTCACCTTCCATGCACTCCATCTTTTGTTCAGCCTACTCCTGACCGACATATCCCATTATTTATTTCATAAAAGTAGTTTTTTTTCTATTCAAACTGTATATTTGATTGTACATAAAAAAGGGGTAATGTATTGGGAGTTTTGTTTAATTCTAGTTTAGACATTAAACATGTGTGAACAAATAATAGTTCATTTAAAAACTTATGATCCTTGTTGTCACTAGTAATTTTTCCACTATTCCACGATTAGCAAGTTATGTGTGTAGGGGCGGACTTGGATCACTCCAGCCAGCCCAGCTCCCGGTAGAATCCCAGAACTGTTGTTGGTGATCTCTGGGAGTGATCCCGGTGAGCCGAGATGTTTAATCCTTTAATCAAACACAGTGTAGAGTAGTAAGATGCGGCTTGCTGTCTCTACATTCTCCATGCACACTCTACTTAAAGGATTGTCTAGTACCAATGTGGTATCCTGACTTGACGCGTAATACTTTGGAGATGAATATGCGGCAAATTAAAGTTCGGTCGAGCTGTGCCAAAGCGGGTAAGAGGTCACGATGAAATGGAAATGTATACATACATACCCAAACCAAATGTTACCATTCTCGTTTTCTCTTTCTTATTCATTCCCTACTTTTTTTTCTAGAAAACGTCACACGTATGTAACTTAAAATTATAAGAGTACATTTGTCAATTCTGTTTGTATTAAATTATGAATATATTTGTATGATAATGCATCTAGTTTTTCAGCGCCTTCAGAGAATTCTTTTGGCACTATAAGGACTTGCACGATCGGATGATATGTGACCATTGCGGAAGGACATTTATAAAGAAGAAAACATTAGAGGCACACATGAAGTACGTAGTAATTTTAAGTACTAGAAATTGCCCAGTGGTCGAAATTCTAATATATAGGACTTTTTATGGTAGAAGGTGGCAAACAAGTAAGGGGTTGACCTGATATAAATTGACTACTTCCCATAGACATGTGCATCCATGTCCAATTTTCTGCCCCTTCCCATTCTTTGTAGGATATGATGGGAAGGGGAAGAGGACTGATGCCGGAAAATTATAATTTAAATAGAAATTAAATAAATTTATATAGATTCACACTTTAATCCGCTTCCACCCCTACCTACATCCACCCCTGCCTACTTCCACCCCTGCCACTTCCACCCTTACCTACTTCCACCCCTGCCACTTCCACTCTTACCTACTTCCACCCCTGCCACTTCCACCCTTACCTACTTCCACCCATGCCACTTCCACCCCTACCTACTTCCACCCCTGCTTACATCCACCCCTACCTACTTCCACCCCTGCCACTTCCACCCCTACCACTTCCACCCCTACCTACTTCCACCCCTGCCACTTCCACCCCTACCACTTCCACCCATACCTACTTCCACCCCTACCTAATTCCACCAATGTCTGATCAACACAATAACCATTACCTTTTTTCCCAAAAAGCTGTTAAACAAATTGTCAACAGACGTCAACACCTGCCACCAGTTTGCTGTGTTTGTGGTCGACTCTTCAAGAACGCGGATGCTTTAGAATCGCACACGCGTCGCGTTCATCCGGAGCTACACTACGACGTCAGCAACAAGGAGCTGTCCTTCTGCGTGGAGTGCAACAAGCAATTCAGCAGCGTATACAAGTACAGACGGCATCTCAGCACCGCGTATATACATAGGCCACCAAAACCTGTCCGGTACGTGCAAACTCAACCTGTCAGGAATGTGACAAAGTAAACTTGTCAGGTATGTGTCTATTACTTAAACCTGTTGGGTATGTATGTGTACGTTCATAGACAATGTGGACGTATCAGATATCCGTACAGACACGCAAACCAAAACTACTCCTTTTCAACTATTTGCTGTGTATTGACTGTAATAATTTTGTAGTTCTATGGTCGGTTCCCGCTAAGCAATTATTCAGTACACAATACGACGAATTAACATCAATATATATATATAAACTATCAAGAATTAATACATCAAATAATAAAACAGCTTCACAATTAAACAATTTATAATATTACTAGTGACATTATAAACTAACAATGTGTACAATCATACAGTGATATATATTTGTTTATCTTCTGCAGTGTCCCTTGTCCGGAATGCGGGAAAGTTTTCACCAAAAAAACTTATATGAACAACCACTACAATTTGTTCCACACAAAGAAATCCAAACATTACTGTGAGATCTGCGCAAAGGTGAGTAAAAGCAAACACTTTTTATATATATGAGAAGGTTGTTAATGACCGAGCGGTTCACCTGACATTCAGAGACCGCTGCCATAGGCCATAGGCAACAGGCAAATGAGTTGCAGATCCATTGCCTATCTTTAATCGACAGAAAAAAGGATATTGCCTTTTTCTGTTCATACCTGGGTCAAACCCTTTTCCCATCCTTTCACTATGAGAAAAGGGTGGGAAGGGGAAGAGGACTAGAATTGAGCCTCCGGGACCTCGTTCATTGGAAGACCCGCAGAATACCTCAACTTGACATGTGTCTTCTATAAGGTCCGCTTGCTCGTTTGTCACATTCTCACATAAAAATAAACGATTTCATTCGATTGCCACAATATTACAACATTTCCGATAAAAAATTATATCTTGGTATGAAACAAGGTGTATTATGATATCTGTGCATTAAAAGGTTTATATTGTTTCAGTCTTTCGCAACGCCGTTTGGATTACGCAACCATAGACAACGAATACACGAGAAGAAGTTACCGCCCAAAAACAAGATATGTGACATTTGCGGCAGAGGTTTTAGTGTGAGTTATTCAATATATATACGTCGGTTGCGGGGTCACCTCCGTTGTCACCTATCAGGTCGGTGTAATATATTGAGTAATTATAAATCCGTTTTCAGGCGAACCGTATTCTCATAAACCACCGACGTACGCACACCGGGGAGAAGCCCTACCAGTGCTCGCAGTGCCCGTCGGCCTTCGCCCAGCTCTGGGCTAAGAAGTCACACGAAAGGTCGCAACACAAGCTCTGATGACGCGACCATATTGTGGTAATGGTTTCTTGGAGTTGAATGTATTTCCAAAATGTAAATGCTGCCAGATAATAAATAATCTGAAATTGATCGATTTTTAACTTAAATTATATTTTTTATTTAATCTCATACAATTATCATACTGTCTTCGTTGCGTTGTAAATTATTTCTTAGACTACCTTCATTTCTACTATATTTCTTCGACTACCTACATTTGCACTATATAAATATAGATAGGACGTGATACGAAAAGGGAAGAGGTCTAGTTTTGGGAATCCAGCACCTAACTCATCAGTCGCAGAAAACGACGCGTGTCTTCTGTGAGGTCGTGGTATTTCACCGGCTGAGCCCGTACATTCCTTCAACAGATGTTATTGTTGCGGACTCTACTACTGTTAGTACATCTTATATTGTAAATATCAATTTACAGAAGTTGTACTCGATCCCATATCTCCTTTTAATATCAAAGATTCAGAGTGGCAGAGTCCGACATTGGGAAGGTGATTACTGGCGTGGGGTTAAAACCTCAAAGCAGATGTTTTGCGACGATATTAACAGAACATGTATACAATGAGGGTTTTACCTGAGCTAAAAGCCGAATTAAGAAAACGAGATTCCTCTTCCAGTTTTTCCTTCGAACAGCCTTCTCCCACAGTTTTTTTCGCAAAGGATTCTGTAAGAAATATATGAATGCAATAAATAAATACACAGTGTGTTATCATAAGGAGTAAAGTGTTTCGGTGTTAATATTTTGTATGAAGTTTGACAGACAGGCTACATCAAATAGTAGCGACATCTGGATTGAACAAAATGTAGTTTTTATCCCCATTATTCCGCGCATGCTAAGAAGCTTGAAGAAGACTAACGTTCTGAAACGGGATATTGAGATAAGTCTTGTATCATTCAAGTATGCTCTGATGACGATAGTACTGACAGTGAAAGTTGTTCGGAACAAGAATATGATGCCACTCACTACTGTTCATGCTGAACATACATAGTTATAACTACCTGTTCCCACGACTTCTTCCTCGTGGAAATCAATAAAAAAAAATTTCGTAGACATGAGGCAACATTGACGTGTTGAAAAAACTAATTATTCTTATTATGGAACTTGACCCACTTTTTTCCCGTACATTTTCGACGCCTCCCCTTCTTTCGGTTTAAAATAATGTTATACGCACAGAAAATTAAAATACAATAATATTGTTCATATTTGTTTTTATTAATTATAGCCTGTGTAAGAGAGCGAAACGCTGCGCCATATTTGAGTATTATTGACTACGTGACGAAAATCTGAACCATTGTAATTTTGAAAATCTGCTGGCCCCTAACGCACGTCCGTATGACATGTTCCCTCATAAATACACTTTACCTGGCATTTCTGCCCTTCAGTTTTAAAGTTAGTATACATACAACTGGTAAGATGATAGGTAGGAACTGAGATCATCATTTTCCATTGTCTACAAGTCGGGTAAAACATTGGTTCTTTATAATTATTTAGGCTGAATTATGATGATTCCTTACATATTAATAATCTTCCATTAAAAGTCCCATCAATATCGGTTCAGCCGTTACGGAAATTATCCGGAACAGACAAAAAAGATCGTTGTATAAACAATAGGACTACGCCTAATCATAAAATTATCTGGATTTACCGTGAAAATGACGTTACGCGAATCAACGAGATCGCAATATACAAACTGCTAGAAATGAAAAAGACGGCGATAGTATTTTTGATGACGGATACATTTATAATGATAAGATCTTATTTACATAATTATCAACATGTGTCGCTTCGCAAACCTAATATAATGACCAGTTATGAAGAGGATATAAAAGACCGGTTTAAATAATTAACAAAAATATAATTTCAAATATCGATTATTCGTTTGTGAAACGGAACGACTTGAATCAAACATTATTTTTGACGTTTTGTAAAGTAGTCTGTGGTCTGTTGGGAAATTGAAGTAAAAACATTTATAAAACGCTTACTTACCGCTTACATATACATGAACTATTTCCACACTAACTAATAAAATAAATGTATTACGAATTATGGTTAAAATTTAAGCATGAAAATGGACGATGTTAAGATAGAAATAAGTTATGATAGGATTTGCCGTGGTTGTTTAAGCTTGGATCGTAGTGTCGCTCCACTAGGAGAATTATCGGATATATTTTATGCGATTTCAAAACCCCAGGTTAAGTAAATTATAATATAATAAATAGAGATAATACAGGTTATTTACATGAACATTGGAAATTAAAAGAGACAATATTAGACAAAAAAATATTCTATTCGAAAATTGTAAATAGATTTTTTTACAAATAATGCACGTTAACTACATCAGTCATTACTAAATGACTCAATTCTCTTCTCATAAAATGTTGTTACAGGGATGCATGTATGACAATGTATACTATGTTGGGAGTGCAAAAGTGTCTTACGGAAAACATGGAGATTCCAGCAAAGGATTCAGCAAGCTCAATTCTTCTTCCAACAACCTGAATTCCGTCAACAGCAACTTGTAAGTTGGATAATTTAAGCAACTTATGTGGCAGGGCATAATGTTAAGATAATGGTTGGTGATGCCAGTTCACATGGTCATGTTTAGGATAGTATAGCTTATTTTTGTATATATATTTCTTTAATCAGTGTGCAAGTGAACCTTTGAAATGTCTGTACTAATCTTGATCTTTTTTTGTTTTAAGAGGGTCCCATGAAAGTTTAGATTGGAGACTGTATGTAGCATTCCCATCAGATTTTAGGTTTTAATTTAAATTTCTATACAATTTGGAGTTGTACAAGAAGAGAGAGTACTCCTTCCTTCAAGGCCGACTATGCATCTGCAGTCCCTATGATGTAGATGTTCATGGACATCAGTGACCACTTATATGATATATATTTTTTTATTAATTCCCTTCAAGGTCTATTTTATTTAACTTGAAAGTTTAGTTTATTAATATATTAGAACCTAATGGCATATTACTCTTTTCTAAATTCAACTATTTTATTGTATTGATAGTACAAGTAAATTGCTTATTGGTATCGGAGTTTAAAGATTTAATATTTGGGGACATGCTGGTGTTCCCACTTATGCTATAAAAAAAATATTGAGAGTATCTCTAAATGACGAGCATGTTCAATGATGTATGAATGTAGAAAACCCAAGGGAAGTGTGCCAGAATTGTGTCTTATTAGACATTGAATTTCTATTGAAATTCATGCATTTTATCATTATAATTTTATTATTTGCCAGAGTTTTTTTGTGCGTGCAACTTATATAAGTTAGGCAGGTGTTTTTGGTTTAAATTAACAATTACATGTTTTATTTACAGAATAATTTAAAAACATATAGCTTATCAACATTACAGTCAGTAGCCATTGACAATAATTATGAAACTATACAAGAAGATTACAAAGAGAAGGAGCAAAAAGTTAAATTAGAAATAGAACAAGACATCGACAAAGTCAATTCAGACTTGGATGATAATATACATGAAGAAGTTTATGATGGTGAAGAAATTAAAATTGAAATTAAAGAAGAGGATTTTGATGTTAAAGAGACAAGAGAAGAAGAGAAAAAGAAGGAACCATTAATTAATAAAGAAATAAACATTCAAATAAAAAAAGGACAATCTAAATATAAAAAGTATGCCAGAGTAACTAAAAATAACATGAACAGTATTGAAAATTTATACATTAAAAATTATTTAAATGATCAGGTCTTAGAAGAAGTATTGGATAGGAGTAACTTTAAAACTGAAGGGCAGAAATGCCAGGTAAAGTGTATTTATGAGGGAACATGTCATACGGAGATTTTCAAAATGGTTTAGATTTTCGTCACGTAGTCAATAATACTCAAATATGGCGCAGCGTTTCGCTCTCTTACACAGGCTATAATTAATAAAAACAAATATGAACAATATTATTGTATTTTAATTTTCTGTGCGTATAACATTATTTTAAACCGAAAGAAGGGGAGGCGTCGAAAATGTACGGGAAAAAAGTGGGTCAAGTTCCATAATAAGAATAATTAGTTTTTTCAACACGTCAATGTTGCCTCATGTCTACGAAATTTTTTTTTATTGATTTCCACGAGGAAGAAGTCGTGGGAACAGGTAGTTATAACTATGTATGTTCAGCATGAACAGTAGTGAGTGGCATCATATTCTTGTTCCGAACAACTTTCACTGTCAGTACTATCGTCATCAGAGCATACTTGAATGATACAAGACTTATCTCAATATCCCGTTTCAGAACGTTAGTCTTCTTCAAGCTTCTTAGCATGCGCGGAATAATGGGGATAAAAACTACATTTTGTTCAATCCAGATGTCGCTACTATTTGATGTAGCCTGTCTGTCAAACTTCATACAAAATATTAACACCGAAACACTTTACTCCTTATGATAACACACTGTGTATTTATTTATTGCATTCATATATTTCTTACAGAATCCTTTGCGAAAAAAACTGTGGGAGAAGGCTGTTCGAAGGAAAAACTGGAAGAGGAATCTCGTTTTCTTAATTCGGCTTTTAGCTCAGGTAAAACCCTCATTGTATACATGTTCTGTTAATATCGTCGCAAAACATCTGCTTTGAGGTTTTAACCCCACGCCAGTAATCACCTTCCCAATGTCGGACTCTGCCACTCTGAATCTTTGATATTAAAAGGAGATATGGGATCGAGTACAACTTCTGTAAATTGATATTTACAATATAAGATGTACTAACAGTAGTAGAGTCCGCAACAATAACATCTGTTGAAGGAATGTACGGGCTCAGCCGGTGAAATACCACGACCTCACAGAAGACACGCGTCGTTTTCTGCGACTGATGAGTTAGGTGCTGGATTCCCAAAACTAGACCTCTTCCCTTTTCGTATCACGTCCTATCTATATTTATATAGTGCAAATGTAGGTAGTCGAAGAAATATAGTAGAAATGAAGGTAGTCTAAGAAATAATTTACAACGCAACGAAGACAGTATGATAATTGTATGAGATTAAATAAAAAATATAATTTAAGTTAAAAATCGATCAATTTCAGATTATTTATTATCTGGCAGCATTTACATTTTGGAAATACATTCAACTCCAAGAAACCATTACCACAATATGGTCGCGTCATCAGAGCTTGTGTTGCGACCTTTCGTGTGACTTCTTAGCCCAGAGCTGGGCGAAGGCCGACGGGCACTGCGAGCACTGGTAGGGCTTCTCCCCGGTGTGCGTACGTCGGTGGTTTATGAGAATACGGTTCGCCTGAAAACGGATTTATAATTACTCAATATATTACACCGCCCTGATAGGTGACAACGGAGGTGACCCCGCAACCGACGTATATATATTGAATAACTCACACTAAAACCTCTGCCGCAAATGTCACATATCTTGTTTTTGGGCGGTAACTTCTTCTCGTGTATTCGTTGTCTATGGGTGCGTAATCCAAATGCGTTTGCGAAGTACTGCAACAATATTTAGTAATATACACAATAATTAATGTCATATCTGACAGTGACATGTTATATTCACTGACAGTTTATGAGGTCACCGGCCATATTATATAAAGTTACGGCAAATTGTAAGCTGAACGCATCATTGACAATTTATAGTGTCTTTTTTTTATTCAATACTAGTGACCCGCCCCGGCTTCGCCTGGGTACCACTAATGTGTTCGGGAATGTGCCCATCTGGACAATCCTTGTAAATTTCATCGCAATCGGAGTCTGTAGGTCTATATTTTTTTTACAATAGTAAAATAAACAATAAAAACGCAAACGAAATCGTCTAACGCGGATAAAAACTTTTCACTTCAAAAAAAGTGTTTGCTTTTACTCACCTTTGCGCAGATCTCACAGTAATGTTGGGATTTCTTTGTATGAAACAAATTGTAGTGGTTGGTCATATAAATTTTTTTTGCGAACACTTTCTCGCATTCCGGACAAGGGATGCTGCAAGTGATAAACGGATGCTGTGTGATTGTAAACATTGTAAGATTATAATCAAACTAGTAATATTATAAAGTGTTTTTAACTAAAAACTTGAGAGTTGCCCTTTACTATTTCATGACATTTTTTTATATCTACAATTTCGTACCAATAATATTAATTCCTGATAGTTTATAATCGCTCGGTATTCTTTATCATCTCATCTCCTTGCCGTTTTCCCACTCACGTGGGGTCGGCACAGTATGATTGTAGTCCAGTACAGTATAAGTTCAATCAGACACATATGCGACAAGTTTTATTTGACACATGTTTGACAGGTTTAATTTGACACATACCTGAAAGGTTTGCATCAACAAATACCCGACAGGTTCAGTTAAATATATACCTGAAAGGTTTCATTAGTCACCTGACAGACTTCATTTGACACACATTTGACAGTTTTAGGTTGACACATACCTGATAGATTTAATTTGACACGTACCGGACAGGTTTCGGCGGCCTATGTATTAACGCGGTGCTGAGATGCCGTCTGTACTTGTATACGCTGCTGAATTGCTTGTTGCACTCCACGCAGAAGGACAGCTCCTTGTTGCTGACGTCGTAGTGTAGCTCCGGATGAACGCGACGCGTGTGCGATTCTAAAACATTCACGTTCTTGAAGAGCTCACCACAGATACAGCAAACTGGTGGCAGGTGTTGACGTCTGTTGACAAGTTTTTTGCAGATGTAAATTATATTTTTAAAAACGCTATAACTGGGCACTGATGTGCAAAGTGTTATATCCTATATAATGCCAGAGAGGGAACAAAATATGCGCTCACGCCCGTAACCCAGAGGCGCAGGCTGAAATTATGTATTTCCATGTGGAGCGATCTTGGCACCTACCTACCTACCTACCTATCACCTAAAATTACAATTATTTTTAACAAATTAAAATGGCAAATAGTCCTTGTTACCTCAACTATTGATAACAGTTGAGGACTTATGAAAAGAGATTGTTGAGGAGGACTTGAGAAAGACGAGGAAATTCCTAATAAAAAGTCCAACTACCGGTGATGTTATTCAGGTATACATTGTATACAATTGTAATTTATAATTATTTCATCATTATGAAGCTGAACTTGATTGACTATATTATTTATTATTACAATGAAATAACGTAATTCATTACAATAATGCCAGCCACCAACAAATATTTTATATGAACTTTAAATTAAGAAAAACTTCTGTATAAACTTTAATTGATAATATTTATACTGCTGTGATCGTATTTTTTAAATATAGCGCCATCTAACAAAAATATGAGATATCAGTAAGTTAACCCTTAACAATGCTCCAAAAATACATAATTAAAAAACCCATCAAAAGATGGCGCCATCCTTTTACATTTATTACGTACATAACTTTTTTGAAGTTTTTATGGACAAAACACCCATATAGATAAATTTAAAAATAAAAACCGGTTCTGAATACAAAATTTCATGAAAACCGATGGAGCCGTTTCCATAATACAGATTATATAGATATATGTATGCAAGAATCGTTTAAAAATATTAGACTACTAAATTATATAGTTATAGAATCACTACGTACTTGATGTGAGTCTCTAATGTTTTCTTCTTGATAAATGTCCTCCCGCAATGGTCGCATATAACCCGATCGTGCAAGTCCTTATAGTGCAAGAAGAATTCTCTGAAGGCGCTGCAAAACTAGACGAATTATCATAATAGTAATTATATTGTTAATTTAATGTGAACAGTATTGACAAATGTACTCGTAGGATATTTAGTTTTGGCCTACTGGATGTTACATTGGCCGTTTTCTAGAAAAAAAAGAGAAGGAATGTATAAAGAAGAGAGAAGTGGGTAGGGTTTTTATATTTTTGTCGGATTAACGAGGTAATGGTTTTTGCGGGTCCAATGGAAGTGGATGTTAAAGATTAAGGTCTGCCAATCGTATCTTACTTTATGACAAGTGCAAAAAATTAAGTATGCTTCAATACTTTATTTCGAATGTTGACGAGACGCGCACGACAAAACTCCACACTGAGATTTCAAAATTATTTTTTCGAATTCAATGATACAGCTTATTTTTAAAAAATTGGCCTAAATGACTTGACTAATTAAAAAGTGAAGTGCCATTCGATTTGTATTCTTCCCCAATACTCCGGGGAAGTATACTTACTTATACTTCAAGGATACTCTCAGGATACCACAAGGTTTATTATAGTTATTTTAATTTATAACTATTATTACAATACATATGCAGTTAAAATATTCAATAATGAAGTTAATAATGGGATTTTTCGATAGGAATAGGCCGAAGAAATAATGAATGGATTACGCGAAAGGTGACATGATTAAGAAGGAAGCCGATACAGCACTTTTATTAATAAAAAATATAATAAATCATCTTTTTAAAATGTTCCTGCAGGGGGCCTCCTCTCCGAGAGGGAAGAAGCTTTATTACATGAGGTATATGCCGGGTCCAAACAACATTAAAATTTCTTAGTCTACTTACTCAAAGCTTTTCTCGCACTTCAAACACTGATAGTTGTGTCGGTGAACATGCAGTAGATGTTTCTTTACGTCTGATCGAAATCTGCAAACTTCCGGACATAGCTTACATTTGTAGACTGCATGAGTCTGCCAATGTGCTCGCAGCTCGGACATGGTGGTCAGTTTGCCTGTGTTACGGCACTCGCTGCACTTGTATGGTCCATTTGGCTGAAACATCATTTGAATTGTATTAGAAGAAAGCATGACGTTACGGTACATCCTAGAAGAATTTATATCAAACAGTTTAGTGAAAGATGGTAAGTATGGATTATTGCCAGTGCCAAGTTGTATGTGGATGAAGCTGAAGGTGTGCCAGGTTCACACCAAACGATAATCCTCTCAGCCTACACCTTTAGTTTAAAGATATGAGTGATTCATTAACATTTATTTATCTAGATTGTGAAATGCTCGCTTATCAGCACTTAAACAACCCTTATCTTAATCTGACACACTTGAGTTTGTACATCATTCGATCTTTTACAAATTTAATGGGCTACCCTAAGCGTGCGGCTCTACATAGATGACTTATTTTTAGTTTAGGGTACTGAACAGGTAAGGGTATAGAGAAATCCGCGCCTTCGCCTACCACTATGTATTTCTCCAAGTTCTAATATAATTTGTAAATGCATACATTTACAAATTATTGTACATACCGGCAGATGTTTCACAATCATATGTCTTTTTAGATCCATTTTCTTCAGGAAAGCCATTTGACATATTTTGCAAACATTCTTGCATTCAATCTTCTTAAACCTTATCATCATTCTCCTATCCAGTACTTCTTCTAAGACCTGATCATTTAAATAATTTTTAATGTATAAATTTTCAATATTGTTCATGTTATTTTTAGTTACTCTGGCATACTTTTTATATTTAGATTGTCCTTTTTTTATTTGAATGTTTATTTCTTTATTAATTAATGGTTCCTTCTTTTTCTCTTCTTCTCTTGTCTCTTTAACATCAAAATCCTCTTCTTTAATTTCAATTTTAATTTCTTCACCATCATAAACTTCTTCATGTATATTATCATCCAAGTCTGAATTGACTTTGTCGATGTCTTGTTCTATTTCTAATTTAACTTTTTGCTCCTTCTCTTTGTAATCTTCTTGTATAGTTTCATAATTATTGTCAATGGCTACTGACTGTAATGTTGATAAGCTATATGTTTTTAAATTATTCTGTAAATAAAACATGTAATTGTTAATTTAAACCAAAAACACCTGCCTAACTTATATAAGTTGCACGCACAAAAAAACTCTGGCAAATAATAAAATTATAATGATAAAATGCATGAATTTCAATAGAAATTCAATGTCTAATAAGACACAATTCTGGCACACTTCCCTTGGGTTTTCTACATTCATACATCATTGAACATGCTCGTCATTTAGAGATACTCTCAATATTTTTTTTATAGCATAAGTGGGAACACCAGCATGTCCCCAAATATTAAATCTTTAAACTCCGATACCAATAACCAATTTACTTGTACTATCAATACAATAAAATACTTGAATTTAGAAAAGAGTAATATGCCATTAGGTTCTAATATATTAATAAACTAAACTTTCAAGTTAAATAAAATAGACCTTGAAGGGAATTAATAAAAAAAAATATATCATATAAGTGGTCACTGATGTCCATGAACATCTACATCATAGGGACTGCAGATGCATAGTCGGCCTTGAAGGAAGGAGTACTCTCTCTTC